>OY856384.1:4267500-5690000 GCA_963693495.1 Malacosoma neustria
GATGAAGTGGCCCCACGCAATTTCCGCATCAAATTCATATTGCTGACTATCCACTACTATATCACTAATACATAAAAATTTTGAGCTACATTTTGTTTAACATTTTCTAATAACGCATTTTGTTTCAGTTTTAATTACGACCGTGGCAATTTAATGCCTGTTAGGAATCCTAATCTAAATCAATTCACATGTAACGAAAACTGCTACTAGCTACATATTTGGCTATATCAAATTCAACGCTAATTTAGTCCAAAAAACCTTTTTGTTTGTAGATCAATTGATTTTATTTTTCCTGAAAATACGCCTCTGCACACATCACTGACTGACTTTCACAGAATAACTAAATCAATTCAATTTGTCAGCTGTCAATTCAACTGATACCTATTCGAAATACCACATTTTTATTTGTATTTGCCACGCAAGTTGGTAATGCGCCTGGCGGCAGTGGCGGCCATGTTGGTGAAGTTAGTACCGATGATGATTGATGATATTAATTTATCCAGTGCTGCCGCTTAGGAATTAAGAAAGTCTCCAGACCTCAATGAAAATGTCCCTAGATATTAAGAAAAAAGTACTCAAAAAAATCCCTAGAAGTCGCTAAATACTTTAAAATCTTCAATTTTAAAAATATGGTCCTAATAAAAGCAACTCTGTCATTTAAATTTGCTAATATTTCACTGTGACAAAACGAACAAAAAGCTTTAGTTGGATCAGTCATAACAGGTTTCAACCACATTTTAAACTCTTCTTGTTGTTCCCATTCTGGTCTATACTTTTGAGCGTATGCTTTCTTTTTTAAAGGAATTTCCATATCCACAATATGATTTTGATATTAATGACGATAATATATACATATAAACACTATGTAAAACCGGTTTGTTCTGCGAAAAAGTAACAAATAACTTAGAAACCGGGCATTCCTTCCTTTGAATAAACGGGATGATGAATGAATGAGAAAGAAATAGCTATATCTGTACATCTTTTGATAGAGTGAGACGCATAAAACCGATCGAACAAAAAAATATCGAAAAGTCGCTACATGTCGCTAAATTTATTTTTGTCGCTAGATGGAAAAAAATGTCGCTAGACACATCCAAAATCCGCTAAATCTAGCGACAAAGTCGCTAAAACGGCAACACTGAATTTATCCTCTAATGGGAATGAAGTCAGTACCGTTAGCAACGATTAAATAAATTATACTTTTAATAAAAATTTCCGTTTTCGGATAATTTAAACGGTCGTTAATTTACTGGGATGTCACTGTTAACTCTTATTTCCAAACTACCTGTTTTAACCGTCTAAGTCGCTGTTCCCGTAGTTAAAGATATAAAGTCTTTAAAGATATATAAAATTATAGATGATGTACTGGTCATGGCCATTTTTATCAGTGAAGTTCTGGAAACTTTACGTGGAGTTTTATAAACACTAGCTGTTACGGGGTTTTCGGTTAACTTAAATAAAATTACATTTTTGGACATTGAACTTGAATATTTGGGCACACTTATTGGACATGGTCAGGTCAGGCCGAGTTTAGACTCGGCCTGACTTCATTCTTACTTAGGTAAGAATGAAGCTTTGGTTAGGTCTCCAAAACCATCTATTTGAAGAGAGCCAATTAGATTCCATGAGGTTTTCTATTAAGAACGATTTGTTGTACTATAAGTATACACCAACTGGTGAAGATTTTCGTCTTCTTTGTTTTATTTCCAAGGGTTATAATACTTAGCTTGCTAAGCGTCTTTCACTATGACCACGATCATATTGGAATAGATGATTAAATGAGCGGAGGTGATAGTCACGTACATTTTCTGTTAGCAGTTTGGTGTTCGTTAGCAAGAGTTTCCAAAGCACTCGGAAGCTGGACTCCGGTATGCGCGGCCCCTACAAGGTTGTGCGGGCGCTACCACACGATCGATACGAACTGGAGTTATTTGCCGGTTCGTATGAAAAGAAGACCCAAACCGCTGCCGAACGCATGGTTCAGTGGCGTGGCTAGTGGACTCCCCAATAGAAAAAGCCCCAATAGAAGAATTAAACAAATTTTATGCAAATTGTCAGCAATTTTATGTGGAAATAGTATTGTAAATTCCAAATCAGTTCAACATGGATAAGAAACTCTTTGATTTATTAAAATATGTAGACCCCCAAGTAGCAAGAAATTTAGAGAAACAATCTATATAAGACTTAATTAATCAATTTAAGTTTTTAGAAACAAAGTGCAACATGCAAAAAGCAGACAATGAATGGAGACATCATGCTCTTAAAGAAGTCAAGTACTTTGGTGTTGAAAGTGAGGAAGATGTAAAAACAATGCCAGGGGAAATTTATTGGAACAAGGTTTATTACGTAGTAACTAATATATAATCTGTGCAAGGTTTTAAGCATTAAAGATTATCATGGTAATTTCATTTATACGATAACCTTGAAGTTGTCATTTCACTTTTACTAGCAGTTCCTTCTTCAATTATTGAGGTGGAAAGATCATTCAGTGTTCTCAAAAATGTAAAAACTGACAAAAGAAACAGGCTTTCTTGAAACCCTGAACGGCTTGCTTCATACAAAGCTGGGAATGCTAGCAAACAATTGCTCAATTTTAGAACTCAACAGTGTTATGTTGTTTGCAGCAAAAGAATATAAAAGCAATGCTTCGACTTCCAAAAATTCTAATCCTGTAGACCTATGATCTAAAAAATCTTCTGTGGGCGTTTTATTATTATATACTTATACCTACATTAAATAATATGTTGTGGTTTATTATCTGTATTTTATTTAAGCTCCATAATAAAGGATTTATGAAAGTAGTTTAGGAAATTTTCCATCTAGCGATAAAAATAAATTTAGCGACTTCTAGCGACTTTTCGATATTTTTTTGTTTGATCAGTTTTATGCGTCTCATTCTATCAAAAGATGTACAGATATAGCTATTTCTTTCTCATTACTTCATCATCCCGTTTATTCAAAGGAAGTAATGCCCGGTTTCTAAGTTATTTATTATTTTTCGCAGAACAAACCGGTTTTACATAGTGTCTATGTGTGTATTGTCGTCATTAATATCAAAATCATATTGTGGATATGGAAATTCCTTTAAAAAGAAGGCATACGCTTAAAAGTATAGACCAGACTGGGAACAACAAGAAGAGTTTACAATGTGGTTGATACCTGTTACGACTGATCCAACAAAAGCTTTTTGTTCGTTTTGTTACAGTGAAATATTCGCAAATTTAAATGACAGAGTTGCTTTTATTTAGACCATATTTTTAAAATTGACGTATTTATAATATTTAGCGACTTCTAGGGATTTTTTTGAGTACTTTTTTTTTAATATCTAGGGACATTTTCATTGAGGTCTAGGGTCTTTATTTTTTCTTAAGCGGCAACACTGGTTACCATGGAATGATGGATTCAATGGATTGCCATGGAATCTGTGATGTGACTTACTTCGACTGTGTGGGATGTTTGTGAAATAAATAAGTGATAAAAATTGTTACGAACTACTTATCATACGACTCTCAAATTAAATTATATTAAAATAGTTAAAAAAATGGTTGAAAATAAAATTTTTGTATCATGTTATAACCGTGGATGTGGACAAATATTTGATCCAAATACCAACGAAAAAGGTATTCTAGAGTGTTCTATAACCCTCTCGCAGTTACCTCTTATTTTAGTCATTCATAGATCTATTTTTACTTTAAATTCCATTATTTTAGATGAATGCTGCCATCATCCAGGCGCTCCTGTGTTCCATGATGCGTATAAGGGGTGGTCTTGTTGTAATAAAAAAAGTGTTGATTTCACTGAATTTCTTAATATTAAGGGATGTACCATGGGAAAACATTGTAATGTGGTAGGTATTTTTATTGTAATCTTCTATGCATCTTATAAGACATCCATAAAGAGGTGTTTTATTATGTGTAATATTTTGGAAATTTAGCTATATTATTTTTTTTATTGTTAGCACGGTCTATCTGCTCGAATGTTTAGAATTAAATTGTTCTGGGCTATTAAAACCTTGAGATTGATGTTTACTGATCTGGTCTGTGTTGTATTGGTTTTGGCCTGGATGTTTGTTAATTTACTCCATAGGTATCTATTGTTTATTATTCTATACTTAGAAAATAAAATTGATGTAACAGCACATGGTAAATTATATTTCATCTAGCCTATTATAATTAAAATACTAAATTAATGAATATTAGGTGTAATTAAAAAAACATACACAAACATGATTCAGTTTTGAATTGAATAATTACAGTACATCAACTAAGAAGTATTTATTAAAACTAAACTCTCAGAACTCATTCTAGAAACCTGTTGAACCCGAGAAGAAGTCATTAGATAAAGGGTTAGACAAGAAGGAGGTGATTGAAGTGAGAGCTCCAATAGTGGGACCAAAGTTAGTTAGGCCTCCATTTGACACACCCCTTGTAAAACTACAGGCTCATATAGCTGATTCACTCAAAGAGACAGTCCACAAAGCTGCTCAGAAAACATTGGATGCTGCAGATGGGTAACTTTATATTTCTATTATTAACTTGCGTGTTTTTTCTGTTTTAAATGAAGTTTAGAATATCTAAATACATCAACATTTAGTCATTTTTATTAAAGGTGTATCCTAGTTGAATCTTATTATTATTCTGTGGTCTGCTGTTTGCCAATTAGACTAGACATTAGTTTTTAACAGAGGAAAAATCAGTATTTGGTTTATTTGTTTACTGGGTATGCTTACTACCACCTGGCAGATAAGATTTTTTCATCCTGAAAGTTAGTGAGGCCTCTGGCTCTTAATATAGGTTTTGTATATTGGAAGTATGTTTAAATTGCATTCAAATAATCAATTTGTAAGAAAAGATTATTGACATTGGCATTTGATATTTTATGTTTCTTAATGTTTAAATAAGGAAAATGGTACTCTAGTATATTTCTGTCTGTACTTTAGCTTTTATATTCTAAAATAAAATTTTAATACTCTGATATTAGTCAGTGAAAATTCATCATTGGTAATATTTTTCTGACATTTATAATCCTTTAAGAATATTAGTTTGTACTGTGTACAGGTAATAAGATCTGCCTGTTTTTGGGAATGTATCAATTGAAATTTGTTAAATTTAGATGGCACCACAATAGCATCAGTGTACATTTTAGATGAAAGCCCTAAAAGTTATCAGAGTGACAGCATATTTCAATTTGTTGTCTATAATTACATTCATGTCATACTGTAATTTAAATTATTTTGAAACTAATAGACTTTCTACTTCTCCCCCTGCCCTTCCATAGTTGTTAATACAAATACATTTTAGTGCAAACGTGTGTTAATAATTAATATGTTAACCTTGTAGTGAAGTAGCAATAGGCACAACATGCAAAAATGGCGGATGCACAAAAGCATATGAAGGACCTCAAACTAACCAGACAATTTGTACATATCATCCTGGATGTCCTGTCTTTCATGAAGGTCTCAAGTACTGGTCATGTTGTCAAAAGAAAACTACAGACTTCAATGTATTTCTAAGTCAATCAGGTTGCACCACGGGTAGTCATAAATGGAAAAAAGAGGTAAATATGTTGCAGGAATTAAGAACATTGCTTTTTCACACACAACACACACAATTAACATAATAAGTTGCTTTGAAATAATAGTTGTACAGTAAAGCTTATGGGTTCAAAATCAACCTCACCATCGAGTACATGTGCCATGTTAAACAATCATTGAGGCTTTGATACAGTCATATGGAAGAAAATCTTCTGGCTGTTACAGGAATAATATTTGTAATGATTAATAATTGTATGTGTTAAAAGCACCTGGTAGCTCAGTGGTATTACACTTGGAGACCATTTAACAGGTCTCATATTGGAATATCACGGTGGAATGCACCGCTTAAGCGGTTTATCTCCCCTAATATGTATATTATAGCATAATTGCCATGTACCGATATTGACGGAAAATCATCATGAGGAAACCCGCATACCGAGATTACAAGTATGTGTAACCCACTAATCTGTAGCTCAGTAGTGGGACAATATGAGCATTATTATTAACACTTTATCGACCGGTCGCTTTGAATCTGCCCCTTTCCAAGTATCGACTAAGTCGTGCACACATTTACACTCCCAAGTACTGGTCATTATGTTGTCCTTTTCCCTTTTATGGCAAAGGAATATAATTTTATTTTGATATTTGTACTTTATTTTGCATTTATTTTATATAAAAAGGCCTTATAAACTAAACATTCATAACTTAAATTCAAGGTAATTTTAAACCATCTTTAGCTAAAAGCCAATTAATAGGCTAGCAGTCCTTAAAGTGTAAATAATTATATGTTTGTGAAAAGGCTTGTAACACAGTTTTTGTCTATTGCAGGGAATCTTATACTTAATTTTCATTTTGACATAATAAAACATTATCTCTTGTTTATATTTTAGGGTGCAGCAGCAGGAACTGTGAAATGCCGCTGGGACTGGCATCAAACACCTGAATTTGTGATTGTCAGTGTATATGCCAAGAAATATGATCCAACACTCAGTTTTGTCAAACTCAATCCAATTCGCCTGAACACCAAACTTGTGTTTAGGGAGGAGGGTGATGCCAAATTTGAACTGGACCTTGAACTCAGAGGTGTAAGTAATATACAGGGTGACTTTGACAAACCCGGTCCAAATTTTTTTTTACGCACTAAACATCATTTAAGGAACTCATTTTTGCAAAAAAAAATTGTATGTCAAATTTTCACCATAAAATATTTCATATATGATCTTTAATTCAATCGTACAGATTTTTTTTTTTTTTTTTTATTGCGTAGAACAGCAGACAGGCCCGCTTAGAATTTAGCAGTTACCATCGCCTATGGATGTTTGCAATACCAGTGGCATCGCGAACACGCTGCTGTCCCATAAGGGTACATAAAAGAATAGTGCTATGATGCAACCTTTGTACGTTAACCTGTTATTACCTGTCTCTGTCTCTCCCGCGTAAATGAGTAGTGCGTATTCGCTCGCCCGGTGCAATGCCGCCGTCCTCGGCCTTTTACTAGGTCAGATGGAGAGGTCATTGACACTCTAGCGCCGTATTATGTAAATTGCGAGTTCTTTGAATGACTTTGTGATGTTGATTACTCAACATTTTTGTACTATGCGATACAAAACTAAAATACATGTTTCTCATAACTTTTACTAAAGATTATTCAGTGTGAATTTGGATGGGTTTGTCAAAGTCACCCTGTATAAATTCTATTACTTCTTTCATTATTAGTAGTTGAAAGTAGCAAAAAGACCTGACTAGTTATAAAAGCCCTTAGTGTCTCATTGGTAGGCTACGAACTACACTTCACGGGATTTGGCGGTATATCTACACACCTACAATGAGGTTACAGTGGTTAGAATCACCATTATACGAGTAATATGCACATTAGATGAGAAAAAGGTAAACCAGGCAAGGTCATTAGTGTGTGTAACTGCTAATTCGCATAGAAGAAGCATAGAAATTTCGAATAGAAAATTCACATAGAAGAGATATACCCACACCCATTTGTAGTGGCAGAGAGATAGAGAAATGGGACAAAAAAGAGAAAAGGGTGTAGGGTGTGTAAGAAGTAAAAGGTTATAAAAGAAGAAAATAAATGAACAAGGATCAAGCATCAGATAGGAAAGGTGGGGAAATAGGATTTTGCCATATAAAACACAATTAGCCTATGCCAGACTATTTCAAGACCGAACACAAAGAAATTTCACAAAAAAAAAATATAGAACATTCCTTAGAATAAAGATTTCATGTCTCTCGTTCTAGGTTGTGGATATAGACAAAAGTAGTGCTTCAATGTTAGGAACAAAAGTAGAAATTAAACTGAAAAAGGCAGAACCAGGTGCATGGGCTAAACTTGACTTCCCCAGATCAGAGCCAAAGAAGGTGGAGACCCCCAAAGAAGAATCAATAGATGAAGATGACTCTGTAGACCTATCTACTGTTGAAGCTATGGGAAACATTAATGTAACTGCTTGAGTAATAATAACTTTATATTAATTTTTTTGTGTTTAATGTTATATGAGATCTATGTGAAAATGACATTGTAAAATGTATTATAGTATCAAGATTAATGCATGAATTATTTTTAATTGCTGCAGGACAGCAGAAAGGCTGACAGCCCGCTTAGAATTTAGCAGTTATCGTCGCCTATGGATGATTGCAACGCCAGTGGCATCGCGAACACGCTGCTGTCCCATAAGAGTACAGGAACTTGGGTCACTAATGCCGGAATACAACACAAGGTTATTATGGCGGCATACTTAAGACAAAAGGCGGTTGCCATCCAGATGGGCTTGAGGCCCTACCACGTTGATAGGGTGGGTTATTTTGTCGCCTTTTACGACAGGCCGACCCCGGCCGCAGAGGTTAGTATTCTTTCTCTGCCCCTGCATGGATAAATTTATTGTGAAATATTACATATTTTGTACTATACAAACATGTCTAGCCATATTGCAGTATTTATTCGCTATAATAAAATATTGAAATTTTTATATGTGATCACCATCTTGGAAACAATTTTGAATTTAGAACTTGTCAGTCATCTTCTCTATGGATATTGTGTTTTCACAAAAAGAGCTAAGTGTGTAAAAATATAAGAAAATCATTTTTGTAATTTGGAAATAAAACTTTACAACAATTGAACATGTTTTATTTTCTGAATAATATGACTAGATATTTTAACACTTTCTCGTGGATATAATTTATATTTATACGTATTTACAATCAGGTTAAACTAAGTATATTTATAATCACAAAATTAAGTTATTCCAGGTAAAATTCCAGACTTTGAAAGATCGAAGTTCATTAGAAAACATACTCTTGGGGTTAGTCATATTTTCGACTTAACGATATCGCCTGTCACTTTGGATTTGACAATGTGTGTAGCTTATTCAATGGACGACAAAAATATTCTTGTTGCATTCTTTAAAAAAACTAAAGTTTACTCGATGCGTGACGACAGCGTGAGTCAGAAAATAGCTACAGTATAGTAATAGGGTAAAGCCATTGGTTTAATGTGCTTAACTATGATCATTAGCTTTAATTTAAACATGTGTGGATTTCTTCATCATTTATAATACTTCATCCAACGTCCGCTGTATTGTCAAAGAGACCAACCACCTCGACAGGTGTAGATGAATTTGAATTTTAAAGGGGCTTTTCCGTTATATCTTGTAAACGTTAAATTAATGTCGGGTGTTATTTTTTTAAGAGCCCACCTATCTACCCAGTAATTTTTTTATAGATATGTAATTTTATTACTTACAACAAATTCTTATAATCAAATTATGACTAGAATTCACAGTTTATAAACTATTTTGGCGAATAAATATTTTACAATCACACGTATTTAAACTATTCACTAATGTTATTATCACCCGTCAATCCACCATGGACGAGTGTGGGGGGTGTACTATCCATTCCTATAGGGTGACGACCGAACCTAGCACTGGGAAGTTTAAGGAGCTGTCATATTGTTATTACTTATTATAGGTAGTGACATGAGCTACTCCTCGCCCCGCGCGCGCGTTTTCAGGAATATGGTAATAAATCCTGTAGCAGCATCGTGCTTATCTAAAACGGCGCGCAATTGTATATCTTCTGTCTCACTCACATAGTTGTTGTCTCATTCATTTATCTAATTTTTGTTAGCATCTATTTTGTAATTACACATTTTTATTAATATAATAAGTAAATTTTCTCTAATAAAACAGTGGAACCTGGAACAACAGTAGATATACAGATATCAGTTAGAACTTTTATTGAGAACACAACTACCAAGAAGATGTCCTTAGAATGACACTGGAATTGGAGGCCAGGAACCCCTGCAACTCCAAAATACCATTAAATTTCCCTCTAATTGGTGACTAAATTCGTTTTTCTTCTTGAAACACCGATATAGTCGCTTACGTTGTATGTGACACGCGGTGCTACAGTGGGGTGTTTATTTTGCCCACAATTTAGCTGCACTGATTATAGCTACTAGATTATAAAGTCCAGTGATACGAAACCGCGTTCAAATTTGGATCATTCATTATTTCAGTAACATATTTTCTGACATTTTTGTTTACATTTCTACTTTTATTCCGGATCAAGTTTTGTTATTAAACAACGTTTTATTACAAAATATTTGCGCGTCTTTACATCCCATTCTTTTGTGATATTTATTTGTCCATAGAATAATTTCTTCGTGCAGGCGGAGTAAGAAACAAAACTAAGCAGTACCTACCTCTCTTTGGCTGTCTATATGCCAGTCAGAGTAGGCGAATACTCACCAACTACTACATCCTAAGAGAGTGGTTCTATTCCTAGACTAATATCTCGGATACTCTGGAAGTGTATCTTTATTTGTAATTGTAACACAACATTCAATTAAGTTTTTGTGGGTGTGGCTCCAACGCTTTTGGTTGATTTTGCCAATGTCCAAGTAAAATAATAAAAGCGAAAGGTTTAATGGAGATTAAACTAGACGCGGTGACCGGTTCTGTAGCTATCTGTAACTCTGAGGACATCACAAATATATAGTTAATAAGTCCTTGGTCTAATATATGGCAACATTGTTAACAGACCACCTTTTTACTCGTCAGAATTCCCTCCCTCAACTTTAGTTGAGGTAAATTTTATCATCTTAGTAATTTATTGTATTCCTAAAAGTGTTATGATAGATGTATTATGGTGAGGAGCAAGGGTCCGTGGGGGTGAGAGACGCGGGGGGATGGAAGGCAGGTGCGGGCTGCATGCGGTACATGTCATGCAACAGCGTGGCCACCGACACGTCGCCCACCGTCTCCCGGAACAGCAGCAGTTCTATCGAACGAGCTCGTACAGCACGAAGTGATGGTAGGAGAAGCAGGAGACGTCCGAACCTGGGAATAAAATAACCAATAAAAAACATAAGAAATGCCGTTTAAATTTTTGCCCTTCCGGGAAATTACGCGTGTCATTTAAGTCGTAATAGTTTTATGAAGACAACCACTCGAACACAAAGGTCATTAACGTTTAGTTTTTTCCTTTCGAGATTAGTAGAAAGGATTATGAAAGTATATAAATATGCTTTCGCAATTCACATAGCGCTATCTAGTCGCATTAATATGCAACGAGCTCTGCTACCTACTAACAGCACAGCCTTTGTGTTGCGGGTTTTCAACAACTGATAGGTACTATTTATCTATATACTTTTGTAAATTTTATCCGTGCAGGGGCGAAGAAAGAATACGAACCTCTGCGGCCGGGGTCGGCCTGTCGTAAAAGGCGACAAAACAACCCACCCTAGCTACGTGGTAGGGCCCCAAGCTCGTCTGGATGGTGACCTCCTTTGGTCTTAGGTATGCCGCCATAATAACCTTGTGTTTTATTCCGGCATTAGTGACCCAAGTTCCTGTACCCTTATGGGACAGCAGCGTGTTCGCGGTGCCACTGGCGTTGCAAACACCCGTAGTCGACGGTAACTGCTAAATTCTAAGCGGACCGTCAGCCTGTCTTTTTTATTGTTGTAGGACAGCAGGCAGGCTGACGGCACACGTGTCTGCTGTCCTAAAGCAATAAAAAAGTCACTAGATTCCGGACGGCAACATAATTCTTAACCCGACAAGCGTTCCAATATCTGAAAGCCGTTGCCATGGAGGCTGTATATCATATTATTATTACATATAACAGCACATTTTTGGGTATGATATAAACACTAGCTGTTGAAACTTTGGAATGAAGTGTTTAAGACAGCGGCGTAGCGTGGGTGACGGCCGCCCCAGGCGGAAGATAATTTTGCCGCCCTTTTATTTAGGTATTTCAATTTAATGCATACTATATCTATACTAATCTTATAAAGAGGTAAAGTTTGTGTGTTTGTGACGTTGTAGGAGGTAATCTCTGGATTTACAGAACCGATTTTGAAAATTCTTTTTTGTGTTGGAAAGCCCATTTATTGAAGAATGTTTTATGCTGTGTAACATCACGCTAAAAATTTAAATTTGCCCGTGTTGAGCCGGGCGAGCCTGCTAGTATTACATACATTAATTCTAGATAACTTCGGCAAGAACAGTCATCATTATTTTGCATTAAACAGGTTATATGTATTCTCACAAGTCAGAATAGACGGTGTTGCCAGAAGTCGCTACAAAATATCATTCAAAGAAAGGGAATTCCCTGAATTCGTCAGATTAAGTAATAAAAAATTCCGTGCTCTTTTCAATCGGTCCGAATTTGTAGTTGCGATAAAAATATGAAATGGTTTAAATATTTATATTATTTATTGTGAAATTTTGCCGCCCATTAAAAAGTACCGCCCCCACTACGGTACGCCACTGGTTTAAGATAATTGTCTAAGACATCCAGGTGCAATGTCAGTGGAATTTATTGGTAGGATGCGTTGGCTCTTACCTGGTGGGTTGTCTCGTGTATCTCGTGCGGACATAGTCAGCGAGAATGCATTGTGCCTGGTCCTGAAGCATTTCCACTGGCTGGGTTTCACTCAAGCCTGGTGTGTCTAAAAATTATTGGGGTTAAAAAAATATATCCAAACCTTATGTTCTAACATCGTAGGTCCAACCTAACTAATATGAAATAACTCACCTACGTTACAAGAATATATGAGAGTATAAAAATTTATCTAGATGTAGGGCTCCAAGCCCAACTGTACGGCAACCACCCTTGATTATAAAATATGCTACCATAATGACCTATTATTCTGCCACTAGGCGACAGTAGCCTTCTATCGGGTGGGTTGTTTTCCTGTTTGCCGATCTCATTTAAAAAAAATAAGATTCTGGTTATTTAAATTTTCCTTTAAGTTAAGAGGATATAAAAGAGAAGCTACTTTCGCTGTGTGGTCTAGGCTAGCGAGAAAAATAAACTCATCGTCGTGTTCCTACGCTATTCTAAAAGGCTTGAAACTGCGTGAGAAATTGCCTGTAAGGCACAATATACTCTCTACACTTGTTCAATGTGAATTAATGAGTTATATTGACGATATTTCATGTTTCTTTTTTTTATTCCCGAGGAACAGCAGACAGGCTGAGGGTCCACTTAACAATAAGGATTAACCGTTGCCTATAGATGTTTACAATGCTAGAAGCACCGTGAACACGCTGCTGTCCCATAAGAGTACAGGAACTTGGGTCACTAATGCGGGAACACAACACAAGGTTATTATGGCGGCATACTTAAGACCAAAGGTGGTCGCCATCCAGACGGGCTTGGGGCCCTACCACGTAGCTAAAGTGGGTTGTTTTGTCAGCTTTTACGACAGGCCGACCCCGGCCGCAGAGGTCAGTATTCTTTCTCCGCCCCTGCACGGATAGAATTCCTTGCTGCTTCTCCTTGTATACCTACAACAGCCAAACAGGTGAAGCAGTTATAATTTTTATTGATAAGCTAGCAGATATAGATCAACCCACGAAAATTTCTTTCATCCTCATTACATGGTAATTATGACTCATAAGTATAATTTGAATTAAATCCTGGTCCCGTGAAGAATTATATGACAAGGTCTAGGAATACGAATCTACAATTTGAAATTAAGTAAATGAAGGTAGTCACGAACCTGGTGAAAACAAGACGATAGCTTTCATACACCCGCATTCACTGCCATCTGGAGCTATCTGTCGAAACCGACACAGGATTTCCTGAAATTATTTAAAATATATATCGTTTAAGCCAAGATTCCCAAACTATTTTGGGCAAGAGACCCCTTTTCAAAATAAACTGATACTTAAGACCTCAATAGCCAAGTCACTTTTAAAAATGTATAGTTTTTTCCCCATTGACACAAGATGTAACACAAGCTGTGTTGAAAGTTTCAAATAAGAATTTTTGTTAATTAATAGGGGTCGACTTTTAGACCTGTTCGACCCCAAAATCAATTTTCGTTTATATCGACCCCTGAAAAACCGATCTCCACCCCGAGCGGGCGATATCGACTACTTTGCGAATCCCTAGCTTAAGCTATTCCTCGCCGAGGCCGGTCAAAAACAAGTAGATATACGGTTAGCTCACTACATAACTAGACACTTGCAAATTTGTAAAAAATAGTCACTCACCAGTAGTCACGTAGTTATTCTTTTTTTTTTATTGCCGAGGAACAGCAGATAGGCTGAGGGTACACTTAACAGTAAGGATTAACCGTTGCTTATAGATTTTTACAATGCTAGGAGCACCGCGAACACTGCTGTCCCATAGGGGTACATGAACCTGGGTCACTAATGCCGGAACACAACACAAGATTTTTATAGGGGCATACTTCAGACCAAGGTTGCCATCCAGACGGGCTTGGGGCCCTACCACGTAGCTGGGGTGGGTTGTTTTTACGACAGGCCCGGAGACAGGCATATCCACAAATATAGTTTTCAATATTTTTGCAAACAGAAAATTGACAAAATAATAAATTGCCTTTTAATTGTGTTTATCGATGCAGCGCTAAACGCTGCGTACCATATTTGAACATAGCTCGAAAAAGCGCGAAATATTTTTATATTTTTTAGAGATTATTGACTATGTGACGAAAACCTGATCCCCAGCCTCGCCTTCCTGTGACCAAACGTAGTATTTTGAAAACCTCTGATTTGGCGCCACATCCTAACCTGTTTTAGTTTAGATGCTGCGGCGCCTGATAGTAATTTCGAATAAAACTACTCGACGGTCGACCACCGCCGCGCCACCCTCTTCCCTCGCACCTCGCTAGTTATTAAGACCTAGACTCCAAATCGCAGAATCAGCCGTGGAAGGTAGCAGATCGGAGAACCTCAGGTTCCCGAGTTCTGACTTGCTGGGTATTTCCGTCTCATTTCTTTTCCACACACACACACTACATAAATAAGAGGACATCCATTCATTACGTGAGTTCAGAATGGGGGGGGGGTCCAGTGAAATCTCACCAAATCTCATTTAAACCGAGGGGGGGATAATCGAAAATCTCACGTCACCTTAAAAAAAATATAAAATATTACAGATAATTAAAAAATATGTTTTTATCTGTTTTTTTACTTTGAATTTTATTTAATTTAAATAAATTAACTATAGTATACCTGAACGGTTTATTATTTTCCCGAATAGTAAAATAAATTTTAGTTTAAAATATTTTAGCACCAATCTCACGTAAGGGGGGGGGGGGTCCAGGCCAATCTCACTAAATCTCACCTAAAGGGGGGGGGGTCTAAACTGATCGAAAAATAGCTCACGTAATTAATGGATGTCCCCTAATATTATTATTATAATTAATTATGAGCATACCTGCAAAGTATTAAATTCTAAATCCGCAAGTGGGTCGGGAGGAAGGCGCGACCTGGCCACAGGCGCTGATAATAACGGCGCGAGGTCCCACGGCGCTGACCACTGTGCTAGGTGAAGAAGGAAGAGGTCCTTCCAGGCCGCGCGGAGGAGGACCAGTTGGTCGGACTGCGCAAGGGCTTGGAACGGAGCCAGACACCTCACCCATCGTACTGCCATGAACAGGAGACGAGCGCTCGTTTCCTACGACATACGTGCAAGTTGAAATTAAAAATATAAACCACAAGAATATTTATAAACAATATAAGTATTATTATTTCCTTTTTGAGTATACAATTTCTATTCAATTATTTTTCACATAACAAACACAAATAATGTAATTAATTGGTATGGATTTTTTAGTATCGTGTCCTTCATGTCGTAATTATAACATAATTACCGCTTATAACATAATGCTGATGATGAAGGAATATACCGCCAGGATAGCTGCACATATGGGTTATCGGCATATTTAAGTTACTGGTTCATTTTATACGTAATATTTTACGTAATATTATTTATTCTTTATTGTACAAAAAAATTACAGATTACATAATATATTTTAAAATAGTACATTGTACAAGTGGCGGCCTTATCGCTTGAAGCGATCTCTTCCAGGCAACCTTTGGATGGACAGGAGTGATCAATAAAACAAATAAAAATGTAATGTGTGGGAAGGTTTGCAAATATCTATAGGTACATGTAGATAGTATAAAGAAGTATACATAAATACACAATTCCATACATAAATAAATAAGAAATAAAAAAAGTGAAACAGAATGGGAGTAAAGTAAGAAATTAAATACTTGATTTTAAAAAGTGTTCATGCAGAAGCTTCTTGAAGGAGTAAATGGACTGAGCTTCTCGTATATTAGCAGGTAGCGAGTTCCAGAGTTTCACAGCAGTAATGGTAAATGATTTTCCATAAAATGTGGAGTTATTTGAGGGCACTGTTAATAGCAAGTTCCCTGCGGGTCTCAAGGATTTAACGTCACTACGTTTGAATAATTCAAAACGCTCTTTTAGATAGCAGGGAGTTTTGGGATTGAACAGAATGTTGAAGAGTAAAGAGAGGATATGAGCATTCCGACGAAAGCGGATGGGCAGCCACTTGAGCTTGTTACGAAATTCGGAAATATGATCAAATTTACGAAGACCAAAGATAAAACGAATACAGAAATTTTGCAGTTGCTCAAGTTTATCAAGCTTAATTTCAGTGAGATCAAGATAGCAGGCGTCAGCGTAGTCTAAGATAGGTAAAAGCAAGGACCGGGCGAGCGCAATTTTAGTGGCATGAGGAAGGAAGTTGCGGATTCTTTTCAGCGAAGCAGCGGTTGCAAACATTTTTTACTTAATTCTTGGAGATGAGGATTCCATGATAAAGTATTATCGATTGTAATACCTAAGTTCTTAACTCTATCGCTTGGAGTAATAATGACACCATTACATTGTACCTAGTCAGGTCATAAGTATTGTCACACAGTAAAAACTTTTCTTTTAGAATGCTGGCCACAAAAAAGTTTATTGAATTAGAATTTCGAATTGTTCATGAAAATAAAAATGTATAACTTTTAGAATTTTACTCATTTTTAAATATGGAGTGGACGCTTAAAGAAGACCGTGTTGCAGTTATTGCATTGCATCGTTGCGGTTACGCGCCAATTCAAATTTTTAACATACTGAAAAATTTGAATATTACCAAAAGATTCGTTTATCGTACCATCAAACGATACAATGAAGACTCTAGTGTAGATGACAGGTCAAGAAGTGGTCGCCCTCGGTCTGTTAGGACTCCAGCAGTGATAAAAGCTGTGAAGGCACGAATTCAAAGAAATCCCAAACGTAAGCAGAAACTGTTGGCCCTTCAGATGGGGTTAAGCAGAACCACGGTGAAAAGGGTGTTAAATGAAGACTTAGGGCTTCGGGCATATCGAAGAAAAACAGGACATCGTTTGAATGCTCGTCTAATGGACCTGAGACTGAAGAGATGCCGCGCTTTGTTGAAGCGGTACGCGGGAAAAAAATATCGGGAAATTCTTTTTTCGGATGAAAAATTTTTTACCGTAGAAGAGAGCTACAACAAACAAAATGATAAGGTGTACGCACACAGTAGTGAAGAAGCGAGCAACCGTATTCCGCGTGTCCAACGAGGTCATTTTCCATCCTCGCTCATGGTATGGTTGGGAGTTTCTTATTGGGGCTTAACAGAGGTACATTTTTGTGAGAAAGGTGTAAAAACGAATGCTGTTGTGTATCAAAATACAGTCCTGACGAACCTTGTGGAACCTGTTTCTCATACCATGTTCAATAACAGGCACTGGGTATTCCAACAAGATTCGGCGCCAGCTCATAGAGCGAAGAGCACACAAGACTGGCTGGCGGTGCGTGAAATCGACTTCATCCGGCACGAAGACTGGCCCTCCTCCAGTCCAGATTTGAATCCGTTAGATTACAAGATATGGCAACGCTTGGAGGAAAAGGCGTGCTCAAAGCCTCATCCCAATTTGGAGTCACTCAAGACATCCTTGATTAAGGCAGCCGCCGATATTGACATGGACCTCGTTCGTGCTGCGATAGACAACTGGCCGCGCAGATTGAAGGCTTGTATTCAAAATCACGGAGGTCATTTTGAATAAACTTTAATGTCATAAGAATCTATGTTTTGTTAAGTTCATTTTGGTATATGAATGGTTACATAATTAATAAACTTGTTACAATTATTTTACATTAAACATGTGACAGAATTTATGACCTGACTAGGTATATCCGGTAAAGTAAGCCAGTCAATCCGCTGGAGCATTTAATATGTATTTACTTACATTATTTTTGCTTTCATAAAAGAATTTATTAAACTAAAATGTTATTATAAAATCTCAATGACTTATAATAGGACTAAAGAAGCTGGGCAAATATATAGCAAAACGCTTTTAGATTTATGATAGTGGTCATGCTATGCTCGGTGAATAAAATCACGTCGAGTCAAAATTGCATTTAGGTATTTCATCATCGTCTCACCGTCGTATCCCGGTTGCAACCTATACTTCCGTTTCGGTGCCCGGGGTCCACTTTCTGACTTTATCTACTCCACTTTACACGGTCTTCAGCATCCCTGGTAGTGAGTCCATTGGCGCGCATATCACCCCTTATGACGTCCAGCTGGCATTTTTTGGGTCTACCCCTTCTGCCGAGGCCCGGCGCAGGCGGTATGGCCAGACATTTGTTTCCCACGGATACTTATATCCGGTTGCCGTAAAACGTGGCCGTACCAACGAAGCCGACACTCCTGAAATTTATCCGCAATGTCACAGACATGAAGACTGCTGCGAATGCGGGAGTTCCTAACGCAGTCCTTCCGCGTTACTCCACACATCCACCACAGCATATTCATCTCCGTGACACGCAGTTCTTGCTTGTGTCGCTCTAACACCGGCCACGCTTCACAGCCGTATAAAAGGACAGGCCTAATGATGGTCTTATACTGTCCCTCAATACCGGCATCTTGGGGTCACAAATGACACCAGTCAGTTAGGTATTTATATACCTAAATTCGGTCCCGAAAATTCATAAAACAAGTCTTCATTCAACAATCATTGATAAAAGTATATGATAGTGATACAAAACCCTATCACAGAATGAAAGTAGCTACGGCGGCCTACGAAATCCCCTGGGGCAAGAACGATGTTGCTTGCCTTTATATTGTCATTGTACATTGCCTGGGGAAGTAGGCGGAGTAAGTCAAGTGAAGGCGAAAAGTCACCCCGCGGCTGTCCAATCGTGTCGCGGCACCCGCCCCTTCAGTCAAAAAGCCACCCAATGTCATTGTGTACACCCCTTCTAGAAAATCAAAACAATGCCCGTAGGTATCCGCCACATTTTTGTTCAAAAATAAAATATTATATGATTATTGTAATTTTTTAACGGTTGAAATACTAAGAGGATACAAATAAATACTACTGTTATCTTTGTATTATTACAGGGATCATTATATAGTGGTTTTAGATAATTTCCTTAATTTATCAAGCAAGACTTGCGTAATACTTATCAGGTATGTGGTAGCCAACACTTGGAGATTAACCTAGTAGTGACTTCGAATCTGACGATGGCATTCTCCGCTCAGCTTTTCGTCAACAATGCGCATATCCTAACAATATTATAAATGCGAAAGTGAGTTTCTTTGTTTGTTACGCTTTCACGCCTAAACCGCTGAACCAATTTTGATGAATCAATGATGTTACAGGAAATAAACGTTTCTGAGAAGATATCATTCAGGCCATTAATTCTAGATCAACTAACTATTCTAATTAATCATTACTTTCCACAAAATGAAACAATCTAAAACGTTTTTATTATTTTACCACAGATACAACATCACAATGTACAATTTTTAAATCCGAAGCATAGATTTTCACAATTTATGTTTGTAGTAAATATATTTGAATATATAAATGAAAAATGTACAATAAAAGTTAAGACTGAAATATGATGACAATTACCTGTAATAATTCCCAAGTGGGTGCCAGTGGAGCCCCAAAAGCACTTGGAGGTGGTCGTAGAAGTGTAGGATCGCCTTGTAGCTGGAGTTGCTTTGCACTCCATACCAATTCCTGGTTAGGATAATCAGTCGAAAGTTATAAACAGAAAATAAATCCACCACTCATTTTAATTAACCTTTTTATATACATACTAAGCTATTGAGTGTTAAAAGGCACTTTGTCACCATAAGCTTATTTCATGGAAAAAAGGAATCATTTGGTTTTTCTGTCGGGTTCAAGAAATTTGGTGGTCGTCTTTGTAATAACGTAGTCAAAACTAATGACTCTCATTAAGGAATAAGGAAGATCGACTCAAATCGGCGGGCAATAGTTTGTACAAGCGTCTGACTAACAAACTCTTCAATGATATGATATGTGCCCGAATTACGTTGATTGTTGTCTGTAATAGAGACCGTGTCCAGAAGGGTAGCACAATTGCTTTTTAAAAAAATCAAAAATCATTAATTTGGGCACTATATAATTTAAATACAGTATTACAGGGATATCGTTGCTACGCAATAGTAACAACATACTGTGCTGCAGTAGCAACGTTGTTGGTAGGCAACTACTAATTCTATCAATAGTCTTATAATTTATCATTAAAATAATTCAATTGATGCAATCTTATAATGATGACACGGCTAACTCGAGGTTATGCAAATAGATCGGATTCCCAGTAGCCCCTGTGGATTCGATTTCTTCTTTTTTCTGCCCCTATCTCACATTTTATGGGGTCGGGACAAATGTTCTCTTCTCCGTTAGCCGTCGTCTCAACATTCACACCGTTTTCGCCATATTGTATTTTACGCAATCCATTCATCTTTTCTTTGGTCTACTTCTCCTCCTGCATCCATCTACTCTCATCGATCACTCTCATATGACATTATTCCTTTATTCTCATTCTTTCATCTATTTTCTACATAGAAAAAAGAATGTATGTGTTGCAAAAAGTTTATTCTTTTCTAGGTGTATGTTTTCATCGATTGTAAGTTCGTAAAAACGGCATACGATAAATATTTTTTACAGGGCAAAGAACTGTCTTTAATTTTTTTTATTATAATCTGAAAAAAGATAGCGGGTTATTCCTTGCTCAGAAAATGTAGCAACAAGTTAGTATAGCTTTAAAATTCTCACCTGACATTTATCTGAAGACATAAGTATATGCAAGAGGCCGGGCGGAGGTGGTGCAAGGAACGGCTCTGGCACAAGCGGCAGAGGGCTGGCAGCGCCGACACCGCCAGCGCCACTTGAACCAGCTGAAGAAGCCGTGCTTAAGGGCGCTGACTCACTTATACTGGTCATATTGAACTGCGGAACGAACATCAGGTTAGACATTCTTATAATATTATATGTACAGACATAAAATGCTACTACAAGTCTTTACACAAATAATAGTAAAGACTTGCTCGTACCATTTCATTCGTATTAAAAATCATTCATTATTTAAATAATACATTAAATTGTATCCTAAATATGGCGGAAACTACAGTTTACATTCATCTGAAGTAATTGATATGGCACCCGTTAGCTCAGAGTTATTACGTTTCTAATTTTTTTTATTGCTGTAGGACAGCAGACTGACTGACGGTCCGCTTAGAATTTAGCAGTTACCGTCGCCTATGGGTGTTTGCAACGCCAGTAGCATCGTGAACACGCTGCTGTCGCATAAGGGTACAGGAACTTGGGTCACTAATATCGTAACACAACACAAGGTTATTATGGCGGCATATTGAAGATCAAAGGTGATCGCCAACCAGACTTGGGCTTGGGGACCTACCACGTAGTACAAGGGTGGGTTGGTTGTTTTGTCGCCTTTTACGACAGGCCGACCCCGGCCGCAGAGGTTAGTATTCTTTCTCCGCCTCTGCACGGATAATTTTGTTAGATCAATCTAGAGGTCGCGGGTTCAAATCCCATGCACCGATTGGACAATTTTCTCACCTAATGTGAGACCTAATAATTAAAAAAATTTAAACGCGGTCGCACGTCCCTCGATGATGATCCACGTGAAGAACGGCCAAAAACCGCAATCACACCGGAAACCGTCGAAAGTGTACGATATCGTGTTGGATTAAACATTTAGCCTAATGACCTAAGCATAATTGCCATATACTGACGGTGAAGGAAAACGTCCATAGGCGACGGTGGCCATTTGCCAGCGTGAGCCGTTTTTGTCTGTCTGATGAACTCTAGCTATAAAAAACATCATCATCACCTTAGAATCAAATCTCGGTTACAACTGCCACTTTGGTGCCCGGGGTCCGCTTTCCGAATTTTTCTTCTCCACTTCGCACAATCTTCAACATTCCTTGTAATGAATCCGTTGGCACGCATATCACCCCTTACGATATCAAGCCAGCTGTTTTCAAGGCTACCCGGAGGGGTGTTGCTGGAGAGCAAGGGCCTAGTGAAGGGGGTTTGGCTAAATTGACATTGAAGATCTGGTACTAAATATGGAGGAAAAAAACTTACCTGAAAATTGAAAGGTTGAGCTAGTGGTGCAAATGGCGACGGAGGTGACAGCTTCAACGGATGGGGCTTGTGCGCGTGAGTCAGTGACGGAGGAGGCAGGGAGCCCATTGAAGGAGGCATGACTCCCATCGATCCTGAGTGCAGCTTCGGCTTACGAGGTCCCCGCTCATGTTGCACAGCTGCGATAGAGGATAGCCGCATTGAAATTTTGGTAAAATGGAAGGGTTTTTTCACTGAAGTCCAAAAATTCCAATGAGCCTGGTGTTTGATATGACTCTTTCATGACGGTTATTGCATTTTCGAATACGTTTGCTAGGCACTTTTCTGAGTACCACCTTCTTTTCTTCCATTTTATCCGTGCAGGGGCGGAAAAAGAATACAGACCTCTGCGGCCAGGGTCAGCCTGTCGTAAAGACGACAAAACAACCCACCTTAGCTACGTGGTAAGGCCCTAAGCGCGTCTGGATGGCGACCACCTTTGGTCTTACGTACCTATGCTGCCATAATAACTTTGTATTGTGTTCCGGCATTAGTGACCCAAGTTCCTGTACCCTTATGGAACAGCAGAGTGTTTGCGATACCACTGTTGTTGCAAACACCCATAAGCGACGGTAACTGCTAAATTCTAAGGGGGCCACCAGACTGTCTGCTGTCCCACAGCAATAAAAAAAAACACCCAGACGCGAGACGGGAATCGAACCCATGACCTCCGCGAGCGTACCGGAGTGCGTTAGCCGCTACGCTAGGGAGGTCGTCAATCCCACGGCCTCAGTTATCTCACTCACCTTAACACGCCTATCATCCAACACGATATCGTACACTTTCGACGGTTTCCGGTGTGATTGCGGTTTTTGGCCGTCCTTCACGTGGATCATCATCGAGGGACGTGCGACCGCGTTTAAATTTTATTTTTTTTTATTGCTGTAGAACAGCAGACAGGCTGACGGCCCGCTTAGGATTTAGCAGTTACCGTCGCCTATAGGTGTATGCAACGCCAGTGGCATCGCGAACACGCTGCTGTCCCATAAGGGTACAGGAACTTGGGTCACTAATGCCGGAACACAACACAAGGTTATTATGGCGGCATACTTAAGACCTAAGGTGGTCGCCATCCAGACGGGCTTGAGGCCCTACCACGTAGCTAGGGTGGGTTGTTTTGTCGGCTTTTACGACAGGCCGACCCCGGCCGCAGAGGTTAGTATTCTTTTTAACGGTTGACATTGAACGAGCAGAGTCCCCGTAAACTTTTGTCGACTTCGAATGAATTTCCTTAGGGGTTCATCCATCCAAAACGAAGAATTTTATGACCGCACGATATTCAACTTTATCCATTTTAACGAAAAACACGCAAGAAATTCGTGTAAACAAACTACTTGAGAGAATAAGTTGAAACTTGTCATACGAACTAGTGAGACATGTACCTAGGCAGAAATAATACATTTTCGCTGATTGGATCGCAATTTCTGTATTAGGCCGAGAACCTTTCCCCTTATCCTCGTTAAAAAAATCTTATCCTATACGTTCATATTTCAGGTTTTTTTCTTTCATGTTGTTATGATTATTGAGCCAAATATTTGACTAAATGACTGTAAAGACTCTTCTTAGGTGTAAATTATATTTAATTAAAATAAATAAATATACTATGATAATAACACAGTGTCATTTAATCTTGAAGTAAGCTGCATTATTTACTGTTTTTTGAAAATATGTACATATTATATATAAAAATCCAGACTCGGTACGGCTATCGAACATCTAACCCCCACCGGATTTTCAACGTGCGATATCCATTACGCCGCGAAGATCAACTAATCAGTGAAGGCTATTACGTACTCAAAGACGTCAAGAAATATCACTCGAGCGTATACATATGTACTGAGGGATTTTAAATTAACTTAATTACCTAGTCTTAGAACGTACTATAGAGCCTTAGTAGTTAACAGTAAAATTTGACAACATTATTTCTTGACGAACGTTAACCAACTCATAACACACCAATATATTGTATTTATATTAATATCAAAAAACATTTATAAACAAATATGAATCTATTAAATTACGCTTACAAAGAAACTAATAAATCCAGTAAAAAATAAACACCGATGAGAAGTTAAATTTAGCAAATGAGCAAAAGTTCGATTGCGGATTAAAAAAGTCGTGCATATAAATCGTTTTCGACGGTGTACGGTGAAACTTTGACGGTGTTACACGAGGGATTATCGAGCCATGAACCGTTTATTCGTCAATGATCCCTAGGTTGAATCCGATTTGCATCCAATATTTTTGCATATCACACGAACAACGTGTATATTTTGTAGCCTATTTAACAGAAAGCTGAAATATTAGTTGGGCTCCTATTATTTTAATAATTGAAACATGTTACATTTTTTTTAATCTTTTTTTTCCCTTATTTTATAATGCTTAGTTCCTCCGCTTTATATTATAAAGCTTCTCTTCTTTCCGGCGTCCCTAGATGGCATTTTAATTTTTTTAAATCCTGCAATTTTTGTATAATAAAATTTATTGCATTTATATATTAGTTGTTCATTCATATATAGTCTTACATGTACAAAGTTTCAACTTAAGTTAAAATTTTAACATAAAATTACGGAATCATTCACAAAGCATTATTAACTGTATGTTCATCAGAAGTACATTCAGTTATTTTTACTCGTACACCACTATTCTCATTCTTATATTGTACGAAAGTAACTATTGATCGATGGTAACTAAAATATGATATAAAAGTTTTTGATTGAATTTTTTCAATAAATCTAGTAAATACTGCATCTATAGTTGTTCCTGTTTTAGTTGTCGAACAGTTGGGATCATTATTCATCCTTAAATAAATTTTTTCTGAAAGGAAATCAACCAATGGCTTAGATTTTGCATCTTTAAAATTGCAATTAAAATCTTCACCTAAAATAATTGGCATAGTATGTTCATTACTTCCTGTAAATTTTGTTCCATATCCTAAATAAATAATTAGTTCCAATAAAATTTATAATATCTTTAACGATATATCCAAGATTAACTTCACAATAATTGTTGTGTTTCTATTTAATGGTATAGTACAACGTCTCCTTTTAATCCGCACAGCTGAAAAATAAATCTGACGCTTAGCACGGATAGACTGGACACGCGGCGAGCGTCTATATGCGAGCGGCCGGAACGTCCGTATAGAAGCTTGGCTTCAATAAGTTGTAGCGGTGTGTTATCCGTGCAGGGGCGAAGAAAGAATACTGAACTTTGCGGCCGAGGTCGGCCTATCGTAAAAAGCGACAAAACAACCCACCCTAGCTACGTGGTAGGGCCTCAAGCCCGTCTGGATGGCGACCACCTTTGATCTTAAATATGCCGCCATAATAACTTAGTGTTGTGTTCCGGCATTAGTGACTCGAGTTTCTGTACCCTTATGGGACAGCAGCGTGTTTACGATGCCACTGGCATTGCAAACACCCATAGGCAACGGTAACTGCTAAATTAAAAGTGGTCCGTCAGTCTATCTGCTGTCCTACAGCAATAAAAAAAACAACTTTAGGCAGATAATCCATATTACAACATCGTTGTTACTAATATAAAATATTACTGTGAATAACTGATATAAGTGCGGTCACCGGCTTTTATGTCATGACTTGTATATGTATACATTAGCAATGCACACATTTGAAAGCTTACAGCTTGGTGTGAATAGTTTCCATTTGTTTAAATTCATGAACGCGCCCCGAGTGCGGATCGGCGGCGTTGTCCTATGTCGTCACGCAATCAGCTTAACTGAGGCTGAGTCCATGAGAATGCGGCCATTGTGCCCGCACATGTCGACGCATACGCTGCAGTTCCCGCGGCCGCGATCAAAGCGACGAGATCACCACGCTTCTATCGTGTCCGCACTAGGAATTTAAACATCAAATTGTTATTTCTCGTATTTTTAATAAAATGGATGGAAATGAAACAAATAATACGTTCAATACAAATTTTATTCCAAAAATGGTGTTTAGTCCATATAATAACTCTTTGTGGTTAAAATCAATAAAATCGAATATTAAATTAATTTGTAAGATTTAAAAAAGCTTAAAGTATTTAGATATTTAGACATTACTTTCAGACTTTTAGCAGAACATTTTCAGCAGAATTTAAGTCACATAAGCATAAAGCAACAAATTTATTATTTATTTTCATCATTATTAGCGTTCGGCTACTTTAAAGTTATTGCAAGAGCAGTTTTACTGCAAAAGCTTAAGGAAATCTAAAATTATATATTACATTAGTGTAAAGCTCTAAAAGTGTTTAATTCTGATTTTTCTTTCAATGCATATATTTAGAACAACCTAAATATTTTGTGTAAAGCGCGTATATGAATGTGATGAAATATATTCATCACTGATGCATTTCTGTTAACCTTTTGTTTATGGGGCGCTTGTAATCCCAAGTACAACACGTGCTTTTTTTCTCGGCGTCAGATATGCGCCCCTATAAAATAAGTACCAAGAAAAATAGCTCTTATTATATAGTGATAAGGTTTAATATGGAACGGCTATGTAATCTCAAGGGTTGATAAAGCTAAGGGTCTTTTCCAGTATAACGCGGATAAGCGAGATTTTAATTACGAGAAGGCAACACGGGATAAATTTCTAGATGACACATGGAGTTTTAACTAAACTCAAATAAAGGAAATAAGACCTCCATAGAAAATTTTGATTCATAAATCAACCTTGAAATTTGTATATTGGATCCAAGTGTATAAAAATTCCTACATTAAAAATTAGGTTATATCAAACATTCAATTGACAAACGCGTATTCTGAGACTAGGATACTATTTGCAGATTGGTTCTGCGAGATCGAACTTTTTTCGTGTTATTGTGAAACAACAGAAAAGTTGATGGCCCACTTTATGGTAAGCAGTTATCGTCGCCTATGAACGTTTGCGACACAAGGGGTTAACATGCTACCGTCCGCGTAAAGGAATTGGAAACTAAATTATTTATGCCGGACACGATAAAAGGTTATGATATCATACTTTAAGGGTGATTGTTATCAATAGCTGGCTTGGAGTTTTATCATCTAGATAGGGTTGCTTTGTTGCCTTTTATAGCAGGGCAACCTTGGCCGCAGAGTTCATCAGTATTTTTACTCTGCCCCTGTACCTGATAGTAAAGGGTTATCGCCATGAGAATTTCACAAAACAAGCTTCTTAACGTGCTACAGATCACCAAAATAATAATTAGTATTATAACAAAATTACAAAGTAGTAAGTTAACTTAAAATATGATTCTAGTTGTAATTGAGTCCAAAATGAAAAGAGCCCTGACTCAAACTAGGAATTGCCTGTATTTTGGGTCGTTCAAAGGTAACTCGCATTGTTTGGATCAAAGAACAAACAAACAAATAATACAAACATCTTCAATTAATTAATTTGAGTGTATGCGTGCGCGTCTGTGTGCCATTACCATCGCCTGGAGTTGCTGTCATTTTCATATTTTTTCCAAATATAGATACATACAGATTGGTAATATAACCACATCTTATAAGAAAACGGAAGGCAGAAATAAATCGAATATAAATATTTTTTGGTTTGTGTTATCTCTAAAACAATAATTGCTAATAATTACCATTTTAAAGGTTTCCCAGGAATTCTATTAAACACTTGTTTATACGAATTTATTTTTGTCAGGTCACCCTCCGGCTGCGGCAAATTGAATGTAAGCAAGTACTGTTCGGTAAAAACTATAAAAACAAATGCTAAAGCTATGCGTATGGTACAAAGTTATAAATTGTAAGCTTGTATGGCTTTTAAAATATCAAGTTTAAGCTTTCAATGTAATTTTCTTTTATAATAGCGTACATTTTTTCTTTTATAAAATTAAATGTACATATTGCATTTAATGATTGACATAAAATGGATATTCAATAGTAACTACACTTTATCATATAAATGCATTTCTTATTAAAAATATAATATATACTGGGACATTTCACATAACGCCATCTAATCCCAAAGTAAGTAGCATAGTACTTGTGTTATGGGTACTAGATAACTAACGTACATACTTGTTTTTTGCAAAGAAATACATATTATTCATAAACATCCAAATGCGAGACGGGAATTGAACGTTACTAAGGTCGCCAATTGTACCTTACATCACACTGTGTATGTAAAATAAATTACTCAAGCAAATAAGGTTCGTTATACTGATTTTTTATTCACACTTCTTACGATTGTTTTATAAGAATTTAAAAATTTGCCATCCAATGGTACCCTAAACTGCACATCATCCGTGATGTCGACACCAAGGATCCGCTTACGACGACGCAAGGATACTGCTTGAAATGGAAAGAGGGTTTCCTAGGAACTGTGGCGCAGTGGTTGAACTGGACAAGGTTATGTCGTCCCCATTCAGAGACTCTTTCTAGAGAGTACTATACTTCAGACACAAGTCTGGCACGACTTTCTTCCAAAACCGAGTCTGAGAAAATAAATGTAACTAACGGATTTGACCTTCCAGGCCAACAGCCCTAAAGGAAAACCTTTTCCGCTTTAGTTAATAGTAACTTAACTGACGAACATGGGCCTTAGTTGAAGTTGGGATTAATGTAGCAGCTACGAAGACAATTAAGAAGCGTAGTAGTAGAGCGTAGCTGTGTCGTAGCAGTATCAATTGCAATACAATTCCTAGCTACGAGAATTGCAGATCTCATTTGAAAGTCTTCTAAAGGCTTATTTATAATACTCATAATAATAGGGAATATTATTTATTTTTTAAATGTTGTATAGCTTAAAATACTTTTCCAACCTATGCTAGTGCAAGTTTCACAGGTATTCAAAGGTGTTCATCGATAATATGGGGAGGGACGGCGAGGTGGATGGAGCAAAGGTGGCACGACCGCAGCCCGTGGGGTTTGATTAATGACCCGATAATCCCGGCCGCTCGCCGCCTGCTCTATGAAAGCTTCACGAAGCCGAATTGGTGAACGGTCAAAAGGTTTATTGACCGACCAACAGACGCGCACAACAAATACTTTCTCGCACAGAGACGACTTGATAAGATATTTCAATGGCGGCTTCCGAGTTAGTTTTGAACTGCAATGTGTAACATTACAAACATCGATGAGCTTGTCACTAGTCACTTATTATACTGGACATAAGCTTGTTATTTCGTACATGGACTATAAATTAGACGAATACTTGGATAAAATGGGTCTCACTTACTTGTAACACTTACTAAGGAAGCAACGAAGTTTCAGCACGGGTTTGTTTTTCATAACTTGGCCAAATTATCATTCATTGAATTTTATTTGCGTCAGACAAAACCGGATTCCTAAGAGATTTAGGAAGACGGGTGGGTGTACAATTTAAATAGGTTAGTATGTACAACTCTACATTCAAGACATGTGACATGACATCCATGTTATAATTTATAGAGTAGTAGAGTTGAGACATTTTATTTATTTGTCTAAATAGGAGAATATAATACAAGAATACATTAAATTATATAAACGAATGCCGTTTTTTCTCATATCCTTGACGGTAAAAGCGAACAGTGGTTCCTTGTCCTTTATTCCCTGTTCCTTCTTTTACCATCCGCGAACATGCCCAAAATTATCCACATTTATGACTTACTAGGAACGTAATTGGGTAGCCACATTCTTTTTTCTGGCTAGCACGACCATGAATATTATGTTATCTATGATTCTATTTCACGTATGTAGTATACAACACACATGTAAGACTTACGTCTTATATATCATCCACTTTAAACAGTTTCTAACAACATCGTTTAGAAACATACCGCTCATATTGACTAATATCTAAAGTCCCGGCTGAATTTGTACCTCAAAAATACCACCGGTTGTTACAGCTATCATATTTTACGACTAAATTTGAGTAGTCCCTTATGTTACATTAAATATACACAATATTTTACATCAAAACAAGCTATTTAGTGTAGAATATTAATTTAAAACAAACTCTATAAACTATCTCTAAAGAAATGTTAAAATATATATTTTCTTAAAACGTAAATAAAATAGCAGACAAAAAACTTTAGTTGTCTATGATTATTTGAGCAAAGATATAACGGATGGAAAATTATTACTCCATACATGTGTGTTGTATACATCCGCCTAGTCTCAGTTAAGATGCGTATCGTAATTCGCAGACCGTGACTCGGCAGAGTTGATGACAAGCAAGTTCCCCCAGTAAGCCATTACAAAGCCGATCAAGACGTTAAATTATTCTTAAATCAGGGTTTTCTTTACTCCAAAACGGTTAAGGGAATGGTATAAGTAAATAATAGTCTATTATACTATTTAACGTCGAGTATTATATGAAGGGATTCATATCTATTTAAAAATACTAATCTTACTAACACATACATAATAAGTAAACTAGAAGCATATTGCAAATAGCAAGAATGGAAATGGCTCCGTGAAGTATCGGCTAACACATTTTGGTATGCTTGAGGAGGTCATGCGTTCGATTCCCGTTTCGAGTCTGCGTGTTTATGTATTTGATTACAAAAGAAATGTATATATGTAGTATATCAGTTGTCTAGTATCCATAACACAAGTGGTATACTTACTTTGGGACTACATGGCACTGAGTGAATTGTGACTGTATATTTATTTATTAAACTAGCTGTGCCCGCGACTCCGTCCGCGTGACTTTGGACAGCAATTTTTGGATATATGAGGTCAACTTAAATTGGAATGTAAAATTTCCGAAACTTATCATTTTTAACAAAAACTATTTTTTTTTTCTAAAATAAAATAGCCTAAGTTACTCCTTGTTACATCAGCTATCTGCCAGTGAAAGTTCCGTCAAAATTGGCGCAGTCATTTCAGAGATTAGCCGGAACAAACAGACAGACAGACAAAAATTGTAAAAAATGTTGTTTTGGTATATGTATCGTGTATACATCCCAATGCACTTAGTCAAAAGCGGTTATTTTAATATTACAAACAGACCCTCCAATTTTATTTATTTGTATAGAATACGATGTATTTAACAGTAATTAATTTATATTTTGTTTTTTTAAGATGAATTCTATCTGAACTTCATATGTACCAGTTTATTAAGTTTATAATTAATGAAGGAATGCCATCATCTTTATTCAAGTGGTTTATCTCAGTTATAACTAAGTATAGCTACAGGATAAACTTAAGTGGGCTTTTTTACGTCAAAGTTTCCCGGTAACTTAGCTTTCATTTAACCAAGAAAGCACATAAATAAATCTGGAAAAGATATAGCCTATTTGGGTTTTTACAGGAATTTTGTCGTTTGACATCTCGGCCTAAAATAGGAAGCGCCTCCTTAGGTAAAGCCCTGATTTTGTTTCTAGTCAGAATCACGTGGCCATAATTATGAAAATGGTAATAAAACATAAATATTTAAACAAAATAAAAGTACAAACAGCGAGCAGAGTTACGTTTCGCATGAAGGTATCAAAATCATCTCGTGGAAAATATCCGAGTGGCGAACGACCCCGTGTGACATTCGTTCCGACGTTAATTCCCGCCGCATTTGTTCCATTACATTTCCGACACAAAATGTATACGCGTTTGTCGAATTGACTAGGTGGATGCGACCAGGCGAGCGATAAACGACGAGGATCGAACGAGGGCGCGCGTGGGAGCGACCGGGACGGCACACCAAAAGTGAGAAAGATGTATTCAGAAGTGAAATAGTCTGCTGGCTGAGCACATCATCATTAACGAGCCAGAGGGCGGAGGACAGCGAAGAGGCAGAGGGGGCACGCCAGGTGGGCGATGTCCCACGCTCCCGTCTGCGTGCACGCGATAGTGCTCCTTACCGCGCCTCCTGCAAGGCGCTGATTGCTGTGAGCCGCGAGCAAAAAGTAGCGGCTCTGGGAATATTTTCGAATGCACCGACATAAATATGAGAAATATCCAGGTTTTTACTCACCTTCGCCCGCCGGGCCGCCGGCTCCTGGGCAAACATCCCGTGTAATAGATGTCCAACAATGTCGAAATGACAACGGACTTATACACTGCGAAATGTTTGCTTTTTCTGTTATTAAATTTTTCCGCATTGCTCATATTTTTAACGTTATTTTTAATTTAAAATTCTCGTGTATCACTGTTATCTTTATAACTGTTAGGTTTTATTCGGACAACGAAACGCTAGTACGTTCGTAGGTTAGTTAATTATTAAGACAAAATATATTCTTTGATATCTTTTTTTGTATTGGAAGTACATAATTATCCCGTCATCCTTTAAACCTTTAAGTGTGCCAATTTCGCGATATGGTCCAAGTTGGAAATAAAAAGGTTAACCCGAAGATTTTATTGTAGAAAAGTCCTTTATGGCTTTTTATAGATGGAAAACTGTTTCTTAGGGCTACTGCTATTAAGTGGGCCGTCAGTCTGACGTTCTACAGCAATAAAAAAAAGGATGGCAAAACGGTACTTAACTTCTCATCTTGAGCAAAGAAAATAAGAAAACACTCAGAAGTAGAATAGTGCCAATTACAAAAAATATTCACCAACATTCATCATAACGGATACTCTACAATATTTCCTTTTTATAAAGTTGAACAAAGTTACAGTAGTTGCGGTTCGCAATCGCCGTTGTTCTAGGACTGAAAGTTTGAAGTACAACGGATTGTTTTACTCGGAATATTATTTCTTTTTCGCGGTGGAAAGTTTTACGAATCAGTAAATTAATTTATTTTAATGTTAATGATTGGTTGGAGTGTTAAATGATAAATAAATGAAATTAAATATACTGTGATAATTCACATACCGCCATCCAATTTATAAGGAAGTAATATAATGCTCATGTTATAATTACGAAATCTACTTATATAGATCTACTTATATAGTTTAATGTTATGAATAAGTAATAATAGCACATATCATGCCACTGCTGTGTTTGCCCCCCTAGAAAGAACAGACAGTATACTCACCATGCTTGTCCAAGGAGGATTAGCGGATTTCACTTGTAATAAATAGTAATATAAAGAAAGAAAGAAAATAAAATACATTTATTTAGAGCTACAAATAAAACAAACTAAATATAAACAAAAAACTGATCTTAAAATTAGCCCTAGAAAGGTTGTAACTCAATATGAGTGGTTAAAAAACCACAAAAAAGAAAGTAAAGGCACAAAGAAAGAAAGTGTCAAGAATTTGTACCATGGCAATCGACGCACATTCGTTTAGTTCTGTAATAGGCTTGATAGCAATCATACAGATCACCACGAAATGAATCTTAGATCAAACTCGGATTAACCGCTTAGGACACGATGGAGTATTGGTAACAAATATATTTGTTTGGGCAATTTACACAGCGCCAAGTCCCAAGATAAACAACAGAGCGCTTGTTTTATGGATACAAAACAACTGGTATACGACTTATATAATTTTGTTTTGTGAATTAGTACAAATTATAAACACCCAGATACGTGATGGGAATCAAACCTCTGTCTCGCAAGTATTTTGATGTGCGATAGTTATTACACCACGGACGTCGTACTAATTGAAAGTAAAGTTTTTTAATGACGTTCAGATAAGTTGAATATGAAAAAGGAAAGTATAAATTATTTCAAGAACTTTAATATTGATAACGCAGTCAATCATGTCAGATATTGTTTTCATATTATGCAAAGATAAAAGCACTATTCATTCTAGAAAATTCTGAATCATCATCATACTAGTGTTAAACCCAGGCTGCAATCCAGACTTTCGCTTCGATGTCCGGGGTCCGCTATTACGGCGACGCCCTATCAATGACATGAAATTATTTCCGTGTTTGTGCAATTTTTTATTATTATTATAATATATTTTTATCCGTGCAGGGGCGAAGAAAGAATACTAACCTCCGCGGCCGGGATCGGCCTGTCGTAAAAGCCGACAAAACAACCCATCCTAGCTACGTGGTAGGGCCTCAAGCCCGTCTGGATGGCGACCACCTTTGGTCTTAAGTATGCCGCCATAATAACCTTGTGTTGTGTTCCGGCATTAGCGATCCAAGTTCCTGTACCTTTATGGGACAGCAGTGTGTTCGCAATGCCACTGGCATTGCAAACATCCATGGGCGATGGTAACTGCTAAATTCTAAGTGGGCCGTCAGCCTGTCTGCTGTCCTACAGCAATAAAAAAAATATTGGTTCCGTAAAAACCAAAAGCAGGCAGGTTTTAGTTTCTACAGGAGCGACTATCGTCCGACTTCTCAACCTCTAAAGGCAAGTCGAATGGGGACACCATTCCGCACCCTTCGCCCTATACAGGCAAAAGGATAGTATGTAGGTAGTCCATCAGTCGCCTTATACGACCATATTCTTATCGGCCACATGGCTATAAGAAATTCTGAATACGTCATACTAATCTAAATCCTTTATAGAGCTATTTAATCAAAAATAATTTCCCATTATCAAATTTAATAACAGTACAAAATGAAGCTCGACTAATCGCTTCTGTATAATGAAATTAGCCCACCTATACGAAATTTAATTACAAACACGTAACAAAAAACCCCCTACATGCAACCGATTATCCCATTAAAACATTTTAGTTTATTCGATATGACAGTGCAATAATTCGTTCACGCAAACATTAAAATGAAATTAGATGGGCAGATTTATCCCCCGGGCGTGGAGGGTTGAACTATCATTGTCAAAATATAAGCAATATTTTAGGCGACCGAAGGACACCAGGGAAACACGGAAGCGTATAAATCACATAATCTGATCCAAGGTAGGGCTGCCTTTATTCCGCGAACCTTTTGAGTATTTACCCGAGTATGTATGTACCCAAGTATCGGCAATCTTAAACGTATTGCGTTATTGGATTTGCGATTTTCGTTAATATTTTCCAACTAAAAATTGCGGCTTTCAATAAAATAAAAAAATATGGCCATGTTTCTGAATATCGTAGTAAGCTCAAATGTTTATAGTTTGGTGGACAGTTGCTTTATAGCTATTTATTCCATCTTCATCCATCCTTACCTAAAGGAATATTTATTTATTTATAAAACACATTCCCGTTCTTTGCGCTCTACTGAAGTTTTTTTATTACATAAGCCTTTTTTTATTGCTGTAACACAGCGGACAGGCTGACGGCCCGCTTAGAATTTAACAGTTACTGTCGCCTATGGGTGTTTGTAACGCCAGCATCGCGAACACGCTGCTTTCCCATAAGGGTACCAGGAACTTGGGTCACTAATGCCGGAACACAACACAAGGTTATTATGGCGGCATACTTAAGACTAAAGGTGGTCGCCATCCAGACGGGCTTGAGGCGCTACCACGTAGATAGGGTGGGTTGTTTTGTCGGCTTTTACGACAGGCCGACCCCGGCCGCGGAGGTTAGTATTCTTTCTTCGCCTCTACACAGATAAAAGCCTGCACGCACTTCATCATTTTACTTCAATTCTTTCGCTGTACAGGCTGTCTATTCTAGGATCTTATTACCCGTGGATGTCAGAAAAGCTAAATCACTTCCATCTTCAAAAATATGGTTAAAGAACATTAAATAAATTGTTTTGTCGCATGTATGTATGTGTATTAATGTAATTTTATAGTTTGTCATTACTTTTTTTTGTATACATTGTTATATTACACTGGCCGACATAATTTTTCTTGTTTAATATATATTCAATTTTTTCTACTAAAATTAATATATGGGCAATTTTTTTTAATAATTTAAATTATTAAGTTCTGGCGCTCTTTTCTTGAACTGTGCGACCTCTCGTGAGAAAATATATTAGTTGCAACAGCGACACAACACGCCCATTCGTAACGTATTATATATGCCGTTACAGTAACTTTGTTTACAAATTTCTTACTAAAATTCGGGTGTTTATATACGTTTTACTCATTGTATTTATTGAATATAATCATCAATTTGTGGTCGAAAAACTACAAAAAAATGACTTCAATAGAGTGTTAAATAGTACGGATACATTTTGTTACATTTGTGGAAACTTACAAAAACAATGGAATCTAAAAATGTTACACCAAAAAATTTTATTGATCCTATAAAAATTGTATTACCTCCACTTCACATTAAACTCGGTATGATATGAACTCGGTATGAACATATCGTTAAACCATTTGAGAAAGATATAATGATAATTTTCAATCCCTGAGTCAAAAATTCCCAAGTTTATTTGATGCAAAAATCTAATTTGTTATCCGGCGAATACCATAGGATATTCAATGACCGATGAAGGGACAGGTCTATAAGACCATCATTAGGCCTGGTCTTTTATACAGCTGTGAAACGTGGACGGTGTTAGAGCGACACAAGCAGGAGCTGCGTGTCAAGGAGATGAACATGCTGCGGTGGATGTGTGGAGTGACGCGGAAGGACCGCGTTAGGAACTCCCACATTCGAGGTAGTCTTCATGTCCGTGACATTGCGGATAAACTGCAGGAGTGTCGGCTCCGTTAGTACGGCCACGTTTTACGGCAACCGGATGCTTACGTGGGAAACAAATGTCTGGCCATGCCGCCTCCGCCAGGCCCCGGCAGGAGGGGTAGACCCAAAAAGTGCTGGCTTGACGCCGTAAAGGGTGATATGCATGCCAATGGGCTCACTACCAGGGATGCTGAAGACCGTGCGAAGTGGAGTAGAAAAAGTCGGAAAGCGGACCCCGGGCACCGAAACGCCAGTTTGGGTTGCAACCGGGATGAACGCTGAGATGATGATGATGATTCAATGACCGATGAAAAATTTGATGCAGCAATGAATACTAGTAAACTAGAAGCTAGGCTGTCATTCAAAGGTGTTTTTAAATTTTTTTAGGAAATCACAAATATCCTTACTATAAAAATATTGTGGCAATTTTTTTTGGATAAGTATCAAAAATTGAGATGTAATATGAATATAAAACTCGGTGATTTTAGTCAAAAATAGGGAAAACGATTCCAAGTAGTAAGTAGTACCAAGATTAATGAAATGTATAAATGATGGCTTATTACTGCTAGTCACAGATATTTACAAGAGATTTTTCATAACTCATTGTACAAAATAAAATCACTACCATAACTAATAGTTTATTGTAAACTAAATCAGCTATCATAAATTAAAAAAGAACGATGTTTGTTTCGCAGTTATTAAAAAAACATTCTGCAATGAAACACTCGCTCAAAAACAATAAAACCTAAGTATCATCATGCTAAGGTATAATAAAATTCCACAAGCGTAACTAAACAGTCTATTTTATAACAATAAACCGGCCTTAGTGAGGGGAGCTACGGCGGTCAGTGTTAGGTGTTCAACACGTGTACTCTTGCTTAATGTTCAAAGAGCGATCTACTTCATTTGACACGCCTTCGTTACGGTTAACACGCAATTGAGGGGCCATTCGAAACAATATTGTAATATTATGTAGCTTAGTGAACCGTCAATGTTATTTGCAATGTTATTGTTGCATTTATGTTGAACAATTTATACGTCACTGCTATTAAGGTATGTCTTATCAAGGTGTCAATTCTAATGTATTAAACAAATAAATATATTTATCAAGATATTTTACAATTAGTAATATTTTACCTAGAGTAAACACAAAAATGTCCTGTATTATTTAAGATCTTGATGTTCTTAAAATGGTCTTAGAGCTTGTGCTACACAAGCATCCATGACATTTGAGTTTGTGGGCGTACATTGTGCTATGATTTTGTAGCCATTTATTTTAATACTAATAATAGCTGTTTACAAAGCTTAATGTTAAACTTTAGAAATGAATAAAACTCAATAAGTGTACCAAATATACAGGTAAAACATTTGTAAACGTCGAATTTCCAACTTGATTGAAAAATCACAAACAGAACGTTCCACAGTTCCTTTGAAAAAGCTGCTTTCCAAGTATATCCCGTTGAATCAAAACCGAAAGAGCGGGAACGAGCAAATTAAAAATAAATATTGCGAAACGTCAGCATGTTACGGACGGAGGTGGGCGAGGAAAAAACGCATACCAGAATGGCTGACGGTTCACATGGTTTGGGGAAGGTGAATCTTTTTGTGAAGTGGAGAGAATTAATTTAACCCGCTGCGGGGTAACACGACGTGGCGGTAATTGAAAAGTTTGCCCCTTGTCGCATCACGGCCGTGCCAGCGCCGGCGGCGGCTGCTCTTTGCGCTGCTATGATTTTATTGCAGACTTTATTCTAGTTTACTTATATAATTATAATATAAAAAAATCCGTAGGGTTCAGCAAAATAATTGCCATTCTGCATCGTTCTTAGAATATCGTAAAAAAAATAAGTTTACTCGAAGCCACCTTGTATAATTACCCGCATTTCCGTTTCAGCCTTGGTATTGCCCTTTGATAATTCTCTACTACAAGTCGTAAAAGTGTGGATAGTGATGATGACTAAAACTTGTTTAAATAAGGTCGAAATAATAGTGTTTCTTCACTGGCTTGCCAATGTCCAAGTATATCACACTCCGATGTCCCCTGTATTTCGTTTTACTATCCTCTTCTTCACTCATGACTCTTGTGTTCTGACAGCGACATCTTGACAGCTATACATAGGCACAATACAAAGTTGGTTTCTATATGCAAACTATTAAACTAAATTACATTTACTACAGAAATTATAAAGAGTTATCCAATCATCCCTGTTGCGTTCCTAAATATGAAAATAAATATCATCGGCTAAAATTTCTCTGAGTTATTTTGCGTTGATACTTTTCTTTAGCATATCATTTTATTTACCAAAAAGGCATGAACATGATGGAACAGATGTTACTAAGCTCAATTTGACCCCCAAAATAGAAAGAACAGTCGAACGGTACCCCTTCTTAGAGGATGTAAGATAGTTAATGAGTAGTAGGTATATCAGATGTCTTGTACTTTGGGACCAAATAACACTGTGTCCATTGTCTTATTATATTTCATTCAAAGCATTTTAATATTTATATTTATCAGACGCCAACTGAGCATCCGATTAACTTCAAAATGGATTCTATGTAAAAGCCTTTTGAAATCAAACCCTTTTACTTTTAAAAGTATTAAAAAGTAAGAATTCGTTGACGAAGGAAACAGCTGGCTTGCTCACGCTCTGATCGATTTTAAATTAATTTTGCAAAGTTAAATTGGGGTTTACTTTTATTTGATCGCTGAAGAGGGAAAATGGTCGAAGGCTTTCATCATATTAAACCAAATAAATAATTTTCCTTACAAAATTTTATGTATAGAAATGATTTCAACCGTCCCTTTTAGATCTGAATTAATTAGAACCACATATCATAATTAAACAGATAAAACAAGAAACCGTGCGTTATACCGTCGTTATACGATATATCTTTTCATATTAACTGTATTTCATATAAAAGGTTTACAAAGAATTTTGTTCGTTTTATTTTTTTAACAAAACGCAAAGAAGTCCTCGATGAATAAAATAGTTTTTTTTTACCTTTTTCAGGGCGACATTTGTCATGTACTAATTTTAATTATTTGTCATATTCTGATTTCTCAATTTAAGTGTACAAGCTGTTAAAAAGGATTAAAAATATGATTAGACAAGGCTTTAGTAGCGTAACGGCTAACGAACTTCGGTACGCTTGCGGAGGGCACGGGTTCGATTAGCTTCATGGTTTTAGGCCGGGAGCCGACGTCCCAGTGCCACCATTGTGTTGATTGCCGCGACGATACGGCGCTGCATACGTTGGCGGAGTGCCCAGCTTGGGCCGAGCAGCGCCGAGACTTGGTCGCGGCCGTAGGAGCTGCGGGAAACCTCTCGCTTCCGGCTGTTGTGTCTACCATGGTCGGGAGCGAGTCAGGGTGGAGTGCCGTCGCCACCTTCTGCGAGGCCGTGATGCTCGCAAAGGAGGCGGCGGAAAGGGAGAGAGAGACTGCCTCCTTTCTCCCCTCCCGCAGCAGACGCACTGGGCGCCGTAGGGTGGCCGACTTCCGGCCACCGTAGGGCGCGGCCTGCGGACGGCAGACTCGGGGCGTCTTGTCGTCCGATCAGCGGCAGGCCTCGAGGCGGCGGCGTCTTGTTCCGCGCGCGCCTCATAGTGGAGTCCTGTGGCCGGAGTGACGGCCGCAGTGGGTGACGGGGCCCGCCTGACCATCTGGCGGGCCAATACCCGTCGGGGGGTGGCGACGAATGCTTCGGCGATACCCGCCCCTCCGACACACGGGTACATGAGGAACACGGGTTGGTTTTTAGTCAGTAAGAGTTTGACAGTCCCCTTCGCCCTTCCCCGAGCGCGGAGGGCCTCCATGAGGATTTTCCAACCCGATACCAAAAAAAAAAAACAGCTTCATGGTTTTGGGTGTTTATAATATGTATTTGTTTACAAAAGAAAAGTATATATGTAGTATTAGTAATCTAGTACCCATAACGCAACAATTAACCTCAAATCTATAAATGCAATCTATAAATGTTTTTTTGAGATAAGTCACTTTTATGACGAAATTTTACAATAGCCTATCATTTTCACCACCATTTATAATTTAAAATCACATACTTTCATGTATATTGATGAATTTTTTGGAGTTTACTCCTTAAAAATCGATTTTCATATATAAGGCGCCCGGTATGAGAAAAATGTGAGAGTAAAATCTACTACTAAATTACCTCGTTACGTTTTTGGTGCGCGTGCACCGGAACACACTAAACAAAACAAAACGATATATCTCTGAAGGCAAAAATTACTTTATTTGTTACAACTTAAGATTGATTTCACATTAAATGTTGTTTAACATATGTCTTTTCATTTGTAAGTGACAAGAGTAATTTATTGCTTTGCTCATTTTATATGACGAATGATCGTAAGTATTAGATAATGTTTGGGAGATTTGTGACTTTATTACTAGGTGCCATAGTTGTAATTAGGTTGAACTTAAAACTGTTTTAAAACTTTTTTGTATATGTATATTATTTTCATTAATTTGTTAATTTACCCTTTCATATGGTATTAATCTTTTAACAGTTAAATAAACTCTTTTTGCGTATGTTTAGACAATCGTACTTAAGTAGTAAACTCCAGTGCGTCGGAGCTGACACAGTTTTTTATCTCCACTAATATAAAACACGTGTGGTAGATTTATGAATATTTTTTTTGAAGTGAAAACTTCTTTAGCTGCTTTTTTGTGATGGGTGTCTATATCTATTCGAATTTCGAATATATCTATTCGAATTGCGACTTTATTACAATGAAATACAGTTGAGTTTTTGAAGTGAAAACTTCTTTAGGCGCGTTGAACAGTTTTTGGGTAAACAATTTTTAGTTTGTAAAGAAGTGTTAATGACCAATTTAAACTTTAATCCTTGATCATAAACACTTTTTTACAAACCGAAAATAATAATCTAATAACTAGACGATACAATTCACAAGTTACTTAGTTTTCACTTCTATCGACAGTCCTCAAAGACTGCCCCGCATGTTTTTTTATCGCTATAGGACAACAGACTGTCTGACGGCCCGCTTAGAATGTAGCAGTTACAAGCGTCAGGTGACCGTCAAAACCGTCAGGCGGCGGTAAAAAACACCTGTGGGTGTTTGCAACGGCAGTGGCATCGCGAACATGCTGCTGTCCCATAAGGGTACAGGAACTGGGGTCACCAATGCCGGAACACAACACAAAGTTAGTATGGCGGCATACTTAAGTTCAAAGGTGGTCGCCAACCAGACGGGCTTGAAGCCCTACCACGTAGTTAGGGTTGTTTTGTCGCCTTTTACGACAGGCCGACCCCGGCCGCAGAGGTCAGTATTCTTTCTCCGCCCCTGCACGGATAAATATTTAACAAACTACTGTGAGTAACGAGTTTTCACGGAAACTTGAAATACTTAGTTATATGCAAATTTCATTATGTCGCATCGTAAAAACCGTACTCTCATATTTTTCTCAAATGAGCCAAAAGAATTCTAACTCCGAAAAGTGTCAATAATAAAACAAAAAGAGCCACATGTTCTTAACCTTATTCGTACGTCAAGTGGATACACATTACACTCGTGGTGGCAAGGATGTCGGATTGTCGGGGCAATGTTGACGCACTGGCCGACACGGCCGACAGTGTTTGCTCAATCAAATTGAACTTGGCCGATTGGCTCATCGAGTATTGGACATTTAAAGTGAATTAACAATTTAATCTTACTGTAACAAGTATTCTTATTTATACATTCTTGAACACTTAAAGTTAAAAAGCTAAATTTTGATATTATATTTCAAGTTAAGATCTAGAAATTTCGATTTAAACGCAATATTCAGTTAATTCACATTGATAGTTGATTCACATACTACTTGCAACCAACGACCTCCATAGCGTAACGGCTACGTACTTTGACATGCTTGCGGAGGTCTCGGGTTCGATTCACGTTTCGCGTCAGGGTATTTATGTTTAATATGTATATATTTCCAAAAAAAAGTATATATGTATTACATTAGTTATTTAATATCCATAACAGAAGTGCTATGTTACTTAGTTTGGGCCTAGACGGCGTTGTGTGAAATGTCCCAATATATTTATTTATCCTACTGGCAATTGTAATTGAATTTGCATTTCGTGATATTTTAATGTATGTAATGTACAAGAATTTGATAGATCAGAAATGGTTTTTGAACCACAACAATACATGATGAGATGGTCGATGTAAATTAAAGACAAACAAATATGCCCAAACTAATTACCGTGATTTGATTTATACGATTAATGATTACTAAAATATTACTATATACATCAAAGTTTAAGTAACTGTAAGTGTTGTGCTCTGGTTAAGTTTCGTGCGGAGGTATAATTACGCGAACGAGTAAACATATAAAGGTAATCCGGGCCGCGGCGGCACAAAGTGATGCCCCTGAATAAATTAGCGACGGAGCACCTGCGACGAGACCGCAAAGCGCCACGCCACCCACCGCGCCCTAGGGCCGCTATATTAACGTTCAATGCAATGTGTACTAGCATATTTGTACAGATATCATTGAAGTTATACTGCTTTTAGCGTGTTTGGAAAAAATTCTGAGAGTAAAATTTTTACGATGCGCGCGCACTTCGACATAATATTGTTAGCTGTGATAACTGTCACTCAAGATATTATTAGGGGTTAAAGTATAAAATTGCACTTGGCCGAATGGTTGGAAAGGCGCCACGGCGCCCTGACCTTCCGCCTGACGCAGGTCCTCTCGGGGCACGGTTGCTTCGGGAGGTACCTGTGTTGCATAGGACGGGAGATGACGTCAGGGTGCCACCACTGTGGCGCGGGCGACGAGGAGGACACGGTGAACCACACTGTCGCCGTGTGCCCTGCGTGGCGCGATTAGCGCCGCGCCCTCGTCGCCCAAATCGGCGTGGACCTGTCGCTCCCGGCCCTGGTTCTGTCCATGGTCGGGGGCGATCCTGGATGGACGGCCGTCGCCTCCTTCTGCGAGGCAGTCATGTCCGCAAAGGAGGCGGCGGAGCGGGAGCGGGAGTCGACCACCACACTCCCCTCCCGCCAACGCAGGCCACGCCGGCGGCGCCGGAGGGCTAGTAACGACCTCCGGCCGCCGTAAAAAGCGGCCGCGGGCGGCCCCTCGGGGGAGGACCCGCCGCCCGCACTATTGGCCCGAGGGTGAGGGCTGCGTGCTGTTCCGCGGCCCCCCTCAACTCCTAGAGTTGTTAGGAGAGAGCCGGGGGGACGAAACCCTGACCCCCTGGCGCCAACACTTTAGAAGGGGCCCGCCTCAAGACAAAGGGCGGGCCGGCGCCGGCCCGGGCCACGAGATCGGCAGGCCATATATCCGTGGGCCCGGGCGTAGGCGATAGGAGAACAGCGGGGTTTTTTAGTGGGTAGTCGGATGGCCAATCATCTTTCCCGGAGTCCCACATATCCCTCGGTCCCCCCGGGCCGGGGGAACCCGTCAAGAGAGGTTTTTCCCCGAGACCAAAAAAAATAAATAAATAAAATTGCACTTGTATAGTAATAGATACTGTGAATTGACATAAAACCTTCATGGTGTGTGAGATTTCGAGTGAATTTTCACATGATACCTATGAGGTATTTCTTTAAAAAATTGCACGAATTCGACTGTCTACTTTCAATTGATTTTTTTTTATTTATTCGAAAATTCGTGGCATTTCCGAATACTAGTTCCAACGCGAAACTAACACGGCAGAAACGGCTTGCAATATCAACGCTGCATTTGGAGAGGAGACTGCTAATGAACGCACCGTGCGTTTTTGGTGTAAACGCTTTGTAATGAAAACTTCGACTTGAAGGAAATGTTGAATTGAAGGAGATGGTGAAAGCCGATCCGAGTTATACTACCCAGAAATTAGCGGCATGGTTTAACGTTACCCTACCTACGACATTGACACATTTGCAATCAATAGGATAAAATAATATGAAAAATGGATGCAAAAAGAAATGCGTGTTGAAACTTGTGTTGCCTTATTGAATCGGTGCAAAAATGAAGGAATATTGAATCAAATTGTGTCATATGACGAAAAGTGGATTCATTACGATAATCGTAAGCGAAAAATGCAATAGCTGACCCCAGATCAAACACCGGTACATTGCCCTAAAGCAAAGCTTACCAATAAAAAGGTAATGGTAACTGTTTGGTGGTTTCTTCACGGTGTATTCACTATAGCTTTCTCAGGTCTGATCCAACAATAGCAGTAGATGTTTACTATGCCAAACTTGGAATAATAATGGCAAAACTGGCAGTGAAACAGCCCCGACTCGTGTATTATTACTTCACAATTATTGCTCCATGATAACGCAAGACTTCAACACTGCATGAAAAACCATTGTGATTCTACAGAAGCTGCAGTTAGAATCCATACGTCATCCATTGTACTCGCCAGACCTTGCTCCAACGGACTACCATTTTTTTCGTGATTTTAATAATTTTCTACGTGATAAATAAATTTCTTCCCAGGAGGCCGTACAAAATGCTTTCACACAGTTTGTTGAATCTAGATCTCCAGAGTTCTATCGTAAAGGCATAAATGAACTTCCGTAATGAGGGTAAATATTTTGATTAAACCAATATGTTAGAAAAAAACATCTTACAAAAAAACAAGTTTCAATTCAATTTTACAATTGCAATTTCATACTTTAACCCCTAATATTCATAAATCTGCAATACTTGTTTTATAGTGGCGATAAAAAATTATATTTATTTATAAATATACACGTGTGTATTGTTTTTAAATTATATGTGGTGGTGAATGATAGGCCATTGTAAAAATATGTGATAAAAAACTTTTATCTTAAAAAACCATTTAAGTGTCTTTTACAAACAAAGACTTGTGGCATATGGGATGAAATCTTAAACTATTTTAATATTCTTAATTCAATAGGTGTTTACATTAAATAAGTTAAATACGAATTGATCGTATGATCCTGTAATGTAGTAATAAATTAATTTTTTTTATAACGCCTGTGTTAAACAGCGTATAACGTCCCGCTTCTGGGCTCAGAAATACTCGTAGAGGGAGCTTTCCCGAAGAGCTTGTCCAAGGAGGATTGGAGCGATTTTTCTTCCACCTCCGGTACATTGCAATTATGTAATGTATTTACATTACATAATTGCGTAATGTATTTACATTACATAATGTATTTACATCACATAAATAAAAGAAAAACTGCCTAAGTAGTAAATGCTATCGTGGGGTTCAAATCCGTGACTTCTAGGTTGTTCTACGAATACGTTACTACTTGGCTAAGACGTAACATGCTGGTAAATCAGTCCCTTATGTCAATTTGATCACTAAATTGCGCATGATTTCCTATCCGGATACATCATAAATCCTCGCTAGATTTAAGAATACCGTATATATCTAGGGGATTCCCTAGATAAAGTGTATGTAAGTATATATTATTATAGGAATATAAAGATAACTGATGATTATACATTTTGACTTATACTTACTTCTTTTGATATAGATTGTAAAAAAAAAAACCGTTCATAAGGCATCGATGTTAAAAGGCTTTTTTTTTGGTCTTGGGGAAAAACCCTCTCTTGACGGGTTCCCTTGGCCCCGGGGGACCGAGGGATGTGTGGGACTCTGGGAAAGATGTTCGGCCATCCGACTACCCACTAAAAAACCCCGCTGTTCTCCTATAGCCTACGCCCGGGCCTACGGAAATGTGGCCTGCCAATCTCGTGGCCCGGGCCGGCGCCGGCTCGCCCTTTCTCAAGGCGGGCCTCTTCTAAAGTGTTGACGCCAGGGGGTCAGGGTTTCATCCCCCCGGCGCTCTCCTGTTGACTCAAGGAGTTGAGGAGGGCCGCGGAACAGCACGCGCCCTTTCCGCCCTTTCCCTCGCGGCAATAGTGCGGGCGGCGGATCCTCCCCGGAGGGGCCGCCCGCGGCCGCTTTCTACGGCAGCCGGAGATCGTTGCTTGCCCTCCGGCGCTGACAACGTGGCCTGCGTTGGCGGGAGTTGACTCCCACTCCCGCCCCGCTGCCTCCTTTGCGGACATTACTGCCTCGCAAAAGGAGGCGACGGCCGACCATCCAGGATCGCCCCCGACCATGGACAGAACTAGGGCCGGGAGCGACAGGTCGGCGGCCAATTCCGGACGGGACTCGCAAACCCGTCGCGTGCCGGTCAGGCGTGGGTACGACTACCAGGCGACACTCCAGAAAAACCAGGGAGTCGCCCAACGTCGTAGCCGGCCCAGCATGACCAACCGACAGCGAGGATGCGATTCCCACCCCAGGAACACTCTCTGTGCAAGCGCAGTCGAAATAGGCATGGTTTCGACTACCAAATCAGGGCCCGGGGCAGTACCCGGGACCCCAATGAGTATTCGCAACCATCCCAACGGGGACCACGCCACGAACAGAGAGCGAAGTTGGAAAGGATGTAGGAGGTAGACGGAAAGAAAGGTAAGACTCTGTCGCTTCGGACGGAGAGGGGAGTGAGGCGACGGATGCTCGGGCACCTCGGGTACGCACACCCGTACACTCCTCGGACAGAGGAGCGCCCCTGAGGGGATGTTAAAAGGCTTGTTCAAGTTCCGCCATGCAAATGTACTCAATAACAGACCCCGAGTTAGGACTAGGGTTAAAACTAGGGTTTTATATAAGTTATGGCTATTTATTATTTTTTTCAAGGTACCTGGTGTTATTACACTGGAGACCATTCTACAGGTCCCGGGTTCGAATCTATCGATAGCATACACCACTCAGGCAGTTTTTCTCGCCTAACGTGCATATTATAGCATAATTTTTATGTTCCGACGGTAAAGAAAAACATCATGAGGAAAGACAGAAAGAAAAATAATGTAATTAGAACTTAAAACTATAACTAAAAATAATGACTAACCAAAAAAATATTAACAAAACACTAGCCCTAAAAAGTTGCCCAGAGCTTCCTGCGCTGATCTACCGTTAGGATCTTACGATTTTAGTCACGATATAACATTAAAGGAAATAAAATATTAGTAACATAAAGAAAAATCAGACAAAACACATCAACTGTAAGTATTTAAATAACATAAGAAGAAACATAAATATGAAAATACGAGTTAATACGCTAAGAATATAAAGATGCTGATACAATATTAACTATTACAGCAACTACTTAGTGACAGAAAAAAATAAAGACTTAAAATATAAAGATATTATTTAAAAATACTATATAATCGAGCACTTGTATCTAGTGCTAGGTCTGTCGATCTCTTTTGGTGTTCAAAGAGATGGTCTTTTATCGTTTAAAAAAAATATTATAACGAAAATTAGTAGAAGGTTTTCACTTTTGTGCCAACCCTGAGATGAAGATATATATAGCTACGGTAGAATTCAGCGTCTATCTATTGAGGGCTTCGTAACGGGATATAACCGACTTGCGGACGACATGGGACCGTATGAATATTCACAGAGCTTTACTTTAAGAGAAATGGGATTTTATTCAGGTCACTAACTTGTTCCCGCGACTATATTTGATTAATGTACATTCAGGAAGGAAACATATTTTTTTTATAGCTGGAATTTAGCATACGGGCAAACAGCCCACACGATGGTAGGTTACCTATGGACGTTTGCAATCCCAGAGGCATTATCAATGCACTGCCGACCTTTAAGAAATTTTATAACGCCTTTTTTGATAAAAGTATATAGCTACGAGTACGTGTAACACACACAATTTCGTGACCAAAGTAGAAAATTGTCATGTAGTACCTAGATAAATGCCGGTGGTGTCGGTTGGACCAGCGTAAAATTGAAAGTTGAATAGATCTAAGTGTAGATTTCTCATTTATAAATTTATTTGTAAATAATAACCGCCTATGAGGTTTCACAGCTGGGCTTGGACCTCCCCTGAAAGGGAAAGGTCAGGATACCCGTCCCACCATCCATTATTCATCCATTAGGCTACCTTACGTACCTTATAACAATAGATGGCACATATCGATAGTTCTAAATATAAAATAAAAACCGCCCATGACGCTGATCGCTGGGCCTGTCCCCCCCCCCCCCTACAGGGAACGGACAGTTTACCCTGTTGTCCAATGCGGATTGGTGGGTTACAACTCGTGATCTTAGTAAGCAGGTTTTCTTCACCGTCGATGCATGGCAATCATATATGCTGTTGTATGCACACTAGGCGAGAAAACTGCCGAGGCGGTGCATGCCATCGTAGGATTCGAACCCCGGCACCTCTTGATTGGTCTCCGAGTGGAATACCGCTGAGCTATCAGGTATTATTAGTAAGTTTAAAATTAAATTATCAAAAATGTTAAGATTTACTATAATTTCAATATTTTATATAAATTTAAAAAATGACATACAACAACTACAGGACGACTTCTTACTTAAAATAAATGAGACATGACAAATGCAAAATAAATCTAATGCCGCCATAATAACTTCGTGTTGTGTTCCGGCATTAGTGTCCCAAGTTCCTGTACCCTTATGGGACAGCAGCGTGTTCGCGATGCCTGTGGCGTTGCAAACACCCATATGCGACGGTAACTGCTAAATTCTAAGTTGCCGTCAGCCTGTTTGTTGTCTTACAACAATACATTTTTTATTACAAATACCAATGCATTTTCGATTTGAATTCAAAAAATTGTATATATTAGCGAAAAACATACGTTTAAGCTAAAATCAATTACGATATAGTTCCCAGAATTTAAGAAAATACTCAGAGCAACCAACATATAAGAGAAGAAAAAGATTGAATAACAAATTATATTTAGTTGTAAATAGCCTGAGCACAACAAATCTTTAGAATTCTAGATACCAATCAATCGTGTACCTATGGTTAGTATATCGTAAATCTAAATCAAACACGAGAGTCGATTCATTGTGAAATAATATAGTGACAAATGGAATATTGGAAATTGAACTAGTCAGACAATATAGCGGGACGGACAAAACAACCTGCTGGGAACCTGATGGATAGTGTGCGAGAGTAATAAATATCGACCATTGTCATGAAGCATCCTTTTATGTTGTACGTATGGAAACAGTTAAATCCCCATCTATTGCACAATATACTCATGTAACGTATTTAGTATTTATACGTATTTATGGTTAAATATCTAAATTTTTAGGACGACTTCGAAGTTATTAGAAACTTTTTTTATAAATTATTTGAATTACAATTAGTATTGATATAAAATCATAAATTGAAATTACATTTTAAAAATTGGTTCATCAATATTTTCTTTGGTTTATATTAATTTATATTTTGCCGTAAAATAAAGATTAAGATTTGATGAAGTTGTCTTCCATATTTTATTAATATTATAGCCAAGTAATCGTCTTTACGTATATAAATTTTTTCAAAGGCACTCCAACAATATTTATACTTCTTAGACTTAACCAGTTCTCATGTAAAAAAGTGTAATCGGAATCCCTTCGCTGTCAGACGTACAGCCACAAAAACTAGTGTATCTTCAGATTTTCGCAGACCCACCGACCCACCACACCACACAATTTCACCACAATTTAGTCTTATGTTTCTGATTTTCTTTTTCTGTTTTTATGTTGTTTCAACTATATTTGGAGATTTTAATGAGCCAGCCTTTTTTGTTCGATTTCTATACATATTATCCTTCCAACTTATAACCGACTGATTCCGCTTGATTCAGAATAATGGAAATTAAGCCATTTTAAATTCAGATAGTTTCGGGTACACTTTTAATTATGAAATTGGATTTAAAGAAAATTTTTGGATGTCTTCAATTTTGTCCTTTAAAATGATAATAAATTGCCTTTCCTCTTGCAACTCAAAAAAATATTGAAGGATTGGTAAATTTACAACACAATATTTTTACCAATCCTACAATATTTTTTTGAATTCCACATTTTGGGACGTAAGAAAAGAAATCGACTTTTTAATTATTTGGATGGACTGTTTAAATAATTCTTTAGAATATTCGAATGTTTACGAATTTCCTCATTTCGGGAGGCTAAAAGTGACGTGATAATTTATTTTAATTCTTACTCGAAGATATTTGGTGTTTTCTTGAAATTCTTAATAAACATCCTCTGACCTCTGGGTAAAAAAAATTTTGACCTAGGAGATAAGGTGGTTTGGGGCTCTTTAAACTTTTCTATTGTATTTTTGGCTACTTGGTTTTATGCGGAAAGAACAATTGAGTTGGACACCACCAATAGAGAGAAGATTTGGGGGAGGTTTTAAGCAGATATCCGGCGTCTTTGTTTGGTTTTTGCCCGGAAAAAATATTTATCCAGATCTAATAATAATACATTAGTACATAGTCACTAAATAGTCATTCACACACTTAAACGATTTTAAGGAAAAAGCCTAAAAGAAATAATCAACGACATACCATCTTTGTTCATGTTGGCCTGGAAGCATTTGGCCAGTCTGCAGGCTCTACACTGGTTCCTATGGGTCTTGTCAACCGGACAGCGACCTTTCAGCTCGCCACCCGCTTTGCAGGTGTACACCCGGTTCCTATGTATCGACCTCTTGAAGAAGCCTGAACAACCTGTTCAAAAAGAAGTTGCTTTTTTGAAACAAGAGCTTTGCATAATTGTGTTAATATTAATTAATATACTTAATTATTTAAAATTTTATCTCTAATTCTTTCTTAATAATCTAAATCTTTAAGGTTTCAGTACCTTTTTGCGGACAGTGGCGTATTCAAGGTACCCTTAGCGTCGCATACATCTATATGCAACGATACTTGTTTGCTATATGTGGGCTGTCAGCCTGTCTGCTGTTCCTCATCCACAAAAAAATCTAATTTTCTTATTTTTATGAAGAGTGCCTATACAAACATGTTATGAAAAGAGAAATCATGTTATGGAATCTTTATCGTAGTTGGATTTACCTAAGGTTAAAAAGGCCTAGAAAGTATGAATCAAACGTTACATACAATGAAATGGAGGTTTATTAAATAAATTATAAAATAATAAATAAAGTATGATAGACCAAAAAAGGTAAAATCCGTCCATCTCACTTAAGAGAGCGGTATCTAAGAAAATTAGGATGGGAGTGAGCCAACAGAGCTTTTACTAGTTGAATATTTAATTATTTTAAAGGGATCGACAATTTCAATGCATAGTTGAGAACGGAACTGACTTTATTGAATACCTACATACGGATACTGATAAATATTGATCATACACCACATTAGTGATTTTTTTTATAGCTGAGATCGGCAGTCAGGCAAACAGCCCACCCGATAGTAGTAGCTACTATCGGCCTCGAAGAGGAACTGAATCCTAGTTTACTGGTGCCGGAACACAACATAAGGTCATTATGGCGGCATGTTTTAAAATACTAGTTGTTATGCAGTTGATTTTGGAGTCCTATGACGCATGAGCTAGTATTGTTTTGTTGCCTTTTACGACAAACCGCTTTGGCTGCAGGGCATCAGTATTCTTACTCCATCCCTGCATGGACAAAAACTAACTGACTGTAAAAGACATACTGATGTTTAATACTATTATTCTGCAAGAACTGAGATGAACAATATGCTGAAACAAATAGTAACCTTAACGTTGATCTCAAACGACAATATGATATGATATATCGGAGCTCCAATCAACATTATAGATCGATTATAAAAGAAACAACTTGCCACCGAGTATTCACGTCGAGATTTAATAATGGACTGATAAAACTTGCAACTACCTTATATGATATAAAATATTATTGAAATACCTACATTACAGACAAAATAGGAATATTAAAGTTATATTGAATTTGGAATCTGCCCTTTGTTTTAAAAGGTATGTTTATTCTATAGTTATTCTCAACTTACCGTCGCAACTGTAGATGCCGTAATGCTTTCCAGAACTTCGATCTCCACACACATTGCAAGGAATATCCAGGAGCCGGTCACCTGCATATGAAAAATCGTCTTAATACATATCCAATTCAAATTGGGAAGGACAGATGATTTAGGTACCTACGTGTTATGGGTCTACTTATGTTTATTATTAGATAACTATGGCATAATTCCTTTTGCTATAGTAGACGTGTTGCATAGTTCGTCCATTTTACTGTTTGTTATACAGATAAAAGTACTAATAAAATTGCGTTTATAACATTTATTTTTTCAATTTCAGAGGAAAAAAGTAGGTGACGGCTTTTATTGAGTATCCCTCATACTATAATATCGAATATATACTAAAATATATACAAAAAAAAGATGGTTGGATTGTGTAAAAGATGATATGGTAAAAAAAGGTGTGAATGTTCAGATGATGACTAATAAAGGAGAGTACCAGGAGACCTGTCTTGTCAGGAATAATAAGAAGGTTTTGATAGCGTGCCCTTGAAAAGACTTTTTCCTGTAGTAAAACTTTATTAAATGGTACAGAATTCCTAACTAGTGTTTAATCATTTTATGATAAAAATAAAATAATAAAGTTTGGAGAAAGAAATTGTTGGATTAAAAAGAATACCGGCCATAGTTTTAAATCAAGTACCAAATAAGCTTCCGCTTTTCTTCTTTTCGTTTAGCCTTTCGCACGTTGAACAAATTATGACAATTGAAAGAAAGAAGAAAAACTATATACATTTAGGATAATATAATATTAATTTATAATAAAAACATATACCTATTTCGGTTCTGCCTACATTTACTAAGATATTTGAAAAGATAAATTTAAATTAGTTTCTCAGGCATTTCATAGCAAAGTCACGAGGAACAAAGATAAATTGATTACATCTTCTTATAGATTCCGGAAAGTATACAATAGTTTTATTGGGCAAAGTATACTTTTTACAATAAAATCCCAGAGAGAATTCAGACTCTCAACAAATAAGTTTAAAAAAGCTATTAAGCAATGTCTGTGTGGGAAAGGATATTACACAAATAAAGATTATGTTGACGACCGCACAGACTGGGAATAAAGTAATATTGCCATTATGTTAACTCATTGATTTTCCTCCAATTTCATTTTTTTTATTGCTGTAGGACAGCACACAGGCTGACGGCCCGCTTAGTATTTAGCAGTTACCGTCGCCTATAGCTGTTTGTAACGCCAGTGGCGCGAACATGCTGCTGTCCCATAAGGGTACAGGAACTTGGGTCACTAATGCCGGAACACATCATAAGATTATGGCGGCATACTTAAGACCAAAGGTGGTCGCCATCCAGACGGGCTTGAGGCCCTACAATGTAGCTAGGGTGGGTTGTTTTGTCGCCTTTTACGACAGGCCGACCCCGGCCGCAGAGGTTAGAATTCTTTCTCCGCCCCTGCACGGATAAAAAACATTCGCTGGGGAGTTTGTTTTGCCGTTTCTTCTCTAGCCAGCATTTTGTATTAGAAACGGGAGTTGATTTTTAACATTCAATAAGTGATGTGTAAGATCATTTATTGAATGATATTATAATGACATAAATGATTTTGATTTCATTTGTTTAACAGCGCTGTTCTACCGTATGACCCAACCGGCGTATATCTTTTACGTAGCAATACGTGATCAATTAGAAATCATTTAGCTCTAGGTGGTAATTACAAGGATTATTAACGTTGGTAATATAATAATAAGCTCCGCACACCGGTAATTGACACTTGTAAGCGCGGTGCACGTCCGCAAAGCGCCCCTCTCCCAAAATAGATTAGTCAGATTACACCAATCTCGCTAATAACGTTGGTGTTTTTGTTCCGTTTACTGAAACCTTCCCTTTCGCCCCCTTACTTATCCCTTACGAATTCCTTAACTCACACCAAAGTGAATATTTTGACGAAGTATACATTTAAGGAATGGTATCCGATACACGAAATTCATAAGTTTACCAAACGCCATGAGAAGTAGAAAAAAAAGAAGTAGAGCTTACTCTAGGTGACAAAGCTGGTGTTTTGAGTATTGATTAGATATAGATTTAGCAAATATTTTTTTAAAGACAGTTCCTTATACTGTGTGAAAACATTTATCGTAAGGCGTTTTGAAATTAATCAGCGACGGAAATCTGCACACTTTGCATCATACCTATTAATATTTTAAACTCCATGGTAACAACACGATCGTATTGGACCACATACGTTGCCAATGAGCCAGACTTGACGATGATGTTCAAGTAAAAGTAAAAAAATAATATTATTATGTTTGTTAAATTAAAAAAATCTTAAATTCATTATTATGCCTCTGCACATATTGTGATTTTAGATCGAGATCAATATTGAGATCGGATACATATATAAATTAGTTACCAATATAATCCACAGAGTTGTAATCTTGAATCAGCAAATGAAATTTAGCGGCTCCGATTATGATTTGAACTAACTATTAACCCATATCGATAGCTATTGCTAAGATTTTTATTTTTTATTGCTGTAGGACAGCAGATAGGCTGACGGCCTACTTAGAATTTAACAGTTACCGTCGCCTACGGGTGTTTGCAACGGAAGTGACATCTGCAACACGCTACTTGTCCCATAACAGTACAAAAACTTGGGTTACTAATGCCGGAACACAACACAAAGTTACTATGGCTGCATACTTAAGACCAAAGGTGGGCGCCATCCAGATGGGCTTGGGGCCCTACCACGTAGCTAGGGTGGGTTGTTTTGCTGCATTTTACGACAGGCCGATGCCTGCCACAGAGCTCAGTATTCTTTCTCTGCCCCTGCACGGAGAGAAGTCTATCCACTCATTTCAAGAGACGACATTATCTTAAATAAATGTTTAAAAATATAGATATTATTCAATTTGATTACGAAACGGTGTGATACCCGGCCTCCTTAATGCCGCGAATCCTTTTCAAAAGAAGCTCTTTTATTTTTTCACCAAAACGGACTTAAACGACTTACTGTTCGTCTTGCAGTCCTTCAAGGAAAGCCGTAAAGTGTCGTTAATATCCTTTTAAGAATTTTAAGGTATATTTATTGTGAAAGCATTTTATAATAAGGAATATAATTTTAAATTTGAAGCAAAGCTCTATGTAGATGCAAAATAAATAAAAATAAAGCACTCTGGACCCTCGATATTTTGTTGTATATGATTTTGTCCAATTTAACAGTGATTTAAAGATCACCTTCGGTCCACCTCCACCTTGTCAAAGCCGTATAAATTGAATTATAAAGAAAAATAATACAAAGTATGTAATTTGTTAAAATATAGTATATTGAAGGCACAGTCGTGCCTGACTTGAAATCCGATCTGGTCAAAATGAACCGTTTTCTCAAGCACTCAAGTTCTAAAGAAATTACTAGATACTTTGGAGATTCCAGGTTTTATTCTGGATAGGACAATTTATTCATTTTAGGCGCAACATTTTAGGGTACCATCGTAAACTTGTGAAAATTTAAAGATTTCGAGAACAAAGTAAAATAAGGAGAGGAAATTGTATTTGATACGAAAATGGACGCATACATATGAAGAACGAAGAACTTCGACTTATTTAAAACACCTATACAATTAAGCTTTTGAAATAATTATTATCAGAGCGTTAACGCTAATTCCGGTCAACCTAAACTCCCGCTTAGGTGCCCGGGGTCCGCTTTCGGCTTTTCCTTCTTCACTTTGCACGGTCTTCGGCATCCTTGTTAGTCGGTCCATTAGCACGCATATCACCCTTTGAGACGTCAAACCAGCACTTTTTAAGTTTACCCCTCCTGCCCGGGTCCCGAGGGTGGCATGGCTAGACACTTGTTCCCCACGTGAGTAACCGGTTGCCTCAAAACGTGGCCATACCAGCGAAGGTGACACTCCTGAAATTTATCCGCAATATCACGGACATGAAGGCTGCCTAGAATGCGCGAGTTCCTAACGCGTTCCTTCCGCGTTAGTCCACACATCCACCGCAGCATATTTATCTTCGTGACACGCACTTCCTGCTTGTGTCACTCTAGAACCAACCACGTTTCACAGCCGTATAAAAGGACAAGCTTAATTATGGTTATATAGACCTGTCCCTTCCACTTGACCGTCATCTTGGGGTCACAAATGACACCAGTCAGCTCAAGCCATTTGGCCCACGTGGCAACAATGCGTGACAGATCCCAGGTATTTTATCTGATCCGTGCGCTCGACCGTGTCATCGCCTATGCGTACGGGTGAGGGATCTGTAGAGTTACAAGCCAAGTACTCGGTCTTCGCCACATTGATCTTCAGACCGCCATTCTGAAGCGATTCTTTCGCATTTCATAAACAAGCTTTTGATTTCAAAGGAGCTTATTTTTTTTATTACTGTAGAACAGCAGACGGGCTGACGGCGCGCTTAGAATTTAGCAGTTACCGACGCCTATGGGTGTTTGCAATGCCAGTGGCATCGCAAACTCGCTGCTGTCCCATAAGGGTACAGGAACTTAGGTCACTAATGCCACAACACAACACAAGGTTATTATGGCGGAATACTTAAGACCAAAGGTGGTCGCCATCCAGACGGGCTTGAGACCCTACCACGTAGCTAGTGTGGGTTGTTTTGTCGCCTTTTACGACAGGCCGACCTCGGCCGCAGAGGTTAGTATTCTTTCTCCGCCCCTGCACGGATAAAACGGCTTTGCTCCTAAGATATCAAAATACGTATTTAGGATTGAATATGAGTCTACTTTACAATAACAATAAAAAAACTCAAAAGCTCTTTACAAATTTTTTTTAGAAATCCAAGGACCACCTAAATTTACATGACCTAGATCTACAGTTACATGAGATACAGCCATAACACCAGCGCTGTGCTGTGTGCTTTGGAGCTAGATGACGCCGTGTTTATGGTCACAATTTAATTATGTACTAGAATATAGATATTGTAGTAGATAGTTCACATGACCTACATTGCCAGATAACTGTTCTCAGCTCTTAAAAGTAATAGTTTGTCTGGAAGAGATTGCTTTGAGCGATAAGGGCGCCTATTGTTTACAATACTATCTTCTTCCTCCTGCCCTTATCCCACATTATATGGGGTCAGCACAACATCTTCTCTCCTTCCACTCTCCTCTGTTAGCCGTCATCCCAACATTCACACCCTTTTGTTGCCATATCATCTTTTACGCTATCCATTCATCTTTATTTTTGGTCTACCTCTACTCCTGTATCCAACCACTCTCATTTCTATCATTTTTCTTGTTACATGGCATTCTTCCCTGCGCATTACATGGCCAAACCACGTTTAGTCTATTACTTTTAAGTTTTTCAATAACTGGTCTCACTTCTACTTTTATCTATTCGTAACTCCACACATCCATCTCAGAGTTCTCATCTCCGCAGCATGTAACACCCATTCGTCCATCCCGTTTGCGGCCCAGCATTCCAAACCATACAATACGACAGGCCTTATTACGGATTTTTAAATTTTACCTTTGAGTTTAACTTTACCACTTGGGTCACAAATTGTTCCTGAGAATTGTCGCCATTTTATCCATCCTGCATTCACTCTATTTTTCACATCTCGGTCTATCTCACCGTTCTTCTGGATGAATGGTCTGAGGTACTGGAAGTTGGAGCAAGTTGGCAGTGTCACGTCCTCTAAGGTAATCGGGGTGAAGTGAAATATTCCACCAAAATCGCTAAATAGATGTTCAGTTTTGGTCCGCTTATCTTTAACCCAACAATAATCTCTCTCTAGTCTCTCCTGGCATTTAGTTAAATTACTCTGTACCTCGCGAGCATTTTCTCCAACCAGCACAATGTCATCGGCAAACAACCTACACCAAGGTGCCTCCTCCTGTATTCCAGATGTTATTGCATCTACCACCAGGAGAAACAGATAAGGGCTAAGAGCCGATCCTTGGTGTAAACCTACCGCAACACTGAACTTATCTGTGACGCCAGCAAGGGACCGCACGCATGTAGATACTTGCCTTATAATACATAACACTAATAAGATGCAAGTATATCACAGGCACTCCTTTCGCTTTCATGGCCCACCACAAAACCTTTCCAGGAACCCGGTCATATATCTTTTCGAGGTCAACAAATACCATGTGCAGGTTATTAAGTGCACTTCTGTATATCTCGAATAGTTGGCGAAGTGTGAATATGGCAGCCATAGTCCCCCGTCCGGGCATGAAACCAAATTGGTTCTCACCTATTTCGGTGTCCTCTCGTACCTAGTCGCCTTGCAATTAGTTATTCCCAAATATTCATGCTGTGCAACATGAGCTTTATTCCTCTATAATTGTTACAAACCTGTACATCACCCTTGTTATTAAAAATGGCCACTAGCGTATTATTGCACCATTCATCGTGGACTGCCTCGTCTTCCAACAGCTTATTGAAGAACAAAGTCAGCCACTTCCATCCATCTGCTTTCAAGAACTTCCATACTTCCACTGGTATGTCATCGGGTCCTACAGACTTGCCATTTGGCATATTATCTGCAGCCAATCTAACCTCAGTCGTACTCACTTCTTTCACAACGCCCATATTAATAGGTGCGTTCTCTAACACACCAAGATATTCTCTTCATTCATCAAGTCTTTAAAATAGTATATTTAGATTTCTCTAGATGATAATTAGTTATGTTGTTAAGAAATAAAGAGTTTATTATTTTATTTTATTTATTTATATAACGTGGTCGCTAACTATGGGCCTTATGAGAAAGCTCATGGTCGCTCAGAGAGCAATGGAGAGGGCTATGCTCGGAGTTTCCCTGCGAGATCGAATCAGAAATGAGGAGATTCGCAGGAGAACCAAAGTAACCGACATAGCCCGGATGATTGCAAAACTGAAGTGGCAGTGGGCTGGGCACATAGCTCGAAGGACTGATGGTCGTTGGGGCAGAAAAGTCCTCGAATGGCGACCGCGTACCGGAAGACGCAGTGTTGGTAGGCCCCTCACAAGATGGACCGATGATCTGGTCAAGATCGCCGGAATAGGTTGGATGAGGGCTGCGCAGGACCGATCATCGTGGAGATCTTTGGGGGAGGCCTTTGTCCAGCAGTGGGCGTCTTCCAGCTGAAATGATTTATATAAACGGGCAGCACCTATCATATGATGAAGATGTAATTACATACAGTTTTATAAAATAGTAAATATCAATGATAGATTCATCCCTACGTCATTGAACCGTGCTAGCGGATAGTGCGTCAAATCACTATGTTCGTGTGAAATGCAACACACGCTAACACGTGAATATACCTCAAATGAATATAATCAGTACTCTGTGATGGCTTATTATTTAATGAACATGTGAACGTATTCACATAAAATTATTTAGTTAAATAGGTACATGCTAATTTGGCGTTATAAATATTAACGAACTCTAAAGCCGAGTGAGAGCTACTCCCAGGCGCTTATACTTGAAATTATTATTCCGAACTGAAGTAAATTCGGAAAAATGTTTTCATGTTACAATTACAGTAATTTAGACTGAAATACCAAATATTTTCCATTATATCTTCCGTATATTACGAAAACAATTAATATTATGTTCTCCATGCAGAGCCGGAGTAAGTAGACTGAAAAAACCCTACCTAGGTGGTAGGGGTCCAAGTCCATTTACATGGCTACTACCCCTGGTGCAAAACATGTCACCTTAGTAACCTTGTTGTGTTTCGGCACTAGTAAACCCGGTTTAAGTTCTCCTTCAAGGCCAGCAGCGTGTTGCTAATGATTCTGGTGTTGCTAACGTCTATTGACGATGGTGACCATCCACTATCGAGGGGTCGTTTGCCTGTTATCTCAGCTATAAAAAATATATAGTCTGATGAGATATGACGTTTAGATCTAAGCAGATAAGCTTTTATTCGACTTTACACTTGCGTAATTTCATTTCCCAGTTTCGTTACTTGTACAAAATTCTGCATAAATTTGCGTAATTTTTCATAGATATTAAGAATGCGCAAAATTAACTTTGTAATAAAATAAAAATGCCAAACTAATGTCTCAACATCTCAAATTTAAGAACGTCTGATAAATAAGCATAGCGAAGCCTATACACTAAATACTTTAAATAAACTTCTCGTGTATGGGTAAATGCACTTAAGCGGCAGGCTGCTTGATGGTCGTGTAAATAAAACTACCCATTTTTATATTATCTATCATGTTCAAGACAGATCTTTTACTGTCTTCAATAGGTTCTCCGTACACAAATGAAGCTAATAATAGGATAGAAAACTTGAATTAGGATCAAACAAGATTGGTTGTATTTAAATACTTATTACTTATACCTATATTATAAATTCTAATCAATCATTGATTAGAATTGAATATGAGTTATGCAAAAGTCATGTACCTACTTTATTAATGCAGATAACATTAAACTTTAAAGAACACTAAAGCAAAGAGGTTTGCAATAATGTCAATCTACTATAGTGTTCAATTTATCACTACTTTATTCGGCCACTGATCGACGTATCAAATATTAATATATAAAAATGGATGTATATGTGTACATCCTTTAGTAGGTATATATGTATTTAAAAGATTATATGGATCAAAAATGTATCGAGCAATCATCATCATCATCTTAGCATTAAATTCTTGTGTACGATCCCTTCCGCATCGGTACCCGGAGTCCTTTAAATATTTATCTAACTCAATCAGTACCCAAAATCACATCAATCAGCCCGTAAATAAAATATACACAGAGGCAATTCCAGTTTTCGTCCATAATGTACTAAACTAATATACTACGAGCAGCATTTTTTTTAAAGAATCATAAGGAATATATACTATTTACTATTTTATAAGAAATAAAGAACAAAGAACTGTTTTAGAATATTTTATTTGTCTATTTAATTCGTGTGGTACTTGCAAATATATATTTATATATATATTTGTAGTAAATCTAAAGCAGTTATAGAAAGATTGGTTTAAATAATAAGTATGTATTTCTGAACTACGTTCATTTAAATGTCATTTATTATAAATACGAATATCTTAGTACTTAGTTATAAACTACATTTACAATTAAAGAATGTCAGTAGAGCGTAATTAATACGATTAAGTGCACCCTATATTCAAGAATCAGTTGGGGTACTCAACTAACCAAGTTTCGGGTCCGTCCCTAAGTTACATTCGCTGAGCGAACCCACTGATCTCCCAAGATCTTGTTTGTAAGTAACTCAGAACAAAAGGCTACTTAGTGAACGTATGTTAGTTACATTATACCATAAATTTGTAAGACATTTTAATATGTAGTGAATTAAATATTATTTTGTTTTAATCTCCAACTGGATAATTTGACCCTCAAAACGGAACGGACGATACAATATAGCCTTATGTCTTATTTTTTAAGACGATTTTGTAGATATCTAAATTTAATTTTCCATAATATTTTATTTATTGGATAGCACAACAAATGATAATAATAATTTACACTTGGTTATTGTTTTATTTATAATTTTCAACATATATCATTAAACATATTTTTGTATCAAAATAGATGCAATGAAATGAAAATGAAATAAAGTTTTTTTATTTCAATTATATAAAATTGGTTGTCACTTTGTAACGGAAGGAATTAAATGATCAAAATTAACATAAAATTAACATTCATAAAACATAAATCATTTTAATGTAATCACAATTCACAGTTATTTAACAATTTTCTTGAAAATTATATTTTTGTATTGAATCTTTAAACCAATATTACATAAAGAATCAAACGTTCTAAGAATATATGTTAAATAACAATTGGAGTTAAACCCTATTTATTCTACGTTTGTACATTATTATAAAACGTCTTATTTATGCTTGAAGAGAGCTTTCTTTGTGAGAGATAAAGTACTTATAACATTAGAAAGTCTAACTTGATCGACGTGGCTTTAATGCTAAATCCAAATATAATTTCGTAATTAATTAATCGTGCTTAGATAGGCACCGATGGTGGAAGATCATTAAATCAATGTGCACCATAGCACAGATATCCACCACCAGTGAGGACCATGATCCTCAGCCATGAGGGAACGACTGCAGAGAGAGAAATAAGATAAATTACAGGTAATATAAAGTACCTAACCTGTGCCCATCTTTCGGATCGCCGCGGTCGGCGCCCGATGCCTCTCCCAAAAGGCAGACAGCTCGATTGATCTCGTATGACCACAATTATAACTAATCATCAAAAACTTTCATCAAACTCAAAACATTAAACATCGTTAAATTTATTCTTAAATTATATTCGCACTTTTAATAGCACTATTAAAATAGATACATAGATATTTAATTATTATTTATATATATTAAAAAAAATTATGACTTAGAATGACTTCATTCCCGATTCGCGGCTTTCGACAGACTGCTCTCAGTAATGTGATCTTTGAAGCCGCTGCGGAGATCGCGAGTCACATCATCCCCTGATTACATCCAGACCCACCCCTCGAGCGAGAGGGCGCTAACCCCATTATACGAGAAAGAAAGAGTTCGACGCTATCCCATCTTGTCCCGGTCCACAGGTTACATTGTCAGTACATCGCTGGCTTTATATCAAACCCAATTACTTTTTATATAATCTGGTTGGTGTCTACATTAAAATTTTGTTCAAATAAATTTAAAAAGTAAATTCTAATAAGCATAACTTCAAGACTAAAAAATAGTATATTTATTGTAATTACATGCTGAGTTAAACATTTAATGTGTTGTTAGTACTCGTAAAACGATATTTTTACTTTTATATAAATAAAAATAGCTATTGTTTTAAACACAGGTGAAAAAATCTTAGTGTCTCAGTAACAGTTAGTAAGATTACGACAAATATTAAAATGTCAAATAACCTGAGGTGTGTGGGGGTAGATTGGCGTAGACGGAGTTAGCCAATGAGAGGCGTCGCCGCGATGAGGGGGCGGCGCATTCAGCTTGTCAATTGAAACCGAGCTACGAGCTACGGCACCAAGTCGCCACGTGCGCCACACACTGGGTTGCCAAGGGAATGGTGCGGAAAAATAGTATTTAAATATGTATATTAACATTTTATTGCAACGTCTTTCCCAAGCATCTTGACATCTGTGCTTGGTGAATATGAGGAAATATGAAACTTGTAAAATACGCATAATCACTACACAATAGCGAAAGCTTTCATTGTTAAATTCCGATCAAGTTTGCATTATAAATATCAAGTTCAAAAGCATGAAATTACACATATCGTAGAAGCAAGTTCCAATAAAATGCAAAATATTTTTCGTTTGATCTTCCTTTGAAAGAAATAAAGATTTATTTTATTTAGAGCCATAGGTACATAAAATACTATTATAAGATATAAGGTGACTAATATCGATGACGTTTAGTTGATCAGCTAAACTTAGACTCTATCTAGTCACAGTAGACCACTTCAACCACAGTTCAATATCCCATATAGTTAATTTGAAAAATATATTTTTACCTATATATATATATATATATATATATATATATATATATATATATATATATATATATATATATATATATATATATATATATATATATATATATATATATTTGAGTGTCAAACCATGCGTAGTATATCACCTTGTGCATACATAAAATTACAGCATTGCGTGAATTTAAAATACTTGGCAACACCAGCCGCGACATCCCATCTTACAATACAATAGAATATTCCTTAGTCTGATCCCAACAAAGCAACCGCAAATAGAAGTTGAGTGAATATTTATTTCATTATAGTCTTTTAGCTAGATAAATAGACGCGTTCCAATAAAATATATCTATACTTAGATAAAACTATATACTTTAGAAAACTAAGAAAAAGGACCTTAGTGCGATAATGAAATTTCTAATAATAAATAATGTTCTTTATTATTTATTCTCTAGAATTTAATTGAGACATTTTAAAAGACTTGAATATGCATTTTATTTATAGATATAAAACGATATGTTATTTAATATAGAAACATAAGCTTTGTATATAAATGCTTGTGCAGCAGGAGAAAGTACATTTGTAGAAATTTTTACGTTTGTTTATTTTACATGCACCGTTAATTAATTGGGTTAATAGTTAGATACTACACAAAGTTATTATAATAAATATATTATTATAACTTATTCCTAGAGTATGCTTTAGGAATAAGTAAAGTCCTATTTTAATAAACATTGAAAATATGAACTTTTAATTCGATTTCATTTTTCCATTGGAGGCAGCGGCTCAGAAAGCAACTATTTTTGAGAAATATAAATTAAGTGAAAAGATGGAAAGAAGATAAATATAATATCTCGTCTATATTTCAGTAATTTGGATATCTTCAGAGACTACAATGAAAATTGATATTATAACCACCATTTTAATGAAGTTGAATAATTAGTAAATTATCTTGTATACACACACACACGCACGCGTGCGCGTACTAACACAGGAGCAAAAACTAAGCCACTTCATACAGAGATTATACTAATTTTTGTGTAATGCAATTTTAGTTTTTGTACTTTTTTACGTACGGCAGGGAGACCACCTGGCTTATATATATTTATAATGCGAGGCCTGGTTGTACCAACTGCAGCATATAAAACAATATGAAATTATATTGTATTATATATTTTTTAATGATTTTTTTTATAATTATTATAAAAAGAAATTATTATATTATAAATACGGACAGTATAAAATAATATTGACAAGGGAATCACATTATATTTATATATCTAATATAACTCCGAAAATCTTTGGTGGTTAATGTTAATACCCAGAAGAGAGAAAATACCGTCAACAACGTTGCGCCTTCCCTACCAGGTATTGAACCCAGTACTTTGAGGTTGAGTGGCCTCAGGTGGATAATTATTTATTACTAGCTAACCAGACAGACGTTGTTCTGCGATATAAATAAAATAAAAACAGATCTTAATTATGTTTACCCCTATTTCGCCCCTTCAAGTTTTATTTGCGCAACAAAACGTAGCTTAGGTCCTTCTTTATGATCCAATCTATCTTTATACCGAAATTCAATCCATGCAGGGGCGGAGAATACTAACCTCTACGGCCGGGGTCGGCCTGTCGTAAAAGGTGACAAAACAATCCGGGTGGGTTAGCTACGTGGTAGGGCCTCAAGCCCGTCTGGATGGCGACCACCTTTTGTCTTAAGTATGCCGCCACAATAACCTTGTGTTGTGTTCCGGCATTAGTGACAAAAAACATCAAAATTGGTTCAGTGGTGTAGGCGTGAAAACGTAACAAGTTACTTTCATATTTATAATATTAGTATGAAATAGTAGAGCTCATTAATTTATTTTTGCAGTGTATAAAGTAACACGTAGTAGTGACCGCGTAACATAAATGTTTTCTTTGTCGACAGGAAACGTGTCCCTCTTCATGGGGATGAGTGCAAATCGCAGGGATTGTACTCCAAAACTAGCTAGTGTTGAACAAATAACCGGCTTACCCCTGACACGCGATCTGACGAAGTAGGGCACTTGTACTATAATCCTTATTTAGCTGTATTTAATTATTTAAGATTTTCCCTTATATTATTTTTAATTGCAGTTACCAGTTACTAATTTCATTCAAATTTTCAATGCGTAACAGATTTCTTACGTCAAAACGTCTGCGAGGATCACAAATTCGATTCCCGGCACGAGTCCTATATTTTTATTCTAGTCCTATATTTTTTTCCTATATTTATATTATGTGTTGTAGTATATATGTAGTACATCACTTGTCTTGGCTGTACGTTATTTTGAGAGTAATTGCGTTGTGTGAGTTTGAGGAAGTAAAAGAGACTTACGGTTAAACCACGTGTTTATTTTTACACTTATTTCTATACGGTAACACACTTGTACACGATGTTGGTAATGTGTGGCGTGATTGTCATAATTTTCGAACACTTGTAGGGGAAGCGGCGCGGGTGTTACGAAAAAAACTGTTGCTCACGGTAGTTTTTAGCAAATGTCTTTTTTTATTGCTCTAGGACAGCAGACAGGCTGACGGCCCGCTTAGAATTTAGCAGTTACCGTCGCCTATGGGTGTTTGCAACGTCAGTGGCATCACTCTTCGGAGCTCGAAGTACGGTGCCGGTATAAGTAACCGGAAATACGGTTCTTTTATGTTAATGGTTTATATAACCCTTTTTTCTCGTAACCTTTCTCCTTTCTCGTAAATTATTTGGTTTTTGTAGGGACTACTATAATCGGAAGCCAAAACTTCGGAAGGAATACCGAACGATTAAGTATTTGAACACATCTTTGACTTATTGACTTACTATAATAAATTATGAAAATATATAGAGAGGCGGTAAGCAAAAAAGGCCTAAGTAAACAACATATTTAAATTTTTAAATTCCATTAATTTCGAAGCAAACAAACATTTTCGTATTAATAAAACATTTTACCTATCAATGACTAATTTAAATTAAATATTTGTAAAATATATTAACATACAATGTAGATACTATTAAGAAATAACCATTTGTATAAAATATTGATAAATTTGACATCATATTTTTTATAACTTCAATATCGAACTCATTATATTTTTAAACTTCTCATCAGTTTCCCACGTCATCACATGTATCTTTAGAAAATGAAATTAAAATCAAATATTACTTTATGTTAAAAATAAACAATAATCTATTGTGGATGTGCTGAAGAAAGGCATATGCACGAGCTGGTAAATTGTTTTAAAAAAGGGTTGCCCACCCCAAATTATGGTCGACACTTGAAAATTTTAAAAATAAATAATAAACGCGTGACAATTGTATTGTTTTGGCGTACTCTAGAATTATTTTAATTTAATTGTCATGAATTTAATTTTTAAAATGTTGTGTTGAATCGGTTTATTTATTACTACTGATAATATTAAAGTTTATTTCTCTGTAAGTGTATAGTTTTCAAATTTACCTTATTAATTTTATTGTTGTGGAACAGCAGATAAGACGACGGCCCACTTAATAGTCAGCAGTTACCTCCACCCATGGATGTTTGCGACTCTAGGGGCACCGTGAACACCCTGCTCTCCCATAGGGGTACATGAACCTAGGAAACCCCTAACTAGGTTATTAAAGCTTGGTCCTACCAACCTAGCTATAGGTTTTTGTCGCCTTTTACGACAGGCCGATCCCGGCCGCAAGTTTGTACTTTTACTATAATGCCCCTGCATGGAGACTAAAATCCATACCGACCATACCGACATCGAATGCTGCCATTTCGAAGCTCGGGATCAAATCAAGTTCTGTTTTCATAAATGGTTAAGACATTTAAACCACTTCATACATCCCCACTACGATTCAAATCGAATATAACGGAATCGATTCTCGATTAAATTGAGCATGAAAAGATCGATATTCAATTAATGTGAAATTTTTATTTTTACAGCACAGATTAGGTAACTTGCTGGAAACTACAAGTAACAATACAAATCGTTTTTTTGTTCATATTTATTGTATGAGTTTGACTACAGCGAGACTGCAGCAAATTTAAGCAAATTTAACGATTATATTACGATAAATAATCAAATTTTCGATTAATCAATTTTAGATCGATTTGCCTAGTCGTCTGTATTTAAGACTGTAATATATTACGTACAAGGGATAAAAATTCTCAGACACAAGTGATTCATTAATACATGCGAATAGCACTCCTGTGATCATTACCTTCGTTAGGCATAAATGTTGTGTCAAGTGTAAAATGACAATTCATTTGATACAAGACACTTTACCCTTCACTGGCGTCATTACGTCTCGGATCTACGAAAAGTTGATTTGGATATGAAAGGCAATATTCTGTAGCTAACCTCATGCTGGAAAATGAAAACTGTACATAGAAATAAGATATTTAAATAAAAGATCAGAAAAATAAAATACAATAAAATAAAAGATTAAAATGACTCCATAGGCACTACCCTATGAAATGTACGGCAGGGCGAAACAATACAGAGGCTCATAAAGATAAGGTCCCCCAAAGGATTATATGGTGAGAATTACAGGCTACGCCAGTAGAAAAGAACAGTCCAAAAAAAACTACTGGACTGAATAGAAGAAACCAGATAACCAAAGAAAATGGGGAGAAAAAATCTGCAACCGGCTTTAACACGTCTAAATGTAATAAGGATTCAACACACATATGGATATAATATATGAAGTGAATGTAAAAGGCATATAGGTCTCATATAGGTCATAGCTTCATTCATTGTTCTGAAGCGAATAAGTAATGTGACGCTCAAAAAAATTATCTAATGTCGACCTGTAAGGCGTAACGGCTTACACACGTCAGAATGCCTGAAAAGGTTACGTGTTCGATTCCCGGCCGGCCTCTTGATGTTTATGCATAATACATATTTAATTACTATATATTTATTTACGATGTAAACTGTACTAAATGTATTTGACGACTTCCTGGCGTAACGACTAAATATATATGTGTATATCAGTTGTCTAGTACACCCATAACACAAGTGCTATGCTACTTACTTTGGAAGTAGATGGCGTTGTGTGAATTGTCTCTATATAATTAAAAAAAATTATATAAATTTGTCTTGAATGAACACTGCTTTAATCCAGCAAGGATCAATGTAAATATTCAATTTTATGCAATTGACCATAAAAATTGCCGCCTCCATTATCGTATTCGATCATTCGGGTTTGCTTTTAGCGGTGCGATGAAGCACACCTGTACACCATAGGTACTGGTGACAAATGAGCACTACGGGCAAAAATCGCTCCCCTCACTCCCGGCTCAATTAATTCATCTCGCGGTGTCTCTTACTGTCACCACCTCGTATTTTACTAACAACAAATAGACATGACCGAAAATAATTCTCCTAAAATTGTTACTAGCTTAGGAAACCAACGTTTCCGCAACTTTACCGAAGAATATTGGCCAGATTATCCTCAGATATTTACTGATACCTCTAAATTAACATCTTCAAGTTTTGTTTGAGCAGCAGTACGGATTCCTAAATGTAAGATCGTACTTAATTTCATAATTCCTCACTTTACTGCTATTTTCACTAGTGAATCAATTGCTCTACTAGAAGCTAGTCTTTACATAGAATCTCATAACATTAAGAAGTCTATTATCACCACAGATTCTCTGAGTTGCCTCAATGATTTATTAAAACACCCTTTGCACCCTAAGGCTAACTATGTTACATCTTTGAATATTAGACAAGCCCTTTATCGTTGCCAATCCGCAGGCCTAGACATTGTTATAGTTTGGATACCTAGTCACTCAGGTATTAAAAACAACGAAATTATTGATTGGTATACTAAAAATGCCATCCACACAGGAACAGCGAAGTATAATAAATGTTTCCCTAGAGACCTTCGTTCTCTTAGCAAACCTCATATGTTGAAAAAAATGGAATAATCTCTGGAATCAAACTTGTCAAATGATAAGAAAGCACTACAGAAGCGTGCAACCGACTATACCAAGTAAACCTTGTTATTTCAAGTTCCGTAGATTGCCGAAGAGTCATATCTACCATCATTCGTATTAAACTTGGTCATCTTTACTCACCTGTTTTCTTAGCGTAATCAGAATCCGAGATCATTCTATATGCAAGTGTAGTCTACCAGAAGGGTTCCTTTTACATCTTTTCCGAACACATCATTTTTAATGCCCGAAAATTACCTACCCTCTTTATGATATCTTACCTTAAAGACTTTCCTTGACCTATCAATGTCAATTTTCTTTTAACGCTGATTCTATTTTTATATATATATACTAAGTAATTTTTCATTGTTAAATGATATCTGTTTACAGTATAATCAATTTATCATTTATATATTATATGGTCACCAAATCTTCAGAATACTTCCGTGCCTACTACTATTCGTGCAGGGGCGGAAAAAGATTACTAACCCCTGCGACCTGTCGTAAAAGGTGACAAAACCACCCACCCTAGCTACGTGGTAGGGCCTCAAAACCCGTCTAGATGGCGACCACCTTTGCTCTTATATAAGTATGCCGCCATAATAACCTTGTGTTGTGTTCCGGCATTAATGATCCAAGTTCCTGTACTCTTATGGGACAGCAGCGTGTTCGCGATGCCACTGGCGTTGCAAACGCCCATAGGTGATGGTAACTGCTAAATTTTAAGCAGGCCGTCAGCCTGTCTGCTGTCCTACAGCAATAAAAAAAAATACTTTGAACTAAATTAATTTAATAAATGAATATGTTATTATTATTTTCTAATAATTTGAAGCATAAAAATACCTTTATAAATATTGTACGCTTTAAAAAGGCAAACTGTTGTTACAAAATGTACTTACCAACATTATAATGTTACAATAGTTCTAACAGTAAATAAATAAATTAATTTATGCTTAATATTATTTGACTTGCAATAAAACACTGGTCAAATCTTCTCTTACCTAGACATTTGCAAAATCAATGCCCAAAGCGTTGGAGCCAAAAATAACAAGAATAGAATAAGTAGTTATACTACCTCAAAGCTATTAAGCTTAGAGGATTTTTGCTCGAAATGTGAGAAGATCTCAGGTCAGGTCCTGGGATATGTTTCTGAGTATAATCATTCAGAAATAATATTTTTTGGTGTCTGGATCTAGAATGAGCATGATTTGATTAATTTTTGTGGTAATTGATCATTTTAAATGCTAACTCAATTCATTGGGAGGTAAGATATAGTTGGCAGATACAAATCTTTTAAGTTTTATTTACGAATATTAGAATATTTATGTAGCCAAGTCTAGTGGTTCGTAGGCCATGCCGGCTGCGCTCGTAGCAAGCACTTAGCCGCACGCCGCTACGCCCGCGGCACTTTGATTTATACGCCAGCTATATTCAACTGTGACAATTTATTTCAATTAACGCTCGCACCGCCCCCAGCCGTCCTTATGGCCGCATCTCGTCAATGTACACACTGTATAACCTGATATAATATAGAATATTGTACTCTAGCGTACTGGCATCATCATCCAAGAGGTTCATCTTAGTTCCTTTCACAGCTTTCTCTTAGAATCCTCATTAGCCTATTGAAGTCCAATGCTAGATGTAAGCTTCTTTCAAGGCTCGTCACATCTAGCCGTTGAGCATCCCAAACTACGTTTACCACACGCGGTCTCCACTCGAGAACTCGTTTACCCCATTGGTTATTATTTTACAACAGATATGGCCAACATTTCAGCTGACTCAAGAAGCGATGTCGATTTACTTGGTTCTTTGGTGGATCACCATTACGTATACCATCCCTCAGATAAATTTCGAGTATTGCTCTCTCCCTAGCGAGCGAATAGTAATAGAGCAAATTTAAATTAGAGAAATAACCCTAGCTCTGGGTCTATTGTTGAATACGGTATAGATTAAAATTTAATCGTACCTTTTTGAGTTATTGCCTCTTAGAGATTCCCAATATAATATTCTTAACAAAACATAAAAACAAATCTACAGGCTAAATTTTGTTTTTACAAGAGACTGTCAGATCTCTTAGGCACAAAGGAATACTTTACCTGAGTGGAGCTCTTTATTACTGTCCCTAACTAGCAAAAGAATCCATGAGTCACCTTTTACGACTCCCTAATGATTGAATAGGTTCATTCATATTTCTAACCATATGGTCACGGATATGATGAGTGTACTGTATTTAATAAACATCCATAACAAGAAGTTAATTCCCTCTATTCTATAATTCCTGTTCCATAACACCTATTAGAGTCAACAGAAGTTGCGTTCCTTCCAGGAAAGTCACTCCTCTAAAAATTTTTAGTCATATACCTACGTTTCCTTTTTGCCAAGATTAAATACCGTGTATAGTCTTCTCTTCTCCCAAGAATTTCATACCGAGTAATTTCACAGAATAACTTACCTTCTACGGATATTTTTATTCAGTTCTCTACCATAACAACATATCCTTTTAATGTAGAAAGAGAATAAGAGATGGGTATTGATTTCAATCGACTGAAGTCTCAAAACGTAAGAAAATTAATAAATTATGTCGCTCAATTTATCGTCTTATACGACATAATAGGAGTGAAATGTAGTGGCCGTTTTTAGCAATCTGGATTACCCGGATATTCACGTATTTAGAGTTACATACAGGCTACTCTTCACGAATATCGTATAGTGTATTACGGCTACCAGCTCATCATGTGGGAAAAAAGCTATGGTATAGCTGCCTTCTACGAGTCCCAGAAGAGGCAATAGGAAATAAAGCTAATAAATACTGGCTTGATACCATGACAGGTGATACATGTGCTAATTGAGTCAAGAAGAAAAGCTAACTCTAAGCTCTTTACCTAAACGATATTTGGGATGTACCCAGGATTCAAGGTAAAAAAAAATTACTATTCATATTAATACATTTTTATTTGAAATTATTTTTTTAAGTGAAGCTAATAGTACTGTGCATTACAAAGGCCGCTGGAACTCAATTTAGTAATGAAATAAGAGATAATTTCTAAACAAAATGGCAGGGAAAAAAACACATAATACAAGAAAGTATATTAAACGGTTTGCTTAGTGAATCCCAATTATTCGGGGGAATTCATTTGCTCGCTAAAAGCGTGCCAAGTGGCAAATCCGGGGCGAGCCTGCCGACGGCACTGCGCAAACAGAAAAACGGCTGCTCGCGAAAAAGTCCTTTTAAAAATGTTGCGGCACGTACGGGAGCGGGCGCCCATTACTGCGACACTCCGCTTGTTGGTTTTAGATTAGCGACGTGAAGGCCGACGACACTACCATTAGCATACGGATCGCCTCATCACGCTTATTTTTATCGTCAATAAATGACGATACAATAATAAATACAATCATTTAAAAATCATATCATATTCCATCATACGTCCCTAATATGTAGGTAGTCGACATTACAATGGTGGATTTTACGAATATGACTAATCCCCCAAGCTCTAATCCCTCATCACCAAATGGAAAAGCTAAAACCTCGTTCGTTATTCATTATCAACAGGTGAAGTGGAATAAGGACTCGGTAGTCTAGGTTTCCTTATTGCATATACCATTTATACGTGTAAAAATAAAATAAATTATACAAGTATGTTATATGAGAGTTAAAAATTTTATTTTCGGAAAACAATTTAAGTAACAATTACATTACGTGGTGGAGCAACACAATTAGTGTAGTGTGGTGTACTGGCTTCAGCATGTAGGGCTAGGTGTTAGACGCCATGAACTTGAAGGTTATCGTGTGAAATAGGTAATCTTGAGCTAATCGAGTTTTAAACGCTGATAAAAGTTCCACTGTCACACTTCGTTCCAACTTTCCTGTCTCATTTATAATTCTCATTTATTTATAAGACATTTATAAGTCTCATTTACAATAAATACAATTTTTACAACGTAATTATAAACATTAATATTATGGTTTAAGATTTGTTTTCTATCTATTCTTTCCTAAACCTATTTTTGTTTTATCACGTGTTTTACAATAAATATCTTAAAAAAATGAAAACAACAGTTTGTATCGTGATTTCTGAAGTTAAAAATATTTGACATCAATATAATTATAAGCTGTAGCCGTCATATCAGATATAGTTTAAAACCAATTTTTTTTTGTACCAGTAGAAAAGTAGCGTCAGGTGTATGTCTTCCATGCTGAAGGGCACCATTTGTTACCAGCGCGAGATTTTTTTACAATTCTGTGTATCTTTTTATTTTATAAATCTTATAATTTGTAGTATCTAAATGTGTGTGCATTATTATAATTATTTAATAAAGTAAATGCAAATGTTATCGAAGCAAATATAAACGATATTAAGATTACAATTATTATACTACGGAGATCGCTCACCCTTGCTAATTTTCGCGATCCTATACATTCGCAATAGCTTTTATAACTTCAATATAAATTTCGATTCCTCTTAGAAATACATCAACATTTGTGTATTCATTTGGTGCATGACCCTTTCCTTTAAGATTATATTTCGGTGCGAATCCTACTGCTGGTATACCTCTGTTCCGCAAATGAATTATGTCCGTTGTGCCCGGACACACTACTGGAATCATGTTCATATCGCTGAAAATACAAAACTTTTAATAAATGTTTCATTACTCCTTAATTGCAACACTCGTTTTTGTTTCTACTTCTTCGTAAAGGTTTCTTTCTTTTGCAACTGAATCGTGCAATTTTGAACCCGGTATACGCTGTTTTGCCTCAGTGAAGTAACCAAGTCCATTCTGCGATAGCCACATGAGAGCCAGCGTAGCAACCGAAGTTTTAGTTGGTATGCAGCTGCGGTCACCGTAGACCATCGCCATCTTAGGCTAGCATACAAACATGAACCGAAGAGTAGAGACGGTCATCATCATCCTAGCGTTAAGTCCCGGCTGTAACCCAAACTTCCGCTTCAGTGCCCGGGGTCCGCTTTACGAGTTTTCTTCTCCACTTCGCACGGTCTTCGGCATCCTTGGTAGTGAGTCTATTAGTACGCATATTATTACTCTTTATGGCGTCAAACCAGCCCTTTTGGGTCTACCTCTCCTTTTTTTATTGCTGTAGGACAGCAAACAGGCTGACAGCCCGCTTAGAATTAAGCAGTTACCGTCGCCTGTGGGTGTTTGCAACGCCAGTGGTATCGCGAACACGTTGCTGTCGCATAAGGGTACAGGAACTTGGGTCACTAATACCGGAACACAACACAAGGTTATTATGGCGGCATACTTAAGACCAAAGGTAGTTGCCATCCAGACGGGCTTGAGGCCCTACCGCGTAGCTAGGATGGGTTGTTTTATCGCCTTTTACGAAAGGCCGACCCCGGCTGTAGAGGGTACTATCCGGGGCTCGGTGAAGGCGGCATGCCTAGACATTTATTCCCCACGTACAGTACACAGTAGTACAAAGTAGGCCTCGATGTGTAAGATTCTGCAGATTGTTTAATTCGTGGGGCATTAATCTTTTAGGATTTTCACTTTGTAAATTTGACTCAAGTGAACTTATATTGTTTTGATGGTAACACTATATTTGATGTAGCGTCACGTAACAATGGTACTCATATTCCATAATAACATGTATTTTGAAATCAATAAATAAATACAAACCACATTTCGTGTACTTTTTAACGACCTCCGTGGCGTAGCGGCTAACGCAGTACGGTACGCTTGCTGAGGTCACGGGTTCGATTACCCCACGGTAAAAACACCCACGTGTTTATGTGTGATAAGCATTTATTTACAAAAGACAAGTATATAATATGTGGTTTATCAGTTGTCTAATGACACAAGTGCTATGTTACTTACTTTAGGACTAGATGGCGCTGTCTATTGTGCCAATATACTTATTTTTATATTTAACTGGCTGATCTGGCAGACGTTGTTCTGCCATACAAATTGTAAAAAACAGCGCCATCTATTGGATACTTACTCAATCCAGTCAACTAATTACCTTATACCGCCATCTGTTAGAATCTTATCGAACCAACAGACAATAACGACTCTTTGTCAGATAATAAACAAATAATTCGCAATAAAATATTATTGCGATTATAAATTGAGATATCTATCCTATCACTAGCTGACCCGGCAAACGTTGTTCTGCCATATAAATAATAAAATGTCAAAAAATTAAAAAAAAAATTTGGGGGTGGGTCACCCCTAACATTTAGGGGGATGAAAAATAGATGTTGGCCGATTCTCATAGATATCGGATAAGCACAAAAAATTTCATCAAAATCGGTCAAGCCGTTTCGGAGGAGTATGGCAACGAAAACTGTGACACGAGAATTTTATATATTAGATATACAAACTAAAAACTATCCTATCTTTCAAGTTAAATAAAACTGCACACAGTGTGCAAAATTTTATTAAAATCGGTTCAGTACTTTAGGAGTCCATAGCGGGCAAACAACGTGACACGTAATTTATATATATATATATATATATATATATATATATATATATATATATATATATATATATATATATATATATATATATATATATATATATATATATATATATATATATATATATATATATATATATATATATATATATATATTTATATATATATATTAAGGTTAGGAATATGTTTGCATAAACTGGTTTTTTTGATAATAACGGGAAATAGTTGTAAAACAGTCGCTATAAGTGTCTAATTATTCGCAGGTCATTAATTACATGGTATTATTTATATCACTTACGCATTGTGCATAACCTGTTTCATAGCTACCCAAAATGGATTTGAGTCGTCGAGTACAGTTTTATCCGATCTAATTTGGCGTTTAATGTATGTTACTTCTGTATCATTACCGGCAGCTTCCATCCATGATTTTACCTGATAATATATAATATTTATTATTTTATAATAATATTTTAGTATATCAGTTGCCTAGTACCCATAACTCAAGCGTTTTCTGCTTATGTAGTTTGGAACCAGATGGCGCTGTGTGAATTATTATGAACACAGTATGTTTATTAATATATACTCATTAATGATTATGTTACTAAATACAGTCGTATGATCTAATTGGTTCATTTAAAACATTCTATTCAGTAAAATATTTTAGTTATTTTGTGAATAGGTTTAAAAATACGTTAGTCCACGTTCAGTAGCTAAGTTGGTAGTTACAGATAGAACACGTTGGACATCGATTTATTGGATATATCTTTAGGGCAGAGTTCTTCTTGCAAAGTCTCACATCGTAGGCCTCTGGGGAAATCGTATACGTTGATCAATCTCTACCAAACACACTTACGGCAGGATACTCGTAGAGACGTGCTAACATAAACCTTGTGTACAAAGACAATGCTTGACATGGAAATTTTTATACGCCACATCATTTAAGAATCGAAAATAATTTAGATGTCATTTTATAAAATAATATCCGGATGACCGAGCATTGTTCGGTATTTTTTTTTTTTTGGAAATTAACAATTGATTTTCTTAGTCTAACCTCAAAGCAAACACTCATTGACTTCGTGTTACTTAACAACGCCATCTGCTGGAATAGCTTTAGTGTTGTTGTGTCGTTAAAGCAATTAAAAAAAAATAGTATTATTATTCGCCGATAGATGTCAGGAAGTCATTTTTCAGTTTAAATTGAGACTACTCAAACGCCACCTTTTGACATTTTCTAGAAATGATTCCTAGCTAGATCGATTTATCGCCCCCGAAACCCCCCGTATACAAAATTTCATGAAAATTGTTGGAGTTGATTCCGAGATTCCAATTATATATATATATATATATATATATATATATATATACCTAGTCAGGTCATAAATTCTGTCACATGTTTAATGTAAAATAATTGTAACAAGTTTATTCATTATGTAACCATTCATATACCAAAATGAACTTAACAAAACATAGATTCTTATGACATTAAAGTTTATTCAAAATGACCTCCGTGATTTTGAATACAAGCCTTCAATCTGCGCGGCCAGTCCTCTATCGCAGCACGAACGAGGTCCATGTCAATATCGGCGGCTGCCTTAATCAAGGATGTCTTGAGTGACTCCAAATTGGGACGAGGCTTTGAGCACGCCTTTTCCTCCAAGTGTTGCCATATCTTGTAATCTAACGGATTCAAATCTGGACTGGAGGAGGGCCAGTCTTCGTGCCGGATGAAGTCGATTTCACGCGCCGCCAGCCAGTCTTGTGTGCTCTTCGCTCTATGAGCTGGCGCCGAATCTTGTTGGAATACCCAGTGCCTGTTATTGAACATGGTATGAGAAACAGGTTCCACAAGGTTCGTCAGGACTGTATTTTGATACACAACAGCATTCGTTTTTACACCTTTCTCACAAAAATGTACCTCTGTTAAGCCCCAATAAGAAACTCCCAACCATACCATGAGCGAGGATGGAAAATGACCTCGTTGGACACGCGGAATACGGTTGCTCGCTTCTTCACTACTGTGTGCGTACACCTTATCATTTTGTTTGTTGTAGCTCTCTTCTACAGTAAACATTTTTTCATCCGAAAAAAGAATTTCCCGATATTTTTTTCCCGCGTACCGCTTCAACAAAGCGCGGCATCTCTTCAGTCTCTGGTCCATTAGACGAGCATTCAAACGATGTCCTGTTTTTCTTCGATATGCCCGAAGCCCTAAGTCTTCATTTAACACCCTTTTCACCGTGGTTCTGCTTAACCCCATCTGAAGGGCCAACAGTTTCTGCTTACGTTTGGGATTTCTTTGAATTCGTGCCTTCACAGCTTTTATCACTGCTGGAGTCCTAACAGACCGAGGGCGACCACTTTTTGACCTGTCATCTACACTAGAGTCTTCATTGTATCGTTTGATGGTACGATAAACGAATCTTTTGGTTATATTCAAATTTTTCAGTATGTTAAAAATTTGAATTGGCGCGTAACTGTAACGATGCAACGCAATAACTGCAACACGGTCTTCTTTAAGCGTCCACTCCATATTTAAAAATGAGTAAAATTCTAAAAGTTATACATTTTTATTTTCATGAACAATTCGAAATTCGAATTCAATAAACTTTTTTGTGGCCAGCATTCTAAAAGAAAAGTTTTTACTGTGTGACAATACTTATGACCTGACTAGGTATATATATATATATATATATATATATATATGTAAACTGGGGTTTATACATATTCCTCACAATGTTTCCATTCAACATCAGCACGTTTCAATTATGGTATAATAACGCACAATAAATGAAAGACTGACATCGTGGATTTCAAACGTTAAGGTTAATCTTCGAGTGCAAGACGAACGTATTGATATTTAATTAATTTATTAACAATATTCTTACCATATTCTCAACGTCACTGATATCAGAATTGACTGATAGCCGCATGTCTACGGTCACGATTACTTTGGATGGTACTATATTGACGGCTGATCCAGCCTAAAATAAATTTATTTAAATAATAAATTTGAACATAGTAAAAAAGTGTGTATTTGTGTAACTCATTATAAGATCATTCCTATACCTAATGTATTTAATCTAGTTTGTGGTATGCATTTACAGAATATCTACGCTATATCGTGTCTATAAGTATAATTTTTCCCCGTGCAGGGGCGGAGTAAGAATACTATCCTCTGCGGCCGGGGTCGGCCTTTCGTAAAAGGTGACAAAACAACCCAAGCTACGTGGTAGGGCCCCAAGCCTGTCTGGATGACAACCACCTACAGGTCTATATGTATGCCGCCATAATAACCTTGTGTTGTGTTCCAGCATTAGTGAGTCAGGTTCCTACACCCCTATAGGACAGTAGCGTGTTTGCAGTGCCCATGGCGTTACAAACATCCAAAGGCGGCGGTAATTGCATGCTATTAAGTGGGCCGCAAGCTTGCCTGCTGTTCCTCAGCAATAAAAAATTAATATAAATGTTGTCAATATGTTACTGTCAAGACACGAGAACTACGGGCGAGTGTGTGGTTATTTATATACATAGATGTACATCAGAGAATGATATAAGTGAACACTGTCCAGCCAGAGGCCATAGGAACACTATAAACCCAATTAGTGCTTAAACATTCGCGAGACAATGCCATCATAGCTTAGAAAGAAAACTTGCATCATATTTTTTATCTTCTGTTGGGACGAACACACAGGTACGACATACAACTTAAAATAAACCGATTATATGTTTCATCGTATTATATAATAAATAGATAATTATATTTTGTACTTTCTCTATTAAAGTGATTAATGTCAAATACGTCAATATATTTTTAATTCAAAGTTTGAATTAAAAAACTTCAAATTCATAATCAGCGACTCCTAAAACGTAAACCTCCTAAACGTTAAGTAAAACGGAATCGACGATAATCGTATGACCTGACTCAGTATAACATTTTAATGTTGGTCGCACTTGTTTTTGATAAAAAAAAACAGCATTTACAACATGTACACAGTGCTCAACAATGGAACTAAGCACTTAAGTTTTTTTTAAATAAAAACAGACCTACCTTTAGTATATTTACATTGACGCTGGTATATGAGGCAAAATCTAATTGGTCTAGAGTTTGCTTTATTTGCATTTGCTTATTTCTGTAGTCCAGAATTGATCCAATCAATTTGTATGCCTGAAATTTTAAAAGTTTATTTATGTTATTTAATCTATACAAATAAATAAAATTGGAGGGTCTGTTTGTAATCTTATAATAACCGTTTTTTACTAAGTGCATTAGGACGTATACACGGTACATATACCAAAATAACATTTTTTACAATTTTTGTCTGTCTGTCTGTCTGTTTGTTCCGGCTAATCTCTGAAATGGCTGCACCGATTTTGACGGGACTTTCACTGGCAGATAGCTCATGTAACAAGGAGTAACTTAGGCTATATTTTTATTTTAGAAAAAAAAAATAGTTTTTGTTAAAAATGATAAGTTTGGAAAATTTTATATTCCAATTTAAGTTGACCTCAGATTTATATCAACAATCATATGAAATAGGGTTCAGTTTAGGCTGGAAATTGTAGGTTTTATTTCTAATTAAGTTGATATGTAAGTTGATTTATATCGTCAATCATATTATGAAACTAGCTGTGCCCGCGACTCTGTCCGCGTGGAATAGTGACTTTGGGCAGCATTTTTGGACATATCGGTATATTTTGGATTACAAACCCTGTTAACCCTAAAAAATAAATAAATGAAATATGCAGTCAGTGTTATCGAATGCAACTGTTACGCCATGTAGGTAAGTAGTTTTTGTTAAACATGATAAGTTTCGGAAATTTTATATCCAATTAAGTTGACCTCAGATTTATATGATCAATCATACGAAATAGGGTTCAGTTTAGGCTGGACTGTATAGGTTGAATTTCCAATTGGGTATTTGAAAAAAAATTATTGATTTGTTTATGTATTTTAAAATTTTATTATTAATAATATTGATATTTAATGCAAAAAACTTAAAAAAATGGTTTTTCCAATTAATTATAAACAATTAAAAATTAATAAAATTTAAATAAAAATCACATGACTATAAACGCGCCATGATTGGTCACCATAGTTGTGACGTCATAATGTTATAGCTATTCAATAACAGTACAGCGTTAAAGGCTATTTACACGTGACTAGACAATAATATTGGACATTTATTGCTAAAATACGAGTTGTTAGTTCCGATTAGCTATGTGTGATAAAGGATTTATTAAGGCAGTCTGATAATATTCTTGATGTTGATATATTTATGATAACCAATTTTTTTTTAAATGACGTTCGGTTTAATACTGCTGAAGTTCGAGGTGCCAAGGCATCAAGGTAAGTCTATTAAAAAATAATATTATAAATGAAAATATTTATGTATTTATTATATTTCTTTGTTTTGGGATTATCACGGTGCACTGCTTGAAACTATTTATTTCGACATTTGTCATCTTGGGGAACATTTAAAAACATTTTGTCAGAAGTGTTTTTGTAGTATTCGTACATAATGGAACAAAACAAGAACGATAACTTTTTAGGTTCGACATTTTTAATATAAATTTAAATATTTAACAATGACAACAAAATTAAATAGATCAAAACACTGTATTTATTATTTTTCTATCAACTGCAATGAGTGAAAACTAACATTATGACGTCACACGCGCTTGGGTTTGTTTGGGAGTTGTCGGCGTGTCTTCGGTACTGGATTCAAAAATTAATTTTTATTTTGAAATAACTTTTGAATTATTGCGAAAAAAAATAAAATAAAAATAGTTTTACTATAAAACTTATATATGATCTTTTCATTTATCACAAAAAAAAATTTCAAATACCCAATTTAAGTTAACCTCAGATTTATGTCATCAATCATATCAAATAGGATTTAGCTTAGGCTGCACTTTGTAGGTTCGAACGCACGTATTCCGGAGGCGCATGGCGTAACAGTTGCATTCGATAATACTGACTGTTTGCATATTTCATTTGTATTTTAGGGTTTATAGGGTTTGTAATCCAAAATAAGATATTTCCAAAAAATTCTGCCCGAAGTCACTATTCCACGCGGACGGAATCGCGGGCACAGCTAGTTATAAGATAAAATAGCTGATACGTAAGAAATAATAAGAAACAGTTAAAAGTAGAAATAAGCATGTTAGGGGTACTTTAAAAGTAGCGCCGGGGGTTGAAAGACTAAAAAGTAAAAGACTAGCATGGTATGATCATATACTCGTAATGTGAAGGGGCGAATGACGTATAACAAGGAAAATTATAGAAATTAATGGATTGATACAGTAGGAGAGGTATATAGACCAAATAAAAGATGTTTGGATTGCGTAAAAAATGATATGATAAAAAGGCTGTGAATGTTGAGATGACTGTTATCAGAGGACAGTGGAAAGAGAGGACATGTTGTACCGATCCCATATAAGGTGGAATAATGGAAGAAGATATAGCTTAAGTAAATGTACCTTTTCCACGGCGATGTTTTCAGACAACATGGATCCATGACCTCCATCGCCATGTACAGTGAATTCCATTTCTGGAATGATAATTTTTAAGTGTTAAATATGGTATGTATTCGTATAGTATTTTAATCAAGTGCAATAGGATTTTGTTATAGCTAGAGTTCAGCAAAGAGGCAAACGGCCCACCCTGGCAGGTGGTCACCGTCGTCTATGTACGTTTGCAACACCAGAGGTATTACCAACGCACTCCCGGCTACAAAGAAATTTAATAACGCCTTTTTTCAAAAACACTATATCGTACCGCGCTGAGAAAACCTTAGCCAGAAGCTCTTAGCAGTACGCAAGATGAACGTTCTTAAGAACCGTTTTGTACAAGAAAGATGAGGCTCAAAAAATGGGGATGAACACCCAACCGATGACGGGCAGTGCGGTGGTATAAAGACTCTCCCCATTGTACAGTCGGTAGAATACACAAAGAGACGCAAAGTCTCTCCGAAGTCCAAGCGTGTCTAGATTATCTGTGAGTATGGGATCGTCTACAATACAAACTGCAAACCGTTGGATGAAGTCTAGGGGATTGAGTTGACAAGCAGGTGCACCAACCCATACGTGTGAGCAGTTCTTCATGTGTGGATGATGTGTATGCCTTGGAGTGAAATACTGCTTGAATCGGTTTAGCACACCCAGCTTTTTGGAGGCAAGCTTAGCTTTGCCCTTCAATTGTCCCCTAAACTGCACATCGTTTGTAATGTCAACATCAAGGATCCCAATACTCTCTGGGATGGTAAGAGGAGTTCCTTGGAACTGTGGCGCAGGTACGAATGGGGTTTTCTTAGCAAAGAATACGTATACGTAGAGTCTTCAAGGGGTTGAATTGGACAAGGTTTTGTCGTTTCAGACACAAATCTGACCGAACTATCCTCCAAAACCGCAGCAGGGAGGTTTGCACGACCAGTATACCGTGCATCGCTGGTACTGTCATATGCATAGCAATGAATGATAGCATAGAATGCTAGCAATCTGCATAGCAAACATATAATTGATAAGCAGAATAAATAGCGTCGGCGATAGTACACAACCCTGGGGCACACCAGCATTGATGGACTTCACACTGAAGCAGCAACCTTCGATAACAGCCTTAATGCTGCACCCAGTGAGAAAGCTAGATAGCCAAGTACAAAGACTGCCAGGTATACCGTAAGATAGAAGCTTCGCAAGAAGAGCCCTATGCCAGTCACGATCCACAGCACGATAGCGGGGATACCGTCCGGGCTAGTGAACTTCTTGACGTCGAGGGATCGGAGAATACATCGCACGGCTTTTTGTGAAAATCATACCTCCGACATTGTGAAGTCTCCATATCTGCTAATTGAAGGTGGAGATTGTCCCCCGTCATCAAGAGTCGAATTGGCTGCAAATATTTTTTTTTCTTGAAAATGATCTACCTTTTGGTAACTCATTTGAAATTACAATCTAGCCTTATACGTAGACTAATCTAATATATAAAATTCTCGTGTCACAGTTTTCGTTGCCATACTCCTCCGAAACGGCTTGACCGATTTTGATGAAATTTTTTGTGCTTATCCGGTATCTATGAGAATCGGCCAACACCTATTTTTCATCCCCCTAAATGTTAGGGGTGACCCACCCCCAAAATTTTTTTTTAATTTTTTGACATTTTATTATTTATATGGCAGAACAACGTTTGCCGGGTCAGCTAGTTAGTAATATAAATTTAACTTAATTTGCTAAGTAGACTTTACTAAGAATGTGTCCAATAACACTTTTCTTAATGTCTCTATTAAGGGGAAGTCACTCGACGAAAAATTCAACGGCCCCCATAGGTAGGACGCATAGAATTCACGTAATCCATGCCAATCTGCTGACGGATAGCGGCACACTCTTCACTTCTCGGTGGGGCGAGCCCGTTCGGGAACCAGAAGGCGAATCACGGAAGATATCAAGCAATTATCAGAGGATCCTAATGGAGCCTCGATCGAGATCCGATAATCTTCCGGATGTATGGTCCATAGAAGGTTCAACAAAGACGCCGCATGCTCCACTCTATCGGGTATGCTGGTCAACCTATCCACCACCTGAGTGAATCCATGGGCACGAGCAAAATTAAAGACAGTCAATCCTTGACAGATCAGTTTTTGGAGAACCTAGGCACTCAGTATGATGTGCATTGAAGTATCCAAGAACGATCACCTCCGCGGCGGGATACTGCGCAAAAACTTTCTCAGTGGAGTCTAGAACACGCCAAAAAAAAAATTGAGTGGGCCAGCCTGTCTAAAGAAATTGCAACATACTGACGGTAAAAGATAACATTATGTGGAAACCTGTATTGCGAGATCACGTATGTGTGATCCGCCTTCGATAAACATGGTGGAAATATTATCCGATCCCTTAAGGTCCTCTTAGTGCAGCAATCACGATATGGGCTGTTATGTAAGGTATAATCACGACCCCCGTGGCGAGAAGAATTTCGGACCTCGGAATGCCTGCAAGGGCTTCACGTTTGATGTTCATCTGGAATCTATCTGTTTACGTATAATATCTATTATTTACATAATAAAATACCTATATACACGCTGCCGTCCATAAGAGAACTGGAACCTGGTTCACTTACGCCAGAACACAACACAACACAAGGTTATTATGTCGACATATTTACAGTCCAGGGATGGGTGCCATTCAGAAGGGCTTGGTAGAGCCATCTAGTTAGGGTTGTTTTTTCGCCTTTTACGACAAGCTGTCAGCGCAGGGGTCAGTGTTCTTACTCTACACCTGCACGGAGAAATATATAATCAGTGTTATAAAAACACTTTATTATGTGTTGAAATTTATTTTTTAATAAAATATGAATCTTACGCCACGTTCTTTTATCCTGGTACAATGGAAACAAAATGTTTTTCGCTTCCGACGCGGACCCTTCGTCCAATGCAAAACCCACGTTTAAAGAACGGAACTTTTCAGTGTCCACGAATTGCCCCATTCCATAACCGCCAGTTTCTTCATCTAATATACAATATAAATTCTATTATATGATACTAAAGAAATTACATCAAAGCAATAAAAATAAAAATAAAATTCGTCAAAGCGTCAATGGTTAAGGAAAACACGAGGGGTGATCAATACATACATACAAAATTTGTATTTAATAATCACGCCTCTTTCCCGTAGTGGTAGGCAGAGACCAACCACTTCTTTCCACTTACTACAATCCTTACATACTTGTTTCGCTTCGTCCACTTTCATTATTCCCTTCATGTTCTTCGGTTTAGCGTACTCTTGACCTGGCCTTTTTTTAAGACGTCCCTGATCTGGTCTTGAAACGTCCGCCTAGGTCTACCCCTTCCAACACTTCCATTCACACTCGCCTTAGTACACTTTTTTTTTGGGGTGATCAATAAATAGTGATAATGCGCATAATATTTAAGTAAACTTATAAAAATAGAAGACAGTAATGAAATTTAACTAATTTATAAATAACGAAAAAAGATGGAAAAATTTGGAAAAAAGTAAATAAAAAAAAAACATGTAAAAAATAATTATGCAATAAACTAAAAATATAAAATTAAAAAATTAAAATATAAATACAAGCCGTATAATGTACAGTAAGGGTAAAAGAGATGACAGCGGAAAAATTACCTATAAACAAAAAAAAAAGAAACTTCTAGCCATGCTACATAAAAAAGAGCAGCCCTACTAAAAATGGCTCAATTAATATACTCGTATATCTATATGATCTAAATAGTTTCTATTAGTTTGGGTGTAGTATCCATCTATAATAATACGTTTGTAAATGTTTTCATCTAATGAATGAAACAGAAATCAAGAAATATAAATAAAATCAAAACAAATACAAGCTGTTTATTAAAAACATGTTATTACTTCAATTAATAAACACCAACAATTCACCTTTGAATTATTAACCTACAAAAAATCAAAGGGCGAGTTTTCATTTACAAAGGTTTTATCTCGATTTATATCTGAATTTTCTCATCGAACCGCGACGTAGGATTGTGTGGCTTATTTTTTACCAAAAGGTTCAACAAGATAGATGTAGCTTGATTCTTACAGAAGCGGCTGCTATCTCCGAAAGGAAAAATTGTATTTTGTTCTTGCTGCCTGTGCAGAAGCAGCTTGTTCAACCATCCTGAGACTATAGGCAGGCTCTAGAGATCACGGTCGAAATCCAAAATGGCGTGCACCATTTAGACAGTTTTTCTCGCTTGATTTCCAATTTTCGGCAGTGACAGTAAACATTGTGAGGAAACTTGCATACCGATCCCGGCCCACCATTAGGATGTAATAATGTAGGGTTGCCAACCGTCCTGTTTTCCCAGGACATGTCCTAGTTTTTGTGGTGTCCTGGGATGTCCTGGATAGTTTTTAAGTAGCATCCTGTTTTTTAATATTCAAATACTTATTATTAAATAATATTTGTAACTAACTTGTTATACTCTCCGTGCAGAGGCAGAGTAAGAATAACCTCTGTGGCTGGGGTCGACCTATCGTAAAAGGCTACATAACCACTCTGGCTACGTGGTAGGGTCACAAGCCCCTCTGGATGGCTACTATCCTTGGTTTATAAGTATGCCGCCATAATAATCCTGTGTATGTCTATGGGACAGCAGCGTGTTCGCGGTGCCCCTAGCGTCGCAAACATACATAGACGATAGTAACTGCTTACTATTAAGTGGGCCGTCTGCTGTTCCGCAATAGAAAAAAAAACTAATTCTAACTAAACCTACTTAAGTATTACAACTCTATTACTGCGTCCTGTTTTTAAACTAAATTGTCCTGGTTTTTCCAACATCATATCCTAGTTTTTTTTTAATTTGGGGTTGGCAACCCTAATGTAATGGACAATTATTGTTAAGTTATCGTAATGATGTGCCAATACCTACTGCTAAAATATCAGGTATATCATAAATATCTAGTACCTATGTTTGAAGAAAACTTAGGTTTAGCGAAGTATTAAAAAGAATGTCACCATCATTCTAACGTTAAATACCTGCTGCAACTCAAACCTCTCCACTTGGCATGGTCTTCGGCATTCTTAGCAGTGAGTACATTGGCACGCATATCACCCTTTACGACGTCAAGCCAGCACTTTTTGGGTCTACCCTGCTGCCGGAGCCCAGCGGAGGTGGAATGGCTAGACATTTGTTCCCCACGTTAGTATATAAGTATGAAGTATTAAAAATATTGTACCAGGCATAAAAGTCACATGTACAGTTCGAAGTAGTGTGACGTTTGAATTCATTATCTTTCTGATAGCTTCCAGGTATTGGATAGCGATATCCTTAGTGTCCTGGGCGCCACGAGCGTAGATGTCCCCGTTTTCATCCACGTGGGCTGAAAATGGTGGATACTTCCACTCGCTCTGAAATAAAAACGATTGACACAATCTTATACTTTTTCTAGACGTTCCATCTCTCGGTGCATTTCTGTGTCACTCATCTGTTCTGGTATAAGAAAATAGACACAGAATATTATATAATACGCGAATACGCACTACTCATTTATGCGGGAATGACAGAGACAGGTAATAACAGGTTAACGTACGCTGTTTGCACCATATGATTATTCTGTACGATTGAATTAATGATCCTTTATGAAATATTTTATGGTGAAAATTTTACATACAAATTTTTTTGAAAAAATGGGTTCCATACATGATGTTTAGTGCAAAAAAAAATTTGGACGGGTTTGTCAAAGTCACCCTATATATAATATATAATTAATTTTAATTCTACGTGAATGATGATCGTAATTGCATAGAAATAATGTCGAATTCAGCAGCTTCGGCCGAGTTCCAGTGCAAGATGTTCTGATGTTGAAATTCTGATACCTTAAGCATAAAATGTTAATGATGTTAATAGGGAATACTAAGAACCGTGCGAAGTGGCAAAAAAATGAGAGAAATCCTAGGAGCCTTCTAAAAGCTTGTGTTTAATTTTCATTTTCAAAACATTGTGTTTTAAGCTTTTCACAAATATACAAATTGACGCATACGTACGGACCAGAACACTAACAATACAGAAGCCGTCTAGTCTATTTAACTGGGATGTCCACTAAAACAAGGCACGTAGCAGCCATTCGGAGATTAACCTAGAAATCTTATTCAGAATATTGTTTCATTCCTATTTTTTTTTCTCGCGTAATGAGGTTGGAAGAAAACATCATACTTAACTGGTAGGTAGGTATCACCGGTATATGTTAACCGGCAATACACCTTGAACATTCCCTCTACGGAAAAAACCGAACCTAGTAGTAGGATCTTAGGGGCTATTATTATACTCACTGCATCTTCTGGCACCACGTCCATGTGGGAATTTAACATAATACTCGGTAAGGTTGGGTCTCGTCCCTTTAAAGTTATGATACATATTGGCTTGCCCCCCTTAGTTACGTATTTAGTGAAGGGTAAATCTAATTCCTTAGCCTGACGCTTTACAAAATCCACAGCAACATCTAAATAAACAACAATTTTATTTATTGAAGCACAGCTGTGTGAAATGTCATACTACATTTATTTGAATATTTACGAACTGGAATTTAGACTAAATAAATACTCACTAAGATTTTCTTCTCGGCTTGTGTCGATTTTGAGGTATTCTCTCAACTTTTTAACAGCCCGATTTCTCAAACTTTGACGAACATCCTTTTTGGCTGCTTCACTATCTACATTTGTATTGAGTAAGAAGCAACACAATACTAAAATATTTATTTTCATTTTGAACGACGTCAAACTGTAACTAAAATGCAAAGGATAAATGAGAATTAGACCAATTTGTAGATATCATTATCCAAGTTCCATCTAAAACCCAAGCTTCCGTTGTGGTGCCCGAGATCGGCTTTCCAACTCTTTCTAAGTTCATTAGCACGTATATTCAACTAGGGTCCAGTAGATGCTGCATGGACTAAAGTCCCTAATGCGACTAAACCGTAACTCACACTGGCGAGGTACGGGCCAGTAAACCTTATTTTCTTATGAAATGTGCCATTATCTCGTAAATGACAAGAAGTAAAAAAATATGAATGACGAACTTATAGGAAATTTATTGATATCAATCGACTTATTGATTGTCATTACGAATGCTAATTTAAGTGGAAATTGAACGCGTTTGAATTTAATTGGCGCGTCTGTGGGATTCGTGGTAGCAATACATTTACGCCTCGGAACTTGCCATTCAAAATGCAATGTTTTTCATTAATTTTTTAATGACTAAATCCGTGCCATTGCACAGCCGTAGGGGGTTCAAACGAAGCAAAATAACCGGAGATCTAACTTTCAGTTGTAAATGGTGCAGTGGCATGCCTGACAAATCCAATGAGTTCAAAAACTCTGTTGGATAATTTACAGCTTCGTTGGCATCGCAAACTGTGTATACCACAACTGTTGTATCTTAAAATAACGTCCACATTTTTTGTTGCCAAAATTGCTCTTTCGAGCCACTCATGATTCATGTATTGTGTGTGTCATCATCATCATCTTAGCGTTGAATCCCGGTTGCAGCCCAAACTCTCGCTTCGGCGCCCGGGATCCGCTTTCTGACTTTTTCTTCTCCACTTCGCACGATCTTCCGCATCTCTGGTGGTTAGTCTATTGACACACATATCAACCCCTACGACGTCAAGCCAGCACTTTTTGGGTCTACCCCTCCTACCCGGGTCTAGTGGTGGCGACATTTGTTCCCACGTAATAAGCCGGTTGCCGTAAAACGTGGCCATACCAGCGAAGGCGACTCTCCGTGACTTGCAGTGCCTCCTTGTCCAGCATCGGCCTAGCTTCATATCCGTATAAAAGGTCAGGCCTAATGATGGTCTTATAGACCTGTTCCTTCAATTTAACCGGTATTTTAGGGTCACAGATGACACCTGTCACCTCACGCCATTTGACCCACGCGGCAGCAATGCGTGCCTTAACGTCAGAGTCAATGTCACCAGACACGTGAAATACAGATCCCAGGTTTTTCAGCTGTTCCGTGCGCTCGACCGTATCGCCGCTTATGCGCACAGGTGTGGGATCTGTGGAGTTGCAGGCCAAGTACTCGGTCTTTGCCACTTATCAACTACCGATAAGCACCCTAACGACCATAAGCACTATGGCAACCCCATTCTCCCCACCAGGTGCACGTGTTTAGATCATAGCCATATTCAATATCGGGCTCATACTAGAATGCTAGACGAAGAAATGAATCGGATGTAAATACTCTATGTACTTGTTGGAGTTGTTGGTCATTTGCTCTGCGTGTGTTAACTACGAACTAGCGCGATATTCTTTGTTCAAATCGTCTTTGTTGATTTCGTTCAATTCATGATTGGTGATTGTGATTCACGAAATTACGCCATGCTCACATCTGCATTATCTTGTTGGATTTATTTGTCTGTTCTTTGTGCTCTTCTATTTCACATGTCAGTTCTATTCGTTCAACGGCCCAAATTGGCTTCTTTGCTTCTTACTGGCATTGTTCACTATACAAAACACACTTAAATAGATCAAATTAAAATACTTAATGATGGAAAACAGTATACTGATAATGTATTTGTTCTTTTAGTATTTTACCTATCTTTCACAATCATAAAACACGTCTATATTTCTCTTTTAATTTATTACTACAAAATTTTTGACACACTAAGTAGTATTGTGGGGCGATACAGTACAAAGAAAAGTATATTAACTGTTCACATTGTATATCTAAAAATAAATTTAGTTATATACAATAATAAACAATGCTATAATGTTAACAAACACCAGCTAAGCTAACGTAGTGACGCGCGTCCCTTTTAATCTAAATATGAATATTTGCTTTGAGAATCAAGTTGGCCATGATACACATTATCATGGCCAATTATAATATGACGGAAGGAGTTTTTATGCAACATAACTTTTTCGATACATCCAAAGTATTGTTAATTGTCGTTTAGTAATAAATAAACTTATAAATAATAACTAATAAATGTATAGGAATGTTCTGGAATGATTTATACAGGTAACACACTGGTCGTTATTGGCGGGAACTCATGACAAGTGTTGAGTACTATTGATTTATATGAGATCACTTAATTAACTGAACGTGATAATTATCCCAACAACATATTAATAAAATGGGAATAAATAATTATAGCACTGCAAATTGACGATAAATTTACCATTATCATATAATTAACACGAGAGTTACACTGAGAAAATAAAATGATAAGTTTAAGCGTCACTGCTACGATCGATGCACAGACAATAATTATGACCGAAAACTGAGTAGGAAGTGAGAGAAAGCTTATTATGTGAGAAAAATAGGAGACCGGCTTCGTTGTCATCCCTACTCCGTGCTATTTTCTGGGTGAGAAGTGACACCGGAGACGCCCGGGGGAGATAACTGAACCATTAATAATTGATCAGTTAACGACCATTGAGAATTGAAGATTATTAAAGTACCAATATCGCTATTAAAAAATTTGGGCGGTGGTAGTAGAACTTGACGTACTTTCAAATGATACCCGCCATGGGTGTAAAACCAATGTCAATTAACTTGGGTCACTAAAAAACACAACACACGGTAATTATGGCGGCATACTTATATACCCAGTTTGGTTGCCATCCAGACGGTCTTGGGCCCTATCACGTAGGGGTAGTTTTGACGCATTTTACCACAGGCTGACCCCAGCCGCAAGGGTTTGTATGCTTACTCCGCCCCTGCACGAGACAAGTTCCTTGTTCTAATCTTCTCGTTCACTTCATTCACCAGAGCAACTACATTCTATCTACTAAAAAATTAAAATCAATAATTAAAATGAATACGTTACCTATAATTCCTAATTATTAAGCAAATATCAGCAAGAGGTGACAATTTATTACTTATTCATATTTATAAATAATTTTTAATTATATTTAAAATTATTCATGCCATGTATCAGCGCTACACTACGGAGTGGTAGAAATACAAGACGTAAATAAACACCTCCTTATGTAGTTTAATCAGGTGCCGTTTCAAGATTATAATTACAAAGTAATTCATCATAATTACAAATAAGTACTAGGTATTTATAATAAAAACAAAATAAATTACTTGTTTGTTTCGAATGAAGTCAATGACTACTGAAACTGATTATCATGTTTACTTAGATTTAAGGTAGGTTCAAAGTATTAGAACGTTTCTTTATTACGTCTTCGAATGGAAAATTTAACTGTTTCGACTATTCAAGCCGACAGTTACGTATTACAATTAATTACCGCATTCAGTACTCAAACAAAATGGCAGTAATGAGTGTATTTATGATTATGTATGTTTTTCAGCGTGCAGGATTGAGTAAGAATACTGACCGCTCGAATTTCCGTAAAAGGCGACAAAACAACGCTAGCTAGGTAGTAAGGCCCCAATCTTGTTTGGATAGCAACCGCCCCTGGTTTATAAGTTTGCCGCCATAATAATATTGGGTTGTGTTCTGGCATTAGCGACCCAGATGCTGAGAGCCACCATGCGGAGAGCAGCATATTCGTGGTACACCTAGCGTCACAATTACCTATAGACAACGGTAACCGCTATTGTGGTGGGCCGTCCACTTATCAGCTGTACCTCATCAAAAAATAAATTATAGTTAAAAAACTAAAAAAAATGAGTCCGGGGAGTAAACCTTTGTAATGTTTGCCCGGCATTCTTGAGTCCGGGGCACATCGTCGTGTGCGGTGTTCCACAGGGGTCGGTCCTGGGCCCCCTGCTGTAGAACATCGCATACGACTGGGTCCTGAGGGGGGTGCTCCTCCCCGGCGTCGGCGTCATCTGCTACGCCGACGTCACGCTCGTCACAGCGCGCGGGAGGAACCCCCGCCAAGCGTACCTTCTGGGCACGGCTGGGGTGGCGCACACAGTGGCAAGAATCCGGCAACTAGGCCTGGAGGTGGCCTTGAACAAGACGAAGGCCGTGATATTTTACGGGCCCCGTGAGAGGCCACCACTGGGCCTGACCATAACGGTAGGAGGCATCCGCATCACCGTCGGGCCGTCCATAAATTATCTTGGACTGGTGCTCGACGGGCGATGGGACTTCGCGGCGCACTTCGAGCGCCTGGCGCCGAGGCTAGTTCGGGCAGCGGCGGGACCTTCCCGTCTGCTGCCGAATATCGGCGGACCGGGCGCAGTGTGCCGCAGGCTCTTTGAGGGAGCCGTGCGGTCGATGGCCCTTTACGGGGCCCCGATCTGGGCGGATCGCCTGACGGCCAAACCGACGGCGCTGCTTCGCATGCCGCAGCGCGTCCTGGCCGTCAGAGCGATAAAGGGATACCGCACGGTGTCCTTCGAAGCGGCCTCCCTGCTGGCCGGATCCCCACCATGAGACCTCAAGGCCCGAATCCTGTCGCTGTTATACCAGTGGCGCCGGGACGCGGCCGAGCGTGGCTCTCGCCCCGCACCTCGCGAAGTTGAGGTAAAACGGGCGGAGCTACGCGATGAGGTGCTCATGGTGGAGTGGAAGGAGCGCCTCGCGCACCCCAGCGCAGGCCTCGCCACCATCGAAGCGGTGAGGCCCGTCCTGGCCGAATAGCTGGAAAGGCGCCACGGCGCCCTGACCTTCCGCCTGACGCAGGTCCTCTCGGGGCACGGTTGCTTCGGGAGGTACCTGTGTCGCATAGGGCGGGAGATGACGTCGGGGTGCCACTACTGTGGCGCGGGCGACGAGGAGGACACGGTGGACCACACTGTCGCCGTGTGCCCTGCGTGGCGCGAGGAGCGCCGCGCCCTCGTCGCCCTAATCGGCGTGGACCTGTCGCTCCCAGCCCTGGTTTTGTCCATGGTCGGGGGCAATTCTGGATGGACCGCCGTCGCCTCCTTCTGCGAGGCAGTCATTTCCGCAAAGGAGGCGGCGGAGTGGGAGCGGGAGTCGACCACCACACTCCCCTCCCGCCAACGCAGGCCACGTCGGCGGCACCGGAGGGCAAGTAACGACCTCCGGCCGCCGTAAAGCGGCCGCGGGCGGTTCCTCGGGGGAGCACCCGCCGCCCGCACTATTGTCGCGAGGGTGAGGGCTGAGTGCTGTTCCGCGGCCCCCCTCAACTCCTAGAATTGTTATAGGAGAGTGCCGGGGGGACGAAACCCTGACCCCCTGGCGCCAACACTTAAGAAGGGGCCCACCTTAAGACAAAGGGCGGGCCGGCGCCGGCCCAGGTCACGAGATCGGCAGGCCATATATCCGTAGGCCCGGGCGTAGGCGATAGGAGAACAGCGGGGTTTTTAGTGGGTAGTCGGAAAAATCCCGGAGTCCCACATATCCCTCGGTCCCCCCGGTCCGGGGGAACCCAAGAGGTTTTTCCCCGAGACCAAAAAAATAAAATCTGGGGCACATACGAGGGAATTCGAACAGGCCCATCGGTGTGATGATGGCGGTCTTCTCAATATCCTCTTGACGACTTATCCGACAAGTGACGTGACAGATGTCAACACGGTACTACGCGCTTGCTGTAATTTGCCTTTGTAAAAGTATTAAGTCCTTGTTAGTTTCTAGTTACAGTGCTCATTTATTCACAACAAGCCTAAAAAGTGATGTGTATATGAAAACCTCGTAAATCATTATTATTTACGCGATAATAAGTGTGATCGGACAGTAACAAATATTTTTGGCCAAATAAATATAAAAGAGGGTATAACAGAAGTGAGGTGTTCAGAGGTAAACAATAACGATTGTATAAATAATAATAAATAATCAGATCCCGGTTTAGGTGTTACATATTTATCGTTAATTACACTTCAGCGGCACGTTTACTGGTCATGGCGAAGTGTTCAGCGTGCGGCAAGTTCATATCCACGTTAACTGCTGCTGCATGTACCACCTGTCCGTTAGTTTTCCACAAGGGTTGTGTAGCTATACATGAAGATGCAACCATTTCCAAACGCTGGGTTTGCCCCGAATGCGAAAAAAGGGTAAGCAAAAGTGACAACAACGCCATCCCGATGAAAAGCGTCAGTGGCATGGTTTCGCCGCAAATCACTGACACCGCGAGGGTATCTAGTCCACCTCATCGTGAAGTGTTCTCTCCGAAAGGGAATGACAGCGATGCGCGAGCCTTATCACGCGACATCGCTGCATTTATGGAGGAGATACGTGATTTCCGCAAGGAAATGGCAGACTTCCGCGCATCTATTGTGGGAATGGGGCAGCGACTGGATGGTATTGAACACAGATTAGATAAGCTTGAACAGAAAAATATGGAAATCGGATCTAAAGACATTACCGAGCTTGAAAAAACAGTGGAAAAGCTTACTTTGGAATTAAATGACCGTGACCAGGAGGCGTTATCATCCGATCTAGATATTGGATGTTTGCCGGAAGAAAAAGGTGAAAATGTGCACCAGATTTTTATAGTTTTGGCCGCGAAGTTAGGAATCAGATTGGATGAGCGCGACATCGTATTTGTTGAAAGAATCGGTGGGATTGGTGCGCGTAACGTCTCCGGCTCAGGCTCGAGTGATAACGACAGAGGACGGGCTCGTCGCGTCGTAGTTCGCCTCGCGCGCCGCCAGGTGCGAGACGACTTGCTGAAGGCGGCGCGCGTGCGCCGCCATTTGACCACCGCAGATATAAACCTATCAGGGCCGTCGCAACGCATCTATATTAATGAAAGACTTACGCGAACAAATCGGCAACTTTTCCGTACGATCCGTGAAGAATGTCGTCTGCGCAAGTGGCGTTTTTCATGGACTAAACGAGGACGTATTTACGCCCGTCAGGCTGATGGAAAGCCAGCCTTTCATATTCGCTCTAATTCTGATCTGGAACGTGTTTTTACTAAGGATAACGTTTGAACTGTTTTTACTCTGTTACCATAATATAGTAGTAGACTTTTTAGTATATTTTGTTGTGTCAATAACCTGCTGTCAATATTTAACCAGTTTTAATATTATATTAGTTATGAGACATTTTAATATTGTGCTAGTTAAAATTTGTTTTAATTTTATACTAGTTAAGAGCTATTTTAATATTATATTAGTTAAGAGTTGTTTTAATATTATATTAGTTAAGAATTGTTTTAATATTGTATTAGTTAGGAGTTGTTTTAATATTATAATAAGTTTATTCTTTTTACACAACCGTAATTTATTTGAATGTGTACGTAATTTTTATAGTATACAATTATGTTGTTATTATTTTGAGTACTTGTTTTTGTTACATCTTATATATTGTCTTTGTATTCTTGGATCTGCAATGGCTTCATCTGGAAACAATGATCAGCTTGTGGCACATATAGCACCACATACAGTATATTTTTTCCTCTTTAAAAATGATTCATAAACATCTGATGATAGGTTTGCTGAATGTACGATCTCTGGGTACAGATCACGATAACTTTGTGGCTTCAACCATGCGTCATGGTTTAGATATCTTGGCAATGAATGAGACATGGCTAAGAGCAGGAGAAGAGGGTCGTGCTCCTTTGTTGCCGGGATACCGACTACGACATGTGCCTAGATCTCAAGGGATACGTTCTCGTGGGGGTGGAGTTGGGTTTTATATTAAAGAAGATTTGAATGCGCGAACCTTGTGTCATCCAATTGACCCGTTACACAGGGTTGTTGAACAAATGTGGATCACTGTGACTTTGAATGGGATAAAGCTTCTGATCGGCACAGCATATCGGCCTCCCTGGTTAGATGTAGATTTATTTTTTGACGCTATTACAGATACATTAAACGCACTCTCCAATTATGATAACATTATTTTGTTGGGCGATTTCAATATTAATCTACTAAATTTGAATGACCTAAAAACTAAGAAATTCATGGCTTTTCTGTCATGTTTAGATCTCTCACAAATAGTGAGTTCGCCAACTCACTTTACTGAAACCTCGCAAACACTCATTGATGTCGTTTGTACTAACCTAAGCACAAAAAAGATTAGTCTTGACCACTTGGGCTTTCTGTGGGGCCACTCACTAGTACTCTGTGAATTCAACATTAAACGCAATAAGCCGATGCCTTATGTGGCTGTATATAGACCCATAAAAAATATTTGTTTAGACCACTTCAATAGAGATTTGGACAGTATAGGATGGGATCTATTTGATACTTCGAAAGACTTAAATGAATTAGTTCAAAAATTTAACCTTAATATTTTAACTCTTTTTGACCTTCATGCTCCTGTAATTTTTACAACTATACGCAAACAGACTCATCCGTGGATTACAGATACAATTAAAGTTATGATGCGTCTACGCGACAATGCACTAATTGACTATCGCAATACAAAAACGCAGATTAAAAAAAACTATTACAAATCACTAAAAAGTCTTGTAAATAAAGCTTTATTTAATGAAAAAGTAGCATATTTTAACCAAAATATAAATAGTAAAATAAGCCAACCGAAATTATTATGGAAAAATCTTAAGAACACTTTTATTTCTAAATGTGACTCAAAACTCCCTTTGCATTTGCAAGACCCTAACAGTATAAATAACTATTTTTTAAATTTACCTGATATTAATGTTAGCCGTACTTTGTTATGTTTTTACGAACAAAATAAATTTAGCGATACGGAGTTTACCATAAAGCCTATTGATATCGATTTACTTAATAAAATAATAAGTTCTCTAAAGTCAAATGCAGAAGGATGTGATCTTATAACTTTAAATATGTTAGTGATGACTTTACCTCAGTCGGTGGATACAATCAAATTCATTATTAACCAAGCAATTGAAACTTCAACTTTTCCAGAAATTTGGAAAATGGCCATTGTACGCCCTATACCTAAAATCCCTAACCCAGTTGAACTGAAAGATCTTCGACCTATAAGTATTTTACCGTGCCTATCGAAAATATTAGAGAAAGTGGTCTATCTACAACTTACCGAATATCTCGAAACGAATAAAATTCTCCCGGAAGAACAGTCCGGCTTCAGAAAAGGACGTGGCACGGTAACAACATTGCTTCAGGTTACAGATGACATTCTTTGTGCACAGGATGCGGGTATGTGTACTTTACTGGTGCTGTTAGATTTTTCCCGTGCATTCGATTTAATAAACGTTCAATTACTACTTTCTAAATTAAAATATTATGGTTTTGATACTAAAGCGTTACAATGGTTTTCAAGTTATCTTTGCAATCGATATCAGTATGTCAAGGTTGGCCGCAATGACGGTTCATTTACGGTCTCTGATAAATCAGTTGTCAACAGAGGTGTCCCGCAGGGATCTATCCTAGGCCCAATCCTTTTTATAATATATACGGCAGACTTAGTTCAACATATTAATAATTGCAGATATCATATGTTCGCTGACGACACTCAGCTATATATCACCTTTAAGCCATCCGAAATAGATGCCGCAATAAGTAGGCTCAACGATGATCTGTCTAGGATAGCCTACTGGTGTGAAGAACACTGTTTGATGCTCAATCCGTCAAAGACTAAATATCTCATATTTGGTAGTCCACACCAGTTAGCAAAATTAAATCCCTCTCGAAACATCACATTAATGAATACACTTGTAGAGCGTGTTTATGAAGCCAGAAATCTTGGGTTGTACATGGACTGTGACCTTAGGTTTGAGAGTCATGTAGCGAGAACGGTCAAAAATTGTTTTTATAAACTTAAAGTATTGTATAAAATGAAACCTTTCTTAAGCCAGGATCTCAAATTACAATTGACGGAGTCCCTGGTTCTTTCGCAACTCAATTATACAGATATTGTGTTTGGCCCACGTTTGTTGGCTAGAACTCAAAGACTGATCCAGCGAGTGCAGAATGCCTGTGCACGATTCTGCTTTAATGTTCCATTCAGAGCTCACGTAACACCATTTTTAAACCGGCATATGATTCTAAAAATGAAACATCGTCGCAAGCTTCATTTGGCCTGCCTTCTCTTTGATATAATTAAAAATAAAGCACCCTCTTATTTATACAACAAACTTGTATGGGCTACTAGTAAATCTGTGGGTTCCCGACAATGTGCGGTGCAGCTAGCTACAAACAAACATAAGACGGCAAAATTTAGAGGTAGTTTCCGCTATGCTGCATCCAGATGTTGGAATAACATTCCTCCGCCCATTCGAAACATGCAGAGTTCTTACAGTTTCAAGCGCGAACTAAAGAAATTCATTTTCCAACATCAGAAGGGACAGGAGAAATTGGCATGTGATACAAGTATTTTATAAACCCAATCCAGATAAGGTTTGTGTTTGTTTACAAAAGAAATGTATGTGTAGTGTATCGGTTGTCTGGTGCCCGCGGTAAGGGTGCCGTGCTACTGCTGACGTTGGGACTAGATGAGGTTATGTGGGGTGTTCAGGTATACGGTATATTTACTGTAGATGGGCATATGTTGTCTATAATAACAAATTGTATGTTTTTGTAGTTATTTAATATGTATTATTCATTTGTTGTGAACTGCAGCAATAAAATATTCCATTTCATGAGTCATGTCATTCTAGAAGGCCTCTGCGGAAGACCAGCGTTGGTTTCTTATAACCAACTATGCTGAGCAGAAGACCTTTTAGGGCACTTATATGTGTAATGAGATTTTTATTTAACATGTTATTAAGGTATTTTGTGCTCTAAATAAACATTTTTTCTTTCTTTCTTTCTTCTTTCTCTTCTCTGACGTTAATTTGTTGGTAAGCTCTATTCAGGTCTATTGTAGAGAATACCGTTTTTCCAGATAGGTGATGAGTGAAATCTTTGACTCGAGGTACAGGATAGCGATCGGGCTTAGTTATGGTGTTGAGACGTCATAGTCACCATTTTTTTTTCGGGACGATGTGAAGGGGTGATGACCATGCACTCTTACTTGGTCTGCATAGTCCTTGTTCTATCATATTTTCGAATTCTTTCTTGACGATTTCGTAACGATGAGGTGGTGGTATATGACGTGCTCGGCTGTGTATAGGTGGTCCTGTGGTCTCGATGTAGTGTTCAACGCTGATGTTGGACTTTAAGTGCATCGATGACAGTCTTGTGACACCAGGGAATTCTGCTAAAATGTCGTGGTATGGTTGCGACATGTCGATACTGCGCACGATGGGTGTATTTGATACTCATAGCGGGGCCTTGACCTTTAGTTTTGTGACGCCGTCGATTAATCTTCGATTCTGCAGGTATACGATGAGTTGATGGTGTCTGAGGAAGTCGGCTCCGAGTATAGGCTTAGACACGTCGGCTACAATGAATTTCCACTTGTACGGGCGTCGAAGGTTGAGATCGAGTGTTAATGTCTTCTCACCGTATGTTGCAATTGTGGTGTTGTTCGCTGCGTATAACTTAAATGGTAGTGTTGTTGCAATTTGTCCTTTCTTTCTTGGTAGCACGGATACGTTGGCTCCCGCGTCAACCAGTAAAGATAAATTTGAGTTATTGTCGGTGACGTATAGGTGGTAAGATTGATTGTGAACGCTGGTGTCCGCCTCCGCCAGCGTTCGGTCTACTTTTCCGATGTAGTCGTAATGTTGTGCTGTACGTTTCTTTTAAATGTGCATGGTGTGGTGTAGCGTCTGGGTTGTTCCTTAAACCGTCGATGGTAGTAGCAGTACGGTGATAGCGAGTTCTCTCTGCTGCGGTGATGATGCGTTTGTCGTAATGTTGAAGTATTGCGGGGGCGAGAATCATAGCGATTGCGGCGATAATTTTGTGACTTCATTTCGGCGATTTCTAGTGATAGTTTTCCTATCTCGTTGATGAGATATTGTGTATCCGCTGGTTGTGGTGGAGGTAAAGTTGTAGGCGACTGGATGGCTGCGACTTCGGATGCGGCGGATTCCTCTAGCATTTTGTCGGCGAGTAGAGCAAGTTCCTCCAGTGTTGCCTTGCTGCTGAAGGTTTCGCCTACGGCAAGCACGGAGCGAATGTGTGGTGGCAGGTGGTTAGTCCACATAAGACGTAGGGTGGCGTCAGGTACCTTGTCTCTGGCCAAGTTACTGTGTAGGCTTCTGGTCGCCGAGTTCAATTTTGGAGAGGAGCTTTTGAAATTGCCGGCTGTCCGATTTTTCATATGCTGATATTAGTCTCTCCTTAATAGCGTTATACTGGTAATCTGACGAGTTGTACAGGAGGTCCACTATTTGCTCGATGTCCTGTCGTTCAAGCTGGGCGACAACCATTTGGGCGAGGTGTGACTGGCTTTTGTTCCCGTCGTTCGTTGCGGCTTCGAAGCCTGGGTCTGTCTCTAAGGATCACAAGAAAAACGATACAGGAACAATATTTGTGACTGTCCATGAACGGCGACATAGGTACGTGGGTAAAAACGTGCCTATACTGCCAGCGCGCTAAAACATAGCGCTACACGCATAGCGAACAAGCAACGTTCCCGCCAACAGAGCGATTTGAACACGTGCACATCGCTATAGTGGGACCTCTACCAACTACAGTTCACGGACACCGGTGCCTGCTCACTATAATCGATCGCAAAACACATTGGCCCGATGCTATCCCACTAATCGACATAACCTCGGAACAAGTCACCAAGACTGTTTACGAACACTGGATATGCCGCTTCAGATGCCCCACTGCACTTACCACGGACCAAGGACGCCAGTTCGAAAGTAAGCAGTTCCACGACTACACCAAGCTACTTGGAATCGAGAAAACGCGACCAACAGCTCAGCATATCACCCACAAAGCATTTGACCGGTTTGACCGCCCGCCTACAAGGCGCAAAATGGATCGACGAGATACCGACCGTCCCTCTACCTACTGGGGACCAACAAGATTGCCAGTGGAAATTCAGGAACCCCTGTACTGTGAAAGTGGTGACCTCGACGTAGTTAAATCGTTCGACGTGATCATGTCACCCGTCACCCGGTGTGAACGTCAACTCAGCCGTAACCGACATATTCAAGCCACCTACCGTCAAAGTGGAGACCCCTGCTGAACAAGCATGCCTTTCTGGGGCAGAATCTCTGCTCGACGAAGGAACGCCAACTGACTGTCACCTCCGAGCCACATGCAGTCAGAAACATTTGCCCAACGCCAACCGGCATTCAAATTTCTAGGCAGCAACGGTTAAATTCTGCATGTCTGGAGAGAGGAAATAAGTATGGGAGAAAAAACATGCGGGGCAGTCTTTGGGGACTGCCGATAGAAGTGAAAACTAAGTAACTTGTGAATTTTATCGTCGAGCTATTAGATTATTATTTTCAGTTTATGAAGAAGTGGTCAAGGATTAAAGTTTACATTGGTCATTATCACTTTTTTACAAACCAAAAATTGTTCACCCAAAAAGTGCTCAAGGCGCCTAAAGAAATTTTCACTTCAAAAACTCAACTGTATTTCATTGTAATAAAGTCGCAATTCGAATAGATATGTATAAGTAATGCAATGCAATCATTTAAAAGTTACATTACAAAATAAACCTTAAGTCATTATTAATAAGGTTGGTATTACTGGAGTAAAACTCCGTCTTACGATCAGGACACGTGACCTGACGCGAGATTAACATTTTTTACCCATAACAAAAAAATGCACAACGCCGCTAAAGAAGTTTTCACTTCAAAAAATATAGTACGTTTCGTTCTAAAAGATAGTATTTTTAAAATAAGATCTTGGAAAATAAGAATTAAAACTCGATAATTTATTTGAAGCATAGTTGCTTAAATTGGATCTAAATTAAGAACTAAATTAAAGAAAATAAGGAATATGTACACTCACAATTTAATCAATATTCGTAATTACAACATAAGGTATGTTTAGATCGATTTCAGTGATATGTTCAATGCACTGCATTCCGATGTTATTTTTTCAGAGGCTTTTTAACATAATTTATGTAGGTTCAAAATCAGTCCAGTTGCCACCTTTGCTTTGTTTTATTACATCGCATGTGAGTAAGATTGGATTTACAGTTCGTGTAGTTTGTTCTGAGTTTTTGACTTAGTAAGATTGATTTTACTGAAAATCATTATGCAGTCTGCATTTGCATTTGGAAGCAGGGGACAATCCAATGAGAATTGGGCAATAATGCTGAAAGGTTTCTTTTTGGTTACGTCGCACCGTTGACTAAGCATAGTCCAAAATACGTATTATTTCAGACTAGCTGTGCCCGCGACTCCGTCCGCGTGGAATAGTGACTTTGGGTAGCATTTTTTGGATATATGAGGTCAACTTAAATTGGAAATTCAACCTACTAAGTCCAGCCTAAGCTGAACCCTATTTCATATGATTGATGATATAAATCTGAGGTCAACTTAAATTGGATTATAAAATTTCCGAAACTTATCATTAGTAACAAAAACTATTTTTTATTTTTCTAAAATAAAAATAGCCTAAGTTACTCCTTGTTACATCAGCTATCTGCCAGTGAAAGTTCCGTCAAAATCGGTGCAGCCATTTTAAAGATTAACCGGAACAAACAGACAGACAGACAGACAAAAATTGTAAAAAATGTTGTTTTGGTATATGTACCGTGTATACGTTCGAATGCACTTAGTAAAAAGCGGTTATTTTAATATTACAAACAGACCCTCCAATTTTATTTATTTGTATAGATTTATATACCTTACACTTTGATGATTTATATACGTATATTTATATACCTTTTTTCAGATTTAATTTTATCTGGTATATCTATCAACTAGGGGAAGTTGACGCCATTGTTCACCCATTTATGTCGTTTACGTCAACGACCCTGGGAAAAGCTAACGCGATAAGGAGGATTGAACGATTATCCTTTCTTGTTTCTTGACTCATCGCTTTTTTTGGTCTCATCAGATATTTTTATTAAGGTGCACTATCAAAATCTCACCTTTTCTTTATTTGTAAGACAGATTCAATCAAAAACTCTTTACACCTTAGCAATAATTCTGTGCACTGTGGCTTACCCGACTTTATTTCAGGAATACTGATTTTTGATGCAACTGCAATTTCAAATTAAAGCTGTTCATCATTTAAATTGTCTTTGATCTGCCGGATTAATATCACATAGTTCGCAGCTTTAACGTAATTTCTGTCTATGAAGCATAGAAGAAAATCTTTAAATAAATCTTTTACTTTGCAATCCAATTCCGTCACGACAATTTTGGACAATTGGAAGTATTTATTAAAATAAATAATTTTTGGTAGTACCCAAGACATAAAGTGATAGTATACTTTTATGTACGGTTCGCTGTGCAGGTATAACGTCAATTGCCCTAAAACCAAACGCTCAAAAAATATCATGTCGGTAAAATAAAGCTTTAAGACATCCCAATGTGTTAAAAGTAAATAAAAATAAGATTTATTTTTTGATATCATCAATACACATTAAGGAAGTCCCGAGTTTATACAAAAATATCTAACTTTGTCTATGGTTACGAGTCAATGCTGTAAAAAATTGTAAAATACTGTATGTACTGTATGTAAAATACTGAAAAAACTTGGGACTTGGGAGTGAACATATGAATGAACATAAAACTATCGTATTTTTGCGTACGATCAATAAATTAGGATAGTATAACTTGACAATATGTACATATATCGTACATATTATCAAAATATCGTATAAATACGAAGTTTATAGGTACTTTATTTTGTTTCACTAAACGGGCGATTGCATTTTTTATTGCGGACAAAACGGCAATATCGCAATTTTTATTGCAAATAAAATGGTGATATCGCAATTTTTATTGCTAATAAAACGGTGATACCACATTTTTAATTACACTCTGTCACGGCCGTAGCTAGGGGCCTAGGGGCTAGGAGTAATTGTGGGACAATGCCCTACCTTAAAAATACCAAAAACTAAGATAAATTATTATAATTAAATTTTGTTCATAGTTTGAGATAAAAAAATTAAAGTGATAGTTATCTAAACTTTTCCGAACATACCACAGTTTGTGACATACATTTCATATTTTAATAATTATTTGTTCTGTGTATAGATGGCATTTGAAGCACCATCACATGAAGCGATGGGTCTATTTAATTATATCTGTGATACAGAGGAGATTCCCCGTACCATAGATTGCACTATGGGCTATATTGCAATCTATGATACGGGGAATCCCCTTTTAAACTATAATTGCGGCACGCTATGATGGCCGTTTTGACATATTACAATAGTGATGTGAAATGTCAATTTATTCTCGAAAAAAATATATTTTTATTGGGCTTTTATTGGACTCACTACCAGGGATGCTGAAGACCGTGGGAAGTGGAGTAGAAAAAGTCGGAAGGCGGACCCCGGGCACCGAGACGGAAGTTTAGGTTGCAACCGGGATACTATGCTTAGATGATGATGATTAAAATGTCCTAAATAAAGTTTCCTTTCTTTCTAATTAATTCAAATAGGCGTTGTTTATTGTTTATAATAAAGCAGTATAATACGAAGAAATGCCAGTAATAATACTAAATACTGAGACAAATCACACAACGTCATCTTGTCGCTACGTAAGCAGCTGCGCTTGTGTTATGGATACTAGACAACTGATACTGCTTAAAACAACTGATAATACTTTCTTTTATTGTTGTGGAACAGCTGTTTATTGTTGTAGACAGTGTTTTATTGTTGTCGGCTGGCGTCCGACTTAATAGTAAGATGGTATCGTCGCATATGGATGTTTGCGCACCGATATTGTCTCATAGAGGTACAGGAACCAAGTCACTAATTCCGGAACACACTTATTATGGCGGCATACTTATAGACTAAGGGTGGTTGCCATCCAGACGGGCTTGGGCACCACGTAGCTAAGGTTGTTTATCGCTTTTTACCACAGGCCGACCCCGGCCGCAGGAGTTAGTATTCTTACTCCGCCCCTGAATAGAACGGAACGGAGAGAATATTTATACAAATTTATAAAAATACCCAAAATCGGCACTCATCGTCATTGAAAACATTATAATAATTTGCTCGCATAAATTTTCATCGGCTGCGCGTTCATTTACATTTCCTGGAGCCTCTTCTTTCTTGAACAAAACATTTCTCAAGAACGTTCATGTTGCGTACTCGCCAAATTTGGAATGAGCTTCCGGCTAAGGTTTCCCAATCGCAATACGACATGGAGTCTTCAAAAAAAGACGTTAAAAAATTACTTCGAGGCCGGCAGCGGGTTAGCAATGCGTTACAAACGTCCGTAGGTGACGGTGACACTGCTATGAGGTGCGGCGTTTACCTGTTTGCTGAACTACAGCTATAAAAAGACATATACTACACTCAGAACGTATCCTTAGTGTTAAAAGTGAACAAACAAAACTTTTTTTCAAAAATATATTTTATTAATACTCATTAACAAATAAAATCAATGGATAGGTTAGGAATTGCAATTGAAGATACTTGGTCAAAAATCACTTGAACCAGTTTTTTACCAGCAGTTATGAGCTTGGAATCATGCTACTGCCAGAAAGATGGCAGACGGTCATGAACCAGAATGGACGATATATAATTAAACAATATATTTATCACGTATACAAAATATGTCTTTCATTTTCACGAAAAGAAACGAAATAAGTTTCCGATATATCACAATAGTAAATTAGATTAATACTTAAACCTCGAAAAGCCGAATCGTTAAGAATGATCAAAATAAACGCGCTTAAAACCTATATTAATAATATTAGGTCTTTACCTATTAAATTGCCGTTTTGTATGAAAAAATTTAAACGAATTTTTTTCATGTATTTTTTATTTGTATTAATCGAAGTAATCACCCATGCAATCAATGCATTTTTGCCAACGCAGTGGCAGTTTATTGATGCCCTTCTTAAAGAAATTCTTCTAAATTCAGCCGTAGATTGTGTATCATCAGCTTCCACAATCGCCTTTAATTCGTCATTGTCGACCAAAGTCTTCGGACGACTGCGAGGTTCATTTTTCAGGTCGAAATTCCCAGAACGGAAGCTAGCAAACCAATAACAGGTGGTGCGTTGGTTTGTAGTTTTAACTCCGTAAACTGCCACGACGGTACTCATATTCCATAATTACTCGAATTTTTAACGTATCCATGATGACGAAAAATATTGAAATGCGATAAAAATGTAACACTAATCAATAAACAAATGACTACTTTTGGAAAAAGAATTCCATGTTTTTAAAATTAATTTGAAATTAGAATTCTTAGCCAAACAAAAATTATTTTGATTAATGGCCAGTACTGCAGAACGGCAATTTCATAGGTAAAGACCTATTAATAATAATTTATTTTATAAATATTTTATGTATGTAAATATATTACAGCTGTGTGTGTGAAAAATATTTTAAGCATTTGCGGTATTTTATTTATTAACACATTGAACGCTAGATTAGAAACAATGTTCACCACAGTGGGCCACTGCGGCCTCGTGACTGTTAATACGTCGGGGATAGGGGGCCGCGTCGGACACAGTGTCTGCATGCTCTCGATCACCGGCGGCCGACGGACACCGTTTCGACTCTTTATACTAAATCAAGGGAGCCGCAGTCCAGCCTGGCCGCTTTGCACAAAAAATATATCGAAAGGTTTTAGAAATTATAACCTTTTCAACAAGTTGTTTTCTAAAATATCTTTCATTTGATATCTCGGAAAAGAGTACATCGCTGTTAGTAATATTTGAACAAAAACACCTTAACGATTTTTGATATTGTTGTATTGATTGTGTATTGATGTGGCCTTTGGAGGAATATGATGTCGGACAAATCGTGTCCGTCATGGCGTTCAACGTGTTAAAGTGCTAATAATTAATTTCATATATTTGTTATCTATAATCAAGACTAACCAAACCCAAATAAAGGGTTTTTCAACAAGAACTTTGTTTTCTAAAACAAAAAATTTAGATGAACATGATTCAAATTTTTATTGTATTACGAAGAGAAAAGTTCGGCAATTTTGAATGAATAATGATATTTCGCAAATGTCCACCATGACCACGCTGACAGATGTCGATTCTTTCATCAAAGTTTTTAATCACTTTTTGACAAAATGACAGCTCTATTTCATTAATCACATCACGGATTTTGAGTTTTAAGGCTGCAATCGATTCGATTGGCTCCGTATAGACTCTGACCGTAACATAGCCCCACAAAAAAATAATCCAGTGGTGTTAAATCACACGATCTGACTGGCCACTTCACAGCTGATTTTTGTGAAATTATGCGATCGGGAAATTTGGTTTGCAATAAATTGATCGTTTCATTTTTTTTTAATTATAGGGCTACTCAGTTTTGTCTAGCATGGCTAGATACTCATGTGATCTTTATAATATTATCTTCCGGTTATTTTTACCGCAATTTTTTTTTGTCCGCGGTGTTTTTTTCCGGGTATTATTATTTTTGTTTTTTTTTTCAAATATTCTTAAGACGATTACATTATTTATCTTCTTGTCTTCATTGCTTTCTTTTTGTCCTTTATACAAACTTACTTAGAACTATTACAATTATTTATTTCTCGCTTGATTTATCACATTTTATCTTTTTGTTATACATTTGCTTTTCCTTTCTTAACATTTAATTTTCATTTTTATATATTAAATATGTTAAACTAAATAGTTGTTTACAATTTTATTTCATCTTATTTTATTTGATCTAAACAAGAAAAGGCTGAAATTTTTGCTAGCCACCTTGAATCAGTGTTCACCCCTAATGATACGGACTCAGAATCTGAATCTGAAATTGACAGTGTGCTGCAGCAAGACTTCCAACTTGATCTCCCAATAAAACCAACCTCTCCTAAAGAAGTATGGAGGACAATAAAAAGCATGGAGGATAAAAAGGCCCCTGGATTTGACTTAATCGACAAAAAGGCTCTAAAAGAACTACCAAAGAAAGCATTTATATTTATTGCCACACTATTTAATAGTATAATGAGAGTGGGGTACTTCCCGGCATTATGGAAAATCTCACAAATAATAATGATTTTGAAGCCTGGTAAACCAGCCCACGAAGTAACGTCTTATAGACCTATAAGTTTGCTACCAGTGCTCTCTAAAGTCTTTGAAAGAATACTACTACAGAGACTGAAGCAGGAACTGTCGATGAAGTTAACTATTCCAGATCACCAATTCGGGTTTAGACAAGAGCACGCCACTGTAGAACAAGTCCACAGAGTTTGCGCCGTTGTTAGAGATGCTCTGGAACGCAAACAATATTGCTCTGCTGCCTTTCTCGATGTCCAGCAAGCTTTTGACCGAGTCTGGCATAAAGGGTTACTATATAAAATCAAAGTACTCCTGTGCCACACTTATTACCAAATCTTACAATCATACTTGTTGGACAGAATATTCCAGGTTAAAGAGGATGACTGTACGTCGGGCTTTCATGAAATCACAGCTGGAGTGCCTCAAGGATCAGTCCTGGGACCTATTCTATATACGATTTACACATCGGATCTACCAGAGACCCCAGGTGTTACAGTTGCTACATTTGCAGACGACACAGCGATCTTAGCTTCAAATGCACATCCAGCTGAAGCATCAAATCGCCTGCAAGAGTCGCTCACGGAGGTTCAAAATTGGTTCAAAAAGTGGAGAATCAAAGCCAGCGCTTCTAAATCGGTTCACGTTACTTTTGCCCTACGAAGAGGAAATTGTCCACCTGTTCATCTCGGCAATAATGAATTACCACACAACGATACGGTTAAGTATTTGGGGATGCACCTGGACCGCCGGCTCACCTGGAGGAAACACGTCCAGACCAAAAGGAATGAAATAAATTTAAAATTCCGGGAAATGCTCTGGCTATTGGGCAGAAACTCTAAACTGTCCATAGATCACAAGCTGCTGATATATAAGGCAATATTGAAACCGATTTGGACCTATGGAATACAACTGTGGGGTTCCACTTGCAATTCCAACATAAATATTATGCAAAGAGCGCAGAACAATATTCTCAGACAAATATCCAATGGACCCTGGTTCACTAAGAACGCAGAATTACATGAACATCTGAACCTCAATACCGTAAAGGAAGAAATTAGATTGAACTGCACGAAATATAAGTCCAGACTGGAGAACCACCCAAATCGTCTGGCAGTGCAGCTCACAGTACCTGAAACTTTTAAACGACTGAAAAGGCGTAGGGTGCTGGAGTTTAAAAATCTTTAGACATTAATAAAATGAGTGGAGCCTCGCTGGAGACTCACCATTGGACATAGAAAATACACTGACTCATCCCATCTGCTCATAGTCGAAAGACTGATCGCAAGATTTAAAAAAAAAAAAAAAAAAAAAAAAAAAAATCTTATTTTATTTTTCGTTTCCTTTTACAATCCTTACAATTGTTATTTCCTATATTTTTTAGCCATGTTGCCCTTTACAAAAACCTTTGAATTATATTTATTTAATTTACCATTTGTTCTACTTTAGTTACAATTATTATCATTCTATATTTTATTTTTATTCATGTATGCATTTGCGATTTTATTGTTTAGTATACTTCTTTATATATTTATTTATCTTGATATCCTCTGCTCTTATTTCTTTTCATAAGTGTTTTTACTATCTTCATGCAATACCGCTCCAGGTGCGGCCTGGTCTTTTTATTGGCCATCAGCTCACTAATTGTTTGCTCGGTGAGCTTGGCCCCTGTTGTAATTTCCAGGTCGCACCTGTCGCGATCGTGCACCGAGCACTCGAGCAGGACATGCTGTATGGTCTCGCTGGCAAAGCCACACACGCAGGAAGGATCGTCCTTTAATTTAAATCGGTGAAGTATGCTGCGAAGCCGCCGTGACCCGTGAGTACTTGGGCCCACTCCGTGGACTTGTCGAGACTCCTCAGGACCTTATGTGCCCGCGATGCATCGGGGAAGAACATCTTCGTCACCTCTGCTGTCTGTCCGTTGGTATACCTACTGTTCCACTGCCGGATAACCTCCAGACCCAACCGTCTTCGTACATGCGAGACTGGACACCTGTCGTAGGCCGGGGCACTCCCGGTCTGCCTGGCCGCCTGCCTCTCCAACTCGTCGGCACGCTCGTTGCCGGTGATCCCCACATGAGCTCGGACCCAAAAGAGCCTAAGGGTATTACCACTCCCCTTGATCTCCGTAATATTCTCGCGAATATAGACGGCGAGGGGGTGGCCCGTGTCCGAATTCTTGACCAAATCCAGTGAAGATCTCGAATCGCTGAGCACAGCCGCCCCCTGCAGCTTTGCCCGCACCACCAGGTCAGTGGCCTGGCTGATTGCGAGCAACTCCGCCTGGAAGACTGTGCACAACGACTCGAGCCTCATCCGTTTGGTCCTGACCTCGGCCCCATCCCGCCAGTAGGTATATGCAGCCCTGACCCCATCATCTGACTTACTCCCATCGGTGTAAATCAGATGATCGGGTAACTGTAGCCGTGCCACAGTCTCGGGCCGCATATCCTCCAGACATTCATAGTGAACGTCCGGTTCCCTGACGGGGTGAGGTGCCTCCCAGAAGGCAACACTCTCCTCCAGCTCTCTTCGGTCCTGCTCAGGAATGGGACGTCCCCTTTTGCACTCATACAGCCGAGCCGCCTCCCAGATCCGAAGATCCAACGGGAGGATGCCCGACAGCATGAGTGCCGCGTTGAGCGATACCATACGGTGACATTTGACGATCTTCTGTGCAAAAGCCCTCTGCACAACGCTGAGGGCCTTTTGCACAGAAATCTTTTCAGCGGCCTTGGCCCAGGAGCTTGCACCGTACATTATGATTGGCTCTATCACCGCGACGTAAATGGTTCGGATGATCTCCGGACACAACCTTAACCTCCCCACTCGACCTTAGCCATCGTCGACAGCTGCCTGTACAGGTTCGTCGCCTTTCGGCAGACGAACCTAACATGACTATTAAAAGTCAGTTTGCTGTCGACAATGACGCACAGGATCTTGAGTTCGGGTTCCAGCGCGATCCTCTGCCCACCCATGTGCACGATCGGGATGTCGTATTTCAGTTTCCGAGTGACCAACATGCCTTTGGTCTTCTCGGTACTGAAATTTAATTTGTTACGTTCCTTTCTCTTGAAGTCTGCACTTGATCGCCGGCCACCAGGCGTTGTCGAACGCACCTTCGATGTCGAGGGATACCAGCAGGGCGGTCTCCTTCCAGTGTAGGATGCTCCTGACGTGTTGCACAAGGTCGTACAGCGCGTCCTCAGTGCTGCGCTGCGGCGTGAAGCCATACTGCCGACCATTGGACCTGGGCAAGATATACCAGCGTAGCCTTCGCACCAGCATCTTCTCAAATATCTTGTCCATGATGGAAAGAAGCCCAATTGGGCGGTACAACTTAGCGCGACTGTAGTCAGACTTTGCCGGCTTCCTCAACACCACGACAGCAGCCTCCTTCCACGGTGCTGGGAAGCACCCCAAGTCGAGACACCAGTTCACGACGCTTAGAAAGAGCTCGTTCCGAGCGACAATGGCCGCCGCACAAATTTTACTCGTCAGTCCATCGGGACCCGGTGCCTTCCTAGGATTGAAGCTGCCCAGAGTCCTCAGCAGCTCCCCACTGGTGAAGTGTGGGTCGTCTGTATCGTCTAGGGTTCTCACACTGGCCAGTTCCGCCCTGGCTCTGACGACTTTGTGAACATCATTGTCCACACCTGATCGTTTCATTGGCTGTATGACATGTGGCACCGTCCTGTTGAAACCAAATGTCAGTAATATCCACGTCATCAATAATAGGCCAAAATTGAGTCGTAAACATCTCGCGATAGCGTGATCCATTGGCCATTACCGCATTTCCAGCCTCATCTTCGAAAAAATCAAGCCTCCAGACCACATAGCGCACCATACAGTGACACGTAGAACATGCAAAGGCGTCTCAATAATCGCTCTAGAATTTTCAGAAGCCCAAATGAGGCAATTTTGCTTGTTGACGTATCCTGACAAGTGAAAATGGGCTCCAACTGAAAAAATGATTTTTTCAGAAAACCCAGCGGGTTGTTCCTGAATGAATTGAACGAATCTACAGCGATGTGAATGGTCGGTCGGCTTCAATTCCTGCACCAGTTGAACCTTGTAAGGCTTCAAAGCCAAATCCTTACGCAAAATTCGCCATCGCCATCGCCATAACCCCAATTTTTGAGAACGTCGAGGAATTGACAAATTTGGATTTTCTTCAACACTGTGGCTCACGGCTGCGATGTTTTCAGTTGAACAACCCAGTCAAACACGCGTTGGTGTTGGCACATTTTGTATCGAGCCTGTCGACTCAAATTTAACGACCACATTCTTAATAGCAGTCTCAGAAGGACGATTATGTTGTCCGAAAATATCACGGATTTTACGAAATGTAACTTTAACAGAACCACCATTTTCATAGAGGATTTTAATTATTTTAATACAATTTTCGAGCGAAATTGAATTCATTGTAACAATTGCCAATGCATCTACTACGAATACGTCAAAAAACTAAATGTCAAAACTATCATGTTGTTGGTGTTGCCACAATTGAAAAACAAAGTTCTTGTTAAAAACCCCTTTAGTTTGAATTTACATAAAAAATACAAAATTTTCGTTTTTTGATGATGTTCCGGTCACTATAATATTGAAAACCTTTTTTTATACTGGGTGCATAAATGACGTAAATTTTATGAAAAAAATATTAATTATTGTTTGATGCAGTTTTTTTTAACTACGAACCATAAATAAATCATAAACAAAACTTCAAAACTAGAGCAGATTTTTATATTTTTTAAATAAATTGGATCGCCAGATTTTGATTATAGACAAATCAATCTATTTTTAACCAGAAAAAGTATTAACCTGATCTAAAATAACACCGGATTGCAATTCATATCCATACCACTCAATCAAAGGTGGTCAAGTTTTATGGTAAACCAAAAGTAGTTTTGACCACCTCTTTAGCTTTTTTACCTTTCATAACAACATAACTTAAACCTAATTTCAGTCGTCACGTTCACTGATTACGCACTATAGAATGAGATTTGTCCTGATCATCAACCATCTCTTCAATTTCAGTTGTCGTTTTAACATCACTTATATTCGCGAAGATCATGTTCTTTGCGAGCTTTGATAGTATTTTCTTGTCGTGAAAAGGATGATTGTGTGGGTTGGCCCTTAAATTAAAATTATCATTATAATCTTATAATATATATCAACTCCAAACTCCGCATGTAGTTATTTTTCATCACTTTAAAAATTAATATAATTTATTGAATTTAATTCTGTTGAATTTAATTTGTTTATAATACCAATGGATATTATACTCCCACCCACTACTGTGTTAAGGCCTCTCCTTATAGGGAGCGGATATTTTACCCACTACACTTATCCAAGGCTTATAGGCGGGTTACATTATGAATGTTTTTCTTCGCCGTCGGTACGTGGCAATTATCATATAAAATGCACATTAGACGAAAAAAACTGCCAGCGGTGCAAGACATCATGCAATACAAACCGGTGACAGAGGTTATAAAACATTATATTTATGAGATTTTCAAGTGTTTTTCTCTCATTGACATTCTAAAACAAACATTTTATAAATTAATCGATTTATTTAAACAGTTGTTTACATTTTCATGAACAAAGGCCAAGGTTTTAAGATAGATGAGTGATAATGTTGCTATGATGATAATGTAGGTGTTACAATCTCACCTGTATATTATAATGTTGTCCCGAGTGATGACGAACGCTGTACACTTATGGCACCTGTAGTCGACACATCGCCACCTCCTCATGCTCTCGCGTCTCGTGTATATCAGGTTATAGATATACCGGTTGAGGATTATCTGAAGAGAGCCCCGGATTGACACTGAATACTGAAGTTTCGTGGACACTGCAAGGAACGTTATTTCGTCACATTAACGAGATTACTTTTTGATTAGAAAATGTATGGATTTGACAACGGGTAATGGTAAGCTACGCCTATTGCTAATGACCGCCAAAATATTCATGTCACTTTCTCATGAAATAAAACTATATCACCAGAAGCTCTCAAGCAAGAAGAAAATATAGCTTGACTTGGTTCTAGTACCCATATTTGGACAGTAGTGTTCGCGTTGCAAAGACAAACATCAAACATCCATAGGCGACGTAACTGTCATTACTTATTATTAAGTGGGCCGTCAGCCTGTCTACTGGTCCTAAGCAATGAAAAAGGAATACTTTGGCTAAGTTCGTTGATCCATTACAAGCGTTTTTCTCGGCCATCGTTGAAAGTTGCTATCTATGTTACCACGACGCTCACATTAGCCCATCTTAATTCTGACAAACATAGTCATCGGGTCTACTAAGCTTCTTTTATTGGAATTTGGCGGAAGCATTCCCAAATTGATAGCCAATATTGGCCCGTCTAGTCAAAATGAGGCCACTCGAAGCTGCCATAAAGCCCTTCTGTACAAGTGTGCGAACACCAGTGGATCGAGCCAAGTCATCTGAGGTTCGTTGTCCCTTGAGTTTATAAAGAGCATACCCAATCATATACCATATATAAGTGCACATATACATGTGCAGATATTACCATTAATAATAATCTATATATTAATACGTGAAGTGAAAACTTTGTAATCCTTTTTAGGAAAATGGCAGGGACGGAGGAGTATGAAATTGGCACAGTTATAGAGTATATTTGGAGATGTGCAGAAAACTATTTATTTGCCTAAAATCCATTAGAAATACATTGAATTAATTAAAATAAACGTTACGCACACTACTGTAAATTGTCATTGGGAAGAAGAAGCATTCCCAAATGCCGGGTCAGCTAGTATATATTACATAAACACCCAGTCAGTACGGGAATCAATCCCGTGATCCACGCAGAAGAATCATCGTGGCAAAGCCATTACGCAACATTTTCCACGCTTAATGTCTATGGCGTAAATTGCAGACCGTATCAACACTTACATGTACTTTTACTTAAAACCTTTCGAGTGTTTTCCTTTTCATCAACCTCGTAACTCTCGGAATCATCCATAGTAACGTCGAAATCATGAAAATCGCCATCCTCCTCTGTACTTGACTCTCTCTTGACACTCTTGAAACTTGATTTACTGAAAGATATAAAATAACGTCACCCAAGAATGCAAGTATAATTTGCTTAGTTTTGAATTTGACGCGCTTCTCATGCGAGGCGCGCGGTCATTATTATTTTAATATAAGTAGGTAGGATTTAAGAATTACACACATAATTGAAAAATAAAAGTTTATATCATATAAGTTTATAGTAAACTTTATTTGTCGTTTCCACACACGATAATTGTCTTACAAAACGTACATACTATTATCACTTTTTTTTATAAACTGTAATGTAATTATAATATATAAACTTTTATTTTTCAATTATGTGTGTAATTCTTAAATCCTACCTACTTATATTAAAATAATAATAACAGCACGCCTCGCATAAGCGCAGCAAATTCAAAACTAAGAAGCAAAGTGTACTTTCATTACAATATATAGAGTAGAAACTTGATTATCCAATTATCCGGACTCATCCTTGATTTGACGGCGCAACGAGACATATTACGACGAGTTCATTCCCACCTCCGACGTGTAGGTACTCCCGCTCCCATTTGTTTGCGTTTGCGCGGCAGTGTTGCCGATTTGGCATTTTTAATGCTAAATTTGGAATATTTTTAAATCTGTTGGCATGAAAAAATGAGCTTTAGCATATTGCATATTTTAGCATTTTCTGAAATTTTTGTATCTTTCGAATTTTAAGTACTTATTGATGGCAATTTTTTTATTTGATTGACTTATTGTTCACACCCCTGTAAGATATTTACTCTCTGCAAAAGATTAAAGGGGTTAAAGAGTCGATTGTGATGCCAATGACTATTGATTTTGAAGTTGGCCTTTCAACATCACAAGCACAAGCTCACGACGATGATGATATTGATGATCTACAAATATTATTTGATTTATCATCATGATTAAATATACTTAAATATTGCACTGCGTTTTTAATTACACTACCTACTTGCAATTATTTTCGTTTTTAATTCATTTAAACAAGACTTGGCATTTGGTATTTTTATTAGCATATTAAAATTTGATCTAGCACATTTTTAGCATTATCTCCGCCAAAATCTAGCATTTTTCCATTTACAAAACGGCAACACTGTTTGCGCGATAGTGTTTGTTATTGTTTCATTTTATTTTATAGCGTTCAACTGATAGGTTGCATTTTTTGTTTACATTTCTGATTACATTTTGCGTTAGAAATCTATAATGCCTAAGCGAAAAAGAGTAGTGTTATCTCTTATGACAAAGTGAAGGTAATTGAGAGTTTAAAAAATGGTGAATTTCGCAGTAAATTGGCGCAAATGTATGGTGTAGGAACTTCTACGAGATCAGATATCAAAAATAATTCTGATACCATATTGATGCGCGCTTGAGAACGAAGATGGAAGCTCGCAACGTAAAGCCATGAAAAAATCTCATAATTTAATTCTGGGGAGCGCAGTTTTTACTTGGTTCATACAAAAGAGAGCAAGCGGACAGCCTATATCTGGACCTTTTATGTGAAAAAGCATTGGGTTTTAATCAAAAGCTTGGTGATTCTACTTTCAAGGCGAGCTGTAGATGGTTAGCAAGATTCAAATCTAGACATGGAATCTAGACTGGATTCCAAATTTTAACTGATAAAGAAATCATTGACGATTTGAACAGTAACAAGAAAGTAGATGAAGAGGAGACTGTAACTGGTGATGTATGTCAAGTAGCATCTCACGCAGAAGCTTGTGAAGCTCTAGGTGTTGCTTTTAAATGGTTTGAAAGACAGGAAGAATCAGATCCCATACAGTCATTACAACTGAAGCGCACCAGGAACTTGGCCGCAATGAAAATATGTGATTCATTACGTCAATGATTAATAACTAATTATTTCTAACCAAAATTTTAATTTACATAAGTATATGTTATTCGTTATCGTTATAACTCGTAATTTTTTTATCGTATTGTCTGAATGACGTATGTAAAACCCTTTTTGTAATAAAAAGTTATTAAAATTTAATTATTGTTTGACTTGAATTTGAAATCGATTATCCAAATTTTCGATTATACAGAATACCCCTGGGATTTAATTGATTCGGATAATCGGGATTCTACTACAATTATATATATATACATATATTCTTATTGACTTACACTTTCTTCTTGCTAGGGCTAGTGCCTGTTTTTAGAATCACTTTTCTCGTGGGCGTTGGCACCACTGCCTGCAAAAAAGCACAACAATTAATGATACCATAATTATTTCAGCTTTTTCATTAATATTTTTATTTCTTTTTTATACTGTGGGACAGCAAAAAGGCTGACTGCCCAGTTAATAGTAAGCCGTCGCCTATGGATATATGCGACGTTAGGGGCACCGCGAACACGTTGCTATCCACATAAGGGACACTAATGCCCGAAAATAACACAAGGTTATTATGGCGGTCTCTAAGACCAGAGGTGGTTACCATATAGACCGGCTTGGAGCACTACCACCGAGCAGAAACCTCTTTGTTTAAAAGTTTAGCTTGTTGTTTAAAACGTGATACTAAACATCTGAACTCAAAAGTCATATCATTATAATATTTATTGTCATTTGATACGTAATAATACGCTCAACTAATAGATAAATCATGACATCACAATGGAACACAAGTTGTATTACTGTCTACAATGATATCGGGCTTCATCGGCAGTGCCGTCAATTTTCGCTACCGCATGGGCGTGAAGCCACGCCCACAATTCGTCCTGATTTAAAAATCGATTGTACCACTGATCTAACGTTTATAGCAGTGGTCGTCACACTTTTCTGGTCAAGGGCCACATAGGACAATGTGAGGTATCACTGCGGGCCACACATTTTTGGACTGTTTGTTTAGTTGACCACCAGTTAATTGACATACTCGTATTTAATATCAAGTGTCAAAAGGCAATTGTCCCATAGATAAATCAATTATAAGCATTATTTATGCAACGTGCTTATTAACTAGGAATAGGCGTGAAAACATATGTAATGAAAAAGATGGCAAAAATATTTTACAACAAGTATCATATAATTTAAGTGCTATGCCTGTTATGGTGTTGTACTTTTTTAATTATTTCTTCTATGTTGGCGTTTTTGGGGCCACATGCAATTCTCATCGTGCCTTCTAAATTAGTGGAAAGGCGATTGCGTTATTTATTTTCCAAGAAGTTCATTTTGAAAAATGAAGCTTCACACAAATATGTCGAAGAAAATATTGTCAAAATAAATTGTGCGCAGTCTCGTAAACTTTCACTTTTGATATTAGCCTCAATTCATCAGATTTTGATATTACCAGATGAATGAATTGAATATTTGACAATTAACATTTCACTAATCACTTATGTCCATTTTCTTACTGGAATAAATGAGTGACAGACGACTTAGTTTAGCTTTAGCGTATTTTTATTGGGAATTGAGCCCATTATCTACTAAAATTGTTTGCTCTACCGCGGGCCGCAGAAATATCGTCCACGGGCCGCAGTTTGACGACCACGGGTTTATAGTATCGTCCGGAAACAAAACTGTAAAAAATCTCTAATTTTAATTTAACCATGTATCATTTCGCTTATACAAGTTTCAGATTGTTAGACGTAAATAGGTTCATGTTTATAAAATAAGTAAATTCTTAATACTATTAAGATAACATATATTTCTCTCCATGCAGGGGCAGAGTAAGAATACAAACCCCTGCGGTCGGGGTTGGCGTGTCGTAAAAGGCGACAATACAGGACCAGCTACATATCACGGCACTAGATGGCAACCACCCTTAGTCTTAAGTGTGCCGCCATAATAACCTTGTGTGGTGTTCCGGGATTAGTGACCTAGGTTCCTGCACCCCTATGGGATAGCAACGTATTCGCGGTGCCTCTAGTGTCGCAAACATCTATAGACGACGGTGACTGTTTACTATTGAGTGGACCGTCAGCCTGTCTGCTGTTCTTCAGCAATAAAAAAGTATATAATATAGCTATATACTATTAATAGTATTTTCCCAAGATTATAGAATAATCTTGGGAATATAAAAAATACTATACTAAATTGATTTAGAATTTAAATAACATTATTTGATGTACTTTTTTTTTTGTCATGGCATAGACAAAATTAAACCAGAAAGTTTTATTATGTCGTGACACTCTTGTGTTACAAATACCGTACCATAGACAATACCACAAATACAGAATTATAAAGACCTATACCTGCACTGATGTTTCCGGATGTAGTTGTGATTTCTTTTCAGATTTAAGATCATTGTCTGCCTGAAAGCCAAATTGAAATATATTAAAAGATGTAAAATGATCAAGATCAATATTATTAATGCTAGTTCTAAAATCTGTACTCCGTGCAAGGGCGGAGTAAGAATACTAACCTCTGTGGCCAGGGTCGGCCTATCGTAATAGGCGATAAAACTACCCCTAGAGTAGGTTATACTACGTGGTAGGGCCCCAAACCCGTATGAATGGCGACCCTTAGGGACAGCAGGGTGTTCGCGGTGCCTCTAGCATCGCAAACATCTATATGCGACAGTAACTGCTTACTATTAAGTGGGCCGTCAACCTGTCTGCTGTTCCAGAGCAATAAAAAAAGTATATAATATAGCTATCTAATATATAAAATTCTCGTGTCACAGTTTTCGTTGCCATACTCCTCCGAAACGGCTTGACCGATTCTCATGAAATTTTGTGAGCATATTGAGTAGGTCTGGGAATCGGCCAACATCTATTTTTCATCCCCCTAAATGTTAGGAGTGACCCACCCCCAAAATTTTTTTTTTAATTTTTTGACATTTTATTATTTATATGGCAGAACAACGTTTGCCGGGTCAGCTAGTATACTATAAACAAGTATGTAAGGATCGTAGCAAGTGGAAAGAAGTGGTCTCTGCCTATCCCTACGGGAAAGAGGCGTGATTATATGTATGTATATACTATTAATAGTATAGTTAACCTAATACACATTTTATTTCATTATAGAATAATCTCGGGAACAGAACAATATCAAAAAGACTACTAAATTGATTTAGAATTCGAATAACATAATTTAATGTCATTTTTTGTCGTGGCATAGACAAAATTAAAGCAGTGTTATTGTGTCGTGACACTCTTGTGTTCCAGATACAGTACCATAGACTACTACAAATACATAATTATAAAGATTTCTATACCTGCACTGGTGTTTCCGAATGTAGCTTTGATTTACTTCCAGATACAACATCATTGTCTGTCTAAAAGCCAAATTGAAATATTTTGAAAGATGTAAAACTATCAATATCAGTATTATTAATGCTAATTCTAAAATCTAGATAAAATGCACAGATGAGAGGCTATGTTGATGGTCTTATAAAATTTTCGTAACTCTCTTGTCAGAGCGATTGCGGTCGACATGGTATTATTATTGAGGGGCTCTGATACACTTGTGAAGGCTACGCGTCCAATTCCCCCCTCGCGTCGGGATTTTATGTATAACATGTATTTATTTACAAAAGAAAAGTAAATCAGTTATCTAGTACTCATAACACAAGTGCTATGCTACTTAGTTTGAGATGACTAGATGTGTGTGACTAAATGATGATTTGTACCAGTATATTTATTTATTATTTTATTAATAATTGGGTATTTGAAAAAAAAATTGATTTTTTTTATGTATTTTAAAACTTTATTATTAATAATATTGATATTTAATGCAAAAAACTATGATTTTTTTTTAATTAATTATAAACAATTAAAAATTGATGAAATTTAAATAAAAATCACGTGACTATAAAGGCGCCATGATTGATCACCATAGTTGTGACGTTATAATGTTATAGCTATTTAATAACAGTACAGCGTTAAAGGCTGTTCAAAATAAATTAACACGTGACTAGACAATAATATTGAAAATTTATTGCGAAAATACGAGTTGTTAGTTCCAATTAGCTTTGTGTGATAAAGGATTTATTAAGGCAAAGTCTGATAATATTCCTGATGTTGATATATTTATGATAACCATTTTTTTAAAAAAATAACGTTTGGTTTAATTCTGCTGAAGTTTGAGGTGCCAAGGCATCAAGGTAAGTCTGTTAAAAAATAATATAATAAATGAAAATATTTAAGTATTTATTATATTATTTTGTTTTGGGATTATCACGGTGCACTGCTTGAAACCATTTATTTCGATATTTGTCATCTTGGGGAACATTTAAAAACATTTTGTCAGGAGTTGTTTTTGTAGTTTTCGTACATAATGGTACAAAACAAGAACGATAACTTTTTAGGTTCGACATTTTTAATATAAATTTAAATATTTAACAATGACAACAAAATTAAATAGATCAAAACACTGTATTTATTATTTTTCTATCAACTGCAATGAGTGAAAACTAACATTATGACGTCACACACGCGCTCGGGTTTGTTCGGGAGTTTTGGAGTTATCGGCATGTCTTCGATACTGGATTCAAAATTTAATTTTTATTTTGAAATAACTTTTGAATTATTGCGAGAAAAAATAAAATAAAAATAGTTTTGTTATAAAACTTATATATCTTTTCATTTATCGAAAAAAAAAATTTTTTTTTTTTCAAATACCCAATTTGTTACTACTCACTTTGTTATAATGGAAATTGTGTTGTGTTTAAATCTATTACAATACTATATTTCTTATATGTTACTCACAATATTCTCTAAACCTTTAATACATAAAGATTTTGCAGCTGTTGTGAATTCACTAATATTATCTGCCGATACAATCACTTCACCTGTATAAATATATTCCAATAGCAGTGATAAAGTTTTATAAGATATATTCTGGAAAAAAAAAATTACAATTTACAAAACATTTTTCAAAAGCACAATCTTGTCTCCCAGACACACGAAAAAATTGGAGATGAAGAAGCAACAATCTTGCAGGTCTTTAAGTCCTGAAGCCAAAGCGAACTTTATTCATGGCAAAATATATGTTTTTTCTTATTGTTGTAGTAGAATAGGAGACACTCTTACTGCCCATTTAGAATTTATCAGTTACCATTGCCTATGGGTGCTTGCAACGCCAGTGGCATCACGAACACGCTGCTGTCCCATAAGGGTACATGAACTTGGATCACTAATGCTGGAACACAACACAGACAGACTTGGGGCCCTACCATGAAATTCGAATATGATTTATTGCTTGATTTTATTAATTTAATTAAAATATGATGTGCAAGTAAGTAAAATATGATGTATCAAATTTACTTTAAATACCCTATATGTTATTAATAGCTTTGGTTAAGTATAGATTAGTCAGCTGTGCCCAAACCTGATGAAAATGGTGAAGGTATGTTGTAAAATAGAATGAGAGTGCTAGGGTACTGGAAGTCCTAATCTCTTTACTTTTCTAACTTATAGGGTATAAGTTCATCATTTGCCATCTGCCAGTCAATGTTCTGACAAAATCAGTTCAAACATTTCAGATAACATAATCAATTGAAATAGTCTTAATACCATATTGAATGGGAAATTAGCACAACAATGGCGAAGAAATGTACGATTTCCATGTTAGAGACTTTCAGATTAGTTGTAATGTTAAACATTCAAATTCTATAGTGAATTAATTATTTAATTACTAAGTTAGACATGTAGACGAATGGTACTGTTCAATAATAGTGTTCAACAATATAATAGAAGACATAGATATAAATACATTAGGGTGGGTCAATAAAATCGACAATTTTTTTACTTTGTACTTATTTACTACATTATGGTAAGGTTTAAGCTTTTTTGTAGAGCTTTCAATTTCCTACAATATATGAGAACAGATATTTTTAATGCACAGTTGGTAGAGAGATATGATTTTTTTTCTAATACTGAAGAAAAAATGGAAAACTGTAAGGCGAAACACCTTCCTATGGAAATTAAGAACTCATATTTGGAGAGAATTTTCTAGATGTTAAAAAAATAATAGTAGATTTTTTGACCCACCCTAATAATATACATACTTACATTTAAAAATATAACTGGATGTTGGCATGGTGTAGATGTTATAATAGATTTCAAGTATGAACTTGCTAAGGCTACTACTGCTTGATGAACTTTCACAATATGCCCATCAGCAGCTAAACTCATATCCACAAATTCCCCATTCTGAAAAATTAAAACTATTTTATTACAACTGGCTTTTGACCAATTCGGACTAACATAGTAGGACCGCTCCATTATGATGACATTATTTTTTTTTCTACAACAGCTACATCCGAAGCCCTTATGCTGCTATTGTTTGTGACCTTAAAAGCTGTTAAGCTGTGGCTCAACACACAGAATTACATCATCAGCAGTCCAAACCTTAGCTCCTTAACCGTTTGACGGCTATGCAGTGCTATCGCGCTTCCAGAGTATAACCTAATAAGTAACCTTATTAGGTAAAATAATAAGTAACCTTAACCAAAGTCATTATAATGTATGCACAGTTTAATTTAAAAAAAATTGCAGGTAAATAATGAGGATTCATAATGTTCATATTTACACACATGAAATTTTGGAGGATTAACCGGACCTCCTATGGGGTAGATTCTCTAAGCGAGATATTTAATCAAACACGTATTCACGGGCTCACTATTTTTAATGATGGTGTGTATCATGTTATTGTGTGATACTTTATTAAATATTACAAAACTATCTAATTATAATTATAAAACAATTTTGTGACAGTCTCCGAATAATATTCTTACATTTTTTGTATTGACATAACATAACTCTCGAAAATATCTAAAAAGTATACATATAACTAGAAAGAAAAATATATATGAAAGTATACAATTATTCGATTTTAGCAGTGTAAGAAATCAGGTGGCGAGTGAGGCGCCACAAAATATTTATTATCTTTTATATTATGTATTTACCTGTTGCAGAGAACTGAATCCAGTACAAATATTCGATTGAAAGGAGCTCCAAGCCAGGGAGTATTGGGGCTGCATTTTTATAAGGGTTTTAATTACCTAATGAAATATTTAAAAACTGTTTTCTATTTTCTATTATTTACGACATAAGTATACAATACAAATACATAGACATAAATAATAGGATTATAGATTGTTGTCAATGTTGTCTTGTCTGTCACAGTCAGTCCACATCCTCAGTCATGTCAGTGTTTAAAACTTTAAAATTTCCAAAATGGCAGGCAAAACGGCATAGATGCAAAAGTTGTCAGATCATTTCCATTTACGAAAGTCTACCAATTATTCAGGCTCTTACTGGCTTGTGGAGGGTCATAATATTAGTTCTTGGCATAGATATACATAGAATATATTCTATATCTATGGTTCTTGGTGTTTATTTTTAAAAACTTTTTCGACAGTTCACATTCACATTAATCTTCATACATACACACATATAATCACGCCTCTTTCCCGTAAGGGTAGGCAGAAACCACTTCTTTCCACTTGCTACGATCCTTACATACTTGTTTCGCTTCGTCCACTTTCATTATTCCCTTCATACATGCCCTTCGGTTTAGAATACTCTTGACCTGGCCTTTTTTCAAGACGTCCCTGATCTGGTCTCGAAACGTCCGCCTAGGTCTACCCCTTCCAACACTTCCATTCACACTCACCTTATACACTTTTTTCGTCAATCGTTCTTCATTCATTCTCTCGACATGGCCAAACCATCTCAGCGTACCTTTCTCAATTTCGGATCAAATGATCAAACGTCACCAAACACAAAGCATTCAATTTAAAAAAAATGATTTTGTTTGATGATATTGTGCAATTTGTGTCGCTATAGAAACCCGTCAAAGAAGATAGCAAAATATAAATGACCTTAAAATTAACCTAAATTGTAAGGACTTCATGTAATATTATCGAGAGTTCATTTATAAATTAAAAAGTGCTAAATTTCAAATTCTTCATCGAAATTTTAAATCAGGTTTTTCCTAAACCTATACCTTAAAATACCTATGATGATATTAATTTATCCATATTAGGAAAGGCAAAGGACTTTAGTCCATATCCATACAGCCAGCTAAAATACCTATCTGTGTGAAGTCCGCTCACGGGACACACAGCTAAGGCTAAGGATTTGACATGTCACTGACGTAAAATTATATACACTACTCAAAACAAAATAGGGCCCACTCTAACTTGGGTTGCAACAAATATAATAAAATTTTTCCCCGTGACTTACGTTTACTTGCCAACCCTCAAATGTTAGACACTGGAACTCCAATTGGCAAAATTCTTATCTCACTACTGGTAGACATTATGGCTCCCTGCAACCTCTTATTCCCATTAAACCCTGGTTTTTCTATCACAGAAAGTTTCCCAAAAAATAACTTCAACTATAATCCGCCTTAGGCTTGGTCACTTCTGCTCCCCCGTTTTCCTCGCAAAAATTAGAGTGCGTGACCATTCAATCTGTGAATGTGGTTTAGATGAGGGAACATCCGAACATATATTTTTTCACTGCCCCAAGATTTCTACTCCACTCTATAGTATTTTGCCCAAACAATTTCCCCCTCCGATTAATTTAAATTCCTCCTCACCCTATCTCACCCATCTATAAACATTTTATGCAAATTCCTTGCTTTAAATAATATATATTTGTAACCAGTTAAACTTAAGCCACCTTGTCCTTAGGTTCTCAGAAAATATTTCCGGAGACTGTCTAAATTCGATTTACCTATTTCCGCTATTCCATCACCTGAGAACTCTTACTGGACCTTGGCAAAATCAGTGCCAAAAGCATTGGAGCCATATACTAATAAAAACCAATACCACTCTAAGTTAATCTCGTTTATGCAGTAAATAGTGAAGTTAAACATTTCAAAGTATTGTTGAGATGTTTATCTAACGTTTTCATTGTTTCAAGTCACGAATATAATGGTGGGTAGACAAAAAAAAGTGAAGCACTCCAAAAATCGTTTATTACTCAAATTCCCAGTCACTTGTACTCTCAGTCACATTCTGAGTGTTACAGATACAGTCGCACGTCTATTTTTTTCATTTTGACTTGATTTCGGTGTTACTCGCAATCATTATGCATGGTTCTTGGTGCCATAAGGATGTGGAAACAGCAAAAAGAGCAGTGTTTATGCTTCAGGAAGGAGAATCTCAGAAATCGGCGTCAAGACGTCTTGGTGTGTCGCGACGAGTTATTCGAAACGCGTGAGAATGCTTTCTAGAGACAGGAAGTGTCGCGAGGAGATCTGGATCAGGAAGAGCGCGAGCTACAACCGTCCAGGAAGACCGGTATATCAGATTGACTGGAGCCTCCAGTCTGGAGGTCGAGAGCGTACGATTCCCGCCCGCGTCGTACAAAATCGACTGGCATACGAATTAGTGATCAAACCATTCGAAATCGACTCCATGAAAACGGACAATGTTCCAGATCTCGTGTTATTCGTCTAAAATTGACAAGAGCTCATCGTGCAGCACGTTTGAGGTTTGCTCGTGAGCATGCGGAGTGGGCAATGGACAACTGGAAAAATGTACTTTGACGAAAGTAAAGTGAAGTTTTTCAGCGATGATCGTCGAGTGCGCGTGTGGAGAAGAGAAAGCGAACGTTTTTCAGAACGTTTTTCATACATGAAACGGATCGTTTTGGAGGTCCAAATGTTATGGATGGTGTGGGCTGGAATAAGCTTTCTCGGTAAAACTGAGCTGGTAATTCTGGAAGAAGGCTCCTTAACTGCCTCCCGGTATGTCCATCGAATAATTCGGTCCCATGTCATCCCATTTTCACAAAGAGTGGGTGAAAACTTCGTCTATAAGCAAGACAATGCTCGCCCACATACAGCGCGAACAACCCAGAGAGCTCTCTCTGAAGCCAATATTATGGTTTTATCGTGGCCGGCCATGAGTCCCAATCAAACCCCAAACCCCATCAAACATTTATGGGACCAATTGAAAAGAAGCCTCAAATCGAACTTCAGTAATGTGACTAATCGACAAGAGCTCATAAACGCCCTAAAATTGTGTTGGGAGCGAATATCCGAGGAAAACATCACCCACTTGATTGAAAGTGTCCCAGATAGACTCAGAGAGTGCATACGGAACAGAGGAGGACCTACTCGCTATTAAGCACCTTCAAACTCATTGATTTAGTCAAGAATAAAAATCAAAATCAAACTTTACTTAAAACAATAATTTCTGTAAACTTTCCTAAAAACTGTTAATTTTGAATAAATTCCATAAAATTGGCAGAACTTACTCTTGTTTATGTTCACACACTTTCAAAAACCTTAATTTATTCATTCCTAATCATAAAAACTGAAAAAAGATAAAAAGCTGTAAAATTCATTAATAAAACATGGTGGGCCCTATTTTGTTTTGAGCATAGCGTTAGTGCGTAGTTAAGTTAGTTGGCGTTGGCGACCACCTTTGGTCATAAGTATGCCGCCATAATAACCTTGTGTTGTGTTCCGGCATTAGTGACCCAAGTTCCTGTACCTTTATGGCACAGCAGCGTGTTTGTGATGCCACTGGCGTTGCAAACATCCATAGGCGATGGTAACTGCTAAATTCTAAGCGGGCCGTCAGCCTGTCTGTTGACCTACTTACTACAATAAAAAAAGTTAAGTGTAACATAATATTTATGTCGCGTTTGAGTATTCGGGCGATATACCTGAGTTTCAGGAAGTTTAAATAATAGAACTGAGGTAATGACGTTTGTAACAAAATGCAATGCTAGATTTTCGACAACGAAGTAATTCCCAAAAAAACCGTCTTACCTACGAAAGTATTAGACGAAGCAATGTTTGGAACTGAATTTACATAAATAAACTGTCGCAAGCACATGTGTTGTATTTACTTATGGCTACACAGAAATACTTGAAGTAAAATTCAAAATTGATGTACATATGTATAATTTTGTCATAAAAATAAATTTTATATGGTCACCACACTAGACAAGGACACCGCGACCAAAATGTTTTCACTTTCGAGACCGGTTTCTCGGCATTAGACAGCACTCCAGTTGTACATATTTAACTCCATGGTTTTGAGTAGAGTAATAGATAAATATAATAGATAATAATTTCAATCGATTTGAATAGATATCGATCAAACAAATCTTCAGGCACACGTATTGGACATCCCTTTTTGGTTACTTCCTGCTTATTCGGCAATGCTCGGTACACGGTAATATGTCTCAGTCACACATTAGCATTGGTGTTGTGTTCGTGTCGCTATCTTGCTCTTGAGCACAATCGGTTACAAAAGTTTTCGTTGTTATTGTTATGTTCATTGTTATTAATATTATTAATTTTTTTTGTTTAATGTTAAGTTTGTGTTATTTGCAAGTGTCAGTTGGCACTTATATATTATACGCCAATTATGCCACCAAAACATAACTTTGTGTTAAATCGCCAGACGAGAAAAATTATTTACGGTTTAACGCAGTATATTGAAAAAGAAAAAGAAGAAGGCGTAAAAGATGTAGTTATAGTTTCCCCCCTTAGAGACAGTGATTAAATAATAATAAGTGTAAATATATAAAAATATTAAATGTAAATAATATTGTGTATGTTTGTGATAAATTTTTCCACTGTTGAAAGGTGAGGTATCGAATTGAATCTCTAATTTATAAGTTATTTTTGTAGCTTTCTATCTCCAAAGTTTTTTTTTATATTAATTTAATTTGTACTAATTGGTCACTGTATTAGGGAATAAAAAGTAGGTATGAGTCCGATATATCAAAACGAATCTGAAATCGGATTTCAGTCTGAAATCATATCGTATCGATATTCAACACTATACAAACTGATTTTAGAAAACGTATCTCGGCAAAAACTAAATCAACACGACATATCAATATCAAAACAAAACGACGAAAACTCAAACAAATATAAATCTAATCATCGCGCAATCGTTTTCTGTTGCTAGTTTTGCAAACCAAACCAATATTTGAAAAATTCGCTTCATCTCTTTCACTCCACCAATCGGTCGCTTAGTTAGAATGAGAGAAAGCGAATCTCATTAGAATTCGCCTCCTTTCATTCTAACTAAGCGATCGTTTAGCGCAGTGAAAGAGATGAAGCGAATTTTCATCAGTTTTGGATTTTGGCGGTTTCTAAGAAACTAAGAATGGCAGATTGAAACGAAACAAAATTTCAAGGGACAGGGAATAAGATCTATATAAGAATGCAATTACTTCCATGATAATATTACGCAATTACTAAATGTTAAGACTTGTAATCAGCAATATTTTTTAAGAATGTTAGATTATATATACATATTGTAATTTTTATTAGCCTGTAAGTCTTACTAAAAATAAATAAATAAATAAAAAAATAAATAAATAATACTTAATGAATTGCTAGTTTTGCAAACCACACCAATATTTGAAAACTTACTAACTCTTTCACTCCGCCAATCGATCGCTTAGTTAGAATGAGAGAAAGCGAATCTCATTAAAATTCGCCTCCTTTCATTCTAACTAAGCGATCGTTTAGCGCAGTGAAAGAGATGAAGCGAATTTTCATCAGTTTTGGATTTTGGCGGTTTCTATGAAACTAAGAATGGCAGATTGAAACGAAACAAAATTAAAAATTCCAAGGGACAGGGAATAAGATCTTTTATCAGAATGCAACTACTTCCATGATAATATTACGCAATACTTAATGATAGCTTAAGTTTTGTGTTTATTAGATAGATTTTTTGAATTATTGGAGAGTTTTGATGCACTCTTGACCTTGGTGACACGCGCGGTGTGCGCGTAATGTTATTTTTGTATTCTCGTGAATTATGTAATTGTAATTAGATAGGTATTTTATGATTTCTTAAAAATGTTTGGTGGTGACGGATTATTGTTTTCAATTTTTTATTATTATTATTTTAAAATTTTTATCGTTTAGACTGTAATTAAAAGTGCAAATTTAGTTTGATTTAAACAGTAAACGTAAAAATATCGATTGAAACTAAGGTAAATCCTCTCCGCCAACCACTCCGGAAATCGATTTCTGAAATCGAATTTTGAAATCGATTTCAATATCAGAAATCGAATTTGTATCGGTTTGCGTAAAAATTTGAAAACGCCCAATCTTAATAAAAAGACATTAACAGTTTTCTTCATGAGTGTACATGCGCTTAGCGGTGAGCGTTGCGACAACCGTTTTACGTCTCTCGACGGAAAACCGTTTTTACGTCCTGGGTCCAAACAGTCTTCGTTGCACAAACCAGTCTTCGAATTACTTCATGCGATTTTTTATTTTACCGCTAAGAAAATACGGTCAAGAACGCATTGATTCGGCTATTATACTCGTCGCGACGTCGTCCTTATCGTACCATAACAGTTCTTACAATAAAAAGTAAGCTTTTTGACAATGTACTAGAGTCTATATTTTATTACTACTTCTCAATACTGTCGTTTGTTACGCGACGGTCAAACTTGTGTAAGCTTATAGCCGTTGACATAAAGTGCGAAATCGCCCGGCATATTGAACTGGGATAATAGATAAATAATAAAAATCCTGGAATTCGAGCCGGTGAGTGCGTCATATGGATGTGGGGGTTGGGTTAAACACAGGTTTGTCGGTACCCACCTCACATTTAATTCCGAGCTGTTATTTCAACAATTCACGCAATTAACATTATTTGCACATAGACATAAATTAACCACTTTTCGACTTTTTAGTAGCGAACGGTTTTTCTGTTGTTTTGTTTTCAAGCGCGCGAACTTCACTCACTATGGCGGCCGGTGGAGGCATTTTTATACGACACGACTGCTGAGGCTATACGGCCTTTGAGTTGAGTCGTGTCGATATATACTTATATTTAATATTTATAGATTTACATATATTATATATTTGTGTGTCTTTGAATAATGTATAATAAATATAATAATATATGTATGTATGAGTATTGTATGTGAGGGTTTGTATATGAGTGTCAGTGTGTTTCTATGAGTATGTGTACGTGTTTATATAATATACCCATACGGATCTTGTTTGTTTACATTTTCACACAAATACGGACCTCTGCATAATGTTTTTAGTGTTTTTGTTTGAAGTGCCTATGAATGAGTGAATATTCGTGAATATTGTGTTTTAATTGTTTGTATTATTGTATTACAATATTAAAGTGTAGATATTATTTAGGTTGTTAATAAAAATAAAACCCGGTCGTAATGTCGGCAGCGCGTAAATATATGAGTGTTTTATGGTCGCATTTTGATAAAAATAACGAAAATAAAAAAGCTAAATGTCATTTATGCCACGAACAATTAAGTTATAAATCTACAACAGCAAACTTGAGGAATCATTTAAAAGGAAAACACATTGGAACTTTTACTTTGTTATTGGAGGAAGAAAATCAGCAAATTCCTTGTGAAAATGAACCAATTTTACCTACGGAAAGTTTACCTTCTACCTCAAGAGATATTTTAACTCATGTTCCACAACCAAAGCAAATCAGAAGTCAAAAAATAATAGATAATTATATTAATAAAAAGATTAGTGTGGAACAAAAAAAGTCTATTGACCAGGATTTACTGGATTAATGCGTGGATGATTTTCATCCATTTTCTTTAGTTGAAGATGCGAACTTAATAAAATACGCCTGGCAAAAAAAAAAGAACTTAATCCCAGCCAGTCCTAAGCCTGGAAAAAGTATGAAAGGAAGTTCATTTCATCGTATATTAATGTTGAAGACGTTGATTGATCCGAAACCATTATTAGCTGTAACTTTGCAAGAAACTACAACTATTCTATTTCAGTCGACGAAAACGCAATTCTATTCCAACTACTGGTTTGAAGACGGCACTTCAAACCAGTTGCGACGACGACTGCTTTCTGCAACTGTTTTCATCGTCGGAAAAACTGTTGCGTTTTGTCCGTCAAAAATTCGACAACGACCCACTGCTACACTGCATGCGCTAAAGTTCGCAGAGCCCAGAAGAGCCTATGTTTCCGTAATATATTATGTTTACATTCGCCAAGATACGCCGGCCGTATTATAGTAGTACCTAACTAACATGTTATATTCGAGATCTCATTCATAATCGCCCACCACTAGTTCTAATGTAAACAAAACGCGAATAGAGTAGAGGGAGATGATGAGATGACAAGTTGACAACATAACATAATGTTTAAATGTAATGTTGTGGGATAAATTCGTACTATTAAATTACTATAAATTCGTAATATTTTCATATATACGTGACTGATTGACTTTAAAAAAATACTGGTCTATTTACATTAATGTTTTTTTATGTATTTATTTTTCTACAATGAGGTTCCTTAGAAATGTACAGCAATTCTCTGGTACCCCAGTTTCCACTTGGAGGCTACTATCAATTGGAATTCATTCGAAAAGGTATTTATTTTGTCTCCTAATAAATTATTGATCTTTGTTTCTAGTCGTATTTGTACTTATAGTAATATATTTGTATTGTTACAGATATAGTACAGGAGAACCGAATTGTTTCGACGTAGCTGTGATAGGAGGTGGTATAGTTGGGTCAGCTTCAGCAAGAGAACTAATATTAAGGCATCCACAACTTAAGGTAGCTTTATTAGAGAAAGAAAATAAATTTGCCTATCATCAGAGTGGGAACAATAGTGGTGTAATTCACGCTGGCATTTATTACAAACCAGGTTCTCTTAAAGCTAAGCTATGTGTTCAAGGAATGGAGCTATCATATAAGTATTTAGATGAGAAAGGTATAAAGTACTCTAAGTGTGGGAAGCTGATAGTAGCTACACATAGATCTGAACTATCTAGGTTATTAGATTTGTATGAACGAGGGATAAAGAATGGAGTAAAAGACATACAGCTTGTTGATGGGAAAGAGATACGAGAACTTGAGCCCCACTGTAAAGGTGTGCAAGCTGTTTGGTCTCCACACACAGGCATTGTAAATTGGGCGGAGGTGACGGAGTCTTATGTGAAAGACTTTGTAAAGTGTGGAGGAAAAAGCTTTTTGAACTTTGAAGTAAAAAAGTTTAATGATACTGAGTCCGCTGACTATCCAGTAATGATTACAGATAGCAAAAATAAAACTATGAAAGCTAAATATGTTTTGACATGTTGTGGTTTGCATTCTGATACTGTAGCAGTGTTAACTGGATGCCCGGAAGAGCCAAAGATCATTCCTTTCCGAGGAGAATATCTATATCTTGTACCAAATAAGAGTAATTTGGCAAAAGCTAATATATACCCAGTACCTGATCCGAGGTTTCCATTTTTAGGAGTACATTTAACACCTAAAATTGATGGCAGAGTTATTGTTGGGCCTAATGCTATACTTGCGTTCTGTAAGGAGGGATACAGGTTGGTTGATTTTTTTAAGTTCTTTAAATCACTGATTGGTTTTCAGTTTATTTTGGCATTTTATACCTTATGTTGTTGTGTACCTATTTACAAAGCTAGGGTTGCTGGCATCCAGAAATGTGTGGTTATGTCATTTTGCACTTTCTTTGGCAGTGTACATCAAAATCCATACTAAGAAACATATCTTCCTGCCCTCATCCCACATTATATGGGATCGGTACAAAATAGCTATTATCTCAACATTCACACCCGTTTTCACCATATCGTTTATGCAATTCATCGCTCCTGTATCCATTGAATATAATTTCTAGCATTTTCCTTGTTACATGGAATTCCACATTATTCACTATAGTATTGTATGAATAATAATATTACTTGCTTCTTTTGAATTTATCTTCTAACACATTGTCAGTTACATAATGAAATTTATTACATAATGATATTAGTTATGGTATAATGATCAACAAATCATTATCTTTTTAATACATAAAGGTCATAAGTGTTATATATTTTTTGCTACCTGATAAGAACTTGTTGAGCATGAATGTACTATATGGGAAATTTATACGAATCTAGTATAAATATTTAATGTATTTTGTCTTGTATAAATGTCCCAATATATTTATTTATTTACAAGGAAAGGAAAATGTATTATACTTATTGTATACTAGCAGCCCGTCCCAGCTTCGCACGGGTATTTAACAGAAAATCAAAAATTAAACCCTTCTATTTTTTTCGGTCTCGGGGAAAAACCTCTCTTGACGGGTTCCCCCGGCCCGGGGGGACCGAGGGGTATAAGGGACTCCGGAAAAGATGTTCGACCCACTAAAAACCCCGCTGTTCTCCTATCGCCTACGCTCGGGCCCGCGGATATATGGTCTGCCGATCTCGTGGCCCGGGCCGGCGCCGGCCCACGCTTTGTCTTAAAGCAGGCCCCTTCTAAAGTGCTGGCGCCAGGGGGTCAGGGTTTCGTCCCCCCGGCGCTCTCTTGTAACAACTCTAGGAGTTGAGGGGGTCTGCGGAACAGCACGCGGCCTTCTCCCTCGCGGCAATAGTGCGGGCGGCGGATCCTCCCCCGAGGGGCCGCCCGCGGCCGCTTTCTACGGCGGCCGGAGATCGTTGCCCGCCCTCCGGCGCCAACGACGCGGCCTACGTTGGCGGGAGGGGAGTGCGGTGGCGGACTCCCGCTCCCGTTCCGCCGCCTCCCTTGCAGACACTACTGCCTCGCAAAAGGAGGCGACGGCCGTCCATCCAGGATCGCCCCCGACCATGGACAGAACCAGGGCCGGGAGCGACAGGTCCGCGGCCAATTCCGGACGGGACTCGCATCCCCGTCGCGTGCTAGTCAGGCGTGGGTACGACTACCAGACGACACTCCAGAAAAAGCAGAGTCGTCGTAAAGGACGTCGTAGCCGGCCCAGCAAGACTAACCGACAGCGAGGATGCAATTCCCGCCCCGGGAACACTCTCTGTGCAGGCGCAGTCGAAATAGGCATGGTTTCGACTACCAAATCAGGTCCCAGGGTAGAACCCGGGACCCCAATCAGTATTCGCAACCATCCCACCGGGGACCACGCCACGAACAGAGAGCTAAGTTCGAAAGGATGTAAGAGGTAGATGGAAAGAAAGGTAGGACTCTGTCGCCTCTAACGGAGAGGGGAGTGAAGCGACGGATGCTCGGGCACCTCGGGTACGCACACCCGTGCACTCCTCGGACAGAGGAGCGAGCGCCCCTGGGGGCAAACCCTTCTATTTGCGTCAGGTTACTAAAAAAATAAAATTATAAAGAAAGTTTGAATATTATTATTTCTATGAGCTTTTATTTTAATGATTTTTTTTGTTATTACTTTTTATTTATTTTTCGTTATTTTTTAATAAGTATTCTAATTTTTGTAAAAACCCCAGTGACGCACGCCTACATTGCATAAGGTGCTGCCTAGCTAGCCGAACAGGGTGAGCGGCTACCACGCAACATTTTTCTAATACTTACATTTTTAAACTCGTGATATCTTTCGAATGGAATATCCGAATTGAATAATTCAAAAAGTTATATAAAGGTATTGAAACAGTTTTGAATATGAAGTAATTTATTTTGATAAGGATTAATACCAAGATCCAAATAAAGAGCCTTTTCTAGGGGCGGCATGTCAATTAAATTTTTAAAATAAAAGAACACTAGACTTATTGTGGCATAACTATAATAGTTAGACATATGCTGTCGCGACACTTTTTGTAAATAATGATGTGTTCTGCAAAGTTGTAGTACATTATTTTATTCTATCATCAATAGTTTTCGCAACGCACGCGATTTAAATAATATTTTAGGTAATTTTTTTACACTTTGGGTTACATTATAGGAGTTTTAGTAAGGATCCCTAATTTTTTTGAAAATATAATATAGCCTATGTCACCCGGGGATAGTGTAGCTTCCCAACAATGAAAGAATTTTTTAAATCGGGTCAGTAGTTTCGGAGCCTATTCAAAGCAAACAAACAAACAAACAATCAAATCTTTCCTCTTTATAATAGTAGTATAGAAGTCATCATAATGAATTTATTAGTCAATAATGGACAACCATTACAGAATTGATTAGTAACATTTATAAAAAAATTTCCTATTGGACATAACCATTTAATGGTTAATTTATGATTGCTTTTTGGAAGGTGTCACATACCTATGTATAATTATTTTATTGTTGGGTAATTTCATTACCAATATAATATTTTTTACCTCTATAATTAATCACAGTAATTTTACATCATAATCCTCTAAAGAGATTAAGCAGGAGAAAACCTTTATAGTATCTAGGGTGGGTTTTATATCATCATTAACAACCTTACGTCACCCACTGTGGGACATAGGCCTATCCAAGATCACCCTATAATTCTAGACCTTCTGCTTTTTTCATCCAACCATTGCCTACCTTTTTAATATTATCAGTCCACCAATGTATTTAATCTGACAACTAGTTAGTGTCCACCATATTAAAAAAAACAATTTTACACTATTTTACTTGTATTAGTAAGAAATTAGATACAAAATGTCTGATCATAGTATTTCATGTATGTTTTTAGATGGGGTGATGTGAATATGACTGATTTAAGAGAAATATTTGCATTCTCTGGTTTCCGTAAGATGGCCATGAAATATGCTGGCTTTGGCTTGAAAGAGATGGCTAGATCTGTGTTTATCCCACTTCAAGTGATGCAAGTACAAAAGTATATTCAGGAGATCACCAGTGCTGATGTTGAAAGAGGGCCAGCTGGGGTTAGAGCACAGGCTATGGCCAAAGATGGTAAGTTTATATATCTTGTTTATAAATTACAAGCTGACCTGGCAAACATTGTTCTGCCATATAAATAATTGGATAAGATTTTCATAGATATTGAACTACCGGCACGCTATGATGACCATTTTGACGTTTGTCCACTCATGAAGTTTCGTATTAATTAGTAATTACATTTGAATGAGAAAATTGCTGTTCTTTATTGTCAATAGCGACGTGCAGTTATTGACAATAAAGAATAGCAATTTGCTCCTTCAAATGTAATAACTAATTAATACGAAACTTCATGGAGTGGACAAACGTCAAATCGGCCATCATAGCGTGCCGGTAGTTTAGTTTGTCTACTTCGCAAATTGAGTAACTATGTTAAATTTTGAGCTAATTCGGTGTATATTTTTAGAGATACGATAGATATATAAAGTCTGCCCAGTCTCCTACTTATTAATAATAATAATAATAATTTATTCAACAACAACAAAATATTGACAATATAAAATACAACATCAATTACAAGTTACAATTAATTAAGATAAAAATAGCAATAGTACTTTAAATTAAATTAATTAAAATTAAATTAAACATTATGACGGTGAAACTTAAATACTCCAAACTTAAATAAAATGATTAAAAGTAGATAAAATAAAATAATTGATTCCACTTGCTCCAGAACTAGATCTATCTGTATCTCTGGGGCAAGTTTATTCTCCCATTTTTAATTCTAATTCTTAAACTAATTCTGCATAAATGAATATTATATATTTTACAATGTTAGTTATTATGCGCGAGTGTGAGGAAGTGTTTGTGCGTGCACGTGTGTGTGTGTTTGTGTGTATATGTATGTATGCGCGTGTGCGTATGTGTAGGTGTGAATTTTTCTATCTAGCATAAACATGTATTATTCTCCAATATGAATAAATTTTTCTGTGTCTGAATAGTCCATTTTTAATAACCATGATTTTATTTTATTTTTAATTTCAAATTTATTTAATGTTGCTATGTGAATTTCTTTATCAACTTTGTTATATAAATATGAGCTGAATACTGAGTATTGTTTACTAGCAAATGAAGTTCTAGTTATAAGTGTATTATAGGGTCTGAGTCTCCTTCTACTCGATATATCTAATTGAAATAATGCATTAGGTACTTCAGTGTGCTTTTTTAATATTGTGTAAAGAATAAATATTTGTCTAACAGACAGAACTTCACTTTCGCTATATAATAGTGAGGTTGGATATAAAAAAGGTTTAAATTTCATGACCTTTAATACTGCTCTTTGAGCTCTTTCAAGTTTGATCATATACGTTCTATATGTTCCACCCCATACGGGTATACATTATTGAAAGTGCATCACTTAATTAGTTGTCTATATGGAGGGTAGAGATTAGGTATCTTATATGGGGGAGAAGTTGAGTGGTTTTTTTTATAGCTGAGGAACAGCAGACAGGCTGATGGCCCACTTGATAGTAAGCAGGTTCCGTCGCCTACGAATGTATGCGACGCTAGGGACACCGCGAGCAGGTTGCTGTCCCATAGGGGTATGGGAATCTATGTGTCTAATTGTACGCTGTAAATTATAGTTCGACAACCCCAGCCCAGAATGCGCCACTAGTGTAGCTACAGTATATGATATGAATGTAGCTGCAGAAGATGAATATGCTGTATTGTATGTTATATGTATATAGAGATTTTTATCCGTGCAGGGGCGGAGAAAGAATACTAACCTCTGTGGCCAGCCTGTCGTAAAAGGCGACAAAACAACCCACCCTAGCTACGTGGTAGGGTCTCAAGCCCGTCTGGATGGCGACCACCTTTGGTCTTAAGTATGCCGACATAGTAACCTTATGTTGCATTCTGGCATTAGTGACCCAAGTTCCTGTACCCTTATGGGACAGCAGCGTGTTCGCGATGCCACTGGCGTTGCAAACACCTATAGGCGACGGTAACTGCTAAATTCTAAGCGGGCCGTCAGCCTGTCTGATGTCCTACAGATGTAAAAAAAGAGATAAAAATTCTTAATCACACTTTAATAACATTAAGCACTTTCCTGTAAAATTTACACTGATATTATTATGGCGCCACTTTAACATATTTTAATGGACACTTTCCATGCACAGATATAGTTTTCCTTACCTCTGCTCTCCATATTTGTGTATAAGCAAGTTTACAGTTCTTTCGTCCATGTGCAAACTCATCAACATCCATTAACAACCAAAAACAACTTTGATTTAACAAATTAACAATCAAGCAGATAACAATCTCACCTACAAGTCATTAAACCAGAGAAGAAAAAACATATTTTTCAATACATAAATAACAAAAAATACTTCACTCCCCAACTGGAGTTAGCACATTTATCAAGAGATCAAAAATCAAGTCAAGCTTGTCCCTTTTGGAGACGAGCAGCTCTGAATTGAGCACACTGGCATGAGTTGGAGAAGGTCTTTGCTAATAAGCACTCCGAAATTAGAGATGTAATCTAAAAAATTGAAGGATGAAACTACAAATTTGAAATAAGTTTAATCAACCATGTCATCAGATACAATACAAAAGTTACCAATATACTCACTCGAGTCGATTAACTAAAATGGAGATGGACTGAGCACCTACTAAGAAGCAGCCTGGATAAGTGGAGCAAACGGGAAACAGTCTGGATGCCCCAGGGATGGCAGTCGCAAAAGAGGACGCCAGATAAGGAGATGGGAGGATGAGATCCGTTTAACTCTAGGACCTTTGTGGATATGAGTTGCTTTAGATAGAGCTCAATGGATACAGTTGGAGGAGGCAGGATATTATGTAAATTTTTAAATAACTGTCTAGAAACTGACTCCTGTTTTAAAGGAGATTATTTTATTTATTTTATAAAGTTTGATGTAATAATTTTCAGGAACTCTGATAGAAGATTTTGTCTTCGACTCAAAACCTGGTTCAGGTGCGATTGGGAGTAGAGTATTGCATTGCAGGAATGCACCATCACCTGGTGCCACATCCTCACTTGCCATCGCTAAGATGATAGTTGATAAAATGGAAGATGAGTTTAAAATATAAAGTTACATATAGTTTAGTTTTTAAATTGCTGTGGCTGTTTGTACAGATTATTGTAAGTAAATACGTGACAGTCTCATATATGCATATAAGATTTATACAGAACTAGCTGTGCCCGCGACTCCGTCTGCGTGGAATAGTGACTGGGCAGAATTTTTTGGATATATCTTATGGTTTATTTTGTAATCACACTTTAATAACATTAAGCACTTTCCTGTAAAATTTACACTGATATTATTATGGCGCCACTTTAACATATTTTAATGGACACTGGAAATGGAAAAGTGTATTAAGCTACGTGGTGAATACTTGAAAAACAATAAAAAGTACTATAAGGTTTTATACAGAACTAGTACTATACTAGAACTGTACAAACCCTATAAACCCTAAAATATAAATCAAACAGTCCGTATTAATTATCGAATGCAACTGTTACGCCATACGCCTCTGGAATACGTACATTCGAACCTACAAAGTTCAGCCTAAGCTAAACCCTACTTCATATGATTGATGACATAAATCTGAGGTTAACTTAAATTAGAAATTCAACCTACAGTGTCCAGCCTAAGCTGAACCCTATTTCATATGATTGATGATATAAATCTGAGGTCAACTTAAATTGGAATATAAAATTTCCGAACTGTAAGTGTCGACCGGGTCTTCTTCCCACAATCTGTTATTGGGGCAGGTTTTGGGACCTTGAGTTAACCCTCTTAACCCCGGCGTAAACTCGCGCAATTTGAGCTACGGGAGCGCACGTCCATGTTGGTGTGGCGTCACCGCAGCTCTACGTTGGCCTATAAAAATAGTCAAAGATTGGTAATTGTGAACAGAGTAGTCAGTAAAATTATTTACAATAATTATGTTTGTAATATACCCTTAAACATAATAACAGATTACATTTCTTATTAGTGTATAAAAGCTACGAAATCCCGAACAAAGGCGGCGAAGATAATAGGAATCGTGTATGTTATCTATCTCATTCTCTCGCCGGACACATCCTATTTATAAATATGTTTGTCTCTTTTTGGTATCACTCTTTCGTTTCATCGAATCGTTTCAAATCACAACGGTGCTAAAGAAGTCTCACTTCAGAAATAGTAAATGCACTGCACATCATGCTGATGTAGGAAATAAGCTAGTTTTGTTCAGTATTGTCTTTTATACAAAGCTATCGCACTCATCTATGACATGAATGATGAACCAGGTATGTAGCTGAATATCTATTAGTATCAACAGCCTGTGCCGGGGTTCGGAGTGGGAAGCCTGCGCCCCCGCTTTTATCAACAAAAATTAATAAAATAATTTCATATTGGTGCACATATTTTTATTTTTTGCATGCATTTGATGTAACAAAGTGTACAAAACAGTGCAATTACGTTCAAATTGAATAAGTTAGAGTTTAATGAAATAGCGAAATTTGTAGTGCTCAGCTTGCGTGCGACCCTAGGACTTAGCTCGGGAGCACCCGCACCCCTTGAATCCCCAGGTAAAGACGGTTTTGAGTATCAATCATTAGCTTGGTGTGATTTTACAGCAATTACTATATCCATTTGGTATAATTTGACTTGGTGCTTATAGACAAAATATACAGTTAAAACCGTTTATGACGACATTGTTTGGAACATACCAGGTTATATTGACCAACATCAAAGCTCCATCTGAATTAGTACCTCGAAAACTTCATCGTTTTTACAATTAAATTTGAATAGTTCCTTTGATGTCATTATATGAGGTTTTGGCTGTAATTCAGAATGTGCAATACAATAGAATATTTAGATATAAAAGTCATGTTTTCAAATAAATCACTCAAATATTTTCCTTGTAAAGTCCGGACGCGGAGCAGGAAGAATTTCGTACGTTAACCTGTTATTACCTGTCTCTGTCACTCCCACGTAAAAATAATGTTCGCTCGCACAGAGCAATGACAAGGATTGTAAACAATTGTAAAGAAATTTTGAACACCGCCACTTTAGAGTGGAATAAATGTTATAATAACTAGTTTGAGCGAGCTACGTGGTGAATACTTTGAAAAACAATAAAAAGTACTATAAGGTTTTAGTTGTTTTTTTCTTCAAACGACAAAACTTAAAAGGCATGCCTCCTAGTAATTGTAACTCGGTTTTTATAACTGTTATAATATAAAATCTAAATAAATAATTTATTATAATAACAATAATTTATTTAATAATTTAGTAATTTTTTTTCTCCTTCAAACATTTTATGTAAACCGCTCTTAATACAAAAATATTTGTGACCACTGTCAGTAGGTAAACAGGTCATTGTACGAAATTCTTCCTGCTCCGCGTCTGGACTATAGTTGTAAAATAGTATGGAAATTGCCAATTAATTATGTAGTTAATATTTTACTAAAATGCATATTGTTGCCAAAAATCTACATATCTATTAAATAATAAAAATTAATATTTTTTATTTGTTAAGTGTTTATTTTTCAAGTATTATTAATAACACTATTAACAACCTATAAGGTTCCAGACTGACGAAAGATTATATCTTCATGATTGTAGAATATTTTCGGTTTTGAAAAAAATATGAATTTCACTTTTTACCATACTTGGATACTACATAGTCTAAGTATTATTGCTACATTAAAGAAAACATAATACAGTATGTATTTTGGATTTGAAATGAATCAGTCTGTAAAATGACGGATTTGATAGGTGCTCATAGTAAAATGACGCTTTTGTATTTTTGAAATGGCTGCCCTGTAAAGTTTATTATATGTATATCACATCCAGCACTATTCTATGACTGAAGATATCTAATCATTATGATCAAAGATATTCAATGAAAAAAAATCAAGGGACACAAATCAATAGTTAGTAAATTAATTAATACTGCAATACATGCAAATAGGTACGGTACTTGTTTTAGAATAGAAAATATTTTTCTATAAAAGATTTACTATAGAAATGCATTATGATGAAAATAATGTTTTTATATAATTTCATAAGTTTATTTTCTTATTACAGCTATTGTTATACATTTAAATCTATGTACAAACATATAATATCTTATAATGTTAAATATTTTTAATTATTATAATAAATACTTTGAGGTCATTGCATGTGCTTCCATATTTTGTAGAAATTTATTCAGCCACTAGTCCTCTTGTAGTCCAATAAATATATTGAAACTGTAAGTCATATGCAGTTGTTAAATGGAATGTGATATTACTTATTACCACAATATATTCAGAGAATCCAAACATTGAATACACTGAAACAAGAGTTTATTAAATATATAAATGTTTACTGTTTTTACTGGTCTTTTATTCATTCCTATTATACAAGTTATCCTTTACGATCTATGAAGCCTTATATAAGTGCTATTATCTTTATAATAAAGATGAACATGTTTGATGCCATAAAACAAGAGGTCTTTCAAGCGCTGGAATATTGCAAACAGTTGAATGGTTTAATTATAAGTTATTACTGTCATGGATATTTGCTAGTCCAGGAGCATTGGAAACATGCTGTCACTGTATAAACTTGGGGAAGTAGAAATATGTAAGGAAAGAAGTCAAGAAATTGGTTAGGTTCAGGGAAAAAGCTCAATTACTTCATTGGTAATCAATCAGAGTTCTGTGGAGTCTGGTATTAAGCTGGATATATGGATACACATAAGTGTCACAAAGCTTTTCAAATGGTCTATAAAAATCTACTTGGACCAATTTATTTATTCGAGAGGTCGCTAAATACTTTTGAATGCAGCACAAAACTTGATAACAAGAACTTAGGATACAGTTTAGCTTGGCATAGTAAATATTATTTAAAACAATATGAATTGAATCTTCTGCATTTGGTTTCTTCTATTTGAATGGGCTTAACTGGTCTTATATCACAATCTCACAGCTAGTGCAATATGGCCAGATGTCAGCTGTGTTTCAGAGCTCAGTTCTGCCTATCATCTTTTCTATTTCATGCTCACACTAATTTATTGTAAAAATTAAGTACTCCTTAGGCTGTTCCTAATGTATATTTATATGCATTTTGAGTCCCCTTTTTAAGTGTGCAGCGTATTACCAATGAAAACCTATAAGCAACAGTAATATATCAAAAGCGAGCCACCATATCTATACATGCCATATATATCAAAGTATATAAAATCTTACCATAAGGTTCACAAAGTCTGTTATGACGTAAAAAGAAATATGCAGCGCATGAGAATGACACTACATTTACTATAAAAGCTCTCCATTTTAACTTCACAGAATATTTCTCTTTCTGCGTCACTGGTGGTCTTCTTCTATATTTTGATAATAATATACATGTGAAAAGCATGTAGAATATTGAGCATCCTATGAATGTCTTAAAACATTTTTCATGTAGAGCTGAAAATAAAATACTATGTTCAGCAATATAAGGTGAAAGGCACTATCAAGATTTTTTTAACATCACCAGCTAGTTAGTGCAATTATTAAACAATAACATAATATATGGCCCTATGCGGTAGGGCCCCAAGCCCGCCTAGATGGCGACCACCTTTGGTCGTAAGTATGCCGCCATAATAACTTTGTGTTGTTCTGGCATTAGTGGCCCAAGTTCCTGTATCCTTATGGGACAGCAGTGGCATTGCAAACACCCATAGGCGACAGTAACTGCTAAATTCTAAGTGGGCCATCAGCCTGTCAATATATATATTATTGGCATGATTATCAGAATTCACAGATGATTATCAGAATTTTAATAGATGGCTAGTGGAGTATTTTGAAGCCTATCTATTGGATTACTTCAGATGTTCTAAAAAAAATATGAATAATTAGTTATGAGTGACAGTGTTATGAGTAAAATAATTCCAGTGCATAGCAAAAACAAAGTCTTTACGCGCTCCTGTAAAATTTATCCAAATGGAGTTACGCATTTTGATAATTAAACTGACTATATGGAAGTTTCCTTTGCAAGTCTACCCTCAGGATCAGGAATGAGCTTCTGGCTGCTCAGCGCGGTATGATATGGGTTTCTTAAAAAAAGGTGTTATAAAATTAATTCAAGGCTGGCAGCACATTGGTAATGCCTCCGGTGTTGCAAACGTCCATAGGCGACGGTGACCAGCTGCCAGGGTGGGCTGTTTGCCTGTCTAATGAACTCTTGCTATAAAAAAGTAAAACCATGACTGTAATAGCAGTAAAGCCTAAATTATCATATCAATTATTTCTAATCGTTCTTAGGATACTACAAGGATTCATTGCTAAGACTAGGAGTTTACAAATATAACCTTGAAAATGACTGTATAAAAAAAAATCTTACAAGACAACAACAATACAAAAAACACTAGAAGGAACTTTTAGATTTTTATTTGAATTATTTATAAGAAAGTAATAATAATTAAGATTAAGAAGATAATTTTATATTGTTTAAATACATTGGTAAATACTTACGGTAGTTTTCTGTAGATGTCCAATGAGTTAAACCAATCAATGATAAATTTTCAATGACATTTAAAAATACAGCTAAATTAACTACTACACTAAAGTCTTCTTTGATTGCACTTTGGTAGTATTTCCACCTCAAATAAACTATAAAAAGCCTTGGTGGCGAATGCGAATATATTGCTATTTTCCATATAGAACTCTGTGGTTCGTAATTCCCTATTGAAGCTGATATTGAGGGGAAAATATTTGGTACTTTACAATGTGTATTATTACCACTTTCGAAATCTTTAGACATAGTCAAAACTACACAAATTATGAATGCAAATAGTGGCACTGAAACTGTGTAAAAACATAACTTCGCGGACAGTCTAACGAAATATTTTCTTTCAGGTACATTATGTAAGGGTAGATACATTTAGAACTCATAAGAATTGAAGGGAATTCACTAAAATTGGTTTAAAAGTTTGTAAATAGTTTTTTTAGATAAAAACATAGTAACCTTGTTAAATGTTTTGAAATTTTCGTAATTTTTTAAGGCATGGCTACAAGGTTTTTAGGTTTATGCTATTATAATTATTTAGAATTCATATTCAACTTCATAGTTATATTCCCGAAAAGCGAATGGAACGGTGCCTTACCTTTTCTGTTTGTAAACTAGGAGCGTAATCCATTAGTTACCTCTAACAAGTTCTCTTAAAAAATGATTAATTAGGGTAGTGTAGGCCCTATCAGCATAAAATATGATCATATGTTATGGGATTGTTTATAATTATGTATTTTAACGTACTTGAATATGGATATTAACTATTGTAAGTTCAGGTTACTGGCATGTTATATTTGAAAGAAACGCATGAAAATTCTGGTAACTATTGATAAATATTATTTAATAACGCGATTTTTGAAATCTCCCAGCAACGAGTTATCTTATTGACTAAACAGCAAAGTTACATGTGTTTTTGGTATTAACTTTAAATTGATATATTTATGTTTCGAATTTTATAAACTATGCCTTGTTTGTAAATTAAAAAATTAATAAGCTTATATGAAAGTAACCGTTAATAACATGATTTGAAATATAGCTGAGAAAAAAATCTGGTAAGTATTAAAAACTATTACCTGATAAGTATTTAAAACATCACGCACCTGCAAGATCTGGGAAACTTAATTTATGTACAAGTAGATTGATTTTTTACACTAAAAAAAATCAGTCAGGAAGTTTTTTTTAATATCCACGCGGTATTTTGTTATATTATTTAATGGAAAAAACGGCATTATGAAATACTAAGGCATCCTCGAAGTAGTTCGCCGTAATACCGGTACCATAGTGAACCTCGGACACAAAAATGTGAATACAACAAACAACTTCAATACATCTTTTGGGTTGGTTTATTCATTCATCATCCACCTATTGAAGTCTACTGGATACAGGCCGCTCTCAAGCCTTATCTTTGTCTCGTCACATTCAGTCCTTGTCAGCCATTCTTCACAAGTCGTCACATCACCTCGCCGTAATGATTTGCGTTGATGCCTCTCGGTAACTTTTGCCTTTCTTGACCAAGAAGGCGCAACCAAAAGGCAATAGTAATAGATAACTAATTTGCCTTACTACATCGTTTTTTGCGTGCAGATTAACATCTGATTACACTTTTATATATTAATTTATTTTCACTCACTCCCCGTATGCCTATTTCTTTTTATTTGTATGAACTTTGGTAAAAAAGAAAGTATCCTAACTTCTCGAAATTTGAAAATTATTTAACAGTGTCATCATTATCATCCCAGCGTTGAATCCCGGTTGCAACCTAAAGTTCAGCATCGGTGCACGGGGTCCGCTTACCGATTTTATTCTACTCCACTTCGCGTGGTCTTCAGTATCCCTGATAGTGAGCCCATTGGCACGCATATCACCCTTTACGACATCAAGCCAGCACTTTTTGGGTCTAACCCTCCTGCCGGGACCCAGCGGGGGTTTTCCACATATGTATCCGGTTGCCGTACCAACGAAGCCGACACTCCCAACAATTTATTCGCAATGTCACGGACATGAAGACTGCCGCGAATGCGGGAGTTCCTAGCGTGGTCCTTCCGCGTTACTCCACACATCCACCGCAGCATATCCAACTCCGTGACACGCAGTTCTTGCTAGTGTCGCTCTAACACCGGTCATGCTTCACAGACGTGTAAAAGGACGGACCTAATGATGGTCATATAGACCTGTCCCTTTAACTTTAACGGCATCTTGGGGTCACAAATGACATCAGTCTCTTCACGCCATTTGGCCCACGCGTCATGCGTGCCTTGACGTCACAATCGATGTCACCAGACGCGTGAAATACAGATCCCAGGTATTTCACCTGGTCCGTGCGCTCGACCCGTGTCGCCGCCTATGCGTACGAGTGTGAGATCTGTTGAGTTGCAGACCAAGTTCTCGGTCTTCGCCACATTGATCTTCAGACCACCGTTCTCAAGCGACTCCTTCCACGTCGTCACGCGTCGCACTAACCTACTCCTGTCCTCATCTGCCAGCGTGATATCGTCAATGGCTGCTCATGTGCATCTCTGATGCTGTTTGACAGGACGTCTAATATCACGCTGAACAGAAACAGACTAAAGACGGATCCTTGGTGCACCTCGACGGTGATGGGGAAAGATTTCGTAGTTTGGATTCGGAGTGGCCAACAGCGATCCGAACTACGGAATCGGAGTCACGGTACATATCGTGGATAATGTCAATATAAGTCTCTGGAATCCTTTAATACCGCAGTGCCCACCAGATTATCACCTGAGGAATACAGTCGAAGGCCTTCTGCATGTCCAGAAACAGGTAATGCAGAGGCGTATTCTTCGTCCTGTATTTCTGCGTGACAGTCCTTAGGGCAAAAACAGGGTCCATGGTCCCATGAGCAGGGCGAAACCGATATTGACATTCCGAGACAGTGCACTCCTGGCGAATCCGAGAGTCAATAACACTTTGGAAGAGCTTTATGGTGTCTCTAATGTTTCGGGATCGTACCGGTGAGGAGTGTCCGGTTAAAAAGATTGGTTAAGCTGCCCACACCACGAGAGCCCATCGCCTTCCAGGCTTCGATGGGGACTCCATCAGCTCTGACAACTTTCAGATTTTTCATGCGGCCAAGACAATTCTGGACTTCTGCAGGCGTAAAGGCGTATAGGTATCTGAAAAATTAAACTATTCTTTAAAATATTCAGCGAACACGAAGATAGGAGTAAAAAACAGCATATTTAAAATTATTTTACAGGAAATCAATAACAAAAAGGATAATAAATTAAGTAAGAAAATGAGTAATATACAAAATGGGTTGGAAAACAATCTGAACAAAAAGAGCGTGTTAAGGTGGCTTAACTCTTTTGATACAGCTACTACTATAAATAAAGAAATAATAGAACATAGAGTAACTGCAGAACACTGTTACGATTTAGTCGTACAGAGTGATAAGAAGTTCAAAATATTTCCAAAAACTGAGGCAAACCCAACTGAATCAGCGAAAAACCCAACTGAGGAACTAGTAGCTGTAGGTAATAAGAAAAATAATTCTAAAGACATATCAAAAGAAATACTAGACGAAAGTTCATTCAAAATACAATGTAAAATAGAAGAAAAACCCCAGCCTTTAATAGTAAATACAGTGCCAAATGTAAATGACGTTAACATCGATTTCCTTCATGAATCTAACGACGATGTTTCAGTGAAAGACTTACAGACTTTACTAATAATGATGGCTATATCTTCTAAAACAAACAACACAGACGATGTGGATCCTGTTAAATCTGAAAATCCTGACGAAAAGCAAGTAGCTGTAAATAAATGTGCAATATCTATAACAAGCCAACAACTGAAGACCGAGAAAATGGACAATATTTTAAATATCACACCAATAAAAATAACTTTGGAAGCAAAACACGAAAAGCTTGCTCGTAAATATTTGGAAAATTGGAGGGAATATATTAGAAGAAAGAAAGATTATTTTGCACAGCAGAGAGAATTGACTTTAAATAAATTTTTGGGAAAATTGACGAAGAAGAAAATAGATATTGATAAGTCTATAGTATCACAGAATAAAGCTAAACTGATTGCAAGAGACTACAGCACTTATCAACATAGGTATGAACATTGAATGATATTTCAAAATTTAGAAAGCTTAATTTTCTTTATTACGGCCAAAGTGAAATGGTTATTCCAATGTTAAATGGTTAATGCATTTATTAATCATTTTTCTGCTGTATGTCTTTTATTTTACAAAATAATGTTTCTAATACTACTTTGTATGTCAAATCAGTATTACAAACATACAATCTCTTATGGACTAATTTCATTCGAAAATATTAGTACAAAAAAAAAACAATTTTTTAGGTATAAAATGCAAAAGCATGTAATTGCTTTTCAAAAGGCGAAACTAGAAGAACAAAACAGGTTGATTGAAGAACTCAAATACAATAAAATATTAGAGGCTTCACGAGACTCCGTTAATGCGATGAAAGATGAAATAAAAAAGACTTATTTTGAAATTGATCGGCATCTAAAACCAAAGATAAAATGTTTGACTAATGAGTTGAAGATTCCAGAGATTGATGGTAAGTTATAAGTCCAGTACTCTTCTTTTTACATTGGCTTTTTTGCCGGTTGATGATCTGATGGTTTCCATTTGAATTGTCACATAGCAAAATTATAAGAAACTAGCTGTGTTCGCGACTCCGTCCGCGTGGAATAGTGACTTTGGGCAGCATTTTTTGGATATATCTTATGGTTTATTTTGGATTACAAACCCTAAAATGTAAATAAATGAAATATGCAAACAGTCGTGTTATCGAATGCAACTGTTACGCCATGCGACTCCGGAATACGTGCGTACGAACCTACAAAGTTCAGCCTAAGCTAAACCCTATTTCATATGATTCATGATATAAATCTGAGGTCAGCTTAAATTGGAAATACAACCAACAAAGTCCAGCCTAAGCTAAATCCTATTTCACATAATTGATGATTTAGATCTGAGGTCAACTTAAATTGGAATAACAACCTACAAAGTACAGCCTAAGCTGAACCCTATTTCATATGATTGATGATATAAATCTGACGTCAACTTAAATTGGAAATTAAAAATTTCCGAAAATGATAATTTTTAACTAAAACTATTTTTTTCTCTAAAATCAAAGTAGCCTTAGTGACTCCTTGTTACATCAGCTATCTGCCAGTGAAAGTCCCGTAAAAATCGGTCCATCCATTACAGAGATTAGCCGGAACAAACAGACAGACAGACAGACAAAAATTGTAAAAAATGTTGTTTTGGTATATGTACCGTGTATACATCCAAATGCACTTAGCGAAAAACGGTTATTTTAATATTACAAACAGACACTCCAATTTTATTTATTTGTATAGTTTCTACGCATTTTAGACACAAACGTAAGATAATAAAAAAAGTCTGTATAAGTGCTGTCGTATGTATTGGAATACTGGGTAACAAAGGGAATTGATTATAGAATGTTACATGGTGCGAAATTCGAATGGCGAGATGTGTGGATTTAGCAAAAAAGATAAAATTAGAAACGAGTATATTAGGTGAAGTTTGAAACAAGCGCCAGTGATTGAAAAAGTAACAAATTAGCGTGGTATGGCTATGTAATAAGAAAAAAGCTATGTGTTGAGAAAAAATCTAGGAATACATCGAATGATATAGAAGACGAGGTACATAAAAAACATATCTGGATTGCGTAAAAGATAGGGAAAAAGACGTTGTGCCAACCCAATATATTGTGGGTTAATGGCAGGAAGAGTAAATATAATTATTTGTATTTGAAAAAACTTTACTTACTTGAAATTTGTATGTGAGCATTTATTGTTGCTAGCTTCAGCGTTGGTATTGCAATGCCTTAAAGTGCCCCAATTTTTACAAAGGATGGAGAAAAGAGCTCGAGAGCGTGAAGAAAAACACGCAATAATACGCGAGAGACGAAGACAAATGGAGGAAGAACGTATTAGGTTGAAGCAGCAGGTGAGATATTTGGTAAACTTGATAAGGATCTTACAGCCTTAAGTGTAATTATACTAATTGGGTAGGTATACATTTACTGAATGAAATTTATGTTCACATATAAATTTTGAATTGCTTCATGATTTTATGAGTGTTATATTTAAATATAGAAATAAACCATGTGAAAACCATGAAAAAAATTATTAATAATAGTAATATTTTAGGCAGAGTTAGCAAAAGCAGAGATGGACAAAGAAGAAAAAATTAAACGCATGAAAGAATTGAGAGAAAAAAGAAAACGTGAGAAAATTGAAAACATAAGAAAGAAACAATTCGCGGAGAGAATGCGAGCGCTGACAGTAATGGCAGACTTGTATTACGAGAAACATTTATTGTCTAAATACGGTATACAACCATTGAAAAAGTTATTGGAGATTAAAAAAGAGAATACGGAGAAAGCAGATGTTCATTATAAATTTCAACTCAAGAAGAATGTATTTTTACATTTTATGTGGTACACTGAAGATATGTGGTTCGAAAGAACTTTCAAAGCAGTTGAATTTTATAGGAAAACTGTTTTAAGGAAAGCCTTTGAAGGTCTCAAAAAGGTAAATTTCAATTATATTTAATTATCAATATTTTTTCTCCATGCAGGGCCGGAGTAAGAATATTAACCACTGCGGCCGGGGTCGGCCTGTCGTTAAAGGCGACAAAACAATTATAGCTACGTGGTACGGGTTTCCTGTTAAAGGGTTATCAGGCAACTAAAAATAACTTCTCGTTATTTTTAGCCTAATAATTTATGTTTGTTGCATAATACCGCCATAAGGTAACTTAAAACAGATATCTTTGTGTCCCCTCAGGGGCACTCCTCTGTCCGAGGAGTGCACGAGTGTGCGTACCCGAGGTGCCCGAGCATCCGTCGCCTCACTCTCTCTCCGTCCGAGGCGACAGAGTTCTACCTTTCTTCCCGTCTACCTCCTACATCCTTTCCAACTTAGCTCTCTGTTCGTGGCGTGGTCCCCGGGGGGATGGTTGCGAATACTTATTGGGGTCCCGAGTTCTGACCCGGGCCCTGATTTGGTAGTCGAAACCATGCCTATTTCAACTGCGCCTGCACAGTGTTCCCGGGGCGGGAATTGCATCCTCGCTGTCGGTTGGTCTTGCTGGGCCGGCTACGATGTCAAGCGACTCCCTGGTTTTTCTGGAGTGTCGTCTGGTAGTCGTACCCACGCCTGACTAGCATGCGACGGGGATGCGAGTCCTATCCGGAATTGGCCGCGGACCTATCGCTCCCGGCCCTGATTCTGTCCATGGTCGGGGGCGATCCTGGATGGACGGCCGTCGCCTCCTTTTGCGAGGCAGTAGTGTTTGCAAAGGAGGCGGCGGAGCGGGAGCGGGAGTCCGCCACCACACTCCCCTCCCGCCAAAGCAGGCCGCGTCATCGGCGCCGGAAGGCGGGCAGCGACTTCCGGCCGCCGTAGAAAGCGGCCGCGGGCGGCCCCTCGGGGGAGGATCCGCCACCCGCCCTAATACAAAAGGCGGGCCGGCGCCGCCCAGGCCACGAGATCGGCAGGCCATATATCCATGAGCCCGGGTGTAGGCGATAGAACAGCGGGGTTTTTTAGTGGGTAGTCGGATGGTCGAACATCTTTCCCGGAGTCCTACATATCCCTCGGTCCCCCCGGGCCGGGGAAACCCGTCAAGAGGGGTTTTTCCCCGAGACCAAAAAAAAAAGATATCTTTGTGTCGATTGTAATGGCAGAAAAAGTAATAAGAGCTAGTAAAATTATAGCGCTGCTGGATGAAAGGTGTAGCCAATGTGACGTCTCACAGTGGTTAAACGCGAATCGTTCAATCGTCCAAAGAACCTGGACTCGATACCAAGAAACAGGTTCCGTTCAGAGAAGACAAGATTCTGGGAGAAAACGTTGCACACAACCACGAGACGACCGCTTTTTAGTGAATTAGGCACTGAGGAACAACAAATGCAGTTACATAGACCTCAAAAGAAATCTTGAAAAGGTACGAGGAGCACAAGTTAACCTATGGATTGTGAGGAGAAGGCTTTTAGTGGTAAATATACGCAGTCAAAGACCAGCGCGGGCCACCAAGTTACTCCGTGAGCATCGGATTGCTCGATTGAGCTTGACTAAAACATGCTTATCTTGGACAATAGATAACTGGTATAGCATACTCTTTTCCGATGAGGCTCGAATTAGTCTGCACGGTGAGGACCGACGTTCGGCGAGTGTTACAAAGACCAGGGGAACACTATGCTAACGTGTGTTTTGAAGAAATCACCCCTTACGATATGGGGTCCGTTATATTTGGGCGGGTGTAACCGGCTATGTTCCAGCTATCGTACCTAGGTATTGAAAATGGCTCACTAAATGCGCACAGGTACATATGTCAGAAATCCTTTGTCAACATGTACAACCCGCACTAACTGTAATTGGTGAAGATACCATTTACATGGACGATAATGCTCGGGCCCACCGTTCTGGCGACGTAGATGCTTATATGCAAGAGGTCGTTATTCATCGTTTGGATTGGTCAGCGCGGAGCCCCGACCTCAATCTCATTGAGTACGCCTCCAGAAAACAACAGGGAACTTAAACCTGTGATCTCGGCTGAGTGGGAACACATTCCAGAGGACACCATCAAAAGCCTGGTGAAAAGCATGCCAAGACGATCACATACCGTAATCGCTGTAAGCGGAGGTTATACTCGTTATTAATTTTTCAAGTCTTCTTTTATTAGAATACTATAAAAATACTCGTAGATTTAATTTCATTATACCCATAAAAAATCCATTTTAACACGGCTCTCTGTGTACATTGACTAAAACACTGATTCCAGGATTTAAGTGTTAAAAACTATATTCTCATTGATAATAATACATTTCTATTTGTCTGAGCTAATGAAATACTAAAAAAATTAATATTATCCATAGAAAAACCAATGACTGTGTAAAGCAGTGTATATTGTACATGCATTTGTTCGACACTATAAAATTGAGTCCTTTATTATAATTGTTTATTCTACAGAATCATCATGATTATATATTGAAGAAGCAAGTGGCCGAGGATTATTATGATTTATACGTCACTCAATTGGTTTTTAGACATTTCAAAAAATGTACACAGATATTTAAGAAAGAGAATGAATTGAAATTGCACAAAGCCGTCTCCTATCACAATTGGTATGTCACAATATGTTTAATTATTTTTAACTTCGTAGCGCGATAGTCCAATGATAGTGCGTATCATTAGTGCTTATCATCATGGTAATAGTTTTACAATTTTCCGCACCTTTAAAATATGTTAGATAGTTCAAAGATTATAATATTACACCAGTCTTCGCTGTACGTAGTATCTACTATAACTTTTTAAATAAACACAATGTTCCTATTTAAAGCGGTTAAATTCAAGCTTCGAGTTATATTGTCAAACCTCTGTGCACCAATGTCTATCGCTCTAAAATGTTACCTGTATGTCGCTCACATTCGTCCGGAGATTGTATTTTGACAGTGTCATTTTGTTAATTATATATAGACACGCGAGAAAACGTAGGTAGGTATGTTGTAAAAGCTGCGCTGGATATCAGCGCAACCAAATCGTATTACTCTAGCACCCCACACGCGTCGATAAACAGGGTTGGTCGCTTATCTTGTGGGTGATGGGCGCGCGATGCTAGAGTGGGGGTTTGTTTTATCTCGTATATTGTTCATGTTGCGGACTCTCAGGATAGATGAGCTTCCGGCTGAGGTTTTCTCGGCGCGGTACGATATGGGGTTCTTCAAAAAAAGGCGTTATAAAACTTCTTCGAGGCCGGCAGCGCGTTGGTAATGCCTCTGGTGTTGCAAACGTCCATAGGCGACGGTGACCACCTGCCAGGGTGCGCCGTCTGCTGAACTCTAGCTATAAAAAAATTTACAATCTGACCGCACTGAGCATATCATAAACAAAATCGCATACACTGTAGTAAATTCCCTTTCTTGTACAAATGGTTTCAAGTTAAAATGTATATCATCCCCTAACCTCTAAAAAAAACGTAATCACGGCCTTCGATGCCAGTCAGCTAAAGTAAGGAGTAATCCGTTTGTCGCGTATATTACTCGTATCAACCTATAAATGAGATCGAGTGAATGTATTCTTGGCATGTGGTGGGATTACAAAGCTAGATGATAAATATCTAACTTAAAATATTAATGGATAAATGTATTTTAAACGATTTTCAGGAATATTATTTTTAAGGCGTTCACGTGTTGGCGCACTTTGCCCGCACTTAATGCTTTGAAAAGGGAACAGGAAGCGAGAAAGGCGCGATGGCGGGAAAAAGTACTTCAAGTCGTACCAGATTATGCACCTCCAGATGATTAAATGAAACTATTATCCACATTCATGAAACACTACTATATTTGAACATTTTAAAATATACATCAATGCTACATATAATCTGCTCGAAGGACCAGTTTTCGAACTGGATCGATGGAATCCATTGGCTGTATTTTTGTTTATTCTAATACGTCCGTACTCGAATCGTGACTTGAGACGTTTCCAGAGCTTATCTTGTAAATATGGAGATTTTCAATGTCTTTCAGTCGAATACGTTTTGAGACACCTTAAAACTTTAACCATGTATATTTTCCAAAATGCTTTTAGATTAGGTGGAATAAAATCTAATTTAAGATAATGAACACGTATAGCGTAATTTTAAATGACAATTTGTTATTGATTGTAATAAATGCCAGTAAATAAATAAATCTAATTTCCATGAATATGTTTATAACAGACTTTAAGATATAAATAAATAAATTGATAACAATAATGCACATTTCATACACAGTTTAATTTATTAACAAAGCCCCTACATATCTTTGGATTAAACAATTACAAATTTTTATAAATAAAATTTACCTCAATTTTTCGTTTTACCTTTTCATAATTTTACTTTTTTTTAATTTATGTCTTGTATATTTCATTATAATACTTTCTCAAATACTTATCGATGGTACCTTCGATCAACAATTGATCGAAGGATGGTACGTTTAGAAATATATTTCATAAACAGTGATAAAGGGTTAGCTAAGAGGAGTTGCTGAAGCAATAAACTATTAAATGTATATAATAACTCGATTTCAGAAACATCGATTATTCTAATTAATACATACTACATAGTAACATCAAGATTCAGAAAATATAAGAATATTTTAAATACTCTATTAATATTTGAAATATTTTTTCTACGACCATACTCTTAGTGGCTGGAATGCCCTTTCCTATTCAGACTTCATGCTTTACCCCATCTTAAATAATCATATCCATTACAACATATGTAAGTAGTAAGTACAGTTCTCATAGAATCACAACATCAAATCTACAAATGGATAGTTTAATAGGAATGTTCAACGAAGTTAAAATATGAAATATCCAGTTTCCCGGTTTCATCCGTTCATATGTGGGAGTATACACTCATCAAACGGCGCATTTTAGGTCCTGAAAAAAAGTATGATTTTTTATTTTCATTTTCTCTAAATTCGACAAACACCTGTATGTTTTTTAGAATCTAAGTGACAGATACATCAAATCCAGGATTATATATTTTTTAGAAACGAACCTACATAATTAATTTTGCAACAACTAACTTTGAAACCAACTTGGGAAACTTTTCAGGACTAATAATTCTAATTAATCCTGATAACATAATATAGATTTTACTAGTTACTACCTGCTTCAGGTAAGATTCACATTTTCACTTTAGAGATATCCTGAGCAGTTTATGGTCAAAGAAAACATAAAGGAAGTGAGTATCTTTAAATTTGAATCTTAATATTATAAGACGATTAGCGTAAATCATTTTTCAACTATTATAACCCAGTAATTTCTTTAAGTCTTAATACTATTGAATTGAATATTTCCATAAGAAGCTTGCAAGATTGGCTGACATACAATGTACCCATAAACATATAATTCCAGTTATAGTTAACATTATAAATTATAAATTGAAAATATTCGAATTATGTAAATGACTAAAGTATTAAGTATTATGTTTAGATCTCTCAATTATTTTTTAATTTTAATTTTATGACATCACTATTTATTATTCTATTGGATGATGCAGTTATGTGTATTACCTATAAGTGGAAACTTTACTGATTTGTTAATTTTTATGTTTTCTTTATATTGTGATGTATTGTAATTGTTTGTTTCCCAAATAAATAAAAATAAAATATTTTCACACTTTAGAACTAGCTGTTCCCGCCCGCTTCGCCGGTCGAATAATAGACAGAATATGAGAAAGTTTTCGTACGCATGCGCGCTGCACCGCTTGCCCCACTTCTTCGCGGCAAAAAATACACAACACTAAACACGTAGTGCTTATAAAAATCGTAGTTTCTTAAAACTTTAATAACTTTATATTAAATGAAGATATCTCAATATTTTTTTAGATAAGTGCAAAATGTCTATGAAATAAAACTTAGAAAATTGAATCGAAATCTATCCAGTAGTTTTGCCGTGATGCGCACACAACTGCAGACCTCTATCATTTTATTTATATAGATAAAGATCATCTAAAATATTTTTTTTAATTATTTTAATAAAAAACATCTCCTTTTATAAATCTATATATAGGATGGGCTAAATTTTTTGCAAATAGCAACACTTGATTTCACAAAAAACTGTTAGAGGGAGGGGCGCGTGGGTAGCAGGGAATTGTGCGTCGCTTCACGCAATTTTAGTCACAATGGAGCACTTTACAGGACGATAGCGTGCTTTTTGTGTAAAACAATTTTACTAAAATAACGATTTTTACGTTACTGTACGACGCCTATTTAGAATTAAATACGGACTACGCCGTGTTTCATCACAGCATGGGATCGACAACGAATATTAAACAAACAGGGCCGCCACGTTCAAGAAGAAGCGATAAGAACATTCAGGAGGTTAACATTTCCGTAAGGAACGATCCAGAATCATCTACGCGTAAGGCTCTAGCAATAACAGACTAGTCTGCGGTGAATTTTGTATCTGGACCTCAAACTACACCCATATAAACTTCAAATTCTGCAGGAGATAAAACCAAACAAATACATTCAATTTGAGTTATTGGCTGACACTATGCTGGAGCGATTCTCTAGCCTTGAGAATGTATATTGTTTACTGACGAGGCTCATTTTCACATCAATGGAAAGTTAAACAAGCACAATTGTCGATATTGGAGCAGGAAAATTCCTCGCCTTAAAAACCAAAAGCCACTTCATTCACCTAAAACGACAGTATGGGCTGCTGTATCAGCAAAGGGCACAATCCGTTTTCATTTTCTTTGAAAATAATCAAGGAAATAACGTAAGAGTGAACTCAGTGGAATACGTGAAGATGTTGCAAGAGTTTTTGACACCACAGTTACATGAGTTTGAAGGATACAATAGCAGGACTTGAATGCAACAAGACGGAGCAACATGCCATACGTCAAATGTGACTTTACCGGTGGCTAAAGAAAGGTTCCATAATAAATTGATTTCCCGCAGAGGTGATATTCCATGGCCTCCAAGAAGCCCGGACCTTACACCTTGCCATTTTTTCTTGTGGCGATATCTGAAAAATCGATTGTATCTTAATAAACCGACGACCATATCCCAATTAAAAGAATGCATCAGAGATGAGATATCCGCTATTCCTTTTAGCATGTGTCAGCGAGTGGCCAAAGTTTGTGTAATCAATTGCAGGGTGCCAAAGACAAGACGGGGCACATCTTGACGATATCATTTTTAAAATATAAATTTCAATAAATGTTTATTACGTTAAATAAATGATCAACGAAATAACATTTGTACTTTTATTTCTATTCAAGTTTCAAATGTGCAAAAATTTATGGCCCACCCTGTATTATGTTTACTAAGTTGGTTCTGCATAAGGATTTCTTAATATGATGTAGAGAGTTGTCACTGATTTTCTGCTTGTCTATTTACATCCGTGGTCTATTGTAACATTTTCATTGCCTGAGCAAAGAATATAGATGAAACAGATGTGGCTGAATTTAATTCTTGACAGGGGATTTTAACAATGCAAAGGCAACTAATGGGGTAGCCGTATTCTATCTCTGTTGGTATCATGTACACCAAGATAACTTACCTAAATACTTTGGTACATATACAATTCCTTGGTGTACTAGAATCACCGAAATAACCATTAAATAAGTAATCGAATATGCGCAGCCAACAAATCCCAATGCAGTGCTGAAAAAGAAAATTAGATGTATAGTATGTGATAAATATAAACAATAATGTACTAAAAGTAGTCTTGATTGCCTTTACATAGCCTCCGCATTTTTGATTGTAGTATTATTGATGCATAACAATATGAATCTAAAATGAGTTGGATGTTTTTACCACACTTTTATTTACTTCACCTGTATGTATCTATGCAGCGGAATTTTTGGACTCGATATTTACCCACTTTGAATGATCAAAAAAATTCAACATTTTGCACCCTTGTCAAGACCTAATTAATGACAATACACAAATTTAATAATTTTGTCCCATAGTACTTATCAAGATCATCAGGATTAACGCTTTTTTTCCCTTCTGCCGGAAGATGGGGTTAAATTAATAAAAACATTTACCGATTGGGACTTGACAATAAATAAATTATAGTTTATAATTAAAAAACCAAAAACATGCTTTTATAATTAATCGAACTAAAAAGTTAAAATAAATTATAGTTTAAACAAACACGTTTTTTTATTAAATAAAAAAAATAATATGTCACTGTTCTAAAAGTTCGTTCGGAATGAAACTAGTAAAAAATTATAACGATTGATATCGAGCACCCCACGCTTTTTAGAACAGTGACATTAATTCTCTCATCAGTAATAATAATTATGATTATTATTCTTATGTTAAAAATTATTTTTTACTTTTTAGTTTGATTAATTATAAAAGTGTGTGGCGTTTAATAACGCACCTTTTTTATGATGCGAGATCCAGAAGGCACGACATGTTAGCATAGATATTTTGTGACAAGAAGCAGTAAAACAAAAAGAAACTACGCCATTTGTCAGTAAAAGATGTTATCTCGAACCACCGATTCTAAAATATTATTGATTTATCAGAGGCTTTGTTTGTGTAGCGTACGGTCATAGATTTCTATAAAATAAGTGGTTTTATTCTTGTATTTTGAGTTATCAAATATACGAACTGCTATAAATTGCAACGTGTTGTATTTATATGGTAACAGTTTGGTTGGAGTGAAAAAGGTGATTCTCCTGTAAATTAGCAGGGACTCTGTTCGGAATCCCTCAAGTGTATTTTTTAGTTTTTTTAAACTATAATTTTTTATTGCTGAAAAAGCAGCATACAGGCTGAAGGCCCATTTAATGGTAAACGTCGCCTATGGATGTTTGTGATGTTGGTGCAACCTGCTTGGTTCTACCCCCAAGGCTCAACGAAAAAGTGTTTTAACATATTCTAATTTAAAAAATACACACTTATATAATTAATCAAACTAAAAACTATTCTTAAACTAAGAATAAAATAAGTGATGAGAAAATTAATGTCACTGTTCTACAAGCGCCCCACTGTCTTTCTTTGTTTTGTATGATATTTTTAAGCTCTGTTATGTTCAATATGTTCTTTTTAAAACAAAAATAATACTTACTCAAATTCCATATACATATTTTCGCAGCTCTTTGCTAAGAGTACGGGTTCATCTCTTAAACGGGGACGACAGATAGTTGTAATAGCCAAATCGAATCCAAACAGTAATGCGCAAAATGCAAAAAGTTGTCCCCCAAGATAACACATATAATTTGTCTTCACAACACAGCAGTCCCACCTAAAAGTGGAAAAGCCAAAAGCCATATATCATTATTTAACATTTTGATTTGTCCATCATAGGACACCATGACAGTACACTTTTCCCTATACCATATATCAAGGATCATTTAAATGAAATCAGTAGAAAAGTTGTCCCTTGGCCACCTAGATTCGGCTTTGGTAGTGCTAGAGGGTCCGCAGGCATAAGATATCTGTCATGGCTCATTGAGCTAATCATGGTTTCTAGCCTAGTGTTCAACATGTTAAAAACCGATACTACTTCTTCTTTACGTGGACTTGAATTTTATTTATTAGTGAATAATTTTTCTATTCATGCAGAGGTGGAGAAAAAATACTAACCTCTGTGGCCTGTCTTAGAAGGCAACAAAACAACCTATCCTAGCTACGTGGTAGAGCCCCAGGCCTGTATGGATGGCGACCACCTTTGGTCTTAAGTATGCCGTCATAATAACCTTGTGTTGGGTTCCGGCATTAGTGACCCAAGTTCCTGTACCCTTATGCGACAGCAGCGTGTTCGCGATGCCACTAGTGTTGCAAACACCCATAGGCGACGGTAACTGCTAAATTCTAAGCGGGCTGTCAGTCTGTCTGCTGTCCTACAGCAATAAAAAAAACTCTAAAAATAAACTTTCTATTCCTTCTTCTTTTAAGATAAATATAATAAACATTCACAAACCCTTAGCATTTCTTAAATTTTTATTTATCATGCTTGAATGACTTGTTTTAATAAAAAAAATGAGCCTTGCATTTGTCTGATTGAGGTGATTCAGTCTCAGTGAGCCTTCACTATATGATAGGGGCTTGCACTTTCTCTGTTGGAACCTATTGAACAATGTAAGCTCACTATGCCTTTTCAGTTGTTTTATGTCGAAGAGATCCATGTCCACTTAGTTCAATACCTAACTAATTCTTATGTACAGATAGTCTTTCTTGATATTTTATGCTATAATGTATATATAATGTAAATATATGATTTTTATGTTCTCTTCCTAAACTAAAATATTGAGACAGATATTTTCTTACCAGATGGTGTGGAAATACCTCTCATTTACTTCTATCTGACAAATCTGGCAATAACAACTGTCCGATGTCAAAATTGGGCTGGAAATATAAATTCATATGTATAAATTATAGTAGCTTATCATTATCCCAGCGTTAAATTCTGGTAACATTATATAAAAAAATCCCAACATGAATGAATAATGGCCGGCGGGCGATTCAGCGGTGCTGCCCTAGCGTCACAAACATCTATAAGCGATGTTAGCTGCTTGCTATTGGGTGGGCGGTCATCCTGACTGCTATTTCTTAGCAATAAAAAAAAAATAAAGAACTTTCAAGTGTTTTGAACAGAAAGAAAATCTCTAATCTGAAAATTCTAATACAATTTAACTAAAAGTATTCTATAAACTTGTAGACTATAATAATAACAAATTTTCTAAATCATATTCAATAGTTATCACAAAATATGTATTTAGTAATTATAATGAAATTTCATGAATTTAAAATTTACAGCTCTTCTTCAACTCTTAAAGCTCAGATTTATCTAATTTCAGTAAATGGAAATTATACAAAACAAACATCAACTCCTATCTTCTATACAAATATATAAAATTGGAGGGTCTGTTTGTAATATTAAAATAAGCGCTTTTTACTAAGTGCATTCCGACGTATACAGGGTACATATACCAAAACAACATTTTTTACAATTTTTGTCTGTCTGTTTGTTTTGGCTAATCTCTGAAATGGCTGCACCGATTTTGACGGGACTTTTACTGGCACATAGCTGATGTATCAAGGAATAACTTAGCCTATTTTCATTTTAGAAAAGAGAAAAAATAGTTTTTGTTAAAAATGATAAGTTTCGGAAATCTTATGTCCAATTTAAGTTGACCTCATATTTATATCATCACTCATATGAAATAGGGTGCAGCTTAGGCTGGACACTGTAGGTTGAATTTCGAATTTAAATTAATCTCAGATTTATGTCATCAATCATATGAAATATGGTTTAGCTTAGGCTGGACTTTGTAGGTTCGAACGTACATATTCCACATATTCTGGAGGCCCGCGTAACAGTTGCATTCAATAATACTGACTCTGCATATTTCATTTATATTTTAGGGTTTATAGAGTTTGTAATCCAAAATAAACCATAAGATATATCCAAAAAATGCTGCCCAGTCACTGTTCTACGCGGACAGAGTCGCAGGCACATCTAGTCTATCATATGACTTTATTTATTTACTTTTATTTATGACTGCTTATATTTTTCGTTTACTAATTGTCGATAATCTAATATATAAAATTCTCTTGTCACAGTTTTCGTTGCCATACTCCTCCGAAACGGCTTGACCGATTTTGATGAAATTTTTTGTGCTTATCCGGTATCTATGAGAATCGGCCAACATCTATTTTTCATCCCCCTAAATGTTAGGGGTGACCCAACCCCAAAATTTTTTATTTTAATTTTTTGACATTTTATTATTTATATGGCAGAACAACGTTTGCCGGGTCAGCTAGTCTAATATATAAAATTCTCGTGTCACAGTTTTCGTTGCCATACTCCTCCGAAACCGCTTGACCGATTTTGATGAAATTTTTTGTGCTTATCCGGTATCTATGAGAATCGGCCAACATCTATTTTTCATCCCCCTAAATGTTAGGGGTGACCCACCCCCAAAATTTATTTTTTATTTTTTGACATTTTATTATTTATATGGCAGAACAACGTTTGCCGGGTCAGCTAGTATATAAATAAATATATTGGGATAATTCACACAATGTCATGTAGTCTCAAACTATGTTGCATAGCACTTGTATTATGAGTACTGGAAAACTGATATACTACATATACACTTTTCTTTTGTAAATATATACTCAGACATTGGACTGGAATTGAACTCATGACCTCTTCAAGTGTACTGACATGCGTTAACCACTAAGCCAGGTCATCTGGTACCATATAACAACCAATATTTAAAAAAATCTCTCATTAAAACTGATTAGTTTTTAAAATGATATATACCTATATTCTTTCCCTTTAGAAGGTCCAGAGGCAAGTCCAAACTGAGAGGTCATCTTCATTTGATAGAAAAAATAGCATGAACCTGCCAGTAGAACCAGCAAAACAAAATGTTCATTTTGAGTTATCTCAAACAGAGCCAAAACATATACTTCAAATATTAGGAACAAATATATTCCTGATGCCAACGTCCAGGAGAAAAAGAAGGGTGACCTGAAAAGTAAATAATAAATATAGTGGGGCAATTCTCTTAGTGCCATCTAGTAGTATAACACTTGTGTTATGGTTACTAGACAACTAATAAACCACATTTATACTTTCCTTTTGTAAATAAATTCATATTATACATGAAGACCCAGATGCAAGATGAAAATTGAACCTGTGACCTCCATAAGCATACAGAAATTTATTAGCATTTATATCATCAAAAGTAGTTTCAAATGATTTATGTGTCCTAAAAATTTAGAAATGCATTACAATCAAATTTAGATCACTGTAATAAAGGATATTGTTAGTTAATTATTATTGCACTTCAAAATTACCATTTCAACTCCATTTCTATTTATTTAAAAGCTAAAACATAATTTAAACCATTCTACACAGAGCTAAGGTACTTAGCAGGATGAATGAGATCTATTTTTAAATTGATCTCATATTATATAGACGATTTATCGTTTGATAAAAAAACTATCTCATTGTATGCGAATTTTAAATAAATAACTGCTATGTTAAAAACAGACTGGTAATGCGACTTCGTGACAAAGGAACTACACTACAACCAACCTGTTCTTCTGAGTAGGCCGTGATTGCACGTACAGAGCCCCCATACCAATCATTGTAAGTATTGTAACAGTCACTTCATACGACAATGTTGATAATATCATCAACAATGGTACGATAAAGAAAGGTAAAACTGCATCCATTTCAATTTTCTTTCCTCCCGACTTCCAGGGCAGAATGTCCTGAATGGTGAGCATCATTTTGGCAATGTCCTTTATTTTCACGGCAACTATAGAGGAGGAAGGAAATTTAGGTATTGTTTTAAAGTTCTTACTTCTTAAGTCAAATCTAATGTACTAATACTTGACGTTTTTCCCGTGTTCTAGTTCCAGTCAATTCCAGTATTGCCAGCTAAAGTTAGTTATTTATTCGGGACATCGGTATTAGGGATGATCGATATTCAACGATGTTGAATAAACATCGATGGTTTGCTATCGATGTTTATTGTATTATTAGACGTCAACATCAATGTTTTTCTAATATCAATCATCCATAACGGGACTGTGATTGGAAGTTGATTTTTTTATTAGGAACTGGAAGTGGAATATCGAACCAACTAGAGATGTGACATTGCAAATAATTTATCTTTAAATCTATTGGATATGTAATGATTCAATTCATAAAAAATTGAGCTGCTGAGGATTGATTTTCAAAACTGGTTTTATTTTGAGTTTGTAATTACAACATAAATCAATTGTATAGAAAATGGGGTATCATAATAACTGACTGTATCATTAGAAACAGGGAGTTGTTGTTCAGCAACTTGATATCTACAAATATTTTATAATAATTATTGTAAATCACACCACACCATACTATCAGATTTAAAAGAAAACATTAATTTCATAAGTTTACTTTTTACGTTTATAGGTATAGCTTCAATTTATACAGAGTTTAGGCTTTTCCAATACTGTCTGTCTGTTAAGTAGAATAAGTCTGTCAAGGTTGCTGAGATCCAAGTAGTTACGCTCATCGATTAGATTGTAGCTGGTAATCGAAAAAAAAATTATTACATGTTTCTTGAGTGAATAGAATGATAAATGCAGTCTGTAAATAATTTAAGTGTTGTGTTTAAATTCATACATCTGACTGATATAATAATTTTATGGTTTTATCAAACATATAATCAGATATTTAGTTTTGATTAATTGAATTGATCAGTATTTTTTTTTATAACTAGAGTTCAGCAGACAGGCAAACGGCCCACCCTGGCAAGTAGTCACCGTCACCTATGGACATTTGCAGCACCAGAGGCACTACCAACGCGCTGCCGGTCTCGAAGAAAGTCAGTATAATATATCAATTAAAATATTGTCCTTTTGGACTGAAAAATCAATTCTATGGAAAATCCATTTCAAAGCACTTCTCTAGACGCAACCCGCTTTAGAATTTTTAATCAAGATAATATACCTAAAATTTTTAATCAAGTTATTATTCGCCAATTGGCAACACTATTAGCTAAAGCTATTTGACAGTTTCACTAACGTTCACTGTGTTGGGATTTTTTTTTCTTTACAAAATGTTTGTTTAATTACAATATTTACATTTTACATGACATGAACGCCTTTTAGAAATGAAGGATTTGTTTTCTTAAATTGATTTGATCTATTTGGAAGTCCAAGGTTCAGTCAGCAGTCCAAGAAATGGTTGCTTGCTGATTATATTGACATATTTTATATTGTTAATTGATAGAAAATGGCAGATAGGCCGTTTATAGAAAGAAAGCTGGCAGCCTACCAGCGCTTATAGGTACCTGTCCACGCAGGTAACCGGCGCAGGCATTTATAACAAGCGCCGATAAGCGATGGGCAACGTTCGGCGCTTGTTTATGGTACATGAAAGCGCTGGTAGGCTGGCAGCTTTCTTTCTGTATACGGCCTTATTACGCTTGTATCTGCCATTTATGTTCGTTCTACGTAGTTCTTACTACGTCCGTTCTTAATTGTCAAAGTATTTTATTTTTGAAGTTAAATATAGGAATAATCTAATAATTTTTGTCCGTGCAGGGGCGGAGAAAGAATACTAACCTCTGTGGCCGGGGTCGGCCTGTCGTAAAAGGCGACAAAACAACCCACCCTAGCTACGTGGTAGGGCCTCAAGCCCGTCTGGATGGCGACCACCTTTGGTCTGAAGTATGCCGTCATAATAACCTTGTGTTGTGTTCCGGCATTAGTGACCCAAGTTCCTGTACCCTTATGGGATAGCAGCGTGTTCGCGATGCCACTGGCGTTGCAAACACCTATAGGCGACGGTAACTGCTAAATTCTAAGCGGGCCGTCAGCCTGTCTGCTGTTCTACAGCAATAAAAAAAAAAAAAAGACTACGTCAATAGCCAAGCGGCCACCCCAGCGGCATTTTCTGAAATTGTATGGAGTGCTTGGTATTGGTACGCAAGTAGTGTCGAGGCACAACATAGTCAATTCCCCCACATGGCACGTTTCTGTAATACAATTTTTTTCGAAATTTTCGTATTTTAACATGATTGAAAAGTAATACAAGTACACATGAAAAAAAAAGATTATATCTCTTCTTGAAAGGGCTCAATCATATCAGTAGGTAACACGCTAATGCTACCTACGCTCATTTATAAATGTCAGTTTGGATCGATATGGCTGCATAGCTCTTAGGTAACTACGTCATAACGGTAAAACGCAATTGGATTTACTTTGGCATAAATATATACTATGGATGAATAGAATAACCTGCTGATATTTAGATTATATTATTTTTCAGGATAACTTATTGCGTATCCCAACCAAATATATTAACAATTTCCATGCGGACTAGTCACAAGGGTCTGTGACGTTCTGACGTTGTGTGTGTTGTGCGATCGTTAACATGGCTAATTCTGTCAAGTATAGCAATAAAGTGAGGTTTTTCTAAATGCCATTAATTTTATATTGCAGAAATAAGAAATAATGATTTTGAACTAGAAGAAACTATAGGTATTGTATAATATAGTACATCGAGATAATAATTTCATGCATAAATAACACAAAAACAACATAAATATCTTTCCAAACAATATTTCAACAAACCCATCATATCACAATGGTATGAGGATGCACTGTTATCTTTGCTCGTTATCTATTATTAATTAGAACGGCCTCACGCGGCTCGCGAGCGTCTATCGACTGGCTGCAATTTCGCCTGAGATTCGGCGCAGCTGGCAGCTTGGAGCCTCCGTCGGATGAGCAGGCTTCGGTCCGAGTCCGAGCATGCGCAGTCAGTCAACAGTTTGCGCGCGCACTAATAACTAGCGTTGTATTTTTTACTTTAGCCGGTAGCGATACGAACAGTATTGATCGGGTCTCCGTCGCGAAACGGCGCCTTCGAAATGTGTATTACTAAGTTCATAATTCAAAAACAATTTAACGAATATCTGGATTAAAATGGAAGTGTGAACGGGTGTTCCAGTGGTACATTTGAAAGAAGAGATGTCGAAGGTTAGTCCTAGACACGATAATTTAGATTTTTTTTGTTGCAAAAAAAATCACGTATTGTTTGTACTTTGTAGGTAGTTGCATAAACCCAATGATTTTATTTATATCTAAAATATCATTGCATAAACCCTATAAGGACGTGAATTTCTGTTTAAAAAACATTAAAACAGACTTCTATTTTTAAACTACAAATTGTTTACTAATAGCATTTTTTAAAATTTTACTATTGAGTATATATAAACATAAGATTTTATTGCAAAATCTTTGTGCAAGGTCTTTTCATCCGTGTAATGGGATACATGAGATACGACCCGCAGATCGTATATTACATCGCAGACGGGAATTGTCGCCTTGTTATACTTATTGAATAATGTAGTCGTTTATGTGAAATGTTTCGAGTGAAAATCGAAATTGTTGCAACATACTGATAAACATTAAATGCAATATTTATTTGCGATTGTACTATCCAGTGTTTCTAACATTTCATTATGAGTACAGTCAGAAAAAGAAAATTAATTTTTAATCTGTTATTTTAGCTTTTATAAACGTAATATAGATGATACGTACTTGTACGTGGATTTAAGAACATAGTTACTTTTTATTTTTGCGATTATTTTGTTGTTTGCCCTATTTAATTAAAATGGTCTTTTGTGAAGTCACCCAAATTCAATATGGCGTAAGCAATTGCTAATTATGTTAACACGTTACAGTTTCGTTGATATATAACTAAGATTTTTAGAGTTAAGACATTATTTTTAAATCGTACTTTCTCTTATAATTTATTTACATCACGATATTATCAAAAATTGATTTCAGCGTTACATGCACCAGTGATGTATAAAAATCTGAAGAAAAATTGCCTCAGCGTTGCATATTACAGTAGGAAACAAACCAAGATTATTTGAGGTTGTTATTTAAGTGAGATATAATACAAAAAGGCTACTTTTTTACAAAGCTTCGGATTTTTAATCGAATTAAAATAAATATAATGATACAATTCACACAGCAAGATCTAGTCCCAAAGTAGCATAGCACTTGTGTTATGGGTCTAGATAACTAATACACTACATATATACTTTTCTTTTATAAATAAATTCATACTATACATAAACATGCAGACGTGAGACGGGAATTGAATTCGTGACTTGACAAGCGCTCCGGTGCGTTAGCCGTTAAGCCACGGAGGTTTTCTTATCGATTTCCCATTGTAACGTTTTCACTAATTGTAATAGTCGCATTAAAAAAATCATATATTTTGGCGCATTTGGAAAAAAATTATGAGAGTAACATTTTTTTTAGGTTTGAATTGTTCTCTCCTAAGTATCTGTTAAGAACTGGAAGTTAACATCAATTATCGCGTCCTACTTTAAGAAACCTTAATGTTCTTGTTAGTTTAATTTGTAGGCAAGTACTACACCGAAATATATCAGTTCTCTGTTGGAAAATTCAATTTGTCATTTGATCGAGTTAAGACATGGCATAATTATTACTACTCCTCTAAACAGTAACTTTGTATTTAGAACTAATAGTAAACTGAACGTTGTCGGCCTATAATTATACGAGACTTACGCTCATGTGAAAGTCTTTTATTATCAATACCTACACATTCCTCATCCTTTGCGAGTAATTCATTTCGAGTACAATCTGCCCGTCTTTGGAACTGCCTGCCTTTGACCATCAGACAAATCAAATCAGTTCATTCCTTTAAAACAACTGTAGTAGATCATCTTCAGTCTATGAAATAGCAAACCCGTATACATGATGTTATCAGCAAACTATTGTATATATATATATATATATATATATATATATATATATATATATATATATATATATATATATATATATATATATATATATATATCATCATCATCATCATCATTTCAGCCGGAAGACGCCCACTGCTGGACAAAGGCCTCCCCCAAAGATCTCCACGATGATCGGTCCTGCGCTGCCCTCATCCAACCTATCCCGGCGATCTTGACCAGATCATCGGTCCATCTTGTGGGGGGCCTACCAACACTGCGTCTTCCGGTACGCGGTCGCCATTCGAGGACTTTTCTGCCCCAACGGCCATCAGTCCTTCGAGCTATGTGCCCAGCCCACTGCCACTTCAGTTTTGCAATCATCCGGGCTATGTCGGTTACTTTGGTTCTCCTGCGAATCTCCTCATTTCTGATTCGATCTCGCAGGGAAACTCCGAGCATAGCCCTCTCCATTGCTCTCTGAGCGACCATGAGCTTTCTCATAAGGCCCATAGTTAGCGACCACGTCTGCGTTCCGTATGTCATCACTGGCAACACACATTGGTTAAAAACCTTCGTCTTGAGACACTGCGGTATTTGGGACGAAAAGATTTTACGGAGCTTCCCGAACGCTGCCCATCCGAGTTGGATTCGACGAGTGACCTCTTTCGCGAAATTGGACCTGCCTAACTGGATCGTTTGACCCAAGTAGACGTATTCGTCAACAATTTCGAAAGTACACTTCCCAACTGTTATATATATATATATATATATATATATATATATATATATATATATATATATATATATATATATATATATATATATATATATATATATATATATATATATATATATATATATATATATATATATATATATATATATTTTTTTTATTGCGTAGGACAGCAGACAGGCTGACAGCCCGCTTAGAATTTAGCAGTTACTGTCGCCTATAGGTGTTTGTAACGCCAGTGGCATCACGAACACGCTGCTGTTCCATAAGGGTACAGGAACTTGGGTCACTAACGCCGGAACACAACACAAGGTTATTATGGCGGCATACTTAAGACCAAAGGTGGTCGCCATCCAGACGGGATTGAGGCCCTACAACGTAGCTAGGGTGGGTTGTTTTGTCGCCTTTTACGACAGGCCGACCTCGGCCACAGAGGTTAGTATTTTTTCTCCGCCCCTGCACGGATAAAATATTGTATAACTATGATTCACTATCTAATATTTTGTATGTATATTGCTCATACGGCATACTTAAGACCAAAGGTGGTCGCCATACAGACGGGCTTGGGGATCTACCACGTAGCTAGGGTGGGTTGTTTAGTCACCTTTTACGAAAGGCCGGCCTGAGCCGCAGAGGTCAGTATTTGTCCGCCCCTGCACGAATAAAACTCGTATTTAGTCGTCATTCGGACAGTGTAATTTCCTAAAATTTAAAATTCTAATTTGCCAGCGCTTGACTTCTTCATTTGCTATTTAGAGGGAGCGGTATAAATTATTGTAACATTCTATTCTGAATAACTTCTATGGTTTAAATTTAAGCAGTATGTACTCTGGCCTGCGTAGAGGAACTGGAACTTGGGTCACTTATGCCGGAACACATGTTGACTTATTTAGGGGCGATTGTCATCCAGATAGGCTCGGAGCCTTACCACCCAGGTAGGGTGTGTCTCCTTTTATGTCAGGCTTCCCCGGCTGCAGGAGTCAATATTCTTACTACTACGGGAAAAAACCTAAATTTAATCTATGGAATGGTATATTAATAATATTTTGTTTACTGAAGTATTTTGTCTAGAAAAAATAAAGCTATAAGGCTTCCCATTCTCCTATTAAATTACTTTCTGTATTTATACATACAATTAATTATTTAGTATCAGTGTGCAGTAAATCATATAATCGAACATTTTAATTCTTAAACCGGTTAGTAAGAATGGTAACCTCTGTTTTTTTGTTATTAACTTGAATTTTAATCTTAGATCTATTTATGATTTGATACGAGTATATCTCTGATTCCCTCAAGTTACATCAGGTTACATATTATGAGAAAGCTCATGGTCGCTCAGAGGGTAATGGAGAGGGCTATGCTCGGAGTTTCCCTGCGAGATCGAATCAGAAATGAGGAGATTCGCAGAAGAACCAAAGTAACCGACATAGCCCGGATGATTGCAAAACTGAAGTGGCAGTGGGCTGGGCACATAGCTCGAAGGACTGATGGCCGTTGGGGCAGAAAAGTCCTCGAATGGCGACCGCGTACCGGAAGACGCCATGTTGGTAGGCCCCCCACAAGATGGACCGATGATCTGGTCAAGATCGCCGGAATAGGTTGGATGAGGGCAGCGCAGGACCGATCATCGTGGAGATCTTTGGGGGAGGCCTTTGTCCAGCAGTGGGCGTCTTCCGGCTGAAATGATGACATATTATGGACCAATGAGACTAGGTTACTACCTCCTTTTAATATAGTTAAATAGAAAATTAAATGACGGTGTAAAATTTTAGCGAAATCACCTCTTTCTTTTGTGTTAATGAATAATTGTTGCACCGCACACCGCACCGGCGCGTTGTTAATTATTTCTAGTTTTGAAGAGCTTGATTTAGTTCATTATTTTAAACTGGCATTTACAATTTTAATTGTCTATGAGATCATAAAAAATAAAGTTAAATTAAGTTTGAAACGAAACAAGAATTGAAATTAATGGTTTGGCCAATGCAGAAATTAACTCGAATGGTGGTTAATCTAAGATAGGCGTGAAGAATATTTTCAAGATCTTCTTTCATGTTGTTTACATTTCATTAAATTTTTATGCGTCGCTGTTTCCATGATCCGTCATTTATTATGGAAGACAAGAAAACAGATTGCTTAGGAAAAAATTAAATGGTGCCTGTTTTCTTTGCTATATATGAACTAGCGCAAGAATCAATCCATTTGTTGCCTTATACTTTATCTTCAGAAAAATGTTGGGGAGGTTCTATTCTTATTTCTTCTTCTCTTATTATACTTTCAAGACTATTAAGTTTAATAAATATGCGGCCATTTTTTCCTTAATGTTCCTCCGGGTCTTTTTCCTACAGTGTATTTTTGAGGAGGTTTTGGGACCTTGAGTTAGCACTCTTTACCCTTTTATAAGCTTTGGGCCCTCCGGCGACGTGACTGGAGCTGAGGAAGCGCACATCTTAATGGTCGACGCGACTCCACTGTAGATCTACATTGGTCCATCTTAGCGGCTTTTGTTGGCCTGTCTGTGGCTTGGTGATTCCATGATCTCAGTTGCCCATCTCCCAGGTCCTAGAAACGTTCTAATAAGTTTCTGGGAGTCTGTACTCTATGCTGCAATCTATGGCCTGGCGTGCAGAGGGGCAAAGCTGCGGAAGTTCTTAATGTGAAGAACTGTCGCATCTTATATTAATAAGAGTTGTTTTGTAATCATAATATTAAAAATGTATGTTTAAAAATACTATTGACGACTACATTAAAATAGTATCAACCGCCTTATCTTTAGCACAAACGTTGCATTCAAAGCATTCACTTCGGGTAACGAAGTACACCGTTTAGGTCCGTTATGTGCAATATTATCTCAGATAAATTTTTTTGCGCTCCAAATGGTGTTGGTTCTGTTACATTATCTCTTCTTGAACAAAAGAGGATGAGGTTAATCTGGCTAAAGTTAGTTTTGACAATGACTCCACGATCCTCCAAACCTTTGCTTTCTATAAACCAGGGCAAGGATTAACTCATTTGTTTCATTTTACGACTCCATTGGATAGTGGTGGGATTTTTTAGTTCGGCAGACGGGTAAACGGCCACCCGGCTATGGTCGTTTGCAACACCAGAAGCATTGCCAACGCGCTGCCGGCCTCGAAGAAATGTTTGTAAATCAGGTAGCCGGTCATTCTACCAATTTGCCTTGAATTGCGTCACATAACATTATAAATTTTATGCATGAAAATGAATACACAAAATCTTTACGCTGTTTATTTGTTTGACCGTATCTAAATAATACTACCAATAACCTGTTAAAAGATAATCCATGTGTTGTCTTCAGACTAAGTTTTTAATAAATAATTTTATTTAAACAATAAATTTAATTAAATGTAAATTAACTTTAAAATATTTTAAAATTAATTAATTATAAAAGGAAAGGAAAGTTGGGATATTTTTTAACGTTAAGGTTTATAATGCTACAGTTATAAAGTATATGATGGAGTTCTCCTTGATGTGGTTGTAGTGCTATGAGTTGTTTGATTTACTATGACCTCGTGATCCCGGGTTGGATTTCCGGTATAGAATTTCAAACAACGACCTTACCGCCATTGTATCACTGTTACTACGATGCTTCTCACAGATTTTACTATGTAACCTAGTTTTAATGTAATGTTGTTGTTGTAATGTGTATTGATATTGTTTTTTATTGCTGTAGTACAACAGACTGGCTGACGGCCCACTTAGAATTTAGTAACTACCGTCGCCTATGGGTGTTTGCAACGCCAGTGGTATCGTGAACACGCTGCTGTCCCGTAAGGGTACAGGAACTTGGATCACTAATGCCGGAATACAACACAAAGTTATTATGGTGGCATACTTAAGACCAAAGGTGGTCGCCATCCAGACGGGCTTGAGGCCCTACCACGTAGCTAGGGTGGGTTATTTTGTCGCCTTTTACGACAGGCTGACTCCGGCCGCATAGGTCAGTATTCTTTCTCCGCCTCTGCATGGATAGAAATTTATCATATTATGTAACTTTATGTGCAATAAAAAGTACCTAAATAAACACAAATCTTCTATTAGCTTCTTTTTGGAAATGCTCTTTATGTGTTTGAGGTATCGGAGTCCCTGAAATGTTTAATTAACATCTTCAGTCGAGATAACTGTTCAAGTTGAGATTCGGAGTAATCATCATTAGTGTTTGATTCTTGCATAGAGGGTATTTGAAATCCTGTCTCCTGATTTTTGTTACCTACCCTCACTCTCGGTGAGGTAAATGGTGAAAGCGAGTGTGGGACGAATATAATATAAGTAGTATTGCGCAAGTTCCTAAACATGCGGGACGGTCGACGTATCTACCCACCACTCCTCTCTCCCTTCTCTCTCATACAGTCCACTGCTCTCGAGCTATCCTTCTCATTCCTGTACGGTGCAATCTCAGTCCGTGACCGGCAAGGTTCTTCTTCTTCTCTTTCGTTGCGCTCTTGTCAGAGCGGTCGTGGTCATCATTTTTCAGTCACACGCCTGACAATCCGTCTCCATTCCTCCCGGACAGCTGCTTTTCGGGATCACACGTGTAATGGGACCGGCAAGGTACAATTAGCTTATTGAAGTCCACGGCTGGACATAGGCAGAGGCCTATGAGGCCTAAGAGAGCTTAAGGATTTTTACAGGGCCATCTCTTCGGCGCGTTGCATACAGCCCATGCTAGTTGTAGTGTTTCTATGCGTGTTTCACTGGCTCGACCACGTCCACGTCGGAGATACGCGAGACAGCGTAGGTATGTTATAAGTACCATAGACTAAGTCTCATACACTACAATAGCCTCTTAAGGCAGGTAGTCGTCCAACATCGTCGCTGGGTGTCCTATACTACGTTTATCGAGATGCGGTCTCACTCAAGAACTTGTTTACCCTATCGGGGTATTTATCGTTTCTACGGCAGATATGGCCGTCTCACTACCACTTCAGCTTGCTGATTACAGAAGCACTGTCGGTGACTGGTTCTCTGATGGATCACTACATTACAAATGCGATCCCTCAAAGAAACTCCGAGAATTACTCTTTGCATAGCCTGTTGAGCGACTTAATTAGTAGACCAACAACACTGTGAATATCTATTTTTCAGCTCCTTAAGTGATTAAGACGCTTACTTACAATCACAGCTTAAAGATTTTCGTCATCAGGCATTGCGGTGTGGGCGACGAGATGTGGAGTGATAAGTGAATTAAAAGATCTTTAAAAGTGGCACCTATGACATAAACTGAACAAAAAGAGATGAGTAAATTTATTTGGCTATTTAAACAGATTCAAAAATAAATTTACAGTGTTATTGGTAAGTTAAGAATCGTTTCGGATATATCATTGGCCGTGGCGTTAGAATGGCAGTTGTCGTCATAAAAATAAGTTATACATATTGTAGCATTTTTGTGCCTTTGGAGAAGAAAATATTAGGTGTACCAGAAAGTCATTACCGGTTTTTTGGGAAAAAAACTACGTAATTTTTAAGAAAATGGAAAAAATTATTTATTCAAAGTATTGGTTATTTGATTTTATACTCTTGCCTATCTTTCAGGCAAGTCCTTTAAGCAAAACTATTCATCGAGCCATTTTCTAACTTCTTCGAAACTGGCGAAGTGTTGCTCTGCAAGCACGAGTCGCATTGATGCGAAATGTTGATAGTCGGATGGAACAAGGTCTGGAGAGTACGGCGGGTACAGTCATATATCCTATCCGAGTGCTTTCTACGCTTCCTTGACTAAAATGTGCTTTAAAATCACTTTACCACTATCACTTTGTGCCAAATATTCTTCAAACAATCTTTTCAGTACCTTCTCGTAAAATTTTTTTTGAGTTTATAGAACAATTTTTGGTTGTTATAAATTAGCACTTAGAATGTACCGGCACTGCGTCACCGCCAAAAAAGTTCGACAGTTTATTGACACTGGCTGTTCCGAAACTCGTTGTGGTCGCAATACATTTAGTTTTTGTTACAGCATCTCCGGTAAAGATTATTATTTCCATGTTTACCTTATTCGGATTACAATTTATTTTAGTTTTGCAAATTGGATGCTATTGTTACACATGGATTTTTTTTGGGAAGGTGGCTATGCTCGTGTATAGTATTCATCCTATCACTGCGTCTAATAGTCCACATATAAAGTATAGCTCAATGTGTTACTACTTTCAGGTTGGACACGCTTATATGGTCTTAGTAAATCTTAATAATCTTTGAAAGCAACACACGCTTCTATAAAATTATATTTTTCATCAAGAAATGAAAGGATCATGGAAAATGTAAAGAATGCGAAGTAGCTAGATTCTGTAACTATATTCATCATATTATTATGCAATCTAGATGAAACGTTTGTAAGAAGAAAAATAAGGATTGCCTTTAAAAAGTATAGATTCGTAGCCAAGTAGCCTTGAAATAGAAGAATAAAGTAATGGTCTAAGATACAGCAAGTTTACCTAGGAGAAATGATTCGTTTTTATATTGCTGTAGGACAGCAGATAGGCTGACGGCCCGCTCAGAATTTAACAGTTACCATCGCCTATGGGTGTTTGCAATGCCAGTGGCATCGCGAACACGCTGCTGTCCCATAAAGGTACAAGAGCTTGGCTCACTAGTGCCTGAACACAACACAAAGTTATGGCGGCATACTTAAGACCAAAGGTGGTCGCCATCTAGACGGGTTTGGGGCCCTAACACGAAGTTAGGGTGGGTTGTTTTGTCGCTTTTTACGACAGGCCGACCCCAGTCGCAGAGGTTAGTATTCTTTCTCCGCCTCTGCACGGACAAAGAAAATTGTAGGCTGTATGTAAAACAGGCTCGGTGTTCTATTTTACATCAGTGCGCTTCAAGAAGGTGGATTTAAAACACATTCTCCACACTGGGGCGGAGTAAGGATACTGACCCTGAAGCCGAGGGCAGTCTTGTATAATTGTAAAAGGCGACTCAAAAAACCTATCCAGATGGTAGGGATTTAAGGCCGTCTGGATCACAACCAACCAACCCTCTCTAAATATGCCCCCATAATAATCTTGTGTTGTGTTCTAGCATAAGTGAACCAGGATCCACTCTCCCTACGCGAACTGCAGCGTTTTAGCGAAGCCTCTGGTGTCGTAAACAACTATAGGCGACGGTAACTGGTTAATATTAAGTGGACCGTCAGCCTGTCTGCAGTTCCACAATAATAAAAAAACATTACACCATCTCTTAGCTATCAAGTCGATGTGTTTATTGTTGCTTTCTAAAGTATTTAAAACAATAATTCATTACATCATTGTATTAAAATTGCGCATAAAGACACCTGTATCCGTTAAATTTACGCGTTTATTATTTATTTATTGCAACAGAATATATTTTAACATATATAGTGTTTTTTTAATTTTTATATTTTCGTTCTATCTCTAATCAAATTTTAATAGCTTAAAAGCTGGAATAAATTCCAAAGGATTAAATTTTTTTCTTACTGTGATTGTAAGCAATTACCGTCGCCTATGGGTGTTTACGACGTCAGGGGCACCGCCAACACGCTGCCTTTCGCCTAAGGCAGTGTTTTTCAATCTTTTTGAATACGCGACCCCTCTAAGGGTTGAAAAATTCTGGCGACCCCCTTGGGCCATAAAGAGACAAAAAGTAAGTAATTTATAAGACTACGTTTATGATTTTTTCTATTTTGGTACCTATATTCATTATTAACACCTACATTGTGTAAGAAGCCGCGACAGCTTTGAAGGTAAGTACGAGATAAGTTGGTAAGGACACGTGCGGCTTTGATTTGGACGCCAATTTGCACGGATCTAACTTCGCGGCGTTGCCACACCGCATTAGCGTCGCGGGCGAGAGCTTTTTCCTTTTGCCGGTGACCCCCCGAGTAAGGCTCCCCCACCCCCCTAAGGGTCGCGACCCACATGTTGAAAAACACTAGCCTAAGGGAACTGAAACCTAGGTTACATATGCCGGAACACAGCGCCAAGGTTATTATGACGGTATATTTAGAGTCCAAAATTAGTTGTCATCCAGTCGGGCTTGGAGGTTACCACCTGGCTAGGGATGTTTTGTCGCCTTTTACGACAGACCACCCCCGGCCGCGCGTGGTCTAATCTTTACTCGGTCCTTGCACGGAGAAAAGTGAGAGTTAATAAATAAACAATGAAACATTGACCTTACATACCTAGTTAAAGGAAGAAATGAATTAATTACAATTTAGTGATTTTTTTTTGTTCTCTTTACATGCTTTATCCACATTATCGTTCAAGTTGACACTTGCATAGGGTATGGATAAATGCCTTTACATATTATGTCGATTGCGTCTTTTAAGGGAGGGAGGAGAGCTTTTGCGTAGCTGCCCACCATACCTACATAAAAACTAGATGGTTGATCCGGGCTTCGCCAGATGGCCCAGGAGGCGAAGTGCAAAATTGTCTTCACCTCGCCTTTTGGGAGATCCATCTTTAGCTCTATAGTGCATAGTTCTACTTTCGGATCCAAAAACAATAAGGAGTATAATCTGGTAACCTCTGTCGGCCACAGCTTTAATCTTCGGCTCCTGGCGACCACTAAAACAGTCTGCAAGCCTCAATTATATTTTTTCATGTTTTATAATGAATTCACTAATGTAAACTAAACTTGTAATTAATTACTTCAGGAATTGAATATACGGACTTACATGTAAAAATCATTATCGCAACTCGGCATTAGCATTATACCGATACAAAAAGTTGCCAATACGAGGCAATGTGTACAACAACCTATCGATTTCATGCAGGGTTGCGAGATGATTAAAATTTATAAGTTTTGATATATCTATACAAATAAATAAGATTGGTGGGTCTGTTTGTAATATTAAAATAACCGCTTTTTACTAAGTGCACTCGTACGTATACACGGTACATATACCAAAACAATATTTTTTACAATTTTGTCTGTCTGTCTGTTTGTTCCGGCTAATCTCTGAAACGGGTAGACCGATTTTGACGGGACTTTCACGGGCAGATAGCTCATGTAACAAGGAGTAACTTTTATTTTATTAGGAGCTACTTTTATTAAAAAAAAAATGGTTTTAGTTAAAATGATCAGATTCGGATTTTTTTTTCATCCAACTTAAGTTGACCTCAGATTTATATTATCAATCATATAAAATAAGGTTCAGCTTAGGCTGAACTTTGTAGGCTCAAACGCAGTTTGTATATTTCATTTATTTATATTGTAAGGTTTATAGGGTTTGTAATCCAAAATAAACCAAAATAATTCAAAAAATGCTGCCTAAAGTCACTATTCCACGCGGACGAAGTCACGGGTACAGCTAGTAATTTATATAGAATTTTACCTCAATCGTATTTTGAAACTTCTTTAACACCGCTGTGATTTGAACATTCGATGAAACGAAATAGCGACAACAAAAAGAGACAAATATATTCATAAATAGTATTTAGACTGCGAGAAAATGAGATAGAATACAAGTATAGAGTGTTTTTTATAATCATCATCTTCTCTTTAGGCTTTCGTAGTTTTATACACTTTTTTATACACTAATATATGAAATGTAATTTACCTTTCTGAGTTTCTCCTCTGCTGTGTGAATTGCATACACACATAGTTTTTTCAAAATGGTCAATGTATTTTTTTCAATCGGTAGTTTTTTCGGAAAATTACTCTTACACTAGATTAGATTACACTCTAAAAAATTTGTTTTGTTTTATGAGTTTTACCATCGTAGCGTCATCATCCTAGGTTGCAACCCAAACTTCCGACTTTTTCTTCTCCACCTCGCACGGTCTTCGGCATCCCTGGTAGTCTACTAGAACACATGTTACCCTTTACGATGTCAAGCACTTTTTGGGTGTACCCCTCTTGCCGGGGCCTGGCGGAGGCGGCATGCTTTTTACATTAGTTCCCACTTAAGTAGCCGGTTGCCTCAAAAGTAATTCAGTAGAACAATAGTTCTCAATAGATAAACAATAGAACTACAGCTACATTGTAGCTACGTGTAATAAGCTTCTTCATTCGATATATTATTATTCAAGTTTTATTATACGTTTTTTATGTAATACAAAAGATAATATAAAAACTATTTAAAACAATAACACGAATAGAATAAAGTAAGGTAAATTATTTCACATCGTATATAATAACTAATATTATAAATGCGTTTGTTTGTTTGTTACGCTTTCACGCTTAAACCGCTGAACCAATTTTGATTTTTTTTTAAATTCATATGGCAGAACAACATTTGTCGGGTCTACTAGTATAATATAAAAATAATTCCTTAGCATAAAAACTTTTGAGGTTTACACGGTCGAGGGATTTTTAAATATTTATTTCGAAGGGTTATTATTTGATGAATTTTTTAAAATACAAGTGACGTGATCCAACGCTGCGAAGTAGGTTACGCCGCTCTTTTCTTAGAAGTATTAACGTGTTTAAATTACATTTGCAACTCTTTATCGGTGTTCAATAGTCAACAAAGTGAACGTAAGTTGCCGCGGCCGAGAGAAATGGATAGCATGTGAAAGTTGTAAAAAACAGTTTTTAATTATTTTGTGCCAACAGAAAATGTATGAGATGAAGGAAAATGGAAGAATATGCGTTAGCCATGTTAATATGTTTTTATAATAAACAATTACTAATTTGGATTTAAAGAAATATTTTTGGCCTCAGCCGGTCAACCCTATTTGTCCGTGCCGGTAATTAATGTATTGGTATTGTGGAACTCTGTAATTAACCAAATAAATAGAATGTTACTGATTGTTATAAATGGTTCGTTTTATCGGTTATACATACTAATATGAAGTAGAGGTAAAATGAACAGACAGGATTTTAATCTAGGAAATAAATTTTTTGTTAAATAAAAATTAAATTATTGAGAAATATTAAATATTAGTACTTTTCTTATACAAATATAAGACAATATCTTGAAAAAAATTTCAGCATTGCAAATAAAAAAACACAATTGCGTTGCTCTGAAAATAAAGGTTTATTTTATAATTTACATAGTAGACGATAATAAGAACAATTTATTTAAATATAAATAATATGACCTACCGGAAAATAAAGAAACGTCAATTAAAGTATTTTTTCAATTTGTCAATTCCATCTTTTTATAATTTTTATAATTTACTAAAAATACAAGCATTAAATAAAAATCTTGACACTTACGAAAACTGCCAACATAGTTGCTTTACCGACCGAAGTTAGTCGCCATTACTTCCAACACCATCTATGAACTAAATATTTATATATGGTATACTGTTATTGACAGCACAGCCCAGTAAAAATTAAAGAAACAGTTTCTTTGCAAAAATATTAAATACTATCTAAACCGTACTATAAAATATGGTATTACGACAAAGGAAACCCTAATCTGCATCCCCCAGAATTCTAGTGAAATAATTTTAATATTACCTAGTCAGGTCATAAATTCTGTCACATGTTTAATGTAAAATAATTGTAACAAGTTTATTCATTATGTAACCATTCATATACCAAAATGAACTTAACAAAACATAGATTCTTATGACATTAAAGTTTATTCAAAATGACCTCCGTGATTTTGAATACAGGCCTTCAATCTGCGCGGCCAGTCGTCTATCGCAGCACGAACGAGGTCCATGTCAATATCGGCGGCTGCCTTAATCAAGGATGTCTTGAGTGACTCCAAATTGGGATGAGGCTTTGAGCACGCCTTTTCCTCCAAGTGTTGCCATATCTTGTAATCTAACGGATTCAAATCTGGACTGGAGGAGGGCCAGTCTTCGTGCCGGATGAAGTCGATTTCACGCGCCGCCAGCCAGTCTTGTGTGCTCTTCGCTCTATGAGCTGGCGCCGAATCTTGTTGGAATACCCAGTGCCTGTTATTGAACATGGTATGAGAAACAGGTTCCACAAGGTTCGTCAGGACTGTATTTTGATACACAACAGCATTCGTTTTTACACCTTTCTCACAAAAATGTACCTCTGTTAAGCCCCAATAAGAAACTCCCAACCATACCATTAGCGAGGATGGAAAATGACCTCGTTGGACACGCGGAATACGGTTGCTCGCTTCTTCACTACTGTGTGCGTACACCTTATCATTTTGTTTGTTGTAGCTCTCTTCTACGGTAAACATTTTTTCATCCGAAAAAAGAATTTCCCGATATTTTTTTCCCGCGTACCGCTTCAACAAAGCGCGGCATCTCTTCAGTCTCAGGTCCATTAGACGAGCATTCCAACGATGTCCTGTTTTTCTTCGATATGCCCGAAGCCCTAAGTCTTCATTTAACACCCTTTTCACCGTGGTTCTGCTTAACCCCATCTGAAGGGCCAACAGTTTCTGCTTACGTTTGGGATTTCTTTGAATTCGTGCCTTCACAGCTTTTATCACTGCTGGAGTCCTAACAGACCGCGGGCGACCACTTCTTGACCTGTCATCTACACTAGAGTCTTCATTTTATCGTTTGATGGTACGATAAACGAATCTTTTGGTTATATTCAAATTTTTCAGTATGTTAAAAATTTGAATTGGCGCGTAACCGCAACGATGCAACGCAATAACTGCAACACGGTCTTCTTTAAGCGTCCACTCCATATTTAAAAATGAGTAAAATTCTAAAAGTATACATTTTTATTTTCATGAACAATTCGAAATTCGAATTCAATAAACTTTTTTGTGGCCAGCATTCTAAAAGAAAAGTTTTTACTGTGTGACAATACTTATGACCTGACTAGGTATAAGTATTTACAAGGTGAAGAAAAATTGATGAGGAAAACACTAAGTGCAAATCCGCTTTAGATAAATGTGACTGACTGACCAAGTAACTACTATAATTATGCCAATGTGTGGATTACGCTTTTTTAATCAATCATATTATTTTTAATAGTATTTGATAGCTTATATAAAAATCGGCAACAAAAAAGCAGTCTTATAAAACTAATTTACTTGTAATTAATTGACCTGACGACAACCAGAAAACCTTGAAAAAACCGCTGACCTCTTATGTGTTTTTATAATGTAAAGAAAAACTAAATCGCAAGCGGAAATTAATTATTTGTTTGCTATCGATTTGAAAGTTCCATCAAAGCGAATACCAGCGAAATTTAAAGAAATACCTAGCGGCATTAACTTAAAAAATAGGTATTTAAAAATTAGTGTTAGGTTAAAGCTTTTAATAGCTTTAATGCGAAGTACATCGAAAAAAGAACGTCACAATTTCGTTTCCTATAATTTAAATCTTACATAATTATCATGGACATCTCTCATTACAATACTGTTATGATTTGAAGTTTACATGTTGATGGAGTTGAGAGAACATGGGAACATGATAATAAAATAACGCAGTCGTATAAAATTTAGGATCGTTCGGCAAAACATGGTATCATTAGTAAATTTAAGGTATTTAGTGCTGATTGCATTGATAATTATTTTTAATGGCCTATCTCGGTATCTGTATCCGCTTAAACACTTACGGTGGGGCACGACAGCTCCGCGAGGTTCTATCTTAGCTACGAGTAGATAAGACCCTCTAGGCTCAATTCATAGAGCAATTCCTCCAGTTTCTGATAAAGTTGACCTTTTAACAAGTTTAGTTATGGGTATGAAACTAAAAAATGTTTAAATTTTCCACGACTGCATTCGTAAATAAATACTTGCTAATAAAAACGTGACCGACTCGTTTGAGTACCTAACATGTTTATCAAAATCCAGTTTTTAACGAGTGAAATAAGTTCTGAGAAACATATTTATCTAAAAAAAGTCTTAAATTAATAAACATATTTTTATAATAATTTAATATATATTTTATAATAATTTAACTTTATCTCGTCTGCTGGGTCTTAAATCAGTGGTCGTAAAATGGTGGCCCCATTTGGTTTCCTTTTAAGGTTTGAGATGTGGTACCACTTTACTTTTACCTTTTTACAGAGAAAAAGAAATGGCCCGGAAAAAGATAGATAATAGTCAGTGACATAATTTTATTGCTGGAAAGCAACAGACAGGCATACGGCCCACTTAAAACCTTCGCCTATGGATGTTTGTGACGCCGGGGTACCGCTAAACGCTGTCATTCGATTAGGCAGCCGGAATGGAACGCATTGACAATTCTTTTTTCAAAAATTTGTTTTTGGACATAGGCTAAAATTATGTCTCATTGAATGAAGCATTTGCTAAAAGCTAAAAGTTGAAACCTTCTCTGAAAGACCAACAGATTTATCCGGAATGACAAATAATTTAAACTACATTTAAGCACACATTTAGCCTGTAAGTAACAAAAGTAACATAGCGCGTACATTCGTGATCACTTTTTTACACACCATTTGTATCATTAGCGTATAATGGCTTCGACAACAATGCCTGTGATGAACTGGTCGACTGGCAAAAGTGAACTCAGCCTGACCATGAACTTTTAATGCCGGTTTAAATATACTTTTTGTAACTGGAAACCTCACGAGTTACATCGGTATTCTTATAGTGTGATCTCGTAAGTAAATAATTAATATATATGTTTTACTTCTTTTTTCATATAGATCTTCTTCTTCTCCGTCGCAACCTCATGACTGAGGGACGTGACTGTGGTGCGCAGTCCTCGCTACCGGTTCCCTCCAGCCACTTCTGTCTTGCGCCATCTGGATGGAGGTTTGAAGGGTGGCTCCCGTAGTGTCCTGAGTCGTGTGCGTCCACCTGAGAGCGCTCTTTGCTCCTCTTCCTTCTGGGTCTCGCCTGACTGTGTCCGAAAAACTTGAGGACTCTCTGCCTGCATGTTGCTATTTTCATATAGATACTAACCGGCAAACGTTATTCTATCATATGAATTAAAAAAAGAAAAGAAATCATAGTAGACCAAATTGTGATTCTAAACTATTCTGGAATTCACTTGAACACACACATTTCAAAATTTCCAGCTGCTTAGGAGGAGTACAGTCACATACACACGCACAGAATAATATAGATATAAAGATAAACACAGTTTACGTTTCGTTGACCTCAGATTGAATTTAGTCATCATTTATTTCGAACACACAACCTCGGGGTTTCAAGTTTGATTCGCTGTAAATAATTGTATGGTACATACAGAATCGACCTTCCTAGTATTTTCTCTTGTTTGGTATAAGTTTTTTCCAGTATGGATTAATTACGTTAAAACTTGTATACAGCGATAAAACTTGTATGTAACGGCCGGGGCCGGCCTGCCATATAAAGCGACAAAACAACCCTAAGTTGTAGGGCGCCAAGCACGTTCGGATGGCAACCACCAGTGGTTTATAAGTATACCGCCACAATATCCTTGTCTCGAGTTCCGGCATTAGTGAGCAAGGTTTTAATACCCCTATTCGTGTTCGTGGTTCTTTTGACCGACATAAATTTAGGTTCAAACTAACCGCCCGCTCTGTTCTATGCCGGGAAGGGACGGATAGTATATCCACCACGCTTGTCCAAAGCGGATTAGCGGATTACCCATACCGGTGATCTTGGAAAGCTGGTTTCCACATAATAGTTTCCTTCGTCGACGATACTTGACAATTATGCTATATGCAAATTAAGCAAGAAAATTGGCTAAGCGGTGTGCTATCGTGGGATTCTAACCCAAAACCTCTCCTAGATTGGTCTCCTACTGTAATACCAGGTACCTATTTATACAATATAACATAAAAACAGAAAAGAATCATTTGAATTAAACCTGTATGTTTTTTTATTAAACGCGTGATACGGAAGCTCTTTATAAAATACCGAGTTAATTTTTTTAATTGTTATAGATAGGAATGAGATTGTATGTTGTGTTAGGCGTCCGGTATTAATTAATCCAAGGCAACGTTTTATTGTAAAGGGAATGTGTTCTTTAATGAATAAAAGGTAAAGTAAAAAAAAAACACCGGTTATTATCTGCAAATAAAAGTAAAGAAGTACAACGAACAACTGTAACTTAAATTAATGATGCAGCCAGGTTGATACGATTTACGAAGGAAATTATTTAGATTTTGATATGAATAGATAGATTCTCCGTGCAGTGGCGGATTAAGTAGTGAATTATTAATCCCTGCGGCCGAGGGCGGCCTGTCGTAAAAGGCGACAGATTTTTTCTTGTACGTATGTATGTACGTATGGTATGCACTTATGGTATCATGCGGCAAGCGCTGTATTAATAAAAACAAGTAACAAAAATATTTGACTCATAAGTCAGTTTCAGCCAGTTAGTGAAAACTAGAGGTGGGGAGGGGTTTTCTCATATACTACGAATGGTCACCAAGAGGAGGGAGGGGGATAAATAATTGTCATAATGAGGTCACGTCATAAGGGTACGTTTACCTTGTGCGACAGGGTGTACGTAGTGCATTTATTTCCACATCTCTAAAAAGGTATTACAGGACTTGTATGACGGCATTATGGGGATTTATGTTGTGGTAAAAACTTTTAAGATTTTATGAGCGTCTTAAGGATTTTCATATCTCACTTGTGATTCGCGTTATCTTTGATCATTTGCCTTAGCTGTACAGAGACTCAATTACGCCAATAGACACAATCAACTCGTATATTTTATGATGTTCGTAAAATTCCAAACATCACTTTCTATCTATCATTGACATAAGACTGAGTCGAAATTCACACGATGATTTTTTCATTGTTTTAGCTGAATGTTGGCAAATAATGTTTAAAAGGTTTGCAAAGTACGATGGATGTGATTAATCAATGCCAGCCTCGTGCTAGTCTTCCTACGCCTGTGTCTACTGATTTTCACATCCCGTATTGCACTTACCGGTCACGTACGAAGAAAGCTAAATACTGACAACAGCTCGTACATTAGTATATTTTCTCCATTTACATCAGTTAAATTCAACTCAGAGTTTATAGGTATTTATACAATCCCGTGCTTATATTTTAAACTGCGATGAATAGATAAATATAGATCATTCCTAGTTAAAAACAAAGGTTGGTTTTTTTTTATAAAAGCGTGTTTTTTAGTTTTTTTAATCATAATTTATTTTTATCTTTTTAGTTTCATTAACTAGAAAATAAAAGCCTGTTAATATAACTTATTTGTTGTCAATATCCAATCGGTAAATATTTTTATTAATTTAACGCCATCTTCTGGTAATGTTATTAATTATACTCCAGATGGCGTTTCGGCAGAATTTTGATTTTATTGTTCAAAGTAAGTAAAAATCGAGTCAAATTCCGAAAAATTCCATTACATACAGGTCAAGTTAATATAAAACATATAAAAAAGAACAAAAAAGAACAAAAATCCACCGTCACGCGATTTTCCTAGGCGATCACCCATCCAAGTACTGACCGCGCCCGACGCTCCTTAACTTCGGTGATCGGACGTGAACCGAAAATTAATCCCGAGGATCCTGGTAAGGATAATGGTACAAACTATACAGATTATTGCATTGTCATCGGTCCTCGATATATCTACAAAGTTTGAACGAAATCTGGCCGTTTAAAGTAGGTCAAAATTGCCCCCAAAGGAGTCGGTTACAAACATACAAGTGAAGCTAATATAAAGCGTGTAAAAACAGAACCTTTTTATGGATAGCTTTAAGTAAAATAAAAAAGAAAATAAAATGATAACGAGAATGAAGTTAGAATCTTCACTTCATGCTCGAATGATTAGCTTTATCCAACCAACGTTTGCCTCTGATGAAGAATATTCAATTAAATAATATATTAGAACAGCACTTGTTGGAAAAACCAACCCAATTTCCGAACACAAATCCGCACGCATATATTTCCAATATCCGGAATTATGTAAAACAATACCAATGTTCATTTTTCCAATCGATTCGAACAAATAAATTTCTGGGTTACGTAACATCGTCTAGTGCATGACATACACGACCATTATCGTGTACACGTTAATATACGATTCGTAATGTTTGGCATAACTCGTAATAACTTTCTATTCAAATTTTAAACTAGTGAAACTATTGTAAATAATGTAAATAATCGATTCAACATAATCCTTCTAAAGGCTTATCTCTGTATAGCAGCAGTTGAATCCTCTTTTTCTTAAATATAAGTTGCCCATAATTATCATTCATATGTGACCAGGTTACATTTTTCCTAAGCGAACGGTAACGTGTTAGCGGTGCTCCAGGGTCCAGGCGTTGCAATTATCCACAGCTTACGAATAAGTGGACCGTCAGCCCGTCTGTTGTTCCACAGCAATAAAAAAAAACCAAGAGTATTGTTGTAAAGTATAATAAGAATATAGTCGCAATTGCATGCAAACCTTGCTATTGACTACAGTAATGGGGAAAACTTTATCGCGTTTTCATCGGTGCCTCATGGTGAGTTTTCCTAACGACCAGTACAAGAATAAAGCTGGAATGAATTATTTTTACACATGTGACTGTGATTTCATCCTGTATAACCCTATAGGAGAAATTAAACGACGTCCTTTAAAGTCTAAATTAGCAAATATATTAATTTCTCGTCGTTTATTATTTCTTACGTAAGTAATAGAGAAGGGGTAGCCCCGTTTAGTTTTCTCACTCGATTCGTCACCTCAAAGTCATTGACACCATTTCAATATTTAACTTTGTGGTTTGGGATCTATTTGATTCTACTATGACAGCGAAACTAGTGTATGATGGTAGCCAGTCTTATGAAATAGATGGAATAGACTTAGTTTATTTTGATATTATAGTATATTTATAGAGGACCGACTGTCTCATGATGAGGTCTTGGGTATTTCTGAAAACCAGTTATACTGTTAACAATATATTCGTTAAATATTTGATTTGCAAACATAATTTTCATTTATCTACTTAATAAATATTGACTGCGAATCCAATAAATATAAATGAATGAATTAAACATTGTCTTATTGATAATTTTTTTTAAAGGCAAGTAAAGTCGTGTATTCATTTATAACTGTCTCTCTAATAACAAATCTTGTATTAGCATCGATAAGCTTATGGTCATGCTCATGTATGTGAAGTTGCATTTGTCTGCTAATTCTTTAAAAACTTATAAAAATGTAAGAATGCATTAAAAAGTGCATTAAAAATGCATTCTAAGTAACATTTATATAAGTTTTATTTTGTTACTTCTAAAATTAATTTTACTTCTCTTAGAAATGTAGTCTATAATTTGTAGAGGTTTATAATGGGTATTTAGCACGTCTCTGTTATAGTTTTTGTGATTTCGAATTGATCATTGTTCTCATCTATGAGATTGTTTCGCACAATTATCGTTTGTGAAGAATGCTATCTGCCATGTCATCTAACGGGAGATTTTTATTTTAAAAACAAATTGATTGATCGTTGTCTCATATGAGCAGATTGACTTTATAATTATTTTTACTTTTTATTTATTACAGGAAAGTATATCGTATTTTAGTAAATTTGTTCTAAAAGTGTTTTAATATTTTATGTCATATACATTTCTTATTTTATAACAATAACAGTTTGAGTTTATTAGTTCAGCAAGACTTAGGGCAAAGTTAACCTTACCGTATCTTATTTGGTATTGCTGAGGTTTTGGCCTAAAGGTTTCCTTTCCACATAGAAGAGACTTCACAGCTTTTGTTTGAAAATTACATTTTTTTTAAAATCTGATGTACAATGCAGCTGGGATCCACCGCTGCATTGTAAAACAATACTTATTTAATAATAAATATACTGTGACAATTCAGACAGCGCCATCTAGTCCAAAAAGTAAAAGTTTTCTTCCGTGTAGGGGTGGAGTAACCTGTCGTAAAAGGAGACAAATCCTAGGATTATTGTACGTGGTAAGACTGTAAATAAGCCGCCATAATAACCGTGTTGTGTTCCGGCATCAATGACCCAGTCTCCAGTTCTGCTACGCGGACGGCAGTCTATTAGCAATGCCCATGGCGTCAGCCTGCTTGCTGTTCCAAATAAAAAAAAGCAGCAAAGCACTTGTTACTAGACAACTGATACTTATACTTTTGTAATTAATAATAGAAAAATTGTTTTATAGATTTTTTTTTATAAATTATAAAAAATATTTTAGATTTAAGCCTTTAAAGCCTCTTTATTTCCATATTCTTTCTCTTTCCAAAATGTTGTTACATAGTTAACATCGATTTTTTACTTTTTTAATTAAATACATCCATTATAATATTATAAATGTAATTATAAATGTAACTCTGTCTGTCTGTTACGACTAAACCACTGAACAAATTTTGTTGAATTTCGATATAAAGACTGGACCTTGGAGAAGGACATAGGCTACTTTTTTTTTAAATTTCCATGGCAGATCAGCGTTTGCCGCGTCAGTGTCGTGTGAAATCGTTAGGGTCGTCTATAACTAATTACTTGTATTTATTAAGTTAGTTAATATTCATTCATTAATATATCTTGTTTTAACGTGAAGGGAGGTTATCTTATCTCTGGCTACGCTTACACGTTTACACGCGTTTAACAGTTAAACGATAAGAATTGTGTAAACTCAGTATTTTGATAGTGATGATAAATATTACAGTTTAACATCAAATACAATTGGTGAAGAGACGAGAGAGAGAGAAATCAGACGAACATTAATTGTTCATCGTGAAACACGTGTCAGGTAGGGTATTCACTAATTTCTATTTTGTTTATAAATCCTAATTATTAATTTCAGTTAGTAATGTTATACTTACATTTAGTATGTTATTTATACGTTGAATGATATTTACGATGTAACGACTTTTGCTTTTTGCGATGCCTGCGGTGGGTTCGATTACTGAGTCTGGATTTTATACGTACGTGGTATAGAGACGAGACTAAAGACTAGGTGAAGGATACCTTGAGGTAACCTGCGCACCTGGAAAACTTGCGAATCCGCCTTGGGTTGACGTGATGGGGGTACACTGGCTCTTGTAGCTCTAGTCTTTTGGCTCGTCTTTCTATAGAATCCAAGGCCTCCAGCTGATATTTGGCAGAGCCATCCCACAAGTGGGAACAGTATTAAATTAATAAATGTTTTATTTTAGTATATCTCTTACTAAATTGTTTTTATGCATAGACCATGTTATCCAGGTCAAAAATAAGAATAGGGCTGCGTAGCCTTAGTGAGTTTATTACTTTTCTTTTCCCAGCAAAAAGACCTTTCGGTTCCTCTTTTCGGGGTGTGGTTCAGGCGGCAGTCGCTTTTTAATAAACCATTATGGGAGGAAAACATGTTGAGTATTTACAAAATTAATTAAAATAAATAAATATACTGGGATAATTTGTTATATTCCATCTAAAATGTTTTTAAAATAAAACAAAAACTTTTTACTCGCGTATTGGTTTTGCAATTTTAAAAATGACGACACAACTGTCTCTGTGACTATACAGGGTGACTTTGACAAAACCATCCAAATTTTTTTACGCACTAAACCTCATTTAAGGAACCCATTTTTGCAAAAAAAAATTGTATGTCAAATTTTCACCATAAAATATTTCATTCCAAGGAAAATATGGTCACCAATTAAATTGTATAAAATAGTCATATGGTGCAAATTTCGTACGTTAACCTGTCTCTGTCACTCCTGCGTAAATGTAATGTAAAAGTAATGATGAGTATTCGCTCGCACAAATGCAACGACCGCCGTCCTTGACCTCGTACTAGGTCATTATACCAGTTTTTTGCGGTACCGATGGAGAGGTCATTGACACTTGCGCGCCGTAGTATGTAAATTGCGAGTTCTTTGGATAACTTTGTGATGCTGATTACTCAACATTTTTGTACTATGTGATACTAAACTAAAATACATGTTTCTCATAACTTTTACTAAAGACTCTTCTGTGTGAATTTGGACGGTGTTGTCAAAGTCAGCCTGTATATGACGTATACTTACTTTGTATGGTCATTTAAGTGATTTCGATTCATACATAGGACAAAATATTTGTATTATCTACAAAGAATTTGTCCTGGCTTAGCTATATTATCTATCCGCGGTTTTTTTTACAAAATACTAGTTGATCTGACAAACGTTGTTCTGCTATACAAATTTAAAAAAAACCTATGTCCTTTTCCAAGGTCCAATCTATCTCTATTACCGAAATTCATCAAAATTAAAACATAACAGACAGAGTTACATTCATATTTATAACAGATGACCCGGTGAACTACGATATTTGTGTAAATGTGGTCAAAACTTAAGCCGAACAAAATGAATTTATATGGCTGAACTACATAAAAACCAAATAAAGCACAAGTTAACATCAAAACGGAAATTTTTCGCTTCATCAATCTCGGGTGGAGAAAACTATTCCAGTTTTAGATTTTATAGATTAGATATTATTGTAGTTTCATTAAATCCATTCAGTAGTTTTTACGTGAAAGAGTAACAAACATACATACAAACTTTCGCGTTTATAATATTAGTAAGGATGTGTTAACCCTAAAATTCAACAATAAGTTCGTATATGTGCAATGAAGTCACCATCCATGACTGTGCTCTGAACCGTGCACACTGGGGAGTGTTCCGCAGGACCTGGTCGATGGGCGTCTCGGTACAAACGAAGGGCATATTGTTATAACTGTAACGTGCACGATCACATGTTTATTATGTTACAATAAAATAACAACATAAAATACAATATTTTAGAATTAAAATAAAATGGTACATAAAGTTGAAAAAATAAAGTACAAATTTGTGAATAATAAATGCATGCTAACGATTTATTAACTTCAAATATATAAAAATGAACGATGTATTACACTACCATTGGTGTTGAACATTAAGTTATTGAATAATTGTTTTAATTTTTCTTTCTATCTTTTCAGATACCCATCGACAAGAATGCAAAAATACGGACTCTGGAATTTCGCGGAATATACAGCAAACATCCTAAATTTAAGACTATAGATGCGATGGGCTCGATAGAAGCTACAAGAGCTTCAGATGCCAAAGAATTATCTCAAAACACCGAAACGAAAGCTAAAAACGATATCAAAGGACAAATTTTTGGTAAATCGTACTCATCTTTTATCCCCAAAATGAGTTTAAGTTTAGAGAGGGTGGTGGAACAAAACCCAAGAATATTAGATTTACGTGAAAAACTAAACGAAATAACTAGAAAAAAAGATCGCAATGTTGACAAAAAGACGAAAGGTATTATCAATGATATTACCCAACAGTTTGTTGACAAAAAAGACGACGAAGAATCTGGACCCTACAGTTTACTATTCGACCTCCAATCGAATCCATCAACGTCCTTTTCTGAAACAACTGAACTCAATGTATGGGGAAAACCAATAGAAGGAGTTAAAGAAGCCTGTCCGCAAAACATGAAAAACTCTGCTATTCCCCTTAATAAAAGCGCGGATAGGTTACCGAGTGTATTAAATTTCGACAATAAGCCTTCAAGAGAATATGAATATTCTTGTGAAAATGAACTAAACGTTCCTATTAAAAAAGTTTTCAGCTCACATTCTAGATCTGATTTATGTTTACAATTAAAATCGCATATTCAAACAAGAGTTTTCGAATCAAATCCAAGTCCTAATGAGAATTCTCTTAGTAAAGCAAACGAAGAAAATTCTCTAGACGACAGTCTGGGAATTTTAACACCTGATCAAATGGATGATATCTGTTACTTAGAAAATGCATTTTCTCCTACGGTCGAAGGATTGCCTATTTTTTGTGATCCAAATGAATCGAAATTGTCACCTGAAAATGGTGATACACCGTCAACAGATAAGACTGAAAGTCACTCTGCAGCATCGACCATACAAAACGATGTTTTTGATAATATTGAATCCAATCATCTTCCAAATAGATCAGCTCCAATTGTTAGCTTGGAAAACAAAATAAATAACGAAGATACCATTCTGGGATCTCCTGCTCAAATTAAAAATGAAACATTAGTGCCTGATTCTGAAATTTCATCAAAAAATTTAATGCAATCGAAACCAGAAACTTTAGAGTACGCACAAAATAAATTTGAAGATGAATTCATGCCTTCTATCCATAGTAGTATTTTAGAACCTATTAGTTCTATTGCCGAGAATATTGATTTGGGAATACCACTGGATTGCAAGCATGAGAATATTTTAATAGTAAATAGAATTGATCAAACACCTTCACCAGAAGATTTACCGCTGGATAGTTGTGATACAAATGGTGAAATAAGCACTTATTCACAGTTCTCTGTGTCGACAGTGCATGATTCACAAACCTACTCTGACAGTAAAAATGAGTACACGAAATCTATGGATACATCCAAGGTTTCCAACAGCTTTATTACTAGCATAACTAGTATCACCAGTCTTGATGGCTATCAAGGAGATGGGGAAATGTCTAGACCTGTTAGTAGAGGAGGAGATCATTCTATAGGTCACCGCGAAGATGCTATTGAGATGGATTGGCAGAATGTGCCTGTGACTCGAAGAGCAGATCCAATGACTGACTCGGACTTTTTTACAGAAAGCGATGCCGATGTCATAGACGATCAAATGCAAAAAGGAGATCGTAAAGCTCAAGTCATCGACGGTGCTCTTTATGGTGGCAAGAATGGAAAAGGAAATCTCCCTCTAATAGTAAACAGAAATGATGATTCATGCATGGAATCTAGTGGTGTTTATACGGATTTCGAAAATCACAGAAGTTCCCCTGTATTCCTTAATGTTATAGATGACATGTCCCCTGAAGGTTCAACACCATCAACAAGGTCCGAATGTAGTCAGAAAAATAATAGTACCGGTAATATCAATAATAATTTTACTCCAATGAAATTTGCTGAAGAAGGTAATACATTTTTTACTCCAATGCAATTAGGAAAAAGTGAGGATAAAAAAATCGATCAGTCAAACTTACTTGATGACGATATAACACCAAAAAATACGAGTAAACGAAACTCATTGAATAGTGAAAAAGACGTCACGGCAACCGTGAAATGTAAAGAAGAGAAGCGAGCCTTCACTTTGAAAAAGTACAAAATGCCTAAACGCGATGTGCCAAGTAAACTGAAAAGTATGCTGGCGAACAAAAAGACTGATTTAGATAATATTAGCGTACAAAGTAGTCCCAAAGCAGTTAAGAAGTCGGATAGACGTGAGAATTTGTCAAAGAAAAACACCATAGACTTGAAAAAAGACTATAAGATGAAAACGTTTAAAGACGTCAAATCCAAATTAGAATGTGACCTTTGTAGTGATAAGAAGCCATTGCAAAGATCGCAGACGTCATGCAGCGTTACCAGAATGCTGAGTTCTAAATCTACGAATGTCAATGTCAAGCCTAAAAGGTATGTGGACTTGCTATAATTGCTAATATCAATCTTCGCAACTACAGGAGTCTTTGTTGGCCATGTTTCCTGACCACATAACTGGTTGTGGTTGTATACGTGAACGAATTTCCAGCTAGTCCTTTTCCACCGAGATATAACAGGAATATTTAGGACAGGATATTTAGGACGATTTTATTATTAAAGGCTGATATTACAGTTATCTGGTTAACATTACATATGTAGATAAAGTAAAACAGAAATTAAGTATTACGACAACTGTTTAAACAAAATAGTTTAATTATTGTTTAAGTAAAAGTACAACAATTTTGCTTCATAAATACTTTACTATTATGAAAAAATGGGTTCCAGGATGAAAAACGTTAGACCACTATCCCAATAGTCAGCCTAGATCATGGTATTGTATTATGAACATTATATTATGACTATATTTAGACAATACCCTAGTAGTTTGTTTAGAGCGTTCTATAATGGCAATTTTATATATTGTATTATATTATTTACTTTGTATAGCCGCCACATGCGTATGCGCACGGATCTGGGCTCGGCGACTGTCAGTGGCAAGAGCAGCCTCCACAGCTCTCAGAGCGACATCAGCGCCACCAGCGTCACCATGGGGAAACACTCAACCAGCCGCTTCCCCATACTACGTAAGTTTAACACATACACTAACATAATTTAGATGGAGCTGACATCGAATCATTGTTAAATATATGTAGCTTGAATATCCTGTTTTAAAGAAGAAATGTTATCGACCAATCATCAATATCTTAAGCTACAGGGTTCAACCCAAATTTCTGCTTCATTGCTCAGGTCCACTCGGTTCAGCTTTCAGACTTTTACTTCTCCATTTCGTACGGTCAATGGACAGTATATTAAAAGTATTGCTATTACAATTCACTGTCTAATCTTTTAAGGATATAGGGCCAATGAACTTAATGTAATTGTGCATTTCCTGCATCGAAATAATCACATCCTTTTTTTCAAAATGTGAACGGAAATGTCTTTTTGATTTTGATGCACCTTATGATTACAACAAAGCCATTTTTTTTCGAAATATAACGTCTCCTTGCTAGGATTAGGGCTCTTCCTAGATATTCCAGACAGTATACCCATCAAACCCGTCTTAAGCTCATTGGCAGGTTCTGGTGACTTTGTGTGTAAGTTTCTCCACAATGAACGCGGTAATAAATATAAATACATAAATATACTGGCACAATTTACACAGCGTCCTCTAGCCCCAAAGTAAGCATAGCACGTGTGTGGTACTAGACAACTGGTAAACTACATATAAACTTTTCTTTTGTAAATAAATACATATTACACATACCCAGACTCGAGACGGGAATCGAATCCATGACCTCCGCGTACCGAATTGCGTTAGCCACTACTCCACAGAGGTCGTCAATTGTATTATAATATGTATATTTGGTGAGAAAAACTGCTGATGTTCTCCGTGCAGGGGCGGAGTAAGAATACCTACTTCGCTGCTGTCGGCAGCGGCTTCTTGCAAAAGGCGACTAAACAACCCAAGCTAGGTGGTAGGGCTACAAGCCCGTCTGGATAGCAATCACTTGGAATCAGTAACCTCTCGATTACGTCTCGATTGTGCACTTGACTGATATACTCCAAATGAATCCAAAACTTGAATGTATCACTTGATTCAAGTACAGGTTGTTGATACTATCGAAATCGTCTTCAATACGCATTCTTGGTTTGTGTTAACCTTGAATTAGGTATGTAAAAATGTTACTACGTCGTATCATGAAGTGAACGCGTGACCGCTCGGTCAAGTATTCACAATGACACGTAAATTGTTTACGCATTTTCATTTTACATTAAATTATCCACTCGAAAATGACATTTACTTTTCAGGTTTAGATATATTCTATATTTTTAACCGACGAAAAAAACGGGACTACGAAACATCTACGTCGCCAGAACGGTGAGCCCGAACATTATTGTCCATGTAAATGGCATCTTCACCAAATACAGTTAGTGCCATCAATATTTAAAACAAATCAAAAAGATTTCTGTTTTGTATTTTTGCGCATTTAGTAAGCCATTTTCAAGTAATACTATCTCGGTATGATAGCTGGCAATTACGCCCGCTCTAAACATAACGGACCCCCCACCATATAGAGTGATTACTTAAAAACACACGTCGACATAGCGTTTCCCTGGTCTTCGTAACACTTGCCGACGTCGGTCCTCACCATGCAAATTCGAGCCTCATAGGAGAAGAGTACGCTACTCCAGTTACCTAGTATTTGGATACTAGGTAACTGGAGTAGCGTACTCTTCTCCTATGAGGCAATTTAATAGGCAATTTCTAGTGAAGCTCAAGCGAGCAATCCGATGTTCACGGAGTATCTTGGGGGCCCACGCTAGTCTTTGACTGTGTATACCAGCCGCTAAAAGCCTCCTCCTCACAGTCCATAGGCTAACTTATGCTCCCCGTACCTCTTCAAGGTTTCTTTTGGGGTCTATGTAACTGCATTTGTGGTTACTCAGCGCCTGGGTCCCTAAAAAGCGCTCGTCTCGTGTTTCTGAGAGAAAACGTTGCACACAATCCCCCCCTTGCCTTCTCGTATCGAGTCCAGGTTCTATGGACGGTTGAAAGACTCAAAATTAATCACTGTAAGACGTAACATTGGCTACACCCCTCTTCAAGTAGCGCTATAATTTTACTAGTTTTTATTGCTTTTGCTGCCATTACAATAGACACAAAGATATTTGTTTTAAGCCACACTACGACGGGATTATGCGACAAACATAAATTATTGTATTAAAAATAACTTTTATTAATAAATTAAAAATAATTTCGATTTTAGTTAATTAACTTTTGTCATACCCTCTTTGTTAAGTGCCAGTAACATACTCGTAGTTTAGTTATTATAAAACCTCTTTAGAAATAAAATATTACTATTAATGTAGAAAAATCATAAACGTCCGTTGTTTTTGCAAAGGAGTTTGTATATTTTATTGCTTAATTAAAATCCTTTCCATTTGTAATAATGTTTACATATATACACATCATTGCTATAATAATTTTGAAAGGCGCTTTTACAATTTAAATGTCTTACCGATTGCTATAAGATTTTGTAACTGCCTACAATAAATGTATGAAAGTTTGAATTTTTTTTTTAGATTTTCATCCAAATTTGATTAGTACCTTACAGTTTGGAGCCTGAAGTTCGTAAAATATTTGTGGACAAGTTTATCTTTTATGGTCAGCTCTTTCTCACTCATGCCCCGAAAGAAAAGACGAACGTTGTTCTAGCTTTGTTATCTTTGCATATGAAGTAATCAATCTGTATCTCTATTCTTATATCTAACGCTCAACACACAGTCGTTTTGTTTAAAAGTTTGAATTAATATGTTTTTCCCACAGTAAGCAATGGCTATTATGAGATAAATACATACTGCCGTATGAATTATAATTGACGCGATCCATCCATGATTAATTTGATTTTATATCTCTCCCATATCTCCACTCACACACGCACACACACATATTTAGAAACAAATACTTAGCTTAGCTTGTGTTTTTAAGTTGTATATTACTGCAGTTCATAAATAGGAGCTGCAGTATATTATGATAAAATGTTAACCCATGTCCAAAGTAAAGGAATTGGACATGTATAGGTATAATCTTCGTGTCGACACGGTCCGTGTTCAATTGAAATGACGATAGGGCAAAGATCAGCTGGGTGCGAGACATTATAAACACAAATCGATGCGGAAGGTCAACACTGCGGCTTGTTAAGGAGACAAGTCAAGACCGCATGGCAACTGGCATTTCCTCTCGGCTAGGTTCAGTTTGCCAGTCGCCGGTGAGACGCGAGCCGGCGCGCGCCGTCTGACTGTCGCGTCCCTGACGTCAACTCGCGACGCGAAAAATCAATGGATTCCCCCTCGCCGCTAAGGTTTACTGCATACCGCATTTTCACACGGAGAAAATGTGCAATATGTGAAGTGTTTATAAATGGATGTACACAAATCGATTAATAATAATGACATTACGATGTAAATGCAACGCATCACGTCAACGGTTACACTTTCGACTATAGTTTTGTGTGGTGACATAATTTTAGTCCTTTCCTTTTAGATTATTAATCGCTATAATATTCAACTTTCATTCAACATTCATTATTAATAACTTCATTTTTAACACTTAAAAATAACTGTACCCAGTACAATGTATGTTGTTAAACAATGTTTGGTATTAGAAACAATTGTTACAGTCAAATACAGTCACCGAGGATACAAAGAGTTACACGTTTTGTATTACTTTTCTTATACATATAATGTCCTTCATTTAAGTTAAAGCCAACAACTGGTTAAACACGTTACCGTGAGTGCAACATAAACAATCGACTATTATCAAACTCGGATTTAATTCAATTAAGTTATCTTTATAATTGCGTTATATTTCATTTTGTAATCTTTTTGAGAGTACTACATATATCTAAATTTAGCTTTTGTACATTAAATAAACACCTTACAATGTAAGTGATGATACTGCAATATATGTACATACATTATTTACACGTATTACGTGTACTTAGACATGACACTACCGGAGCTTGCGACTATTTAAATTTGAATTCATTTAAATCTCATTTTCGTCTAAATATACACAGGTATATATTGTACAGGTCTATATATAAACAACTATATTTATTATTCGTTATTCGTATATATGAATAATAGCCACGCTGGCTTTGTCCGGTTAATTTTTACTATAGGTCACTAAACAAAAAAGAAATAAGCAAAAGTAGACCATGCGGAACTCTTCGCTCCAAAGTGCAAGCCCTCGAAGCAACCGGGATTAGTTACTTCGATGATGATGCCTTATGAATATAAAAACAATTTGACATGTATTAATTTATGTTATTGTTATATTCTGAGGAAAAATTAATTCGATATTGTTTTAATAGTAGACAAACATCGTGATGTGGGATATTTTTGATAGAATATGTACATTAGATGTGAGATTATAAACGGGAAAGACGACTACGACTATAAAGTCGATGACCATTGAAATAATCAATCAATTTTAACAATTATTTTATTAGAAATTTACTTTATTGACAAATAACGTACCGTACGTCCTTTTATATCAAAATAGATAGATTTTAGTGTCTAGGCCCCTGTAATTTCGTCTAGATTTGAACAGAGTTAGCCCTTTGGGTAATCAAATAGCTTTCACTCCAGTAAAGACCAAAATTAGCCACACCTATTCCAGCTTTTATTTTATCTTCTTGGTCAAGCAAAGAAAGAAGTCGGAGCAATCACTCATAAAGTGTGATTAAGTTCTACCCTCTGACTCACGTTCCGGGTTCCAAAATGCCAATTTTAAATTATGCAGTACATTTTAGGGTGCAGTTTGCAATACTAGACATTCCGAATACGTAATTACTGTCTACAGACGATTAAGAAAATTAATATTTCAAGTACTCAATTACATAAGGTTTAAAACCGAAAAAAATGTTGACCAAACAATATTTTTTTTTATTACAAACAAAGTATATCATCCATAGAAATTGATCTTATTTAGTAGATATTTGATTTCAAGTTCTCTTAAGGAAAGTATTACTTTCAAAATAAAATATATCTTCAAATAGTGAGTGTAACATTACATAAATCATTATAGCTCATTGTATCACATTAGAGAACGAGTATGATAAAGAATAGAAAGTATAAAACCGTGTATCCAGCCAGCCATGAGCTGCTGCACTCCATAATTAAAAAGTGATTTGTGTGTAAACAACTATATCTCTATTGTACGTAATAATTGTCGCACGTTGTTTGCAGTTTGTAGTTTTTATCCGTGCAGGGGCGGAGAAAGAATACTAACCTCTGTGGCCGGGGTCGGCCTGTCGTAAAAGGCGACAAAACAACCCACCCTAGCTACGTGGTAGGGCCTCAAGCCCGTCTGGATGGCGACCACCTTTGGTCTTAAGTATGCCGCCATAATAACCTTGTGTTGTGTTCCGGCATTAGTGACCCAAGTTCCTGTACCCTTATGGGACAGCAGCGTGTTCGCGATGCCACTGGCGTTGCAAACACCTATAGGCGACGGTAACTGCTAAATCCTAAGCGGGCCGTCAGCCTGTCTGCTGTCCTACGCAATAAAAAAAAAAAAAAAAAGTTTCACAATGCATATAACTTAAGAAACTGTAAGAAAATTAACGACTATGTATGTACGTGTTTAGGTAATGTGGTCCCAGTTTAAAATAAGAATTATGCCTCTACTTACGAAAAGAGAAGTAATCTTTTTCTAATTCAGACTACAAAGGGCACACTTGGAGGGCTTGACAGCTCATCCGGGTCGAAGGCGTACGTAAAACATATTTCTCCGCCCGGTAATCGGGTAGTTGAGAAACACTGGGTTATTAGTGGTTACATAAGTGACGTGCGTCCCCCATGGGTGCATTTCATGCGAGTCCCACTCTACTCTGACATGAGCGCCCAACGGTGGGATGTGTACCAAGCATTTCCATCTCATAACCAAAAAAAAGGGTCTAAATAGAAGTCATCCCATTAAGGGCAACACTTACTGTAGTGTGGTTTATTGGGGCTTTATTTACTTGGGACTCTTAGCTATATTCCCTTGGGGTTCTTTTGTCAGGAAAAACAGACGCATAGTTTATCGGTGGCGCATATAGGGCAAAGCTTCGTACGTTTCCGATGCAAACGAGATGAAATAAAGAGGTGTTAGAATTAGCTTGTAAAAAATAGAAAATTTATTGTTACTGTGATAATAAACTAGATAGTGTGTATAGTTAACTGCATGTATGTCTTAAAATAATGATTATTGAACGTATCAGTGTTAAAGTTATTACGTATGTGTGAAAGGTTGGAGTTTTTGTTTATACTATCAAATTATATTATATATTAATAGATAGATTAAAATATACGAGTATGTCTATTCACTGAATTGAAATGTCGAAATCGCAATGACATTGAGTGAATGAATTTGACAATTGACATTTTGCAATACAAAATGGCCTCCAAGATGGTGGTCACGCCAATAACGTCAAAATTTTGTCCAGAGTGAAACACTAGCGACTGCATCTAAGCATCTTGCCTGGATCCGCTGAACGATGTATATTCGAATTCGGGGGCAAACGCATAGTATTGAATAAAAACATAATTTGATCTACTACTGACATGTAATAAACATAAATATGCTTATTATATGTGCACGAACTGTTTGAACTCAATATATTTTTCAATCGACCCAAACTGCGTGTAGTTAACACGCCAAAATGTAATTGTAAGTTGCTTAATTGATAGATACCGATTCGAAAGCATGAAATTGAATGGTGCTATATATAAAAAATATTTCACCGCTTCGTACTCTTTTGACTTTGTAGTTAATAGAAATCTCAGTTTTGTTTGAGTTTTACTTCTAATAATCTAAAATGCGTCTTGTTCAAAGCGCTTATAACTTTATCGCATAAAAATATATCAATTAGTAACTACGGTTTTAGCACTAAAAGTGTTTTCTACGTAAACGACCTCAAAACAATATTTTTCATAAATCACAGAGTGTCAGTATAAAAGAAATAAAAAATACTCAGAAATAAAAAAGTTTTAAATGCATTCTGATCTTTTCTGGTACTGTTCCCTTGATTTCATTCTGTACAAGACCTACTAATAAATATAACAAAAGTAGTTTTTGCAATGTAATCGATTTAAATCGATTTCCGAACTTAATTTATACGAGTAAGTCTAAGAGCGTAGTTTTTCCTTTCTTTTTTTCCTAAATATAAATTAAATTCCTCTTCACGTATACAGTCTTCGTCTTCATATCGTATACAGTCTTATGTGTGCAACTTAAGTAGCAACTAATAATTTAGTTGCACGTAATTAATTACTAAAATGCACTATGATGAAAAGCATTATACCTCAATACGAATGCTATCACTATATAATAAACCATCACTATAACCAGCAACAAACACTTTATAATTATAATTATTATAATGTTTCCTAACTTAATCTGACATTAAGTGGGTATTGTTCTTTCAACATTCTCTCCTGTGTTAGTTGTCATCTCAACATTCTCACCCTATTTTGCCATATATGTATACATATATTATCTTTTGTTTGGTCTACCCCTCTGTCATATCCATACACTCTCATTTTCTCTAACAAAAATATATTAAAATTCGTAGGTAGAAATGATTTGATCACTGTAGGAGTTGACCAATTTAGTCGTATTATCAAGCTAACTATAAATTTGCTTGGGCGGACTCATATTTGCATTACTCCTAGAGGACAACTGAATTAGGTTATATTACAAACAAAATTTAACACAAATTATATTAATATAAGATTACCACATAAATATTTTTTTTTATTGCTATAGAACAGCAGACAGGCTGACGGCCCGCTTAGGATTTAGCAGTTACCGTCGCCTATAGGTGTATGCAACGCCAGTGGCATTGCGAACACGCTGCTGTCCCATAAGGGTACAGGAACTTGGGTCACTAATGCCGGAACACAACACAAGGTTATTATGGCGGCATACTTAAGACCAAAGGTGGTCGCCATCCAGACGGGCTTGAGGCCCTACCACGTAGCTAGGGTGGGTTGTTTTGTCGCCTTTTACGACAGGCCGACCCCGGCCACAGAGGTTAGTATTCTTTCTCCGCCCCTGCACGGATAAATATAAGCAACATTGTTTAACAGACTAGCGTGGTTTGTCGTGTTAGCCTTGTAATGCGAAGGAACGAATGCCATATAATTAGGAAAATGATAGAAATGAGGGTGTATGGATACAGAAGAAGAAGTAAACTAAAAAAAATGGATGGATTGCGTAGAAGACGATATGGCGAAAAAGGGTGTCAATGTTGAGATAACGGCTAACAGAGGAGAGTGGAAGGAGAGAACTTGTTGTGCCGATCCTATATACTTGTAATGTAGGAAAAGAGCAGAAAGACATAAATCAGGCTGTCAGTGCAAAAGTGAGACACACAGTATGAAAATAATAGGTTTTGTATAATCACGAATCTCACATTAATAAAAAAATAATAAATTCAAAAACTAGTTTTGTAGCGCCATCTTTTACTGAGGATAATAAATTAAAGATAGGCCGATTTTGCACGATATTTTATCAGGTTTTGGATCACTTTTTGTAGTTAAGTCGGAATATGGAAAATTGAAGGTTAGGCCGTTTTTGCGCTGACGGCCTCAAATGTAAGTTACATCTGCACTTGCGGTGTTATTGAAACATAATTTTTTTAATTTAAATTTTATATCCTTAGAAAACCCGCGCACTATAATCATTCACTACTGGTACACATCCTGTAGGGGTCCAAGCCTAGAAGTGAACTTTAAGGGCTATTGTTATTATTATTTTTATAAGATTCAACGGCAAATAAAATTATCTCGTGTCAACGACCGCACAAACTGGGAATAATTATTAAATTAATAAATATAAAATTTAAAATATTGCCATAACAAATTTTTACCCCAATTTAATAATGCTTGTGTAATATTAAATATACTGAATAAAAGGATATAGATATAAAATAAAATTGAATTAAAAACTCTAAGGAGCTAGTTTCGTCGTTTCTTCTTTAACCAGCGTTTTGAATTGGAAACGGTAGTAATTTTATGACATTCAGTGAGGGATCGATAATATTTTATATAGAAATAAATTATTTTGATTTCATTTTAATCTGAAATCTGTAGACTTTAGATATCTAAAAGGGTTTATCTGTGTTCTTTCACTCTTACTTATTTTGTTATTCACCACGTACTTCTTTTATTCTATGTTATGATACCAATCTTCTCACAAGGCTTTTGACTTTTGTAATATTGACCAATTCAATTGGCGAACGTCTGTGAATTTATCTAACCTTGTGAACTTGTCTTTACTTATGAGATATTTGAGAAGTATTTAGGTACATATATTTTTAATTTACAGATTATTTACGCTTTAAACGATTTATGGGTATAATGATCGATTTTTTTGTGTTTATTTCGAATTTTTGTTACCAAAATATCTTTAACAATGTAATTGTTCTAAATGTACCAAGAAAGAACAAAGTTCTAAGTGAATGTTTAGTGCAGTTATAAACTATAGCTTTTTATTAATATTTTTAATGTAATCTGAGTCTATTTGATATAGTTTAATAAATTAATAATAAAAAAAATATGGTAATCAACACAAGATCATTCTCCAGCAGGTCTTTTGTGTCTAGAACAAGCGATGTACTTTTATGTGTTTCCTTAATTAAAGAATATAGTTTTATAAATAATAGTAAATAGAGGGTTATAAAGTCAATGGAATCATACTACTCCTATGAGACAGCAGCGTGTTCGTGGTGCCTCTAGCTTCGCAAATATCTATAGGCGCTGGTAACTGCTTACTATTAAGTGGGTCGTCAGCCAGTCTGCTGTTTCAGCAATAAAAGAATGTATAACCCAGCTCACAGGAAGATTAATTTCAATTGTAAATCCTTGTTTGAGTTGATATAATATACATACATACATACATATATAATCACGCCTCTTTCCCGTAGGGGTAGGCAGAAACCACTTCTTTCCATTTGCTACGATCCTTATATACTTGTTTCGCTTCGTCCATTTTGATTATTCCCTTCATACATGCCCTTCGGTTTAGGGTACTCTTGATCTGGCCTTTTTTCAAGACGTCCCTGATCTGGTCTCGAAACGTCCGCCTAGGTCTACCCCTTCCAACACTTCCATTCACACTCGCCTTATACACTTTTTTCGTCAATCGTCCTTCATTCATTCTTTCAACATGGCCAAACCATCTCAGCATACCTTTCTCAATTTTTGTCACTACATCTTCTTTCAGACCACAACGTTTCCTTATCTCACTATTTCTTATCCTGTCACTCAGTTTAACTCCTATCATACTTCTTAATGCTCTTGTTTATATAATATGCTAGAAGATAATTTGTAGCTATATTCTAATAATGATGCAAGCGAAAAATACGTGGGGAACGACCTTGTCACAGTAAACAGAAGTTCACTGCACATGATGAATGTTTATATTCCGACATGTACAAATGAATACACACTGTTTGATTGCGTATATAAACACTCACTAAAATGTCATCAATATGCAATACAAAAGCTGCACAAGAAGTTTTGTCTTTTGACCATATTCTAAAACGGGGTCCATTTGTAATAAGATTTGACTGACATTGATATCATTAACTTGGAGTTATGTAATCTTAGATCGGTTAGCTTTTGAAGAGTAGTAAAGTTATTGAAATTCGATAATATTAAAAGCTTTTTTATGTTCAAATAAATCGTGACATTGTAAATTTATTGTTAATGCACTTGTTTATAATGTAATACTGTTTTATTGGGATTTTGTGGGGCTTCAATAATAACATTTTGCAATTCTTAGTACAAAATGGATATTTTATTTGAAATATTAAAACGATAATTCCGAAGTTAAGGAGTAAGTTGATATTACTTGGTCATAACACATGTAAAGTTATTTTGAATAAATGATAAAGTGGGGACAGTCAAAAGATCTAGTTGGTCTCGGTGAAATCTGCTGGAAGTCGTTGCAGTGTAACGGGTTATTCTCGGCGATGGATTTGTTGACGGGCAAAGATACGTTGACCCCGCCTCGGTAAAGGCGAATCTTACTTAATAGATTGCGAACTGACCGAATGATTATGGTCAATATCGTGAAGTTTAGCTAATTTGTTTATTTTGCAAGCGAATACAATCGATTTCGCGACACACGGATTTGGAATTATTTGATTTAAGATAATCCGTGTGTTTTAGCATTCGTATTTACATTGGACTAATATTAATTTTATATTTTTATTACAAAATCTATTTTGTTTTCTTAAAACTGAGTATACAATACATTAAATTGTAATGACACATCATTAGACTCGAATTAATAATAAATATATGTAAATTCTCCAAAATTATATTTCGATGTTTTCCAAAGAATTTGGGGTCACAATATTTATGACAAGAAAGAAATAATTCATTGCTCACATACAAGTTGCTGACATAAATTCATTTCGTGACATTAATACTATCGCCCTTAATACTAGCGTCATTTATTTAATTTTTGAATATATCGACATAAAGTGTTCTGTTTATGAGCCGATCGTTTTTATTTTAATTCAACCGAGTCACTAGGTTAAAGGCAAATAAATCGATCAACTATACGTATGGAGTTCTTTCATTAACCTAGTTCATTTTGGAAGAAAGGGATATTTTAATTGCACATCGATTAGAGTTTGACCGTGTTACGATTGTTCCAATATTTCTATAACAAAGTAATAACCTAAGTTGCTCTCCATACTTTAAGTAAGGGAATATTTTAATTAATATTCAATAAAATTGTCCCCAGACATGGTCTAATTGCTAAAATACATGATTTATTTTTGTGCTGGTAATTGTTATAAAAAATCTACAAAATTGTATTTTTTTTTAATAGAAACGTTCGCTAATTCAACGCAACTATTAATTTCAATTATTTATTATGTCTAGAAAAGTTATTTAATGAATTAATATGAAAATTATGCTAAATAATTATCAAATTATTCTAATGGTTACGCTAAAGTGTGGTTGGTTATCTCTTACAATTACCCAAATATTACGGAAAAGTTTCATTTTCACCCGAAATAAAATTTATTGTTATTGCGGAAAATTAGAAGAGACTAAATGCTCTATTTAGAATATGGAAGAATTTTTATTGTAAATACAACATAAAACACATAAAATTATGATCTCTTGCGTTCTGAGTAGCAATGATTCGGTTTTGCATTATTGTAATAATTTAAATTGTCAATAATTTCAATTGATTTAAAGTGCGTGACTATTGCAAATAACGATATTGTTTAGAATTTAAGATATTGCTGTAATTCTTCGATTTATTAGATACTAATCTTAATTAAACCAACATTCAAATCAGAATTGATAACATTTATCAATCTTAAGGTTGGTTCAAGCGATCTCTTCTTAGCGATAATGCCGCGTATTGAGAACTTTTAGGTATACGTTTAATAGTTAGTTACTTTGTAAATGTAATTTGGTGAATAATAAAGAATGATCTATCTAAGGTGGTGTATGCATTTGGAAAAGCTTCATTCGTGCTCGGTAGCTTTAAACTTGTTAGCTGAATAACATCACGCAATGAAAATTGGTTAAGGTAAAATTGACCAGCTTCACTATTTCTTCGTGGAATTTAAGAATTAGTTACTTAATGATATATTATTAATTTTCATAATTATTACTTGAAAATTGTAGTTTCCTATGGTCCTAAACCTTCAAATAATCCAAACCATAGATTGCGATGTTAATTTCGTAAATATATCACATGTTATTGGTACTCCTGATGAATGGGAACCCTAACGTATTTTTCATTACATATTTGTTACCAGTATTTTAAGGTTGTTGAAGATGAACTAACCTTACTAAGCAAGTTGCCGGTTTATGAAACAGGCATGACATTTAAGCATTTGACCGGCATATGTTAGTGGTTTGAAGTAGCGGGAAACCGGTCTCGCTATGATAGTTACAGGTGATTCTCTAACAGGTTCCTTCCCGTATTGTTGGAAATGCTTTGCTGTTTAACTTTTGAGGTATTCATCGCAGCTCTGTCAGGTTTGTCATTGTTAATATTATTGTTTTAGTGAGGCAGTTCGTGTGATCCGCCAGTTTGTGTCGTTACGTGCATTAAAATTATATTGAAATTAGAAATATTCTAAAATACGAATATATTTGTGGAAATTTCAATTTTAAAACTATTCTGTTTTTTTTAATGCTGTAGGACTGAATCAGCAAATCTGCAAATCAGAATTGCTGTAGGACTGAATCAGCAAATCTGCTTAGAATTTAGCAGTTACCGTCGCCTATGGGTGATTGCAACGCCAGTGGCATCGCGAACACGTTGCTGTCCCATAAGGGTACAGGAACTTGGGTCACTAATGCCGGAAAACAACACAAGGTTATTATGGCGGCATACTTAAGACCAAAGGTGGTCGCCATCCAGACGGGCTTGGGGCCCTACCACGTAGCTAGGGTGGGTTATTTTGTCGCCTTGTACGACAGGCCGACCCCGGCCGCAGATTCTTTCTCCGCCTCTGCACGGATAATAATATAAGTTGGTAAGCAAATATCTATCTTCTAACAGATAGGTACCTTGTACCAAAATAAAATAAATCCAATATAATATTATAATGCCTTGCAAATAAGAATAGGATCAACTTCGCGCCATGTTCTGACGTCATAGCATTAGTTTTAACATTAATTCCACTAACTGTTGTTAAAAATAAATTTAGGCAAGGGTGTCGCCAGCTAGCAAGCAAGTTTAGCAAGCAAGTTTTAGCAAGTTACTAATATTAACATTTTGTTAAAATAAGCTATTTGTTAAGTCATTTATTTGAGTCTAGTTGAGAAAGTGATAATTTTGATAATTTTTGAATTTTGATATACCTAGTCAGGTCATAAATTCTGTCACATGTTTAATGTAAAACAATTGTAACAAGTTTATTAATTATGTAACCATTCATATACCAAAATGAACTTAACAAAACATAGATTCTTATGACATTAAAGTTTATTCAAAATGACCTCCGTGATTTTGAATACAAGCCTTCAATCTGCGCGGCCAGTTGTCTATCGCAGCACGAACGAGATCCATGTCAATATCGGCGGCTGCCTTAATCAAGGATGTCTTGAGTGACTCCAAATTGGGATGAGGCTTTGAGCACGCCTTTTCCTCCAAGTGTTGCCATATCTTGTAATCTAACGGATTCAAATCTGGACTGGAGGAGGGCCAGTCTTCGTGCCGGATGAAGTCGATTTCACGCGCCGCCAGCCAGTCTTGTGTGCTCTTCGCTCTATGAGCTGGCGCCGAATCTTGTTGGAATACCCAGTGCCTGTTATTGAACATGGTATGAGAAACAGGTTCCACAAGGTTCGTCAGGACTGTATTTTGATACACAACAGCATTCGTTTTTACACCTTTCTCACAAAAATGTACCTCTGTTAAGCCCCAATAAGAAACTCCTAACCATACCATGAGCGAGGATGGAAAATGACCTCGTTGGACACGCGGAATACGGTTGCTCGCTTCTTCACTACTGTGTGCGTACACCTTATCATTTTGTTTGTTGTAGCTCTCTTCTACGGTAAACATTTTTTCATCCGAAAAAAGAATTTCCCGATATTTTTTTCCCGCGTACCGCTTCAACAAAGCGCGGCATCTCTTCAGTCTCAGGTCCATTAGACGAGCATTCAAACGATGTCCTGTTTTTCTTCGATATGCCCGAAGCCCTAAGTCTTCATTTAACACCCTTTTCACCGTGGTTCTGCTTAACCCCATCTGAAGGGCCAACAGTTTCTGCTTACGTTTGGGATTTCTTTGAATTCGTGCCTTCACAGCTTTTATCACTGCTGGAGTCCTAACAGACCGAGGGCGACCACTTCTTGACCTGTCATCTACACTAGAGTCTTCATTGTATCGTTTGATGGTACGATAAACGAATCTTTTGGTAATATTCAAATATTTCAGTATGTTAAAAATTTGAAATGGCGCGTAACCGCAACGATGCAACGCAATAACTGCAACACGGTCTTCTTTAAGCGTCCACTCCATATTTAAAAATGAGTAAAATTCTAAAAGTTATACATTTTTATTTTCATGAACAATTCGAAATTCTAATTCAATAAACTTTTTTGTGGCCAGCATTCTAAAAGAAAAGTTTTTACTGTGTGACAATACTTATGACCTGACTAGGTATATTTAAATAATGGACACACATTGGAAATATATCGCCGCTTGTACGGCAAACCTTAATAAGCGACATTGAGTGCACTTACCAGGAAAGTGATTTGGAGTTCAAATATATAGAAGGAAAGATACATCTAATTTTTGCATGAAATAATTCTTTATTTTCTGTTAGATCATTTCAATCCATTTCAAGTGTCGTCGATGTAAACTTTTTGTGTAATGTAATTATATCATATATTAGTGCTTATCTCTTTACGCGACACGGGTATTATACATTGCCTAGGTAAAATATATTTCTGAGGGCATGTCACATAATCAAAAATCATAATATAATAATATAATACTAACAATAAAATACATTTTGTAATTATCAATAACTTTGTGCGATAAATTATAATACAATGAATATTCAACTGCAATTTGTATTTTATACTGTAAATTAATTTGATTCTCAAATCTGACTTAATTGCATCAAAGTGTAATTTATAATAAAAATATGTTAAAAGGATTAGAATTGAAAATAATAAAAAATAAAGAGCATCTGGTACATTTCTATTTGGTGTAAATGTACCCAATAAGCTCACAGACCTGTCCTGATCATGAATATTAACAAGAGCCCTTTATTTATCAATTCATACCCACTTCAAATTCATAATTATAAGACTCATACCTCTCGTAGAACAACATTTGAATGAATTAATGAAATCTCTTTATTGCATATATATACTTAACACTAACTTAAAATATCCTCTTTGTCAAACTGATTGCTGCTATGTGTAAAAAGTTAAACTTTGAGATATGGAGTAAAAATATTGTTATGTTAAATTTTATAAGAAACAATTTCTTTTAAAGTGATTTAAATTAAAGTAATGTAATGGTTACACCACATAGCGGTTTTTATATATAAAAATTTGGGTGGCAAAATAATCATAATAGTCAAAATGTTGAAATCGTTAATAAAGTGCACATAGTAGATATTGTTTTGACAACGACGATATACAGAAATATAACGCTGTATGGTAATATGCGGCCTTAAAGCGATCTCTTTCAGGCAACCTCCAACATTTATCATGTATACAAATTAATATATTCGATTTCATTATTTTATCATACTCTATTATCATTTGTTTATATATCTGAGAATCATTATGTATCTGAGAACAGTCTAACTAGGATTTCTAGAAATGTTCATATCATTAGTGTCTAACATTGTTCTTATCACATGATAACTTATATATTAAACCCGTCCTTGGCCGCTGTAATATTTTCCTTGTGAAACATAAATACATTTTGTTACCGTATTTTCGTGATATTTTTTCACGTTTATTCCAATTTCATGGTCATGGACCATTTTTTTCATAAAATAAATTATGGAAGGATATATCAAGAAAATACGCAGAAGTATTGCACTCAGTCAATCCTAAACAACGTGCTCGGGTTTTAAAGGGAAAGTTCCATATGTACCAGGATAAAATTCTTCCAATAAGAATATTATGAATATATAATTCTAATAACACGTATAAAAATTAATATGTAGATGACAGTGATATTTATTAAAGAAGTTTTATTGACAAAACTTGGCAAAGATTTTCGCTTGCTATGTTCGACATAATTCGTGCAAATAACATACAGAAAAACGTGGATCTGGATGAGGATTATGGTTAAAATTTATTAAGTATTCTAAAAGCAGAGTTTAAGAATATGATTTTAATAAATATAAAAAGTGTGAATGTGTCAGGACTGGTCAGGACTACTTTTACTTCACGGGATGTTGTTGAACAAGTTTTGTATGGCGTAAAGACTGGCGCAACGCTCATGTGTCGCGGTTGTATTTGTGGTACTAAGATCTCTATAATGTATAATTTCTTAAAACTTTAAATTGAACATTAAGCCTTTAAGCATCAGTAAAAGTAATTGTTAGGCATTATAAGAATTTAAGAGAGGTTCTGTATGAAGTATGTTTTAATACTATGCGTGACTTCAATTAGATAAAGCAGAAAAACAGCGTTGTTCACAATTACTAGCAAATGCTGAGCTTGACTTTAGGATAAGTATATATTATCTTTCTCAGTTTTTAATTTTTTTAGTTTTTTATTTTATTTTGTTATGTTATGTTCTATTTGTAGCTTATTCTAAAATTAAGTATTTTCAAGAATATTATTAATTTTATAAAAAAAAACCTACGCCTGTTTCAAAACGTAATAATCCTTATTGTTTTCACTTTGGAGCACAGGGATTAATGCTTATTATTACACCCTTGGTTTGATATAGTGCATCTTTTACTGTCTGCAAACTAACTATATAAATAATCAATTTGTCGCCTTTTAAATCTATCTACCTACCCTATCACCATGGGGTCCCTCCACACGAGGAAGGTGGCGACTGGGGTTTATGTTGATATGCTTATCCGGCCATCATATCCCACCCAGCAGTAAAAAGGCAGCTGTTGTAGAGTTAGAACGGTGAGACATTTATGACTATGTCTGCTTTGTCCAAAGAATCCGGCTTTTTCCTTCTTGATCACGAGGAAAACGAATTACCAGTGCCACGTCGTATGTCGATCTCGTCCGTCTGCCTTTCTACTGCTGGCTGTGTTTATGAGATTATTATACTTCTTATGCTGATCAAAACGGACAAAAAAAATACTACACGTATATAAACAGTAGCTAATATTAAAACGGGATTTAAATTAATGTTTTGTAGGCAAAATTTATTTCGCATGATTTATGCCGTGCATTTGATATAATCATTCACTGTCTTGGCATTTGTTTATCAAGAGTAATAATCGACAATATTTATCTCAAACTGTCAATGTTTCTTGATGCGGGTTATCAAGTGTTATAAACAATTTCTAGCACTTTAAATGTCGTATCATTTAGAAATACAAGATAAAATATGGTCTAGTATCTATTTAAAATATATACCTAGCAATATATTTAGGTATATCTTTGCTTTTTCCTCATTGTTTTGCTGAGTATTTAATTTTTACATGAGTTTCTCATGCCTTCTGCCTAAATAATGAAATTCTAGTAATCCTATTAGCCAAATTCAACGTGTGTTAAGAAATGATTCACTTAAATATCACTATTTATACCTTTACATACATTATATAATTTTGATATCTTGGATTTAACTTTTGCTTGCATTTAGGTATGTGTCGTCTTTTGCGACCATGGCGAGATTGGGTAGCATTATTATTTTAGTAGGTACCCCGACAGCTGGAGTTTGGTTAAGTTTGTTGTTGATAAATTTAAAATTAATACAATATTGTTTTACTTTTATAGAAGGTGTATATTTGCAAGGAATGTAATTATAACAATTAGTACGTGATGTAAGGCGGGTACACCATGTCTATTTTACGCTACTCCGTAGTTTATGTCGTAATTTTAACACAAACTCAACGTTTAAAGTATGTTATGATTTTTTATTTAAATGTTTTTTTCTATGTACTTGTAAATTACAAGGATGAATGGTGCCCTTGTTGTCTTTCTACCACCGCACTGCCCGCCATCGGCTGGATGTTCGTTCATCCCCATTTCGGTTCTCTTCGGAAACGGTTCTCTAGAACGTTCATGTTATGTACTCTCAGAATCTGGAATGAGCTTCCGGCTGAGGTTTTTCTCAGCGCGATACGATATGGGATTCTTCAAAAAAGGCGTTATAAAATTTCTTCGAGGCCGGCAGCGCGTTGGTTATGCCTCTGGTGCTGCAAACGTCAATAGGCAACGGTGATCACCTGCCAGGGTGGGCCGTCTGCCTATTTGCTAAACTCTAGCTATAAAAAAGTGTCAATTTTCAATGAAATCATTCAATGTGCCTTTTGGAAGAATAGCACTGGTATTTTTGTGTAAAAGAAAACCAGCATATACTGAGATAGGTTTAATTTAGGAAGAGTATTCTTATTGTATGTTTTTTGTAATGTTATTATTTTTTTTTATTGTCGAGGAACAGCAGAATGGATGACTATAAAAGTAAGCAGTAATTTGTGTCCTACATAAATCATTACTTTTTTTCTAATTCGATTATATCTTGTTTGAACTCAGCCGTTATTTTCAGTTCCAAATCTGATTGTACTTAATATAATTAATTGCTCGTAACAACAGAATACCGAAAACTTGTTATTTAAGAATGTGCGTGTATTGCATGTCTATCCGCAACTAATAGGACGTGTTACGACTTCACAATGCTTTGTTACGTGACTGCTGTCAGTATTGTTGCCATCGGTTTTTAACCACTTATAACTCAGTTTCTCTATTTAGCAGAGTAATGACGCGTTTAACCGATTAATCGTCTATATTTGGAGGGATATCTTTAATTATAGCCGTGTGTTCATATCACTTTCCTATGAAGTCAATTCGGGTGAATAATTTATTCTTTGTTAATATATAAACAGTTAAAGACGTTGGAAGATCAGACGGTGGTCGCTCCTGTGAAAACCAAATTCACCCAAATTTTCTATAGGTTTTTTATTGACGACAGGCCGACCCTGGCCGCAGGCGTCAGTATTCTTTCTCCGCTCCTGCACGGATAAAAATATTATTTTGTAGTTTTGTAGTCACCAATTGATCCCGGACCGCAGATTGTAAGTTTTGTTCTAATAAATATACGTTAGCACTGCACCATTTAATCTTCAAGTAAGCTGCAGGGATTATAAGATTATTTCATCGTTTAAAACGTTTCTATCTGTACTTCTTATAAATTCGTATATACTCGTATTCAAATTTCTGAAGAAGACAGGTACCAAGTCAAATTATTTGTGATTTTTGAGTAAATATGAATTAAGATTACAATTCTTGTCCTCTTTGTTTTAACAATAGTTTTAATTTAAATTTATTCTCATATAGATAAGAAGTGTATTTTTAAATTTAGCATTATTTCCCCTTAATGGTATGTGCTGTTTTTCTCAGTTAATAGTCACGGTTAATGATTTTATTGTTTATTTTTTATTGTCTTTTCCTTAATTGAAATATAAGCATTGTGACGCTTAAATCTGTATTGAAACCTAAAGTTTGTTCAGGCCAGAAGACCGATAAAATGTTAATCTTGTCAGTTCATTTTCTGGGTAACTTCTTTTTCTTTCCAATTTGTTCTCTTTAGCTTTTATGATATTAATACCCTTTGCATCCATGTTTTTACACTTCTGATGGGTCTTTTGCATTTTCTGTCGGCTTAACTAACCTCCACGGTTTAGCATGTTGGAACAAACAAGTTGCGAAATATATTTTGTATTTCTTCCAGCATAATTAAAAGTATATTATTTTTACATTTTGATACTTGTACCTATTGTTTCTAATATTTGAATCAAATTTACCTGCAACGTTTGTACAAACAAGTATAATTGGATTTTCTGTGATTTGAGTGCTGGATGGCTTATATATTGAATAGAAGTAGGATTCAATCAAGCCTCGGAAGTCAGTTTCGCGATTTGCTGATTGGCACTTATTTATAATACTGACCTATCGTTGTGCTGGTTTGTTAATAACTTCCTAGTGAGGACATATTCGGATAAATCGTGTAAAGATTAATTAATTGATTAACTAATTAATTAAACACAAATATTAATTGAGAGTTTTATAAAATTAAATGTATTGATCATTTCTATCTATCTATGTATTCTCTTTCTATCAATTATTTCGATTTGTTATAAGTTAGATTTGTTATTAGCTTTCGTTTTTTAAATAGTTTATACTATTTAAAAAACAAAAGATAATATTATTGTTCTACACATGATTTTAATGAATAATAATAATAAATATTACTCTGAATATGATGAATCAGCATCCTTTCGTTTTGGTGCCTGAGGTCCGCTTTCTGACTTCTTTTCCACTTCGCGCAGAGTTCGGCATCTCTTGTCAAGCAATCACTATCACGACGTCAAGTCGGCACTTTTTGAGCTTACCCAGCTTGTCATCTCTCCAGCGGAGCTCAGCGAAGAATAAGTATGATATAAAAAATACAGATACAAGACTTATTTATATATTACGTATTTATTTAATGTCAGATTACATTGATCAAATTTTACATTACAATAACATTATAATTACAATGACAAAAATTAAAACATTATAATATTTCAAAATACAATTTTTGTTAGTAAATATTATAAATAAATGTCACAATAATTAGTGTTTAACCTCTAATCATTCAATTTAATTACTGTTCTGTTAGTAGACTTTAAAAAACAATACTTAAATAAGGCAATGAACATGAAATTTTGTCAAATACACAATTGCTTAAATAGCTAAAGGTTTATAAATAAAATCATATCATAAATATGTTTATGTTCCACGCAAAATATAAACATTAAATGGAAAAGGGATCATTTTAACCAGGTCCTCTGCGTTTTGAGTCAAATGCAACTGGCGAACGGCCAACATGTCTCGGCGTTGCTTTGTATATTACGAAATTCCGGCAAAAGTGTTGCAGTACACACGAATGACCCCATTTTCATTATAGTTTAATTTAAAACACATTTTTAGTTATTAATACGATTATTAGATTATCTTTCTCACTATATCGAAAACGAAATGGAATAGAAGTACCTGCATTATTTACACTTCAAACCTAAAATGCCCTGTTACGAAAATACGAAATCAAACATATTTGTTTATATTTTTTAACAATTTTGTTTATTTGCAAAGCATAGCAGCTTCTTCCTCCTGCCATTATCTCATATTATATGGGGTCACAACATGTTCTCTCCGTCCATTATCCTCTGTTGGCTGTCATCCTAACATTCACACCCTTATTTGCCATTTCGTCTTTTACGCAATCCATTCATCTTTTTTTGTGTCTACCTCTACTCATGTATCCATCCACTCTCATTTCTATCATTTTCTTTGTTATATGGCATTCTTTCATCCCTTTTTTTGCTGTAGGACAGCAGACAGGCTGGCGGCCCGTTTAGAATTTAGCAGTTACCGTCGTTTATGGGTGTTTGCAAAGCCAATGGCATCGAGAACACGCTGCTGTCGCATAAGGGTACAGGAACTTGGGTCACTAATGTGGTCTAACTAAAAGGCTCCATCCAGCCGGGCTTCCTGCGCATTACATGGCCAAACCACGCCATTCTATTTTCAGTTTTTTTAACTCAAAGCAAAGCAGCAAAGGTAACAATTATATTTTAAGTAATTATGTACACAATGACAATTCACACAACGTCATTTAGCCTCAAAGTTAACAGTAGATCGCTTGTCTTACGGATAACTGATATACTACTTACATAATTTTTTTTGTAAATAAACACATCGTCGTTGTTAAAACAATATCTGCTTTATGCACTTTTTGAGATTTCAACATTTTGACTATTATGACTAGTTTTCCACCCTAACTTTGGTATATAAAAACCACTATATTATATGATTATAATCATCAAATTACTTTAAAAATTTATCATTTCAAATGAAATTGTCTGTTAAAAACATTTTTAGGACAATGTTTTTACTCCATATCTCAAAGTTTAACATTTTGCACTACATTACTCACATTCTAGACGAGAATTGAATCAGTGATAGATTCTACGTCTACATCTCTTTCATGAAAAAAGTGTCTATGAAAGGAATCGTCTTTTTCCATAGATAACTATTTACCTACGGAAAAAGGCATGCTAGGCGTCATTGCCGATGTCGCAAAGCTAAATCCTTGTAATGATAATCACAAACGCATGTGTGACAAAGAAGAGCTATGTATGCCATATACATATATATTTTACACGTTTTTTTTTCTTTCTCTTCCTTTTCATTACATATCAGAATCTATTTTCTTCAACATGATCTTCTTGTATAACAGCTATCATCATTTTTATGCGATTATAAATTATTCTGAATTTAAATTCAATTTATTCGTTACTCAAATTATACAGTATATCACTTTACTAACAAGTCATGCCTTTTTTAAGCTAGGACACTGCTAATTATTTTCTTAAAAACCGTTTCGATGCTAGTGATGATGTCATGACTTATGTATTATTTATTTCGGTTGTAATGCTTTTTAAGAATCAGAAAAACAAAGGTAAATCTTTGCGAATCGTAAGAAATCCTAAAAAATTTGAAAAGCAGATAGAATGTTCGTTTCAATTTAATAACATTAACATAAGAACTAAAATGTGCTTAATTAAAATATATCTTTATTTTATGGTAAATTATGTATTTCAATGCAGGATGGTATAATTTTTATGTCTGACTCGTACATAAAAGATATCGATGTTATGAAAATAATTATGAAATTTCCAAGCGGGTTCGAATTTTTTGATTGAATTGACCTGGAATTTGAAAACCAACAGTCGTACGAAAATGTAAACATGTCGCTTATACGCTCAACAAGACTATTGGTTACGCATCACCGACTTCTCTGTGCCATCGGTTCAAGCATTGGTAACCTTTACTAAATTCTGAACTATTCATGTTAGTTGATCTAATGTTGCGTCCATGTTCGCATCCTCCTCGGAATCAGCGATCCATATACATCTTTTATGGGTGAGTTCATCAGTGAGTATCAGCAGTCCGTATCCGGTGTAATTACGTCTTTATTTTAGCCGCAGATTCTTCAATATCATATTATGCATTATTTTTTAATAAATTTGATGATTTTAATTTCAGTTCGTTTTATGTGATGCATCTTTTGGCATTTATTTGAATCGGAGTAAAGATTTTTACAATTTTTAGATCTCAATTACTTTTTTTTATGGAGAGAGAGGAAACATACTTGTATAATCGCTGATAGGTATACTTCTATCAATTGTTCAAATATGTTTATAAAAAAGCTCAGCAAATACAGTTTTCCACCTATTATAGGAAAATATATTGAATTTACTTCTTGTACTTATTTTAAATTTATGGTACTTACTGTAAAGCATTTGTTGTTATCAAATCAATTTTTAAGTTAAATTTATTAATGAATGCGAATAATTTACCAAAACAACAAAGTGTTATCTATAGTATTTGTAAAACAAATTGAATGACGTATTAATAAAGTTAAAGGTTCAGTCAAATTATAAATTATATTTTCTACCGTATTTCTACCGTAAATAGACTGTATAATAATGAGATGTATTATCCATTTATTATTGACTGCACAAGATAATGATCGCAAAACACTTTGTTTGTTTAAATGGCATCATCGTAAGGCTATTTCGGTCGATGTTGTAGTTATTGTTATTTGCTCGCATAGCCTCAGAGATACAACAAGCCACCTCAGTTTATACTCCAAAACAGAGAAGCTTTTTTGTATGGGTAATGTACTCTAGCGCACTATGAACAGAGTTATTTCATCATTTACTAAAATAATTAAAAGCAAACTATCATTGGATTACTGCAGAAGGCAAATACACTTCTGGTTTTGCTTTTGGGGTTTTGGGTATCACAGTCGTCTCTGTTTTATGTTTATTTTTTCTCCTTCGTGCAGTGACAGAGCAAGAATCTTGCAGGCGGGGTTGTTCTGTCGCAAAAGGCGACATAACAACTTTAGCCAGCTGGTAGGGCCACAAGCCCATCTGGATGGTCACACTCCTGTTCTACAAGTATGCCGCCATAATAACCATGTATTCTTCTTCTTAGTCGTTTCACTCTTTACAGAGCGGTCGTGATCAACTGGTAGTACTATTAGAGGCAGATATTGTTCGCTGTATGATTTTACGTCATTTCTCGCGATTCAGAGACATTCTGGTGCACTCATGCAAAGGCCCGCCCACAGCCGATTTGATCTGGTCGGTCCATCGCATGGGTGATCTTCCACGTGATCTGGTCCCCTCCACTTTTCCCTGGACAACGAGACGCTCTATGGAGTCATTGTTTCGCCTTGAAACGTGGCCGAAAAATTTGAGAATACGTGACTGGACCAAAGCGGAGAGATGCTGCTTAATGCGGAGTTCTTCACGGATGGAGGCATTGGTCCGAAATTCTGTCCATGATATTCCCAGCATTCGTCTCCAACACCACATTTCTAAAGCATCTATCTTTTTCTTCTCAATGTCTCGAAGCGTCCACGTCTCTGCAGCGTATAAAAATAAGGGTTTGCACGAGCCGGATTTTCGTGGCCCTTGTGATGTGTCGGTTCCTCCATACTTTCTTCAGCTTGTCCATTGCCGTTTTAGTTATCCCCATACGTCGCTTTACTTCATCTACGCAGCCGCCATTGTTAGATATTAAAGCTCCAAGGTAGGATTGCACCACGTCGCAATTCGCAATTCTTGTCACTTCAGGCGAGTTGTTATTGGCGCGGTCTATTATCATTACTTTGGTCTTTTTGCGGTTTATCTTTAAACCAAACTCAAGGCTCACGCGTAATGCCATAATAATAACCATGTATAGTGTCCCAGTAATAGTGACAGCAACATGTTCGCGGTGCCCCTAGTGCGCAACCATCCATAGGCGAATGGTAACTGTTTATTAGTAAGCAGAGCCTATTTGCCTGCCATTAGCCTGTCTGCTGTTCCTAAACAATGAAAAAAAATCATTTCATGATTAATTTAGGGTTAACTATTTCCGTTTGGCTTTGCTTTAAGAAAATGATAGTGTCACAGGAACAAACGCAAAAGTGTTTGCCCTGTGAATATAATCAGTGAACAGGAGCTCCATTCCCGACTGGAATCTATATAATTATGTAAAATACTAGGTGTGTATTTAATAACAAAAAAAAGTAGTTTTTCAGTTGTTTAGAAATTTTCACACAAGCGGTCTGGTACTTATTTTGGAACTAGGCGGTGCTGTTTGAATTTTCATGATACATTTCATCATCATCATCTCAGCGATGAATCCCGGTTGCAGCCTAAACTCTCGCTTCGGCGCCCGGGGTCCGCTTTTTCATTTCATGATACATTTATTTATTTAAAAGTGCCTAAGCCTTTGAAGTTGAAATGTAGCTATGAAATGCTCGTAAAAGGAGGTTAGTAATAACTAATGAGATATGAAACAAAATTTTCGTTCAATTTATTACTGATTTTTAACCTTTAAAATTAATTGAAATCGAATTATCGTAACGTCGATTCATAAATTCGAGGCTAACTAAGAAAACACATTTTCTCCACAAAATTTGAGTTTATCCTTCAAACACTTATTTCAATGTTTCTCTTACATTTCGATATTTTTATTGTAAAAAAGGTTGATTTTCTGTCCTCAAAATTGGCCCCTTTTTGTACTATCTACAATTTTACTTATATTTGTATAAATTTGTGCAAATCTTGTTAATACTCGTATGTATTCATATCTGACTGCATCACTGTCTGCAGTTGTATTGATTTTTTAAATAACCGCATAATCACAACCTTCAAGTGCATGAAAGCTTAGTTAAAGGTCACTTTAATAATGAAGTTTTTGATTTATTATTCTAATTATTTTCTTTAACGCTGTATGAAATAATCTCAAGGAAAATCCAATTCTATTTTTCCTATTCATGAAGGAGCAAAATCTGTTAGAATATATACTCCTTGGGAAGTACTGTCCTTATTTTTGATACTATTGTTATTATTAAATGAGCAATTCTCAGTAACATTTTTTTTCTGTGATTGTATTATACTTATTTTATATTCAAGCTCCATTTTGAATATAAAAACAACAATTTTATCCCAATTTCAAGTCAGACTTAAACTTTGTCGTCTACGATTAGATTGCCACTGACGTTGAACCTCTTAACTTCAGATAAGATGGTTACATAATTAAATTTTACGACATCTTTAAAAGGTTTAAGATAAGGAAGATGAGACTGCAGCGATAGTAAAATGTTTGTAAAAGACCGTCATGGTGAGTGATATGTCAAATTAGGTTTTGATGAGATTCCTTTTAAGAACGATTCTCGTAAAGCCTAGTTTACAATACCAAAAGCTAATTTCCCATTTGTGCAAAAAGTACCTGATGAGTTTTTTGTTTCGTCATAGAAGACGAACTTAAATTAGAACTATTGATATATAGTTTCCATTTCCAAATTACATGTTTTCGTAAGTAAACAATCTTTTTCATCCCACATTATGTGAGGTCGGCAGAACATTCTCTGTTATTCGTCATCTAAACAATTCTATTGCCATATCTTTACGCAATCCATTCATCTTTAGTCTGTGTCCTTCTGTTATCCATTTACTCTGATTCCTAGTATTTTCTTTGTCACGTAGCATTGATTTAAATGATAAGCAATTAATAAACAATGTAAACCAGATGTGTGTGGATAATTTATACTAACCTTTGTAGTTACTTGTAGAAAACGTTGTCAAACCAAAATTGCTATGTGCAAAAAGTTAAACTATAAGATATGGAGTAAAAACATTAACTTGTAAAATTTTATAAGAAACAATCTATTTTAAATCTATTTTATAAGAAACAATTTATATTAAAGTAATGTAATGATGCATTGAGAGTCACATGGCGGTTTTTATATAATATCAAATTTTGGTTGACAAACTAATCATAATACTCAAAATGATGAAATGTCAAAAAAGTACACATAGCTGATATTGGTTTGACAACGACGATAAGTTTTTTTATGTGTGTATTCCACATCGTATTCATTCATTTTCTAAACCATGTCGTTCGAATATGTGTAACCTAGTGATACAATTTACGATAGTGTTTTTTAATTAAGAACCTTATTAGATTAAATCAGAAACGATGTACCTACTTGGAGAGTCGTTTAGACTCTCTGTCTCCTTATATTTGCCGCGTCCGTGTTTGTAGTCTCAGCTTAATGACATAATTTCATCATATCACACGTCTAATGGTATTCATTCAGTATGTTTGTCTTTTTAATTAATTATTTTATATTAACGACCTTGTTACAGACTTCATAATTATAGAAGATGTCGCAACTTCAATTGGAGAATGTATTTCGGTTAATTTTATTCAAAGTGAATTTGTTTGATAGGAAGTTGAAATATTTATTTTAGTTCCACTATACTTTCGGCTTTACCTGCTTGTGCTTAGTTTTCGAAACGCTTTGTTATTGGAACAATAATGTTTGTTCCAATATACTAAATAAAAACTTAAGTCTTGTTATAACATTAGCAACATTTATTTGTTTATTCAGAATAGTGTGTTCGTTTAGTATAGTAACGTAATATGATATAAATATATGTGACATTACGAACGATAGAATAATATAATAATTTTAGACATATTCTATTAAAATTTATTGAAAGTCTATAGGATTTTTTGAAGAATTCAGCGGTAGTCATGATGCGTTATTTTGATCGGAGACCTAAGTGCTAATGCTGAAAATATCTTTTTTATAAGTATGGATGTTGTTTCTTCATACAATTTTGAAGCCTGCGCCAGAACCTTATCTACCAAACACGGTACACCACCACATATTTTATATGTTATCCGTTATATTTATAATAGTAGACACGTTCTGCATTTCCAATACCGTTCTCCTGCCATTAAAAACTCAAGCTCAAACAAAATACAACAACTGAAACATTTATCACTCCGAACTAGATATTCTTGGCGACACTGAATGCATCTAAAATATCCCCTTAACTGTAAAGGACAGCTTTGAGTTATTTAACCCTGAAAGCATAGTCTAAAATAGCTACAAATCTGAGACTGGCAACACGTTTGTGTGACTAATATGGACTATTACTGTATCAGGAGATGGATGCATGTTTGTTTATTTCTCCCCCCTCTTTACTGTCATTAGTCTTAATAAATTAAATTCTTAAGTAATAATTTAACTAAAGTAATTATTTTAACATCAATCGGTGTTCTTGGAAACAATTTTGTCTGTAATAGAAAACACAAGTGGAAATTTAAATTATTTATATTTCGAGTGTTATTTTTTTAAGAATGTTCTTGTAAAATTTGTATTATCTATGATATATAACTACCGTCTGTATAACGGGGAGTGTTCTGAGGAGCTATTTAGAATGGTACCCTCGTCGTCTTTTTATCACCGTACTCCCCGCCATCGGCTGGGTGTTCATCGCCATTTCTTGGAGCCTCTATTTTCTTGTACGAAACGGTTCTCAAGAACGTTCATGTTGCGTACACTCAGGATCTGGAATGAGCTTCCGGCTGAGGGTTTCTCATCGCAATACGATATGGGGTTCATCAAAAAAGGCGTTATAAAATTTCTTCGAGGCCCGTAGGCGACGGTGACCACCTGTTAGGGTGGGTCGTTTGCCTGTCTGCTGAACTCTAGCTATAAGAAATAAAATACATAACCTAAATTTAAAATACCATAACGTTACACTGCTGGCTTCGGGTTTCCCCTTAAAGGGAAAGGATACTACTCTTGTCCACGGTGGATTGGCGGGTTACACATACCGGTTATCGCCATATGTAGGTTTCGTCACCATGTTGTCATTCACCGTTAGTACGTGGCAGTTATGTCATATACGCACATTGCAGGTTCTTCTTACAAGTATTTAATCCCAGTTAGATCTGTAACTTACATCCGAAGCCTGACGTAGAAAGGATCAATGTTTTTCGTTCACTACTTTTACTGAATTGAACAACGATACACAAAAAAAAAATGAAAATAGAATACGATGCCATATTTGTTAGTTAATCCATTCATACTAGTAAAAATGACAAATGTCGCTTCTTACGACTCTTGTAAGGGAAGAAAAAAAAATGTAAACTGTATTATTATTTTTTTATTGCTGTAAAGCAGCAGATAGGCTGACGATCCACTTAGAAGTTAGCAGTTACCGTCGCCTATGGGCGTTTGCAAAGCCTGTGGTATCGCGAACACGCTGCTGTCCCATAAGGGTATAGGAACTTGGGTTACGAACGTCGGAACACAACACAAATTTACTATGGCAGCATACTTAAGACCAAAGGTGGTCGCCAGCCAGACGGACTTGGGACCCTACCACGTCGCTAGGGTGGGTTGTTTTGTCGCTTTTTACGACAGGCCGACCCCGGCCGCAGAGGTCAGTATTCTTTCTCCGCCCCTGCACGCTTACACATTATTTTTGACATTGTTCCAAGAGTAGTAATTTAGTCAGAAGTCCAATGTCTATATAAACTAAGATTATGAAACAAAGTATTTGTATTTTTCAAATGAAAACATACAAAACAACCCGACAAACGTTCTGTGATATACATAAAAAAATGTAGTGGGCTGAATTTAAATGTAAACAATTCTTGAATCCACTTGATCACACTTTTTAACAAAAGTATGGGTTGATAAAATAATTATGCTAAGCTTACTTCCTTAGTATCCAAGATATTTCGGTATATTTTTGAGAGCTAGATTCATTGTTTTAAAATGTATAATTAAATTTTAAATTTAAAAGTATAATTATAACAAATTGTTTTCTAATGTACATGTGATGGGCGTTGTGTGATGCGAAATGTATGTGTCGAAAATGTTTGAACGTAGTCTAAAAGTATCGAGAAAGGAGACCAAGCTAGTTTGGTCGGCATGAGTCGGCTACCAAAATAGACTAATGCGTTGCAATAATTATATCAGCGAAAGGGCTTTGTTGACCACACTGCGTGGAACACGTGTGTTGTTTTGTTGCTTTTTAAGTTTCATTTTGTAGACTGTTCCGTTTTTAATTATTTAAATCATCGTTTTAAGTCGTGTAGCTATATCAATACTATTGAATGTTTGAAGTACGCAAATAATAAGTAGCGTTTATGACATTTTTCAATAATTATGTTTACAAAATATATGCAATTCAGTCCATATCCAACCATGTTTAATGATAAATATTACAAAATACATATTATAACATTACAAAAATATATTTTATTTATTTAACATGATGTTTGATGATAGAACATGCCTTTAATTACTTTGGATAGCCAATTTCTTTGTCAAATAGAAGTTCAAATGGTTTAAAAGAGTAAAGTATTTGAAAAGAACATTTTTTAAATTTTCATTCATATAACTTACTTCTCAATGCATTTATTTTTTAATAGGCATTATTTTAAATTCGAAACGGATTTACAGATCATAATACTTTTGAGATACTTTCAAGTTTTCTATTATATGTGTTTAATATTACATTGAAGAACTGCATTTTAGTTTTAAAATTCGTTTAGGATATTTCAGGCATCACAGCAAAATATTAAAATACTGTCCTAAAAATTGTGGTTGACAACTAAATATATGCCACATCGCAACCATCCTGGTTGGCAATTGTTGCTAAAGAAGTGCCTTTAGTAGAAAACTTCTTCATTATCAAATATGATATTAAAACACTATTTAAAATTAGATCAGATTAAATACCAAGCAGACATATATAGATATATAAATATTATATATGAATGTTTGTTTGATGTATTAGGACATATATGTATTTCTTTTGATTTGTACTAATTTACGTGATTACGTTTGAAGCTAAATATACGGACTAAAATTATGTTACCACAAGCCGATCCGCGCACCCAATAAATATTCTAATACAAATAAAAAAATAGGTAGGTCTACAATTTTTTTGATATGGAATGTGACAAATACAGATGACGACGATGTGTTATCATTGGAACAATGAAATAAAAATAATAGTTATGTGACGTCACAAAAACCGAGACTGATGGTGAAGTTCCTAAAAGTGAATAGTCCAAAATATGTCGTGAAAATTTATGACGGTTATAATGGGGGCACACGGGTCCAAAGAGAAGTTGTACAGAGCAAACTCTGAGAAGTTTCCGTCCAAACTGCCAGTGCCAAGTGACAAGAAGTATAAAATAGCTGTGAATAGAGAACGGTTCGGGTCTTTCGGTGCTAGAGGTAAGATTTGAAATTCTCTTTCGCAACTGCCATTTTCACAGTAATATATAGCTAAAAGATTTAAGTCTGCGTTAAACGGTAGGTCCATACTTCATGACCTGGTGAAATGCACAGTGTTTTGATAGAAAGTATACTTTGGATATATCAAAAAATGTATGTCATCAGCCGTTCGTTGTCCACAGCTGGCCGTAGGCCTCCCCAAGTTTGCGCCACACATTCCGGTCCCTTACTTTTCCCATCCAGTCTCGACCAGCAATCCTACGCTGGTCATCGGTCCATCGGGATGCGGGCGTCCTACACTACATTTGCCCAGACGTGGTTTCCATTCCAGGACAATATATTGTGAATAAACTCTTGAAAACCCTGTGTAATGTATGCTATTACCTTGTGTAGGTAGTCTATGGTATGAATTTACAGTATCACTACGCTGTCTTGTGTCTATGTATAGTAGTTATGATGTCAATGTCAAGACAAGAGCTACGGACGAGTATAAGCGACATACAGCAATATACCCTATATTCGAAAAAGAGAAGACTGTCGAGCCAGTGAAGCATCCATAGGAAACATTTGTACCTTGGTTGAAGTTTTTGCATCAAAAAGCAGTGTTCTTGATAATATACCTCCCCAGTTATGAATGATGTTTGATTAAGTGGTCATTTGTATCTTGCTGCATTTCGGACTAGAGGACGTTAGAGATGTCGAAAGTGACAAAAATATCGATATATCGATATTTATTAAAATATCGATATATTAGTCACTTTTAAAAGATTTTGCGTTTCTAAAATAGTCTTTTTAACTCAATATGTTATATCAATAGTAATTTTTATACAAAATGTACAAAAATCTCAATAAAAATGGAGGTGTTGTTATCAGTATTCCTTTTTAATAGGCAATAATTACAAAAATATCAAAAACTAAAAAGCTATTTATCTTCTAACTAATATTTTATTGTATCAGGAAAACCAGTATTTGTCCGGTAGCGAAAGTAAAATACTCTGCTCTTTACATGCTCCGCTGTCATCCGGCTCCTGTTGTTAGAAACCGTCAAATTAACGGCAGAAGCCACTCTCTTTGAAGGTACAGAGGAAGCCGTAGGTGTCAAATATTTAAGTGCTAAAACACAATACATAACAAAAGAACTCACGAGTGTAAGTGACGTGACGGTTGATAAATGACGGACGGCCGCACACACACACACACACACACGCAATGCAAACATATTTGTCAATAGTCATATACTATAGGCAATTGGAAACCAACACATAGGAGTGGCTTAGAATAAACTGGCGGAAAATAGCTTACATTTCTATGTATGTACACACATGAGATAGTATTAGTGATCATCACAAATACTAATGCAAATACTTTAGTTAGATAAATAAAGAAAATATATCGTTTTTGATACAATTTACTATATTGGATATTTTGTATTGATATATCGGATCAAAATATATCGGCTAAAAATATCGATATATTGAATTAAAAATATTGATACATCAATATATCGATACTTTTTCAACAAGCCTAGAAGATGTTTTGAACCAGTTGTTCAAGAGTAAATTAAACTGTAGTTAAAAGTGTTGGAGTCAATTTATTACATTGCTTGTATATCATCGACAAGTACGTAGTTGATATTTTATATACATAGACGACAGTTTTATAGAAAATATTAATAAAAAATTACTACATCCATTTTTTTGCCAAGCAGTTCAATCAATGTACGAAAAGGTAGGATCGATAAATTTTTTTAACAACATTTATGCATTCGAGATTCGGTTTTAGGTAAATTATAATTTTTTTTAAATTGGAGTATGTATGGCCTATGGTATGTAAATATATATCTTGATCTCACTGAAATTCAGCTTGATAAACTTGAGCGACTGCAAAATTTCTGTATTCGTTTTATCTTTGGTCTTCGTAAATTTGATCATATTTCCGAATTTCGTAACAAGCTCAAGTGGCTGCCCATCCGCTTTCGTCGGAATGCTCATATCCTCTCTTTACTCTTCAACATTCTGTTCAATCCCAAAACTCCCTGCTATCTAAAAGAGCGTTTTGAATTATTCAAACGTAGTGACGTTAAATCCTTGAGACCTGCAGGGAACTTGCTATTAACAGTGCCCTCAAATAACTCCACATTTTATGGAAAATCATTTACCATTACTGCTGTGAAACTCTGGAACTCGCTACCTGCTAATATTCGAGAAGCTCAGTCCATTTACTCCTTCAAGAAGCTTCTGCATGAACACTTTTTAAAATCAAGTATTTAATTTCTTACTTTACTCCCATTCTGTTTCACTTTTTTTTTTCTTATTTATTTATGTATGGAATTGTGTATTTATGTATACTTCTTTATACTATCTACATGTACCTATAGATATTTGCAAACCTTCCCACACATTACATTTTTATTTGTTTTATTGATCACTCCTGTCCATCCAAAGGTTGCCTGGAAGAGATCGCTTCAAGCGATAAGGCCGCCACTTGTACAATGTACTATTTTAAAATATATTATGTAATCTGTAATTTTTTTTGTACAATAAAGAATAAATAAATAAATAAATAAATATATTTTATAATAACGGTATTTTAACATTAACGCCATCTAGCCCCAAAGTAAGCAGCAGAGCGCTTGTGTATGGGCACTAAACTACTGGTATACTTACTTTTTATACTATTTATACTTTTTTGTATAAATATGTCTTATATATAAACACCCAGATTCGGGATTGAAGTCGAACCCGCGATACATAAGCATCATAAGCTAGTTTGTGTACGATGAAAGTTTCTTCTACTTCTCGTGCCTTTGGCATCCTTGGGTTTTCCTTTCAAAACTGAGGGATAGACGGTGGTCCCCTCTATGATTATTAAGCTCAGCTGTATCCCACTTTTCATCATGTAGCTCTTTGTTCTGAAAAGTGACATAGAACGGTACTCCCTTTCCTCAGGCTCCGAAATGCAAGTTGCGTACGCAGCTCATAGCCCATAGCGTCGTACGGTTGGGTTCAGGCTTCCTGGAGAACGAATGAACGAGAACGAACAGTATATCCGCCACGCTTGTCCAAGGTGGATAGGCGGCTTTTACCGATTTGCTCGGTATGCAGGTTTCCTCATAGTTGCCTCCTTCACCGTCAGCTTCCCAAACGATGCATGCCACCGTGGGATTCGAACCTCGATTCGGGACCTCTACATTGGTCTCTAGGTGTAATACCACTGTAAGAAGTAAATATAATAGTAAGAAAATAAACTGATAATGAGAAGAAAATATGTAACTAAATGAGTTTACGTTATAAATGCAATAAAATTAAGACGTTTTACCAGTTGTTTACATTGGAATGTATTTCGGTTATGATTGCAAGAATTTAGGTTTATGTATAGTTGTTGGCATGGGATGAGATGGATTTATGTCGTTGCGTAATAAGAGAATCAAGATAGTAGATCTGGAATCAAGATAGTAGGACTGATGGTCTATCAGTCGCCTTTTACGACTCCCTTGGAATGACCTGGGGTGACCCTATTCTTTTCACTGGCCGGGGTCACACGGCATATAGTAGATTCAGAGTATACATACATAAATGCCCCGCTGATGGGCTCAAGACCCACCACCACTTGTCCAAGGGTTGGAGGGCTAAACAAATTGATAATCTCGTTATGCAGTTTCCTTCACCGTCGGTACATGGCAATTACAATATGTAATATACACATGAGACGAGAAAAATGTGTCATCGTTGAAATCGTACACGTGACCGGTTTATCTACGAGTTACACAATAACAATATATTTTAGTTATATTTCTAAGAAAAATTAAGGAATTTTTATTTATTAAATTATTTTTCATTGCATCTACGAGTATGATGCTTTCATAATCTAAGAAAGGCTTTACATCAGTCGGCTAGCTAATTCAGTTTGAGGATTTAATTGGGGAACAAATATCTACTAATTCCATCCTGGCTGTTCAGGCAGGAGAGTTAGACAAAAAGTACTAGCTCCTACAGGGAGCTCCTCCTCCTCCTATATGCAAGCCATCGGTTTAACTTTCCTTCATTTTAATCAACTTTTTTATTGCTATAGGACAGCAGACAGACTGATGGCCCGCTTAGAATTTAGTAGTTACCGTCGCCTATGGGTGTTGGCAACGTCAGTGTCATCGCGAACACGCTGCTGTCCCATAAGGGTACAGGAACTTGGGTCACTAACTCCGGAACACAACACAAGGTTATTATGGCGGCGTACTTAACCCCAAAGGTGGTCGCCATCCAGACGGGCTTGAGGCCCTACCACGTAGCTAGGGTGGGTTGTTTTGTCTCCTTTTACGACAGGCCGATTCCGACCGCTGATGTTAGTAGTATTCTTTCTCCGTCCCTGCACGGATAGCAAAATGCATTTTTCTCAAGACAAGGCATATCAAAGATAAAAATGCATCAATATAATTAAAATTGTGTCCGGTCAAACCCCCTAAATATATTCAAAGGCTTATGTAAGAAAAGGGATATCATATCATGTCGTTTATTCACTAAACAAGTTTAGAATCCACAACATCTCGATCATTCACAAGCGACGATACCTATCGCTCTTTAGAAACATAATAACGGAGACATATTTATTATTTGCAGGGAACGGCAAGAAGCGGGACAGCATACCAACCCCAACTACCCCCGCCCGCCCCCCAGCCGCCCCTCAACAACCCCCTACACAAGGTGAGTCATCCTATATTTTCCTAGCGCGAATTTTCCAGAATACAATGCGGGTTCTGCGTATGAATAAGAGCTTCACAAGTAGGTATCGATTTTATATGATGTAACATGGACGTCAGGAGTTAGATAGGATTTAGGTCAATTGCGGCTCTTCTAGATTATAAGGATACTGGTATTGGGTTCAATAATAAAATGAAATATTGTTTGAACATGCAATTCAGTAGAATTTAATATACAAATGTTGTGAGGTGACTGTTTTCATTTGTGTCACCCAAACGCTGGTGAAGTTGAAAGTGTAGGGGACTTTACCACGTCTTCAGCTTAACGAGATTGCCCAAGAGAAGAAATGTATGTACCTATTTGACATTGTGTATGGTTTATAAAATGGCCACCAAATTCATGTTACTTGTTATTAAAGAAAATTAATGTTTTCACCTGACACGTGGCAACAGCACGAGTCAAAAACAGAGCGAATTTATAGCTAAGCCCACTGGTCTATAACACCACCTTCAGACCGGTTTGTTTAAACAGCTGTGCTTTTTTAACATTGTAGAGCAATGGAAAGACTGCTAAAGAAACTCTCGTATGCGCGACTACCTTCATATCTGTAGAATTATTATGAAACTGTTGGAAAGTTGACTCCGTTTGTATGGTTATATTTCAGGGTAACCTGCTTCTTACGTGGGAAACAAATGCGCAGTCATGTTTTCTCATGCCAACTAAGAAATGATGACTTAATTTAGTTAAATTATCTTATGCAAAGAAATGTGCGCTGCCGACGCAGACGTTCCTTTTGATACCGTTGAAGCAGTTGAAGCCGTGGTAACTGTTAGAGTTAGATAAATATCAGAAGCAGATTAATATTAACAACCGTACCATAATGTAGATTAAACTAGAAACAGCGATAAATATACACGATCGCATCACAACGCCGGGCAACTGCAACGCATTGAAATTTGTATGTTGAAGTGAAACTTTTTTAGCACCGTTATGATTTGAAAATTCGACGAAACGAAAAAGCGATGCCAAAAAGACACAAATATATTCATAAAAAATAGAATTCTGTCTGCGAGAGATTGAGACAGAATTCAAGTAAACAATGTAATTAAATTAAACAAACTTCCCATTGGTAGGTGTAAGAAAGTTTTGAGTGATTATAATTATTTGTATGAGCTGAATTATTAAGAGTCAGAAGAGATTATCAAAACAATTATTTAAATGTAATATATATTTTACTTATATATAACTTACATATATTATATTCACATACAATCATTGTTTCAGTTAATATATGTATCATATATATTTTTCTTTCCCTCCTTCTTTCATAAATATTTTATTTTAGTATTATTATTTATTTTTACTACTATATCTCATTTAACTAATATATATTATTTAATTACTAATATAATGGTAATTATTATATATTAGTACTTATGTTAGAAATTCTGGCCCACTGAGATACAGTATTCACTAGTTCAGGGGCCAGTGTGATTTTCTCTAGTCAAATAAGTTGTTTGTACATGAACTGTTGTGCTATGTATCTTTTATATTTAAAATTGTATCTTATGTATAAATAAATAAATAAAATAAATGTTTCCTATAATCTTCGTCTCCTCTTTATTTGGGCTTTCCTTTTTGTACACTATTAATATATGTATGAAATCTACTTTTCTGAAGTTTCTCTTCTGTCATATGTGAATTGTTCACACACATTTTAAAAAAATTAAATATGAAATTAAAAGCGGAAAAATTAAATGAAATTTATGTGAATTTTTGTATTACTACAAGGCCGATGATTTTACTTGGACTAATTGCTAATCCAATTTCAACGATTATCGCCGATACACGTGCTATCGAAAATGCGTGTCATGTGAATGTGCTTTCGTAATCAATTAAGCAATCCAATAAGGCAAGTGGGTTCGTGTAGACAATAGCGCCTTAGCTGCAGACTGTCCTTTAAAACTGTGTCAAATGGCAACTGGTTTTATTCTAACAGGTTAGGGTTGCCAGAATAATTGTTGGAAAATTCTGAATAGTTCTGTTACGATTAATTAATTAATTTATTTTGAGTTTCAACAAAAAATAATTCATATGAATTTGCGATTCATTCACTTGAGTCTGTTCTTAATCGTGTCTATCACTTCGGTTATTTACTTTGCTTTATGTCGCATTCTTTCTTGCGTTAGTCATTTTTCTTCAAAATAGTGAGCCTAATTATAGAATATATCTATTGAAATCAAAATTATATGAAAATGACAGCCGTCAGACTTCCCAATCATAAAGGAAACCTAACGTCAGTAATTATTAACTTTAATAATAAATATTAATAATATTTTGTGACAATTCACACAGCGCCATCTAGTCCCAAACTAAGTAGCATAGCACTTGTGTTATGGGTACTAGACAACTGATATACTACTTATATACTTTTTTTTTGTAAAAAAATACATATTATACATAAACACCCAGACGCGAGACGGGAATCGAACCCGTGACCTCCGAAGTGCGTTATCCGTTACGCCACCGAGGACGTCAAACGTCGGACTTTAGCACTTAACTACCTTTCAGGTATACACCACGTTTTAAACTTTATATTTTTTCCACATCACGCCATCTTAATTTAACTTAGCCTAAAATGTCTAATACTTAAGCATATTTATATTTTTTAGATATTTCCTGATCTTGTCTTTATTTTTGATACATATTGATTAACAAATTTGCTACAAATGTCTAGATACGCACTGCATATATGCAGATAATATATTATGTACTAGCTGACCCGGCATACGTTGTTCTGTCATGTAAAAAATGCCTATGTCCTTCTCCAAATTCCAATCTATCTCTATACTGAAATTCATGAAAATTGGTTTAGCGTATTAAGCGTGAAAACGTAACAGACAGACAGACAAAGGTACTTTCATATTTATAATACAGGATTTACCTATTTCCTTAAAACAATATAGGCTTAATATTAGCAATTCATACCTATAAGGCTTTAAAAATAAGAAGTTGTTAATAATTATTCAATTTAAAGCGAACTTTATGAACGTAGTTGGTGCTAAGTTGATTGAAAGGTTGTTTCAATGCCATAACTGCCATTTGTTATCGACTGTTGCATAGTACCGTAGTATAACAGTATCTCTTGTAAAACTGAATGAGTGGGTAGTTTCGGTGTCACCAGTGTTGTTTTCTTCGTTGTAATTAGATGAAATACACGACCTTTATATTTAAATGTTTTGAGTTTATTATGCTAAACATTATTATCTTGATACTCACATTCCGATGGTAAAAGACAATATTTCGAGGAAACGTGCATGCTGATATCTACATTAGACAAACATGGTATATTACCCGTTCCATTTAAGAGGAAAACCGAGCTCAGCTGCAGCGTTATATTCTGATATTTTTATATACAAGAAAAATATTTTGTAGAAATAACTATAAATCATAATCATTTTTAGCTTTTCTCAAAAACAATTACCGTTTATCTTGTTGAAGAAGTCTATAATATAACTTTGCCTGCGTTTAATAAGTGCACCAACTAACTGGAATGGTCGGATCGAATCTAAAGGGCGTGGAAGGCGCGTTAGTGCTTGTTCATCCTATAAAAGTCCGTCCTAGAAAATAGAAATGGTTTTTACTGAAGTGACCGTCACTAGCAACACAATCATAAATGGGTAACCCAGATCCTTTAGATTCTAAGACGTCTGTCGCAGGATCGGGCGCTGGAATAAATGAGTCCTGGAGTGGAGACCATGTCTCGACAAACGCTCATAGGACGCTCCCCAACCTGATGGAGCGATGACCTGCGCAATATGGCCGGTCGGGGCTGTATGGGAAAAGCATGGGACCTTTGAGGAACATTTGAGCATTTGTTAATTTGCAGAACGAAAATGAAAATCTATATTCTACTTTGTTTTCAGCTAAGAAAAATGGCGTCGTGCAAAAACTGTCTTCATCACCGGTCACGGTTCGCGCAAGGACATCTCTTGCTCCGCCCCCTTCGCCCCGCAAGCCTGCCACACATCGCACTCCTGCGCAGCGGCCTACTACACTACCAACTAGCAAAGGTAAGTTTCTTCTCTTTTCAACGAAAATCTAAGTTGAATATTATTATCACTGCATGGCGATTTACGAAATTTTATGCTAATTTGAAACTGTATATTTAGGCACATACATAAGTGTATTTTTTTTTAAATAATTACACTGGGTAAATTATGTCGATTGCTAATTTTACAAAATAAAAGGGTATGAAATATAAATATCAAATTCCATTTACAATTTGTATTTAACGCTAAAAATTAACACGTGCTGCCATCTAGTAAAAAAGAACATAACCTAGACTAGTTCGCACTTACTCTCTCTATTCGCCAGTAGATGGCGTTGTAGAATTTTAGTGTGTTTATTTTTATAAGTAATCACCAACCTTACTTACAATTTTTATCAATAATGCTTATAGGATAGTAAGACGTATCAAAAAAGATAATTACAAATAATGCAAGTTTAGTATCTTTATTTAAATAAATTGACACACATCACAGTTTCAAAATATATAATTAAATAATATATTTGAGCAAGCATGACATGCCAGTAAAGCTGAACAATGGTTCACAGCTCTTTTGTAACACTGATATAATGTTATCTAAAAGTATGGCGACACTGTCGAGTGTTTATTCCGTAGTTTCAAAATTATGTTAGGTCAATATTTGTTACACCTATCTTCACATAAAAAAATATTTTTAGTTGGAGAAGTTTGATTACAACTTAATTTTATTAAGTTTTACGTGACATCTGGAGCATATGAAGATTTATTTGAATTATATTATATACTTTTTTATTTGTTTGTGTGGTCCCGGTTTAAAAATAATAGGGTTACTATTGGACTACAAAACACTTCGATAAGACTTACAAACTACAAAAATCAAACTTAGATGCAAATTAACTCTTTTTTTTCTTAATCAAGAAGTAGATCATTACGACCTTTAAATGATATGCGATACGTTCGTAACGTATTTAAAAATTATTTTAGAACTTTTTAGTTATAACGCATTCCTATATTTAGATGTTGAAAATAAAAATCAATTCTAAATCAATTAAAAAATGTTTTTTAATTCTATTTAAAACATGTACTAAAGTCGAAATAATCTCTCAAGGTGTATCTGACAGGTTAACCGTTAACCGTAGTAACATTATTTCGAAATTTTTTCCGTGCAGGGGCGGTGTAAGAATACTAACTAAGCATAGCGGCCGTGGTCGGTCTGTCGTAAAAAGCGACAAAACCCTAGCTACGTGGTAGGTCCCTAGCCAACCTAGGTCTATAAGCATTTTTATTCGTGCAGGGGCGGAGAAAGAATACTACCTCTGCGGCCGGGGTCGGCCTGTCGTAAAAGGCGACAAAACAACCTACCTTAGCTACGTAGTAGGGCATCAAGCCTATCTGGATGGCGACCACCTTTGGTCTTAAGTATGCCGCCATAATAACCTTGTGTTGTGTTCCGGCATTAGTGACCCAAGTTCCTGTACTCTTATGGGACAGAAGCGTGTTCGCGATGCCACTGGCGTTGCAAACACCCATTGGCGACGGTAACTGCTAAATTCTAAGTGGGTTGTCAGCCTGTCTGCTGTCCTACAGGCATAAAAAAATGCCATAATAACCTTGTGTTATGTTCCGGCATTAATTACCCAAATGTCCTTCGAAGCGGTCTCCCTGCTGGCCCCCCACCATGGGACCTCGAGGCCCGGGTCCTGGCGCTATTGTACCAGTGGCGCCGGGATGCGGCCGAGCGTGGCTCTTGCCCCGTGCCTCGCGAAGTGGAGGTAAAGCGGGCGGAGTTGCGTGACGAGGTGCTCATGGTGGAGTGGAAGGAGCGCCTCGCGCACCTCAGCGCGGGTCTCGCCACTATCGAAGCGGTGAGGCCCGTTCTGGCCGAATGGCTGGAAAGGCGCCACAGCGCCCTGACCTTCCGCCTGACGCAGGTCCTCTCGGGGCACGGTTGCTTCGGGAGGTACCTGTGTCGCATAGGGCGGGAGATGACGTTCGGGTGCCACCACTGTGACGCGGGCCACGAGGAGGACACGGTGGATCACACTGTCGTCGTATGCCCTGCGTGGCGCGAGGAGCGCCGCGCCCTCGTCGCCCAAATCGACGTGGACCTGTCGCTCCCGGCCCTGGTTCTGTCCATGGTCGGGGGCGATCCTGGAGGGACGGCCGTCGCCTCCTTCTGCGAGGCAGTCATGTCCGCAAAGGAGGCGGCGGAGTGGGAGCGGGAGTCGACCACCACACTCCCCTCCCGCCAACGCAGGCCACGTCGGCGGCGCCGGAGGGCAAATAACGACCTCCGGCCGCCGTAAAAAGAGGCCACGGGCAGCCCCTCGGGGGAGGATCCGCCGCCCGCACTATTGCCGCGAGGGAGAGGGCTGCGTGCTGTTCTGCGGCCCCCCTCAACTGTTGATTTAGGAGAGCGCCGGGGGACGAAATCCTGATCCCCTGGCGCCAACAATTTAGAAGGGGCCCGCCTTAAGACAAAGGGCGGGCCGGCGTCGGCCCGGGCCATGAGATCGGCAGGCCATTATCCGTGGGCCCGGGCATAGGCGATAGGAAAACAGCGGAGTTTTTTAGTGGGTAGCCGGATGGTCGAACATCTTTCCCGGAGTCCCACATATCCCTCGATCCCCCCGGGCCGGGAGAACCCGTCAAGAGAGGTTTTTCCCCGAGACTAAAAAAAAATAATTACCCAGATTCCTGTATACCTATGGAACAGTAGCGTATTCGCGGTGTCCCTAGCGTCGCAAACATCGATAGGCGACGGTGACTGTAGTACATTAAAATAATATTCTACGAAAATGTTAGCTCTCTACTTATTTCAGTTTATGATATGTAGATTACTGATAAACGGATAGAGAGGCGGATAGGAAAGGCTTTATAATAAAATCCTGTAGGCACCCTTCGGTTATAAAAATATATTAATAACTAGAAAAATGATAGAAATGAGGGTGAATGAATACAGAGGACGGAAGGTCGACCAATAAAAGATGGATGGATTGCGACAACGGCGGTGAGTGAGACAACGGCTAACAGAAGAGAGTGGAATGAGAGAGCATGTTTGTCAACCCCATATAATGTGGGATAAGGGCAAGCAGAATAAGATTTTAGTTGATTATGATAATGTTAAAAGGACTTCATCAAACATTATAATTACCATTTTTTTGTTGCTGTAGGACAGCAGACAGGCTGACGGCCCGCTTAGAATTTAGCAGTTACCGTTGCTTAAGGGTGTTTGCAATGCCAGTGGCATCACGAACACGCTGCTGTTCCCATAAGAGTACAGGAACTTGGGTCACTAATTCAATTACTTACTGAATTAATTATTATGTATGACCTACGTGGTAGGGCCTCAAGCCCGTCTGGATGGCGACCAGCTTTGGTCTTAAGTATGACGCCATAATAACCTTGTGTTGTGTTCCGGCTGTGGGTTTTATTCAAATAAAACCCACAATTTTTTAAAACCAAAACCGAATTACGAAACATGTACGAGAACTTTACATAATAGGAAGGTAATTACATATTTTGAAACGATTGTCTTCAAATGAGCATGGAGTTCCCATCAGGCTTATTATTCACACGGTCAATGCAATCGAATTATTTATTACATACTAGCTGACCCGGCAAACGTTTCTGGAGGTGCAGAGGTTCCTGCCCCCATAGTTTTGTTTGTTGTGAAGACAAATGTCTTCCTCGGAGGTCTTCTTGTTACTTTGGTTCATATTAAAAGTCGCTTTCAGTATTTTGTTTATTTTTATTTTTTCTAATTGCTGAGGCTGATGTTGTCACAGACGACTCGACTCGATAGCGACTATGGACGTAAAGGCATTCCAACCCCGTGGGAGCGGGGTCGGTGACAGCGTGCTCGGAGACGCGCCTCCTGTAAGGTGGGTTTCCGGCTCGACCGCTGCATGGGGAACAATTGAGAACTGCTACCAATTTTTATTTTATTCGCCCTATATCACCCTCTTCAAGTTTCATGTTCGCGACAAAAAGTAGCCAATACCAAGCCAGGTACCAATCGGTTTCTAAACCGAGATTCGTATCAAAATTGGTTCGGCGGTTTAGCCGCAAAAATGTAACAGATAGAGTTACTTTCACATTTATGCGTTCCCGCCCGTTTCGCTGGTCGAATAACAGAAAAAAGTAAATCGAAAACATATGAGAAGTTTTCGTACGCATACACGCTACACCGCTTGCCCCACTTCTCCGCGGAAAAAAAACACATATCACTGAACACAAAGTGCTTATAAAAATCGTCGTTTCTTAAAACTTTAATAACTTTATATTAAATGAAAATATCGCAATATTTTTTGTTAGATAGGGGCCAAGTGTCTAAGAAATAAAACTTTTTATCTCAGTTGAAATCTATTCAGTAGTTTTGTCGTGATATATATATGGGTGAGGTATTTAAAATTTACAGTAATTATCTAACTATGCTTGGCTATTAAATATATTATAATATTTTGTTCTAAATCTGCTCCGTTTAGTCGACTGGGCGTAACACCCGCGGAATAAACTCATTGAAACAATATTTAGTCACGCTTGCAGGAACCTGACCAATTAAGAAGGTTTTTCATAATATTCACAGCGAATAGTGGTCAATGAAAGTTCATGTTTTATGAAAGTCTCTGGGAAGCAGTACAGCGGGCGTGTAGCGATAGGTGAAGCGTCGGCGACAGTCGCACACGAATCGCGACCAGACAGACTCACCTCAACTCTTTCGTGTACACAGTTCAATTCGTGCAAAAACAATAATCACACGTATCTAATTGGACCGTTTTATATTAGTGTTATTCTTTTTTCATTTAAACACATAATTAATGCCGTGATAGGAGGACAATTTGATAACTTTTTTGGATAAATTTACATAGTGTAAGCAATGAGTCCGCTACACAAATTCGTGTCGTTTTTTCATACGGACTGCAAACATGAGCAGAAAACTTTGATTCAACGGAAAATATTCTCAAGTGAATTAAATATTTGTAATAGTAATGATATTGTTAAAAGGAGTCAGTGGGGAACACTGAATTTTTACAGGAAAAATAAAGGTACGCAATATTTCATTACTAATATTACGCCTGACATAAAAATGGCAATGGCTATATTTGATTACATTTGTCTACTTGAGAGACTTAATATTATGAGATGAATATACATATTGTAATATTGTCATAATTGATTCTGTTAAGTATATAAATATATTAAAAAAGTTTAATCAGTCTATTGAACAAGTTATTTAAGAATAATGCTTAAGTGTTATTAAATAACTATCAACGGTACTTAAAATAAACACAAGCATGAAATGGGTAATACTGTGAAGAATTCTTAAGAACGTAAGCTTATATTAATATAAATAATAATTGCATTTAAATGCAGTATTATCCTTTTTGTAAAAAAAGTAAAATTCTTTCTGAAATATTAAGATTATTTTTTTTTGTAAAAAAAGGGTAAGATGCTGTACGCTGAGGACAGGAAGTTGAGGGAAATATCAGCTAGACTGAATACTGATGTGGAATGCCAGTGAAACAAATATTTTAATGCACTTTCTCTGTGTATGTTATTGATGCCACTAAAAACGCTTACGTAAAGATCCTCAGTTCATTATTTTAATAGCAACAAATCGAAATTTTTTCTGATTACGATGTTTAATAAAGGACTAATATTTACCCAATATACCAAGTGTTTACAAGTGTATACACACTCGACATATTGCATTAACACGGATTGAAATATTTACACAAAACTAGGCATATTTTACATCGATGTTTGCATTATTGCCATTAATGCATTAAAGTGGCTGTCATACAACGGATATGCTTTGCTTCTGTAAACGGAGGAACTGTAATCGATGTGGGTGGTATTTTGTTTTGGTCGTGCTTGTTATATTATAAAACTAGCTGATATCCGCGACTTCGTACGCATGCGCGCTACACCGCTTGCCCCACTTCTCCGTGGCAATAAAACACATATCAAAACGGTGTTTCTCAAAACATTAATAACTTTATATTAAATGAAGATATCGCAATAATTTTTTTTTAGATAAAGACCAAGTGTCTAAGAAAAAGAAATAAAATTTAGAAATTTTAATTGAAATCTATCCAGTAATTTTGTCGTGATGCGTACACAACTGCGGACCTCTATAATTTTATTTATATAATATATATGTATTTGACATTTTCTTATCTTCAGTAGTATAAATTTATAAAGATTAATAGCTTTAATAATAGCTACGTTATGACTGGTTGTGTAGGACTAATATTGCTGTAGACCGTAGCTACGTCTACGCTACATTTGCTAGTTTATAGGTATCATAGGGAAAGATATTGTTTCCTTTCGGGGTCGGGAGAGGGAAGGCATTGTTTATAATCATATTCGTATGAGATGAATATTTCGTTAACTCCAAGGAGCAACTAGTATCTCTTGCGTACGACAAACTAAGAAAAAAGAGTGTAACGGATATATGAATTTCCCAATTTTTAATATAGTGTTTAATTTATACTTGTTTTAATTACTGTAATCAATATTACAGGCTATTTTTAAAATAGCCTGTATTTTTTGTGAAAATTGAAGTTTCTTCATGTTTCAATTTTTTTTAAAACAGACATACTGAGTCAAAAATTTCGCAAGAGGTCCCAAAGCTACCAAATATAAGTAATTATAAACAACCTATAAAATTAACATTATTGTGTAACACAGACTACACAATTATACCGTGAGCCGCTGATTTTAGTTACGTAAATATTTTAATATTATTTGGAAACAAGTCATAAGTAACCGATGTAATATTGTTTAAAGTAATATTTACGTAAAATAAGAGTACATGTATCTTTTTATATCGAGTGAACAAAACTCTAATCATATTAAACAATTTTTTTTAAATAAAGCGATTATCTATTTTTTTATTTTTCAATCGTATTTAAAACTTTTTTAGGCCTAAATTATTACTTAATATTTATTTCCAAACTTTCATTTTATAACACAACTGTCACGTACTCATTGTGAATGAAGCAAAATAGCGTTGAAAGCCTAAATAGTCTCAGACAAGCGTAGCTAGAAGTACCTTCATTCCCGGGGAGCTCAGTAGTGGGATGGCTGTAAATATTTCTTTTGCTAGAGTTACAGCCTTATTATATGGTTTTAATAGTAACTATTTTATAATGTACCCGGTAGCTTAGGGATATTACATTCAGAGTCGCCCCCGGTTTCGATTTCCACGATGGCATGCATAACTTAGGCAGTTTTTCTCGCCATAATTGCTACGAAGCCATGAGGAAATCGCGAGGAAGTTGTTTCCCGATATCACTGGTATTAGTAACTTTCTAATACGCATTGGACTAGAGTCGCTGGTCCGTACCCTCTAGGAAGAGGCCCGAGCCAAGCAGTGGCAACATTATGGACTGTTATTTTTTTATGTTATAAGCTTTACGAGTATTACGTATATTTAAATTGATTCTCAAATACAGTCATCAATGAAACAACTTGCGGTGTCGATAACTGTAAAGTTGATGGTGGAAAATGTTAAACTAACCGAACAAATAATTTGAGAAAGTCTTAGCTATAAATACATGGTATGGAAACTTTCTATGGTTAATTACTATAGTTAAGTGTACGTATATTAAAATTGACGTGTATTCATAAATATCTTTGAATTTGAAGCAAATGCAATATCTTTTTTTGCGGACAAACTGAAAGAGAGTAGCCTTCGGTGATATACCGCCAGCTGGTCAGTTATGTGGGGAACAAATGTCTAGCTATGCCGCCTCTTCTGGATTTCAGTAGGACAGGTAGACCCCAAAAGTGTTAGCTTGACGTCGTAAAGGGTGATATGCATGCCAATGGACTCACTACCAGGGATGCCGAAGACCTGCGAAGTGTAGAAGGAAAAGTCGGAAAGCGGACCGCGGGTACCGAAGCGGAAATTTGGGTTACAACTGACATTCAACGCTAAAGGTGGATTAATATTTGTCTGACGTGTCGTGTCGTGACGCGTCACAACATGACACGTCAGATAAATATAAATCCACCTTAAGATGATGATGATGAGTTGGTAGTACTAGTGTTAATAGAATTATAGTATGTTAGAAAAGGAAATTCGGAAAGGAATATCTGAAGAAGGTGTAAATTTGTAGCTCTGACAATACTACGAAAGTGTTGGGATTGTCTTAGTCTTATTCTAACTGTGATTATATTTTAGGAAATATTGAGACATATCTTTTTACATTTTTTTTATCTTATATATAAAATTCTCGTGTCACAATGTTCGTTCCCGTACTCCTCCGAAACGGCTTGACCGATTCTCATGAAATTTTGTGAGCATATTGAGTAGGTCTGAGAATCGGCCAACATCTATTTTTCATACCCCTTAGTGATAAGGGTTGTCCACCCTTAACATTTTATGGCAAAACAACGTTTTCATAAAATCTGATATTTATCTGTGCAGAGGCGGAGAAAGGATACTAACCTCTACGGCCGGGGTCGGTCTGTTGTAAAAGGTGACAAAACAACCCACTCTAGCTACGTGGTAGGGCCCCAAGCCCGTCTGAATGATCTTTGATCTTAAGTATGCCGTCATAATAATCTTGTGTTGTGTTCCGGCATTAGTGACCCAAGTCCGTGTACCTTTATGCGACAGCAGAGTGTTCGCGATGCCACTGGCGTTGCAAAACCCCTTAGGTGACGGTAACTGCTAAATTCTAAGCAGGCCGTCAGCCTATCTACTCTCCTACAGCAATAAAAAAAACTTCCAACTTTTAAAAATATATTTGATTGAAATTGACCACGCCTACTTGTAAAGCCCCACGCTAAGGTTGTGTGCTTCTCCTTGAAGGGAATGAAAGGTACACTCGCCACGCTTGTCCAAGGAAGATTAAGAGTTACACACCTGAGATCTTGGTATGTAGGTTTTCTCACGATCTTTTAATTCACCGTAGGTACATGTCAATGATGTTATATGAGAAAAACAATCTAAAGTCGTGCATTAAAAACCATCGTGGGATTCAAAACTATGACCATTTATCTCTGAGTGCAAACTTTAAACGCTATTAAAAAGGGATTTGATTGAGTACTTAATATTTTACGTACAAGGCCTGGTGATTGTAATCCTGTAAAGTTCTGGTAAGTAGGTAAATCTAAATATATCTGGTAGAAACAAATACCTACTTGCTTTAAAATCATGAAAATGATCTTGTTAATGCAAATGTGTGACAAATAAGTAAATAAATATACTGGCATAATTCATACAGCGCCATTTAGTCCCAAAGTAGCATATCACTTGTGTTATGGATGCTAGACAACTGATATCCGGACAACTGATGTCCGGCCCGGGCCACGAGATCGGCAGGCCACATATCCATAGGCCCGGGCGTAGGCGATAGGAGAACAGCGGGGTTTTTTAGTGGGTAGTCGGATGGCTGAACATCTTCCCCGGAGTCCCACATATCCCTCGGTCCCCCTGGGCCGGGGGAACCCGTCAAAAAAAAAGACAACTGATATACCCTTCTTTTGTAAATATATACATATTATACATAAACTCGACCCATATTCCTATACCCTTATGGAACAGCAGCCTGTTCGCGCTGCCACTGGCGTTGCAAACACCCATAGGCGACGGTAATTGCTAAATTCTAAGTGGCCCGCCAGCCTGTCTGCTGTCCTACAGCATTAAAAATAAAATACCCAGACACGAGACGGGAATCAAGGGTCTCAATAAATTTTGGAAGATATATGTTTATATATTAGACACAAGAAACGAAGATGAATTGATTACACCATCTTGTAGCCTCCGAAAAGTATACAATAGTTTTATTGGGAAAAGTTAACTTTTTTTATAATAAAATCCCAGAGAGAATTCAAAGACTCTCAACAAATAAGTTTAAAAAAGCTATTAAGCAATGTCTGTGTGGGAAAGGATACTACACAAATAAAGATTATGTTGACGACCGCACAGACTGGTTATAAAATATTTATATTTCCATTATGTTAACTTATATTTTTCCTCCAATTTCATTTTAATTTTGCAATTAAATTGTATAGAATAAAAAAAGAGAAATCTATACAAATAAATAAAATTGGAGGGTCTGTTTGTAATATTAAAATAACCGCTTTTTACTAAGTGCATTCGGATGTATACACGGTACATATACCAAAACAACACTCCACAGATCCCACACCCGTACGCATAGGCGGCGACACGGTCGAGCGCACGGGCCAGGTGAAATACCTGGGATCTGTATTTCTTGCGTCTGGTGACATCGATTGCGACGTCAAAGCACGCATTGCTGCCGCGTGGGCCAAATGGCGTGAGGTAACTGGTGTCATTTGTGACCCCAAGATGCCGGTAAAGTTGAAGGGACAGGTCTATAAGACCATCATTAGGCATGTCCTTTTATACGGCTGCGAAACGTGGCCGGTGTTAGAGCGACACAAGCAAGAACTGCGTGTCACGGAGATGAATATGCTACGGTGGATGTGTGGAGTGACGCGGAAGGACCGCGTTAGGAACTCCCGCATTCGCGGCAGTCTTCATATCCGTGACATTGCGGATAAATTGCAGAAGTGTCGGCTCCGCTGGTACGGCCACGTTTTACGGCAACCGGGTGATTACGTAGGAAATAAATGTCTGGCCATGCCGCCTCCGCTGGGCTCCGGCAGGAGGGGTAGACCCAAAAAGTGCTGGCTTGATGTCGTAAAGGGTGATATGCGTGCCAATGGGCTCACTACCAGGGATGCTAAAGACCGTGCGAAGTGGAGTAGAAAGAGTCGGAAAGCGGACCACGGGCACCGAAACGGTAGTTCAGGTTGCAACTGGGATTCAACGCTGAGATGATGGTGATGATATACCAAAACAACATTTTTTACAATTTTTGTCTGTTTGTTTGTTCCGGCTAATATCTGAAATGGCTGCATCGATTTTGACGGGACTTTCACTGGCACATAGCTGATGTATCAAGGAGTAACTTAGGATATTTTTATTTTAGAAAAAAAAAATAGTTTTTGTTAAAAATTATAAGTTTCGGAAACTAAATATCCAATTTAAGTTGACCTCAGATTTTGATTTGATTTGACAGATTCGCGGGCACAGCTAGTATAAAATAAGACGACTGAAAAAGCACTCGCTGGGGAGTTTGTTTCGCCGTTTCTTCTCTAGCCAGCCAGCGTTTGTATTGGAAACGGTAGTAGATTCTTGACTTTCAATAAGTGACCTGGCAGATAGTATAATGAAATGAATGATTTTGATTTGACTTGAACCCATCAAGGGTTCGATTCCCGGCTTCGAAAGCGTACTGAAGTGCGTTAGCCGTTACGCCATTATATCGTCATGTCATGATCATAGTATTCTTATAATTAAATGCTCTATTAATAAGTGAACTCCGTATTAATTTATTAAAAGTAGGATTAATGCGACACAGAAGATAAAATATATAAATTTGCATATTTACGTCAACTAATGGGCGTATACACGATATTAGCAGCTATTGCGTAACACGAGAACACCCAAATTTCCGTTTCATATTATGAAACCGGTACAAATGGTGTCAATATACCGTGTGGGCAGTCGATTCTTATAATGGAAGAAAGTGCGAATGTGGGTTTTTGTTCTTAGAATTAAAGTCTTATATTATTTATTTTCTACCTTAGTCATGCTTTAGAAGTCTTTTTTAATGTGGCAATACATGTCTCGCTAATCCACCATATATGAACCTGCAGGTCAGGTGCCATTACTGCTTGGGGTGATCACAGCAGTGTGACTTCTAAGGGATGTTTTTTAATTTAATAAATTCGGATTAATCTATATACAGGGTGACTTATACAAACCCGTCCAAATTTTTTTACGCACTAAGCATCATTTAAGGAACCCATTTTTGCAAAAAAACTTGTATGTAAAATTTTTAAAATAAAATATTTCATATATGATCATTAATTCAATCGTACAGAATAGTCCTATGGTGCAACTTTCGTACGTTAACCTGTTATTACCTGTCTCTGTCTCTCCCGCGTAAATGAGCAGTGCGTATTCGCTCGCCCGGTGCAATGCCGCCGTCCTCGGCATTTTACTAGGTCACATGGAGAGGTCATTGACACTCTAGCGCCGTATTATGTAAATTGCGAGTTCTTTGAATGACTTTGTGATGCTGATTACTCAACATTTTTGTACTATGTGATACAAAACTAAAATACATGTTTCTCATAACTTTTACTAAAGATTCTTCTGTGTGAATTTGGACGGGTTTGTCAAAGTCACCCTGTATATCGTATATAAGGAAAATGGGGTTCCTCTGACGCACTATCACAACAAAACTATTGAACACATCGGGATGGGACTACTACCATTCGACGCGGATTTTTTGTACATGGTTATAGACTTATTTTTTGGGATTCTATCGACCCTTGTTAATTTTTTTTTCGTTTTCATTTGCCTGTTATTCGCCCGAGCGGTCATGATCGGCTAGTCAAATATATAAAATAAAACTGACTTTATAAACGAACAAATGATTATAAGACAGACTAAATTTATTATCAATTCTAATTTTATGCACCAATTCTATATCAGTTTTCTCTGTAATTTAATCCCTTTATTATTTACATATCTCATTATTTAACTTCATTTATATAACTCTAAAGAACCTGTGCATTTTTGTAAATAACTGTAATACACAGGTTTAGTATATACCATGAAAAGGTTTGTGATGAATTTTGTTTTTTTTTTATTGCGTAGGACAGCAGACAGGCTGACAGCCCGCTTAGAATTTAGCAGTTACCGTCGCCTATAGGTGTTTGCAACGCCAGTGGCATCGCAAACACGCTGCTGTCCCATAAGGATACAGGAACTTGGGTCACTAATGCCGCAACACAACACAAGGTTATTATGGCGGCATACTTAAGACCAAAGGTGGTCGCCATCCAGACGGGCTTGAGGCCCTACCACATAGCTAGGGTGGGTTGTTTTGTCGCCTTTTACGACAGGCCGACCCCGGCCACAGAGGTTAGTATTCTTTCTCCGCCCCTGCACGGATTTTATATTGCTTGCATGCCATAATTATATAAATAAATAAATAATTTAATACAACCGTTTTGAGAGTTGTATAAGCTAGGGTCTAAGTCTTTCTCGTATAGCAATTGCTAGCAGCATCTCAATCTTATCAATGTCTAACGGTTCGAAAAATGATTCACAGTTACAAATGTTTATTAAATAGGTGTTTAGAATTGAGATCATTGATTTTTTGAACGGTTTTGCTTTGACAGTTGTTGATATTAAGAATTCATTAATATTAGAAGGTTGCTCTTTATTTGTCGATTCTGAATTGGAATTGTCATCACATCATCATTTAGTTAAGAGCTACCACTCTGGTCGGTGGAGCATCTTCCAGTTCTCTCTACAAAGTGCTTTTTCTTTGACTTCTTGATACGACACGATATCCAATCTTTACTTGCTCCATAAATGTCCTTCTTAGTTTTCCTCTCTTCCGCTTTCCTTTAATTCTCCCTTCTATGATGGTTTTCATTAGATCGTTGTGTCGTATATCGGAATTGTCCTACATTAAAATTTAAATTAGAACAATATTCAAACACGATTTTAAAGCTAGTAAATATAAAAGTTCAATATAAATTTCACAATAACATTTCTACTAACTTCAACGGAACAATGTTGTTACAAGATATAAAAATAAGTTATTATTTCTACGGATTAAGTATATTTTGGGAACGAGTTAATAAATCTCAAATATAAGTTCTAAAAATGTAAACTTTTAATAATACCAAATTAATTCTTGCTTACATAATTTTATGACCTATTCTATTTATTGACAGCTTCCCATCAAACTGGTCTACTGCTGTCAGTTTTACTTCACAACCGGCTTTCACATAACAAAAATATTTAAAAAATATAACTATTCAATTAAGGAATGGGCATTGAAGCATATTTCATCGCCCCTTTAGATTTCTTCCGCTGTATTTGAAATATTCAAAGCTCATCTCCGGGAATACCTTCATTGTACATAAACACTCCTACTGTATTTATAACTTCCTGAAGACGGGAGATTGTTCTTAGAATTAAAATTGGGAGGTTTCCTTCTACATACGTCGATGATTTATTGTTAGAATTTATTTCGCTTTGATGAATGCTTTTAACAGAGACACTATTTTAATAGCGATATAGTTAGCTTTTTTTTTCAATATAATATACTAGAAAAATAAAAATGTCGATAATTCTTGTACTGATGACTGAAAAATTAGTAAGTGACAAACGTATGAAACTCTGTCCAAAACATCGTTTTGGTCTTTCTTTATTATGTCAGTTCTTCATTTCATTGTGAGCTAGATCACGCTAACTAGAAAAATTATACAACTCCAATTGCTTTCGTATCATTAAAGCCATTTTATTGACTACTTTTATGTAATATAATAAGATTTAGTTTCTCTGCAAAGTAAATCCTGTTATAATAAATATTTTAACTAACTAATAAGATACAACCCTGATGTGAACTGCAATAGAAGTATAAGTTCTTTAGCATAACACTATAAAAATAATAGTCGACAACGTATCTCAAATATATTGTAACAATAGTCTATATTATTGGCCATGAAATGCAACAGGACCTTTCGTAATATTTACGTATATATTTTTCTGATGTTGCACATAACTTGAAACGTTAGTGCACATTGATGTCGACTGAAATATTAGATTGTTTTTTCGGAAGACCTTCTTTGGAAATATCTCTCTCGGGCTCGCTCCGGGGTTGTATTGGACTCTTGTTTGCCCCACAGTTAACAAGGGGGTTCACGTCGCCGGTATACGCTTTAAACCACCCCAGTGTTCCTCGACTGCCCGATGCACGCCTCTCCCCCGGGCATTAGGAAATATCCTAAGCCATTTTTAATAACAACTCACAACTTGGATCTTCCCTAAAAATATTAGATATATACATGCCTCGCTTGTCCAAGGTATAATTGCCTAATAAATGATTATCATGTTGTGAATCAAATCTAGGACTTCTAGGCCATGCCGCGAGTGTAGTACCACTTGGCTAGCACTATTCTACATTGTAGTTATTATTATTTATGTTAATTTTTTAATAACAATTACAATGATTATTATGATTGAATATTGTATAAAATTCTCATAGAATCTTGGATGGATATGGCGGACGTGCGTTTCCTGCGCTGAGCTCAACAACAACGATCAACAACAGCAGATAGGCTACGGCCAACTTAACATTATGATGATATGATGTCAGGGGCATCGCCAACACGCTCCCGTACACATAGGGGATGTTAAAACCTGCGTGTTTTGTATATTTATATAATCAAAGCACTGGCATGTTTTAGAAGTATACTTTAAAAATATTCTAGTGACTTTTAAACCGTAACTTGTTTTTTCATTCTACTTCTGTCATGTCTTGTTAAAATAAACTCTTGTTAATCGGCATCTTACAAATTTATTTATTTTAAAGAATTGCTTCTTAAACAGCAATTCTTTTCGGGACTCTGCTTCAACAGGTTATGGGCCCAGGCTTAGCAAAATGAGTGAATCTCCATCGTCTACACCACACTATTTTCAGACTGCCTCAAGCATGTCTCCACTAGTGGTCAGTAGCAGCACACCTAGTTTCACAAAGCTTCAAGGTAGCAGCAACTACGCAACGTGGAGTTTCGCAATGCAAATGTATTTAATAGATGCAGAGCTTTGGGACTGCGTAATTTCGACCGCTGATGAAGAGTCTGATGAATTTCAACGTAAGGACCGAAAAGCAAGGTCAAAAATCTGTTTAAACCTAAGTGAGCACCTTTACCCCGTAGTCATGGCAGCAAAAACATCAAAAGAAACTTGGAACCGACTCCGGGAGTGCTATGCTGACAGTGGATTATCACGGCGCTTAAAACTCATGAAGAAATTGCTCAATATCCAACTTGAAACCTACTCGAATGTAGAAGCCTACGTAAATGACATACGTCACATTCAGCAGCAGCTGATCGCAATTCATGCCGGCCTCGACGATGAACTTGTTGGTTTGATTATGCTAGCAGGACTTCCTGACACCTACAGCCCGATGGTGATGGCTATAGAGCACTCCGGCACTAAAGTGACTATGGACGCAATCGCATCAATCTTGCTTAAAGAAGAATGTCGAGATGCAACAGCCACGTCTAGTTCTTTATTCTCTAGTGTATCCGTGTCTAATAATAATGTAGTTAAATGCAATTATTGCAGAAAGATAGGCCATCAAATGTACCAGTGTAGAAAGCGTCTCAACCGAAAAAAGTCACCAGCATCATTATCAGCACCATCAGCGACAACTTCATCATCGTTGCCATCTCATTCATGTAATAATATATCTGATATTACACTTTTATCTGGCTTTAATCATAATCTTCCTACAGGCATCCCTATCCCTTCACCTTGTACCTCAACCGAATGGTACATTGACTCTGGTGCTACAATACATATGAGTAACAAGAGTGATTGGTTCCTGGACATGAAGCAAGAGTCTAAACCAGTCACTATGGCCAATGGTCAGAAAATTCAGAGTGAAGGAAAAGGTACAATTTCTGTAAATGTTTCTGATAGGATTAAGCAAATTACTGATGTATTATACGTTCCAAATTTAGCAACAAATTTACTCTCAGTACACTGCTTGATTCAAAAAGGATTCATAGTAGTGTTTTCCGAGAAAGGTGCCTCGATTCTTTTGAAGGATAGCTGTAAAATAACTGGCACTGTTGTTGCAACAGCATCAAATTTTAATAGTCTATACAAATTAGATACGGTAGATTATAAAGCCAATCTGATACAACCAACAGCGTCAAATTTTAATGGTCTATACAAATTAGATACGGTAGATTATAAAGCCAATCTGATACAACCAACAGCGTCTGCTTTACTATGGCATAGACGTCTTGGCCATCTACACCCTAAAGCCCTGAATATTTTAAAAAATAATGCCATTGGTATAGACTATACAAGTTCTTCATTCAGAGAATTGAGTGAAACCTGCTTGCCGTGCCTACAAGGTAAATTGTCAAAGCGACCATTCAAAAAATCACAAAGTAGGTCTAATGCCAAATTGGAACTGGTGCATACAGACCTCTGCGGGCCGATGAGTACTCCTTCGTGGGGTGAAGCGCTTTACCTACTAACTTTTACAGACGATTTTACTCGTAAGACTTTTGGCTACCTGCTAAAATCGAAAAATGAAGTCTTCTGTAAATTTGTTGAATTTAAAAGCTTTGTGGAGAATCAAACGGGTCTAAAAATTAAAACTTTGCGCTCGGACAATGGCAAAGAGTTCTTGAATCATAATATGACTTATTTTCTAAAAAAGAATGGAATTGTTCATCAAACGACAGTGCCTTATACTCCGGAGCAAAACGGAGTATCAGAACGTGTTAACAGAACTGTTGTCGAAAAAGCAAGATCAATGCTCCAAGATTCTGGTTTACCACGTGCATATTGGGGAGAAGCGGTTTCCACAGCGATATATCTCAAGAATCTCTCTCCAACCCAAGCGTTAAACAATAAAATCCCGGAAGAAATGTGGACTGGAAAGAAGGTGGATTTAAGTCACTTGCGAGTTTTCGGCTGTGAAGCGCATGTTTTGGTCCCAAAAGAGAAGCGCAAGAAACTCGACTCCAAGACTCAAGCCTGTATCTTTGTTGGCTACTCAGCAGATACAAAAGGGTATCGTCTTATTAATCCTCAGAATCCAAGGAACGTTGTAATTGCCAGAGACGTTGTCTTTGTCGAAAACAAACAACCATCTGGCGAATATGGTAAAGAAGAACCAATGAATACTTCAATCCCACAATCTGAATTATTTCAAATTCCTTCACCAGTTACCCAAAATCTTCCGTCTACATCGAACATGCAACTTACTGAAGAACACACAGAATCTTCTACTGAAGGAGATGCAGATCCTCCTTACCAAGTACCACTTGCTTCTCATTCAGAATCCAAAATATTGGTTGACAGTCCTAAAGATCTTACTGCACGAAGATACCCTCTTCGAAACCGCCAAGCTCCAGTTAGATATTCGGACTCAGAATATGCAAACCTAATTAGCGCTGATTATGAGCCACAGACCTACAAACAAGCTCTGGAAGATTGTTATAGTCAAAACTGGCTGAATGCTATGCAGTGTGAGTATGATTCGCTGCAAAAGCATGGAACGTGGATCCTTGTAGATAGACCTCCAAATAGAAAAGTGATTAAATGTAAATGGGTTTACAAAGTCAAAAGGGATACGAATGGGGATATAGTTAAATATAAGGCAAGGCTTGTTGCTAAGGGATTCACACAAATCTATGGTGTGGATTATGGTGAAACTTTTGCTCCGGTTGCTAGACTATCGTCAATCCGGCTTTTAGTAGCTTATGCAGCGAAACTTAATTTATATATTGACCACTTAGACGTTGACACATCATTCTTGAACGGCGATTTAGAGGAAGAAATATTCATGGAGCAGCCCGAAGGCTTTGCCGATAGCAAATCCAAAGTGTGTCTTCTTAAGAAATCTCTCTACGGTCTTAAGCAAGCTCCGCGACAATGGAATAAAAAACTTTGTGAGACTATGGACAAACTTTTATTTAAACGTTCTGAGAAAGAACACTGCATATACTACAAGCACAAAGATACTAAGTTACTTATAGTAGCTGTATTTGTAGATGATTTCTTTATATTCAGCAATGATCGGGACATGAAGGAAGAATTCAAAGTCGAATTAAGAAAATCATTTACAATCAAAGATTTAGGTCCCTTAAAAGACTGTCTGGGCATGAGAGTGACAAGAAAAGGTAATTCTCTGTCGCTTGACCAAACAAGGTATATTGAGAAATTGATCGAAAAATTTGGGATGAGTGATGCTATCCCAATATCCACTCCTATGGAGCCGGGTACAAAACTTGTCTGGCCAAACCCGATTGATGAAAAGCCGGAATTACCATACCAGCAGCTCATTGGGTCTTTAATGTACCTTGCGATTGGTACCAGACCTGATATAGCTCACTCAGTATCTGTTTTGAGCCAATTCAACGTACATTACGGGGAGGTACACTGGAGAGCTGCCAAACGTGTGCTTCGTTATCTGAAAGCCACAAAAGACAAAAAGCTCACATATAATGGCACTGGTGATGGTATTGGATACGCTGATGCCGATTACGCAAGTAATCTGATAGATCGACGATCCTATACAGGGTATGTGTTTCAGATGAGTGGTTCATCAATATCGTGGGAGTCACGCAAACAGAGAACTGTAGCTCAATCTACAACAGAAGCGGAGTACATGGCTCTTGGTGACGCCTGCAAGGAAGCTCTTTACATTCGATCACTGATTAAAGACTTATTCAAATCATCGTCACCTTTAACAATAATGTGCGATAATCAAAGTGCCATCTCACTCACTAAAAACAACACACATCACTCTCGCACCAAGCACATTGATATTCGACATCATTTCATTCGTGAGTGCATCTCCACCAATCAAGTCGACATTAAATTCATTCCATCTACTCTTCAAACAGCAGACATTCTCACTAAGCCATTGCCTAAATTGAGACACTATGAATGCCTGGCCTCTTTAGGGATAATATGATGTTACCTTTTTTTTAAAAATGAATTTATTGTTTCTGTAAAATATTTTACTATAAATCCTAGAGATAGGAAGAGTGATAGTGTTAACTTTTAATTGTTTATATACTTGTGAATGTTAGTGCTTTAATTACGGGGAGGTGTTAAAACCTGCGTGTTTTGTATATTTATATAATCAAAGCACTGGCATGTTTTAGAAGTATACTTTAAAAATATTCTAGTGACTTTTAAACCGTAACTTGTTTTTTCATTCTACTTCTGTCATGTCTTGTTAAAATAAACTCTTGTTAATCGGCATCTTACAAATTTATTTATTTTAAAGAATTGCTTCTTAAACAGCAATTCTTTTCGGGACTCTGCTTCAACAGGGGAACTGAAACCTCGGTCACTTACACCGGTTTACATGATTATTATGGCGGTATATTTAAAGAGCATGGGTGTTTGCTATCCAGACGGGTTTTTGGACCTCTGTTATCAGACAAAAGGCAATGTTAACATATAATATATTTTTAACTATTAAATGTGATACATGTAATAGTATTGAATAATGTTTTACTTATTTGTAAGTGCAGATACATTATCTAATTGCCAGCCGCAGTGCATTCCGGTTCACCCATTAGCACTGTTACGCTTTGAAGTTCGTATAGTTTTACATCCATTTTTGGATGTCTCCTTTTACTTTGACACCAATTAATGCGCGTGCACACATTTCATTGGACTTTTTATATGTTTCCTTTGTCACGTCTTTTATTTATTAGAAACACATTCGGGACAATTAACGGCTTGATTTTCACTTAATTGTTTCGTACAAATTAATTAGTTGAGTTCTTATAACGTGATAATTCTCATTTTTCTTTGTTGTTTTGATAATATTTGGTTAAGGGCATACTTATATTACTAAACGAACCAGCATGATAATGTAGTAAGAAGACAGAACACCCAATAATAGAACACATACTATTGTTGTATGTTCTGTGAGATTTTTTTTTTCTGATTGAACAGCAGATAGGCTGACGGTCCACTTAATATTATAGTTAGCAGTTATTGTCGCCTGAATGTTTGCGACGCCACGGGTGCCGCTATACGCTGCTGTCCGCGCAGGGTAACAGAAACTTGGGTCACTTATGCCGAAACACAATACAAGGTTATTATGGCGGCATATGTAAAGACATTTGGAGCCATAGTTAATATTTTTTAATCGTTTCATATTTATGTACAGATATTGAATACAATAAAATTAAACATTATTGGAAGGACTTCGATAGCCAAACAATTAAGTAAGCTGGGATGATGAGAACGGGAACTTCCTGAACTCTGTACAGTTCAGAGTGTAATTCAAGGATTTTTTTATAAGCATTCATTGACTAATACGTAAACGCTAACCATCTTGCCTGCGTCATACTCGTGGTTATTTGATTAAATGCATAAGTATTACGTCGACATGCTCACTTAACTAAGAAAGATGGTTAAAAAAGAAACAACGCTTACTTTGGAACATTTGATTAATACACATATTTAATGACGTAGATTTATGCAATCAGTATTTTATTTTCTACATACGACGTATAGTATTTCTTAACTGATACCCTGACTACTGAAACCAAATATCGGTTTTAGTTTTTTTATTGTTATGTAAATTAAAATATACTAATTAACAAAATAAATTGAGTATTGTAGAAAACGCGATTAGCATAATACGAGTGCATATAAACGCGAATGCAGAAACTGATGTAAACATTTGCACTTTCCTTTTTTGCTGATTCATTAATTCTAATATTGATTTATTTCACTTTAGCTATATATGTGCTTTTATTTCTATAACTTTGTTTGTTTTTGTTGATTGTCAACAGATAGTGACATAATGGGTCAGAGAACTGGTGTAATTTCATCTAGCTTTTAATATCCGTCAAAGGCTCGGGTCTTTCCCTGAAAGAATGGGCTGTATATCCGCCAAGCTTGTTCAACGCGGATTACGATACTTACAAATGTCTGTACAATGTGATACCACTTGGCCACGTGCTTGGCCTGATGTTTCAACCATAAAAATACTTAAACCTTAAATTTCTAAAATGAAGGTAGGTCATAGAATTCGCAGACTTTCCGCTTCATTACACAACTCGGCCACACGATCTTCGCCGATTGTTTGAAACGCTGTAAGCTGTATGGCTAATAAATCTTAATTTCCCATTGTTTCTTTGTCTCCGTGATGTTTCAATGACACCGATATTTCATGCTTAATACAACACTTGTTATCTACTGTCAGTATTAGTACAGTACAGGCTAGTTAAAATACTACACCGTGTACATAACTGCTGCATAGATTCAAGACATAGGGTAAGTCATTATATGTTCGATTTATTCGTATCTCCATGCTGAATTGCGTTCTAGAGAGTTTCGGTTAATATTTAGCATTTACAAGTAATGTGCGAAAGATCTTTATCACTTTATTCGATTAATCAATTTTATGTTTTTTTTATTGCTGTAGGACAGCAGACAGGCTGACGGTCCGCTTAGAATTTAGCAGTTACCGTCGCCTATGGGTGTTCGCAACGCCAGTGGCATCGCGAATACGCTGCTGTCCCATAAGGGTACAGGAACTTGGGTCACTGGTTTTATTAACATTGGTTACTATGGCGGCATACATATGACCAAAGGTCGTCGCCATCTAGACGGGCTTGAGGCCCTACCACGTAGCTAAAGATGATAGAGAGACATATTATGATATATGATTGTAGTTTTAAACACTAAGCAATTTGAATAGTATTGCCGGCTAGAAGTAGAATAGGGGCTGGAAAGTATTGTAAATCGCAAACCCGCAGTGAGATATCGAAATTGAGGTATGTATACGAGTAAGTCTTCGCTACGGGGTGACGATCTGCGATAAAAGGCCTACTTACAACGAGCAATACATCAAGCAATAGACTTTTTAGGCTGATGAATTATCATTAGAGTCAGGTTATTGTTAGATATGCTTTTTAATTTTTAATAGTATTTGAATATTCTTATATATAATTTATTTGTTTCATCGGTAAATTTCCATCCGAAAATACGCACTTTTAAAGTACAATAAAACATTAAAAACCGGTATTATTACTTTGTACGGACGTAAGTGAATAAACAGATGCGCGCTTTATCGTTTTTGGCTAGTTTTCAAGTGCTGAAAACGCATTAATGATATTATATGCGATAGAAATAACTAAGTTGTTATCGGGTTTCTTTCAATTTAATATCATGGTTTAAAAAGAAGCGTAAATTTCAAATATTGAAATACTGTTTCCTATGACGCACTTCTTTCGTAACGACCTCTGTGGCTCTACGACACCTTGCACAGCTCTGGAGGTCATAAGTTCGATTTCCGTCCGGAGTTCGGGTGATTATTTGTTTGTTACAGTTGTGGTATGTCAAATTATGAATATCAATGAGAGTGGATGGATGTAGGACGAGAGGTAAGAAAGATGATGATGGACGGATCGCGTAATAGATGTTATGGTGAAAAAGGGATATTGAGATGACAGCTAACAAAGGAGAATGGAAGGGGAGAACATGTTGTGCCAACCCAATATCAAGTGGGATAAGAACAGAAAGATGTATATTGTCTAGTATCCATAACTCAAGCTTTATATCCATAAGTCATAATATATTTATTTATCGTATTGTTTAGTAATATGAAGGGAGGTCTTATAGCGAGTAACGAAATTGGCAATAAATATTTATTATATATTTTTCACTATGCTATTAATTTTTTTATTGCTGTGGAATAATAGACAGACTGACAGCCCACTTAATAGTAAGCATTTTTATCCGTGCAGGAGCGGAGAAAGAATACTAACCTCTGCGGCCGGGATCGACCTGTCATAAAAGGCGACAAAACAACCCACCCTAGCTACGTGGTAGGGCCTCAAGCCCGTCTGGATGGCGATCACCTTTGGTCTTAAGTATGCCACCATAATAACCTTGTGTTGTGTTCCGGCATTAGTGACCCAAGTTCCTGTACCCTTATGGGACAGCAGCGTGTTCGCGATGGCACTGGCGTTGCAAAAACCCATAGGCCACGGTAACTGCTAAATTCTAAGCGGGCCGTCAGGCTGTCTGCTGTCCTACAGCATTAAAAACAGTTACTGTCGTCTATAGATGTTTACGATGCCTAAGGCACCGTTAACCTGGGTCACTCATACCGGACCACAACCCGTTTTTCCATCTCTAACAACTCCCTGATGAAGTGATAGATTTTTTTATTTATTTCTATTCATAACTTATTTGTAAATGTTATTGACGACGTTGCACAAAGGCTTTTGTGCGTCGGAACGGCTGCGGGAATCATGGGTTTCATTTCAGTCTTGAGTCTGTTTGTGTTTTACAATCTACATAGCTATATATAATCTGATGTGAGACAAGATATGAATGTATACAATAGAATAACAATTCGCCACTACTTCATCGAGTATGATACATCTTCATCTGTCTGTGTCAATTAGCAGCGGAGCAATATTCATGTTTTAATGAATACATTTCGTTAAGAAAGTGCAAAACGACGAGTGAATGTTACTCAACCAATGTTTACTTGGATGAGATGACTCAAGTGGTCTAAAGTTAGGGCATAATGCAACTTGAAGATTAAACGAGCCAGTTGTAGGAAGCCGATAATCTCCGACGGCACTCGTTCCGCGAATCGAATAAAAGCAATTTGAATTAATATAATGACTATTATTAAACTCGGTTAATACAAGAGTCAATGTTTATTACTAAAACGAAAGTATTATTTAAATTATTCAAAAAACTATGAATAAATTATACTTTGCATTAGTACAAATTAATATTCGTGAGTTTTTTACTTTTCGCGGTTATTTATCATTAAAACTGCTTCTGATAATATTTCATTGAGATCATTATTCAATTTTTTTTATTACTGACGGTTCATTTATTAGTGAACAGTTACCGTCGCCTATGGATGTTTGCAACGTTATGGACATCGCGAATACACTGCTGTCCCATTGGGTTACATTCTTATCTTGTTCAATTTCAACAAATAAAATATTAAGAAGTATTTGTAATCTGTCAAATATAATTTTGATTATTAGTAACCATTTGGAGGTGTGAACAATTCATCATTTCAGCCGGAAGACGCCCACTGCTGGACAAAGGCCTCCCCCAAAGATCTCCACGATGATCGGTCCTGCGCTGCCCTCATCCAACCTATCCCGGCGATCTTGACCAGATCATCGGTCCATCTTGTGGGGGGCCTACCAACACTGCGTCTTCCGGTACGCGGTCGCCATTCGAGGACTTTTCTGCCCCAACGGCCATCAGTCCTTCGAGCTATGTGCCCAGCCCACTGCCACTTCAGTTTTGCAATCATCCGGGCTATGTCGGTTACTTTGGTTCTCCTGCGAATCTCCTCATTTCTGATTCGATCTCGCAGGGAAACTCCGAGCATAGCCCTCTCCATTGCTCTCTGAGCGACCATGAGCTTTCTCATAAGGCCCATAGTTAGCGACCACGTCTGCGTTCCGTATGTCATCACTGGCAACACACATTGGTTAAAAACCTTCGTCTTGAGACACTGCGGTATTTGGGACGAAAAGATTTTACGGAGCTTCCCGAACGCTGCCCATCCGAGTCGGATTCGACGAGTGACCTCTTTCGCGAAATTGGACCTGCCTAACTGGATCGTTTGACCCAAGTAGACGTATTCGTCAACAATTTCGAAAGTACAGTTCCCAACTGTTACGGGGGTAGGTGCGACATGGACATTAGACATGATCTTCGTCTTGTCCATGTTCATTTTGAGACCTACTCCTTGGGAAGCTGTATTGAGGCCATCAAGCATATGGCTTAAGTCTTCCATGGTTTCAGCCATGATTACGATATCATCTGCGAATCTAAGGTGAGTGATGTACTCACCGTTAATGTTGATGCCCAGTCCGTTCCAGTCCAGAAGCTTGAAGACATCTTCCAACGCAGCAGTGAACAGCATCGGCGATATGACATCGCCTTGTCTGACTCCCCGCTGCAGTCGGATAGGCTTCGAGTTCTGATCCTGGAGACGGACTGACATGGTGGCGTTTTCATACAAACACTTCAACGCTTTGATGTATCGATAATCAATGTGGCACCTCTGGAGAGACTGAAGCACCGCCCAGGTCTCGATCGAATCAAAGGCTTTCTCATAGTCCACGAACGCCAAGCATAGTGGCTGGTTATACTCCTCCGTCTTCTGTATAACCTGCCGCAGCGTATGTATGTGGTCTATGGTGCTAAAACCTTTTCGGAATCCGGCTTGTTCGGGAGGCTGGAAGTCGTCAAATCTGCGCGCGAGACGATTCGTGATGACCCTTGAAAACAGCTTGTAAACATGGCTCAGAAGTGATATCGGTCTAAAGTTCTTCAAAAGGGTTTTGTCGCCCTTTTTGAAGAACAGCACCACTATACTTCCGTGCCAGGCCTGCGGCGTTTTGCCATCGAGGATGACGGAATTAAATAGCTTCTGGAGGATTTTAAGCACAGGAGTACCACCAGCTCTCAGAAGCTCGGCTGTAATTCCATCATTACCCGGCGCCTTGTTGTTTTTAAGCTGTTTAAGGGCCACACTAATCTCGTACAGACTGACGTCTGGGATATCTACGGTGTAGTGTCGGGTTAATTTGGCTCTTGGGTCTTTAGCCTTGTTGTTAGCAGGTGCCCGTGTGGTCGTGTATAGCTGTCCGTAGAACTTCTCGACTTCCCTCAAAAGTTCGGGTTTAGATGAAACGACCCTGCCGTCGTCGGTCTTCAACTTCGTCAGTTGGCTCTGCCCAATAGACAAGTCTCGTGCGAATACTTTAGAGCCCTTGTTACGCTCTATAGCCGCCTTTACACAGTCTGTGTTATGGCGGCGGATATCGCGAGTCAAGGACTTGGAGATCTGTCTATTTAGCTGCCTATACTGGGAAGCATCGTCCGGGGACTGAAGGGTCATTTGACGTCTCACATCCATCAATTTGAGAGTAGAATCTGAGATTTTTCCGGTTCTTTTTGAACGGCTGGCCTTGAAGAATTTAGACCCGGCCGTTTGAACAGCTTCCACGAACCTGTTATTATACTCGTCCACGTCAACGCAGTCACCGAGGCATTCGAAGCGGTTTTGCAATTCGAGTTGAAAGTTTACCGGGTTTTGGATCTGTATGGGTGCAGGTCGGAGCGTAGACTTCACCAGTCGAGACCTCTCCAATTTTGGATTGATATTCAATGTGCCTCTTACTAAGCGGTGATCACTCCCAGTTTTCACCGAATTGATCACAGAGACATCATTGAATATCTGTCTTTTGGTCGACATAATGAAGTCAATCTCATTTTTGGTGGCACCATCGGGACTAATCCAAGTCCATTTGCGTTGTTCTGGCTTCATGAAGAAGGAGTTCATCATATACAGGTCCTCCTTCTCCATGAAGTCGGCCAGCATCTGGCCTCGGGTGTTCCGATTTCCGAACCCAAATTGCCCCACTCTCAACTCGTCGCCGCTACGTTTCCCCAATTTTGCGTTGAAGTCTCCCATGACAACGTTAAAGTGGGTTTTAGAAGTGTGGATGGCTGTTGAGATGTCCTCATACATGGCTTCCACCTCTTCGTCAGGATGTGTCGAAGTCGGAGCGTAAACCTGAATGACCTTCAACGAATACCGTTTGGTAATTTTGAGTATTAGGTACGCTACCCTAGTCGAAACACTCCCCACCTCAGTAACGTTGTTCACAAGAGACTTGTGAACGAGAAATCCGACACCACCTTGGGACAGTTGGTCGCCCTCCCGGAAGTAGAGCAGATTTCCGGAATTTAGGATTATTGAGTCCTCTCCCTGTCTTCGGACTTCAGATAACCCCACAACATCCCATCGCAGTCTGCTCAAAACTTCCTCCAGTTCCTCCAACTTCTCGTTGGTCCGCAGTGTCTTGACATTGTATGTTGCCAGGGCCAAAGGTCGTCGTTCTTGGTAGCGAATCCGAACCCGGGGATTCTTCGCACCCCCTGCCCCGTCGCTTATGTAGCTGCTACCGTGACCACCACGAACGGGGCCGCCGGGGACTAGGGGCCGGGGCCTGTGTGTATCTGTCATTTTAGGGGGGGGTTTTGCCATAATCGCCACGCTTGGCAGGCGGGTTGGCGATCGCAGTATTCGCAGTTGGTGATGCTCTCACGGAAAGATGCTGCTGCCCATCCTCCGTTCTTTCTATCCCTTAGTCGTCTCTTACGACACCCAAGGGAGGAGATGGGGTGGTGCTATTCTGGTGCGACACCACACACTACAATTACAATTAACAATTACTGAAGATATATAAAACAAATGGCGCTTTGGTCTGCATTGCAGGTGTTAAAGATAAAAATAATTGTCTACCAGTTTACCTACTCATAATTTTGCTTTTTGTTTAAATTGCTGTAGGACAGCAAACAGGATCACGGCCTGCTTAGAATTTAGCTGTTACCGTCGCCTATGGGTGTTTGCAACGCCAGTGGCATCGCCGAACACGCTGCTGTCCCATAAAGGTACAGGAGTTTGGGTCACTAATGCCGAAACACAACACAAGGTTATTATGGCGGCATACTTAAGACCAAAGATGATCGTCATCCAGACGGGCTTTTACGACAGGCCGACCCCGGCCGCAGAGGTTAGTTGTTCTTTCTCCGCCCCTGCACGGATAGATGCTTTTATTTACATTTTACATAGGACAGACTTACCCCGTTTCGAATGCAAGGTGGCAAATTTTAACATTAGCTATTCGTGACTTAAATACAAAAATCAGATATAATTTGTAACATATTATGTGAAATTATTTTGTGTTGCAGGGTATATGTTCTATTATCTACATTTATGTAAGACATAACATTGATAAATAAGTATATAATAATACTTAGTAATTCTATGTACCATGATGAATTAAAAATATTAAAATATAAAATTAAATCATGTAAATAATCTTTTTAATGGGAACGATGTGGATACATTTCTTTGCATCTTTATACATTATGTGACACTAATATTAATATTCTAGATCCTTCCCGAAGTGGTCCAGGTGTGCCCCCAGGGGTCCACTGGAGATTCGACGGGAGTCTACGTTGGCTTGACAAAAAAGGGGTTCACAATTCGTAAAATTTGCTTTTGATAGTAAAGAAATAAAATGTTGGCTTGACTTCACCTATATGCGTGTACCTATAGGCAGATAAAATGTGTCGAGACTTGCAAAACGTCGCCGCTGCCGTCGCCGCCGCCGTGCGCAACGCTTGTTCAGACGTGCAAAGGAACGAAATACGACTTGTGGTGTGTGTGCTTACAATCTTGTATGAACTTGTTTGATTCTTCACCAATATAAATACGAATGCCAAGGATAAACGTTACTTATTTGTTATTTAATTAACCATTCAATTCTCACTTTTTTTTATATGGAAACTATTAATTCGTGGTTGGAACTCGCCGCAACGCAAATTTCCATACTAAGATATAATCTTCACATTTTTTGTCGAGTTTTGGGAATATGGTAAAAATGTGGCTGCAGAGGGTTCACCGGAACCAGCAAAATTTTGAAAGTTGTCTACGAGAAAAAATGTACGCGAAACTCTGTTCTAGATAGATGGAATTAATTGAACGCTTCTCATATATCATGGATAAGACGTATTACATAAAACCTGTAACAAAACATAAAAACTATTATCTACAAACCGTACCAGAGCAGTGCAAAGCCAAATAAAAATAATTTTAACTTTAACAACTAGCTAATTAATCACTGTAATGGCAATCAAATGAGAAAAGTTGGTTAACGTTTTTCAGACCTAATCTGGGAATAGAAGCAATTGTTCTGATTAAATAAAGGCTATTAACTGTTTTATTTAAACAATAAAATCAGTTGATCGACATACATATACTCCTATTGCGCATTATTTTAAAAGTGCAGTAATTAAACTATTTATATCACATTTTATTACTTACCAGTTGGGTAAAAGGTTCAGTAGTAAAGAGAAGAAGTGTTATATTTTTTTATCATATCTATCTGATATATCTTAGATTTTTTAATACATTTCATATCAAACAATCCTAACTTTTACGTTTCATTTCACGAAAACATTTGAAAACTCCGTGCAGGGGCGCAGTAAGAATACTAACCCCTGCGCCCTGTCGAAAAGGCGACAAAACAACCCTAGCAAATGGGCAAGGCTACCCATTTGCTAGCTACGTGGTAAGGCCCCAGGCTCGCCTGGACGGCAACCACCCTTGCTCTTAAGTATGCCGCTATAATAGCCTTGTGTGGTGTTCCGGCATTAGTGACCCAGGTTCCCGTACCCCTATGGGAGAGCAGCGTGTACACAGCGTATCCATAGGCGACGGTAACTACTTACAATTATGTGAGCTGATAGCCTCTGTTGTTCCATAGCAATAAAAAAATTTAAACAAAAAAAAAGATTTTGAATATACGGTTTTTCAATATTTTGTAATAACCGAAATTGTGTCTATGATTTATGCAAGTAGTTTTTATCGGTTGCACTGTATTGTAATTAATATCGATATAAGGTGGCTCGGTTGCGTTCAGTTTATAGTCGTTTAATTGCCCCACACTATAGTGATTTTATGATACAACGACACAAAAGACAAGGTATAGACGTATTTCATTTATATAGACGTAGTTCATTTTTTGATACCTACGAATAATGGTAATAATACTGCTGTCAAATTCAGTTCATACATCCGAAAAGATGAGTTTATAAATATTTATTGCTACAGGCTCATAATTAAAGCAAAAGTATTATTGTTGTTTCATTTCTGTGCGTACAATGGCGTGACTCTCGCGGTCAACTTGTGTAGACTAAAAATTTGTTACTGCAATTATGATCGCTGACGTATTTGCTCGTGATTATTCAAAGGTGTCAATTAATATTTTATTTTATTTTCTTTATTTATTCACAAAACAAAATAATGTCTGAAGATTTTGATATAATACATTTATTGTTAATAATAAAATTTTATGTGTACATTTACTACATTTACAATTTGTTTCTAAAAATGCACTATATTATCAATTATTATGATTTAAAATGTCAAAATGTAAATGCATGTACAAAATAAGTCAATATAAATTACTTGAGAAAGTATTTATCAAATGAGTAAATACAATTTTTAATAAGAAATGATTTAATGCTTCGCTTAAATAAGTTAAAGTTATACAATTTATTTTTTTAAATATATTGCCAAAATTATAACAGCTTGAAATTTGTAGCCAATATTTGGTGTATACTGTCGTATTTCTACAAATATAGTGTGTTGCTTGATACGTGGCAACGATTAGGTATGTTTCGCGTGCTCGTTGTACGTAGCTTTATTTCTGTGATCTGGTTAATCTGTGCTTTGATTTTATGATGGCGGAAAGGCATGCGGCGTGCGTGCGGCCGTCACAACCCTGACATGGCGTTTCAATAAGACAAATCGACTAAAATAGACATATAGATTTCTCTACTTAGAACGATCGCGTTTTTTACCCTTGAAGTGGATATACCTAGAGATGTTTATGTAAGTATGGATTGATGTCTTAGTTTGCATTAATTTATTTATTTTTAACGTCAAGATGTAGAATGACAGATGAGATCTATTTAATACTGAAGTAGTTTAAATATATTTTTTTCATTCATTTTTAACGAAAGATAAGTTATCAATCTTTAATGAAATAAGAAAATTGTTACATACTTTTTTTTAATGCTATAGGACAGCAGACAGGCTGAGGGCCCGCTTAGAATTTAGCAGTTACCGTCGCCTATGGGTGTTTGCAACGCCAGTGGCATCGCGAACAAGCTGCTGTCCCATAAGGGTATAGGAACTTGGGTCACTAATGCCGGAACACAACACAAGGTTATTATGGCGGCATACTTAAGACCGAAGGTGGTCGCCATCCACACGGGCTTGAGGCCCTACCACGTAGCTAGGGTGGGTTGTTTTGTCGCCTTTTACGACAGGCCGACCCCGGCCGCAGAGGTTAGTATTCTAATATTCTTTCTCCGCCCCTGCACGGATAAAAATAACTAACTTTGCCATTAATTTCCCGTGTTCCCGTTCCTTCTTTTTTGTACTCCATTTAAAATGTCAAATACAGAATAATAATATATCTCATAGTGTAATCTTACATGATTACAACGGATGGTATTTATAGGAAAAATTTAGGGGGACCTACGTCTGATGAGCTAGCAAGACCTAGATGGCATATTTTACGACTCACTACAAAATTCCATCACTTCTTAAATTATCTATTTTTAGCTAAGATTCTAAAGTAGACTGGCAGAGAATGCCTTAAGGTATTAAGTCCGCCTTGTACTTTAAGTGCTAAAGGTTAAATAAATAAATAAATAAAGTACTATAAAATAGTGTCTAACAATCATGGCAATTTGCACTCTCTTGTATTATAGCAATTATGTTTAATGGTTATTGGAGATCATGAAATTAATTTGCCTTTATTTCAAGCACTTGTGCTTAATTAATGTTGTTTATAAATAACTTTGATGAAGATGGAGCTTTATATGAGAATATGAGTCATTTTCCCGGTTAAATCATAGGCTGTTTTTTCTGGGACAGCCAAAGGCTGGTAATGATCGAATGCCTTAATCATGGAGCCACTATTACGGGAACTTTGTACACAGGACAAATAACAATGTTGGGTGAAAAAATACGCAAGAAACGGCGTGGCAAACTCGCTAAAGTTGTTTTGTTTCACCAAGATAACGCCACCGCGCACAAGTGCGATGGCAGCCATTCAAGAAGATGACTTCGAATTGATGGAATATCCTCAAAGACCTAGTGGTTTCTACCTATTTTTGGCAGTTAAAGAAACATCTCAGGGGCCATAAATTTGTAGATGATGACGCAATATTCGTCACGGTACACGATTTTTTCACAAAGGGAATTTTAGCTTTAGAGAAAAGATATACAAAATAAACCTGAAAGGTGACTACGTCAAAAAATAAAATAAGATTTAATAAAAGATAATTGATTCATAGTCATTATTACTTTTTATTGAACACCCCTAGTACAATACTAATTAAAATTACAAATTTGCTCACGTTATATTTTATATAAATTATTATAAATAAGTAATATAAATATTTTCTCATATCAACAGATCTCAGTTTTATAATACATCTCATCATCATCATCTTTGCGTTGTATCCCGGTTGCAGCCCAAACTCTCGCTTCGGCACCCGGGGTCCGCTTTCCAACTTTTTCTTTTCCACTTCGCACGATCTTCAGCATCCCTGGTAGTGAGCCCATTGGCACGCATATCACCCTTTACCACGTCAAGCCAGCACTTTTTGGATCTACCCCTCCTGCCGGGGCCCGGCGGAAGCGGCATGGCCAGACATTTGTTACCCACGTAAGCATCCGGTTGCCGTAAAACGTGGCCGTACCAACGGAGCCGACACTCTTGTAATTTATCCGCAACGTCACGGACATGAAGACTGCCGCGAATGCGGGAGTTCCTAACGCGGTCCTTCCGCGTCACTCCACACATCCACCGCAGCAGTTTTATAATACATCTATCTCACAGAAATCCAAACAATTTTTGGGACACCTATCGGCATATATATCGATTTCTTGGAATGACTAACATTTCGTTTAGCCACATTAGACCTCGCACTTATTTAATTTTCGGTTTTTCTCAGACTTACGTTCAGTAAAAAAATCACGTTAAAGGAGGATCAATGGGATGCAATCGAAGTCACAGGTTCGTGTTTCGACGTGCACTTGCAGTTCAAACGATGCAAAAGTAGGAAGTTATTGGCTTTTATTATCTATAACATTCAGTGCCAGTTCTATTATTAGTATAAAAATGACACATACATTTGACTACCGCGTGGAGTACACGAATTGGCAGAGTATTACGTTTAAATTTAAAATTAAAAGGTCAGGTCTAAAAACTAATGTCACTTTTAAATAGCACGTCATGTCTAATTGTACAATTGTTTTTAAATTATATAATTTAAATATAAGTTTAAATTTAGAACTAGTTACTAATAAAGCGATTGAATTTTTAAACATTCAATACCTAAATTTTACTATGGTTATGTGTACACATTTGTTGCTATGTTTCAAAATAAATAGAATTTAATGATAAATTCTAAAAGTGTACAAATATGAATAAAACAGCTTATAATCCGTGCAGGGGCGGAGAAAGAATACTAACCTCTGCGGCCAGAGTCGGCCTGTCGTAAAAGCCGACAAAACAACCCACCCTAGCTACGTGGTAGGCCCTCAAGCCCGTCTGGATGGCGACTACCTTTGGTCTTAAGTATACCGCCATAATAACCTTGTGTTGTGTTCCGGCATTAGTGACCCAAGTTCCTGTACCCTTATGGGACAGCAGCGTGTTCGCGATGCCACTGGCGTTGCAAACACCTATAGGCGACGGTAACTGCTAAATTCTAAGCGAGCTGTCAGCCTGTCTGCTGTCCTACAGCAATAAAAAAAATATAATAAATCTAATATCATCAAGCAAGATTGAATTGAACCTATTTATTTATTTTTAGTCTTATTACTTTTTACCCACACGGTTGACGGTGACCAGTCGTAAAAGACGACGAAAACATCCCTAGATAGATGGTAGGGTCCCAAACCCGTCTCGATTGCAACCATTCCTGGTCTATAAGGATACCACATAGTGACCTTGTGTTGTGTTCTGGCACAAGTGACCCAGGTTCCAATTTACGTGAACGGCAGCGTATTAGCGATGTTCCTGCTCACCATTAAGTGGGCCATCAGCTTGTCTGCTGTTTCGCAGCAATCAAAAAATATAGAGTATACTCTACTTAAGTGCTTATATATAAGCACTTAAGCTTAATATTTTTCCATTAAATTGTTAGTGTCATCATGCATTTTCAGTGTCATAATGCATAAAGCAAAAAGGGATTGATTCCCCAATGTCATCCTAATCAATCAACGATTCGTCAGACACGGTGTTTAGGCGACGACGCACGGTTCCTTCCGACGTACTATTTACGTGCCTTTCATTAGTTCTTAGAAGTACTGCGGGGCAATGACGGGGGTTTTTGTATCGGAAACTGCATTTGCTTGTTTTTTAAACTGTATACATCATGCTGCCAGTGGGCGGCTGTTTGTATAACTACACTATGTTGCTAATTGCTGGGAGTTTCATTCGTTTTACGAATTTCATTTTACTGACTTTACTCGGTTATTGAGTTTATCATATAAATTAGCCCTTTTACACCAATTTTAATATGAATTTTGCAATTATAATTCGAGCACTGGTAATAATATAAATAAATAATAATATAATTTAGTTACAAATATTATACATTGCATCAAGTCAATTAATCACATCCCTATTTTATTACTGTACTAGACGAACACGCCTGGGCGATTAACAGACAAAATTAAATCGAAAAAAAATGAGAAAGGGTAATAATATCTTCGTAAAAAATTTTTTTCAATAAAAAGTATTCATGTACAAAGTTTCATGATGATCGGTTAAGTAGTTTTCGCGTGAAAGCGTAACAAACAAACTTACATTTATTATTAGTATGATAACAGCAAACTGGCTCTACAACTCACTTAATAGCAAGCAGTTAGCGTTGCATGGATGTTAGCGTTGCATGGATGTTTTCGATGCCAGGGGCATTGCTAATAATTGCACCTGATCACTTATGCCAGAACACAAGGTTATTATGGTAGTATCTTTAGAGATCAGGTGAGATTGTCATCCAAACGGGCTTGAAGCCTTACCACCTAGCTAGGGTTGTTTTGTCGCATTTTACAACAGGCGTGGAGAAAAATTATTATATTATTGTTTATCCTTAGTGATAAAGAACTATTAATAAGACATTAAATATTTTTAATCTTATGAGGTATATAAATAATATTAGTATTTATTCACACAATCCTTACAATTACGAAATTGTTTTCAAACCAATTGTTTTAGTGAACAGTTTTCAAATAACTCCTAAACTGAGCAAGTTTATTATGAAAACACTTCACTAATCACGCCAGCGTTTGATTAAAGCGGGTCAAATCGTAATTTAGGCGTATTGTTGGTTGGACTATTGATGTGGGGTCCGTTTCGCCGACAAAACCTTATAAACAAATAACCATAGAGTAGTAAAGTATGATGATTTGTTATGTATCAAATTATATATATTTGTAGTTGTTTCGTGTTATGAAGAAAAATCAAATGACATAATCAATGTTGCCTAGCAAATAGATATAAAAAATATAAATTATCATGATTAGGTAATGATATATGTTTTTGCGTTGAAACTCGGTGGTTTTATAAGCTTATGTTTTACAACCGAGATCCTTATTCGCGAGAACCACAGTTAGATATTTTACCTCTTCACTTTTTATTAAAAGTGCGCGTTTATCGTAAATTTTTTATTATTTCATATGCCATTGCATATGACAATCATGTCATCATGTTTATCAACTTATATAAAAGTCATAAATATGTAATTTAATTAAAAGTGTGATTTTAATATCTCAATTTTATGTAATGGCTGCGCGCTTTAGGCGATACACATTAAACAATATTGTAGATTGTATTGTTTTTTTGTTTCTAAATCATTCTTTTCTATGTATTCTGAGCTAAACCATTATTTTGTGATTAAAAAATAATACTTTTTTTATTAAAATTACATGTCTCGCGTGGATTTTCATGCCGCTTCGTCTCTTTGTCTAACATTACGCATGCTTAATCATAAACTGACCTAACTCAAAAAACCTGTTTTTTGGGAAATCGCAAAAAACGTTTTGTCATTTACTACTTATCCTATATATTGACTTATAACTAAATAGTGGTAACTCATTGTGGGAAAGAGATATCGAAATAAATCTTAGTTTGGCCGATAGAGGGCGTCGATACAATGCTGCCCGTTATATTAACTCACTTTAGACCTAAATCGTAATCGGTCAGTTTATGATTAAGCATGCGCTTAGATATACATTGTGAACCTGTGCTAATGCTAACTTAAGATCTAACTTTCAAAATTTTGAATAACGAAATTGGGTCTGAATTATCGAGTACAATCTTAGCTGTACAACACAGACGGCATGGTAATGGCCGTGACTGTGGGTCTGTGTGTATGATGTACCTATTTGCAGTTTGGCAAACCAAGTTGTGTGTTTATGAAAAATCCGTACGATACAGGTGTATACCTAGAGTAGACAACTGTTTTAAAAAATTATATTAAATTTAACAAGCAATAACATATATATGTTATCGTAGTTAAATTTATTTTAATTTAACGCGTTCATTCGCGTTTTCCACTAGGGTTCGAAATTAACAATCGCCCAGTTTATATATAACACATATGATTTAGAGCTTGTTTAGGTTGGTCAGTTCCTTTATTCGGTTTCAACGAACGCTATTCTGAGTGGGCTGATTCTGTGGGGCATGTATACACATCCGCTGAGAAATGTGCATGTTTTCATAAATATCGCTTGTTAGTAATTTTCTGGATTCCTTTAAAGCCAGTAAATTTTATAAGACTTAATATTATTTTGCATTATTTTATGATATTTTCTTTTTATTCCAGCATTTGAAAATAGTTGAGAACGTCTATATTGTTTTTTCCCCCAAATGTAATGTTTCTTAAAACTTGAATAACTTTATATTAAATGACGATATCGCAATAATTTTTTTTTAGATAAGGGCCAAGCCTAAGAAATAAAACTTTATTGAAATTTATCCAGTAGTTTTGACGTGATACACGCATAACTGCAGACCTCTATCATTTTATTTATATAGATTGTAGTCTGCCTAAGTAGTCTAAACTGCACCAGTATTTTAATAGCAGAGGTCATGCTTATTACTGGCATTATCTTACATCGGCTTTAACTAAAGATTCCCATTGTTAGGCATAACATTGTTTATGTATTTATCTCTCACGGTACAATTTTTGATATCAGGTTTTTTAATCTTATCTCGCACGGGAACAATATCAGTAGCCTCTACAATGGGCTATTGTCCGTATTTTCGAAAATATTAGCTCTAACTTGACCGCCTTCCGATGAAAGCTTGTGTTATGTAAGACACGTTTAATGATAGAATGGTGTGGCAGTAATCAATCTGGGTTTTGAGTTTTACTGAATATTCATAATTTATACTCAAATTTATAACCCATTAAACACTAAAATTGAATTGATACGTACTTTTATAACCAGGACCATACTTAACGTTTTTACTTTTTATATCTTTTTTTAGTTTCTCTTAGGTATTATGTTTTTTTATTGCTTTAGGACAGCAGACAGGCTGACGGCCCCCTTAGAATTTAGTAGTTACCGTCACCTATGGGTGTTTGCTACGCCAGTGGTATCGCGAACACGCTGCTGTCCCATAAGGGTACAGGAACTTGGGTCACAACACAAGGTTATTATGGCGGCATACTTAAGACCAAAGGTAGTCGCCATCAACGAGCTTGAGGCCCTACCCCGTAGCTAGGGTGGGTTGTTATATATACATAGTTATATGTATAAGCTAAATTTGGTGGTCCAGTTACAATAAATCACAATATAAAGATAACATAAAAATTAATAAATCAGTAAAGTTTCCACTTAAAGGACCCATATTGTAATTTTTTTCTTTGGCTAAGATAAAGAGTCAATGAGAAATATCGCTCCAAAAACAGGCTTGTCCTGTAACTATACTCAATATTATAATCACTAGTAATCACAAAGATGATATTAATACAGACGGTTCAATATAATATATCAAATTTATAGTCTTCAGAACGTTAAGTGAAATACCAATCTTTATGTAAGATTACGTACATAATTATTTTAAACTAGTTATGTATATTTTAATATGAAAATAAAATAATAAATATTCTTTCATTAAAACAGATGATTAGCACGCACGGTTACATACGAGTTGAGATTGCGCCTGCGAAATTCCATTAAACAGTCTCAATGTAAAGAAAGTCTGGTTTTCCAGCCATGCATATGTATGGTGCGAAATGATTGCGTTCAACACTAAACGCACCGGACCGAAGCATATTCTGTTGCCTGTTTTATAATTATGAAAATAATCAACTATGTATTTTATAATTCGAATAAGCTTACCATAAATTCTAGTGAGATGTTAAATTTTTAAGTCAGGAACAATGGAATTTAGGAATGGCAATTTCCTCGGCAAACATATCGTTGAACATTTCTAACCTGTTGGTATGCACGAGGCTGCCGTTCGGGGCTCGGTATAGTAAGAGATAGGAATATCTGGCTCAAACTTGAGAATGCTTATTCAGTAGTGATAATTTAATGAAAAAAATTCGTAGCTTAATTATTAATATAGTAAATTTCAATTCTAGTTAATATAATTACGCAAACGAAAATAATATCCATTCATACTTATGAAATCATTATTTTAGAAAAGGTCCGTTAGATCCATTTATAATGTACATGCTAGGGATTTTCTCCTAAAGCACTTAAGAAAAATAAAGATAATGATGGTTTAAAAACGTCTGAATTTGATTTTAATAATCGCGTATAAGTTACTAGGTAACACTGAGAATTTACGACGATTAGCGTTAATTTTCTTGAATTGTAAACTCATATTTTTAAGAGGATATACAATAAACATTATTTACCTTCTTTAAAGCTATAACATAAATAACAACACGTACAATTAAGTAGCCTAAGCACGTTGTAAGTTACCGTGCTTATGTTTACGAGATTGCCACCAAAGTAACTTGACATCTTACCAATGTATTATACACATCTAAGCAGCCTATTACGAAAGATATAAGGTTCAAATGTATAAATCTAAGGTATTTAAAAATTGTTAATTGCATACGGAACTAACGGATGCACTCACCATAGTATTCTTTACACGTCACAAACAGTTTCCGCTACGTTTGTTGTGGTTTGGATTCAATTTGAATGACCGATAATATTTCACTTTATGTTTTATAATATGTCGGATGTACTTTTGATTGGACTCGTGTATCAATAACGTGAACGTTTTGTTACTCAATATAATATTGCACCATGAATATTTTTTATTGCTGTAGGTCAGCAGCCAGACTGACGGCCCGCTTAGAATATAGCAGTTACCGTCGCCTATGGGTGTTTGCAACGCCAGTGGCATCGCGAACACGCTGCTGTCCCATAAGGGTAGAGGAACTTGGGTCACTAATGCATCTTTAACACATCTTAATCGGGAAACGAGTAAGCGTGTATTTTACATGCTAGGACTAAAGCGCGGCAAACGCTAAAACTCATGTTATTTATTGACTAGCGGTGTAATAAGGGAAACTTGTAAACACGGGATTAAACGGATGAAATTGTTGTGTATTATCTATTGTCGGTTATATAATGAAAATCAATGAAAAATGCCCGCTTTCTCATGTAATTTTGTACGAAAATGAACAGCTTATAATGTGTTTAATGTCTATTACTTAATTTTCTTGTAAAAGTGTTAAGTTCTTCACAGCTTACTATAACAATAAAACACTTTTGTGCAGATTGCCTCCGTTTGTTATCTCCGCTAGGTGGTAGGGTTTCAAACCCGACTTGATAGCAACCACCTCTGGTCTTTAAGTATGCCGCCATAATAATATTGTGTTATGTTCTCGTATAAGTGACCCAGGTTTCAGATCCCTTATGCGGACGGTAGCGTGTTAGTAGTGCGCCTCGCGCGACTTTCTTAAGTGACAGTAACATATTGCTATTAAGCGGGCCGTCAGCCTGTCTGCCTTCCCAAAGCAATAAAATATATTAGGATAACATTTATATATATATATATATATATATATATATATATATATATATATATATATATATATATATATATATATATATATATATATATATATATATATATATATACACGTTTCATTATTTATGTAGGTAGATTTGAAATGCAAATTTATTCGAGTATTATTCGAGTTTAAAAACCCATTCATATAAAAATCTGCTTCTACATATGACTTAATTCACCACTTCCACGCACTTTGTAGTAAAACAGTAACAATAGTAATAAATCAAAACTTCACATCTCACTTCAACGTACAATGGTACTTCGTGAGAAAGCGGTTGTTTGTGCTAAATCGTTGATTGACCATGACTATTTGATGTGGTTACTGGCTGAGAATTGCAATTACACAGTGTGACTGCGTGTTTCCGCAGCCAGATCTTACTCCGAGATGGTTTGTCGAACAATTGGTTGCTGGCACAAGTCTCTAGTATCAATAAAAAAATTGCCATTCTTGCTTGAAATTTTTACGACCTGCGTGGTGTAACGGCTAACGCATGTTGGTACGCTTGCAGAGGGCACGCGGACGCATCTGGGTGTTTATGTATAATTTTTTTTTTTACAAAAAGAGTATAAATGTAGTTTATTACTTGTCTAGTACCCATAACATAAGTGCATGCTACTTTGGAACTAGATGTCGTTGTGTGTATTGTACCAATATATATATTCTCTTCTTCCGGTTTTTCTCTTGGTAGATTCAAGTTGAAGCCAAATTTCTTTGGCTTTAGATTATTAGGAAGCCTCAACTGGTACACCGCATCACAATATCGGCATGGTTTCTAATGAGCATGTTAATCGTTAGTCCTTTACACCAACTTCTTTCCTGGTTCATTGTTCTTCTCTAGATCAACGCTTCTCATGTGTTACGTATTCAATTTTACCTTCCCTTTTTTATGGGCAAATTTTATCGCTTTTACGTCCTTCTGTATTTCTCTTTGTTGTTTTTCTGTGTTGTTGTAAATATCATCGATAAGAAAGATTCCGAATACTTGCAAATGAAGTTTATTTATATTCTTCATAATTTACGAAGCTTTAACTTGAAGTACTTAGATTAACAAATGCTTGTAAATGTAATAAATCAATTAACTATTGACAGTATGTATTAATTTATGTAAGAAAGTGTTTATTTTATATAGTGATCTCTGGTTTTTTGCCTAGTTTTTACCTTACACCCTCAAAGGTAAAAACTACTCTCACTAGAGACAAGCTGTCGTCACAGAAATATAACGTGTTATGCCTGTTGACGTTTTACTATTTAATGAACGGATATTGAATTAATATTGCTGCCATGTTTAATTTTATAATTACTATGAGTGTGTTTTAAAGTTTACATTACGGAATAAATTTCATCATAAAGAACGTATATAGGTAAGCTTATAATATGTAGAAGAATACAAGTTAACCAAACCATCGTTAAAAAGTTGCGTTTAATGAGAAAGTATAATAGTTTGAAAACGTATACTTTTCATTGTCTTAACGTTCGATACGTGTTTCCTTCCTAACATCCGGTACCTTTAACCCCCCTTCCCATCTTTCAGTATTCGAAATTGGAGTCGATTAGCATGTATATAACTTGTGAAGTAATCTGACTGGCGGAAACACCTAGACATTTGCTTACCGCGTATGTACTACACGAGCCTTTCCAATTTATCTGCAATGTCACGGACAGGCAAACGCGGCAAAAATGCATGCCTTGACGTCGTAATCGATATCACCACACACGTGAAACAGGTTCTGGATAATTAACCTGATCCTTGCGAGACTTATTGGCAAAGTACTCGGTTTAACGACAAAGTATTTTTTAACAAACAAAAATAGCGAAATCTAAGAACTGATCGCAAATGATAGACAATAATTTACACGTTAGAGGAATTTGGTATACTAACATCTCAGTTAATTCATGAGACATATTTTTTAAAAGAAACAATAGAAAAGGCTGTTTACAAGTAATGAATCTTTGATAAATTACTGTCATTTGCGAGCGTGCTTAGAAGGCTGGCAACCTCGCCATGTTGGATAGTAATGTTTATCAGCTATGCGAATTAAGAGATTAAGTTTAATATTTTTCGCTAATATTTATATAAATGTTTTTAACATGATATTAATCTCACAAACAATCAATTGAGAGACAATTGGTATGCAATTGCTTATTCAAAAATGCAAATACATTCTAAGTTCCTTGAACATGGTTTATCTAATGATTTAATTGAGCTGAGGTCATATCATGTTTGCATTTTCATGTTTATTAGGAAACCTTTACTATAGGTAATTATGGTAAGAACTCACCAGGGATACAATGTTATGTAAAGAATTGCTTCTATCAGAATTAATAGTTGTCCATTTTGTAAAAGGCTTACTCTGGACTTAGCCAGAATCTTTCGCTACTATCCTTTTTTCCAATTTCATTAAATACGCGTCGAAGTAAAAATACTTCTTTTTTTACTCAGGCGAAAATGTAAAGGAAAAATTATATGATTTGCAAGTACTTGGTTCTGGTCTGGGCGTAGGGATCTGTCAAGGGAATGTCATTAAAATTTAAAATTTCAATGTTGACTTTTCGAATCGTTTATTCAATATGACATATTTGAAGATTTTAATCTAATTTAATTATATATTTAGTACTTTTTTCTATCTTACCGTTGGTGATGTGATGGCAACATTTTAAAGTGTTGTGAACACGTCAGTCCTTTCATGGGATATCTAATTAGTCTAATGAATTTATGGTGTTAGATAAAATCGTGTTAAGCCATGATGATGTAATGTAAGATTTCTTATGATACATGACTGTGAGATTTGTTGTAACAAATTTACTGTTATCTCGATGTACTTATAGAACATTTTCAAGCAACATTTTATATTAAAAATTATTTTCTTATACAACACGCTGCTGTCCCATAAGGGTACATGAACTTGGGTCACGAAACACAATACGGAGTTATTATGGCGGAATACTTAAAACCAAAGGTGGTTGTCATACTACGTAGCTAGGGTGGGTTGTTTTGTGGCATTTTACGACAGACCGACCCCGGCCTCCGAGGTCAATATTCTTTCTCCGCCCCTGCACGGATAAATATTAATTTTATTCCACGGCATGGTCTAACTAAACGTGTAAAAATCTATTTTTTATAAGAATCCTTCGGGTCATTGGGTCTCATGTACCTACCTGATTTAACTTCTCTTTCTCCTAATCGCATTGAGTTTTTGCCGCTTGATCGGTCGATGGAGAATACGGCTAACACTGCACTTAAAAGTTAAAACGGCATTACGGCACTAAAACGACAGTCCAATGTACAGTGCGGTTCTGAACGCACGCACTTACAAGCATTGAGCGTTCGCAGCTATTTACGTTGTTTTCATAGGCAAACGTTTGCACAAATATTTGCGCAGGGAAAATGGATGTGTGTACCGGTAGAGTGGCGACACAGTGTAGTGAAATAATCATGGAATACATTATGAGCTAGCGGACACGGATTTTTCATATTTGGATATGTTTCTGGACGGACGAGGTGTGTGTTTGGATAAATTTCCTTTTTCTATACTTTTTCTGTCTTTTTTCATTTACAATATATCTTGATTCAAGTAAATATTGTGAGAGCGTTGAAAATTTTAATTTTAATATTTCCTCAGGATTTTAAAATAATTTTTATTATGTTAATTAAATTAAAATATAGCGGAAGTCAATTTACATATTAAATAAATTAAAACTGGTTTAATTATGTTATTCAAGCAATTAAAAGCAATAATATTAAAATTTTATTAATTGGAAAAGTTTAGAGCTTTAAAACATTAGATAATATGTTTTTTGGATATAATTTTACATTTTCGTTATCAACTTCGATTATTATACGTTTTAAATAAAACTGGATAATTATAAATTAAAGCTTCATATGTATAATGTGTTTGGTTTTGGTAGTAAATTTATTTATCTTACTTTTGATTTTAAATCGAATTTAAAACTCCTGTATTTAATTTCTTTTTAAAATTTCATTTGCCTCCTTTTCATTAATCTTTCATAAGACCTCATACATAGTTGTTGAATCTAGTCTACCAAGATATTTTAGCTTTACTATGTCGTCTAAAGTTAAAAAAAACCTTTAACAGTCTTTATAGAGGTTCAAACCATCTTCTCTATTAAGTTTGGGATTTCATGAGCTGGAATGTTTCTTACTTTAAGTTTCTTGAGGAGCTGTTTGTGTCGGGAGGCTGTATTGTATAACTAGCTGGTAAAGTAAATAAATAAATAATCGATTCACGGCCTTCATCATTCTGCGGCGGATGTTGACGCCGGCCATTAATGACTGCAGGGCTCAAACTTGAAAGTTTCCGTTTGACCTTGCCCTCAACAAGGTCATCAGTTTCTGCAAACTGATACTGCAGTACTCGATACCGATCAGGCTATTGTTTAATTGAACATAATAGGGTCGTTTGGTTTAAGTATCGATGTGGCCTCATAAAAATAATAAAAATGCATATGAAATAATAATTTGACTAAGCTTAATTTAAGAAAAGGTGCTTTATTTTTCTAATGTTTTTCACGTCATCACAATTTTAAATCAGAGAAATATTTCAAATTTGATAACATTTCTTGTAAATACAAGAAATGTTATCAAATACTCTAGTTTAATTTATCACTGGCAGTTGTCAGCCTGCTTTATTTTCTTCAAATCTATTCAGTTGGATTCTAGATTAAGCAATTGTAAGCATTTTCGTCCTTTTTATGCCCTTATCCCAAAATATGTGTGGTCGGTACAACATTTTCTCTCCTTCCAATCTCTTTTATTAGTGTCACCTTAACATTCACACCTTTTTTACCATATCATTACCTTTTTTGCTATATGTCATATTGGTTAACCCTTCTTTTGTCTATTGTATATCTGTCAAAAACAAACTGAGAATCCAAAATGGCTGATATTGCCAACATATATAACAGACATGTGTACCAACATAACAGAAAAAAATGCGAAAATCGAACATACGTAACTCACGAAATTTGAAAATAACCGTTATTTTTTGATCAGCCCTCGTACATCCACTCTCATTTCTTTTGTAAGGATATCAAAAGTAAATCGATTGAAATGGACAGTGTTTTTTCAATATATCCCGATGTCATAGAACATTTAACATTATCTGTCTAAAAACAACAAATACGTTCATTGCAAGCTTTAAAACGGCTATAAAATCTTAATTCTGAAAACTATGTCCCCTTTACTATATAATGCAACTGCTTTTACGATCGCAGGACCGTTGAAACATACTCTATGTAAAGTTTGATCTAAGCAATTAAGTGGACAGTGACCTCTCATTTATGAGGGCCGTGACAAATTGGTTGATGACTCTTCAACTCCTTTTAGAGTATGGATAAATTTCTCAATTCGGAATAAAAAAAAACTACGGGATAGTTAGAAACTATTTCCAGTTTATGAAATTTCACTTTTATATGTATTATAGAAAATGAGACTATATGACTGAGTGGAGTTAGAGATAAAATTAGAAATGAATATATCAAGGGAAGTTTAAAAGTAGCGCCAGTGATCGAGAAGCTGAAAAGTAAAAGACTAGCCTGGTATGGTCATATAATGTGAAGAGAAGAATGTTAGGAAACATGGAAAAAGCTAGAAATGAGTATACAAAAGGAGGGATAGACCAAAGAAAAGATGGATGGATTGTGTAAAAGATGATATGGCAAAACTGTTGAGATGAGGACTAATAGAGGAGAGTGGTTGGATTTGAGTGGTTTCGGTGAAGTTTGGAAAGTAGAAGAAAGAGTTTGTTCATATAGACATAATAAAAATAAATGGAGCTGATAGATATTTTTTAATCTGCTACTAAATATTTTTTCAAAAAACCGTTAAAAGTAGATAAAAAAATTGGCTCCACCTTCTAAAACTTCTCAAAGGATTAATTTGGTTTTAACAGTGATGAATTTAGAAGAGTGGCAATTTGGCTGATTCTGCTGCTAATTTTTACCCTAATATTGGCTATATGCCAACTGTAAACAATACTTGCTTGTTCATCGCAGATTTCGAGGTCAGGTTAGGCTCATTTGTATTAAACATTGCGTACTAACGTACTAATTATACTCAAGGCCCTAAAATGTAGATTTAGGAGAAATGCTTAACCCTTTAGGGTCCCAAAAATTAAAAAAACATGGGCTGAGTATTTTGTATACAAATGCATTTATTATTTAAAATTCATGTAAGTAGACTTTATTAAAATATGTAAAATTACTATTATTTTTTAACATCTATACAAATAAATAAAATTGGAGTGTCTGTTTGTAATATTAAAATAACCGCTTATTACTAGGTGAATTTGGATGTATACACGGTACATATACCAAAACAATTTTTTTTACAATTTTTGTCTGTCTGTTTGTTCCGGCTAATCTCTGAAATGGCTGGACTGATTTAGACGGGACTTTCACTGGCAGATGGCTGATGTAACAAGGAGTAACTCAGACTACTTTTATTTTAGAAAAAAAGTTTTAGTTAAAAATGATCAGTTTCGGAGATTTTTTATCCAATTTAAGTTGACCTCAGATTTATATCATCAATCATTTGAAATTGGGTTTAGCTTAGGCTGGACTTTGTAGGTTGAATTTCCAGTTTAAGTTGATCTCTGATTTATATCATCAATCATATGAAATAGGGTTTAGCTTAGACTGGACTTTGTCGATTGTACACGTCTGCGCGGGCATATAAAGCGCGCCGAGAGCCGCGCCGCCGCCTATACCAGCCCGACGGAATAGGTTTAGGGATGCCTTCCGCCCCTCATAGCCTATAGACACACAATCTACACAATAAAAAAATTTACACGTAGAATAGATGTGTTGTGGGAGAGTTTCTTTCGCTGTTTCTTCTCCCCCAGCTATAAGCACTCCGAAACGGTAGTTGATTAGAATAGGATCGGCTTCAGGATCGGTGAAGTCGATATACTCCAAATAAAAAACTCTTGCCATTCGTGGCGATTCTTAATTGTTCAGCGGTCGAGCCGCAAACGCACCTCACAGGAGGCGCGTCTCCGAACACGCTGCCAAGGCTGATCGACTCCGCTCCCATGGAGTTGGTATACCTTGACGTCCGTAGTCGCTGTCAAATCGTCCGAGATAACAACAGCGTTAGCTTTAAGAAAAAAAAAAGCCGCCGCCTGTAGCATTCAATTATTCGCAGCGAACGCACGTATTCCGGAGGCGCATGGCATAACAGTTGAATTACCTATATATGTATAACACTGACTGTTTGCATATTTCATTTATTTATATTTTAGGGTTTATATGGTTTGTAATCCAAAATAAACCAAAATAATTCAAAAAATGCTGTCCAAAGTCACTATTCCACGCGGACGGAAACGCGGGCACAGCTAGTTTTTAATAAAAGAGATAAATCTTCTGACGTTCTACCCTGTAAAGCTCGTTGACAAATTCTTAAATTTTATATTACTAATTTGTGTAATTGAAGTCTATCAATGACTTATTTTTACTAATTGAAAAAATTGCCCGTGAGTTGCTAAATCTGAATTATAATGGAAATTAATAAGTATTTTGACGATAATGCTTTACTTTATATAATTATGTTTGACAAATAATGTCATACGAAATTGGTGTCAATGTGGAAATACAGTGCCAAACGTAACTTTTTGCTAAAAATTAAAATAATTTTAGGAGGTACAGGCTAAAAGTAGTACTCGATTTAATACCTTTGTAAATTTATCATGTCACTGAATATATTTTAAACATTTACATTGTTTAATTTTTGTCTATTATTGCTTGCTTTACTTATCATTGAACAAACGTTTGTGAAAATCGTACTGATGTCATAACAAAGACAATGCAATGCGCTATTAGCAAGCCTTAAATCGTCTGCAATGTGAATCGGCCCTTTATAATTCAATTATTCGACTTTGCACCTATTGACGTAACTACAGTCATCAGGATTTACAACGTGTGTTCAACACAATACGTGACTTACAATACAATATTATTTATGTGACATATTGATGAATATCGGGACACTTGTCATTTTAATATCATATGTAATTCATTAGGAAAAAATCCGCCATTCATATTTGATGGTGTTACGGTAATTTTACTTCCATTTTAACTTATTGTGCTGGTGAAGGTTACTATACCGGCACGCTATGATGGCCGTTTTGACGTTTATCCACTCATGAAGTTTCGTATTAATTAGTAATTACATTTGAAGGAGAAAATTGCTGTTCTTTATTGTCAATAGCGACGTGCAGTTATTGACAATAAAGAACAGCAATTTGCTCCTTCAAATGTAATTACTAATTAATACGAAACTTCATGAAGTGAACAAACGTCAAAACGGCCATCATAGCGTGCTGGTAACATAAATAGAATATATAATAGACATTGGCGGCGTGGGCCACGAGATCGGTGGGTCATTTCAGCCGTCGTCTGCCCAAGTGGTAGGCGATAGGAGAACAGCGACTCATCCCCCGACCCCCATGGGTCTAAGGCACTTTCCAATCAGAGTTTTCCTCTAAATAAAATTGTTTCGTGTTACAACTCATCTGATTCTTTTGTATTTAATTATTTTTACAAATGTTTGATTTTGGTTACATCCGAAGCTCTAATTAATTACTCTGATTTAATTGATATTCTCCGGAAAGATTTGTTGAAGTTGACTTACAATTATAATTTTAAATGGTATTAATTGTTAATGTGGACAGAGATACAGAAGGAGGGGTAGACAAAGAAAAGATGGATTACATACATGATATGGCGAAAAAGAGTGAGAATGTTAAAATGCCGGTTAACAGAAGAAAGTGGAAGGAAAGAAACATGTGTCGACCTAACATAATTTCGGATAGGGGAAAGAAGATATCAAGTTTGATGATGGTGATAATCAAAATAAAGATTTTGATCACAATATAATAATATTATCATAGAAAAATTTCTTACATTGTAATAGATTATTTAGTATCATAGCATTTAGTATCATTTTTTTCCCTCAAATTTAACACAATTTCAAATTTAGTTTAAAAGGTTAATTGAATGTTTTAATTTGAGGCTTATATGATTAAAACAATAAAAAATAATTGAATATCACATTCGAATTGTAGTGAAGGACAGATACGATTGTCTCTCGCCATTGCCAAAAGCCTTTGTTTCAATCCCGAATAATGCATTGTTACCTTATGTACGGAAACTGACAGATTTTGTGATGAATGAATATTCAACAATGTGCATCGATATTACATTGGTTATGTAATATGATATAATATGTAAACTGCGAATTATATAAATGCCATTTTATTCAGCAACGTGTTTGATAACATATGCATGGGTTCTTTTAAACCCCGCTCTCGTCAAGATATTCGGGCAGTTATTTAATATTACATCTGTTTCTTATTCTTTTTGGACGTTAAAAAAAGAATCATACGAGCACAGCAGCGCAAAAAGCTTTATGCTTTTAACAGTATTCAGATACCCGGTGAAGGTTCATTTTTTTCCGTACAGGGGCGGAGTAAGAATACTGACCCCTACAACCAGTTGCGCCCTATCGTAAAAGGTGACAAAACAACCCTTGATAGGTGGTAGGGCTCCAAGCCCATTTAGATGGCAGTCACATCTGGTTTTTAAATATGCCATCATAACCTTGTGTTCCGCCTTAAATAACCTAAGGTTAACCAACCCAGTTCTCCTACGCGTACTGCAGCGAGTTAGCGATGACACCACAGCCATTCATAGGCAATGGTGTATAGCTGGCCGCCAGCCTGTCTGCTGTAAAAAGCAATAAAAAAATCGTAATAAGTCATAGTGTATAAAAATTCCCTTAAACTATGTTAACTTTTACAAGGACAATAAAAAACAAATTACAGTAATTCAGTAATCGGACGCTGTACGAAGTTTCGTAAATTGACTAACTTGACTTGAATTCTCTCATAATTGCTTCATTGGGTTAGACGGCGGCCGACGGACGTCACCAGGGTGGTTATGACGAGTCGCTTGTCATCGTTTCACCTATAAATACATCCACATCTGACAAATTTAATACGGGTCTTAAAGTTTATAGTCAAGACTTCGCGAAAACATTATTTATTGCTTTACTTATTTTACTTGTACTATGAATGTACAGTTACAGCAAATGATGCTTTGAGTTTTTTTTGTGTAAAGATTTATGACTGAACTATTTAATAAATTTTTGTAAATTTATGACGTATTCAATTTTAAAGTGGGATGTAAATATTCGTGACTAGTAACAGAAATTTAAATCTAAGTATTAGAAAATAAAATCATCTCATACATTTTATCTATTTTTGTATATTTAAGAAACCACATATGTAATAAGTAACATTGATCTTCACTAATCATCGGTAATAGTAGTTGTTTAATATATTAATTTAGGATTCTTATTATTTTTACTTTCGATAGAGGAGAGAGAGAGTTATAACGGTCTATAAACATTTCTCAAAGAAAAAAATATTCACTTATAAAGAAATGACAAAAAAATGTAATATAACCCTATTTTGATCACTTTACCATTTTGTTATATACACTAACTAACCGTTCTCGCCCGCTTCGCTGGTCGAATAACAGTAAACATATTTTTTTCTGAGATCGTATTTTTTTTCTGGAACTAGTTTTATTTTTCTAAAATAAAAGTAGCCTAAGTTACTCCTTGTTCCATCAGCTATCTGCCAGTGAAAGTTCCGTCAAAATCGGTCCAGCCATTTCAGAGATTAGCCGAAACAAATAGATAGACAGACAAAAATTTTTAAAAATGTTGTTTTGGTATATGTACCGTGTATATGTATACATCCAAATGCACTTAGTAAAAAGCGGTTATTTTAATATTACAAACAGACGGCGTCCGCATCGCCGTCGGGCCGTCCATGAATTATCTCGGACTGGTGCTCGACGGCCGATGGGACTTTGCGGCGCACTTCGAGTGCCTGGCGCCGAGGCTAGTACGGGCGGCGGCGGGACTCTCCCGTCTGCTGCCGAATATCGGCGGGCCGGGCGCAGTGTGCCGCAGACTCTTTGAGGGAACCGTGCGGTCGATGGCCCTTTACGGGGCCCCGATCTGGGCGGATCGCCTGACGGCCAAAACGACGGCGCTGCTTCGCAGGCCGCAGCGCGTCCTGGCCGTCAGGGCGATAAGGGGATACCGCACGGTGTCCTTCGAAGCGGCCTCCCTGCTGGCCGGATCCCCACCATGGGACCTCGAGGCCCGGGTCCTGGCGCTGTTGTACCAGTGGCGCCGGGACGCGGCCGAGCGTGGCTCTCGCCCCGCGCCTCGCGAAGTTGAGGCAAAGCGGGCGGAGCTGCGCGACGTGGTGCTCATGGTGGAGTGGAAGGAGCGCCTCGCGCACCCCAGCGCGGGCCTCGCCACCATCGAAGCGGTGAGGCCCGTCCTGGCCGAATGGTTGGAAAGGCGCCACGGCGCCCTGACCTTCCGCCTGACGCAGGTCCTCTCGGGGCACGGTTGCTTCGGGAGGTACCTGTGTCGCATAGGGCGGGAGATGACGTCAGGGTGCCACCACTGTGGCGTGGGCGACGAGGAGGACACGGTGAACCACACTGTCGCCGTGTGCCCTGCGTGGCGCGAGGAGCGCCGCGCCCTCGTCGCCCAAATCGGCGTGGACCTGTCGCTCCCGGCCCTGGTTCTGTCCATGGTCGGGGGCGATCCTGGATGGACGGCCGTCGCCTCCTTCTGCGAGGCAGTCATGTCCGCAAAGGAGGCGGCGGAGCGGGAGCGGGAGTCGACCACCACACTCCCCTCCCGCCAACGCAGGCCACGCCGGCGGCGCCGGAGGGCCAGTAATGACCTCCGGCCGCCGTAAAAAGCGGCCGCGGGCGGCCCCTCGGGGGAGGACCCGCCGCCCGCACTATTACCGCGAGGGTGAGGGCTGCGTGCTGTTCCGCGGCCCCCCTCAACTCCTAGAGTTGTTAGGAGAGCGCCGGGGGGACGAAACCCTGACCCCCTGGCGCCAACACCTTAGAAGGGGCCCGCCTCAAGACAAAGGGCGGGCCGGCGCCGGCCCGGGCCACGAGATCGGCAGGCCATATATCCGTGGGCCAGGGCGTAGGCGATAGGAGAACAGCGGGGTTTTTTAGTGGGTAGTCGGATGGCCAATCATCTTTCCCGGAGTCCCACATATCCCTCGGTCCCCCCGGGCCGGGGGAACCCGTCAAGAGAGGTTTTTCCCCGAGACCAAAAAAAAAAAAAAAATATTACAAACAGACACCCCAATTATTTTATTTATTTTTATAGATTATTGAAAGTTGTGACTGACTAACTTCAATTAATATATTAATTATGCGTAATCATTATTATAAATATTAAATTTTTAAACAACTAAAACCTGTATCCAGTACTTTTAGAATAACATTTTTAGGTTCTAATCACACTACTTAATAAAAAATTCTTAATTAATGAAAGTAAAGTCAATCCATTGCATATGACTTTAATAAAATAAACCTAGTACATACTTCAATCTTATTTATTGATTTACCTGCACCATAAAAATACAACCGAATTTACAAATTATTTAATTATCTGTTTAATAAACGTTGAGGATAATTAAATGATTAATTAACATGTTAAGAAACTATTTTCGAGTATATAATTGCAGTGAAACATTTTTTAAATCGAATTATGTAAAAGTCAAACAAATTATTGGCTCAAATTCCAAGGCCAATAAGGAAACCGTCAATTACGTCCTTATTCGACTTCCGTTGTACATTTTCGTGCATAGGATCCATACTATGGTAAAATGCATTAAAGTTTCTTAACATTTTCTAGTGGTACAATTGTGGTACAAATGTTTATTTGAAATTATTTACACGCTTTATTGATGTTTGTTTTTCACTTATCTTAATATAGCTTTTCTAAAAGCTTTGGCCATGGTTATTCGATGAGAATGTGAAACTCGGAAAATTTGGACCATGGTCATACACCTCGTACTGCTACGTCTGAATGCTTGCGGAGGTCTTAGGTTCAATTCCCGTCCTGAGTTTTTTTAATCGCTGAGCAACAGCAGACAGGTTGACGGCCTATTTAATAATAAGCAGTTGTTGCCCATGGATGTTTGCGACGCCAGGTGTACCGCGAACACGGGGTTCCATAGGGGTACAGGAACCTGAGTTACTAATACCGGAACACAATCAAGGTTGTTATGGCGGCATACTTCTAGACCAAGGTGGTCGCCATCCAGACGGGCTTGGAGCCTTATCACGTAGCTAGGGTAGTTTTGTAGTCTTTTACAACAGGCCGACCCCGGCTGCAGGGGTGAGTAACCTTATTCCGCCCCTGCATGGAGAATCTCTAACCAACTGACGAAACATGTAAATTTACTCTATTCTCTATCTGTATTCATACTAGTACACAGGATGTAGTGGTATTAGAGTAACAAGTTTTACGAGAGTGTCAAGCTTACGTAGTAACTATTTATTAATCTGTGGTCAAACTTAGATTTAATAAAAGACTTAAAAATTACAACGGTACTATATACATCCCAAAACTAAATTTATAGAGTCGTTCCACCAGCTACTGTGTCAGTTAAAAACAATAATTCATGGTTATTAAATCTAATACATTCACAAAACGAACGAAAACTCGCTTGTTTATTCCACTACATGTGTTTTTACATTAAAACCAAGTCGTGTAGGCAATAGTGGGCAATTGGACCCAATTTTTGACAACAATGGAGTTTCCATTACATTCGTGTAAGGTCGACTTTCTTACGCGTTAAACACATGCGAATTTCGAGTGTTGATTTCACCATATCTTGACTTAGATACGGTTAGATTCAATGAGTGATTTTAAAGGCTACCATTCTCCTTTATTATTCTCCATTATAGTACCATTATTGCTTTGACCTCCTTAGTAATGTATGTATACTCGGTAAACATGTAATGTTAAAATATAAACCTATCTTATATAATTATATTCGTTGGTATAGGGCAGTAGTCAGTAACCTTGTCATCCAAAAGAGCCAATTTATATAACACACAATTGAAGTTTAAATATGAAATGTGAAATATTCTGTGTCTGGACGAAACATTTCGCGGAAGAGCCGTAACCGAGGAGTCAAAGAGCCACAGGTGGCCGACCACTGGTATAGGGAATCTATTAAGTGGACCTTCTGCTCCTATCAACAATAAAAAAATTGGCTTCAGTGGTCCATGGTTCTAGAAATTATATCTATGGTCTTATGTGAATGAGATTTATAGTTTTCGATTATCCTCATTTATTATACATACAGGTATTAATACTTAAATTACTTTAAGATAATGTTCTTAATAGTATCGACTGTAATTTAAAGTTGATTGTCTTAAAGTAACAAATATTGATATAGCTCTGCCGTGTAGAGCAGGGCGGGCGCCGAGCGGCGGCCCCCTGACACACATACATACATATTACAACTAAAATAGCGCGGTCATTCTGAATCTAGAAGTCGCAAACACATGGATTATTATATTATTATCCATCCGTGCAGGGGCGGAGAAAGAATACTGATCTCTGCGGCCTGCCGTATTAACAAAACAACCCACTCCAGCTACGTGGTAGAGCCCCAAGCCTGTCTGGATGGCGACCACCTTTGGTCTTAAGTATGCCGCCATTATAACTTTGTGTTGTGTTCCGGCATTAGAGACCCAAGTTCCTGTACCCTTATGGGACAGCAGCGTATTCATGATGCCACTGGCGTTGCAAACATCCATAGGCGAAGGTAAATGCTAATAAATTCTGGGTGGGCCGTCGGCTTGTCTGCTGTCCAACAGCAATAAAAAAAATTAGGCAAACAGGCATAGGTGCTTGTTCACCTTTATCTTATCTGTCACACTTTATAATGAAAATTTTCCGCATCATCGTCACCCTAGCGATAGATCTCGGTTGCAACCCAAACTTCTGCTTCGATGTCCGGAGTCCGCTTATCGACTTATTCTGCCCTCTTTAATACGATCTTCGGTATCCCTGGCAGTGAGTCCATTGGTATACGCATATTATAAAAACAAGGCTTGGTAAAGGGTAGCTACCCTTCATCCAGACTCCGATTTTCTTATTTAGGGGTCTTTCAAGGACTATAATAATTTTCACATTGTCTCATGAACTTACCCTAAATTGCTGAATAGCTCTTCTACTATTAATGGGTATCGTATTTTATTATGCCTTATTGTGTAGAAAATAGGAACTATACAAAGACAACCGAATACATTATTGAAGTAAAAATATATAATATTTGTACACTTTTACGTCCAAATACAGTGCTCATGCATGTGTCGATTTAATTATTCAATACGGGATAAGCAACAATTTGTTACTATCCTGCAATTGATTAAATCAGGTACATGCTGTCACTGTTAAGGTCCAAATTTGACATATATACGACTCTAATATGCCTATTGCAGCCGTATATAAGAAGAGTGTTTTATTTTATGTTAATGTTGATTTTAAGAAACAAAGGATTATAAAAATAAGCTTACGATACGTTCTTCAGTTTGCAATGGAGTTATATAAGTATTTATTAATAAAATTCTTTTTTAGTTCCAGTTATATGTATATTGTTATTACCCGTTGCCAAATGGGAGTTTTTTTCTTCACACTTATTTGTCCAAAAAATATTCATTTGAAAGCTGAATAATGTTAACGTTATATAAAAATAGGCTCAATATGTCTAATGTAGTAAATGATTTTATATAACTCATCCTCATTCTGGTTACGTCCAAATAATAACTGTTGTCAGTATAAGTCGTTTATTTCCATAAAACAAGAGCTCTATATGTAGATGGAGTTATGCGAAACGTCATAGATTTATTTATTTGTAACTGATACTTTAATAAGTAATAAGATATAAAAGGAATCTCTTTCCAAGTTAATCAACGACCTCAAGTCAACTACCGGGGTCATAATGCAATTATACAAACAGATGACATTCGAGGCACGAGTATACAGACCCGTTAGCCTACTCCACAAATGGAATAGTAATATAAAATAGTTTTTATAATTGCATGGCATCGGCAAGGCCATCAGAATAATGTCGCCATCACAGAAATGGATATTCTGCGGTCGATGTCACCGGTCGAGATCCCAGTTCTTAATCAGTAATTACTGGCAACATATAACTCTGGTAAGAGATTATCATGTGCGGATGGGTATTTAAAAAAAATGCGTTTTGAGTGGAATTGTGTTGGTTTATTAAAATATGTTTAATATGTTAAATGATATTTATTAACAAGGATTTAAAATTACAAAGCACTCAGAACACATATTTACGACATCTTTTGTGACAATGACAGATCGATCTGTCAAAATATGAAAGAGTAAAAACTATATTTTATTTTTAAATATTAGGGATACGTTCATTTACAACATATTGATATAATTTAAAAAATCAAATAGTTACATTATGCTTTAGATACTTAATCATATTTTTAAATGAATTTAAATAATTACACTACAACGTCCGTTCCCTAACGGATGTACTGTTAATAACATTGTAACGTTTATGGGGGTCTCAGGTTCGATCCCCGTACAAAACATGGATATTTGTGTATTTTATGTATTAATTTACACAAGAACAATATACGTAATACCTATACTAGAGGTCTAATGCTCATAACACGAGAGCTCTGTTTTATTTTCTTTTTTTGCGAGGAATAACACATTTCTGAGTTCTCCAGACTGCTGGAAAGTCGGAGGATATGTGGGACTGTGAGACTACCCACTAAAAAGCTTCGCATCTTCTACCGTTTAGTGCCTGGATCGATGGACTGGCCGATTTAGGGACCCAGGCTAGCGTCGATCCGTTTGTATCAGAACGCTCTGTTGCCTGCGTTGGGACTAGATGTTTTCAATTATTACAGTATATTTATTAATATTCATCATTATTATCTTAGCGTTAAGTTCCGGTTATCAGCTTTCATTCTAATAAGCTGAAAGCGGATGTAGACTCACGAAACGTACGTCTTATGGTATATTTAAAACGTTCAACGCTCCATATCATTCTTGTTAATCTCGCTGAAATTCTAGACTGGCAACTCGTCCCTCGCATATTCAAGGGCAGTAACTCTTTGATCTTAGGCTCGTATTAAATATAGACTTATGCTTTCCTGTGTACTTGACATTCATCACCTCTAAAAATTAAAAAGTATATTTTAAGATGCATCAGAGTTCTTGTGTTATGGGTACCAGGCAACTGATATACTATTTATATACATTTCTTTTGTAAATACACTTACACTCATACTCTGGACGAAACAACAGGTGCATTTACTACGAATTCAATAAAACAATACTAGCGGACTCCGGAGTTTGAAGTATTAGAAACGCTCATACAAAGGAAATATATAATCCCGTGAGACACAATACAATAATCAAATAATAAATTCTATATGGACTTTCGGGCCGGTCAGATATACGCGCTCGCCGCGCGGCCAGTCTATCCGTGCTAAGCGTCAGATTTTACCGTTACACAAAATCGTCAGATTTAGTACAGTTACACGAGTACGTACACGTTATTTATTTTTATTTTCCCAAGTATTCAGTTTTTTTTATTTTCTCAAGGCTTTATTTTTTATTTTTTTACGCTTAGTTCCTACGCTTTATACTAAAAAGCTTCGATTCTTTCGGGCGTTCCTTGACGGCGCTGTCATTTTTTTTACACCAGGTTGATGTACGGGCGCATTGCACGGGGAGCCTAACACTATCCCGCCCGTTCCTACGCAACGGGGTATGCGTCAGCCATTTCCATCTACCAGAAAAATATGTAACCTAGATATATTTATTTCAAGAATTGAAGTCATGTATAGGAAGTAATCAATTCAAATATGATCTGTCAAGCCCTTAGGTGAGTCCGCGGACGTTAATTTGGCAATAACGTATTCAATTGGAGCCCACGCGCATCTCGCAGCTTGACCCCCTAACCACTCTTGAGACATCTTTATGAAGTAACGTTATAAGTGTAATGGGTTAAAGTTTCGCAACAGTGTATCATTTGTTAATCATATCTGGGTAATAAACAAACATAATCATCATCGTCTTAACGTTAAAACCCGGTTGCAACACAAACTTCCGCTTCGATGCCCTGGGTCCACTTTTCATCTTTTACTTCTCTTCTTGTCTTGGGCACGCAACCCATCTTTTACCAAGTCAAGAACTTTTTGGGTCTATCCCTCCTGAAATAATAAGGAAACCAAACATTTATCTTATATTTGACTCTTTAATATTGTATTCATAATTATAGTATAGCAATAAGCCCTAGAAGTTACAGGGTTTAATTGTCATCATGACATGCACCTCTCAGGGGCAGATTTTTCTGCGTAAGGATAACACGATAACACTTTAACAAAAGCTTGCAAATATTATCTTCTAATTATTTTAAACTCAACATGATCTTATGCTCTAGACTACATTACTAACAAAGCGGTTAAGTCTAATTTTAAACACAATATTGAATATCGCTATATCCTGTGCCTTAATTGATGGCTTGATGGCCGCTGTTTTCCTGCCCCAACAGAATTTGTTGGTTTATTGGATTTTTAATTTTATACCATATTATTAACCAAACAACGGAAATGGGCGCTGTCGTTCCATAGCTAATGGCGCATGAACACCGACGGGAAATCAATGGAGCGCGTGGGAACCGGTGGATACGTAAAAATAAACTTTGCTCAGTACAGCACATCTTCAAGTTGTTATTCATTTTAAATTAAGTCATAAGGAGAACGACTGGCTATGTCTTTGAGGAATTTAAGTAAAAAACATATTATACTATAAATTATAATAAATAAAGCGCGCATCTTTCGATCGTTGTATTTTATTGTTCATTTTTGAAGATCGGACTGTAGACGCGGATTAAAACAAATTTATTTGGAAATTAAGAAAAACCGCGTGCAGATCTAGCAATTCTTTTATAAACTAAAAATAACCCAAGTCGCTCCATGTAACGTGATTGATATAGTAAAAGACCTGTGAAAATAGATCCAATCATTGTAGAGATTAGCGGAAACACACTGACCAGAAAAGAGTGAGTTGAGAAAAAGTTGTTTGTCATAAACATCTTTCACATTTTAGTTTAAACTTGATGTAATTCTTTTATTAATTTCACACTAAAAAGTAACTTATATTTTATTTTTCAAATATTTTATCGGTGATAAGGCTAATGGGATCTTCCAGTTTTGCAAACCATATCTTAAGTCACTTTTGCGAACTCTCACTTAAACACAATGTTAGCAGAATATTTTATACGATCAATAAATCAATAAAATGCAGAACATTACGTCACTGTTTAATATTGTACACCAACCTATAGTTAAATTTACTACATAAAAATAAATGTACAACCACTCAGGCTCATTTAATACCAATACTTGTACAATAAGGTCGGCTAAGATCAAAGGAAACTTGAATGAAATGAAAATAAATAAGTATTTAATAGCTTATCATAAAATACTACTTACACCTTATTCAATGAGTAAAGCTGGGAATTATAGTACTTTAATGACTTTGTATCTTGCCTTTTGCTAAGCGTGTCCACATTGGCCTTATGTCATCTTCCCACTGGAAGTCCTCAGAGGAGGCCTTTGTCGGAAGAGAAACTAGACCGTTTACTGATATTTAAAATTTTAATGTCTATATTAAAAAAAAGGCACCAGCAGTAAAGGATTTTTATTTTTTTAATGACTTGTATAATTTTATAAACCATAAATTCTGCAGTTCCCTTGTTCAACTTCTCAGTTGTATAGGATAGGGGCCAAAGTAGAGTAGGAATACTCCACTTAACTGCAGTCATCCCCGTAAAACACTGTGCTATCAACCTATGTACATATATATATATATATATATATATATATATATATATATATATATATATATATATATATATATATATATATATATATATATATATTATGACCGATACTTATTGTATAAAATTCAACTTATTATTGCGGCCGTAGGGCCGACAGCGGTTGACGAAATTTAGAAAGTTTGTTTTATATAACGATGAGACATCCTGCCTTTCTATCCTTCGCAATGAAACAGATCCATATCTTTCCACGTTCAACGCATATACATAATCGTGGTTTTTATGTGGGAACGACAAAATAATCATTTATTTTAAATTATAACTTTCATTAGTGTCTATTATGGCTCCATTAAGAAATATATCCGTATTTAAGCGATTCTTCATATTTCTTATTTAATTTTTCCCTCAAGGTTTTAGACTTTGTATATGAAACACAAGACCCTGAAGCGTTGAAAACAAATATTGATTGTTGTTTTAACATATTTCTTAACATCTCACAAATAAAAGACAAATATTTAAAACAAACAAAAGGTAAACTCATAATGAGTGTAATTAATATTTTTATTTAACGAGGAAATGCGGTCAAATGTGTTTGTGTGTCCGTTTTTTCGGGCGATTTAGCACCGACACATAATGTCGGTGCTAAATCGACAAAACACACAAAACCTATGTTATCAGTGTAGGTGTGGAGACAGTATACAGTTTTTGGTTTATGATAATAGGAAATATTGAAATAAACTTTTAGATTTCTGTGCTTTAAAGTGTGCCTGTTTTCTGTTCTTTTGCAACATATGTCTTATATAAAAATGTTTGAAATTCTATTTGAATTTATGTATGTTTTAAGAACCAAGAATTGATTTAAAATTTAAATTAATTCATGTATAAAACATTTTTCTGACACTATGTGACTTTTAAGAAAATATAGAATGTTCTATCGGCTTAAGTCTTTCTATTTTATCTTACATGTGCTTAGTGAATTTTTTTGTCTACAGAACCACCGCGTGTGGCAACAGCGGTCGGGCCACGAGGTAAGCGAGTGCAGACGCCGCAACAACCGCCTGTACGCACGCCGTCCGTGCCAATCCCCGCTCCCGTGTTACCGCCCACGCCGTCGCGAGAGCAAGCGGTTGCGCTTGCGCACGCTGCTAAGGGAGTTGAAGCGCTAGGCGTTTTAGTCCAATATTTAGTGTTTCGGGTGAGTAGAAAATTAATTTTCTTTAACTACGATAATACATATAAACACGAAAGTATATTTTAAAGGATCAATAAAATGTCTAACGGATGCTTATAAAATGTCATGTATGCATGATCCTGAACGTCCCGTCAAAACAAATATGCAGTAGTCAATAAAACAAATATACCTAGTCAGGTCATAAATTCTGTCACATGTTTAATGTATAATAATTGTAACAAGTTTATTCATTATGTAACCATTCATATACCAAAATGAACTTAACAAAACATTCTTATGACATTAAAGTTTATTCAAAATGACCTCCGTGATTTTGAATACAGGCCTTCAATCTGCGCGGCCAGTCGTCTATCGCAGCACGAACGAGGTCCATGTCAATATCGGCGGCTGCCTTAATCAAGGATGTCTTGAGTGACTCCAAATTGGGATGAGGCTTTGAGCACGCCTTTTCCTCCAAGTGTTGCCATATCTTGTAATCTAACGGATTCAAATCTGGACTGGAGGAGGGCCAGTCTTCGTGCCGGATGAAGTCGATTTCACGCGCCGCCAGCCAGTCTTGTGTGCTCTTCGCTCTATGAGCTGGCGCCGAATCTTGTTGGAATACCCAGTGCCTGTTATTGAACATGGTATGAGAAACAGGTTCCACAAGGTTCGTCAGGACTGTATTTTGATACACAACAGCATTCGTTTTTACACCTTTCTCATAAAAATGTACCTCTGTTAAGCCCCAATAAGAAACTCCCAACCATACCATGAGCGAGGATGGAAAATGACCTCGTTGAACACGCGGAATACGGTTGCTCGCTTCTTCACTACGGTGTGCGTACACCTTATTATTTTGTTTGTTGTAGCTCTCTTCTACGGTAAACATTTTTTCATCCGAGAAAAGAATTTCCCGATATTTTTTTCCCGCGTACCGCTTCAACAAAGCGCGGCATCTCTTCAGTCTCAGGTCCATTAGACGAGCATTCAAACGATGTCCTGTTTTTCTTCGATATGCCCGAAGCCCTAAGTCTTCATTTAACACCCTTTTCACCGTGGTTCTGCTTAACCCCATCTGAAGGGCCAACAGTTTCTGCTTACGTTTGGGATTTCTTTGAATTCGTGCCTTCACAGCTTTTATCACTGCTGGAGTCCTAACAGACCGAGGGCGACCACTTCTTGACCTGTCATCTACACTAGAGTCTTCATTGTATCGTTTGATGGTACGATAAAACGAATCTTTTGGTTATATTCAAATTTTTCAGTATGTTAAAAATTTGAATTGGCGCGTAACCGCAACGATGCAACGCAATAACTGCAACACGGTCTTCTTTAAGCGTCCACTCCATGTTTAAAAATGAGTAAAATTCTAAAAGTATACATTTTTATTTTCATGAACAATTCGAAATTCGAATTCAATAAACTTTTTTGTGGCCAGCATTCTAAAAGAAAAGTTTTTACTGTGTGACAATACTTATGACCTGACTAGGTATATGTATATATAATTATATAGGTTTTATGTCGATTTTTGCACACACTTAAACATATTTGTTTTATGTTTTAGCTTTTAGTAGAGCTATGTAAGGTTTACCATAAGATTAGTATAATATTAAAATAGGGGAAAATCATACTTTGAGTTCGTCTATCAATAAAGTGAAAGCAGCTTAAGCTCGCTTATTTTGTAAAAAAACCTTAGCTTGAAGCAAATCTTACTAGTTTGTAATAAATTGATGAAAATTGTCATTCGAATTTAAGCATGGCAGCTACTTTAATGTAATTTTGTAACGACAGATCAAGTAACATACTCGGATTAATATACTTCTCATCAAAAAATTTAAACACTACGGCAAGTCCTATTCAGGTGGCATATAAATGTAAAAGTGGATTGGTGTCATTAAAAAATACGCTTTAAATAGCTGGCAGTTTAGTCTACACAATGGTGTACCAGAATTACAAATTTTTGAATTTTCATCCAATAAATTAATGTAGAGATTGTTTTCAATGTGTATTCCGTCGGAATTTCTCCACTTAATCACTTCTTTTTTGCATATTTTATCGTTTTTTTTAACTGAGCCCTGAGTTGAGCTGAGTGTAATTCTTAAGTAAGCTCTGTGACATCTTACCAAAGAGATCTTTTCCTTAAAAATACGGGTACCTCGCCCAGAGAAACCGCCCAAGTCGTGGCGTTGCTGGATGCGGGGCATAGTCAAAGTTTTGTGGCTACACTATTGCACCTAAGCCTCTCTGCTGTCAATAGAGTGCATCAGCGTTATCGGGAGACTGGTATGTTTACTCGCCTCGCCGTCCAGGATCTGTCAGACATCGAGTTAGCAGACGTAAAAGCAAGATGACCGGTATATTGTGTCAGTTTCTCTAAGAAATCGCCACTTTAACTCTATTCAACTGCAGCAGCGGCTCCGTGAGGATCGAGGATTGACCGTAAGCAGTTCTACCATAAGAAGAAGATTGGCGGAGCGTGGCATGAAACCTCATAAACCAGCTAATGACCCAAAATTGACGATAGACCACCGAAGAGCGTGACTTAACTTTGCACTTGAGCACTTAAATTGGTCATACCTTCAATGGAGCAAAGTTCTCATTTCTGACGAGATTAAGATCATGCTGTATAGTAATGATGGAAAAAGAAGCTGTACCGCAGAGAGGGAGAACGTTTTGCACAATGCTGCATTGAAGAAAGAGTCAATTACGGTGTCGGTTCATGGACGGTTTGGAGAGGCATTGGCGCCGATAGAAAAACTGAACTTGCGTTTGTATTTGGACTTCGATTATCGTCATTAAAACGTTACATCGAAAAGTGTCTGTAGCCTCATGTGGTTCCATACGCACATTTTATAGGCGCAGACTTCATTTTTATGCACGACAATATTACGACAGTATTCCGGTTATGGGTTGGCCAGCAAGAATTCCGGATATGAATCCCATAGAACACCTATGGGATGAGTTGAAGGGACTACTCAGAACGAGAACGAGATCCTGCTCCGGAGACGCTCGGCCAGCTTAAAACAGCTATACAAGAAGAGTGAGATAACATCTCACAACACAAGATTGTGACCGTTATCCAGTCCATGAGGAGCCCTGGAAGGAAATACGGGATACTGAATAAACTTTGTTTAATATTTTTCTGTTTTACATCTTTGTTTCTAACATTTAACAATTTCTTCTTAAAGAGTGATGAAAACATACCTGTTGAACAAAACAAAATAGCCAAAGAAATTTAATTTTAATTTGAAACATTAATATTCGTTAAGTGATACCTTATAATATCCACAATTAACTGGTTTATTTAAATTTTTGTTTAAATGTAAAAAAAATAAACTCATTCAAAACCAAACTTCAGGGGTGTTTCGATTTTTTGATGAGAAGTGTAGTATGTTTATGTAAGCAATGAATATAATAATTAGAAACAAAAATACTTAATTACAGTTGGACGCACTTAATGGTGGATCATGGCGGTTGGAGGCCGAGAGGTGGCGCGGAATGGCCGCGGCCGAGCGCAGCAGCGCCGCGCGGGCCGATCGGGACCGCCAGCAGCGCGCGCAGAAGGACCTCGATACCAGTTCGTATAGTCATCTATATGCATGTGAAAACCTGCATCGCAAACAAGCAATTGATTCGTATTGATGTGTAAATATTTTATCCTCCGTGGGCATCGAAGCCATAGACCTCCACGTATCGTATAAAGCCAGTTATGTAGCCCTTGACCCGCTGCGTCGCTAATCTAAAATATCACATTGATAACATTATTATTTATTATAAAGGTATTTTTTATACAAATATATTGGAAATGATCCCGTTATTTAAAAAAAAATTGTTGAACTTTAAGCAAAAATAAAAGTTTGATGGTCTTAACAACATGAACGCTTCACTAGCGATGATGTTGTATGAAATTTTCACATGAAACAATTAAGATATGGGGAAAGTTTAATCTTTGTTCAAACGTTTTCACCCTGTAAGTATTTCATCTCGTTTGTTTGCGACATTAACACGATGAAGCCTGAGTATTGTCACAAAATTAAATGCTTGCACACGGACGGAGTAAGAATATCCCTGTGGCCGCTCCCGGCCAATACAAGCCCGCCTGGATGGCAACCAACCCTGGTGTCTTGACGCCATAATAATCATGTGTTGTATTCCGGCATGTAACTCAGGTTAAAGTTCCCTCCCTTAAACGGGTGACAGCGTATTAGCGGTGCTCTTGGTATTGCAAACACCTATAGGCGACGGTAACTGCTTACTATATGTGGTCCGCAAGCCTGTTTGCTGTTCCACAGAGTATTCCGCAATAAAAGAGGAAATCTGTAAACTAGCAAAGAGACTAATACACTAGTCGTCAACGTCTCCCTGTTTGACTACACACCTTAGTAGTAACTGTTATTTGTTTCTAACTAATGGATTTCACGCTGAAACATTGCGAAGCCATTTGTTTTGTGAGTAAATATTTCATATAATAAAGATTTCTTGGCTTTTACAGTCGCCGAATGCCTGAGCAAGATCTCAGAGCTAGAGCGCGAGCTATCTTCAAAAGAAGAAGCGAATGCTCGTCTCCAGGCTGCGCACATTGAAGAAGTCGCTGCCCTCGCAACGGACATTAAGGGTCTTAAGGTAAACAAATAATTAGATATTAATTATATACATCATTATTATCAACGAGCAGATGTTTCTTTTAATTTCCTACAGATTGATGTTGTAAGCTCAAATTTAAATATATTTTAATATTGTTACTGGCTATGACACGGTTCAATTTTAAAAGATCGATTGGTTCAAAGACGCATTATACGAAAAATAGGATTGATCCTTTTTCGCCTACCTTCCGACCATATTTTTTAAATTTTAAAATGAAGAAGCTTTATCCAATCTCATATGTCGAGACTAATTTAGTCCGTGATCATTCATCACATATTTTAGTCATTTATTCATCATATTTTCATAATATTGTACATTGACTACATCTACTACACATCGTTTCATAATTTGAATTCCCAATACGTATTATACTTTATAAAATCTTAACATTAAAAATAACTTTGAAAAATTCTTATTTTTCAGATAACAATTGAGTCTCTTAAACATGAAGTCGCTGAAAGCAGAGCACGACTTCACGCACATAGCGAGATTGAGCGCACCCTTCGAGCTCAACTCGAAGCCGCGCGGGCGGAGATCGAACGGGGGAACAAAACCCTCAACCAGTTCAAGGACTCTTCTCCGGACACGTCGTACGATAATTCATGTGACAAATCGTACGACAAATCTTGTGATTCGTACGACAAATCATGGAACATGTGCGACGCGGCCTGTGACCCCGTGTGCTGTGAAGCCGAGGATTGCGAGCTACGATTAACAGCCAACGAGGAGCTGAGCTCAGATGCCACTGAGTTGGCAGCTGAAGTAAGATTCTTATGCAATATAATTTATTAAAGTTTCTAAGTCTTTCTCCAAAGATATGAACACTTGTATTAGTGGGCGTACCGAGTCTTTAATAGACTTCTTTACTTTGTAGTAAACATTAGTAATGACATTAATAGACTAGACTAAGGTGCGCACGCCCGCACTTTCTGTGAAGTGTTTTCAAAGTCAAATCAAAGTTTTATGTGTTTTAATTTTGTAGACAAAACTCAAACTCGCATCTCTTGTATAATAATGAAAACTTACTTCTTTATATATAAACATTATCATCAACATCTTTCTCTATATAGCATAAAGTTACTGTGTTATGTTAAAGACATTTTGAAGGAATGAGGGAAAAAGAGGGCCGTTATCTCTTTTAAACTCAACATTAACCAAATATGTTCTATTATTTACACAAGAGACTCTTTCTTATTCTCTTCTCGAAAGGCAACTTCGCCATAAAAGACGTTATAATTTGTCATTACCGAGATTAATGTTTTCCAACGAATTGATGTTTAGGTACGGTCGCTACGAGCAGTAATCGAGTTGAAACAAGCGGAGATGGCATCTATGCGTGAGACGCGGGATGAGCTGTCCGCGGAGAGGGAACGTCGCGTGGCGATGGAGCGGGAAGCGCGGGCCGCCCGCCATGCAGCAGAGGAGCTCCGCGAGCGTGCCGCCGCGAGGCAGCGTGACGCCGATCGGCTGCGTGACGAGAACAGACGCCTGCGGGACGCTGCTGCGCGCGACCGCGACCACGCCACGCGTCTCGCAGCCCTCAACGAGGAATTAAGATACAAGCTCAGGCAGAAGTCACAGGTATGGCACATTCTATACGTGTAGATTATAACATATTATATACATATTTTTTACAATTATGTTAGATTTATTGAATATGATATACAGAACCAACGCTTGCTATAAATAAGTATGCTAACTTTACCCAGCAAGTCAAGGGTCAAAGACGGTCATTCTTACAAGCTAAACTGTAGAGAAATAGTTTAGTATGTCAGTATTGTTGACTTTTTATTTCATTAGGTGGTGTCGCTACTCGCTGGTGGAGGCTATATCGAGCGTACCCCCCTCCGTGCGCGTACCTCCTCCGGGGACTCGGTGCGCTCCACTTCCCCGGGGCCAGACTCTCCGCCATCTCCTGCGGCTTCCCCCTCACCGGATTCCCCACCGCTTCCCGCAGTTAAGGCGGTAGTCGAGAAACACGACTCTGTCAGTTGGGTGCTCGAAATTGAGGAAACGCCAGAAGAAGTAGCGTCCAGGTAATGCACCTTAATATATTCACAACAAGTTTCTTCAATAAAGGTTTGATTCATTTTTACTTTCTAGGATAGGTAATTTTGAACTAGATATTTAAATGATTACATATCATCGTAAATACATAAATATAATATTGTTTGAGTCAGAGGTTATTAACACGAAACTGGTAAAGAATATTGCAATACTTATTAAATTTTTTTATTGTTGTACAACAGACAGGCTGACGGCCTGCTTAGAATTTAGCAGTTACGGTCGTTTATGGGTGTTTGCAACACCAGTGGCATCGAACACAACACAAGGTTATTATACTTAAGACCAAAGGTGGTCGCCATCCACGTAATTAAGGTTGGTTTTTGCCTTTTACGACAGGCTGACCCCGGCCGCAGAGGTCAGTATTCTTTCTTTGCCGTTGCACGGACAAAAAACCGCTAGTTGTCTTTGCAGAACAATAGGACTAATTACAATAGAAAATAATATTTATTCTATTAATTAAGTCTAATTAATAACTTCTCTACCAGGTTAGCGAGGCGGTCGTCGTTCCGCGCAACTGCGTCTCCTAGCGGGGTGAAGCGTCGTGGCGGGGGTTCCCCGGGAGGATCCCCAGCGCCTGCCTCCCCTGCGCCTAATGCATCTAAACTATTCCGCGCGGGGGAACTAGATTTTCCCCCACCACCGCCTCCTCTCAAGGAATCCGCTGGCGAAGCCATCTACATATACGATGATAACCATTACTGAGACGAAACTCTTCGTGAACTTCTCATGCGAAGACCCATTTTGGGCGAAAGAAATGTGAAGTATTAAACTGGTTGTTCAGAGTCCAGATATACCCGGATCGGGTGAATTGTTGTCAATATGGCTACCGATAAAGATGGCGTGTGTGATGATAATGTTTAACCATGAGAATGTTAAAAGGAAACCTAGCAAGCTTTGATCAAAAATCAAACCCACCCTGATGTAACTTAGTATCTAGAGTTTTCTAACCCCCTTTGTTTAAAAATATCTCATTTAAAATCTTTTCTAGATAATGTTGTATTCCATGCCAATTAAATGTTTTTTATGGCAACTTGAAAAACTGCAAGAAATTCAAAACACGTTTCAAATGTTTGTGAATAATGATACAAGATGTTTCTAAATAAAGGATTAATCGTCAGTTTATGACTTGAATGTAAGGCGGAGGACCCATGAACGCAATGTGATATTCTTGCCGGATTTTATTTTTTAGCACGGTTTCATATCGTAGTTTTACAGATGTAAACGTGGAACTTTGAACGACATGTAACGTTTGATTAACTTGAACCACCACTCAATCTTATTACGAATTATGCCGTTGTGTTTGGAAGTCGGGGGCCCTATGTAAACTACTTAAATAAATATGGAGAATTAAAACAGCTTTTGTGTAAACTAAAGTCTTGAATAAGTTTATGATAGAATTTTTTTAAATACGTATTATCAAATTCTAAAGGATTTTTGAAAGTAAACGAAAGAAGTCGAGGATGTCAGGTAGATTTGAAGTACCTTTTGAAGTAATACATAGATATAAGATTATAAAAAAAAAAAACACTTTCGAATACACTCGAACCTGTATTGGTTTACTAACTGAATACGTTAATCGATTACCGTGAAGGTGTCTGTTTAGGCATTACGTCATAATTTAAATCAAATAGGTGTCGTCAATCCGATACGTTCTTGGATAGTTTTTTCATCAGAAACGATAAGGATTTAATCAATGATTACATAAAATATTACAGTAATAAAGTTTGCTGTGGTTATTGGGCCTTCATTTCACACTAGCAAAGGTCATAATCCGATGTCTGGTGTAAACCTTGTCGATTGATGCCTAAATGTTGACTTGGTGGTGTTTGTAAACATCAATTTGACGGATGTACTAATCGGTCAATGCTTAGGCTGACGAAATGCGGTAAGGCAGAATATTTGCATGGTATTAGGCGATACGTTATGAATAAAATCGTAGGGTTTTAACTGAACAAAATAAAACACTTTCTTTTCTGTATATATTATGTTTTTATATCGTTTATTTTGGATATTATCTTCATTCTACATTTTATTATACTATTTATATTCTTTATCTATAATAATTCTGATACTCGCAATGTAAAAAATCACTACACGTCTTGGAGGCGTAAATAACAAAATGTTGCATGATTTGATTGTTTCTCGGATTTTACTTCTCCGCACCGCATCTGGCTAGCCTAAGCTTTATGTTCGGATTTCATAAATATTACGACTAAACGACAACAGATAACAGATAATAATTAAATTAAATTATTCATAAAATATAAAGGATCGTATTTATCATATAGCTATTTATTGATAAAAATTTCGATATTTATAGACGTGTGCGTTGTTTCCTGTTAATGATTTGTAATAAATACTTTATGTAGCGCAGACGTGTGCTTTGCGTAATGTTCTGGCCTCAGAGTTATACTTAAGAATAAGGCTGTATTCGTGTTTTCTACGCCAATTAATAATGTGCTTTATTTCTAACTATACAAAGCTCTTCTCTATTCCTTAAACCGCTCTGTATTTTAAATGCGGTATCTATTTATTTTCTCTTTTCCTAACTATTCTGGGATCAATACTTTTTATTTCCACATTAATGTTGGCGTGGGTTCGTTGTTTCTGTTTTAAGTTTAAAATGCTTTTTTTAATTATCTTAAGATTGTGATTAGATATTTGTTAATTAATTAGCAGTAGAATAATTATAGTATTTATATTGTTTTTGTACACAATGTAATTTAAATTAATTACGATAGTTTATCTCGGTTGTTGGCACATAATTTGTACAAATAACTATTTTAATGGATATGTACTCGTAACATAGTTATTAAGTGTTCGAAGCAATATTGGAAAATTGATATTATATTGTTTTGCATTTCATTTTTTATAGGGGACGCTTAAACCGTATCAGAATTCATGTATTTTATCCGTTAATGTTTTATTTCGTAACATCCAACGGTACCAAAGAGTAGTTAGCTCTTTGCAACGTTCCTTTACTGTATTGAAATTGTAGTATTGCATGATTAAAAATATTGTATTAATTTAAATGATTATTTTAAGTGGATAATATTTCACATTGTCATTCATTCCAAATTAAAAAAAATATATTAATAAAATAAATAGTATTAAATGGTTGTATTATTTATTACATAGTAAATATACGTGCTAAAAATAATGCCACGGTAAAGAGCGATTCATTTCTTTCGGCGTAAAAAGTTATTTCTATTGGGGTATAAACTAGCTCAGCTTTAAATTTAATAATATAATTTACTTTCCGAAGGACATCTAGACCCTTGTATTCATATGCATTGTATTGAATGAGTATATTAATTGTAACAAATCGAAAGCATAGTAAGCGCTTTTAAATGTCATTTAGAACATTTAAGAAGATGGTCCTATAAAATTCATCTGTTCTCAACCAAATTTCAAATGTACTAAAATATATTACGCCTGTGGTGCGTTTCTATTTTCGTTGTTTTTGAGCGTAACTCTGCGATCAGTTGTATTGATCGATAGTAGATATAAATTCCGCTGAGAGTAGAAGGGAAATCCACATAGCCGTGATGGAACCTCCTCCGGAGTATATTATTAGTGCTTCGCAAGTGAAAAGTATACTTTATACAGACCGTCGCTATGAAATAATAAACTATAATTACTTCAGCAGGATGGTATGTCTTTGGTACTTCCCCTAAAGGTAGCATTCCGATATTGGCGACCGCGACCGACGACTGCGACAGGCGACCACGACCGGGTTGCGCGACTTGACTTACTGCTTAGTATGAATTTATAATTTTATATGGAACCCTAAACAACGCAAGCGACCGTGGTCGCACGACGCTATTGTTACTAGAGCAGTGCCGCCGCGCGACCCTACAATATTTCCTGAATTTTTCTTCTTTATAATTTAAATGGTGTTTTATCAGTGATTAAAAACAACCTTCATCTTGTCGTGATCTGTAGATAGAGTCGATTTTCATTCTTGTTTCCGAAAGCAAAGGAAACGAAATGAGTGTATCATCTTCTTCTTCTAATAAAATCTGTTTAGCTCTTTTCCTAGTTGCAGATAAATTGTCCAATATAATTAATTATACTGAGCACTAGAACACAACTGTATAATATAAAAACTGCGGGCAGACTGGCCGTCGCGCGTCGGTCGCGGTCGCTGACATCGGAATTAAAGATGGCGTTAACGGTTGAATTTATTTATCTGTTAATTGGTAATTGATATTTTTTACCGATATTTTTATATCGGTAAATCTTTTCGTTGATTTAATTTTGCTACTGTTAAACTCGAATGGTTGAGTTTCTTAACATTGTGTTTTATTTTGAGGGCCATAGAGCATATAATCGAATCTTCAAAATTCAATATTTACGTGATAAGTTGAAAACACCTGCAAGGCGGAAATAAATCTTATACATTGAGGAATAAAGTTGAAACTTGCATGTATATAATTTCCAATAATTAGCTACGCGACTACATGCAGTGTTTTTGTTAAACGGTATTTTTAACAGTTTTGGTTAATTTTATTTATCGCATAGAAGTGTTAATTTTATTTGCCGAAAAATTTATTGGTTATATTTGCCACCACTAACTCGGAATGCCACTGGTCGTCAGGCGACAGGCGACCAGGGTCGCGGTCGCTAGTCGCAGTCACCTGTCGCCCTGGTCGCCAACATCGGAATGCTACCTTTACGTGACATTTTCCTTTTTTCCAAGGAAAACAGTGCCTTATAATATGTGTGTCGGGACTTTGGAGGAAAGCTGAAGCGGGTATCCATGTACCCGTTTCTCCATGCGGGAGGCACTGGAGCCATTCAGCTGGCTAGCCAATCCCAAGGCTATCTGGTAGAGATTCCTAATGTACTTTGTGCTATTAGCAATAAGGCCGCATATTGTTTTCTTTTACACTTTTTTTCTATTTTTTTTCTTTTATTAAAGTTTATTCATTCATTTATTATTTATTCATTCAAATGAAAGGATGATAGTCATAGTGATTGTTCAATCCTTGCACAAAGGGTAGTTGAGATCTCGCCTCCTGAGTTTGTCCACTGCTTCGAGCTATCCCACTCACCCTATTGTACAGTGCACTCCCGGTCCATGACCGGGATCGTACCTTGATATACACACAAAAAAAAGCCCCAGTGGTCACCTGAGCTTTTGCCACAGGATCGACTTTTGGTAATTCCTTTGCGACACGTGACTTTTTCTGGGCTTACAAATGTCTTGTGACATATTTTGCCTGTTTCTGAATAATAATTTCTAAGTATTTACGGATCTTCTATATCTGAAATTTGTTCTACAAAATTAGCATACATTTGAGAATTTATTAAATGATTGAACAAGTTTACATAAAATAAGAGATTAAAAATAAAGTTTCTGGATGCGTTTATGCCGTTTTCTCTTTTACGATTTTCTAATTTATAGTTCAGCTTTCACTTAGGTTTTATATTAAGTCATGGAATAGTTTGTATTAAAACAAGAAAATGTTGTCTAGCAACTTCTTCTTTCTTGAGTAAAATCAAGTTTTACCTATTTCGTTTACCGGCACTCCTCACATTTTTTAAAAACTATTACATTTTAAAGACACGTATTTCACGACGAACATTTATTATCTTCAAATTTGTTCTTTGTATATAAAAAAGGTATGATGTTCTGTGACCAGATTACTAATTTTATGGTATATTTGCTTTCAACAGTAGCCGACTTATACTGTGAGAAAATGTATCCATAACATCCTTTTCTGACCTGGAAATGCTTTATGCACACCTCACCATATGGGGGCTTGCAGTAGGATATGACTCCTATGCGCCCCCACACCAAACCACCCCAGTATTCCTCTACTGTCTGATGTGCGAGGAGGCTAGGTCAGCTTCCTGTGTGTCAACCGGATTGTACTCGTATGTAGCTTATCCCAGATACCTCTGGATTCTCAGAGGTCAGTGGGGCGCGCGGTACACTGCGCGCCATTTCTTCCGCCAACAGTCCTCTCGACAGGCCACCTGGCCGGGATCTCCAATTAATTGCTAATTTCAAAAACATTGTACGTGTTAGAACGGTTCATAAATTTTCAAGTCATAATGTTATATATCATAAACGTCTTCGTTAAGCTCTTAATATCATGAAAATAAGAAGTTATAGTTATATACTTCACCGAAGAAGCGAAACAACATCTATATTACTGGTTTTATAATGACCCAGTTCCTGCACAAATTCTTATTAACGATTTTTATGAGGATTATATTTTCATATTTAGTAGACTAAAAGTGGGACAGTAAACAATGAACGCCACGTATCTGTTATATTAAGCCAATATTATTACGGACATGTTAAGAAATTTGGACTCAGGCGCACATAAGTATAAAAAGGTAACGTTAATCTGGTTAAGGACAATTATTGGAAAACCCGCAGCATGCGTGCTAGTCTGGTTTTTTGTTTCGTTTTACTTTCTCTTGGTAAGTTTTTTAATATTTAAAATCCTAACTAATATTATAAATGTATAAGTGTTTGATTGTTTATTTAATACGCTTTCACACCTAAACCGCTGAACCAATTTTGATGAATTTTGGTATAGTCATAGAGTCCTTGGAGACATAGGCTACTTTTTTAAAAATTCTAATGGCAGAACATTGTTTACCAGGTCAACTAGTAGACATATCTTCAAATTTTGAATATTAATTCATTGCTTTATTAAATATTGTTGTGATAAAACCTAAACTATTATGTTTGACTCTCAAATTTTACATAGCTCTCAAAAAACTGTCACATTGAAAATTCAAATCCAATTAGTAAATCAATAAATAATAATCAGGTTTTGGGATGCATAGAAAAATATTACAGAACAATACAGTATTGACGATGTTATAAAAGTAGCTTTTATAACTTTTTCTTGCTTTCACAGTAATCTGGCAATCTAGATGAGGAAAATACGATAAAAAACCTTTTAAAAGAACTATGCCTTTTTTAATTGCTATAGAACAGCAGACAGGCTGACGGCCTGCTTAGGATTTGGCAGTTACCATCGCCTATAGGTGTATGCAACGCCAGTGGCATCGCGAACACGCTGCTGTCCCATAAGGGTACAGGAACTTGGGTCACTAATGCCGGAACACAAGGTTATTATGGCGGCATACTTAAGACCAAAGGTGGTCGCCATCCAGACGGGCTTGAGGCCCTACCACGTAGCTAGGGTGGGTTGTTTGGTCACCTTTTACGACAGGCCGACCCCGGCCACAGAGGTATTGTATTTTTTCTCCGCCCCTGCACGGATAGAGACGGCACGGCACGGCAATTTTCGGATGCCTTCCGAAAATTGCCCATCATCATCATCATCATCATCCTAGCGTTAGTCCCGGTTGCCACCCAAACTTTCGTTTCGGTGCCCGGGGTCCGCTTTCCGACTTTTTCTACTCCACTTCGCGCGATCTTCAGCATCCCTGGTAGTGAGCCCATTGGCACGCATATCACCCTTTATGACGTCAAGCCAGCACTTTTTGGGTCTACCCCTCCTGCCGGGGCCCGGCGGAGGCGGCATGGCCAGACATTTGTTTCCCACGTAAGCATCCGGTTGCCGTAAAACATGGCCATACCAACGGAGCCGACACTCCTGCAATTTATCTGCAATGTCACGGACACGAAGACTACCGCGAATGCGGGAGTTCCTAACGCGGTCTTTCCGCGTCACTCCACACATCCACCGCAGCATATTCATCTCCGTGACACGCAGTTCTTGCTTGTGTCGCTCTAACACCGGCCACGCTTCATAGCCGTATAAAAGGACAGGCCTAATAATGGTCTTATAGACCTGTCCCTTCAACTTTACCGGCATCTTGGGGTCACAAATGACACCAGTTACCTCACGCCATTTGGCCCACGCGGCAGCAATGCGTGCCTTGACGTCGCAATCGATGTCACCAGACGCATGAAACACAGATCCCAGGTATTTCACATGGTCCGTGCGCTCGACCGAGTTGCCGTCTATGCGTACGGGTGTGGGATCTGTGGAGTTACAGGCCAAGTACTCGGTCTTCGCCACATTGAGCTTCAGACCACCGTTCTCAAGCGACTCCTTCCACACCTTCACACGTCGCACCAGCCTACCCCTGTCCGAATCTGCCAGCGCGATATCATCAGCATACATGATCAACCACGGGGGCTGCTCATGTGAGTTTTTGATGCTGTCTGACAATACGTCTAATACCACGCTAAACAGAAACGGACTAAGGACGGATCCTTGGTGCACACCAACGGTGATGGGGAAAGGTTTTGTGTCGCCAACAGCGGTCCGAACTACGGAATCGGAATCACGGTACATGTCTCGGATGATCCCAATATAGGCCTCTGGAATCCCTTTGGACCGCAATGCCCACCAGATTATCGCGCGAGGAACACAGTCGAAGGCCTTCTGCAAGTCAAGAAACAGACAATGCAGAGGCGTATTCTTCGCCCTGTATTTCTCCGCGACAGTCCTTAGGGCGAAAATAGGGTCCATTGTCCCGTGACCAGGGCGAAACCCATATTGACATTCCGAGACAGTGCACTCCTGTCGAATCCGAGAGTCGATAACCCTCTCGAAGAGCTTCATGGTGTGGGACATGACCTTTATACCGCGGTAGCTACCGCACTCCTGCACCGATCCCTTGCCTTTGAAGACTGGAGTAATGATACTCAGCCTCCATTGGTTCGGGACCGTACCGGTGAGGAGTGTCCGGTTAAAAAGGTCGGTTAAAGTGCCCACACCACGAGAGCCCATCGCCTTCCAGGCTTCGATGGGGACTCCATCGGATCCAACAGCTTTCCGATTCTTCATGCGGCGAAGACAATTCTGGACCTCTGCAGGCGTTATCAGTGGCACTAGTCCTTAGTTCGGAGGAAGATCTGGCGGCTGCACCTCTTTATGCTGCTTGTTCAGCAGCTCGTGGAAATATGAGCGCCATCTCTCCTTCACCGCGAGGTCCTCGCATAACAAGTTGCCCCCGAGGTCTTTTACACAGCGGCACTTGGAGATATCCTGTGCCGCTTTGACCCTAGAGCGCGCCAACTTATATATGAGCTTCTGCCCCTCAGACGAGTCCAACTTATCGTAAAGTGGTTGTAAGTGGTCTCGTCTGGCTCTGGCTACAGCTTTCTTGGTGGCGCGTTTGGCATCTTTGTATGCGTCGCGATCTTCAGGAGATCTGGACGCTTGCCACTTCTTAAAGAGGGCTTTTTTCGCCCTGGTCTCCCTCTGGACTGAGTCGTTCCACCACCAAGTCTCCTTGTCACACTTGCGTCCGCCCTTAGACACGCCAAGCACCTCTCTCGCCGACCCAAGGATAGCCGCCTGAATCCTGTCCCAGTAAGCTTGAACCGGTTCGCCCTCACCACCAGCGCACTTGTCGCCGATGGCAGAGGCAAACTCCTGGGACTTGACTTCATCAAGCAGCCACCACCTGATTCGGCGTTGAAGGCGGTCGACACATTTGCCTTTGGGCTTTACGCAGAGGTCCATGACAAGAAGACGGTGTTGTGCAGTGAGACTCTCACCGGGTATGACCTTGCAGTTGGCCACTTTGCTGATGTGGTGTCTCCTAGTGAGTAGGAAGTCGATTTGGGTAGCATTCCTCCCGCTCTTGTAGGTGATGAGATGCTCGGGTCTCTTTTTGAAATACGTGTTCACGATGGCAAGGTCGGCAGCCGCACACGTATTGAGGATGTCCTCCCCTTCCGCGTTGCGGCTACCGTACCCAAATCCACCGTGAACACGCTCAAATTCCCCACATTCATCACCCACATGACCGTTCAGATCACCCCCCAAAACGATCCCCTGTGATAATGGGATTCCACGGAGCACTTCTCCGAGTTGATTCCAAAACGCTATTTTATCGGCGTCGTCACAACCGGCCTGTGGCGCATAGGCACTTATCAAGTGGGTAACTACCCCATCGATAAGCACCCTAACGACCATAAGCCGGTCGCTATGACGTTTCACTTCCAAAATGTCGTTCTGGAACTCCTCCGAGAGCACTATGGCAACCCCATTCTCCCCACCAGGTGCACCTGTGTAGATCAGCTTGTAGCCATTCCCAATGAACCGGGATCTGCTGGCCTTCCACCGAGTCTCCTGCAGGAACGCCACGGCCACCCTCCGCCTGGAGAGCACATCGGCCAACTCTCTCGCGCTTCCGGTTAGCGTGCCAATATTCCACGTTGCGAAGCGGAGTTTCCTTTTGGATGGGGCTAGTGTCTTTAGCCGTGCTCGCCCACGGCACGGCAGCCCTAGTCCACTTGTCACAGGAGTCGGGCGAAGTTCCTGCGCGTCGTTTTGCGGCGACGCCCTATCCGTGACAATAGCTTTCCGTGTCCGTACCATTTTTGTTTGGCTTGTTTTGGTTTTTACGGGAGCGACTGCCGTCCGACCTCCCAACCTCTAAAGGGAAACCTAGAGGTGTCCTTCCCTCGCCGCATGCAAGCTGGCAGAGGGAGTGACCCATCAGTCGGCTTTTACGACTCCCTTGGGATGATTTGGGGTGGCCCTATTCTTTCTTCGGCCGGGACCACACGGCACAAATTGCCCATATATATATCTATTTATATTACTAAAGAATACTTGTCAGTTCATTAGGTTTATTTAAATATTACATAATCTTTAATTACTAAGGAAGTTTATTAGTAACAACAATATAGAACTTTTAACTAGTGATCCCGCCAACATAATCTCGTCAGTTTTATCGACTACGGCAGTCTGTGGTACTTATTGTCTATCTTTTATTTTCGTGTTATAGTACAGTTCTAACAGCGACCTTAAAATTATGTTAGGCACGCAATTTATCAATGATGTATTGATTTCTAAAATAATATTAGATCAAACTGATATTTCGTATGCTGTGAACAGGTTTGTATCATTGATGATAATTCTCGGATTTTAATAATAGCAGTTAAATAAATATTTTGATTACCATCTCAAAAAAAAAATAACATTTATGTGGTGCCCTTGCAGTACAAAATATTTGTATTATTTGCAATTACTACAGTTCAAAGTATATTTGAAATATATATTTGTAAAAAATCCAAGCAATAGTGAGAAGTTGTCTTTAAAAAAATAAATTTCTTATTAGGTCAATCGCGGCGTGTGCAGAATACGCCTAACATTGTTTACGAGGATGACATTTGGGCCACCGACCAGAACAACACTGAATATGAATTGGGATTAGATAATCTGTTATCGCCTGAAAATGTCCAATTCAATGAGCAGACTGATCAAATTGTACAGGGTGAGTACACGGTCTACGATCTTCTCGGCCTTAGGCACATCAAAATTATAAAACTGCCAATTAGATTATTATTTCATAATTATTAATAAAACTGTTTTATCGAATGTCTACAATTATTTCATTATTATAAAGTTACTTTAACAATTAAACATTAAGACATTCACTGCCAATCAGTTATTTAAAACACAATTATGTTTAGACATATTTTTATTAGATACGTGCCGATGACCAGTGACCGTCGTGGCGTTTAATGGATTAAATGGAATAAAGAAATAAATTAAAAATTATTCAAGTCCATCTTTTAATTATAATTATTCTAAAATTAATTAAGATTCAATATTTAAAATTCTCCAATAATATATTAAACAGCAAGTACTTTATGACTTGGCGATTCTTTCTGATTTACAGTAAATAGCGCTCCGAATGTTTATGATCACCTTTGGCAACGAGTTAAAGAAATTTTACAGTTCTGTTAAAAATACGATCAGTTTGTGAAATTAAATTATTATATCAAGGTTGCTATCGTCTTTTGTGAATTCTTATTTTGTTTAAGTAGGTTTCAAACAGCAAAATTATTTAGCATAATCGCTGAGGCTATAAACATATTAATAGTGGAGAAAGTTTAAAAAACAATTGAATTGAATTCGTAATACGACTACCGAATGCATAATAAGCACGAGACCACCTGGACTGCACTTTTAAACAAGTGCTGTTACGAACTTGTAATTTATTAAACGTTTTGTCTTCTTTTTTACAGCTCACAGAGATCAGAAGATAGATGCTAAATTGAGATTTTATCACGAGTAAGATTTTTTAATAGCTTAATTTGCTAAGCCTGTGTTTCTAAATAAAACCAAATCATAATACAATTTAACAAATATATAAATAATGTATCCCTTTTAGTTGGTGATATTATGTTGCTGGTAGGTCACAAATGCTAAAACGGTGAGGGTGGTTAAACTAGATCATGAAGTTTAAATTTTCTTTAGTTTAGTATATAAGTATTTTAAAATGTACATCTAGTTTCTAAAGCAGTTTCTTTGACTTCCAGTCACTCGGTTTATATACAGGATATCCATGTAAATGAAGATAATTACATTTTATATTATGAATCTGAGTTCCCAATTCGTATAATTTCTCTCTCTAGCCTTCTGGTGTGCCATACTCCCATCGTAGCGAATATCGCTGCAAAGAGAATGAGTATTATTCCTTGTGTGTTAATTATACTTATTATTTCATATAAAGGCCTGATCTAAACCAACGCAGCTCAAACCAGCTTGATCCATCAATAGGGCACAGTATTGAACAACGTGCGTTGATTCCCGTTAGGTTGGAGGATTAGCCAGTTACCCCCTTAAAAAGTTAAAGCCACAACTCTATAATTATTGTTCGGATTAATTCGGAAAGTATTTATAAAATAAATACATCTCATACCATCATTAGATCATAACCTTCTAATATTATATCATATTTGCAGTTCTTTTGACAACTACACGGAACTGGAATTTCACGAAGTCGACAAAATATTATCCACTTCATGGTATGATCCAAACAAAACTACAATAATATTCACACCCGGATTTACAGGTAACTATATCAAATATATATAACTTAGAGATGTTAGGCGTCAAGTATATATTTTACGTTTATTCTTAAGTTATATAAGTTTATTTTCCCTATATAAGATCTTCTCTATTTTTTACAAGTTGTCATGTCAAGCGTCAATCGTAAAATCGAAATTAAATCTAATTTATCTTATTCACTTTCTTGAGAGAATGTCACAGAGCGACATCGTCCTAGAGATACATTTAATGTAATGCTCCATTACAATACTTAATAAAGGACCTTAAGTGGAAAATAAAAAGATCACTATTCAATAATTGATGGATCATGATTAACTCTTTTTGTTACAGGTCACCCCAAAGGAGTTGCAGTTACTGCAGTCATAACTGCATACTTAGAACAAGGGAAGAGCAACGTGGCACTGCTTAATTGGGAACGAATGGCTGCTGCAGTACTGTCCAATTATGGCAACTCGTATTTGAATTGGGCAGCACCGAATTCTATTAAGGTGATGTAACACTAAATTCTATCAGGCATTAGGAGGAAATAACAAAAAGTAGCAATGCATTACATATGTTATTAGTACAATTTTTAAAGTCATTCCCCTATAGTAATTGAAAATCGGCATCGCAGGACTTATAGGCTGGACTCATACATCCGGAATTCCTATCTGAGTTCAGAGTCGGAATTTATAATTTGAATTCCGGCAAGCTGCCTCACACATATTTTAAAAATTCAGACAAATCAGTAGTCTCGTGTTTCTCAGCTCAGGCAAACGTCTCGGATATGGAAGAGATTCATAATCTGATTCCGGTGTGTGTGTGTGTGTGTGTGTGTGTTCGCGTGTTCGAATGTATAGAAACACGCGCGTTATGAAATCATAATCTTAAATATTCCGATCCCAGAACGCTCGTATCATTCTTACAGGTCGATCTGAGAAAATCATAATCTGAAAAAATCAGAATGTGTTACATATAATTGAATTATATGCAATTCCGGTCTTTCTGAATAAATAATATGAATTCAGATTATTGATTCAGAGATGAATTCCGGATGTATGAGTCCAGCCTTACTAACATGTAAATAAACTACATACAATAAACTCATATACGTATAATTATGCATATTTAGTAATTGTGATGGTAAAAAATCATAATTTTTGCTTGGTAAAGAGTCACTTACAAAAGTAACTTTTGAATTTTCTACAAAATTAAAAGTACGATTATTATTAAAATTTTGCATTTAATGTTAATTGTTATTTTATTACAGCTGGGATTAGAATTCACAGATGTTTTGATTAAATTATCAGAAGCTGGATTGGATTTGAATAAATTGCATTTGATCGGACATTCTCTCGGTGCTCACTTGTTTGGTATAACTGGTTATAGAATGGCTGAAAAAGGAATACAATTACAATGGTATATAAATTTTATGTTTACATACTCCTTATGCTTTAATTAATTACTTTGTTTGCGTTCTTCGATTTCGATACAAAAACATATCTCTGAAACCAATGTCTAGCCATATTGCATCCACCGGTTCACAGTAGGAAAGATAGACCCAAAAAGTGTTCGTGTCAATGGACTGAATGGAATGGATGGATACCGAAGATCGTGAGAAGTGAAGGAGAAAAAGTTGGAAAGCCATCCCAGGCACTGAAGCTGAAGATTGGGTTGCAAACGGGATTTGTATGATATATATATTTGATGGTATTTAACGAGAAGAACCCATTATATTCCTGGTACAACGTAAAAGGCGCCAAATCTTCTGCAAGTTTAAGACTTTTGATTCTAATATTGAGGGAGACATATTTTTCACTTATATTCTTGTATCACTATAACATAAAGTCCCACGTTAGGCACCAATGCTTAAAATTGCAAAGCAAGGAACTGAATAAATTAAGCTAACATTAAAGTTTGTTGTATAAAATATTATAGGGTTACAGGTATGGACCCTGCCAAAGTGGGTTTTGATAGGAAACCGTTTAGTATGAGAATAAGCCCCAAATCCGCTCGTTTTGTGGTTATCATCCACTCAGATCCAAATAAGTACGGGAGCAGAAAAGAATCCGGGTTCGTGGATTTTTGGCCCAATTATAGGAATGGTCCTGTCACACAGCCTGGTTGTTCTCTCCAGCCATACCCACGATTTTCTCCAGAAGGTTTGTATGATACCTAGTAATTATATTGTTTATATTTATAATTTGCGCAGATAAATTTCCCACTATCTAAGCTGACGTTCTATCTTGACACAACCGAGATGCAAAACGAAGCAAATGCTTTCAATTGTTTTACTAAATTTAGTAGAAGGCAGTACATCTAATATCAAGGCTTAATCTCATCAGCATCAGTTGAAAATTTATAGATGAATGTTTTATTAAATGTTTGAAATTAGATGAAGGTATTGAATACGTTATTAACCTCAGACATTTCATTAAGTTTATAATTTCCATATCGGTGAATTTTCGGTGAAACTCAGTTAAAACTCCCTCCAAATCTATAAAAATATTTATAATCGAAAGAAATATATACGAGTAATATAATTCCTCATTGACAATTCTAAAACCGAAATCACGTACTGGTTTCCTGTAGAGCCTGGTCTTTGTGTTGTTGGAAATCTTGATATCAAGTATAAGAATCACTGAAACGACTACTTTCAATTGCGTTAGTAGATGAATTCTTGAAATTTTAGTACTATAAAGCTTTAGTTTATCCAGGAAATCGATGCGACGGCGACGTGTGCTCAATGTATTTTTTGAAGAAATTATTCACAAGCGTAACAACAACATCATTAAAATAAAGTTTAAGATAATTCATACTCTTCATAGGGATGGCAATATATTCGTTTATATACAATTGAATCGAAACAAATGAAATTGTGTTGAATAGAATAATGTAACAACAGGAATTAAGGAAAACATACATTTCAGATTTATGTAATCATCACAGGAGCTGGCAGCTTTGGATTGATGCGTTAAAACACCCCGGCATATTATTGGGAAGTTGGGCAAAAAATTTTAGAAGTTGGAAGAATTATTCTGAACAAGAAAGAAAGGCTGTCGTTTTGGAATTAGGAGAATTTAATCCGAAAGCGTAAGTCTTTGCTTCAAGTCTGCTCTGTTGTTTTACAATGACCTGTGAATTCAAAACGCCTTCTTATTTTCAATTAGCATTGTTGCGGTACTGCCTCGTCATATTTCCTGGCTAAAGAGCGCTGGGGGGGTACTAACAAACTCCTGAATTTGATAGCCAAAAGGATGCTACTCTGCTGTGGGCACTCACACAGAGAACTAAATCAAATTAACTGACGACGGTCGATCCAGACCCACTCCTATTTATAGCCAGAACCAAGGTCGTGTCGCTGCTTGCGAGCCGTATGGGCTACCGTGTCGTCTTTCGCCCCATACAACAAAGGTACCTTCCAAAGCAACCGTGAGACGTGTGCCAGGGGAAAGTGATGGTGCCGTGGCGGCTATCCAATCTGGAAGCCAGGGCGGGTCTTACCGCCTCTATAGAGGCAAAACCGGTATTAGGATATTCATTAATGAGGATTTACTATCAAATTAAGACAACTCTAGGATGTTATTTGATTCTTCTCTTTCCATGGGTATCTGCTACAATTAAATATTAATAGTTCTCTTATTCGCTTCTCCAACCAAACTCTTCTTAAACACAGATTGCTCTTTTCGCTTATGTCATTTTTAATTAAGACATTTATTTTCAGCGTTCCGGGTAACTATTACTTTACAACAACGGATGTATCACCTTACGGTCTCGGAGTAAACGGTCTTTAGAATAAACACAATATTGTTTTATTGATTTGTTGTGTATTGTTTTTTTGACATATAAGTTGCACGGCATACTTTACTAGTTAATATGAAATGGTAATGACATATTTTATTTATGAAAGCGTCGTCAGTACTCGAAGGGCCAATGACTCTCATTTATCGGTTTAATTTAAAAACCGGTCTTGATAAAAATAACGCCTGCACTACTTTATAAATTTAAGAATACAAAGGGAGCAACAGAAATTTATAACACCATCTATTAGCGACGAATTAAACTAGTTCTTTAAAACAATTATATATTTATTTTGTGTAATTAATGACAACAATATAATAATTTTCTTAAAAATGAATAAAGGAAAGAAGGAATACAATTAAAGAAGGAAGGAAGGAAAAAAATATGTGACATATTATTTTTTGAGATAGAAAGAAATGCTTGATGAACACGTTCGTAGTGGGACAGGGGGAGGGGGACATGGAGTGGAACAGTTTGGGACACTTGTGTAATACGTAGTTGATAAGGGGACGCATGTTGCTGGTATGCCCACTGAAACCACCCTAGTGTTCATTTACTGTACCCAAAGCCCGGGGGTCATGCTTTCGCGAGCACCACTCGGGTGGGCTAGGCTGGTCTCTCCTGTGTCAGCTGGGGTGTGTATTGTCCCGGTTGGCTCTGAACGCTCACTCTGTGAGAGAGTATGTGAATGCTTTAACCTTTTTCATTTTTTTTATTTTATTAATTACCTTTGAATGACTTTATTCTTGATTTATATTTGAGTTATAAATATTGAAATTTTGACATTGTATTTATTATAATAATATTATTTATTAAAAAAATTATATGTTATATGTTTATAATGATACAATTTAGCGAAAAGGACTTATCTGTAATTCATTATAATAATTTGTGATAAAATAAATACTCACAATTAATTATTAAATTATAAGTATAACAAAACTTATTTTTTTTTTTTAGTTTTCATGAATTTGATAAAAATAGCTAAAGCAAACTCCAAGTTTCGATTCGGTATCGTTGACTGCAACTACGGTTTAATCAAATGATAATAAATTAGTAATGTGTTATTTTATTTAATAATATTTCGCCAAATAAAGTTAACATAGAGATAATTATGCCGAACATAATTGCAACGAGGGGACAAGAAAATTCTCTTATATTGACTGAGAAAATACTGCTATCCGGAGTGTGGGTACACTTAGGTTTTGGCGCGTCCAATAATAACTTCAATCTTCTCATCAAACCTGACTCAAACATCTTGCGAACCCTGTAAAATATCATACATATCAAGTAGATTTTTTTACTACGATATTTCAAACAAATTACACAAAACAATTTCAAAATACAGTAACTAACAAAAAATTAAAAATATAGATTGTATCATGTTCACAAGACTACACTTGATCAAAAAATACTCCTGTGTTTTGAAATAGGGCAGCCGCACAATTTTGAATTAAATGAAAATAAATTTATCACTATCATCAACCAAATAATCCAATCATCAAAAAATAAGTTACTCAAAAGCTAATTGGAAATACACTCGGAAACTAATCTGGAGGTCCCGAGTTCGAATTTGAGGTTCAGGTGAAGGAAGACATCATGAGGAAATCTGTGACCTTGAATGAGCGTGGTGGGCATACTGTTCGATCCTTCTAGGAGAGACCAACAGTGGGACTTTATAGGTTAGTATTATATCAACCAAATGGAATAAGTAACGAGATCTTCACAACATTAATATGTGGTGTTTTTTATTTTGTCTACTTTCGTCTCCCCGGCAGGATCGAAAATTGCTAGCTTGTCGTTGTAAAGGGTGCCATTGGACTCGCTACTAGAAATGCTACTAGAAAAAGTCGGAAGGCAGACCCCGGGCACCGAGGCGTAAGTTTGGGTTGGCAAGTAAATTTTTCAACAAAATAAACCTTTTTACTCCGATTAACTTGACCTGATGTACGAGTATCTACATATGTAACGGTATTTTCGGACTTTATTTTTAACCACTTTGTAAGATCAAAAAAATTCAATATTTTGCACACTTGTCAAGACCTGGTGACAATACACAAATTTAATAAATTTGTCCCATAGTCCTTATCAGGATTAATGCTTTCTTTTTTTTCTGCCGGATGATGGCGTTAAATTAATAAAAACATTCACTTGAAAATATATAAATAAAAAAAAATTAAAAACAAGCGTTTATAGTTAATCGACCTAAAAAATTAATGTCACTGTTCTAAAAGCGTGTTCTTTTAGTTTTTTTTTATTTAATAATTTCTGGGACCATCTACCATAATCCTCCAGGTATGGGGAAAGACAAATTCAAAAACCAATTAAATATTTTTTGTTATATAAAAGCGACCTGAAGATCTTTTAATAAAGTTCAATTACCCATATGCAATATGCTCCTTATACGGCGAATCTTTCGCCACAACTGCAGCCATTCTTTGAGGGGGAAACATTATTACGTCACGAGTCTCACAAATATCACGTTCAGTAAATGTTTTCTGCATAATAGCATATGCAACATTATTGTCAACGTGGAACGCGAAACCACCTTGTTTTACTAAAGCCATTCCTTGCTCTGGATCAAAAAAGTTGTAGTGATTTGAGAATATCACCTTTTTCCTATACAATTCTATGGCAACAGGATCTGTTGTGCGCTGGAAAAAATTAAAAGTGTGAAAATAAAGCGTCATAAATAAAAAAAATAACATGTACAGTGTGCGAGTAAAAGGTGAACTGAAGCGACACCATTTTCAATCCCATTCTTTAAGTGTACGGATAGTATGCTCAATGATTTGATAAATTGTAAAATTTCTCTGTTTTGGACAAAATATCTGTAGAATATCGATTAGATTTATAACAGTTTTTACTCGTAAAATGGTAATCGGTTGAAAGTTGAATTTTGAAGTCGGAAGGATTTTGAGCACAAACTGTGTAGAATACATGAAAAACAAACATGAATAAGTAAATTCGATTTTGATGTTCAAGTTGCTATAATGTGATTTTAATATCCAATTAAAATCAATTTACATTATCTGCACTTGCTCTTATTACTTCAGCCAATTGGCCAAGATATAAAAGACTATAAGTTCAAACATTTATAAAATTTGCCATACAAATTTAAAAAAAATTGCGTTTTGGACTGGATTTTTCTAAAATCTGTTCTTAATGAGCGTCTACATAACGGATTGAGCAACTATATGATAAATTTCAAGTCAATCCTGTGAATAGTTTTAAAGACCTCGTAATTAATTGTATTTCGCTCATAGAAAACGGATAGGATTTCCGTAAAATCGGTTCTTAGTGAATGTAGAATGAGCAACCATGCAATATTTTAACTTAATCGGGTGTATAGTTTTAGAGATCTCGTGAATCTCGTTTTCATTTATATATATATATATATATATATATATATATATATATATATATATATATATATATATATATATATATATATATATATATATATATATATATATATATATATATATATATATATATATATATATATATATATATATATATATATATATATATATATATATATATATATATATATATATATATATATATATATATATATATATATATATATATATACAGGGTGACTTTGCCTCACCCGTCCAAATTCACACAGAAGAATCTTTAGTAAAAGTTATGAGAAACATGTATTTTAGTTTAGTATCACATAGTACAAAAATGTTCAGTAATCAGCATCACAAAGTTATCACAAGAACTCGCAATTTATACTTGACACCTACAGTCGACAAGTGTCAATGACCTCCATCGGTACAAAAATACAAAAAATACGAAATACAAAAATTTCAGTTAAAGGGCGCGTTTGTAATAGTAAAAAATTACGTAAATCTTTAGTGATATGTACAATAATTAGTAAAAAATCAATTAGAGGTTAACTTACCATTACTGCTTTACACGTATTTTAATAAATGTTCAAAATGCAGTCCGTTTGTCTCTAAGCAAAGTCTAGCTCGTTTTTGAACATTTTCTTTTACCTTTCTAAGCACTAGAGTGTCATTACGCACATCTTCAAACGCTCGCACAATTTTAGTTTTTAAGTTCGCGAGGCTTTGGACCTCTTCCACATACACGTGTCTTTTAATTTCACCCCACAAATAAAAGTCCAATTGTGTTAAATCCGGTGATCGAGGCGATCATGGGACGGGACCACCACGACCGACCCAACGATTACCGTATTCCGTATTTTTGCACTGTCGACGTCGCGAGTGAACGAACGCTAAACACAATGCACCAACGCGACAGCACGCGGCCGACTGATTATTAATTAATTATTTACGGCAGCGGCGGCAGCCGTATTTCGCACGCCGGAATTCCCCGCATACACACACCGCTACGCTGCAACCGACATAGGGCTGCCAAACTAAAAAATAAATCAGGGTATTTATTTATAAATGTACATAGTAAAAAACATAACTTCACTAGCTTCAATGATTTGTTACAGTAGAAACCGAATGTTGACGAAACTACACTGTACACTCATTTTAAAGCCTATAATAAAGATTCATCTTTTTATGGTGGGCTAAAAGTCCCACCTGAAACGTTTAGAAAAAGTATTTTTAAATAATTTTGACAACGTCTTAATGAATCGGCCTGGTAGCACCATTTTCTTTTTTTTTTAGTCTCAGGGAAAAACCTCTCTTGACGGGTTCCCCGGCCCGGGGTGACCGAGGGATATGTGGGACTCCGGGAAAGATGTACCCACTAAAAAACTTAGGTCACTAATGCCGGAACACAACACAAGGTTATTATGGCGGCATACTTAAGACCAAAGGTGGTCGCCATCCAGATAGGCTTGAGACCCTACCACGTAGCTAGGGTGGGTTGTTTTGTCGCCTTTTACGACAGGCCGCCCCCGGCCACAGAGGTTAGTATTCTTTCCGCGCCCCTGCACGGATAAAACTTAAACATTTGATTGAATAATAAAAAATATGGTTGAATCGCAACATTCGTTTTATTACAATAATCATCATAGGTACAACCCTAGCGCATTCTTACGAAGACGTGTTGAGACGTGTCCCTCACGGCGGGCAACACAGTCTCGACTCTTTGTACGCGTACTTAAGGTACATTTCTTCTCGTTTACAATACCGAGGAGGAGTTAGGTAATAAAGGTCAATGGACGAACCTTGGAACATATGATTATTTGCACGATTGAATGAGCAACCAAGTTACTAAACATTTTCCTTGGGATGAAATATTTTATTTTGAAAAATTTACATACAATTTTTTTTGCAAAAATGGGTTCCATAAATGATGCTTAGTGCGTAAAAAAAATTTGGACGGGTGAGGTAAAGTCACCCTGTATATATATATATATATATATATATATATATATATATATATATATATATATATATATATATATATATATATATATGTATATATATATATATATATATATATATATATATATATTTTATATTTTATATAGTTATTTTATATATATATAAAATAAGTATATATATTATGTAAATAAGTTTCATTGTTTTTGTAAAATTGGTTTACAATAAAGTGTTATCTATCTATCTATATATATATATATATATATATATATATATATATATATATATATATATATATATATATAAAGAATATTAAGCACACTGCAAAGGTACCTGTAGATAGTCTTTGTTGTACAAAACATCATCGATACCTGTCTTCAAGTTACTATGCAATAAGTCTTGAAGAGTTCTTATAGTTGTTGGCGGCTCTCGGAGCAATGTCGCAACAATCATTGCGTTATAGTACTGATAAATGATCACAGAATAAGCTAGTGTTATGAATACTAATATTTTTACAGCAGCAGTATTTCTAGACATGGGCATACCTAAAACATATAATAAAACCATATATTATCCGTGCAGGGGCGGAGAAAGAATACTAACCTCTGCGGCCGGGGTCGGCCTGTCGTAAAAGCCGACAAAACAACCCACCCTACCTACGTGGTAGGACCTCAAGCCCTTCTGGATGGCGACCACCTTTAGTCTTAAGTATGCCGCCATAATAACCTTGTGTTGTGTTCCGGCATTAGTGACCCAAGTTCCTGTACCTTTATGGGACAGCAGCGAGTTCGCGATGCCACTGACGTTGCAAACATTATTCTATTCTATTCTATAATTACATTATTTGGATGATTTTTGTTTTTACCATTATCATTAGAACAAATTCTTCCAAATTTGAATTACGAGTTTTTATATTTTTTGAAAGTTTGGTTTTTAGGCAACTGTCAATATATTATTAGGTTTCTAATTTAAAAAGGTGGCTTTAACAAAATTTATTACTAAAATTTTGAATACCAATTTGATGTGCCTCATAAATTATTTCTTACAAATAATAGGATCCGATAGGTCTCATATTAATGAACTTTGAGCCACCGAATTAACCATGTCAACTGAAAAAATCCACATAAGAGAAAACAGAAACAAAACTATATATAAGGTATTGTAAAAAATATAAAAGAAAACTGTGAAATAAAGATGTAATAATAATGTAACATGTTGTGCCAACCCTATATAATGTGGGATAAGAGCAGGAGGGCGCCGGGATGCGGCCGAGCGTGGCTCTCGCCCCGCGCCTCGTGAAGTAGAGGTAAAGCGGGCGGAGCTGCGCGACGAGGTGCTCATGGTGGAGTGGAAGGAGCGCCTCGCGCACCATCGAAGCGGTGAGGCCCGTCCTGGCCGAATGGGTGGAAAGGCACCACGGCGCCCTGACCTTTCGCCTGACGCAGGTCCTCTCAGGGCACGGTTGCTTCGGGAGGTACTTGTGTCGCATAGGGCGGGAGATGACGTCGGGGTGCCACCATTGTGGCGCGGGTGACGAGGAGGATACGGTGGACCACACTGTTGCCGTGTATCCTGCGTGGCGTGAGGAGCGCCGCACCCTCGTCGCCCAAATCGGTGCGGACCTGTCGCTCCCGGCCCTGGTTCTGTCCATGGTCGGGGGCGATCCTGGATGGACGGCCGTCGCCTCCTTTTGCGAGGCAGTCATGTCCGCTAAGGAGGCGGCGGAGCGGGAGCGGGAGTCCACCACCACACTCCCCTCCCGCCAACTTAGGCCACGTTGTCGGCGCCGGAGGGCGCGCAATGACCTCCGGCCGCCGTAGAAAGCGGCCGCGGGCGGCCCCTCGGGGGAGGATCCGCCGCCCGCACTATTGCCACGAGGGAGAGGGCCGCGTGCTGTTCTGGGCCCCCCCTCAACTCCTACAATACAGGAGAGCGCCAGGGGGACGAAACCCTAACCTTCTGGCGCCAACACTTTAGAAGAGGCCCGGGCGTAGGCGATAGGAGAACAGCGGGGTTTTTAGTGGGTAGTCGGATGGCTGAACATCTTCCCCGGAGTCCCACATATCCCTCGGTCCCCCCGGCCCGGGGGAACCCGTCAAGAGAGGTTTTTCCCCGAGACAAAAAAAAAGAGGAAGAAGAAGAAGAATAAATTACCTTGTTGGCACAGCGATGCAATACTAAATAAAAACGCCAAGCTCATTGACGATTCCTCCGCTGGCTGATTTCTAATACTCACTTTGAGTATCAAGAACATAGAAAAGCCAGTCAATATTATTGAAGCCAATATACAATACCAAACAGAATTGGCTAGAGGCCTAGAATAGATTGTATAAAAACCAGTCGCATGTTTTGGATGCCGAAATATGAAACTTAATCTGCAGAAGAAAAAATAATTATACAATTTTTTTTAATAGCTCGAGTTTAGCAGACAGGCAAACGGCCCACCCAACAATGATACATACATAGGGATGCTACATTGTGTGTTGTCAGAACCCAATTGAGTAGGCGCAAAGGATTTATTTTTAAAATGAAGTGTAATTTTGACAAGAAAATAGAAAATAATTTGTAGGTATAATGGGATTGACATGTTAAAATAAATAATAGTTTGAAAAAAAAATGCACTTTTATAGTTAATCAACCTAAAAAGTAAAAAATCATTCTTAACATTAAATTAAAATTACTGACGAGAAAATTTATGTCACTATTTTAAAATCGTTCTTTGTACCATATTTTTCTAGCCATCTTCTGGCAGAAGGAAAAGGAAGCGTTAATCCTGATGGGCATGATAAAGACTATGGGCCAAAAAATTTGTGTATTCATCAGGTCTTGATAAGTGTGCAAAATTTTGAATTTCTTTGATCGTTCAAAGTGGGTAAAAATCGAGTCCAAAAATTCAGTTACATAGATATATATACAGGTTAAGTTAATAAAAGCGTGCTAAACAGTCTTTTAAAAAATAGAGTGAAAAAAAATGGTTTTCATTATAAAATTGTAAGTTTTGAATTAGACGATTTACATCCGACGACAATTCACCTAAAATACAAAATATTTGTTTTATAAGTATATTATCCAGTAGCTTATGTCTTTAGCTCCTGAGTTCTAGTTCCCAGGAGTAAATTGCTTTAAGAGATTATAAAAGTTGTTTGAATTTCGTTTGAAATAATTGAATAAAATATTTGTATGAAACAGAAGTAATCCAAAAGTAAAAATATTGTAATTACTTCATCATGTGGTTGTACTTCGAGGCTATCGCATGTTGTAATATTGTGAAGTAATAATAATGTGTTCATAGATTCGATTCCCGTCCTGAATCTGGCTGGGGTGCTTATAATAATAAACACCTGGTTTATAAATATATAAAATGTATATAAGTACTATGTTAGCTGTTTGGTATCCATGTTCTGTCCGAAAGTAAGTAACAGTACTTACTTTGGGACAAGATGACGTTGTGTGAATTGTATATTTATTTATTTATTACCTTGAAGGCCACGTTTCAACTACGTAATCAATTAATTCCGCACGGTCCATCCGAAAGAATACTGAGGAGCCTCCGATATCTGCCTGGCCATTAATCAAATCACCGACCATCCCATCAAAAGTTCCATTGTGTAAATAGCCCCATGATTGAGTGTGCTTAAATTTTAAACTGAAAAAATTAAAGAGTGTAATATAGACTTGTAAGAAAAAAATAATTTTAATAGTTTAACAACAACCGAATACTAGTATCTAGTGCTATTCGAAATATGAATATCGTTTATTACTTCTATTATTCAAGTTATTGTCCACATAAATTAAACAGAGTATAAAATACATAATCAGTCTGGGTTGTGAAAAAGTCCTACGATACAAGATTTTTCAAAGTGACTCTGACTCCTCTCTTCTTCAAGGACTACCTCTTTCTGATTCTGGTGACTACAACCTACTTTGGCCCCTTACTCTTTACTTTGGCAACTTAGGAATGAATTATAAGTTTATTTCTCAGATACTTAGATATTGCAATATCTTCATTTAATATAAAGTTATTAAAGTTTTAAGAAACCACGATTTTTATAAGCACTGCGTATTCTGTGATGTGTGTTTCTTGCCGCGGAGAAGTGGAGCAAGCGGTGTAGCCCGCATGCGTTGGAGAGGGGAAGTCTCTTCTACCTTTACCTCATAACGAACATTTTGTTAATATATCAAGCAACGCGGACGAAGACGCTGACGCGGGTGTCAGCTAGTATCTTCTAAAATGAAAATTTTAGGAACTTATGTATTTTTATTAAATGGCATCAACTAATTAATATTTGTTCACCTGTGATAAGATCCCAATGGTAAGCGAGATAACGGATTTCAATGAAAAAAAAAAACATGATCACAACATAAAAACTTACGTGAAACTGTACATATCCTGCATGTGTTTGAGAATTAAATAGAATTTTACTTTGTGTAGAGCATCAATTTCATGCTCTACACTTTCTGACATAAATTCTTCAACTGTCTTATTATTAAGGTCTTCTGTCACTACTATAGTACTTTTTATAACAACCCCACTTAAATCCATTCTGTCCACAAAATTGCTAGTTTTATTTCTTCTAGAAGGTTCTATATGTTGCATTATAAATTTTCCATTTTTATTGAAACCGGTATTAAATACCTCAAATAGTTTTACATTTGTTTCATTTTCTTTTGATTCAATAATAATTACATCAGAATCAACTTCAATTGGATATTGAGATAACTGGTTTGATGTTTTAAAAATATCATCACTTATTATCAACCATACGTAAGGATTTTTATATGATTTAATATCGATATTTTTAAACACAGTTGTCCAATTACTACATCCAGTATTAAGAATGACTCCAACTTTTGAATAAGTGGCCGCATAATTCATATCAGCTCCAATACTAAAGGATTGTGTTTTGATTCCGTTATCAGCAAATATCTTTATCACATTAACGATTTCAAATTCATTATGACAATTAAATATGATAGCATTATTAATAAATTTATATTGAAGTATGTTAATAATGGTTATTATATTAGCAAAAACAGTAGGTGAACGTAGATTCATGTCGCCGATTCTGTCATCTGCTGATATAAAGAGACTGAATATTGTATCAACCTAATAGCCTTCTTGATTGGCATTGACAGTTAAAATTGCTATCATAAACCAACAATTATTATGGACAATAATTTGAAATTGTAACGAACCTAGACTTTATAAGTTGACAAAATAATTGATTTTAGTTAAAGGGAACTGACCCTTTATAATCATTATCAATGGTTTATATTGATTTAATCCAAAGATTGCATTGTTTTGTTGCTGTGTAACAACAGACAGACTGACGGCCCACATAATTATAAGTAGTTTCCGTCTCCGATGGATGTTTCCGACGCTAGGGGCACCGCAAACATGCTATACCTGGGTCAGGTTCCTGTCCCACAGGGGTACAGGAACCTGGGTCACTGATATCGAAACACAACTCTAGGTTATTATGACGGCATAATTATAGACTAAAGGTGGTTGCTATCCAGACGGGCTTTCAACCCTACCACGTAGTTGGGCTTGTTTTGTCACCTTTTACGACAGGCCGACCTCAGCCGCAGATAGTATTCTTATTGTGCTCCTGCACGGAGTAAAAGTCTTGGGTCTATTGTGGAGTATGCACACGGGATAAACTGCTTCAGCTGGCTATTTACGTCGTTGCCTCTAAATATCTTTATCTTTTTTAATTCTTTTATTTCAAAGAGACTAACATGGTAAAAAAAATACTAAAAAGAAGTGGTTGAATTCATTATTAATAGGAGCTACTGCTCTCTGTCCATTAAATACCATATTCAGGTTAGCCTTTCAAATATGAAAGGCATACCTGAATATGGTATGGAATATTATGCAATAGCTTTACATACTAAGAATATCCGTGCAGCGGAGGAGAAAGAATACTAACCTCTGCGGCCGGGGTCGGTCTGTCGTAAAAGGCGACAAAACAACCCACCCTAGCTACGTGGTAGGGCCTCAAGCCCGTCTAGATGTCGACCACCTTTGGTCTTAAGTATGCCGCCATAATAACCTTGTGTTGTGCTCCGGCATTAGTGACCCAAGTTCCTGTACCCTCAAGGGACAGCAGCGTGTTCGCGATGCCACTGACGTTGCAAACACCCTTAAGCGACGATAACTGCTAAATTCTAAGCGGGCCGTCAGCCTATCTGCTGTCCTACAGCAATAAAAACAAAAAAATAAATACATGATAAAACAAAAAAAACTATACTTCAAAAAATTCTCAAATAATAATTATTAAACATAAAAATTATTAAAATATAAAGATCTAACTCTGCTAATTGTCAAGAACTTTTGCGCTGATCTCATTATTAGGCATGATATTTTGCAAAAACATTCTTCTTTAGAATTTTCATTTGGAGGGCCTAAAGAATCCATGACAATCGGTGCTTGCTGTCCCACTTCTTGCAAGTGTCAGCCCTGATTCCCCATATCTCGTACAAGCTCTGTAGTGTTTAATACTTTACTGCATATATCAGTTCTATAAATGAATCTTATTAATAATTATATTGTATGTTCTCATTAATTAAAAACCTGCACTTGGTCCGTTGTAATACGTCCATGAGTAGGTTTTTTTTTTATTGCGTAGGACAGCAGACAGGCTGACAGCCCGCTTAGAATTTAGCAGTTACCGTCGCCTATAGGTGTTTGCAACGCCAGTGGCATCGCGAACACGCTGCTGTCCCATAAGGGTACAGGAACTTGGGTCACTAATCACGGAACACAACACAAGGTTATTATGGCGGCATACTTAAGACCAAAGGTGGTCGCCATCCAGACGGGCTTGAGGCCCTACCACGTAGCTAGGTTGGGTTGTTTTGTCGGCTTTTACGACAGGCCGACCCCGGCCGCAGAGGTAGTATTCTTTCTCCGCCCCTGCACGGATAGAATCAATCTGGACAATCATGATACATTCTGAAAGATAAACTGCTGTAAGGTCTTACTACATTATTATAGACAATTGTATTGTGCAGAAATCATAATTTTTTTCACAAATCTAAAGACTTCGATAAAACAACTCAGATTAAACCACGAGTAAAGCAGGGTGGCGTTACACCTTTCTATTCACTGCTATAGCTTTTTCAGAGATCTCATTAAAAATAATATTCACAACGTTTCTTGAAAACTAAACATTTATTTTAGTATTAACGTCATTTTATGTAATCAATGCCATCTATCGGACTGCTGAAGATGCTGGATTTATTATTTGTACAAAGACTCTAATATTCGTACCGTGGACATTTATCAAGACTGCTACAAGGCGTCGCCGTTTTGTGTTTTTTAAAAGTTTCATAGGCAAATAAAAATACATATTTTAGAGACATCTCTTTGGCCAAATTATTTACATGCTTACCATGATTTTTAGCAGGGTGTTACAAAAAATATTTATGGAGACTGAACGATAATGTTCATGTGATTCTGTGTAATCTACTTTTTAAGGTATATGTATACAGTATATACATACTATAACATGTATATACAGTTTAAAAATTAAAAATATCTTAGATACTACATTTAAATGTCGGACGAAAATAGAAAGGAAAGTTATTGATCGAGACCGAATTATTAAAATTCTGTTAAAATTTAAGCCGTACAAGGGAAAGTGACCCAGTCTGCCGGTCAGTGTTGTCTAGATGCTACAGTTTATATGCGACGGTGAGCATATCAGGTATGCCGTTTGCTTGTCTGCCTATCTCTGTTATAAAAATTATGGAACTCAGGACAAAAATTTCGCATCTTTTCGTATACACGATTTTCCATTATGGAGTTATATTTCTTAACCAAAAAGGTGTATAAATAGATGACATCATAATCACCATCTTAGTGTTTAATCCCGGTTGCAACTTAAACTTTCGCATCACACCTCAGCATATTCATCTTCGTGATACGCAGTTCCTGTTTGTGTCGCTCCATAGACGGCCACGTTTCACAACCGTATAAAAGGACAGGCCAAATGATGATCCTATAGATTTACATATCTCTTCAACTTAACCTGCTTCCTGGGGTCACAAATGACACCAGTCACCTTACGCCATTTGGCGTACCCGGCAGCAATGCGTGTCTTACCGTCGCAATCGATGTCACCAGACGCGTGAATTACAAATCCATGCTATTTTACTTGATCCATGCACTCGACCGTGTCCTCGTCTATGCGCTCGAGTTTGGGGTCTGTAGAGTTACACGCCAAGTACTCGGTCCTCACCACATTAAGCTTCAGACTGCCGTTCTCAAGCGATTTCCTCCACGCCTTCATGCGTCGCACCAACCTACTCCTGTCCAAATCCACCAGCGCAATATCATCAGCATACCTAAGCGGCCAGGGGGACTACTCATGTGTGCCTCTTATGCTCTTTGACATGACATCTAATGTCGCGCTGAACAAAAACGAACTAAGGATTAATCCTTGGTTAACCTGACGGTGACGGGGAAAGGTTTAGTGTCGCCAATGGCAGTCTGAACTTGCAGAACATAGAATAAATATAATAAATAAGATAGATGGCATACCTGTGATCAAATTAGATTTTAAACGCAACAGCCGCCTTTTCAACTATGAAAGAAGAAACCGACGGGCCTCCTGTACTATCAAAAAGATAATTTTACGACTACCTAGAAAAGTGATAGATAATAAGAATACGTGTTAGATGGTCGTGAACACATGACCAAGTCTTAAGTGTGTCTTTAGAACGTTGTGTTTTACAGTTATATTATTTAGAATAAAAATTATATATTTCTAGTAATGCAAGCATCTAATTGATTGCAATATCAAAATGATAAATTAACAATCTTATTCATCATAGCGTATGGCAATCCCTGCTTGGATCAAATGTCTATATCCAGATTTTTTAGCCAGCTTTCAGCGTCAGTGGCGAAGTTGTGCAGCTCGGCGATGCCTCCGGGAAAACAGCGAAGTGGCGAAGTGAAGTGAAACATTCAATCACAACGTGGGAAAGAGTTTGGTCAGGTGCTCCGCAGTCCCAATTCGGTGACCCCCTTAGACCCCATTTATGAAGGTGATGGGTGACTCCCTTAGACCCCATTTATGAAGGTGATGATTTGTTCCCTCGTGGTAGGTTCTGAACCGGTTTAACCGGGTCTACGCTTTTCTGTTGGCATTAAAACCGGGTTGCTTTTTGTAGGGTCAGTGACTAGACCTGCATTTGTACCCTCGAATAAACCCCATTCCGATTGCCACGCTTCATTTATGGAGCTCTTGTGTTTGGTGCATTCATCAGTCCAAATAGGTGACCTTGATCGCAGTCGATCAGGAGGCAAATCATCCAATGTGTTTTTAATGGACATGGCACCGGAACGGTTTTGCTGAACAATCTTATTAATAAACTATGTATAAATTTTTTAGTTCAAAAATTCCTACACGATATTTATTCTGATAACTTAGTATAACGTTAAGAAGAGTCTATCGCATTAATAATTGATTTATACCAGGGTATCAAATGTCAGCTCTAAACAACAATCCTTCCCAACCATTTAAGAAGGGAAACATCCGGAATCGTATTAATATTCACCGGATTATGCATTAATATCCTAAAGTTGAACATGTTTACTGAATGTAACGGTACTCTGGCATCGAAAACATGGGTTGTATGCAAACTTAAGTTGTTTACAATTACTCCTTGGCATCGCAAAGGTTCGCCAGAAATAACTTTCCATAAATGGCTTTACTTCGCAAGTATTTTTAATATTGCTTGTTATCTCTGTGCTTTACTAACAACTATAGGGACCTAATCAACAAATTCATTACTATGTGAGTTAGCACCGCGTCTTTACCGAGGTTTTTTTTGTTAGTTGAGCGATTAAACGGCAGCCAGTAGGATTTGAAAATAGAATAATAAATAGTTGTCCTTATAACTAAGAATCATAATTGTTTATGAGATTAAGGAAACGTTGATGTGCTTTGAATTGTATCAGAAGAGGACGACAAATGAAACATCATTTTGCTATTTAACAGGCAACAAATAAAATTACTCATTCAGTTTTAATATTCGGAACTCATTATAATTATTCAGGAAAAGAAGGAGTACTGGAAGGCCTCTCTGGGAGTAGGTTGATAAAGGGTTTGTCCCTGCGATAATTGAGCAAATACACGTGGAGCCCCTTTGCATTATTTACTTTTTATATTCTTGTCTTAGCAGTATACATTCAGAGTACCGTTTGCACATGCAGACCTCTATTTCCCTGTTTAACGATAATTGAATACGCAATGTGAAATGATAACGGTTTTCATATTAGTTAAGCGATTTTCTGCGATCCAGTTATAGGCTAACACAAGTTTTAACAGAACAAATATCTATAAAATATAAACACAAGCTTTTTTATTTTTGTTGTAGAGCAGCAGACAGGCCTACTTAATATTAAGCAGTTATCGTCGCTTATAGATGTTTGCGACATCACATGCGACACAGCATAAGGCGGGATATTTACAGAGCAGAGGTCGTCACCATCTAGTCGGGGCTGGAGTCAGCTTGGGTTTTTTTGTCGCCTTTGACAACAGGCCGCTCCCAGCCGCAGGGGTCAGCGTCCTTACTCCGCCCCAGCATAGAGAGAAGAGAGTTCAGTCAGCATTTAGTCACTTAGAATAGGATTACTTTATTTTTTCTGCTAGCTCATAGATAGCAGAGAATATAAAGACGGTTTAACGTGATGGCCGTAATCGTGGTATTGTCTTTTCTCATCCCGATCCTGAGTATTGGTGTATAATATATATGTATTTACTAAGAAAAAAAATTTTTTTTCAGCGATGTAGTATCCAACACAAGCGCTCTCCTTACTGTGAGAGTTGGTGGAGCACTTTGTGAATTGCCACAGTATACTTGTATTTAATAAGTGGAACGCTTCTACTTAATTGCTATTTGTCAGTAAAAATAACCTTTTTATTATTCCGAGTCCGAAAGTTCAATTTTCTTGCCTATTTTGCGAGAAGAAAGCGACACATTTAAGCCCAATCAAAATTAATGTCAATTAGAAATACGTCTTTTGTCTCCTTTCCTCTCGTTATTTAGGCAACCTAGCAACTGTCAATCAACAATACAATTTAGACAAATCAATTTATAATATATAGCTTTTCCCGCCCGCTTCACTGGTCAAATAACAGAAAAAAAAATTTCGTGCGTTCCATTTCTTTTTTCTATAACTATTTGTTTTTTCTAAAATTAAAGTAGCCTAAGTTACTCCTTGTTAAATCAGCTATCTGTCAGTGAAAGTTCCGTCAAAATCAGTCCAGCCATTTCAAAGATTAGCCGAAACAAACAGACAGACAAAAATTGTAAAAAATGTTGTTTTGTTATATGTACCGTGTATACATCCAAGTGTACTTAGTAAAAAACGGTTATTTTAATATTATAAATAGACACTCCAATTTTATTGATTTGTATAGATGTATATAGGTATATTTCAGATTATAAACTTTTCATAATCTGTCACAATCGTAACTCCCAGTTGATTGTATTAATATTAAACTTTCGGTTCTGGCATGATAAAAAATAGTATACGCACCACGCAGTGCTGGTTTTATAATAAAAATAATACATAAATTATACTTCATCTAAAACCAAAAATTTACAATACAAATATTTTGTTCTCACTGAATTGAACTCACTGACATGGCCGTGCCGGCCCACTTGTATAACTGATCCAACTATCTGATCCAGTTACATAGATAAACTTATCAAAAATAAATCTCTTTAAACTTAATAGATCATTTGGTCTTACAATCAGGCCAAGCTGTAAGAATACTCGTATGTTTGTTGTTGTCAGAATGAAAATGAAATTGTTTTATTCACACGGTTAGATGCTGCTCTCACCTATTAGAAAACTAGTTCTATATTATCTATACCTACAAATAACAGACGATATAAATGTGTTTATCTGTTGAACTTAAATTTTGCCTTCTAAAATAGATAATCTTAATTAATTCCTTTGTGTATCTTCCCTTCAACTTTAATAGAATGTGATGTTTGTGTTCTCACATTGAGTACTGTATGTTGTGTTGTGTTCTGGCATTTGTGACCCAAGTTCCTGTACCCTTGGGATGGGACAGCAGCGTATTCGCGATGCCACTGGCATTGCAAGCACCCATAGGAGACGGTAACTGTTAAATTCTAAACGGGCTGTCAGCCTGTCTGCTGCCCTACAGCAATAAAAAAAGTGAACAAGGTTTATAAGTGTTGTTGCTGAACTAGAGATAATAAATAATAATTATATTATCCATTCTTTGAAATTGATCGTTAGATTGTATACAAATAACAAGACCGCTGTCATAATAGCTTTGCTTGTTGAAAAATTCCCAAATACGTTATGTACGTTAAGTAAACATCCCTACATAGTATTTTTTTTATTGCTGAAGAACAGCAGATAGGCTGACGATCCACTTAATAGTTTAATAGTAAGTAGTTACCTTCAGCTAAAGGCTCCGCGAACACGCTGCTATCCCATAGGAGTACAGGAACTTGGGTAACCAATGCCGGAACACAACAAAAGGTTATTATAGGGGCATACTTTTACACCAGGGGTGGTTGCCATCCAGACGGGCTTGGAGCCCTACCACGTAGCTTGGGTTGTTTTGTCGCCTTTTACGACTAGCCGCAGAAGTTAGTATTCTTACTCCGCCCCTGCACGGAGAGTTTCTAAGTTCTTTATAAGGGAATTAATTATGAGTTTCGGTAGAGCATAGCTGCGCTTTAAACATAGTTGGAAGTATATTGGTCATTATGTCAAAGTAGCGGTAAATTCAAGTGCTCGGTCAAGGCCCGTTTGTTTAATCGCGATCACTCCTTAAAAGTGTGTGGCATCGATAGGACGTGTCGCGAATATTTAATAATTTCATATAAATAAAATATACTATAAAATATTTAAATTAACTGATGTCTGTATGAGAGGTGAGTTATCAGCTTTTTTTAATGGATGCGGTTTTTTACTTTAACTAAAAATATGTTAAGAGTATAATCAACTTCCTTCTCTCTTACTTTATAATTAAAAATGATAATTTTTACCATGTCTTTATATAGTTAATTTTTTTAATTTAATATATTATCATATTTTATATTTGTCTTTTTTAATTTACTTTTTTTATAATTTATGAGTATTGAGTATTTAATTCACTCCAATATAATTCTGGCATATTTACTCCATTGAATACTAAAATTAATGTTTTATTTATATAAAATATCCAAACACCTTCAACACTGTAAATTGTTACAATAAAGTATTTTATTACACAAATTTTAAAATTATTGGTATACAATTACAGATAACTAAAAAGACTGAATATTTAGCATAAAAATGAAAAACCATATAAAATATATACTATTATGTATAGTATCGCAAATATTTTTACTAAACGCATACAAAATTGACTGGGAAGATGAATTTGCAACAGTCGAGGACGAAGATGATAATATACTAGAAGTTATACCCGATACGAATCTTGTGAATCCCCAAAACGGCCGTATACTGTGGCCATATCCAGTAAATAATATCACAGAGCCAGTGACACGAGTTAAAATCCCAGTACAAACGAATGCAAAAGAAAGCGAGAGACAAAAGCGATTCCTGCTTTGGTCATATCCGCAGAGCCCTATTGTTGATATGTTTATGCAATCCGTTGCTGTTAATTACGTGCCGCAGAATGCAGGAGATCCTTTCGACTTCCTGAGGGATAGTTATCCATTACCCAAAGGTAGGTTTCATTTAGTTTTAAATATCTATATTAACTAATTATGCTATAACTAAAACTAACTAATTATGTATAAGCAGAAGTAAATAATAAGCATGGATACTCAACTCAAAGCACTACACCTACATCACCAGACTCCTTATAAAAATAAATTAAATTTTTATTTAAAAGGTTGCCTGGAAGAGATCGCTTTAAGCGATAAGGCCGCCTATTGTGTATTAGTTGTAAGAACTTCTATGTTTGTAGATAAATTGAGTATACAATAAAGAGTTATCTATCTATAATACTCATTACTATAACAATAATATCATTGTTATACACTATTCACTTCATGCGTATTTAATGTGAAATAATTATTTTCGTTAGTTTTTAAGTTTATTCAGAACTAATAACTATTAAACCAACAAGAAGAGTGGAGCCACTCCACCTAGTTTTGAGTCATTGTGAAATTTCCACAAGAGGACACTGACATAAAAATAAATTATAGTTTAAAAAACTAAAAGATACGCTTTTTATAATTAATCAAACTAAAAAGAATAAAATAATTCTTAAGATAGAATAAAATCACTGACGAGAAAATTAATGTCTCTATTCTAAAAAGTGTGGGGTGTTCGATATCAATCGTTATAATTTTTTTTACTAGTTTCATTTCGAAATGCTGTTAAAAATATCGCACAAAGGAAGTACAACAATTTTGCGTACGTTTGAGAGACTGTTTTGCTGTTATTAAAACTATGTGTTTTTATATTTTTTAAATTAAGAAATATTTATCACAAACATTTAAATCAATATGCTAATTTCAAATCCTTATTTCCTTTGAAATAATGTTTGACTTCTTAATAACACATTGTTTTCCAAATTAATCGAAATTATATTTTCAAATAACAGTTTTCTCAACATTCATATTGTATTCTTAGTAATTATGCGAATTATGCGAACACATTGTGAAATAAGTGATAAATTGAAATTCTTTACATATTATTGTCATTTATTCTTAACGATTACTTAATATGCATGAAAGGTCACCTTTATTTCCTCTATTGTAATTATTATTATTAAATTGAAAACTTTAGTCATACTATAATTAATAAGATAATTATGACAAACATTGTAATTTCATCAATTCTATGTTACATATGTAAAGAATGTGTATATGTAAGACATAAAGAGATACGTTGTAGGTATGGCAATTCTCACAGTGGCATGACAATCTATACAATACAGCCTAGACAAGCTTATAGCTATAAAATAAATGAAAAATGCCGGGAGCGTGCAGCTGCACACTTGCATAGTTATGTAAAAACAGCTTTATCTATCGCAGCAGCTTTATATATTTATATAGGCGCTCCAAGTTGGTCTGCAGCTTAATGTGGCGCTCGGTCTTCGCCTGCTGCTTGGCCTGTAACTCCACAGATCCCACACCCGTACGCATAGGCGGCAACACGGTCGAGCGCACGGACCAAGTCAAATACCTGGAATCTTGTATTTCATGCGTCTGGTGACATTGATTGCGACGTTAAGGCACGCACGCATTGGCGGGCCCGGGCGCTGAAGCGAGAGTTTTGGCTGCACCGGGATTTAACGCAAAGATGATGATGATGATAGGCATCCAAACTTCTTTTTCGTGCAGGAGCGAAGTAATATTACAGACCACTGCGGCCGGGGGCAGTCGGCGGCAGCCTGGCGTAAAAGGCGACAAAAGGACCTTACAGCAGCATATTTAGATATGCCATATCTAAATATACTGCCATAATAACCTTGTATTGTGTTCCGATATAAGTGACCGAAATTCCAGTTCCAGACAACACATGACAATTGATCATACGATGATGTATGCTTTAAAATCAAACACCGTTAGAAAAAACAAGTTTTTGAGTGACTACGAGTATGTAAGGCGTTCTCAATAATATGAGAGCAAAAATAATAAGATCGGTGTTAGAGACAAGTCTTGAGATAAGTTTATGCTTTGGATAAATTAATTATAATATTACAGATATTGAATTAAAAATGCACAATAAGTTCATCATAAATATTTACTATCAAATTTAAGCTTAATAAATTAAAATGCTTTCATACTATCTACGGTTATATCCGTGCAGGGGCGGAGAAAGAATACTAACCTCTGTGGCCGGGGTCGGCCTGTCGTAAAAGGCGACAAAACAACCCACCCTAGCTACGTGGTAGGGTCTCAAGCTCGTCTGGATGGCGACCACCTTTGGTCTTAAGTATGCCGCCATAATAACCTTGTGTTGTGTTCCGGCATTAGTGACCCAAGTTCCTGTACCCTTATGGGACAGCAGCGTGTTCGCGATGCCACTGGCGTTGCAAACACCTATAGGCGACGGTAACTGCTAAATTCTAAGCGGGCTGTCAGCCTGTCTGCTGTCCTACGCAATAAAAAAAAAAGTGGTAGGGCCCCAATCAAGTCTGGATGGCAACCACGTTTTAAATATGCCTCCATAATAACCTTGTGATGTGTTCCGGCATTAGTGACCCAAGTTCTTGTACCTTTATGGGACAGCAGCGTGTTCGCGATGCCACTGGCGTTGCAAACATCCATAGGCGATGGTAACTGCTTACTGTTAAGTGGGCCATCAGCCTGTCTATTGTTCCTCAGGAATAAGAAAATAATACCGTAATGGCATTTTGTTTTGAATTATGTTTTAGGTTACACAAGCCCTCTTGATGAATATGACTACGTGATAGTTGGGGGAGGAACAGCTGGTTCAGTGGTAGCAGCCCGTTTATCAGAAGACAAACCTAGAGCCTCAGTACTGCTGATAGAAGCAGGAAAACCTGAGATGATCTTATCTGACATACCGGCGTTAGCACAATATCTACAATTGACGGAATACGCATGGCCGTATAGTGTACAGCATCAGACTGGTGTATGTTTAGGTGAGAAGGCATTATCTTTATTTAAAATTTCTACAAAATTCACAAAATACTATTTTAATCAAGATAAGTAAAGTTTTACTTAAAAAGTGAAATATTATCTTGACTCGAACTTGACAATTAAGTTGATAGATTAAAAGATAACGATCACTGACTGTTTGGTCAAAAGGTCTGAAATTCAAGAGCAACGAACGTTTTCAAGTGTTTAGGTGCTCTGAATTCGGTACCAAAAATTTGATTTATTTCCCCAATAATACTAACATATGTACTTTGCTTAGTTTGAGATTACCTATTGTTGTGTGATTGTGTACCAATTATTAATATCATAATTGAAAGATGACACGTTTCATGCAACGTTTTGCAGGCAGCGAAGAACAACGCTGTTTTTGGCCAAGAGGTAAAGCACTAGGAGGAACCAGTGTCACGAACTTCATGCTGTATATAAGGGGACGCCCACAGGATTGGGACAGAATAGCCGCATTAGGAAACTATGGGTGGTAAGTTAGCTCTTTTATTTTCTTTACTCTACCCATTTTTCCTTCAGTATTTAGGTTCATTAATTACATAAGATCGATTAGCACGCACGAAAGATAAGATACGGACGGCACTGGCCACCGTTTGGGAAGGTCCTAGAGGGAAAAAAAGAAAGGGAAAACCAAGCAGCTGGAAAGGACTGGATGTTGAAGACGGTAAATAGGAAGGCTTGGGACAAAATGGAGGAGACCTTTACCCGAAAAGGGATCTATAATTAATTTACACATTATACATTTTTGTAATTTTAATTCTAGTTGTACATGCATATTATGGAATAAAGAAGTTTTATTATTATTATAATTACATTATTTAGATTATAATACAGCTGCCTAGTTCAGATTTTTATAACTTTATGTTATAGAGGAATTATACGATATAAATAAAATGATAGAAATCTGCAGTTATGCGCACATCATAGCAAAACTAGTGGATAGATTTCAATTAAATTTGCTAAGTGTTATTTCTTATACTCTTGGGACTTATGTGAAAAAAATATTGTGATATCTTACTTTAACACCAAGTTATTAAAGTTTTAAGAAACAACGATTTTATAAGCATTACATGTTCAGTGTTGTGTGTTTTCTTGCCACGGAGAAGTGGAGCAAGCGGTGTAGCCCGCATGCGTTGGAGAGGGGATTTCCCTTCTACCTCTGCCTCATGACGAAAACTTTGCTAGAGACACAAGAATCGAGTATGGACATAGATTTTATTCTATTATTAAAATGGTTTAGTATCTATTTGGGCGACTGAATTTGGATATGATCGAAAGAAACATAATGTATATACCTAGTCAGGTCATAAATTCTGTCACATGTTTAATGTAAAATAATTGTAACAAGTTTATTAATTATGTAACCATTCATATACCAAAATGAACTTAACAAAACATAGATTCTTATGACATTAAAGTTTATTCAAAATGACCTCCGTGATTTTGAATACAAGCCTTCAATCTGCGCGGCCAGTTGTCTATCGCAGCACGAACGAGGTCCATGTCAATATCGGCGGCTGCCTTAATCAAGGATGTCTTGAGTGACTCCAAATTGGGATGAGGCTTTGAGCACGCCTTTTCCTCCAAGTGTTGCCATATCTTGTAATCTAACGGATTCAAATCTGGACTGGAGGAGGGCCAGTCTTCGTGCCGGATGAAGTCGATTTCACGCGCCGCCAGCCAGTCTTGTGTGCTCTTCGCTCTATGAGCTGGCGCCGAATCTTGTTGGAATACCCAGTGCCTGTTATTGAACATGGTATGAGAAACAGGTTCCACAAGGTTCGTCAGGACTGTATTTTGATACACAACAGCATTCGTTTTTACACCTTTCTCACAAAAATGTACCTCTGTTAAGACCCAATAAGAAACTCCCAACCATACCATGAGCGAGGATGGAAAATGACCTCGTTGGACACGCGGAATACGGTTGCTCGCTTCTTCACTACTGTGTGCGTACACCTTATCATTTTGTTTGTTGTAGCTCTCTTCTACGGTAAACATTTTTTCATCCGAAAAAAGAATTTCCCGATATTTTTTTCCCGCGTACCGCTTCAACAAAGCGCGGCATCTCTTCAGTCTCAGGTCCATTAGACGAGCATTCAAACGATGTCCTGTTTTTCTTCGATATGCCCGAAGCCCTAAGTCTTCATTTAACACCCTTTTCACCGTGGTTCTGCTTAACACCATCTGAAGGGCTAACAGTTTCTACTTACGTTTGGGATTTCTTTGATTCGTGCCTTCACAGCTTTTATCACTGCTGGAGTCCTAACAGACCGAGGGCGACCGCTTCTTGACCTGTCATCTACACTAGAGTCTACATTGTATCGTTTGATGGTACGATAAACGAATCTTTTGGTAATATTCAAATTTTTCAGTATGTTAAAAATTTGAATTGGCGCGTAACCGCAACGATGCAATGCAATAACTGCAACACGGTCTTCTTTAAGCGTCCACTCCATATTTAAAAATGAGTAAAATTCTAAAAGTTATACATTTTTATTTTCATGAACAATTCGAAATTCTAATTCAATAAACTTTTTTGTGGCCAGCATTCTAAAAGAAAAGTTTTTACTGTGTGACAATACTTATGACCTGACTAGGTATAACCTAGATTTATAAAGACAGATCACCAAGGGTAGCGTATAAGGGTAGTGTATATATATACACAAGAATTGCTCGTGTAAAGATAGATTTAAAATCATTAATTGCATACATTGACTGTGAAATGTGTGACTTTTAGACTAATTATAATTTAACAATAACTTTAACTTTGAGTCGATAAAGGAGCTTATGGCTCTTCAACCTTGTCAATACTTTTATTAAGTAATCTATTTTATTGTTTCTCTGTGGTGCGTAAACAAAAATAGAACAAGAATTTCTAAACTGTTAAAACTGACAAATATATTATTTTTCATTTGCTAGTAGATATAGAAAATAGCATCGTTCTAACTCTTTTCCGAGTTAGAGTCAGGTAGTCACGTGTATTCGCTTGAGGATCCTAGCTTAAGAAAATATACGTTGATGCGTCACGGTTGATGTCATCACAATTACAAATATATCAAATCCAACTTTTTTTTTATAGCTGAGGAATAGCAGGCAGGCTCACGGGTGCCCGTCAGCAGTTAATGTCCCCTGTAAATATTTGTGACACTAGAGACACTCTAAACACGCTGCTGTCCCATAGGGCTACAGGAATCTAGGTCTAACGCCGGAACACAACATAATAGTGGCATACTTATAGACCAAGGGTGGTTGCAATCCAGACGGGCTTATGGCCCTACCTAGTAGCTAGGCTAGTTTTGTCGTCTTTTAAGACAAGCCGACCCCAGCCGCAGAGAACAAACTGGATTTAAACTCTTTTTAGAAAACAAATCTTAATTACTACACATTTATATATTATATTTAGTTTGCCTGAAATCTGGGTCTCAATCAATTGTATATATTTTGAATGCCGTACCTGGTTTATTTCCAATTCATTACCAATTTAACTGACATGTTAAATTATTAATGAATATGATTTCCCAAGGGCGATTCCTTACGTTGTGAATCCCTTACCCTTCTATTATAGAAATCAAATACCTTTAACTAACCCTACCTAATATTATGTTAGGTACATGTAACTGAAAATAAATTATCTACGTTTTATATAAATTACAGCCATAGTCCTAGAAGTACTAACGGGGATAACCCCAGTTAGTATTTGTTAAATGAAGATTTGATAATTTTTCAGTAAATTAATTTATTTAAATCGACTTTTTACCAATTAAACTTTAGTAAAATTGAATTTGCTCTTAACCGGTTTCTTAGGCATGAAAAAACTAAAAAATTATATACTTAAAAGTCTGATTATTGCTATCAGAATAGTTTTTATAATTATAAAACCGTGGGGTAAATATACCCTTGTTTGAAGTTTAAAAATATATATTGGGTTAAAATAATAAGTTTGTAGTTGTAGGGTTAACATGCCAATGCTGGGAATGGGCCTCCTTAAGAGGGAATAAACAATATATTCGTCACGCTTGACAAATGCTGATTGGTAGGTTACACATACCGTGATGTCAGTAACTAGGTTTCATCAGGATGTTCTCCAAACCCGTAACTTCTAGCTTTGCTACCGCTTATTAACAGTGTAACACAGTGTAACTTAACAGTGTAGTGTCAATTCATTTAATTAATGATCAAATAAAGTTTCTATATTAAAGATGTCTCAGACTATAGGGTCCAACTCTACTTCAATTGATAGTTATTTTACTGCTTTAATTACGAGGTCACGTGTTCGATTGCCGTAAAGAGTTTGGATGTTTGCAAATTATTTGCTTATTGCAGTAACACCTGTATCACAAGCGGTCTGCTGTTTTCAATGTGACTAAAAATATTATGACTAAAAAATTGTCACAGCACATTTATTATTTACTGCTGCATAATGGTGGAAGCTCTGGAAATCTTTATTTTTGAAGAAGTAGAGAGTAGCGCCTTAACTAAATAATCTAACTGTTAACCTAATAGCAAAATAATTCCAGTAAACAAATATTATTGACTTCACTTTGATCATCATAAGGTATATCAAAAGTAAAGTTCTTCAAATTATGTTTAAAATGATTGTGAAGTGACTGCACGTTGAATCTTGTAAAATTTTATAACACTCCCTCAAGGATAGTTGTTAGATCTGCTTAGAATATATTTGATGTGAACATCCTTTTATAGGTCCCATGAGGATATTCTAAAGTACTACATTAAATTAGAGAGGACTGAAGTCAAGAAATATAAAACTGCTTCGTACAGAGGTAGGGATGGCCCGTTGACGATTGAAAATGTACCGTTCAGGTAAGGTTCAACTTTATTAAGAGAATTTGTTTTTTGTGTCATTATATTAATGGCGAAAGAAAGCATCATAAAACCTGCACAGTGAGAGAAATCCTTTTTGAATGAGTATGCTGATATTTTATCCGATCTAGTGAGGCTTAATTGACTGCTTTGGTTAAAAGATTTGAGATCTTAAATAGACAATGATGTAGATACATCAGATTACATACAACAGGTTTGTTACGTAGATCTCGCAGTACTATGTATAAGTGCTGAATAATACGCAATGCTCGCACTATTTTTTTATTGCTGTAGGACAGCAGATAGGCTGACGGCCCACTTAGAATTTAGCAGTTATCGTTGCCTATGGGTGTTTGCACCGCCAGTGGCATCGCGAACATGCTGCTGTCCGATAAGGGTATAGGAACTTGGGTCACTAATGCCGGTACACAGCATAAAGTTAGTATGGCGGCATACTTATGATCAAAGGTGGTCGCTATCCAAACGGGCTTGGGGCCCTACCACGTAGCTAGGGTGGGTAGTTTTGTCACCTTTTACAACAGGCCGACCCCGGCCGCAGAGGTCAGTATTCTTTCTCCGCCCCTGCACGGATAAGGACTAGCTAGTTAGTGTCTTAGGTAATATAATGCTTTCACAGACAAGAAATGAACGGTACCATTCAGCTTTCGATATTTAGTAGTCAGAAAATAATGGCTCTCATAAAAACCTAATTAAATTTAATCATTTTTATTTATTTCTTCTTGGCCAGAAATTGAAAGTATCGTGAAAGGGTACCGATGCATAGGGCCCTGTGATAATACTAATATTTACATATTCATCTTGTGATTTAAAGCTTAATCCTCGAATGACACGCTTATAACAAATTAAAAATCTTTCACTTAACTACTAACTCGAGTGAGAATGATTTTTTGCATTGCTGAAATAATTTTGCCTAATAAATTTTTTATTTTGCAGAACCGGTCTCGTTGAAGCTTTTCTTCAAGCAGGCAGAAACTTCGGCCATCCTACAGTCGACTACAATTCACCGTATGATTTAGGTTTTGGTTACGTGCAAACAACTACTACAAAAGGTCATAGAATGAGTGCTGCGAAAGCATATCTGCATCCTATTAAGAGGAGAAAGAATTTACATATTTTAACTGAAGCAAGAGCTACCAAAATTGTAATAGAACCAACAACTAAACGAGCGTATGCTGTCGAATATATAAAAGGGGATATAAAACGCACAGTTCGCTGCAAAAGAGAAATAATTCTGTCAGCTGGCCCTATAGCTTCACCCCAATTACTTATGCTGTCTGGGGTTGGCCCCAAAGAACATTTGGAAATTTTAGGAATACCAACTCTTAGCAACTTGCAAGTAGGACGCACTCTCTACGATCACATTACCTTCCCAGGAGTTATTTTTAAACTCAACAGTACTAATGCCAGCTTATTAGAACCCAAAATAGCTACTTTACCAAATCTCGTTCAATGGTTACAATACGGTGATGGTTTAATGACTACTCCAGGAGCTGCTGAGGCAATTGGTTATATAAAAACTTCAATTTCATCAGATCCTGAACCAGTGCCTGACATAGAGCTTATAAGTATGGGTGGATCAATTACTTTGGATGCTGGTGGTAATTTAAGAAAGGCTTGGAAACTTACTGACAAAGCGTATTATACTGCTTATGGAGGCTTAAGTGGATTAGATACTTGGTCAGCATTGCCTATTCTTCTTCACCCTAAATCGAAAGGATACTTAGAATTAAGAGATACTAATCCATTATCTCATCCGAAGATATTTCCTCAATACTTCACAGATCCTCAGGATATGGCTACTATGATAGAGGCTATTAAATATATTATTAAGTTGGGAGAATCAGAGCCATTTAAAAAGTATGGACCAGTTCTCCACACGGCAGAATATCCATCTTGTCGTGGTTATGAAGCTGGATCAAACGAGTATTGGCAGTGTGCACTAAGAGCTATGGTGATATCCTATCAGCATCAAGTAGGAACCTGTAAAATGGGTCCACCGAATGATCCTACCGCAGTCGTTGATCCAGAACTTAGGGTTTATGGAGTTGAAGGTCTTAGGGTAGTTGATACTAGTGTTATTCCAATGGCAATATCAGCACTTTCTAGTGCACCTGCATATTTGATTGGCGAGAAAGGTTCTGATATGATTAAAAGTACGTGGATGAATGTGGCTGCAACATCTTAAGGTTAATAAATGTATGATTTAATGTCCATTGTATTTTATTCTCTAGCATAATATCATCGTATTAGGCGAATAGTTTTGTTTTATAGTATCTTTTTTTTTTCAATTAGAATCATTTAAATACCTTTATGCAAGTTGAGTCGCAAAACTAATCGGACTTTCATTTTGGGGTTCGAACGTGAGACAAACAAACTATCAATCGCAGTTTATAAAATCCCAAGAAAAATTTGAGTCTAATATTAAATTTAAGAGATCTGACATCTACTTAAACAGTCAATAAAGTCGATAAAATAAGTATCATATTTTAGAATGAAAAAGAAAACCATTTCCTTGGTTCTCGAAAGTGTAGGTCCATGCCGCGTCATGATTCACCGAGAATAATAAAATTAATGGTGCTCCTATACAGACATCCATTAGGGTGGGATACAGTGTTTGCATTAGTACCAGCTGCCCGCGAAATGGGAAAAATCGATTTTAGAGTTTACGTTTATTCATGAGAAAAATACTCTTTTTAATCGCTTAGTTTGTTTGCTATGAAACCTTTTTCATCCTTATCCGTTTACTATTTTTAAATGAGAATAATTACTTAATTTGTAAATAATTAATATGCAATTATAAAATCCTTTATTTTGATAGAGTTGAAGAAGTCTTGATCTGCGCCATACTAAGACCATGTAAAACTTATAAGGTAGCTGATACAATACTAGTTTTAGGATATGTTAAACATCAGCGGATTAACATCAGCCAAGTATTTGTATCAATTTAATTTTACTGACAAAGTCCACTATACACTTACAAGAAATAAAAATGTTACAAAAGCAAGTAAAGGTTACACTTTGGACGCTGGAGTCCAGTGTTGAATACAATCAGATGGCAGAAGTTTGGCGCTCCTTTAAGCACTATTATAGCAAGTCATCCTTTAATGACCAAGAAGACAACTAAAAAAGCTAAAATTTATGTGGCGAAATTTAATTTTTGTAGGTCTGACTGCTGGCTGACACTCTTTAGAGTTGTTTTCCAATGTATATCTCTTACCTCTCGCCCCTACCTCTTGTATCATGCCGGTAAATAATAAAGTAAGTAAATATTTACATGTAAATACATAAGAAATAATTCATTGCCTTTTATTTCTCCCCAGCTGAGTGATGAGTTGGCTCTTTTTTAATTTTTGACTGAGACTACGCAGTAGTAAAACGGCACCATTTTCTTTATTGGCTTCATTTCAAAGGCTTTAGAGATATAGCAGACTTTATATAAATTGAAAGATGATTATATAATCGTGGGCATAAAAATATATATTTTGGCCCAAAAATATTATTTCTGAATATAGTAAGTAGTTTGACATGTAGAGCAATGCATTATTTTGTATTGAGTCGTATGCTTTTCAATGTTGAGAAGCTTTAGAGTTTTATAGTTATGTAACATTTTCCAATACGTTAAATCATATTAAAAATAGTCCTTAAAAACTTGGCTGTACTGCGTGCAGGGGCGGAGAAAGAATACAAATACCCAAGCCCATCTGGATGGCGACCACCCTTGGTCTACAGGTATGCTGCCATAATAACCTTGTTTAGTGTTTCAACATTGGTGATCGAGGTTCCTGCACCCCTAGGGGACAGCAGCGTGTTTGCGGTGACCCTAGCGTCGCAAACATCCATATCATGGTAACTGTTTATTAAGTGGGCCGCCAGCCTGTCTGATGTTCCTTCAATAATGGCCAAACAGGAGTTATAAACACTGTGGGAACATTAAAGTGTATAATTGTTTAGTATACAGTCTTAAATTATGTTTGTCGCCAACTTTGTGGTATACTTTAGTAGATTATCAGAATCGATATGATGGAAAGTTAATGTTTTTAAAATTACTGCGGGCCGCGTGTTGACGAACATATTATTATGAATAGGTGTAATTGAACTTATTGTAGTAGTGGAATTCACAATACAGAAATAAGTTACTTTGATTTACATACATTAACACTTTATACCGTACATTCTGATAAAAAAAACAGCCTATATGCTTCTCCAAGGTTCATTTTTATAATATTAGTATGGATTGAGTTTGTGGGCTGAACGTACGGAAAACATTTTTTTTATTGCGTAGAACGGCAGACAGGCTGACAGCCCGCTTAGAATTAAGCAGTTACCGTCGCGTATAGATGTTTGCAACGCCAGTGGCATTGCAAACACGCTGCTGTCCCATAAGGGTACAGGAACTTGGGTCACTAATGCTGGAACACAACACAAGGTTATTATGGCGGCATACTTAAGACCAAAGGTGGTCGCCATCCAGACGGGCTTGAGGCCCTACCACGTAGCTTGGTTGGGTTGTTTTGTCGCCTTTTACGACAGGCCAACCCCGGCCACAGAGGTTAGTATTCTTTCTCCGCTCCTGTACGGATAAACATATTTTGTTCCACACACACACACACACACACACACACACACGCGCGCGCGCGCGCGCACACACACGCACACGCACGCGCACGCATATATATATATATATATATATATATATATATATATATATATATATATATATATATATATATATATATGTGTGTATATATATATATATATATATATATGTGTGTGTGTGTGTGTGTGTGTGTGTGTATGTGTGTGTGTGTGTGTGTGTGTATGAAGTCTATCGGTTGTCTAGTACACAAATGCTATGCTATACTTTGGGACTAGATGGCGTTGTGTGAATTGTGCCAGTATATATATTTATTGTTATTTATATAACATATTAAATAATGTAACGAAACATATTTATGAGGAGAATAAATTATTGCTTAACTAATTTAAATATAACCGTTTTAACTCAGTCTAAATAAAAGGTACGTTCCGTAATTAGAAGCGTCTTTCACCCCTTACGCAAATTACAAGCGGTGTACCTAAAGTTAAAAATAGAAGACGAATGAAAACAAAAGAAAAGGATATTATACGTGCCACCCGGAAGTACATATTTAGCGCCATTTTTATTTCTTACCTCGTACGTTTAAACACTTATTAATACGACATATCGTTTAAACGTAATATAATCTAATATAATTAACTTCATTTTAAATGATTTCATGTAGTTCAAAATAAGTCATGATAATAATTAAAATTATTTCAATTTAATCAGATTTAGCTAACTATTGATATTATTATACCTATAAATGCATATTGTTGCTAAAAGTATACACACTCCTTATTTGAAATATGATTAAAAAATAATTAAATTTATATATAAAAATATGAATATATAATATTTTTTATTCACGTGCTATCCAAGTGTATATATACTTATTATAGTGTGGTGTGTGTGGTGTTCGAATCCCAAGGAGATACTATTTAATTCAAAACAAAAAAAAATCATGCATTAAGGTTAGTGGCAAAATATCATATAATGTGCCATAGCGTGTAAAATTACATTGCTTTTTATTGCACCAAATATTATAAGGGTGAAACTTAAATACTACAAAATTATATAAAATGACTAAAAGTAGATAAAATAAAATAATTGATTCCACTTGCTCCAGAACTAGATCTATCTGTATCTCTGGGGCAAGTTTCTTCTCCCATTTTTAATTAACTAATTCTGCATAAATGAATGTTATATCAATATTATATCCATGGTAGTTGAATTTAACAGTCAAAGACAGTACGTATCGTTTCGTGATTGCAAGGGATATCCGTTGTCTAGTATCCACGACATAAGAACTCTATTACTTTCATTGGAGCTACATATTGCAATATGAATTGTTTTATATTTATTTATTTAATGCTGGCTGCAATATTTCATTCTTAATACGTTGAAATTCTGTTTCTAAATAATTACATATTATGTACCGCTTAAAGTGAACGTAGTTAATGTTTATGTGCCATAATTAAACGGTAAGATAATTCGATCTAGCAGCTACAGTGGCATTGTTAAAATAGATATCAATATACTCGTCAATAGAAAATAAATTGGTATGTACAATATTTTTGATAATAATAAAGATGTCGCTATTTAAAACTAGCTGTGCCCGCGACTCCGTCCGCGTGGAATAGTGACTTTGGGCAGCATTTTTGGATATATCTTATGGTTTATTTTGGATTACAAACCCTATGAACCCTAAAATATAAATAAATGAAACAAACTGCTTTCGAACCTACAAAGTCCAGCCTAAGCTGAACCCTATTTTATATGATTGATGATATAAATCTGAGGTCAACTTAAATTGGATTTTTAAAATCCGAAACTGATCACTTTTAACTAAAACAATTTTTTTTTTCTAAAATAAAAGTAGCCTAAGTTACTCCTTGTTACATCAGCTATCTGTCAGTGAAAGTCCCGTTAAAATCGGTCCAGCCGTTTCAGAGATTAGCCGGAACAAACAGACAGACAGACAGACAAAAATGGTAAAAAAAATTGTTTTGGTATATGTACCGTGTATACATCCAAATGCACTTAGTAAAAAGCGGTTATTTTAATATTACAAACAGACCCTCCAATTTTATTTATTTGTATAGATATTTTTGGACCATTTTCATTGCAGTGCTTTCATTTCAAAAACCTTTCATCGTTTGTCTGTAGAAATTATAAACTAAAGCTATTGATATTAAAACCTTTTCAGTATTTTACAGAATATTCGTAACAGTAAGAAAAAAGTTACATATATTCTATTAGGACAAGTTGGTGTTCTGGACCTAGGACCTAGGATCGCCAACCAACACCAACCTTTCCCTAACTAAGTTACTAGAACTTAGCGGTATCAGACTCTGAAACGAACGCAGATGGGGTTAGAATTCCACGATGGTATACACCGTTTTGGCAGTTTCTATCCTTATGTCATTTTATCTTAAAGCATGTGTCGATGGTGAAGAAAACATCTTGAGGAAATTTGCATACCGAGGTCGAGATCACCGGTATTTGTAAACAGCTAATCCGATTTGGACAAGCGTGGTGGGTATACTATCGGATGGCTCTAAAAGAAAGCCAGATTTATGTTGACACAAATTGATCACCATCATTAGTTCAGTCACTAGCTAATAACCAAAGGCATTTAGTTAAATCAAGAAGGGAGAGGCGAAATAGGGGAGACTATTTTTAGATTAGAATATGTATACGGAATATACTGAAGTTATATAAAATGTAAGTAGCACTGCTTATTCGCAAATATCAATGAAAATCCGCCTTTCAAGAAAGTTGTGACTTCGGGATCGGCTAAGGCAGAATGAAGCTCGATGAATGGGCGCGAGGCGCAGTCGTCTATGCTCCGCCGAGCGCGCGAACGTCCCCACAACTTCCCTCAACAAGTGGGGATAGGGTTCTCACTCGAGTTAAATACGTAAAAACAAATATAAATTTGAACTCAATAGTGCTACGAACAATTTAAGTGTGATTAAAAGTGAATTTTAAATGATAAAAAATTTAAGTGTTCTATCTAAAACGGTAACATAATTAATTCAATACAACCTTGAGATTAATAAAAAATGAGTTTTACAGATTTGGATTGTTCTTCGTTTTATCGTATTTAAATTTGATCAAATTTTATTTAAAGTTTGTTTGATTAGAACATTTTTATTGAAACTATAACTTTATTCTTACAGATATATGTAGCAATTTAACCGAATGACCAGTATCACCAATCATCAGTATTTTGGTTGTCAATTACTTCATTTAAGTATTGCAAATCATGAGTAATACTAACAAAAATATTTTTTTTTTATTTAGATAAATCTATGCATGCATATATAAATATGTATTTCATTTCACTGGAAATATTATTCCAAAGTCATAATATGTTTTATAGTAAAAATACTTTTTAAACCAAACTTTATTTCCTCGCATAATATAAAAGGGTTGAAATTTCGCCACATTTACATATTAATAAATAATTTTCCTTCTGTCTAAATTTATTAACATTATTCACATAACTTCGTAACATCTATTACTTAATCGTATATATTTACCATGAATAAAAAAGTGATTGATTGGCTAGTTGAAGTTTTTTATTCATATACATTTATTATTGTATTTTACAAATATGTTACTTATGTTACGGTAAAATTGATATAGTATCATCATTTAAGCGGTTGTTTCGAAAACTTAGTTTCGAGACCTGGATCTACTTTCGTATCATTATAGAGCGATACTACTGCGACAGGAGTGCACTGTCTCAGAGTGTCAATATGGGTTTCGCCCTGGTAATGGGACAATGGACCCTGTTTTTGCTCTAAGGACTATCGCGGAGAAATACAGGGCGAAGAATACGCCTCTGCATTGCCTGTTTCTCGACTTGCAGAAGGCCTTCGACTGTGTTTCTCGCGCGATAATCTGCTGGGCATTGCGGTCTAAAGGGATTCCAGAGGCCTATATTGAGAATATTGACATTATCCGAGACATGTACCGCGATTCCGATTCCGTGATTCGGATCGCTGTTAGTGACACAAAATCCGTCCCCATCACTGTTGGAGTACACCAGGGATCTGTCCTTAGTCAATTTCTGTTCAGCGTGGTATTAAACGAAGTCAAGTCAGACAGCATCAGAAACTCACATGAGCAGCCTCCATGGTTGCTCATGTATGCTGATGATATCGCATTAGCAGATTCGGACAGGGGTAGGTTGGTGGGACGTATGAAGGCGTGGAAGGAATCGCTTGAGAACGGCGGTCTGAAACTCAACGTGGCGAAGACCGAGTACTTGGCCTGCAACTCCACAGATCCCACACCCGTGCGCATAGGCGGCGACACACGTATCTGGTGACACTGACTCCAACGTTAAGGCACGCATTGCTGCCGCGTGGGCCAAATGGCGTGAGATGACTGGTGTCATCTGTAACCCTAAAATACCGGTTAAATTGAAGGGACAAGTCTATAAGACCATCATTGTGCCTGTCCTTTTATACGGATGTGAAGCGTGGCCAGTGCTGGAGCGACACAAGCAGACACTGCGAGTCACGGAGATAAATATGCTACGGTGGATGTGTGAACTTTCGCATTCTCGGCAGCCTTCATGTCCGTGACATAGCGGATAAATTGCAGGGGTGTCGCCTTCGCTGATATGGCCACGTTTTACGGCAACCGGCTACTTATGTGGGGAACAAATATCTGGCCATGCCGCCGGGCCCTGGCAGGAGGGGTAGACCCAAAAAGTGCTGGCTTGACATCGTGGGGGTTGATATGCGTGCCAACGGACTGACTACCAGAGATGCCGAAGATCGTGCGAAGTGGAGAAGGAAAAATCGGAAAGCGGACCCCGGGCGCCGAAGAGAGAGTTTGGGCTGCAACCGGGATTCAACGCTAAGATAATGATGATTACAGAACGATACTACTGCGTGCCTTTACATTCGTTTTTATCCGTGACTTACGCCTTTCTTATAGCGATATAGATAGATAAAATATATTTTATTGTACTGATACATTACACATAATGTACCTATCGATAAAGCTTTGTAAATACTATTGGCAGACTTATCGCCAACGGTAGTTTCTTCCAGACAACCTTAAAATGAAGCAAAAAGAACAAGATAGTAATTATGTATACCTATATACAGGTATACTCGTATGTACATTAATAAAGACAGCACAAGGAAATAAATGAAATAGATTTGATTTAGTTTCTTATAACAGGACCTACATATGTCAGATATTAGCCACATATCAAAAAAATTGACAGAAAATTATTGACAGAACTCAGAATTTTTTCCATTAATATATACGCATATATAATTTATCCGTGCAGGGGCGGAGAAAGAATACTGACCTCTGTGGCCGGGGTCGGCCTGTCGTAAAATCCGACAAAACAACTCACCCCTAGCTACGTGGTAGGGCCCCGAGCCCGTCTGGATGGCGACCACCTTTGGTCTTAAGTATGCCGCCATAACTGTACCCTTATGGGGACAGCAGCGTGTTCTCGATGCCACTGGCGTTGCAAACACCTATAGACGACGGTAACTGCTAAATTCTAAGCGGGCCGTTAGCCTCTCTGCCGTCTTACAGCAATTAAAAAAACGTATCGAGGTAAATATAATAATTGTTGTCATTGGCTTATAATAAAAAGTTTAAATGACGATAAACTCTGTTTATAAAATTAGCTTTATCTTAAGTTAAATTTATTAGAGTGCAGTCATCATGATCATGATGGAAGTGCCATAGTATCGCTATTGTTTATCGGCAAAAGCCTGTCCATCAACCTTATAAAAAGGTTTATATGTATATGTTTGCCGTTCCGTTATTATATATTTAGGAGATCCGGTAAAACATAAAACAATACCACGTACGTCGGCATCTTTATTACACCCAATACATAATTAATATGCTGAAGGGAGGTGCGTAAATAATTTAATGGGATTAAGTACTGGCACTTGACAAAATATTAACATCATTTGTATGGAAATGATTTTATTTATTCTGTTTACAAAATAAATATTAATCGCGCTTTAAAAATTAAAACCTCGCTTTTGTTCGTAAATGACGTGGCGGCTTTTTGCATTTTTTTAACAAAGTTATGTAAATTTATTCACAAATTACATATTTTATCTTTACGCATATAATACAATGCGTATTTAAACTGGACTATCAGGGATACTATTAACCTTGCAAAATAGAGAAGGAAATGTGGTAAAGCAGACCTTGGAGATTTCAGCGAAGGTTTCTTTGCAACTGGAATTTAATATTGAATGTTTGAGGTGATGGTGTAAAAGATTATATTGGAATGTGTGTACGTTCAGATGACTAATATAAGAGAGTGGAAGGACAGAACATGTTGTGCCGACCCCACATAGTTTGTATGTAGAACCCCATGAGACTATCACCTAAAATCCCCTTATTTTCCTATCACTTCATACCGATGGCTTAGTAACGATCGCCTAGTCCGTCGCCTAGTAACGATCCTCGACTTGGCCCAAATAAAAAAAATGTTTTATAATGAAATAGGTTTTAAATAAAAGGATAATGACACATACTAAGTACTAGGAGTACATAAAAGAAAATAACTTGTAAGAAATACAATACTTGAAAATCAAGAAAACGGTGAACAGCGTTCGATACACAGTGTTCGACACAGTAGCACAATACTGAAAAAATCTATACATAAAATAACACAGTACTGCAGTTGAAAAGCGGATTGTAGGAAGATAAGGGTAGGAAGAAGAAGATGACGGTGATGATCTTTTTTGCTTAATGCAAAAGCGACGATGAAATCTTCGGACCCACAATAAAAGTCACGTATTCAAAGTACTTCTACTGACATAAGTTCACGTTCTATTGTTAAGCTTCCAACGCGTATCTGTTCCTAAGCACGCATTTAATTTTATATCGAAAGCTGGTTTGAAGTCACTCGGTTTATATAACACAAACTTTTCAATCACATCTTCAAAATAAAAATAAATTTTAAGGGTGGGCAAAAATAATTTAAATATTTCTTAAATTCTCGTCATCTTTATTCGCGCACAAAATTTATAAGAAGAATAAATAGTTCCCTTCCAATCCTACCGCGATAGTCAGTGGACGTGTATCGCGTAATATTTGTTTAAAAATTTAAAGTTAAAAGTCAACTTATTGTAACCTCTGTTGACCTGTGTTAGAGTCGATAATGTTGTGAATAGCAAAGTGTGTAAAAGTGTAGTCTGAAACTAGTTGGAACAAAAACCTACATAATAAGCCGAGTGTCCAATGTAACTCGATACTTGTTGCTACGGTAAGACCCATTAGAGAGAGCTCAAATTATAGTGGTTATATTTCACTATTGTATTAAGCAATTAATACAACAATATAAACTAGGGACCTCAAGAAAAAAAAAAAAAATAATAATAAACAAAATATGCCGAAAGTGTCGAGATCCCCACCCAGTGCCAATATTCAGCATACATTATCTGACTCAGACGTCAATAAAATAGCTTTGGGTCCGTCTACACCTAATTTTGTTACCCAACGAAATAGAAAAGAACGAAAGAATACTGATGAACAGTTTTCAGTTTTTAGAGAAGAAATAAGAAATATCCTGGATGAGTGGAAGGAAGCCCAAGAATCTTTACTAAATAAATTAATTACAGAAGTGGCAGACATTAAAGAACAAAATAATCAGATTAAACAGACCAATACCGAAATTGAGAAAGCATTAGAATTTTTGAACAAACAGTACGAGGATGTAAAGGTTAAATTAGATAAACTTGAAAAAGAAAAGAAGGAGCATGTTGCTCAGATTAATGCATTGGAAACAAAACTTGAAGAAATTGATAGGAATTCAAAATCATCTGCCATTGAAATAAGAAACATACCAATTATCAAGAAACCAGAAACCAAAAATGATCTTTATAATATAGTGCAAAATACCTGCAAAGCTCTTAATGTTATAATACCGCAAAATACCATCAAAGATGTGTTTAGAGTAAATAAGAAATCTGGAAATGGCACTATTATCGCTGACTTTACTTCAGTTTTATTAAAAAATGAAATAATACAGAAGTTAAAAGTTTATAATAAAGAACACCCAACAAAACGTCTAAACACTGGCGCTATAGGACTTCAAGGACATGATTTACAAATATATTTATCTGAAGCATTAACACCTAAAAGTCGAAGATTGTTTTTCCTGGCTAGAGATCTTGCAAAAAGTCTAGACTATAAATTTTGCTGGACTAGTAATGGCAGAATTTTTCTAAGAAAGACGCAAGACTCTCCTCACCTAGAAATTCGCAACGAACATCAACTTTTCGCTCTAAAATCTCAAAATTGACTAGATATAGTATGTGATAAACAAACAAACGTCTACATATTTAAGCATTTGAACTTAATAGGTTTAAACTTGGGGACTTTTCTAACTCCTCTTTATTCATTACTTTTAAATAACACAAGCACAAAGATTTACCAAAACATATATATAAAATCTATTAATGTATATAATATGTTTTTTGATATATATATTATCTTAGCATTTATCCATGTATTTATTCCTAATTTACACTCTTCTATTCTACATCAATTCAGTAGAATCATAGTGATAGTTGAGCTTAATTATATACTAGTTATGTGTAAAATGGTGTCAATAATACTTAATTTTAACATTCGATTTTATAAATAATAAGAATATAATTGAAAATCTAACTAGAGTAAAACCTGGAATCTCGTTAAATTGTAAGCCTGAATATTTTAAATCGACTTTAGATGAACACTTGCTCGGACAAAATCATTTGAAAGTCTTGACTCAAAACATAAGAAGTATTAATAAAAATTTCGCAGACTTTGAGGTACTATTGGCAAGATTAGATCTATCGTGTGAAATATATATTCTTACGGAAACTTGGAATAAAAATGCTTTATATATGCCAACGATGAAAGACTACGTAACTCACTATTCCGTACGTAATACTAACCAAAATGATGGAATTGTAGTATATATCAAAGAAGGACTACAGTGTTGTGTAAAAGAAGTATCGCTTTCTGAGGCTACCTGTCTTACCATAGATGTAAATTATGAGACAGTAATTATAGGCATATATAGATCGCCATCTTACAGGAATATAGATCCTTTTATTACTTCTTTAGATTTATTATTAAATACATATAAAACATACAAAAATATAATGCTCATCGGTGATTTAAACATTGATATAAAACCAACAAGCATTGACACTAATGCCACTGACTATTTGAATATGTTAGCGTCTCACGGTATTCTTTCGGGCCATGAATATCCAACAAGAATTCAAAACTGCATCGATCATTCTATGATTAAAAGTGTTTTTCCTTCGGTTACAATAGTTTCAGAGGTACCACTAACAGACCACTCACCTGTCTTTACCGCTATTAGTATGGAGATTAATACAAGTGAAATCAAACGCCACAAAAAATTTAAAGTAAATTACGATGCCATTGTAACTGATATGAACGCTCAAGATTTTAGTGACATAATTAAATCAGATGATCCAAATTGGTCTGCGGAACAATTGACAAATAGATTAAAATTATCCATTGTTAAAAATACTACTTTGGATAATACGCCCAAGCGATATCGTTGTTTAAAGCCATGGATAACACCAGGTTTAATTCGTTGTATAAATAACCGCGATAATATGCATTTAAAATGTAAAAAGGAACCTACAAACATTGTATTACATTTAACCTACAATAGATACAAAAACTTTTGTAATAATTTGCTAAAACGTTTAAAACAGAATTTTGAAAGAGAACAACTATTTAATTACTCTAAAGATCCAAAATTGAGATGGAAGATTATAGATACTATTACTAATAGACATAAACAAAAAACTAAAAGCTTAGAATTGTTGAAATTAAAAGAGACTCCTGAAGAATCACTGGAAGTTATAAATACGCATTTTGTCAATATAGCCAGAAATTTAGCTGATAAAATTCCTCATTCGAACAAATTTGACAATCATGAGCACCAACAAACGCCTGCTCAGTCTATGGTTATGCTGCCTACATCTGAAAAGGAAGTAGAATCAACTTTAATGAATTTAAAAAATGATAGTGCCATTGGTTGGGATGGAATTTCCACCAAATTACTAAAAATCCTGAAAAATAAAATAGTACCACCTCTTACCCATATTGCTAATATGTCTATGGAAAAGGGTGTATTCCCCAATGTATTTAAAATATCTATTATTCATCCGATTTATAAAGCAGGACAAAGAAACTGTATTAATAATTACCGTCCGATTTCAATTTTACCTGCGTTATCCAAAGTAGTAGAAAAAATTATTAACAAAAGACTTATTTCATATTTGGAAAATAAAAACCTTCTTTCCAGTAATCAGTATGGTTTTAGGAAAGGGAGATCAACTTCAATGGCAGTATCCAAACTTGTTGAATTTGTGGCCAAAAATATTGACAGTTATCAGAATTGTATAGGCGTATTTTTAGATTTAGCGAAAGCTTTCGATACAGTCTCAATTCCAATTTTATTAAATAAGATGAATAAACTTGGCATAAGAGGACTACAGCTTCAATTGTTTAAAGACTATCTCAGTAACAGAATTCAAAAAGTTACTATAGGTGGTATGTTAAGTTCGGATGCCCGAGTTTCTCACGGTGTGCCACAAGGTAGTGTGTTAGGTCCTACCTTGTTTCTCATGTATATTAATAGTCTTTGTGATATTAATTTAACAAACTGTAAAATATTTAGTTTTGCAGATGATACTGCACTAGTATTTCATGCAAGTTCATGGAACGAAGCAAAAATTTTTTCAGAAATTGGCTTACAAAAAGTAGCAAACTGGTTGATCCAAAACAAATTAACTTTAAATAACACAAAAACCCAATATATTCTTTTTGCCAATACTGAAAAATCACTACCGTTTGATCATAACCTCAAAATTCAAATTCATAATTGTGGAAATATGCCAGATAATAATTTATGTGATTGTTATTATTTGAAAGTCACCAAAACAGTAAAGTATTTGGGTATCATGCTAGATGGAAAGTTAACGTGGCAACCTCACATTAATCAACTCTCAGAGAAAACTAGAAAACTGATTTACATTTTTAAAAAATTGCGTACAGTTGCCAATTATAAATTACTGAAAACTATATACTTAGCCTTAGCTCAATCGATTTTGTCTTATTGTATTACTTCTTGGGGAGGAGCTTGCAAGACACATCTAATAAAACTGGAAAGATCCCAACGTGCTCTTTTAAAGGTGATTAAACAAAAACCTTTTGGATATTCTACAGCTGAACTCTTTAAAGAGTGTGATGTTTTGTCCATTAGACAGATGTTTGTACTCCAAACTATCTTATGCCAACATAGTATATTACATTATAAAGATATAACAAATACACGTCGTAAACATCATGTATGTCCCATCTCATCTTTTCGGTCTGCCTTTATTAAAAAATTCCAAATGTATCTAGGTCCCCTTATTTACAATAAAATAAATAAAGTTGTAGAAATATATTCACAAAATAAAAGTAACTGCAAATTAATTGTGACAAAATGGCTAAAAACCAAAACGTATGAGGACATTGAAAATCTTTTTAAAATAATGGTCTAAAAATGGAACCTAACAAACTAAATGTTAAAAATGCATGTGATGTGTACAAAGTATTAATTTACTCATTTTCTATTTATTCTTCAATATGCATATTTATTTTAAACTATTTAATTTATAACTATATAATAATAAAATTTGTTGCTGTTTCAATTTATATCTATTAGTAATTTACTTTTGTATAATATAATATGAATGGGGTATTTATCGTATGTACTATATAGTATATATCATATCAAATATTAAAGGAAATCTTTGTTTAAAATTAACTCACTTCAAAATTATAAAATGTTAATTGTACATAAAATTTATTTGCTTAAGTCCTCACTTTATGTAACCAAACCATATCGATCGTGTCTTACTCATTTAATTTTATATAAGAAGGTAGTTGTAAAAATTTATAATCTATTATTATAACAATAATGTTGAAGTCACTGGAAGGAACTAATACCTAAGGGACAGGCCATGCCTAGTTTAGGTGTTAGTGCTAGAATTAGTTTTTAATTATGTAAAACATGTGTCAATAAAGAAATTTTTATTTATTTTTTTTTATAGTTAAATATTTAACAAAGAAAAAATAATTGAAAAAATGTAAATACAATCAGCTGCAGACTTCGAATTTTTAAATGTAATTTACTACTTGGAATTCTTTCTAAGAAATTATTTTCATAATAAATATATCAATGAAATTTCTAGAGGCTTCTAAGCTTGTTAATACAGTTTATTTATTTAATTTGATATAACGAGGACTTAAAGTTCTTCTCTTCTCTTAAAAAATAAAGCCACGCCGGGATTGGGCTTGAGTAATGCAGAGTGCAATAATTATATCGCACAGAATATATATATACCTAGTCAGGTCATAAATTCTGTCACATGTTTAATGTAAAATAATTCTAACAAGTTTATTCATTATGTAACCATTCATATACCAAAATGAACTTAACAAAACATAGATTCTTATGACATTAAAGTTTATTCAAAATGACCTCCGTGATTTTGAATACAAGCCTTCAATCTGCGCGGCCAGTCGTCTATCGCAGCACGAACGAGGTCCATGTCAATATCGGCGGCTGCCTTAATCAAGGATGTCTTGAGTGACTCCAAATTGGGATGAGGCTTTGAGCACGCCTTTTCCTCCAAGTGTTGCCATATCTTGTAATCTAACGGATTCAAATCTGGACTGGAGGAGGGCCAGTCTTCGTGCCGGAAGAAAGTCGATTTCACGCGCCGCCAGCCAGTCTTGTGTGCTCTTCGCTCTATGAGCTGGCGCCGAATCTTGTTGGAATACCCAGTGCCTGTTATTGAACATGGTATGAGAAACAGGTTCCACAAGGTTCGTCAGGACTGTATTTTGATACACAACAGCATTCGTTTTTACACCTTTCTCACAAAAATGTACCTCTGTTAAGCCCCAATAAGAAACTCCCAACCATACCATGAGCGAGGATGGAAAATGACCTCGTTGGACACGCGGAATACGGTTGCTCGCTTCTTCACTACTGTGTGCGTACACCTTATCATTTTATTTGTTGTAGCTCTCTTCTACGGTAAACATTTTTTCATCCGAAAAAAGAATTTCCCGATATTTTTTTCCCGCGTACCGCTTCAACAAAGCGCGGCATCTCTTCAGTCTCAGGTCCATTAGACGAGCATTCAAACGATGTCCTGTTTTTCTTCGATATGCGCGAAGCCCTAAGTCTTCATTTAACACCCTTTTCACCGTGGTTCTGCTTAACCCCATCTGAAAGGGCCAACAGTTTCTGCTTACGTTTGGGATTTCTTTGAATTCGTGCCTTCACAGCTTTTATCACTGCTGGAGTCCTAACAGACCGAGGGCGACCACTTCTTGACCTGTCATCTACACTAGAGTCTTCATTGTATCGTTTGATGGTACGATAAACGAATCTTTTGGTTATATTCAAATTTTTCAGTATGTTAAAAATTGGAATTGGCGCGTAACTGCAACGATGCAATGCAATAACTGCAACACGGTCTTCTTTAAGCGTCCACTCCATATATTTAAAAATGAGTAAAATTCTAAAAGTATACATTTTTATTTTCTTGAACAATTCGAAATTCGAATTCAATAAACTTTTTTGTGGCCAGCATTCTAAAAGAAAAGTTTTTACTGTGTGACAATACTTATGACCTGACTAGGTATATATATATATATATATATATATATATATATATATATATATATATATATATATATATATATTATATATATATATATATATATATATATATATATATATATATATGTATATATATATATATATATATATATATATATATATATATATATATATATATATATATATATATATATATATATATATATATATATATATATATATATATCCCAAACCCACTAACATTGGGAGCGTCTTCTTTTCATTAATTGTAAGATCTTTTACTAGAACCTCTGTAATCCAAAAACAAAATTAATAGCAGGCCTTATTTTAATCAAACTGATATGTCAAGCCCGATAGGACCCCAGTTGGCTATTTATTTTGTTTTTTTTTGTCTCGAGGAAAAGCCCTCTCTTGATGGGTTCCCACGGCCCGGTGGAAACGAGGGATATGTGGGACTCCGGGAAAGATGTTTGCCCATCCGACTACCCACTAAAACCCCGCTTTTCTCCTATCGTCTACGCCCGAGCCCACGGATATGTGGCCTGCCGATCACGTGATCCGGGCCGCCCAGTTGGCTGTGTATCAACTTTTCTTTATTATTAAAAGTTATTTATTAATTAAAAACAATGTTGTATTTTACTAAGTACTAGTATTAATAATTTTAAATGAAAAACTGACAAGTAGACCAGAGAATACATCAGAAATATACACATCAAAGAAGTCTAAGCAACATGCATGACATTACAAATTTACCATTTATACTAATTAATTTCTAAGTCTTTACTCACTCAAAGTGCGTAGGTATGTAAACTTTTTTGTTATTGATGACATACTGGCTGGTCGTAAAAAAATATTCCCGAACCCGCTGAACAGCATCCAGGCCGTAAAAGGAGTACAACCACTCGGCAAGACCGGTACATACAACTGACTGCAAGACGCCAGCCGATGTTAACCGCTCGAGAGATAAGTTTGAGGCTACAAAGTTCAAGTGGTGTTGATGTAAGTCCCCAAACTGTGCGAAATCGACTGCATGAGTACGGCCTACGAGCTCGACGCCCAATTAGGTGCCCACCGATACGTCACGGGAATCGCGCTTGTAGAAATGAATGGTGTAGAAACGCAAAACATAGACCCAGGAACAATGGGATAAAATTATGTTTTCCGATGAGTCGCGATTCGGGTTTAGGCCTGATACAAGAAGGGTGCGAGTATACCATCGGCCCGGAAATACTGAAAGGGTTAGGTGCATTCAGGAAGTTTATACATACAGCGGCTCATCCACCATCCTAAAATTTAAATTAGTAGGTACATGAATGAATGAATGAATGAATGAATATACTTTATTGCACAACACACAAAAAAAAATATACAATACATGTACATGTTGTTTAGACTTTTTTGATGTGTCAGTAATCGAGCCCAAAACTGAGATCTAATTTGCAGGCAGCAGACTAAAGACTTAAATAAGTATATGTATATTTTACGTCACAATTTATTATTTTTTGTGGAACGGTAAACAGACTTACATGCCACATAGTAAGCCGTTTCCGTCGTTTAAAGTAGTTGTTTGCGATGCCAGGGGCACCGCTAACACGCTGCTGTCCACATAGGAAGAGGTACTGGAGCAAGGGTCACTAATGCTGGAACACCACACAAGGATAGACGCATTATAGACTAAGGGTGGTTGCCAACCAGACCGGTGAATCCTACCACCAAGATAAGTTTTGACAGGCCGCCTCCAGCCGTAGAAGCAGTATTCTTACTTCGGCTCTGAACGGAGAAAAATCTTATAAACGTCCGTTTTTTTACATAACTGAACTTCATAAATAATTTTCAGGTTATATGTAACTAAATATTCTTTACAATTTCAACATCGATTTACTCTAAATAATTCACATAAATAAGTATATTATCATTTTATTCATAAAAGAAAAAACTTCCCTTTCATGACAGAAGATTTTGTTAGAATTCCATACAAATATGTTAATATTTCAATAAAATAATCTTTTTATTATTAATCTATATATAAATTTATCTATAGACTGACAAACATTAAGAAAGCTCAAAAAGTTTCAAAGTTTAAATAATATATTTTATCACTGAGTACTGATAAAAAATTTGTACTCGTATATTTAATAAACCCAATTAATGTTCCAACCTGGTAACAAGGTAAATAAACAAAATATCATTTACTAATGAGGTTTTCTGAGAGAACGATAATTTTATTAAGAACTTTTTCTTTCCACAAACTCTGTTTATTCAGTTTAAAGTTTTAGTTTACCTGGAACTAAATTAACAAACATATTTAAACTTCAACTGAATCGTGACTGAGAAGTTTTAATAACATAAAATCATAACTTGAATTAAAATAAGAACATTTTCACAAAATATATTCAAAGTTTTATAAAACTGGTATTTTTAACTTCATTCATAAGTATGAACTTATATTTACGAGTAACACTAATATTATGACTTAGGCTTCGGATATATATATATATATATATATATATATATATATATATATATATATATATATATATATATATATATATATATATATATATATATATATATATATATATATATCTTGTGTCACGATGTATGTTGCCAATAAACTCCAAAACTACTGAACCGATTTTAATCTAATTTCACATATTTGGTACCCGTATTTTATTTTATTTTTTTGGTCTCGGGGAAAAACCTCTCTTGACGGGTTCCCCGGGCCCGGGGGGACCGAGGGATATGTGGGACTCCGGGAAAGATGATTGGCCATCCGACTACCCACTAAAAAACCCCGCTGTTCTCCTATCGCCTACGCCCGGGCCCACGGATATATGGCCTGCCGATCTCGTGGCCCGGGCCAGCGCCGGCCCGCCCTTTGTCTTGAGGCGGGCCCCTTCTAAAGTGTTGGCGCCAGGGGGTCAGGGTTTCGTCCCCCCGGCGCTTTCCTAACAACTCTAGGAGTTGAGGGGGGCCGCGGAACAGCACGCAGCCCTCACCCTCGCGGCAATAGTGCGGGCGGCGGGTCCTCCCCCGAGGGGCCGCCCGCAGCCGCTTTTTACGGCGGCCGGAGGTCGTTACTGACCCTCCGGCGCCGCCGGCGTGGCCTGCGTTGGCGGGAGGGGAGTGTGGTGATCAACTCCCGCTCCCGCTCCGCCGCCTCCTTTGCGGACATGACTGCCTCGCAGAAGGAGGCGACGGCCGTCCATCCAGGATCGTCCCCGACCATGGACAGAACCAGGGCCGGGAGCGACAGGTCCACGCCGATTTGGGCGACGAGGGCGCGGCGCTCCTCGCGCCACGCAGGGCACACGGCGACGGTACCCGTATTTTGGTCTAACTTACTGGATAGGATAGTTATCATCTCAATTATTCGCTTAAATCATGAATGTAAACGAATAAAATGTATCAATATTCTTAAGCAAGTTAAATTTACTGTTTAGTTTTATGAAGTTCTCATAGATGGCGGTGTACGTTGATTCATCGATAAAATTCTTCAATATTCTTTGACATCTAGGTTGCAAATATACCCAATAGATGGCGCTGTTCGATTTTACCGGAAGGGTTTTATTTCCTCAGTTGCGATTAGAGAAATAAAATATAGCGGTACGAAGTTCGCCGGGTCAGCTAGTATATATATATATATATATATATATATATATATATATATATATATATATATATATATATATATATATATATATATATATATATCCGATATATGTACGCGCTGAATAACGTACGTTACAGACCAGATTCTTATAATAACTAATAGAAGAAATTAAACATAATTCTTATTATTGGAACACTCTTAACTATTTCACTTTTTACAATTTTACTTATATTGTTGGCCTAAAACCCTAGCCCACCTCCGAACTGCTATATTTTTTAGGCCTTTCCGATGATTGGTAAGCTGCCCCGCAATTAGACGATGGTGCCAGCCAGCGCCCTCTATTTAAAACTAACATACAATGTTTGTACTAATTCAAACAGGAAGATCTATATTTATACACAAATTTATACAACTTAAATAATTTAAACCCTGTTTATGTCGCGCCGAAGGCGTCACAATACGTATTTCGTTGATGTCAGTGATGACTTAAATCGTGTTAATGTACTCTGCTCCTTTGAAAATACTGTTGGCATACTGAGAATTGTCATCTAAATATACTTAGACATGAGATCCTGAGTTTTTGAAGATGCCCGCCTCTATCAGGGCAGCCCCCAGCGCTTCAAGCGTACGAAGGAACATCGGGGTGCCTTAAGTGGGTATACGAGTATTATTAACCTGCGTCCCTATCAAGTTTTAGCACGTAAAGGCGTATTCCTACGACACAGTTCCGCACTGCTTTGATGCCCTTTACGAAGCGGCGGTATTATTATTAATTATTACTTCCAATTCGAAAAAATCAGATTTCAATTTCTTCTACGACATGTTATTGTTCTTAAACATTCATACATAGTGGCAAAGTAATAATGTGAAACTAATAAAAAATAATGCGAGACTCGCAAAACAAGATTGCTGGCGTGTGTAATATGCCAATCGCTCTTGAGCAAGGGATTAGAAATAATGTATACGTAGTCTCAAGCCACTATGAAGTAACTTTTGTCGTCATTTTTGCCACTTCCAACCCAGTTCTCGCATTTAGCATTCCCTAAAGAATACAACGCGTTTTGTCCAAGGTCGGACATTTTCATTATGACTTACTATTTTACTTATTTTACTACAATTAGTAGCAACAGTGTTTGTCCAAACGTATTAGAGCCCCGGTCGAACTATCATCAAATATTTAAATGTCGAATTTCACTTGATATAATTTTCTATGTCACGCACTGTTTTATGATTAAAACGACTACTTTAAGATAGGAAATATTGTAACTGTAATATTGTAATTTATTAGATAATATAATAATGCTTCGTACGGGCTCCAAGACCGTACCATTTATGAAAAAAAAGTACACCGCGGTTTTGTCCTCTAACAATATAATTACATTGTTCAGCAATAGGTTTCAAACTATATATTTTGAATGCCACCGAGCTTAACCACTGAGTTGATGATGATGAATGATTAATAGTGTTAGTGATTACTAACACTATGTATTATAACTTTGTTAGTGGAAACTTAATTGATGTATATGTTGTATATATTTTAATTATTTTATGAATTATAATGATTGTTTTTTCCCAAATAAAGTAAATAAATGTGTATATTTCCTTTTTTATTGGGTTCCGTTTAAGAGAATTTAACTAAACAGAAATAATTTGTTTTATACCTTTTGTAAAATATGTAGTCATAAAATTTCCATTCTCAACTTACTTTTTGTAATAAGAATTTTCTCAATTAAATTTTAATAAAAGGCTACAAGTTCGCCTTCTTTGCAATTAACTATTTCCAGCTCATCGTGCCATTGCTTCCGATCCAGTCTAGGACACGTCGTGGCTTCATTTAATAATTGATTCGAGTCTGAAATACGTAGATTTTAACAGACGTTAGTTTAAATCATTTAAATTCTACTGAACCTACAATACAAGTAAATAACCTAATACAGCGAACTGGTATTTAAATTTTTTTAAATATACAAACTACTTGTTCATAATTAATTTTGAGGTAACCTATTTAATAGGTTTTCTGATTTTTTTGTGCATTTTTCATGCTCGTAGATTCTTATAAAGTGTAAAACATTTTTTTCTATAAGTTTAACCATGCCGTCTTCGCTAGGCCCCGGCAGAATTGGTAGAACCAATTCGGGCTTGACGTCGTAAAGGATGACTCATGGAGTCACTACCGGAGATGCCACAAACCGAGTGAAGTGGAGAAGTAAAAATCGGAAAGCGGACACCGGGTACCGACGCAAAACTTTGTGTTGCATCTGAGATTTATCGCTAACATCATGATGTTGAATCTATGTATTACGGAGCAGAAATGTGTAGTCAAAGAAGATATTCTGATTAAATATATATTTCTCTCTCTCTTTCTTCAGTCGGTCCCTCATACCTGAGGATCGTAACTACGTTGCTGCAATTTCCCGACCATCTTGTTGCGGTCCATGGCCCGGTGTAGTGCCACGCTGGCAGGTATTTTTAGGTCTTCAGACCTGGTCCAGCCACCTGTTTGGACTGCGTCTTCTTGGCCTCTTGCCCTCCACCTTTGGAGAAAACAGGTTGACGGCCCACCTTATAGTAACTGATTACCGTTGCCTATGGATATTTGCGACGCCAGCAGCACCGCTAATACGCTGCCATCCACGTAAGAGACTTGGTCCTTGGCAGACTTATGGTGAAAGACAACACAAGGCTTATTATGGGGGCATATTTAAAGATTAGGGGTAGTTGACCTGCAGACTGGCTTGGAACCCCTACCACCTAGTTCAGGATTGTTCTGTCGCTTTTTATGACAAACTGCTCCCGGCCGCAAATGTCACAATATTCTTACTACTTCCCTGCCCCATGAGCTTATGCTCACGAGGTAGGGACGTATAAAGACGTATAAAAAGGTTATTCTTTTAATATAAGACAATCGTTTCTAGTTAAATTAGTCATGGTTTTATAGTTAAGGAAATGGACACTCAAGTGGATGTCGCTACGAGTGACGTATTACTGGAACCCATTACCGCGTAGGACGTGAAATACGACATAAATATACGGTTTACGGCCCAACTCTGTCCTATCATAAAAGACAGAGATGACAGAAATTAAAGATATTTATAAATATCTACTCGTGAGAAATGCGTATGAATGTCGAAAACAATGAATGTTGAAAACAATAAATCAAATCAAAACATGTGAAAATAAAATTTACGTTTTCGCACGAAAATTTTCTTAAGTTTAAAGAGTTGTGAGTGTTTCGGCATTAGTGACCCAAGTTCCTGTACCATTATAGAACAGCAGCGTGTTCGCGATGCCACTGGCGTTGTAAACACCCATAAGCGACAAGCTAAATTCTAAGCGGGCCGTCAGCCTGTCTGCTGTCCTACAGCAATAAAAAAATATCTTATAGGTAAAATTTAACATTGAATAGATTTATAATATAGCATACTTAGTGTTGTAAAAATTATGCTTCTGTGTTAAGAAGAAGTTTCCTTCACCAAAGTAAAGATAATAATCTATTTTTTATCAAATAGTTGCTTTACTACTGTAGAAAACGGTTCTCTAGAATGTTCGTTTGCTTATGCTTAGGATTTAAAATGCAACCAGTTGAGGATTTTCCTCTGCAACACGAAATAGAGTCATAATATTATTTCGTGATAGGCAGCTCTAGCCGTGATCCTAGTGTTTTAAAAGTCTACGGTAAGCACTTTCTACTTAGTTTGACTCTCTGTTATATAAATAAACTTTTGTACTATAGGTGTTTTGTGGCCTTATTGCCCGTATAATGCGCTGTAGTCGCGATAAATTGAAATTGGCACGTTTATCATCACGAGCCACGAAGTCCGTGATTGCGTTTTTTATCGCAACACTGTCACGTTAATGGTTGATTTTGATTTCCAAGTTTATTGGCTCGTGGGATTCGAACAGATGTTATTGCATTTAGGCGTAATTGGTTCCGTTTTTTTTTATAATTATAACCTGCTGATATGGGAACGTACCCATTCTACGTCACCCGTTGGAGGAAGGGGGGTTTTCAAAATACCGCCTTTGGTCACAAGGCTGAGTGGAGCTTAGGTTTTCGTCACGTAGTCAATATCCTAAAAAAATTGCGCTTTTTCGAGTTGTATTCAAATACGGTGGGCAGCATTCGGTGCCGTATTAATAAAGACAAGTATGAGCCAAATTGCGAAATATTATTGAAAACCATATTTATAAATGATTACGTGAAGTTTTCACGGAGGGGGCGTCTTATCATATATAATAAATACTGCGGATGGCCACCAAAGGAGAGAAGGGAGTAAAAATGTACATGGTATAGATATTATATTCCCAATAATGAATGATATATCAATAAATAAATAAAATATAAAATTAAATATCCATTCAAGTTATTTAGAATTTACAATTCTAATATTAAAAAAATGTCTTGTAGAACTCATGAAATGTTGTATTTCTTTGTGCTATAATCGCCAACATCTTTTAGTTATTGGTTAATTATATCATAATTGAATTAAGGTGTGAAATTAATACATATATATTTTAAACGAACAAATTATAAGATAATTTTCAACATATCAATATAAATCGATAAATACGTTAACGAAATATGTATAAGTATAGGTCGTTTGATAATATAAAAAAATAAAAAAGCATCGAGGATTAATGACTATCTCTTTTAAAAAGAAAACCGTCCAAATTATAGTTATTAAAGTTCCAAATCGAAAACAAAGGAATGCAATAATTTAAATAGATTGATCGTTTGTAGTCGATGGAGTTTGAATCATTATACTCTATCCACTTTACCAAAAAATAAAATGTAAACAAACAAACCAATGTTTCTCAAACAAAGCTAGAATAAAAACAACATGGTGGGTATAATCCGACCGTAATAACACTCCTTCCAATCGACAATAGTACGTTGAACAGTAGGTACACTTATAATTACCAGCTTATAAAACCAGTAAGAGATTTGGAAACATTGTCTTTTAGTTTCTTTATAATGTAAGTTAGTTATTACAATTAATGTTGTAAATATGTAAATTTTATACGCATTATATTTATCATTCATAATTGTAAAAATAAAATTATTTTATGTTTTTTTTTCTAAAAGTAAGAAATAGTAATATAAAAAAATAAGAATATAGGAGATATTTCTAATAAATAATTAAAAGTTGCTATTATAATTTTTATATCACATTGATTATTGTAAAATCGACATCCAAAAAACCCTTTTTACGATATGTTTACATTTTATATTTTGGTAAAACGGATAAGGTATAGAAAGTTAGTATGTGGAAGTGAAGGTATAGAACTGGATTAATAAAAAATTTGAGTGTCCAAATGTGCTCAGTTGAATTTTGTTGTGACATACTCAACAGTGCCTAGTGGCTCAGTGGCATTACACTCGGAGACCGATCTAAATGTCCCGGGTTCGAATCCCACGGTGGCATGCACCTGTTAGGCAGTTTTTAATATGCATAGTATAGCATAATTACCATGTACATGTGAAGAAAAATGCGAGGAAACCTGCATACCGAGATGGGCAGTATGTATGACCTACCAATCCGCCTTGGACAAGCATGGTGGTATACTGCCCGTTCTCTCTTGGGAGAGGCCTGAGCCCATCAGTGGGTCGCAATGGGCTGTTATTTATAATTCTCAACAGTAAATCCCTGCACTAAAGTTTAGTTTCAAATGAAATTATTAAATAAATATTAAATATATATAAATTAATTAATTTTTATTACAGCAAAAATTATAAACTTGAAACTTTTTTTATTGCTGAGGAACAGCAGATAGGCTGACAGCACACTTAACAGTAATCAATTACCGTCGCCTAATAATGCTTGCGACGCTAGTGGCACCGCGAAAATGTTCCATAGGGGTACAGGAACTTGGCTCACTAATGCCGGAACACAACAGAAGGTTATTATGGCCGCATACTTAAGACCAAGGGTGGTTGCCATCCAGGCGGGCTTGGGGCCCTACCACGTAGCTGTGGTGGGTTATTTTATCGCCTTTTACGGCAGCTCGGCCCCGGCCGCAGGGTCTAGTATTCTTATTCCACCCCTGCACTTCTTCTTCTCCAAGTGCCTCTCCAACTAGTGAAGGTTGGCTACCAACTTCTGGAACTCATGCACGGAGAAACTTAAATACTACAAACTTATATAAAATGACTAAATGTATACTGAATAAATATACTAGACAATTCACACAGCGCCATCTAGTCCCAAAGTAAGTAGCATAGCACTTGTGTTATGGGTACTATATGACTGATAGTACATATATAATTTAGTTTTGTAAATAAGTATACAATATTAACACCCAGACGTGAGATGGAATCTATCTGTGCAGGGGCGGAGAAAGAATACTAACCTCTGTGGCCGGGGTCGGCCTGTCGTAAAAGGCGACAAAACAACCCACCCTAGCTACGTGGTAGGGCCTCAAGCCCGTCTGGATGGCCACCACCTTTGGTCTTAAGTATGCCGCCATAATAACCTTGTGTTGTGTTCCGGCATTAGTGACCCAAGTTCCTGTACCCTTATGGGACAGCAGCGTGTTCGCGATGCCACTGGCGTTGCATACACCTATAGGCGACGGTAACTGCTAAATCCTAAGCGGGCCGTCAGCCTGTCTGCTGTTCTACAGCAATAAAAAAAATGGAAATCGTCGTTACGCCACAATTAATGTAACACATCACCACGTTCTTATTCTTGTAATTCATTTAGAAAGTGATTTTTATGGTTTTAAATTTTGATCTTAAATATATTTCCGTTTATTTGTTATCATTAGAATAATAATCAGATTATTTTACACGTAGATTGTAAAAGGTTTTCATTAAATCAGATCTCGTTTGTGCAATTAGCCAACTTTGTAAACATTGTCCGTACGTAGGATGTTAATGACATTAGTGACATGTTGCTGATTCGGTTTGTAACGAAAACTATGTTAAATGTTTAATTAAATATACGTGCATATCACCGGCAGAACAGCGTGCCTCCTATAGATCTCATTGATTGTAATAAAGATCTTAAATGAAGACTATACTGCGAAAATTAAATTTACGCTTAACTGTTCTCCATGTAGGTAAGGAGTAAGAAGACTGATAACTGCGGCCGGGGACAGTATGTCGTAAAATGTAACAAGGATGGCATACACTCTTGGTCTATAAGTATGTCGCCATAATAACGTTGTGTTGTGTTTCGCCAATAGTGACCCAGGTTCCAGTACTCCTGTGCGAACAGCTGCGTGTTAGCGGTGCCCTTAGCATCGCCTATGGATATGGGCGACAGTAACTTCCTATTAAGTGGACTGTCAGCCTGTCTGCTATCCTACATTAATAATAAAAAGTTAACGAAATAGCATCTAATTACGTCAGACAAGTAAAACACAACCTAGTAAATACAGCGTATGATCGTTCTTTACTTTATATATCTGTATTTTCTATATGGGATAACCTGTCAACTAAATAAAAGAAGTTGAAACTTCAATAATGAAAAAAATAAACAAGCGCTGTAAATCTGTAAAAAAAAACTAATAAAATTAATTAAAACAGATAAAATTGGATATGTAGAAAGCTTTAAAGTTAAACAAATGGCTGAGTCGTACCATGGGCTAAGAGATCGTACGTAAAAAAATACAGTTAAAAAAATTAAAAAAACACGCTTTTAAAGTTAATTGACTAAAAAGTTAAAAATAAATTATAGTTTTAAATAAAACTAAAAACACGTCTTTAGAGTTAATCAAACTAAAAAGTAAAGACTTTTTAACATAAGAATAAAATTACTGACACGAAAATTAATGTTACTTCTAAAAAGCTTGGGGTGCTCGATATCAATCGTTATAATTTTTTTATTACTAGTTTCATTCCTAAATGCAGCGTTAGTTTAAAAATATCGTACAAAGCACCCCCAAACTAAATTTTGATTTTTTTTATCGATCAAAATAGATAAAAAAGTGCGAAAATTCTGTTACATACATACAGGTCAAGTTAATAAAAGTGTGCTAAAAATTGACTATTTGATATTAATAAGAATTTTTTCTTTTAAGAATAGGAGTGGTTGTAGGTAGAGGTTGTGTTATGCTAGGAGTGAACTTTCCCTGGTCTATTAATAAGGTCTCTTGACGCAATTGGAGTGACGAGTGAAGACGTAATTAACTTTTTTGGAGCATTAGAGGTGATCTATGTCCTTCTCTCGTCTTGTCTCGACAACCTTCTAAAATATAACGTCCCAGTAAGTCTTTAAAAGTATACCATTCGTTTAACGAAGTTTCTACTATTATTTTATTAATATAAAATAAGTTATAATTAATAACTTAATTTATTAAGTTAACGCACTTTGATCAGTCTGGGTGATTACGTCTTTATAATACATATATTTTTATTTATAAAAATTATGTAAGTATTATATTAGTTATCTAGTGCCCATAACACAAGTGTCATGCCATTTACTTTAGGACCAAATGGCGTTGTGTGCATTGTCCTAGTATTTTTACTTTTCTAAAAAAATTTTTAATCTTTTACAGTTACGTCAAAATTGCAATAATTGCATAGGTAAGGAATCCACGATTTAAAATCTTGTTCGCCATTACCACAAGGAGCTTTCTTATAGTCTTCTACATCAAATAATGCATCCCGAAACTAATAATTTCTATGGAACATTAATGTTATCAACGTCCATCTAATTCGGCGGCGGAACGGCGAAGTTTTATTGGGTTTCGCGAACTCAGCACGACTGAATACAAGTACCACACGCTATAGACAGGGGTGGCTGTGTTTTATCCTATTTTTGTTATTCAAAAATATTTAGTTTAATAACTGATATTGACTGAGACTGGTTTCTGGTAGCCCAGTGGAATAAACTCGGAGATCAATCTAAAGGGTTCGTCGAATCTTTCAAATTTTATCATTTTTCTTGAAATAAAAATTGGATTAAAAAATAGTGTTACTTTTGTATATTTTGTTCAAAAAAATTGATTTTATTATACACTTCTCGTCAATAAAATCGAAACACCCCTGAAGTTTGGTTTTGAATGAGTACAATTTTTTATTAACATTTCCAAAAAATATAAATAATTCCAGTTAATTATGGATCATTTTTTGAATATTAATATTTCAAATTAAAATTAAATTTCTTTAGATATTGTGCTTTATTCAACAGGTATGTTTTAACCCTTTAAGAAGAAATTGTTAAATGTTAGAAACAAAGATGTAATACAGAAAAATGTTATCGTATTTCCTCCCGGGGATCACACCACTGCTTCTATGTGGTTCGGAATGGAACGGTAATGGAACGGATAAGCGTCAAAACCTTGTGTTGTAGGATTTATCCCACTCTTCTTGTATAGCTGTTTTAAGCTGGCCAAGCGTCTCCGGAGTAGGATCTCTCGCTTTTGCTCGTCTCTTCAACTCATCCCATAGGTGTTCTATGGGATTCATATCCGAGCGTCTTGCTGGCCAGCTCATAACCGCAATACCAACTTCGCTCAGGTATTCATTTACAATGCCAGCGGTATGAGCTCTGGCATTGTCCTGCATAAAAATGAAGTTTTCGCCAGTAAAGTGTACCACATGAGGCTCCAGACAATCTTCGATGTAATATGTCCCATTTAATGACGGTAACCGAGGTCCAAATACAAACGTAAGTTCGGTTTTTCTATCGGTGCTTATGCCTCCCCAAACCATCCATAGGTTCATGGACGGTTTGGGCCAACGTAACTGACACTTTCTTCAATGAAGCACTGTGCAAAACGCTCTCCCTCTCTTCGATACACCTTTTTTCTTCCGTCATTACTATACAGCATGATCTTACTCTCGTCAGAAAAGAAAACTTTGCTTCATTGAAATGTATGACCAATTTAAGTGCTCAAGTGCAAAGTTGAAGCGCGCTCTTTGGTGATCTTCCGTCAAGTTTGGGCCACTAGCTAGTTTATGAGGTTTCATGCAACGCTTCGCCAATCTTCTTCTTATGGTAGAATCGCTTACAGTCATCCTCGAACTTCACGGAGCCACTGCTGCAGTTGAATAGAGTTAAAGTGGCGATTTCTTAAAGAAACTGACACAATATACCGGTTTTCTTGCTCAGACGTAAATCGATGTCTACCAGATCCATCCACAAAACTTTGACTATGCCCCGCATCCAGCAACGCCACGACTTGGGCGGTTTCTCTGGGTGAAGTATCCGTATTTTTAAGGAAAATATCTCTTTGGTAAGATGTCACAACTCTTACTTAATAATATTACGCTCAGCTCAACTCAGGGCTACACATTGGAAACACACACATAGGAATACACATTGAAAACAATCTCTACATTCATTTATTGGATGAAAATTCAAAAATTTAAATTCTAATTTGGAATTCTGGTACACCATTGTGTGAACTAAACTGCCAGCTAATTTATTGGCGTATTTTTTTCATGATATCAATCCTCTTTTTCCTTTAAATGCCGCCTGAATAATACTGGCAGTAGTGTTTTGATTTTTTTGATGAGAAGTATAACTTTTTTCTGTTCCTTACATACCAGTGGTTAAATATTAAGGCAATTTTAAATCACCCAAATTGAGTTTCATGACAAAAATTATTTTAAAAGAATAGCCTGCGAGGCGCCAGGGCGTTTATAGTCTCATAAATTTTTGTGTCACCAGTTAAGGGTTAAGCCAATATTTGTGCGCCCCTTGGGCAGAACATGCATTTTTGTATGAAACTCGTGTTATAGAGAAGTAAATATATATTTCTTTCTCTAACTCATACCATTTATGGCCAGGCCAATTTAACATCAATTAATCATGTCATAAAACGCGTTTAGTGTTATAATGAAAATTTTATTCATAATTTTTAATAATTTCTCTTTACTGAAATTGCAAATAAGACAATAGCAACACTATGAAAGTTCGTCATAAGCCACAACCCATTCCTCGTTGTTGCGTTTTGTTAGAGAGTTTGCATAATGTTTTATATTTCCGTGTCGGAAACAGATAAGACTCAGCTTCATTAAATTTAACGGCTATTTAAATTACTATTTCAAATGTATATTATATTCTGTAATTTTTCCAATGTCAAAGTATCAACTAATTTTGAATCAAATTATAAAGTTATATGGTAACAATATTTATCAGGCATTATATGTTGCTTAATATTAAGGAAATATATATATAATTCATAACTTTGTAGCCTATATAGTTTTAGTTTGACTGCCGGGTCAGAAAATAAAATTGATTATAAAGTAGGGATATGCCAGTAGCCCGCCTCTAGTAGCATTCAATGGTACATCGGGAAGACTATCACGCCCCCCTCCTCTCAAGTGACTACTACGCTTATTTGGAAACCTAACACTATATACAACACATTCTTACGATCCGTACAAGTTGTATACAGTAAATGTAAAGATAATAACAATTCGTCCGTACCATAGTCAAATAACTTAGATGAATTAAATTTTTTTGTTGAAATTGTGACTAACATTATACTTCTGTTGTAGTAATAAAGACATAGATATGCGGCTCAACTCAGACTTTTCGTTTAAAAATTTAATGCGTTAGCCGAAATCAACTGCATATGAGGCATCACTAATATATGAGGCAGAAATACCTTTAAATAACAAAAAACTCGGAAAAGTGTTATTCCAAACAATTTTCCTGTTAATTTATATTCGATTATTCTAAACAGAATCATTCTAAAGAATCATAAATTCATAGAATCATTATAAATAGCGCCAACGGGAATCTTGATAATAAATAATAGGAAAAATGAATCGTAACGACAAGTGGTTCCCACTCAGTATATTTATGTAAATATACCAATGAACGGTGTCACAAAAATAGGTCAACCGAGTTGAAAATATCTATAAATTCTTCATTATGCTTCATTTTTCAGTCTCGTCGAAACGGTTAACTTAACAGCGTTTAATAGAATTTACTTTTAAATTATCATAAAATTAGTATTGTACTTAGGATTTTAGCTTTTATTTATACTTTTAATTTCACTGACAACCTCCTTGGAGTAACAATTTAGGAAAATTGGAACAGTCTCAATCCTTAGTGTTTACGTACAAAATTTATTTATTTAAATAAATATAAAATAAAAATATTTACTGTGCCAATTCACACAGCGCCATCTAGTCCCAAAGTATGTAAAATAGTACTTGTAACTAATATTCTACCCACCAAATAACTAATATCCAACATATATAATAGATGGGAATCGAACCCATCACCTCCGCAAGCGTGCCGAAGTGAGCTGTGCTGCGTACTAAAGATATAATAACGCTTTGTGAATTGTCCCACCATATTTATTTGTTATTTATTTAATATTATAAGCGTGGCGTCCTGGTTGTTTCTGATGCTTTTCATTTAGACCTCGCAGTGTGTTTTTTGCATCAATGTTCTTCTGTAACTTTTCTGGATCAAAGTTACTAGAAAACAGATTTAATTCAATTCAATTTGCAATGATAGTTACTCTGTCATCTCTAAAAGAAACACTGTATTAACCTTACTAACTCGTATTTTCCGCAACCCATTTATTTATACCCCAAAAAGATTTCTCATCAGTTAACGTTACATTTTATTAACAGCGTACTTCAAAGGTTGCTCTTAAAATCTTATTTTTACGCGCGTTAAGTAATTCGGGGTTGGTACTCCGTTTTCATTAATTAATTCTGTGGTGTGAATCAATTAATTATAATTGAATTATGACTTAACCAAACGATCTTCATTAACAAAATGGAATACTATAATAAATAATAGAAAATTATTCTTATAAGTAAATACACTTGTAAAGAAAAAGGTTTCATTGTATTGATTTCTTGTAGTAAATAACTCCTGTGATCAAAATTCAGACACCATTTTTGTATTATATCTATTTATACGAAAATATACTTAACGAGACCTAGGGGCGGAGTAAGAATACTGACCCCTACGGCTTGGGGCAGACTGTCGTAGAAGATAGCAAAATATGTTCAGGCTGGTGCAGGTATTGACTGGGCATGGCTGCTTCAGTAAATACCTGCACCAGATTGCAAGGAGAGAACTCACACCGGCCTGCTTGGAGTGCGCCACGTGGGGCTCTCAAAGGAGAGTTCTCCAAGAGATTGGGTCGGATCTTTCACTGCGGAGTCTTATAGCCTATATGCTTTGCAGTGACGCTGGCTGGGAATCGGTGGTTTCCTTTTGTGAGTGTGTGGGAAAGGGGAGTGATGGGGCAGCGCCAACCATTCTCAAATGGAGAGTGATCAGGGGTGGACGCTGTTAAGCACATCTTCCCCCTTAGGAACGACTGCCGGTGACGTTTTGGTCACCAACCGGGAGGGCATCAAGTAGGAACCCCACTCGGTGCAGGCAGCGGTGCGTGGGAGATGTCCCCTCCCCGAATGGGTGTTTATTACTTGGTCGGGAAAGTGTCACCAGAGATACCATCAAAGGTGGACGCACTAGCCGGGGTCGTCACAGAGTAATGACCAAAAGTCGATCCTATGACCCCTCATAAAGGCTTTAGGTGGCAACCAGGGTTTTTAGTGGGTATGCCGTCACGACCACCCTGGTTATCTTTTGCTAGCCTGTTGATTGGTAGCAGTGTCAGAGTGGTGAACTCTACATACCCACTTCGGCGATAAAAGAGATATAAACTGTCAACTTCAATATAACTTGATTTTTCATTGAAAAAAGCAAATAATCTTTTAATTTCTCAAATATGAGAATTGTGGCTGCTATCTGTCTCCGTAATTAATACGTATGAAAATGGCTTTGCTCCTTCGCAGACAAAAATATTATCGTGTCAAAAAGTCGCACACTGTCACATTAATTCTAGGCCAAATTTAGGTCCAAAGGCTTCCAAATTAATCATAAGTAATTTAGTACACCGTTCACTTTAGTCGGCGATGTCGGAACGGATCGAGGGCTGTTTGTGCAGTTTGTACTACTTATTACAAATACTATGTTATACTTAATGAACGGTGTTTAATAAAGTTTAATTTGCTGAGTTGTATTCTTAGTATAACTAAATAACTAACATAACTAAATCTTTTAGATCTAATCTAACCTAACCTTAGAAAAATATTAAACTAGCCTGGTATGGTTATATAATGATAAGAAGAATATGATTATAATAAGGAAGATGTTAGAAATTATAAAAAAAAAATTTAACAAAAAATTAAACCGCCGAAAAAACTTAAATGCAAAAAATAATAAACCGTCTTTTTATTAACCTTAATAATATAGTTTTTTAACTAATGTCAGTATACCTAAGCAATTTTGTGTCGGCGCCAGTGCCCTCACGTGTGTGCCAGATCGCGTTTAGGAAGTTGATGTCTCGCTGACATTAACTTCCTAAACGCTGCACCGCCGCCACGCGTCACGCTTTACGTAATTAATTAATTTGCTTGATTGGCGCTGACTCAAAATTACTTAGGTATACTTACATTAGTTAAAGAACTTAATTATTAAGGTTAATAAAAAGACGGTTTATTATTTTTTTTTATTCAGTTCTTTCGACGGTTTAATTTTTTGTTAAAAAGTTTTTATTTCATAATTTTATGTCGCTATAATCTACTAATTCCTACATGCTTAAATAAATCAATTCTGTCAAAAGTTATGCGTGGTCATAGATATAATCAGTGAGAGAACAATCAATCATTCTCTGTTTTCGTACCCTTAGAGTCGAATTTTTTTCCCCAAATATATGGGACCACCATCTTTCCAATAAAAAAAGAATTTTTACAATCGGACTACTCTGTAAAAAGTTATGCGTGGTCATACATAAAAAAAAGAAAACAAATATAACACGTCGAATTGATAACCTCCTCCGTTTTTTCGTCGGTTAAAAAGAGGGGTAGACCAAAAAATATGGATGGAATATGTAAAAGATAATATGGCAAAAGGGGTATCAATGTTGAGATGATGACTAATAGAGGAGAGTGCAAGGAGAGAACTTGTTATGCCGACCCCATATAGCTTGGGATAAGGGCAGAAAGAGGAACCCCTAGTCGTTTAATCAAGTCCTGTTAGACGTCTCTTTCGCTGATTGGAGCTGTTTTAAATCATGAATATTAATACACATTGCACAATCTATGGACCCATCTTTTTTGGTATGATTGCGAACTACGCTGCACGTAGCAGTGCTGCCGCGGCACTGCAGCGGCAGCGATGCTGCCGCGGCACTACCGGTCCCCATACAAACTCTATCGCGCAGCAGGGCTGCCGCTGCATTGCTGCCTAGCTCGGAATGTACTCTCATATAGGCTTATAGAGATTGTATGGGGACCGGTAGTGTCGCGGCAGCAATCCTGCGTGCACGTAGTTCGGAATCATACCTTAAGACTACACACTGAAAAATATAATGTCGTACTGTCACCTATCGTTAGACAGGGGTTCCTTATGAAAGTATGAGATCATTGTAGTTATCATAGCCGAGTCAACTCTATGACTCATCTGCTCTTACTATATTAATTTTACGACTCAAATACTCTCTGCAGTTTCCAATTATATATTAAATGGCAGAACCACGTTTGCCGGGTCCATTTTGATGGATTTTGGTAGTCATAGATTGAACCTTGGAGAAGGACATAGGCTACTTTTTTTAATTCATATGGTAAAACAACGTTTGCAGGGTCAACTAGTTCCTAATAAATGTTCAAGAATTGTTTTTGACCTTACAATTCAAATATTCGAAACTGAATTTTACTCATAATTAAAACTTTAGCTGTATTTTCGTCAGTTGTATTTTCGTCACCACTCAATCTTTTGGTAAAAGCGTTAGTAGCTGCATCACTTACATCTAGTAACGTGAACCTTGCGTCTTCTAAATAGCCTTGCCTACTTCACATTTGTGACATAGTGCCTAAAAACATCCGTGCAAAGTCCCCGTAGGAAAGCCATTAGTAACCTTAACATTATAGTGAGTTACGGCATGTTGTGTGCCGGTACGACGCGGACCTCGTCATATCACACATTTGGGCGACGCCAACGCCTAGTGGCCGGGTCACGCAATCCCCCCAATTTCCTAAATGACCACCCAACAAAGGTATTACACACCCTGCATTATTCCAGTTACATCTATTACACGTTAATTACATCATTTATACATTTGACACTTAATTACACGCCAATTATGTAAGTATTATACGTAAGAACTGTTTGTTTCTGTAATGTAATATCACTAATGTCTACTACTACTTTACTATTCTTTTTTTAAAACCTTACATACATAACAATAATATTATAACTACATTTGTTTTATTACTACATTCCATATTCATAAATTTTAAGATCGATTCATGCACTATAATTTAATTTTTTTTTTGCATATTAGCGTTTCCTGTAACTAAGATTAAAAAATAATCACAGGGAATAACATAAATGTTGAATCATACAATCAACTAGTTTTATTAAAACATCTGAAATTAGCAAAAGAACGTCTTGATCAAATTATTTCTTAAAGCTATGTAATTGGTTATATTCGTCTATTAGAGTTCACAACGCCAGTCTTTTTAATACATGCCATGACTATAAATGTGGATAACTTCTAGAAACTTATTCCAGGTCTTAAAATTATGCAAAATAATCATTCTAGAGAACTTTTGCGTGTAAGACTTAAGTGGCCGTTAGTAAATATATGAATGCTCAGTCGACGGAAGGCATTGCGATTTTAGAATCATACATTATAATTAGGTATATATTAAAAATGCATGCAGTTCCTCTGAACGCCCACCGTATTCCGTAGTATATACTTAAACGCTGTTGCTGAAATAATTATAATAATACCGGGTATTAAAAGTGTATGAATGCGGCAATAACAACGCGTTTAACTACACGGATGTCTAAATGGCCGCATAGGTCCGCGAGACGCTTTCCATCCTAGAACGACGATGATAAATGAACTACTCTTTCTGCTAGTTTACGAGCATTGACAGCAAAGAAGGGGCTATTCTCAGACGACAGTTAAAATCTAAATTAAGTTGCATCTATGTATGTCAATTATTTTCTTGCGATCAATAAAAGAAAATATTATGTAAGACTAGGAGCCATTTTATCCGTGCAGGGGCGGAGAAAGAATACTAACTTCTGCGGCCGGGGTTGGCCTATCGGAAAAGGCGACAAAACAACCCACCCTAGCTACGTGGTAGGGCCTCAAGCCCGTCTGGATGACGACCACCTTTGGTCTTAAGTATGCCGCCATAATAACTTTGTGTTGTGTTCCGGCATTAGTGACCCAAGTTCCTGTACCTTTATGGGACAGCAGCATGTTCGCGATGCCACTGGCATTGCAAACATCAAAAGGCGATGGTAACTGCTAAATTCTAAGCAGGCCGTCAGCCTGTCTGTTCTCCTACAGCAATAAAAAAATAGCACGAAATTGTTCTGTGTATCTTTGACTCCATACTTCGGATGTAACTGAAAACAAATGCTCGAAATATTAATAATATGACATAATAAACTAAACATAAAATATAAGGGTTTATTTATTTTGATATATATATTTTTAACAGTTTCCCTGCTCTATGTGAAAATCTGTATTGCAGGGCAATTTTAAAAGCATACAGCCGTTACACACATAAAATAGAAGAAACGTATAGCTTTCTTGGGCATAGAACCCACGTAACGACAGTACAATGCCACTTGGTCAAAATTCGTGTCTAATGCCTCAACTATTTGTTTAACATCTAATTTATATTTTATATTCACATGGGTAGTTTAGAATATGGCAAGGGCAATAAAGTTTTTCATTTAAAAAAGTACTCTGGAGAAAAAATAAATTCACAACCCAAGATCAAATCAACGAACCCCATGAATAATCCAGCTATTAAGGGGTTGTACGTACTCCTGTTCCAGACGGTTTACTTTATAATATTTTTTCAGAATTCTCTGCTGTTATTTCCGAAAGTATAAAATCTTACGATTATATAATCTATTAAAAATACATTTATCACAAATCGGAACCAGTATTTTCGATTTCATCGGTATAAAAACTTCATGAGAGCTATTAGTTATGTATTATTAATATCAAAATATATCATAAACGCATTGATTACCTTGTAATCAATATTATCTTCCTGTCCGTATTCCACATTATGTGGCGTAGGCACAACAGGTTCTCTCCTTCCACTATCCTCTGTTAGCCATCATCACAACCGTGTCTGCCACGTTATCTTTAACACCGTCCTTCTGTATCCATCCACTTTCATTTCTAGCATTTACGCCTCAACAACTTGTAGTTGACGTTAGACACAAACAAATTTTTGACCACATGGCATTGTATTGTCGTGACGTGGGTTCGGTACCAAAAACGTTTGTTTTGTTTTGTATATGTGACGGCTAATGTATGCGTTGTATGTTTGTAAATTTATATATATCTAACAAAACTAATCTTTCGGGCGTTTGTCGGTTGCATCCGAAGCCTTTATTTCAGAGTCAAAGATAGAGGGAATATTTTCATATTACGTTGATTGTTTTCCAGAATATTTTCTTTTTCTATTATGTCAATCACCATTTCCATAACTCTATCAAGCAATCATAGAAAATGGCACTAGACGATGAGCTACATGTTATAATTATGTTCAATGTAGATGATGACGTAGATGTCAATGTAAATTACAGTTCTAATATTCAGTATCTTCTCCTGTCCTGTAAATGTATTCAACCCCGATCCTATAAAAGCCCACAGGCCCTTACTATCAAATGGGCCGCCTATCTGCCGTTCTCCTAAAATGAAAATAATATTAAAGTCCGTCATTACAGTCGAGTACGGGCTTAGCCTTAATACCTCTTTATTCACTTACAATTTGTTCTAATAATAATTGCGACTAAGTACTCCATTTGATTTAGAAAGTACTGAATATCCTATTTTGAGTAAGGATGCTGTAGAGCCGGAGGTGCATGCGAAAGGATATTCCTCCGCCCGGCTGTCCGGCAGTAAAGGAACATTATCTATCCGTGCAGGGGCGGAGAAAGATTACTAACCTTTGCGGCCTGGGTCGGTCTGTCGTAAAAGGATAGATAGGCAATTTGATTCATAATAATAATAAGTTAAATAATCAGATGAATTCCGATACACAAATACAACATATATTTAATGCTAAAAAGATTTGAGTGCATATATAGGTATAATAAAAAAAACTGATTTTATAACTATTACGTGTACGATGTATTTTGACCCGAGCAACGTCGAGTTTCACTGCTAGTTTTTAATAACTGCAGATCCCGATTACTTCAATAACTTAGGTTTAACTAAAACTAGTTGGTTACTAGAGTAAACCGGTTTAAAAATTTCTAATCCATTCGAGAATGGTGATTTAGTCCGAAAATACGACTAGTTGATGAGTTTAATCATTTGACAGACTTGTTGAACATTGTTTGAGCCGGACTATTATAGATATTAGCTTCAAAATGACTTTACCCTACTAATAAGCCATGCTACGTGTTTCTTCTACCCAGAGTTCCATGATATATTTTTGTCTCCGTTTTTAATTTTAATTTATTTATTATAAACATTTTTTATCTATGACGACCCCAGTGGCTTGGCGGTTAGCGTACGTCAGAATGCCCGCAGAGATCACGGTTTCGATTCCCGTATCGCGTCTTTTTATGTATTTATTTAAACAAGAAAATATTTAGGACCCATAACACATGCTTTGAGATTAGATGACTCTCTTTGAATTTTCCTAGTATTTATTTATTTTAAAGGCGAGTGGGACAAAATGGCGAATACGTTATTAAAACAGACAATACAGAACAAAACACGTACAGTGAAATTCTCAAAAACGACTTCAATATTTACTGGATCGAAATAAACCCATTGAACTGATATTTTTGGTACTGAATAAAATTATTTAATTTACAAAAATACGTGTAACACAAAACAATATTTAATATTAATGCACAGAGCGCCATCTAGTCCCAAAGTAAGTAGCATAGCATTTATATATTTACACCCAAACGCGGGACGTGAACCGGTGACCTCCGCTAACGTACCGAAGTACGTTAGCCATTACGCCACGGAGGTCATTATATTAATATATAATTAATTAATATATAAATCAAACCTTAACGCAACAACATTTTCAGAATTGTTTTTAATTTTCAAACTTGGATTGAATTTAAGAATAAATACGCGCCGAATAAAAATTTAATTAAACAGAGTTATTGAACCGATAACAAACTCTCAAAAATGACATTCAAAAGGGTTTTAATTTAGAAAATAAATGAACAAAATGTAAATATAAGTGTATAATAAAACATAGAAGAGTGTTAACATGATTTTTGTGAATAGTTGATATTAATAAGAAGTATATAAAGTGGAAAATGGTGGTTCGAGCGAAGGGGAGGTGGTTCTCTCTTTTATTCACCGCGCTGCTGCTGGGACGAGCATTCGCAGGTATGTTCAATAGAATTGAAGGGTTGTAATTCTAAAGGGTCTAAGTGCCAATTTCATGTTTTAGAGATATAACAAAAAAAGGTTGTGCGAAAGTGCGTTGGTACTTAGACCGCGCCACAACTTCATCTGTGTATGAGTGAAAAATTAAAAGAGATAGGCATTTGGATCCATTTGAATATTATTAGGCTTGGTACATAGATCGTATTGTTGTAATAATATCGATTTAATTTTTTTTGGCACTTAGACCCTTTAGAATTACAACCCTTCAATTTATAAAGGTAAATATTAAGATCAAAGAACACGCGGAATATATGCGGGTAGTCTTTATAAAAATACAACTACAATTTGACTCATTTCACTCGACGTTGAATAATTTCTCGCTGGTTTATATTTAGTTTGATTTAGTCCAGTTTTAGAATACCACTGGATATTGATTAATTTTGACATGTATTTGTTAAGGGTTTTTAAAGTAAGCAACTAGAATATTCTAACCTAAATGATGAAACAGGCCTGCTGCTATGACTTAAAACAACTTTCTTGGATTTAAAGCAACTTTCCACATTATTTATAATACAGTATTATAATACAGTTTTATTTTACAAAATACAAGTATTGTTGATGCGACGTGGATAATAAAAAATATTACTATATTTTTATACAATTTAACTAAAGATGCCATACGTATATCGCAAATAATGTGATTAAAAATATGAATAATGTAATATTTTTTACGAGTAATCTTAAATTAAAAAATTTTCCTTGATACGAATATAAATTAAAGACGACTGGATTCTAATAATTTTAAATCAGATTTTGTGGTGTCATTTATAGAAAGCTCCAAAAATATCTCTCATGTCAAATAAGTTTAGTTTTTAGTATTATGATAAATCTCTGATTTCTGATCAATTCAAACCCGGTGATGTATTGGACATCCTGACGTACTTTAGACGTGAACGGAATTTCATAAAAGGTTTTAAACAAATGTTTAATCTCATAAATGCTATATTACTCGAATATGAAAAACCTCAAACTAGATGATGAATTAGTACATAGGCTAGGTGGAAGAGTTCCAAGCCCGAATGGATGTCAACCTTTGGTTTTAAGTATGCCACCATAATAACCTTGTGTTGTGTTCCGGCTTTAGTGATCATGGTTACAATATTCCTACGCGGACAGCAGACGCGTGTAAGCACAGCCCCTGGTGTCGCAAAGCGATAGTAACTACTAAGTAACTATGAACCTGAATACAATTAAAAACTGAACTATATTGTGTCACACTTAACAATACAAAAATATGATAATTATTTCTGAACAGCACTTTTAGTTAAATTTTCGTCATTTCGAATTTGCTTAATACAGCAAGCTGCTTTACATATAATATTCTCCAAGCGAACGTAGTTCAAAAAGTACCAACATTGAATAAGCTTTTCTAGTGGATATCGCTAAGTTCTAACTTGCATTTGCACTAAAACTCTAAGGCCGTACGTTTAATGTTAACGTGTCCACTTTATGGACCTTAGTTTAACTTAATGTTATTGCCAGTTGAACTACTGCACTATTTATGTAGTTAATGAAAGTATACTTTCCTTAGTTCTGAATTTGCCGCGCTTCTCATGCAAGGCGCGCGGTCTTTATTATTTTAATATAACTAGGTAGCATTTAAGAACAATAGCTAACGTGCGAAATATAAGACAACTGTTTAAACACATAATTGAAAAATAAAAGTTTTCTAATTACATTGCAGTTTTATAAAAAAGTGATAAAGTGATAATAGTAAACTTTAATTGTGTTTTCTGTTTTTACAGAGCAATATTTTGTTTATTTTATCACCACACAATAATTGTCTTACAAAACAACAATTGAAGTTTTTTTGATACAAATTAATTTCAATCATTACAACAGTAAAAGATTCTGAATTGAATAATATAGAATATTTGAATCGTTGAGATATGAAAGAATAAACAAACATTTGCATTTGATATCAGGGTCTGTTTTAACCTCCAGTGCGACCAAATAAATTCCTAATGAAGCTTTAAAGTGCATAATTTCTCTGGGATCTTATAGAACAATGTGACCTAAGAAGGTTGAATTTATTTTAAGGGCTTACAGAATAGGATCTTTACAGTTGTAACATAATTTGATCGTTTTAAAAAGTACATTGTCTTCGATCAGAATTAGACTGTAGGCTTTATGGGTTTTTGCTACAAGTATAATATCCCGCTTGGTTTCAGTTCCTTAATCGTGAATCATTGAGCAATGTAGAGGAAAAGGCAAACCAGTGGTAGGGTAACGGGAATAAAATATTACAGTATATGGCACGCAACAAAAAATACTGCCGTTATTTTTTGCCCTCGTCTGATGAGAATGGATGCGGCCTTACAAAATTCAGTGCCATTCGTGATTTATAATTCCTTGTTGTAAATATTTTTTTCTATCTTTATCCTTATGCAAGTAAAGGGGTTGTAAGCAACCCCACCAAGACCAATCTGAACCAAAATAAGCTGCTAGTGGCACTTTGTGGAAAAATTGACCGGGCTCTTTCATTTTAGAGACAGAATGTCAGATGGCAGTTTCTTCAATAGCATTTTCACCCTGAGCTATAATCAAACTGGATACAAATAAAACATTTTACGGCATAAATAAAAATATACAATTGATAAATTTCTAATTCCAAAACAACAAATAGGCACACGATAAAATTTTTTTTTGGAACTCGTTTTATTACCACAAACTAAGGAATCAGTATTGAAAAACAGTCACTTCTCATCAAAAAATCGAAAAACCCCTGAAATTTCGTTTTGAATGAGTTTAAATTTTTTTTTACATTTAACCAAAAATATAACTAATGCCAGTTAATTGTGAATATTATAAGGTATCATTTAACGAATATTGATATTTAAAATTAAAATTAAATTTCTTTAGCTATTGTGTTTAGGGCAACATGCATGTTTTCTACCCTTTAAGAAGAAATTGTTAATTGTTAGAAACAAAGATGTAAAATAGAAAAATGTTAAAAAAAGGTTTATTCAGTATCACGTATTTCCTCCCCGGGCTCTTATCACTGCTTCCATGCGGTGCCTCATGGAACGGATAAGCGTCGCGACCTTGTGTTGTGGGATGTTATCCCACTCTTCTTGTAGAGCCTATTTTAAGCTGGCCAAACGTCTCCAGAGCAGGATCTTTCACTCTGACTCGTCTCTTCAACTCATCCCATAGGCGTGTTAGATTCATATCCGGGCTTCTTGCTGGCCAGCCTTTGTTCAGATATTCATTTATAATGCCTGCGGTATGAATCCTAGCATTGTCCTGATTCAAAATGAAGGCTTCGCCAATAAAATGTACGTAGGGTACTACATAAGACTCCAGTGACTCTCTGTCGATGCAACGTGATCCATTTAATGACGGTAACCGAGGTCCAGATACAAACGCAATTTCAGTTTTTCTATCGCCGCTTATACCTCCCCAAACCGTTCATGAACCGCCACCGTAACTGACACTTTCTTCAATGCAGCACTGTGCAAAACGGTCTCCCTCTCTGCGGTACATTCTTCCGTCATTACCACACAGGATAATCTTACTCTCGTCAGAAACGAGAACATTGTACCTTTGAAGGTTTGACCAATTTAAGTGCTCAAGTGCAAAGTTGAGGCGCGTTCTTCGGTGGTCTACCGTTAATTTTGGGCCACTAGCTGGTTTACGAGGTTTCATACCACGCTCCGCTAATCTTCTTCTTATGGTAGAATCGCTTACAGTCAATCCTCGAACCTCACGGAGCCGTTGCTACAGTTGAATAGAGATAAAGTGGCTATTTATTAGAGAAACTGACACAATATACCGGTCATCTTGGTCAGACGGGACTCGATGTCCACCAGATCCTGGACGGCGAGTAAACATACTAGTCTTACGATAACGCTGATACACTCTATTGATAGCAGAGAGGCTTAGATGCAATTGTGCAGCCACAACACACTGACTATTCCCTGCATCCAGCCACGCCACGATTTGGGCGGCTTCTGTAAGCTAGATCTATATTTTTTTGGAAAAAAAATCTCTTTAGAAAGAAAGCTTAGTTAACAATCACGCTCAGCTGAGCTCAGTTAAAAAAAACGATAATATATGCAAAAACAAATGTGATTAAGTGAAGAAATTCCGACGGAATACACATTGAAAACAATCTCTACATTCATTTATTGTATGAAAATTCCAAAATTTAAGTTCTAATTTGGAATTCTGGTACACCATTGTATAGACTAAACTGACAGCTATTTATTGGCATATTTTTTTAATGATATCAATCCTCTTTTTCCTTTAAATGCCGCCTGAATAATACTTGCAGTGATGTTTCGGTTTTTTTGATGAGAAGTTTATTATTGTTATAAATACCGTATCTCTCTGTATTTTTAAACAATTTACATTGCAAACATTTACGGCAATATTCGATTAATATTAAATTCGCAAAAAGTTGTTGATGCTGTTCTTCACGTCTTTTAACTTCATAGTACATTTTCAAACAGACGAAGTCACGGGAAGATACGTAGAACTTCTCTAAAAGCTATTAAAGTTTGTTAATCGAACAGCCTTAATACACCTCAAACACCAGCACACACTCACCAATTAACCTCAAACACTTCACCTAACGTGTAATTAGCCCTAACTCTAATTAGATTTTCAATAAATTTCTTTGAGACTTTAAGTTTCTCCTTTGTAAGTTTAATTTAAAAATTTCAACAATGGACTTAATCTGGATTGTTTTAAAGTAAAGGTACTATCGACTCGCATGACAAGCTTAGTTTGAGTTTATCGTACTAGAAACTGCGCAAAGTGGAGTCCAAAAAAGCAAAGCATAACTCTAAAAAGGGATGAAAAAGACAAGGATGATATAATAGTTTCTCAATGATCATCACAAAATGAGTTTATTATTGAATACAGCAACAGTGACCCTGTTGCTTTTTCTAACGATTCCTTTTATGGTCTCGTCATTTCTTTAGCCAACAAGGGACAATAAAAAGGATAAAATAGACTTATCTAAAAGAACGCCATACAGTGGGGTACTGTTTATCACATAAAACTGAAGAAGAAACCGAACGGAATTCTTCCTTTGCAGTCTGAAATCTAAAAATTAATAATTAATTAGTCGCCTTTTTTGACTCCCTAGAATAGAGATGGGTTAAATTAATTTTTATTTATAAAATTAGATTCCATATCAAAATTTATTGCAACAACAATGAAAGCGCACGGATAGAATAGTATGGTTACTAGAATAGATGGAAGGATTGCATTAAAGATTATAGGATGACAAAAATGTCAATGTTAAGATTACGACTCGCACGCACGCACATGTTGTACCCACCCCACATGATGTAGGGCACGGCAAGAAGAATTAAATGCAACTCATCCAAACTTCTCATCCAAAATTAAAAAACATAATTCAAATAAATATATCCGAATAACAATACAGTCTGTTTCTCTGTATAAAGCAATTTATCTATGCTAATTTACTGAATTGTGAATTGAAAAATAGATAAAGTAGAGCCTATCTCGAAGAGGGCTCAAGGGAAAAATTTCAAACAGAAATAATAATAATGTGAGCTCACCGTAAGGTTTCCTATTTTGAATATCGCGATCGAGATCATATTGATATTCCTGTGACGCTTTTATACGTATTTTAGGACCGTAAGATGCGATACAAGCAGGAGCTGTGTGTATGTACTGGATGCGTCTTCTGTATTAATAAATAATCTCATATTTATATTTCTCATAGCGCCAGTCTTCATTCCCACATTTACGTTTCACGAAAACATTCCTACGTTTACGTTTTACTGTAATTATTCACAGCAAGAGTGACAATCTCAAGAAGGCGTACTCACTATTAAGGATACCGAAGACCATGAAAAGTGGAGACAGAAAGAAAGAGTCAGAAAACTGACACTGAGCTACAAAGAAGAAGAAGAGTTTTGGATTGAGATCAGGTCTTAATGCGTGTAAAATGATAATTAAAACGGCATAAATGACGTAAATATGGTATAGAGAGAACAAATTGTTCCAGAATCCATAGTAGGGACGTGAAGGAGCCATATATGCTTCTTACTATATGGTACCTATAAGTAGGACAAGTCAAACTTCTTTTTTTATTTCAAATCATCATTATAACTCTAATGGGTTGGTATAGTTATTTTTACGCGATGGACTGATTTATTTTACATAATATAATAAACAAAGAAAAATAGTACGATTTTTGTTTACTGATATATCTATTTTAGTGTAAATAATGATGTCCTTTTAATTTGTATACATATAATGATTTACCTATACCTATATATGCCGTTACTAATTATTTATTAAAACAAAACTTTTTCTACTTTGCGCTATCTTTTCATCAGGTTTTTTATTTATTTTGTAATTATTGATGCCTGGTATTGATCGCTTGAAGCTATAGACGCAGATTGTTTCATCGTGCTGGTTTCGAATTTAAATGTATTTTACATTTGTCATACATTGTGTTCTATAAAGATATATTATATATACAGAGTTATTTGTATGTAGACGTATTCCCGTGAGGAGGTGATAGGGGTGACTATTTATGATAATTTTAACCCACATATGCATTATGCAAAAGTGAACCATTTTTTAGTTATCATGTTTTTTAGCTTTTTTCTAAATAAGTCAAAAATGCAACATCAAAAATTTATTAAAAAAAGGTATCATTTTAAATCTCATTTATCTTTTGATTTATAAAACGATTAAATGTTGGTTATTTATCAATAGTAAAACAACCACTATCGGTCCAAATTTAAAAATGCGAGACGAAAAACGGTAATATTTCAATATTTTTTTGAGATTTTTTCCAAAAAAAGCCTTAAAAACAAAAGAAAACGTTGTGAAACTTGGCTTGCAGATTATTTTAAAAACAACCGTTTTCTTAACTCTTCAAAAATGCATAACATACAACTACGAACTTATTTCAAATAAACTGACAAAAGATGACAAAGAAAGCAGGCGGAAATTCGTATTGGAACTAAACTTAAAACTTCTTTAAAATTTCCATAAAATTAATTAAAAACAATACCCAATGTAAATAAAACAAAAAATACAAATTCAAAATAAAATTTAAAACCAGCAACAGTTTAGTAGTAATAACAATTAACAATTAATAATAAATAACAATTAAGATATTTTGTAATTTAGCCTAATTAAAATTCTTGCTCGAAGTGACTTCCCCTATTGCGAACGCAGTCGCATTTTTTTCTGAGTTGTGACTTAAGTACCGAAGTTCTATCCTTACCATTATACTCCTGTGCAAGTTATTCACGAAGAGGACCCTGAAAAGAGAGTTGATTTCTGTAGATTCATGTTAAATACGGATTTAGAAGACGAGTCTTTCTTGAAAAAATTCCTATGGACCGACGAATCTAAATTCGATCAAGATGGAATTACCATAATGAATATTATTGGAGTGAGGAAATGCACAAAAATCCTGATAAAAAGAGGCCAAAAGGGTCGCAACGCCGTTTTTCGATCAATGTGTGGGTGGGAATAATTGACGACAATTTAATCGGACCACATTTTTGACCAAGCAATCTAAATGCTGCAGAATACGAATTTTTTTTGACAAATGAAATGTTTGACCTCCTCGAAGACGTGCCTTTGGCTACAACGCAAAACATGATATACCAGCAAGATGGATGTCCTGCACATTTTGGTGTTAATGTTAGGCGATGGCTCGATAGCCATTTTCCTAATCGTTGGATAGGCCCCCTGCTTCCTTAGTGATATTTTTTTCAGTTTCTTTGAGATAAGTTCTTTGTTGTTACATAGAATGCATTGTGGAATAGCTAAGAAAACGGTTATGTTTTTAAAATAATCTGCAAGCCAAGTTTCATCACTTTTTTTGTTTATAAAACATTTTAGTGGAAAAAAATCTCAAAATAAAATATTGAAATAGAAAGAAAGAGAGAAAGAAAATATTTTATTGGTAAAAAATGACAAATACATACAAAAATCTATATAAAATAAAAACTAAGATAAACATTTTATCGTTATCGGTATGTATAATAAGTTAGGGGATATCTATTATCATTATTATTTTGTTTGCCAATATCTGTCACTTCTGTATCCAATAAGGCCCGCTCACTCAGCATAATGCGAAGTTGAAACCAATCTAATTTCGACTTGACGCTGGTTTTTAGTGGGGGCCTTAACTAAGATCATAGTTGGCCCTTTAGATTTTGATAAAATTATTTGGTTTTAAAATTAATACAGTACGAAACTTAAAAAAAGGTAAATACATTATGTTAGCAAAAATATTAGATTTAATTGATGTAGCATTTTTGACTTATTTTGAAAAAAGCTAAAAAATATGATAACTAAAAAATGGTTCACTTTTGCTTTGCTTTTTGTTATAAGTGATTAAAATTATCGCAAATAGTCATCCCTATTGCCTCCTAACGGGTATACGTCAAATTACCAATAACCCTGTTTATTAATGATTAATGTAAAATTAAATATCTTAAGGTATTAGAAAAATGTCGTGAGGACGTGTTTATCTCTGTACAGGGAGTAAGAATATTGATATAACAACCATTGCTAGGTGGTAGAGCCCTGAACCCGTCTGGATGGCAACCTGATATTTAAATATGAAGCCATAATAACCCTGTACAGTATTTCGCGATAACCGACCAAGGTCCCAAATCCCTACAGATGGCAGCATGTTAGCGATGCTCCCGGCATCGCAAATATCCATCCTCAAGTGCCTTTCCAACTAGTGAAGGTTGGCAACCAACTTCTGGAATTTTTGTCTGTCTTTAGCGAGTCGAAACAATTCGTATACGCTCGCTATTCCAGTTCACTCTCGGATGTTACGGATCCACGACTTCTTTCACCGACCAACTCGCCATTTACCGGCAACCTTGCCCATCATTATAAGTTGCAAGAGGCTATATCTATCGTGCCTGAGCACGTGACCGAGATATGCAGGTTTTCGTCTCTTGATGAGAGATAAAAGTTCCCTTTTCCGTCCAGCTCGCCGCAGAACCTCCTCATTTGTGACTCTATGCGTCCAACTTATCCTCAACATACGCCTGTATGCCCACATTTCAAAAGCTTCAATACGCTTCCTGAGGTCTTCTTTAATAGTCCAAGACTCGCATCCGTACAGAAGTATAGGCCAAATGTGACAGTGCAACAGTCGTGTACGCAAGTCGATCTTTAAACTTCAGCAGCATAGTACGGATCTCATGGTATTGAAGGCACTACGAGCAATCTCCACGCGGGCTCTTATTTCCAACTCACTATCCCAGTTTTCCGTGAGCCATGTGCCTAAGTATTTATACTTATGCACCCGCTCGAGAGATCGCCCTGACACTGTAATAATCGGGTCAATATTGAGATTCTTGGAAATCACCATAAACTTAGTCTTGCCGACATTCATCCGAAGGCCAGCCCTTTCACTACACTCGTTAACTCTGTCGACGATCACCTGCAAATCTGCTGCTGTAGATGCAATAAGGACTGCAAATATACATAGGCGACGGTAACTACTTACTATTAAGTGAGCCGTCAGACTGTCTGCAGATCCTCAACAATTAAAAAAGAAGTAAATAAAAACTAGAATTTACTTGCTATAGCCTACGATTATTGTGCTAATTCAAGTTGTTCTTTCAAAACAAAAATGCGTCTTGCATTCACCCTGTCCAGAAAGGTCACGCTTCAATTAATTATATTTTCTTATTTTCTTTTAGTTTGCAGGTCTTTGTAACCCTTCATTTTTACTACCTACGTTATTTTTAATACAATTTATCATAAATGAATGTAGTCAATTCAAAAAATAATAACCGAAACAGTCAAAAAGCTAAAAGACTTAATTTCCGCCTCGCTTTCGAATACCTTCATAAACAATACAAAAGTGTAACAACTTTATACAATAGCGAGTTGGTAAATCGGCTTATCGCAAGATGCGATCTCTTTCACGCAAACTTATACAGACAAGAGAGTTATTTGTATAATACGCGTTTATGCAAGATATCATCTAAATGTAAAGTTATAAAAGACCTGTCTTTTACAAGGAAGATATATTTTCAGAAAATGTTGCAAACAAAGTTAGGACTTTCTTTAGATTTATAGTATCATATTCTATTTTTTATCCGTGCAGGGGCGGAGAAAGAATACTGACCTCTGCGGCAGGGGTGGTCTGTAGTAAAGGCGACTAGACCACCCAAGCTAGGCAGTAGGGCTCCAATCCCGTCTGGGTGGTAACCACCGCTGGTTTTTTAAATATGCCACCACGATAACCTCGTGTTGTGTTCCAGCATAAGTGACCATTACGCGGATAGCACCGTGCTATGCCCCTGGCGTTGAAGCCATAGGCGACGGTAAATGCTAAATTCTAAGTGGACCATCAGCCTGTCTGCTGTTCTACAGTAATAAAAAAATTATTTTAGATAGAAATAAAATAAAAAGATGTGATCTGATTCAAATGCCTTATTGTAGGTGACAAGTTACATTTCAGGGCAATAATAAATTTAAAAAATTACACACACTTGCCCTGGATGAAAATATTTCGCAGGGCTTGTTTATAAACACTTTTTTTCAATTGCCTGTTGGAAACAGTTGCAGATACAGGAGAAGTATATATATACGGAATAACTCAGAATTGCTGAAAGCTAAATCTTTAGTCATAAACTAAAAATCGTATTACATTGAATCAAGTGAAACTTATATAGATATTTTGCTTCGTGGTAGGGCCCCAAACCCTGTATGACAACCACACTGGGTCTATAAGTATGCCATCATAATAACCTTGTGTTGTGTTCCGGCATTAGTGACCCAGATTTCTGGATCCCTATGTGATGACAGCAACGTGTTCACAGTGCCCCTAGCGTCGCAAACATACATAGGCGACGTTAAATACTTACTATTAAGTGGGTCAGAATGTCTACTATTCCCCAGAAATAAAAAAAATATGAGTAATAATATCACCAGCTAATAATATCTTAACACTTAACAAGATGTTGCTAACATGTTCTTAGTTTGGAAGTTGGATTCGCAGTTCCCTTATGACCGTTTAATAACATGCCAGTGAATTGTTGCTTGTGAAATATTAAGGTACCCGTTAGAATTATATTTAGAAATGGGTTCCGTGGGTAGCCATCTTTGTTAGAAATGTATTAATCGTTAAGTTTATATTTTAGACCATTTACTAAATTTTAAAATTGGAAAATTTAAAAACTAATGTGTTCTTTTTTCTCCGTACAGGGGCTTAGAATGATTAATCCTGAAGCCGGGGGCGGCTTTTCGTAAAAGATGACAAAACAACCTTAGATAGGTGGTAGAGCTTCAACCCAGTCTGGATGACAACTAGGTCTTTAAGCATACCACCATAATAACCTTGTGTTGTGTTTTGGCATAAGTGATCCTGGATCCAGTTCCCACTCGAAAACAACTAATGCTAATAAATATTAGCCAAGGCCAAATGGCCTTGTGAGTAACTTTGCTTTCAGCGGAGATTAACCACTCGGATGACGAAGATAAGAAAATAAATCAATGTAAATAAGCAAGCAAAACTTTGTAATTTATATAAATGTATTCAAATAGATTTTTAATCTCTCAGATGTCCTCAAAACACCATTCCAAAGTTTCCTCACAATCTGGCATAGAACTAGCTTAGGCCTGTGGTCCTATAACGACAAACATACAAACGGTCACTTTTAATTAAATATTGAAAACATATTATGTACAATGTGTTTTGTTTATTTTTATATTATTATTTTATAAATACTTTGTTAAATCTACGGAAAATGTAATATAGTGCACAAGAGTTGTTATATCATGAATCTGTTAATAATATGACTACTAATACGAGTAAATATAATCTAGCCAGCTAATCTGCAAGACGCGAGAGGCATGTCACATTTTCACTAGTTAAGTGGCGGCAATCACTAATTGTATCAAGAATTTAACGAACGCAGTACCATTAGCGTCACATGCCGTTGTCCAATTAGTTCTAAAATTAGATAACCTATCAATTATTTTGGCTTTGAGGAAACATCATCTATCTTTCTACATACTATTATATGATAAGATTCTGAGCTATATTCTCCGCCATATTGGAAGCAATTTCTTATGATAATTCGAGCGTTTGGATACAAAAGTATATCCGTGTAAACGTTTTACAAATGATTTGTTACACTTTTACCCACGATTACTTTCTCTCTCTCTTTCTTTTAGACATGATTTATTACACTACTGTTGCCGCGTTACGTGGAAAATTGATCTAAAATTCGCACTCGAATCCTTACGAATGTTATGTTATATTTTAAAATAATATAATTATGAGACTTACAAACATGGGCGCTACACAATATGGCTCTACACATGATACAATATTATTGTATTGTTTATCCACCGAAAGCTCTGTTAGCTGATAAGCAGCTGAAAGCTGATATTTATAACAAACCAAAACACTTACAAATCTGGTGAGGAAACCGTATCTTCAAATCATTTAAATGTATACTCGTTTTATATACATAGATATTTCGTTTCTTAGAACAAAGCTTAAGAAAGTTTCCAAGTAAGAAGCAAAGAACAAAATTATTTGATCAAATAAACATGGGATACAGTGAACTTGCAGATACTGTGGAATGGCTCCAGGGGACACTTCTGTTTCAATTCCTCGAAAGCGTCGGGCAAAAATTGTATTAAGATATACATGTATACAACTCGGAGCTAAATCTGTTTGAGTGTTGTATAAATAATACTAAAGAGATTGCTTTTGGTGTTTGAAGATATCTTTACAGTTTTAATTGAATTATTAAAATTATATATAAACTTTTAAAGAGAATTATTGCAATGACTAAAAATTCGCAAATTAATCATAAAATATCTTTTGCTAAAAATAAATCGAAAGTGATGTGGTAAATAATAAATCGAACACAATTAAATATCCCTAATGAACCGGTAAAAAAATCAGATTGAGTAATGAAACATATATTACAAACCCCACCAAAATGGCAAATGAATTTAACAATTACTTTGTGTACAATGTGACATCTTTAGACGACGTAGGTAAACGTGTAACTAAGTTAATTCCTCATCAAAATAATTCTATATTTATAGCACCGAGTACGCCTGATCAAATATAAATTATAATAAGTAAATTAAGGAACCCTAGTAGCGTTAGATATGATGGAAGAAGTACAAAAGTAATTAAAGCAATAAAAACTATTTTATGTCATTATTTAAGTTTCTTGATTATTCTAAGCATACTTAAAGGTAAATTTCCTGAGGACTTAAAAATTACTATTATTAAGCCCTTATATGAAAAAGATGATGAGGAAAAAATTAAAAACTATAGACCAATAGCGCTAATTTCAATATTTGTGAAAGTTTTCGAAAAATATTATTATTAAAGAAATAAATACATACTTGGAGAAATTCCATATCTTATGCGATGAACAAAAAAGGTTTTGCCAGGGCAAAACGATCAACGTGGTCATCTATGACTTAATTAAAAGTGCTAAAAACATTCCTATGTCAACTATCTACTTTGATATGGCACAGGCATTCGATTGTGTAGATCATAGTATACTTATTAAAAACTAGAATCTTACGGCACACGAGGTAATATTCTGGATCTAATTCGGTCATACTTAAGTGATAGAGAGCAAATAATTCAAATTTCGCAATTTAATACTAAAACTAAAAAGCTAGTTTCTTTTGTTTCACATCAATGTTTTATAAAGTACGGCGTTCCTCAGGGTAGCGTCCTCGGACCTCTTTTATTTTTACTACGACGTTAAGGCATTCCAACCCCGTGGGAGCGGGGTCGATCAGCTGTGGTGTCTCCCTGGCACCTACTTGCAGCGCTTTATATAGAAGTGGTCGGCCTGTCGCTCATTCGTCTCCACTCCACATTCCGAAAGCGACTCTCATTGGTCGCTTATATTCCGGAAGTGATTCTCATTGGCTGTTCAAACTTTAGATTCTCATTGGTCGTTTATACTCCGGAAATGTTACACTCCAGAAGTGATTCTCATTGGTTGTTTAAAATATTAGTCAGTGTTGCCAATAAGATAATTTTGAGTTGGATATTCAAAACAGTATCTATTTTAATACATGTAATCTAAAATAAGTACTTTTAAAATACCTATTAGACAGTATCCCACGTTTACGGGAAATATTTATAGCTTCCTGCTATTACAATGAACGTTAAAATAATTGATTCGGACTGTAACTACTGTTGTTTTACATGTTACAAACATGTTTGCGTGACCGAGTGTCGATCGGAACTGCTTATCAAACGGAACCTCCCCTGACTGATATCAGTCGGATAAGTTTCTTACAACACGTAATAGCCGTGTACGTCAATGCATGAATGTCTTCATAAATTTATAAATAGGTTTTTCTTTATATTTCTATGATGGAATTCACCTGATATATATATACACATCAAAAAAGTCTGAGCAACACATGTTTACTTAGTACATACTAATTTAAATTTTAGGATGGTGGATGAGCCGCTGTATGGATGAACTTCCTGAAAGCACCTGAGCCTTTCAGTATTTCCGGGCCGACGGTACACTCGCTCCCTTCTTGTATCAGGCCTAAACCCGAATCGCGACTCATCGGAAAACATAATTTTATCCCATTGTTCCTGGGTCCATGTTCTGCGTTCTCTACATCATTCATTTCGACGAGCGCGATTCCCGTGACGTATCGGTGGGCACCTAATTGGGCGTCGAGCTCCTAAGCCGTACTCATGCAGTCGATTTCGCACAGTTTGGGGACTTACATCAACACCACTTGAATTTTGGAGCCTCAAACTTATCTCTCGAGCGGTTAACATCGGCTGGCGTCTTGCAGTCAGTTGTATGTACCGGTCTTGCCGAGTGGTTGTCCTTTTTTTACGGCCTGGATGATGTTCAGCGGGTTCCCTTGTATTATTGTAGTGTTGCCAAAGACGACAAATAACATTTCTATGAATGCCAAAATGCCGAGATACCTGAGATTGATTACTTCCCGCTTGCAACATCCCTACAGGTCTTTGCGTTTTATTTGCCGTCAAATGACGTCGCTCCATGACGTAAAGAATATCTAACAATTCAATTTTGTCGCTAACTTTATTTAAATGGTTGGTAAAATTATAAAATCAAGACTAAACGTAGCAATAAAACTCACTTAAATTCAAACAAATTCTCTTTCATTTAATTTTATGAAAAAAACAAAACATAATCGAATTTTTTTTTACAACCAGCCAGTATGTCATCAATTACAAAAAAGTTTACATACCTGCGAACTTTGAGTGAGTAAGACTAAGAAATTAATTAGTATAAATGGTAAATTTGTAATATCATGCATGCTGCTTAGACTTTTTTGATGTGTATATTTGCCCTGTAACCTCTCTTTAACCTCACCTTATCCCATTATTTGGGGTCGGGTGTCCTCACATTTTTGCGCCAAGTCTTGCGATCTTGGGTTGCTAATTAAGATCTTCCTAGGTCTCTTTGTATAGTTGACCACCAGGTCGATGGAGGGCGGTCTCTATTTTTCTTATTCTCTGGCAGATTTAGAGCAATGTCCACCATATGATCCTTGCTACGCCTTTTGTTATGGCCAAACAGACGAAGATGGTTTTCGGTGACTTTGTCTGCGATTGGTGTGACTTTTATTATTTTATTTATGTTTCACCAAAACAATATTGTTTACATTCACACATACATACAACGTATTACAGATTATATTTATTATAGAAATGAAGAGTATATTCTACAACTTGCCTATTTTATTAAATAATATCTTACTAACCATAATGATGTACTACACTATTACCAATTATAAAAACATATTTATATCAAAGCTATTCAGATTGTAACATAACATTATCTATACATCTATACAAATAAATAAAATTGGAGGGTCTGTTTGTAATATTAAAATAACCGCTTTTTACTAAGTGCATTCGGACGTATACAGGGTACATATACCAAAACAATTTTTTTTATAATATTTGTCTGTTTGTCTATCTGTCTGTTTGTTCCGGCTAATCTCTGAAATGGCTGCACTGATTTTGACGGGACTTTCACTGGCAGATAGCTGATGTATCAGGGAGTAACTTAGGCTATTTTTATTTTAGAAAAAAAAAATAGTTTTTGTTAAAAATGATAAGTTTCGGAAATTTATAATTCCAATTTAAGTTGACCTCAGATTTATATCATCAATCATATGAAATAGAGTTTAGCTTAGGCTGGACTTTGTCGGTTCGAACGTACGTATTCCGGAGGCGCATGGCGTAACTGACTGTTTGCATATTTCATTTATATTTTAGGGTTTCTAGGGTTTGTAATCCAAACTAAACCATAAGATATATCCAAAAATTTTGCCCAAAGTCACTATTCCACGCAGACGGAGTCGCGGGCACAGCTAGTTCTTTATCATAATATCATGATTGATTCCACTAGTCCCAGAACTAGTTTTAACTGTATCTCTGGAATTAGTTTTCCCTCTCTGTTATGTATGTAATGGGGATGGCTTTAGCTACCTTATGTTACTGTTATTTTTCACATTAATTTTTTACCGTCCAACACTCAGACCCATACAGTAGCGCGGGCCGGACTGCTTTTGTGTACACTTTGCCTTTAATTTTTATTGGAATGCGAGGGTTACACAGCACACCACTGAGTGAACGCCATTTTTGCCTTGCGACCTTTATCCTGTGTGACACATCATGGTCAATACTGGCATGGAGTGAAAGCATGGAGCTTAGGTACTTGAAACTTTGTACAGTGGGAATAGGTGAATATCCAATATAGATACCGTCTGGTACGCTATTCCCGCTAAAGGGGCATTTCTTATACTCAGTTTTACTCCTGCTAACTCTGAGGCCATACTTCTCAAGTGATTGTGTCTATGCATTCAATACCTCTTGCAAGTGTGTAGCAGTATCGGTAGCCAAAACGACATCATCTGCGTAAAGCATAGTCTATGGTAAAGGGGAATAAATATTTTTAGTCCAAAAATCTATTACCAGATTAAATAGGAGCGGACTAAGTACGGATCCCTAATGTACCTCTACTTTTACCTCAAAAGCTTCACTATCGCCTGCCAGACTTCGGATTCTAGTAGTATCATTTTTGTACATGTCTTGTATAAGTTCGACATAGTATTCTGGTATATTTTGATTACGTAAAGGCTGTCAAACTAGGTTTCTGGGTACACGATCGAAAGCTTTTTATATTTCTCCATAATAATCCTAATCGTATGTATGGCATCAATAGTTGACCTAGGAGCTGTGAAACCGAATTGGTTGGGGGAGAGTGATGATATGTCAACGAAGTATGTCAACAATTTGTTTATTGATTATTCTTTCCCATATCTTTAATGTATGTGAAATGAGTTTTATACCTGTTTATACCTAGTCAGGTCATAAGTATTGTCACACAGTAAAAACTTTTCTTTTAGAATGCTGGCCACAAAAAAGTTTACTGAATTCGAAAGTCGAATTGTTCATGAAAATAAAAATGTATACTTTTAGAATTTTACTCATTTTTAAATATGGAGTGGACGCTTAAAGAAGACCGTGTTGCAGTTATTGCGTTGCATCTTTGCGGTTACGCGCCAATTCAAATTTTTAACATACTGAAAAATTTGAATATAACCAAAAGATTCGTTTATCGTACCATCAAACGATACAATGAAGACTCTAGTGTAGATGACAGGTCAAGAAGTGGTCGCTCTCGGTCTGTTAGGACTCCAGCAGTGATAAAAGCTGTGAAGGCACGAATTCAAAGAAATCCCAAACGTAAGCAGAAACTGTTGGCCCTTCAGATGGGGTTAAGCAGAACCACGGTGAAAAGGTGTTAAATGAAGACTTAGGGCTTCGGGCATATCGAAGAAAAACAGGACATCGTTTGAATGCTCGTCTAATGGACCTGAGACTGAAGAGATGCCGCGCTTTGTTGAAGCGGTACGCGGGAAAAAAATATCGGGAAATTCTTTTTTCGGATGAAAAAATGTTTACCGTAGAAGAGAGCTACAACAAACAAAATGATAAGGTGTACGCACACAGTAGTGAAGAAGCGAGCAACCGTATTACGCGTGTCCAACGAGGTCATTTTCCATCCTCGCTCATGGTATGGTTGGGAGTTTCTTATTGGGGCTTAACAGAGGTACATTTTTGTGAGAAAGGTGTAAAAACGAATGCTGTTGTGTATCAAAATACAGTCCTGACGAACCTTGTGAAACCTGTTTCTCATACCATGTTCAATAACAGGCACTGGGTATTCCAACAAGATTCGGCGCCAGCTCATAGAGCGAAGAGCACACAAGACTGGCTGGCGGCGCGTGAAATCGACTTCATCCGGCACGAAGACTGGCCCTCCTCCAGTCCAGATTTGAATCCGTTAGATTACAAGATATGGCAACACTTGGAGGAAAAGGCGTGCTCAAAGCCTCATCCCAATTTGGAGTCACTCAAGACATCCTTGATTAAGGCAGCCGCCGATATTGACATGGACCTCGTTCGTGCTGCGATAGACGACTGGCCGCGCAGATTGAAGGCTTGTATTCAAAATCACGGAGGTCATTTTGAATAAACTTTAATGTCATAAGAATCTATGTTTTGTTAAGTTCGTTTTGGTATATGAATGGTTACATAATGAATAAACTTGTTACAATTATTTTACATTAAACATGTGACAGAATTTATGACCTGACTAGGTATAAAATGGAAATAAATAACTTTGACGCTATGAGTACACATTTAGTGTCTAATATGATATTAAATAATTCGGTAAGCCATCTGGCTTACCGAATCTGGTTCGATAGCCATAATCTTATGGCTATCGAACCTAACGCTTTTCATAGATCTGCTGGAATATCATCAAGCCCGGAAACTTTACGGTTTTTCATTTCTGCTATCGCGACTTCAACTTCCCCTGCATCTATTTCTTGTATTGGACCATACGTGGATGCATATGATACTGGCTCTTCATTTGAAAATTCTTCATTTAATATTTCCTCATAATATTCAAACCAACTTTCTCTTTCTGCGCGTCCTTTTCCAAGGTCCAATCTATCTCTTTATCGAAATCCATCAAAATTAATTCATCGTTTTAGGCGTGAAAACGTAATAAACAGACAGTTACTTTCACATTTATAATATTAATATGGATACAATTTTTTGGCCTTATTATACCAGAAAAGGAAACAAATCAAGAAAAATAAATTTAATGTCGTTTCAATAAAAAATATTACCCTGCTTATAAAGTTCATCATTATTGAAAAAAAAATTATCTATTTGTGTGTGTTGGTAAGTAATTTAATTATGATAAACGGTTAAAATATTTTATTATCGATCTCTTGACATTAATGGTATCTATAACTACATTATGAAATGTCAATACATTATTAGTTGTTCCAAATTTTAGACAATACATATCTAATTTAAAATCATGACTCCCCAAGACGTGAAATTTGCATCCCGAATATGCCTGTTAAACGATCCCTCGGGACGCGTGGAAACTTCGTCAATCCACAAAGATGGGAAACGGTTATTCTCAAAGTTTGATACATATGCCACACATTTTACACAAGAGCATCGCATTCCAGATATCTTACACATTTCATCAAGATTTTATTATAGAGATGCTTTAATAATTTTTTTAATGCTTTAGAACTGCAGGGACGGACGGTCTACTTAATAGAAAGCACTTATAAACACATAACAAGAAATAGATAGCACAAGGTTATTATGGCGACATATTTAAGACCAGGGGTTGTTGCCATCCAGAGAGGCCTGGAGCTCTACCATCTAGCTAGAATTGTTTTGTCGCCCCTACTTGGAGAAAATATCATAGTTGAGATTTGCCTTAAGTTTTAATAAGAGTTATCAAAAGAGAGTCTTGGCGTTTAATTTTCATTTCCCATTCCTTGATATTCATTACTACCTGTAAAAGTTGTTCTCGCGAAATCAGTAACTATGCTAAATTTAAACTATGTCGGGTATATAGTTTTAAAGATTTCGTGATATATATATATACCTAGTCAGGTCATAAGTATTGTCACACAGTAAAAACTTTTCTTTTAGAATGCTGGCCACAAAAAAGTTTATTGAATTCGAATCTCGAATTGTTCATGAAAATAAAAATGTATACTTTTAGAATTTTACTCATTTTTTAAATATGGAGTGGACGCTTAAAGAAGACCGTGTTGCAGTTATTGCGTTGCATCGTTGCGGTTACGCGCCAATTCAAATTTTTAACATACTGAAAAATTTGAATATAACCAAAAGATTCATTTATCGTACCATCAAACGATACAATGAAGACTCTAGTGTAGATGACAGGTCAAGAAGTGGTCGCCCTCGGTCTGTTAGGACTCCAGCAGTGATAAAAGCTGTGAAGGCACGAATTCAAAGAAATCCCAAACGTAAGCAGAAACTGTTGGCCCTTCAGATGGGGTTAAGCAGAACCACGGTGAAAAGGGTGTTAAATGAAGACTTAGGGCTTCGGGCATAACGAAGAAAAACAGGACATCGTTTGAATGCTCGTCTAATGGACCTGAGACTGAAGAGATGCCGCGCTTTGTTGAAGTGGTACGCGGGAAAAAAATATCGGGAAATTCTTTTTTCGGATGAAAAAATGTTTACCGTAGAAGAGAGCTACAACAAACAAAATGATAAGGTGTACGCACACAGTAGTGAAGAAGCGAGCAACCGTATTCCGCGTGTCCAACGAGGTCATTTTCCATCCTCGCTCATGGTATGGTTGGGAGTTTCTTATTGGGGCTTAACAGAGGTACATTTTTGTGAGAAAGGTGTAAAAACGAATGCTGTTGTGTATCAAAATACAGTCCTGACGAACCTTGTGGAACCTGTTTCTCATACCATGTTGAATAACAGGCACTGGGTATTCCAACAAGATTCGGCGCCAGCTCATAGAGCGAAGAGCACACAAGACTGGCTGGCGGCGCGTGAAATCGACTTCATCCGGCACGAAGACTGGCCCTCCTCCAGTCCAGATTTGAATCCGTTAGATTACAAGATATGGCAACACTTGGAGGAAAAGGCGTGTTCAAAGCCTCATCCCAATTTGGAGTCACTCAAGACATCCTTGATTAAGGCAGCCGCCGATATTGACATGGACCTCGTTCGTGCTGCGATAGAGGACTGGCCGCGCAGATTGAAGGCTTGTATTCAAAATCACGGAGGTCATTTTGAATAAACTTTAATGTCATAAGAATCTATGTTTTGTTAAGTTCATTTTGGTATATAAATGGTTACATAATGAATAAACTTGTTACAATTATTTTACATTAAACATGTGACAGAATTTATGACCTGACTAGGTATATATATATATATATATATATATATATATATATATATATATATATATATATATATACGTTTACACTCGTACATACTTCGTTCCCCCTTTACACCTCTACCACAGTAATATTATAATACAGAAGTTCAACGAAATGTTACAAGGAATATTAAAATAAAATTTCTGCATTTTTTCTAAAATAACAATATTGAAATCATATTCAGTGCAACTTGTGTAAGTCCAACTTAAAGGGACACCCCAAAAAATTCAAGTTGTAGAGTAGTAGTAGAGTTTTTGACTTAAGGAGCATTTCGACTTCATTCAATTTTGGAAGGAAAACATTCGACTTGTAGAGGTTAAGATTTCTTCCAACTAATTTTAAGTTAGATATGTGAAATAAATAAAAATCCTAGATATAATAAAGAACGATGTACACCAGTATACTCTTAAAGTCGGTTTTCAAATAGAAAAAAAAGAGAAATATTTATTTAGGACTACAACACTCATAAGAACATACAAAATAAAAAAGACTATTAAACTTAAAATTAGTCCTAACAGGGTTCTAACTCAGTAAAACTGGTTAGAAAAAACCAACGCTGGTGTTCCGTTAGAACCTAATAATGACACACTTTACAAAATTTAAATTTAAAATTAATAGAGTTGTAAAATCAAACATTGCTATGTTCGATATTTAGAGGTCAAATTTATTTTTTCGAGTTATATAGGGAAATTATTTGCTGAAATTGATTATAGGGACTCACTAATTATTTCAACTTACAGAGGGTTCAGATTTCGAGCAACAGAGATTTAGGGGGTTGAAAAGAAGGGAATACAAATTTTTTCTACTGTAGGTTTTTCTTTACCGATTTCAGTAATGGCGATTGCTTTCCGTTTATCTTTTTAAGTCCCTTATTATACGTTCTAAGATGGCTGCAGTGGCCTGTCTTATTTGTAAAAAGCGCAATCAAGAAGTAACTTTAAATTATGATATAAAATATATAGAACTAGCACTGTTCTTGCAATTACATTGATGGTTAATGTTCTGAAAGACCTAACCTGAATAAGCAACTCTAGAACACTTTTTTGGTTGATGACGTAGAAAGGCTTGATGCACACCCTACCGCCTCAGAGTTCGCAGGGTTTTTAATATTTTATTTTAAATAATGAAGGTGATTTGAAATATTGAAGGTGAATGAAGTTCAATAAAGAAAAGAGTTCAATAATCTCCAAATTGAATTAACAAAATAGACAAGGCAACCATTCTGTGTGCAATACTTTCAGACTGTCGTAGTCTATGGAAAATATTTGAAATCAAGTCCTACTTTTGATTTTTCGCTATCAGATCTATTGTTAATTAAAGCTAAAATGTTTATTAAAAAGTGGAACTGAAGAATATATTAAGAAAAGTTTCGTTCGATAATGTAATATTTTTTTTAATATGAAGAGACATACTTTTAGCTTAGTTAAGACCTATCTTTGATCCTAGCGTAAAATTAAAAGCACAACAAATACTTATAATCACAAATTCAGGTTTTGCATAACAATTATTTGCCTTTTAAATTATGCTGTTACGCCTTACGAGGTCACGGGCCACGTTTTACTACTATATTTTCTTTTTACTGTGCCCCTGACCTGCTTGCCTGACATTTACCATGCAACAAGAATTTTGCAATGCATCTAAAATAAGTATAATATCATATTCCAACACTTATTTTATTTTCAATACTTGTTTTCATTCTGAAACTTTGGAACAGAATTTAGAATATTCCCATGTTACGTTAAAAGACTTAAGTAGATGTAAGGTTTGGAGTTTAAAATGACCAATCAAAGAAGAAGATACGTTAATCTGGCCTCAAATTAATCACGCAAGAAAGAGTAACCTTAACTTCATAGACAGAAAGATATAGATTTTTAGACAACGATGTATATTAAAAGTCTTCAAACATCATCGGAAGTAGAGTACGAGAAAGTACAGCTAAAATTAGTAGTAGTAGTAGTATATTTAATGCGCTAGAGTGATTAGCAGTCTGAAAACCTGCTGCTAAACCGACTGATTCAAACGAAATAAAAAAAATACGATGACTATGTGATTGCAATAAGAAAACTATTTTTAGAAACCGTGCACTTTTATAGAAACCAATTTATCTTTAGATTCATTAATTAAAATATTTTAGATTCAGTAATAATGAATAAGACTAGAATCAGATTCGTAATTATCATAGAATCGCAGTTGCAATAACAGCTTTTATTAAGAAGTCTGGATGTTAATTATTATAGAATGTTAAAATTAGTGCACGTCTTTTACATCGGTGTGACTTTTTCATTTCTTGTGCGACACCAAAAGACAAAATAGATGCTGGTGAGGCTGAAGGACCGTATAAAAGAATGGTGCGGTTTAGATCTAGAAAGATGGTAGCCACAGTGTGGGAAACAAAGGTAGTGGGGGTTCGATTAATTAACGTGGAAAGGAAAGGAGACGGAAATACCCAGCAAGTCAGAAAGAGCTGCAACTCACCTGAGGTTCTCCGATCTGCCTTCCTCTCTGAGCTTCCACGGCTGTAAACCGCAGAGCGGTTTGGAGTCTATGATTAGCGAATCATAAACATATAAAAATTCATGCGGGTTTAACCAAGACTCGACGGTACGTGTCGAGTAGTTTTATTCAAAATCACCGTCAGGCGCCGAAGCATCTAAACTAACTTGCGAGTAGGCAGGGAAAAAAGAATAGGATGAGGCGCCTAACCAGGTGCAATGAAATTTAGTGTTTATGGCAACAAATGCCGCCTGACCCCCAATATTGAAAGGGCAACTGCTAAAACATCTATTATAGCAGACCATACGGGCTACCTCGGGGCACCCCATCTTTTATACCCTAACAAACAACGTTATTTATTTGACATAATTGTCTTTCTCATTCATGTATAGTAAGTATAATACTAGCTGAACCGGCAAACGTTGTTCTGCCATAAAAATAGTTTTGAATAGGATGTCCGTGAAATCCGTTGTCTACGTTGCGTAATATATACTAAATTTCAAGTGGATCGGGTAATCAGTTTTTACCTCGTGATAAGTGTATTTCGCTTACATATATAATTATTTTTATAAATACAAAAAATTGTTTTATGGATAAAGCTCTTAACTCTTTTTTTTAGAATGTTGCAGACAAATCGATTTCATAGTTGTTGTCAGATTATAAATAATTTGGTACATTATTTATAAGTGAATTTTTACAATTAATAGTTATTACAATATATTATAATAACTTATTCTGCTATTCTGGGTGAAAATTTTTCCAAAATGCCGAGATAATTGACATTGGTCCGGTCTTTTTCTAGATATAAATGTTGTAAATAACCTGACTTTGTTTTATCTATCTACATACATAGATTCAACATTATTTTACTAGAAAACGTCGGAAATCGAAGCGGAAGTGTGGATTGTAGTCGGAGTTTAACGCTAAGATGACGATTTGTTACTAGCCAATCAACGTGAATACTTTAGGAACATATCGGAGTAAACATTCAAAATCCACTCTACTTAATTGTGATACTAAATCCTAATAAAAATATTTACTGCTTATCTCTTAGAGTGGAATAAATGCAGTCTAGCCAAGAAATGTCACTCGTTTTATTATTCCTTCGAGACAGCATCAAAATTACATTGCACCGTGGAACACAACAAATGTCAAATTTACATCTAAAAATGTATGCTTCTTGTTTGTCCTTTTGTCGTTATTCAAGTCCATTATAACCTTATATTACAAATGAAGTTTTTATTTCTTTGGTTTAATGAAATGATGCTCACTATGAATTCCTTTGAAGCTGAAATTTTATGAAAAATTATAGTTTAAAAAACTAAAAAACACGCTTTTATAATTAATCAAACTAAAAAGTAAACAATAATCCTTAACATAAGAATAAAATTACTGACGAGAATATTAATGTCACTGTTCTAAAAACCGTGGGGTGCTCGATGTCAATTGTTATAATTTTTTAATAGTTTCATTCCGAAATGCAGAGTTAGTTTACAAATATCGTACAAAGCATCCCATGCTTCTAGAACAGTGATATTAATTTTCTCGTCAGTAATTTTATTCTTATGTTAAGAATTTTTTTAACTTTTTAGTTTGATTACCTTTAAAATATAATACCGATATTCATCAAAATTTGATCAGCTGTTTAGGCCTGAAATCGTAACAAGCAAACAACTCACTTTTGCATTTTAATATTAGTTAAAATTTGTTATCAATTCCCAATTGGTAAATGTTTTTATTAATTTAATGTCATCTTCCGGCAGTTTTATTAATTAAACGCAAAACAGCGTTTTGGCAGAAGGAAAAGACAGCGTTAATCCTGATGATCCTGATAAGGACTATGGGCCAAAATTGTGTAAAATTTTGAATTTTTTTGATAGTTTAAAATAGGTAAAAATCGAGCCCAAAAATTCCGTTACATAGATACGTGGATACATATATACATGGATATATAGATACATATATAGATACATACAGGATAATACAAAGCGTACAAAAAACGAAAATTAGAAAATGTGCAATTTAGGACAACACATTACAATTTAATACATAAATGAGCCACATATAAGTCCTAAATTGGATTGAACTCAGCATATTCGGATTTTACTACAATACACTAGTGATATTATAGATAAACGTAGAACAATAGACATTAACAAAATACGACACAATATGTAGATGCTTGGATAATTACACAATTGGTCAATTTCAATCAGTGAAACTAAAAATAATAGAAGATATCTGAAGCTCTTTGCGCACAATCCAATGGTGTGATCATAAAAGAGTAGACATTAACATAGTCTGTGAGTTCATTCGATTGATTTCACATATCACTGGTGAGATAGAGATATCTTCATTTACCGTATTCAGTAATCGAATACAATTCGAAGTAAATAAATGTATCTAATAAGTAAATAAATAATTCGATAAATATTTAATTCAAATATTGAAGAGTAATGTATGATTCTCGGAATGCATCAGTCGTTTACCTCTGACGTGGATTGATTGCGGTGTAAAACACCTAGGAACATAAATCTGAGGATTCCGCAGAGAATTGCCGTACAATTTGCTACCAAAACCGTATTAAGGTCAAGTGTGGCTCGCAAACTCCAACTTTTCCTAAAACGAAATGAACAAAGTAAAACATTTGTTTATTTCTTAGTTCTCTATTTCATATTCATGTATATCATAATGTTATAGTGTTAAGAATAAGTTTATTAGTGTTAATATGATAAAATAAAATAACTTATTACAAAAACTTACACCAAAGTTAAACTGTTTTTCATCTATGCAGGGGCGAAATAACAACACTGACCTCTGCGGCCGGGATCGGCCTGTCATAAAAGGCGACAAAACAACCCACCCTAGCTACGTCTTAGGGCTCCAAGCTACTCGAGATGGCGACCACCTTTGGTCTTAAGTATGCCACCATAATAATTTTGTGTTGTGTTCCGGCATTAATGTCCTTATGGAACAACAGCATGTTCGCAACGTTACTGGCCATTAGTATCCTTATGGAACAACAGCATGTTCGTAACGTTACTGGCGTTGCAAACACCTATAGACAACGGTAGCTGCTAAATTCTAAATAGGCTGTCAGCCTGTTGCCAGCAGACTGCTGTCCTACAGCAATAAAAAATAGTTTAGTATCTCTACTAGATGAATTTGTATGATTATCGACAATTGTAAAAAGACATCTTTTTTTTATTGCGTAGGACAGCAGACAGGCTGACAGCCCGCTTAGAATTTAGCAGTTATCGTCGCCTATAGGTGTTTGCAACGCCAGTGGCATCGCGAACACGCTGCTGTCTCATAAGGGTACAGGAACTTGGGTCACTAATGCCGGAACACAACACAAGGTAATTATAGCGGCATACTTAAGATCAAAGGTGGTTGCCATCCAGAAGGGCCTGAGGCCCTACCACGTAGCTAGGGTGGGTTGTTTTGTCGCCTTTTACGACAGGCCGACCCCGGCCGCAGAGGTTAGTATTCTTTCTCCGCCCCTGCACGGATAATCTGCTTACTAATTATATATTTAAATAGTCACAATTTATAAACCTGATTATTTTTTATTATTGTGACTTATTTGAACTTTATATTCACTGTCCTAAACTGTTCTGAATCTTTATACGCTCGAAACTAATTATATTAAACAAACATTTCTGAACAGAATCGTGGGTGTACTGTATAAAAAAAGACAGCTCTTAATGGAGCTGTCTCTTATTTCAAAATATTCTACAAAACTATTTTTTTAAATGAACGCGGTAAGACTGCGTAATTAATAAATTTTGGATGCAAAATTAGAGGCTAAAAATATCCTTGACGATATATTTGTTGGCCTTTTACGGCGAACAATGTTATAATATTATACATTTCATCTAAACTGTAATAATAAAAACACATTAGGTATTTACGCTGATCCAATTATTGATTTAAGTACTACAAAATTTGCACTAAGGACATTCAATTTGACAAATATTATAGGTGTTTGATTTTTGTTATATTCCGTATTTCCGTAAGCAGAACCGAAAAATCGACCTAAAAGCTACCAACATTTTACGCGTAAATCATAAAAAGATTGTGAAAACCAATCATCAAATTTCATAAATATTGAATCGTAAAATTGATAGGTCCTATTATATATATTCCGCAACACACATATATGTATAATACCTATATATTATTTTATGTTAACTTTATGATTTCTTAAATACATGACTTATTTCTATCAAATTTGTATCTAAATAACTCACCATCGTTTGGCGCAAAAGTATTCAAGTAATGTCTTCAGAAATAGTTGAATTTATTCCGAATTTTGATCACAGATAAAAATTGCTTGTGAATTGTTTGGAGACGAAAATTTTCAAACAATGTGTCCTTCCAGTATTGATTGACGCCGAGATGTGGAACACTTATGTCAGGACTGGCACACAGACTTCTATACAGCTATATATCAAATTATGTTGGGTGTCTCTTCGAAAATCGAAAATGGGATCTGTAATATAATAAAAAATCTTCAGAAGTCCTATGAAATTTAAGTTGTGGTGTTCTTAATAAGACAGTTTTATGAAGGAAATCACTATTAGTGATAAGACTACCACCTATTGTACATTTGTTCAGTTTAAGTCTATGTTTTTTTTTCCTGTGTGTAATAAAGAATCTTCTTCTTCTTATTCGTACACTCTTGACAGAGTGGTCGTGGTCATGCGTCGGTCAATTTCTGCGCCACCGCTGTTTTTGCGATGCGCCGCCATTCGCATCGATGTCTGGCAGAGTGAGAGCAATCATTGATACCGGAGTGCGTCACAGATTTGATGAGGTCTGTCCATCGTGTTGGAGAGCGCCCGCGAGATCTTTTGCCCTCGACTATAGAGACTATAGACTAAAGAATATTATATTCTTTTTTTTTATTGCATAGGACAGCAGACAGGCTGACAGCCCGCTTAGAATTTAGCAGTTACCGTCGCCTACAGGTGTTTGCAACGCCAGTGGCATCGCGAACACGCTGCTGTCCCATAAGGGTACAGGAACTTGGGTCACTAATGCCGGAACACAACACAAGGTTATTATAGCGGCATACTTAAGACCAAAGGTGGTCGCCATTCAGACGGGCTTGGGGCCCTGTCACGTAGCTAGGGTCGGTTGTTTTGTCGCCTTTTACGACAGGCCGACCCCGGCCACAGAGATTAGTATTCTTTCTCCGCCCCTGCACGGATAAATAGTGAACTGGTTCTATTCAATAGACTGTAAAGCAAAATCCTGAGTTCCAGACCGCATTTTAGAAATCGTAGTGTAGAATGCTCCCAGCCCGATGGACTAACAAGATGGGTAAGGTTGCCGATCCGGGCTAATTGGGAAAGCTGGACAAGGATTGTATCAGCCTGCCAAAGTCCACAACTGAACATAGATCTCGCTTGCTGCATCCATTTTCATTTTCGCTTTTCGCAGGTCAACGCCCCATCTAGCCGTAGAGCGTCCTACACTACGTTTGACGTGGTCTCCAATCTAGAACACGTTTATTTCAACGATTATTGGTACTTTATATATGACCAGCCCATTACCATTTAATCTTGCGTATTCGAGCCACGTCGATGACTTGGACGGGGACATATGGCGCTAATTCGGGAAGTCGTCATCCAACAATGGACGACGATTGATTGAAAACTACAACATTTTCAAAAGCATGTGAAATGTAATAAAAAATAGAGGGACGTCCCTAATATTAAATTACACCCAAGGTCCATCCGTCATAATGTCCTACTTGAAGTCCTATTTGGCGTACTCACTGTGTTGAAGAATCATGTCGATGCGTCTAATTATACGTTACGCCTAGCGTAGGTTCCACTGACTAACTAGATCTAGATCTTCGTACAGCAAATGTTAATAGTTATGACGTCTATTACAAAACAAAAAGTAAAAAGAACAATAAAAGCAACAAAAATAATCATGTCAAAAGAATTCAGTTTGAATACTGAATTTTAAAACCTTATACATTTAAAAATAACAAAGCATTTCAATTGTAATACATATAATTACTCCGATACAGACGGTGGAGCTAAACGATACAGTGCCACGAACCTTGTTAATAAATAACACGCGACATCAGTCTTTGACCCTCATCCTGAGATGGGTTTCGGGAGTGACGGGGTAAATTATTAACTCTGCGCCACGTATCTACTATTCGAATAGATATTTGGGGCAATACATTTGTGGTATTTTCCTTACGTACATTATTGTTTAACCGTAACCGTGTGATCCTGACAAGGTAGCCATGTATTCTAGCTAGAAATATGTATTTCGTGTAAAAAATCACATTCGGTTCCCTTTTTGTGTCTTTTTGGCCCTGAAAATAAAAGTTACTGAGAGATATCGAGGCTAAAGAAAGGTGAAGTTGAAGTTTTAAGTTTGGCTGCACTACGCTAGGTGCAAATTAGATACGTGTGGAACCTACTACTATATTTGTTGAAAACGGTCGTACATATTTGTTCATATTACACGGAGTTCACACACCTAATTAGAATGTCACTATTTATTTAATGAAGATTTTTTTACAACAAAAGTAAGTTGCATGGGCTATGCAAAATACGTGACTAGTGAATATTCTCCTCGCTCCGATGGTAGTTTGGTCGTTAAACGAGTGCCGGCCCGATTCTATGTACGCTAAAATGAAGCACTCGGAATATTTATTTATTAATATCCAACAGGTAAACAATTGCGATAATGATGATAATATTATAAACGATATATATAGTTTATTACGTGACTATGTATTCTCTACACGGACATCCACCGGCTTCAGTCTGAGTATGGTTAAAGGCTGAGCTTCATTTTCGCTTTTTATGACTGCAATTTGGCTGCAATACTCTGAAAGTAAAAGTCGACACATCCTCATCCTGCCCTGCAGGATTACACTATCAGATAATCGATTATCCAAGAATGCTTATATTCTAATCTATCTATCTATCTATCTATCTATATATATATATATATATATATATATATATATATATATATATATATATATATATATATATATATATATATATATATATAATATTATTTATTTGTTTCAGTCTGGATGGTCCGAATAAATCAAACAAATTTGTTTCTGTAAAAATAACAGAAACGACAATTAAAGTTGATTACTCGTCTCTCATAACTCTTGCTTTTCTATCTATTAATTAAATTATTTAAATCAAATCTGTAACGTAATAACGTAAATATTGTTTACTTTTTTGTAGGCAAATGTCATGTGTCACACTTCTATGACACATGACATTAAGCGCGTTAAATCAAAAGGGATTATGTCCTGGTTACACAACCTAACCATAATACAATAACATTAAAGAGATGATATTCTCTTTACATCTCCCCTCCACGATATGAAAATTGCATAATTTTTCAATCAGCTTCAACTTCAAACATTGGAATTAGTTTTGTCACGTGGAATAGACTCGTGTCTTGATTTCTTTTTCCAGTTTTTATTTTATAAATTGAGTTTGAAATTTTTTCTTCTATTATATATGGGCCGATTCTTAGTTCTTCTAGCTTTTTCCTATTGAGTTTGTTTCCATTCTCTATGAATACCATATCTCCTTCGTTGAATTCATGGTGTCTTCTGTTTCTATTAAATAAACTTTCGTTATACTTATGTGATCTCTGTGTTCTTTCTAATGCTAATTTCTTATCTCTTATCCAGTCTTCTCCGTTTTTCTTTCTTTTTAACTCTTCTGGTATGTTACTGGTGTCTGTGCCATATAATAGATACTCTGGTGTAAATCCCGTTATTGTATGTTCTAGTATATTATACTTATTCACACATTCTCTCGCTATCGATGTCCATGCTCTATTCTTTTTCTCTTCGTTTATTTTACATCTTATTTTATTTACTAATGTCTGATTCAGTCTTTCATTCAGACCATTAGAAAATGGTGCATTTATTGCAGTAAAAATTAATTGCACTCCTTTATTTTTTAAATAATCTTTAAATTCTTTCGAATTTATTCCAGGATATTGGTCCGTTAAGATTGTTCCGATGTTTTCTATGTCTAACACAGTTTGAATTAGTTTTATAAAATCAGCGGCGTTTTGAGTTCTTGATGTTGAAATGAACGCATATCTCGTGAAATGATCAACAAGTAAATGAATATATTTTTTTGTTGATCTAGTGCTTCCAAATCCTCCAATTGTATCTATGGACATAATTTCGAAAGCTTTGGTCGCTGGTCCTAATTGTGACATTGAGCCGAATTTATGTTGCCCTCTTGACTTATTCTTAATACATATATAACATTCTTTACAAATTTTTTTTATATTCTTCACTAAATTTTTAGCAGTATAATATGGACATATTTTCATTTGTGTTTGTGTTATTCCTGTGTGACACCATTCCTTGTGTATTTTATTAATTAAATCAATACTGAATTTTTCTGATAATATGATTTTCTCTCTTTTCTTCACTTTTTTATAATATATTCCGTTTTTCTCTATTAATTTTTCTTTTTTATTCTGTAATAGTATATTATTCATCTGATCTAATTTTATTTCATCTATTTCAATAAAATTTACCGTTTTTAATAAATCCTCTTCTTCTGTATTTGATTCTAGAACAGGGTTTCTACTCAAGCAGTCCGCTTCTTTATTATCTTTACCTGGGACGTATATAATTTTAAAATCGTATTGAGATAGATAGTGACTTAGATCGCCCAATTCTTCGTCTGTTCGTGCTTTTATATTCATATTTTCCAGTGGTTTGTGGTCAGAGTATATTTCGAAGTATCTCCCTATCAGCCAGTGTTGCCAGTACTTTATTGCCTCTTTTATAGCTAAGCATTCAAGATAAATAGCTTTTTTTCTTTTTTGCGTTTCATTAAGTTTCTTTGAGAAGTAGGCCACAGGTTTTTCTTTTCCATCCTCTTGTGTTTGTTTTAGTATTGCGCCTATACCTTCAAGTGATGCATCTGTATATATCTTGATTGGAAGGTCTTTGTCGAATATCTCCAACACTGGTTGGGAACATAGCATTTCTTTTATCTTTCTGAAAGATTTTTCACAATCCTCTGTCCATATAAATTTTACATTTTTTTTTAATAGTTGATGTAATGGATCTAGTAATATTGAGCTCTTTTCTATATATTCATGGTAAAAATTTATTTTCCCCAGAAATTGTCTAATTTGCTTTTGTGTAGTAGGAATTGGGAAATTTTTTATTGACGTTATGTTGTCTTTCAACGGTTTAACCGTATTTTCTCCTATTACATGTCCTAAATATCTAACCGAACTAGCAGCGAATGTACACTTTTTAAATTTTAACCTGAGTCCTTCTTTTTTTATTGCATTTAATAATTTTTCAATATGATTTAGATGTTCTTCAAACGTCGGTGAGTGTATTAAGATATCGTCTATATAGTTCACTGAAAATTCAGTTAGTCCATATTTTCTTAATATGCTACTCAGAATTCGTTGAAATATAGCTGGAGACGTTTTTAAGCCAAACGGTAGACATGTCCATTGATAGTGACCATCTTGTGTTACAAATCCCGTCTTCCTCCTATCCTCAATTCTTAGTGGTATTGACCAAAAAGCTGAGTTAATGTCCAGTGTCGTAAAGTATTTACAATTTCTGGCTCTTATTATTATATCATCTATCAAAGGGAATGGTTGTGCCTGAGGGACAATGTTTTTATTTAAATCTCTAAAGTCTATGCACAGACGTGTCTTTCCTTCATTTTTCTTATATGCTAGTGTGACGGGTGCAGCAAAAGGACTATAAGATTCTTCGATTAAATTCTTCTCTAGTAAGTTGGCTATTTGTTTCTCTATTTCTTTTTTGTCTTTTATATTACATCTATAGGGTCTTTTACTGCAGTATTTCTCCACTATTAAGTCAATTCTAGCTTCATATTCGTTAACAGTCCCAATATCATACTTGTCTTTCGCAAACACTGATTTGTTTTTATCTATCAATTTTTCTATCTTCATTTTTTTATCTTTATCTAAATGTTCTATATTTGTTTGAAATTCTTCTGTTTCCACGTGTTCATTAAAATTAATTGAACAATTTGTAACTTCACTTAATGTTATCTCTGGTTTTTCTAACTTTTTCTCTATTTTCTGTGAGATTTCTAAATTTTCATTCAACCTCAACTTAAACATAGGAATTAAGTCTAATCCTATTATAAAATCTTCAAAATCCTCTCTTTCAACTACATATATATCTACTATTTTTTCTATATCAAATATTTTTATTCTTCGTGTTTTTCTGATTTTTCAATTAATTTTTCTAATATTTTTTCCAAGCTCGAGTTTTCTTTAATATTCTCTTGAAGTGTTTGTTTTAAATATTTCCCTCCAAACTGGATATTTCCTTCATCATCTAAATATATCTTTTCTAATTCTTTTGAAATTTTTATCCATATTTTTAACTCATCATGCCTTTTTCCTAATGAATTTTTTACCTTTTTGAAAGTCTCCGTCTTTGTCAACTCTTCATGATAATCTGCATACATGAGGTCATCTGGTATAACATATTTTTCCCCTTGTTCTGTGACAATTGAGGTTACAGCTACTACTGTAGTTTTACAGTCCTTTGGAGAAGCCACAGCTCTGAACTCGAATTGCAATTTCATTTTGTGACGAAAATTGTCGTTTTATAATATTATTTATTTGTTTCAGTCTGGATGGTCCGAATAAATCAAACAAATTTGTTTCTGTAAAAATAACAGAAACGACAATTAAAGTTGATTACTCGTCTCTCATAACTCTTGCTTTTCTATCTATTAATTAAATTATTTAAATCAAATCTGTAACGTAATAACGTAAATATTGTTTACTTTTTTGTAGGCAAATGTCATGTGTCACACTTCTATGACACATGACATTAAGCGCGTTAAATCAAAAGGGATTATGTCCTGGTTACACAACCTAACCATAATACAATAACATTAAAGAGATGATATTCTCTTTACATATATATATATATATATATATATATATATATATATATATATATATATATATATATATATATATATATATATATATATATATACAGGGTGACTTTGACAAACCCGTCCAAATTCACACAGAAGAATTTTTAGTAAAAGTTATGAGAAACATGTATTTTAGTTTTGTATCACATAGTACAAAAATGTTGAGTAATCAGCATCACAAGAGAGCATCACAATGTCATTAAAAGAACTCGCAATTTACATAATACGGCGCTAGAGTGTCAATGACCTCTCCATCTGACCTAGTAAAAGAGCGAGGACGGCGGCATTACACCGGGCGAGCGAATACGCACTACTCATTTACGCGGAGAGACAGGTAATAACAGGTTAACGTACGAAATTTGCACCATATGACTATTTTGTACGATTGATTTAGTGACCATATTTTCCTTGGAATGAAATATGTTATGGTGAAAATTTGACATACAATTTTTTTGCAAAAATGGGTTCCTTAAATGATGTTTAATGCGTAAAAAAATTTGAACGGTTTTGTCAGTCACCCTATATATACCTAGTCAGGTCATAAGTATTGTCACACAGTAAAAACTTTTCTTTTAGAATGCTGGCCACAAAAAAAGTTATTGAATTCGAATCTCGAATTGTTCATGAAAATAAAAATGTATAACTTTTAGAATTTTACTCATTTTTAAATATGGAGTGGACGCTTAAAGAAGACCGTGTTGCAGTTATTGCGTTGCATCGTTGCGGTTACGCGCCAATTCAAATTTTTAACATACTGAAAAATTTGAATATTACCAAAAGATTCATTTATCGTACCATCAAACGATACAATGAAGACTCTAGTGTAGATGACAGGTCAAGAAGTGGTCGCCCTCGGTCTGTTAGGACTCCAGCAGTGATAAAAGCTGTGAAGGCACGAATTCAAAGAAATCCCAAACGTAAGCAGAAACTGTTGGCCCTTCAGATGGGGTTAAGCAGAACCACGGTGAAAAGGGTGTTAAATGAAGACTTAGGGCTTCGGGCATATCGAAGAAAAACAGGACATCGTTTGAATGCTCGTCTAATGGACCTGAGACTGAAGAGATGCCGCGCTTTGTTGAAGCGGTACGCGGGAAAAAAATATCGGGAAATTCTTTTTTCGGATGAAAAAATGTTTACCGTAGAAGAGAGCTACAACAAACAAAATGATAAGGTGTACGCACACAGTAGTGAAGAAGCGAGCAACCGTATTCCGCGTGTCCAACGAGGTCATTTTCCATCCTCGCTCATGGTATGGTTGGGAGTTTCTTATTGGGGCTTAACAGAGGTACATTTTTGTGAGAAAGGTGTAAAAACGAATGCTGTTGTGTATCAAAATACAGTCCTGACGAACCTTGTGGAACCTGTTTCTCATACCATGTTCAATAATAGGCACTGGGTATTCCAACAAGATTCGGCGCCAGCTCATAGAGCGAAGAGCACACAAGACTGGCTGGCGTCGCGTGAAATCGACTTCATCCGGCACGAAGACTGGCCCTCCTCCAGTCCAGATTTGAATCCGTTAGATTACAAGATATGGCAACACTTGGAGGAAAAGGCGTGCTCAAAGCCTCATCCCAATTTGGAGTCACTCAAGACATCCTTGATTAAGGCAGCCGCCGATATTGACATGGACCTCGTTCGTGCTGCGATAGACAACTGGCCGCGCAGATTGAAGGCTTGTATTCAAAATCACGGAGGTCATTTTGAATAAACTTTAATGTCATAAGAATCTATGTTTTGTTAAGTTCATTTTGGTATATGAATGGTTACATAATGAATAAACTTGTTACAATTATTTTACATTAAACATGTGACAGAATTTATGACCTGACTAGGTATATATATATATATATATATATATATATATATATATATATATATATATATATATATATATATATATATATATATATATATATATATATATATATATATATATATATATATATATATATGCTTTACCCAAAATATGCTGGCACCCAATACGTGCTGGTTAGATGTCGAAATGTGTGTTTGTTATGCTTGTTAATGGATTTGTAACGATGTACGATATTCGAGCGGAGCGTAAACGAGCTTGTTACGTGTCGGCGACTCGGTTCAACTAGTGGGCTGCGCGGGGAACGCCGAATGTGACGAGTGCATCGACGAGCGCACGCGACCAACAGCGAGCGCCCGCTACAGACTCATTGCCAGGGAGGGAGCGAGAAGAAAAATTTGGAAAGCGGATCTCAGGTAAAATATCTCACTGGAACTTTGGGTTGGAAGCGAGTTTTAATGTATAATAAATACGTGAACGCTTTCCTGAATATTAAAAAAAACTATGCAAACGAAAATATCCTACTAAAGATTTTCTAACCTACAGTTTCGTATAAAATGTATTCATTTGTATGGAAATATTTTATTTAGTTGACCTATTTCAATTTGAACATTCGATTTAGCCCAAAACAACGACTGCGACTAAAACTAAAATAACTATTTTGCCAATTAACTATTATGTACGCTTTATCGGGGACTTTTACGAGACTATTAACTCAATCACCGGCACAATTTATACCTACTCGTAAAATCATCGACATGTAAGGCTAGCGTCTTAACCTTTTGTTTTAAGGGGCTTTTTACAGAATGTTATTAAGTAAACTTCAATCATTTCTATGGCATAAGTGGTGGACAAATGATATGGCACCTAGAAACCTCTAGGTTTCTATTCTCTAGATTACAAATTCAAATTCATTTATTTGTTTGAACAAGAACAGAGTAAAATAATGCACAGATGTTACATATAAATGGTAATGTCCTTATCCTGTTCTGCCCAAAAGGCGTACAAATATTTTTCAGATAATTATAATCAACCATCAGTCACTTAGTCTTAAAATCTTATCTTTATATCTTATCTATAAAAGATAACTTTTTAGGATTTAGATTCCCACGATAGCATGCACCGTTTAGCCAGTTTTTCTCACCTAAACCATGTATTACAATATGATTTCAAAGTCCTCATGGTGAAGGACCACATTGTGAAGAAACCTGCCTAAAAAGATCACTATGTGATCTATGATGTAACGGCGTAACAGCTAATGTTCGTCGCCACATCTGAGTAGTCACGGATTCGCTTCCCACGTCTGGGTGTTTATGTATAAATGTATAATATGTATTTATTTACAAAGTTATAAGTAGTATATCAGTTTTCTAGTACCCTTGTCCTAGTATATTTAAATTCATTATATGTAACCCACTAATTTGACTTGTATTCTTCATTCTCTGTAAAACAGTCTAAGCTCAGCAATAGGACTAAGCCTGTATTTTCCTTATAATAAACCTTACAGTACATGTACTCAGAGTTGAATTCTACATCTATGCAAAGATTATTTTTCTAAATAATCTTTACGGCCAGGGTCGGCCTGTCGCAAAAATCGACAAAACAATCCTAGCTACGTGGTATGGACTTGGCATCTTGGAGGGCACCTTTTAATCTACATAATAACTTTGTGTTGTAGTATAGTAGCTTGTTCGCGGAATCCATGGCGTCACAAACATCTATAGCGACGGTAACTGCTGCTCCTTAGCAATAAAAAAAATTGCAGATACGAACTTACGGATCTCATACATACATACATATAATCACGCCTATTTCCCGTAGAGGTAGGCAGAGACCACTTCTTTCCACTTGCTACGATCCTTACATACTTGTTTCGCTTCGTCCACTTTCATCATTGCCGTCATACATGCCCTTCGGTTTAGGGTACTCTTGCCTTTTTTCAAGACGTCCCTGATCTGGTCTCGAAACGTCCGCCTAGGTCTACCCCTTCCAACACTTTCATTCACACTCGCCTTATACACTTTTTTCGTCAATCGTTCTTCATTCATTCTCTCAACATGGCCAAACCATCTCAGCATACCTTTCTCAATTTTTGTCACTACATCTTCTTTCAGACCACAACGTTTCCTTATCTCACTATTTCTTATCCTGTCAATCAGTTTAACTCCTATCATACTTCTTAACGCTCTCATTTCAACTATATTTATTCTGCTTTCATGTTTCTTCTGCCAAGAACGATTGACGAAAAAAGTGTATAAGGCGAGTGTGAATGGAAGTGTTGGAAGGGGTAGACTTAGGTAGACGTTTCGAGACCAGATCAGGGACGTCTTGAAAAAAGGCCAGGTCAAGAGTACCGTAAACCGAAGGGCATGTATGAAGGGAATAATGAAAGTGGACGAAGCGAAACAAGTATGTAAGGATCGTAGCAAGTGGAAAGAAGTGGTCTCTGTCTACCCCTACGGAAAAGAGGCGTGATTATATGTATGTATGTATTTGGATGTATTCACGGTACATATATCAAAACAACATTATTTACAATTTTTGTCTGTCTGTCTGTTTGTTTCGGCTAATCTCTGAAATGGCTGGACCGATTTTGACGGGACTTTCACTGACAGATAGCTGATGTAACAAGGAGGGCGGCTGATGTAATAAGCTAATTAAACTTTAGAAAAAAAAAATAGAATCTCACGAAAATTTCGATATGCCTATTGCAGTATTTTGTGTATGATTAAATATTTCCTCACACCCAGTAAACAGGTCAACAGTGTACCTTAAACTGTACTGTACAAAAAACATTGATAGGCGAAATAATAAAATACAATATTCATAATATTCGAATACGCAAAATAAGAACATCACAGCGAACCCCTCACCTTTGCCAACGCATTTCTTATTTATGAGGGCACGCGCCCTCTCCGTTTCACGAGTGTCCGAACGAAAACAAGCTGAGGAACGGAAACAAATTGCCCAGTCTTAAGAGGTACAGATGTTTTTTACACTAAATGAGGATTTCTTACGCTTTCTGATGTTATCCAAAATTTTAAATCTTTTTATACATATTCATATACTTTAGACATTTATTCAGTAGCGTCAGATATATAGTAGCAGACAAGGTGACCAAATACTTCTGAACAATTTAAAATGTCAATAAGTTCCATACACTACAAGTTACCATTAATATCTGAACATTCATAACATCATTAATATCGGAGCAGATGCTTGTCATTAATTTCTATACAAACAACTAACCAAAATTATCTGAACACTTACAACGTCATGACTTTTTAAAATAATAACAATAAAAGGATATTAAGGGTAATAAGATTTGCATATTATAAATAATTTTAATTTAATAAGGTAAAAAAAGAATGAAAATTGATTTTTATTAATTAAATAACACACAAAAAAACTAATCAACTTACTGCCCCTTATAAAGGGTAAACTTATTATAAACTTGTCGTTTTGTTTGCCTAATCGAATTACTACAAACAAGATAACTTATTCTAATGTCAATATATTTTTGAATGACAACACGCAACAGATGAACCAAATGGTTGCTGCATGGCGATTATTGGAATATGTGTGCAAGAAGACATGAAAATATATATTTTCCTAACAATTTCATAGTTTCGGTAACTAAACTAAGAGCCATTATATTGCATATCATTATGTTCTTGTGTTATTAGCTGTTTTTCACGAAGCTGCGCAAGCATTTTTGTTAGAGAGTCTTCTTTCTTAAATTCAATTCGTCTTCTCACATTACAAGCCAAATTAAGTCTGTTACTTTAAAGTTTTCCAATAACTAACAGTCTGCTTCCTGCAATATACTCATTTCTAATTTTATCAATTTTACAACTGTAAACCCCTCATTCATCCAAAAATTGTAATTTTGACAAAATGAATTCGCGTGGTCATTACCAAAGAGGTTGTATAAGAAAAGAGCGAAGATTGATTGATCTCCATCACTTAAAGGAATGAATCCATTCACTGCAACATTATAGTCATCAACAGAATTTTATTTCGTTCGCACAGATTAAACAGATTTGACTAAACAAATTCTGAGTCCATTTAATGCACATTGAAGCATGAAAAGAACATGGAAATCTCCGAGTCATTAATCATACAACAAAGGTTCCGTTGGGTTGGGCCAAGCCACTGACAGATCAGCCGGACGTCCGGAACATGAGTAATAAATTTCAGAAGAGCACCCCTAATCGCTCAAATTTGGTCTAGGACGCATTTCGATGTATTCAAAGTACTCACAGTCTAGTGAGAGAAATCGATTCCTGGGATATGAGTCTGTACAAAGATTGTATAGGTATTATTATAACCGCTGCAGCACAACGCCTTTCTCTCTTTTTTCTACCTTCCTTTTTGTCTTTATATGTTGTACCTGGTTCCTAAAAGTATTGATGATATCACGCTGACATTCCGATATTCCATACCTATCGTCACAATATCCTGCATTTCACAAACATTTCTCCAATCCATATATAACCACCATCACCTTTGACTCGACGCACAGTTCCAATTCATCCAGTGCCAAGTTGATGTGTCAATTAAAGTTTTCACTCAATTTTGTAATTGGTATAATAAAAAGTTTGTGTATAAAAGTTTTTAAAAAGCCAAATTCAAAATGGCCATAGGCCAGCTTGTCAGAAAGCGTGCTGTGGTCACGGACTAGATTCCCGTCCCCAGTCTGGGTGTTTATATATGATATGTATTTATTTACAAGTCTGAAGCTCAATGTGGCGAAAACAGAATACTTGGCCTGCAGCTCTACAGATTCTACATCCGTGCGCACTGGCGGTGAGCCGGTCGAGCGCACGGATCAGGTGAAATACTTGGGATCTGTATTTGACGCGTGGGTGACATCGATTACAACGTCGAGGCACACATTGCTGCCGCGTGGGCCAAATGGCGTGAGGTGGCTAGTGTCATTTGTGACCCCAAGATGCCAGTTAAGTTGATGGGACGGGTCTACAAGACCATCATTAGGCCTGCCCTTTTATATAGCTATGAAACGCGGCCGATGCTTGAGTGACACAAGCAGAAATTACGTGTTACGGAGATGAATATGCTGCGTTGGATGTGTAGAGTAACGCGGAAGTACCGCGTTAGGAACTCTCGCAATCGATAGCCTTGATGTCCATGACATTGCAGACAAATTGCAGGAATGTCGCCTTCGTTGCTATGGTCACGTCATACGGCAACCGAATACTTACGTGGGGAACAAATATCTAGACATGCCGCCTCGGCAGGTCCCGGCAGAAGGGGTAGACCCAAAAAGTGTTGGCTTGACGTCGTAAAGCGTGATATGCGTGCCAATGGACTGACTATCAGGGATGCCGAAGACCATGCGAAGTTTAGTAGAAAAAGTCGGAAAGCAGATCCCGCGCACCGAAGCGAAAGTTTTGGTTGCAACTGGGATGGTATATCCCAGTTAAGCTAGGCTGATGATGTATTTATTTACAAAAAATATACATAATATAAGTAGTCTATATGATTCATCCAATATCTTTGAAACGGTTAGAGTAATCGATAAACTACAACAGACCTTTTTTGTAGAGCGTTTAATTTTCTATGGAAATAATAGAAGTTCAATTGTTAATAATTATTTTTTAGTAAGTTATAAAATTCCAAACTAAATAATTATTTTCAATTTTTAACCTTGAATATCTTTTGAACGGTTAGATTTATGAAAAAATGATAAGGGACCATTTTTGTAGAGCGTTTAATTTCCTATAAAGATCATTGATGGTGCAGGTTAAATAGCATGTTGGTGATGAGATTTGTAGATGAGACTAAACTGAAAATGCAAATCTATGATGAGGATAATCTTCCCAGTAATATTAAGAGCTCATATTTGGTGAGTACTTTCTAGAGATACATAGCAACAAGTTTTCGTGTGTCGGATCAAAAAATAAAAATAAACGATTTTTTCGACATACCCATATAGTACTTTTTACTAAGTCTAGAATCCAGGCAGTAATCTAATATATAAAATTCTCGTGTCGCGGTGTTTGTTACCAAGCTCCTCCGAAACGGCTGGACCGATTTATATGAAATTTTGTGTGCGTATAGGGTAAGTCTGAGAATCAGCCAACATCTACTTTTCATATCCCTAAATGAAAAGTGTGACCCAACACAATTTTTTTTTTTATTTTATTGACTAATATATTTGTTACTTTAATAAAGAATAATTTATTAACTTAAATAAAGAATACTTTAATTGTCTACAATGCTTCAAAAAGGTTTTTATGGATAGAAAAGTTGGAAAAATAGCACGGAAAAACCTAAAAACCAGTTTTCTTTTTCTGTAATTGTGAGCGCAACTTCAAATTGCTATTAGCAACTTGAACGCATCCAAAGATGCATAATATTGAAAAATGTGTGACGTCACATCAGGGGAGGGTGTTCTAAAAATGTGACGACCTGTGACAAGTACAGGAGGAAGGACTAAAAATTCCTAAAATTCGTGTGACGTAATTTATAAATGGCCCCTTGGAGAAGGACATATACTACTTTTTGTCGCGAAAATTAAACTTGAATGGAGTGAAATAGGGGTGAACGTAATTAAATTATATTTTTTTAAATATTTATATGGCAGTACAACGTTTGCCGGGTCAGCTAGTAATAACATATAAAGAGAGAAGGTACAGCGGATAGATAATGGCACGAACAATTTTGCTTGCGATTTTCTTTTCACCGTGAAAAACGGTAAACTTAATTAATAAATATACTGTGGCAATTTACACACGCCATTCTAAACAACTAGTTCTAAGCAACTTATATACTTTATTTTGTTAATAAATACATATTATACATAAATACCCAGACTTAGGACGGGAATACATCCCATGATACCCGCCCCGCAGGCGTTCCGACTTGCAAAAGCCGTTGCGACACTAAAGTATTGTGCGTGCAAAATCATTTCGTATTTATTAATATGATTCTGGTAATGTTATCTGGAAGATATTGCTTTTTAGGATTAATTTTTTACATTTTAACTTGTTACTCTATTAAGTGGATACTAATATATTATTATCTATCTAAGTGTTTATAAGTTACCAAACTATTAATAAAATAAATAGGAACACTGTACAGGGAAATGTATTTTTTACATAAAATTATTCTGCTAGAGCTTGCAGCCAAGTTGAAGCGCTGATTGCGGGAGCTGAACAAACAGAGCACACTCCCAAGTCAAACAACCGCTGCTGGACTCCTCGTTATGCACGTAATAAACGTGATTTACGGGTGTTCAAGCATACTGTTAATCACGGCTTTACGCAGCCAATCTTTGAATAAATAATCGCGTATTCTTATTTTAAATATTTAACATGTAGCAACAACACTTTTTTCTAAACCGGCGCGCAATAGCACATATTCTGTCTCGCTCACACTGTTGTCTCATTATCAATTATTTATCTAGTTTTGTTAGCATCTATACACCATTTTTGCAAATTCATTAAGCACAGTTTGATCGAAATGGATACCCCAAGCCCTGAAGGACGGGCACCTTTCTTCAATGTGGCGAAAGCCTTCGACAAGGTCTGGCACAACGGCTTGATTTACAAGCTGTAGTGCTGTGTGCCGGATAAACTCGTGCTCAACTTGCGAGACTTTCTCCTTGATCGGAGCTTCCGCTTCAGAGTGGAGGCTCGCGCTCGTCCCCTCACCCCATCAGGGCTGGTGTCTCCCAGGGCTCAGCTCTGTCCCCCTTACTCTTCTCGCTGTACACCAGCAACATGCCTCGTACCCCACAGGTACATCTCGCCTTATACGCGGATGATACCGCCCTCTTCACGTCCGATATCAACCAGTATCGGTGGCCAAAGGCCGGGGCACAGAAGATTGCCATCCATGCCGAAGAAGGACCATCATCGGCCACCGTAATGCCCCATCGATCACACAGGTGCGCGTGCTCCGGTGGCTAATACCACACCACCGGGGGTAGTCACCCCTTTAGTTGAAGCCGGGGTAAAGAGGCTATGCCTTGAGGCCACTACCTGCCCCTGAATAAGGGGAAGAAGACCTACCACCACCAAAACATGGAATACCGGAATCTGGATCTGACTCTCACTGGGGACAGACCTAACAATAAGACCTCCGAGGAAAAACTCTGCCTATTGTTTTATATTAAATCTATTGGAGGCTAGAACCCCTAAAAACACAACTGGTTCATATACAAATACGATAGGTAAATACGAATTTCCTTTTGTCCGTTTATGTTATCAAATCTACGTATTGTGAGAGTCACAATTTCTAATTAATTATATTATGTACTTTTAGATAAATCAAAAAATAATATCACAACGTCATAAAAAATAAAACTATGAAACAAAAATATATATGCACTTAAGAATCATAAAAATAGTTAATCTTAATAATTATAAAATATTTTCTTAATAATTATATAATTTTAGAATCTGGAAGGATCTCTTCCAGATTCCTTTAAGGGATAAGATCGCCTTTTTACATTATTATTATTTTGTTATTACTTATTTTACTGTCTAGTTTTGTTGTGTTGTCCTAGATATAAGTTTTATTATAAATGTAAGTAATAAAGAGTTATCTATCCCGACACCTATTTCCCGCTTATCTAATGTATACATATTACATATTATAGTGCCTGATAGATAGAATTGTTCTGCAATTCATCTGGTTGTAGGATATGCTTCTCATAAATGAAAATGCAATTACAGTATAGATAATACTTTTGTAACTTTTATTTAATAAAATTTATATTTTATCCACTACTGTGTTCAACAAAATGTTTTTTTTAAATTTTGGAGCAATATTAATATAGGAATATATTTATATCGCCCTTCAGTCCGGTGGAACGATGACATTGACAAAGTAACCGGTAGTGGCTGGATGAGAACAACGGAGTATTGGGTGTTATGGCGTGATCTAATGGCGGTTTATGTCCAGCAGGGTGTGATGTCAGGTAATTAGAATAGCTTTATACCATTTCCTACCATTCGAAATTTCAAACGGTATCTTGTAAACAAATCTTAACGAATCGAGCTGCTAAATAAATCAGGAGAGCATTGGAATGCACAAAGGGAGCCGAGTTTCGAAGCAAACGTTCGGAGTATCAAACAAACCGTAAAGATTACTTTACGGTTAGTAAACTCAAGGGTCAAAATAGTAACTTTTACGTTCCCGTGCCATTAACCTGTAGCAAAAGTTTCCGATAAAGTTCAAAGCCTCTTTTTCATGTAAAATATTTTTATTGATACCGAGTAAGATAAGCGTAAAAATGTTTCTTAAATTATTAAATACTACTTCTGCTATATAAATAAAAAGTATCTAAGGATCTAAAGGTCTATACTGGGGCGTAGCTACCGCCGTATCAGCCGTATCAATGATACGGGGCCCCCGGGCTACAGAGGCCCCTAAATTAGTAAAATGTTATCCACTATGTTACTTAATTTCGTGCTTCCCGGGAAAAAAAAAACATTTTTTAATTTGTTATTTCTGTAGGACAGCAGACAGGCTGACGGCCCGCTTAGAATTTAGCAGTTACCGTCGCCTATGGGTGTTTGCAACGCTAGTGGTTTCGCGAACACGCTGTTGTCCCATAAGGTTACAGGAACTTGGGTCACTAATTCCGGAACACAACACAAGGTTATTATGGCGGCATACTTAAAACCACAGGTATATGTTCCTATATCGGTTATTGTGGGATTCCCCTGTTTAAGTCATTCACTTAAACGGGGGAATCCCGCAATAACCGATGTACAATGACAAACCATGGAGAGCAATATTTACGCGTTTTATTTCATTCTGGTTCAACGTTTTTACATTGTAATACAATACAATCTTGTTCTTCTGATTATTTATTGGTTAATTAGTCCCAGTGGAGCTATGAAAAGAAAAAGTAAACAGAAAAAGGAGGTTATAAAAAAATGCCCAAAATTACTTCATTTTTTCTTCTTCTTTCTGTGAGTGATTTAGATTGCCATTTTAAGTACTACCTATTTATCTACCAGTAGCGAAGGGTGAATTTTGTTTTTTAAAGAACAATGGAAACCTTCAATACATGAAAATACCTGATCACGTATTGTACCGAGAAATAATAAGAATTTTGTTTTGATATTTTTCAGTAGATGTAGTCCATTGAAAAGTTACATTTAAGGTTGCGTTTTTTAGAGGACGAAATTTTATTTTTTTGATGTGTAGGGGGGGTTAGTAAACTTAAGTTCAAGTTTGTGTGCTCGTCAACCTTGTTCCCCGGCCGCCATCTTGGAAAAAGGGGTGCAAAGTGTTTTCGCGCCGTATCACGTAAACTAGCAACCCTACAGAAAATTTTAAGACATGATTTGTAACAAATTAAATTGTCTTCAACTTTATTTCTATTACTTTACATCGTAAAATGGAAAATAAAAAGTTATAAAATAACTAAACATTGTTGAACAAATTTTCTTTTGGGCGTTATAACTTTGTTCTGGTCATTTTACAATAAAATGACATCAGTTTTATTTGTGCAGGGGCGGAGAAAGAATACTAACCTCTGTGGCCGGGGTCGGCCTGTCGTAAAAGGTGACAAAACAACCCACCCTGGCTACGTGGTAGGGCCTCAAGCCCGACTAGATGGCGACCACCTTTGGTCTTAAGTATGCCGCCATAATAAGTTTGTGTTGTGTTCCGGCATTGGTGACCCAAGTTCCTGTACCCTTATGGGACAGTAGCGTGTTCGCGATGCCACTGGCATTGCAAACACCTTTAGGCGACGGTACCTGCTAAATCCTAAGCGGGCCTGCAGCAGCCTGTCTGCTGTCTTACAGCAATAAAAAAAATCAGAGTAATCTTATAGAGGTAGATAGATAGATAACACTTTATTGTAAACCAATTATATAAACACAATGAAACTTATTTACACAATCAATATGTACTTGACTTACAATGGGCGGCCTTATCGCTACAGAGCGATCGCTTCCAGGCAACCCGGGAGGAGGGTTATTTAACAAAATATTTCCACTACAAATTTGTTTAATTTCATTAATTTATCTGGGTTTTACAGCGCTCCGAAGTTGACCGGGTTCTTGAGTACTCCTAAGAATACGATAAAAACGAACCATTGGGCTTAGTTTTCTTTTCCCCACCACAAGAATATCATTGGTTTTTACAATCATTTCTAATCAGAATGTACATTTAAGAGAATCCTAAGCAGGTAAAAGAGGCCCAAGATAGCGTACATGTACAAAAACAATATGGACTATCTGCAAATATAATATAATATTTGATGGCTACTCCGAAAACCCTGATATCGCAGGAACAAAGTTGTGGAAGCGCTTGCGTCGCACGAAAAAGCATCAATCGACAGAGATAAAGTTTGATAAAAGCATGGTACTAAGATTATCCCAAGATAAACTTCTTGGTAATGAAAAGAACAAAGGAAACTTAATAGACCTTTTCAAAACTGCTCTCAGAGGTGGGTTTTAGTATCGAATAGGCTGAATCAGATGAAGATACAGTCCTCGTCCGTTCTGCTCTTGCTGCATCCCCCAATCCTATGATTCTGTGACTATCGTAGCAAAGAACATTATTCTTGTCTTGTTCACGGCGACCCCACAAACTTGAACTTAAGCTTATACTAACCCCCCTACACATCAAAAGAATAAAATTGCGTCCTCTGAAAAACGCACACTAAGGCCTAAAAAATGTAACATTTCAATGGACTAATGATTATTACTCTCAAAGCCATTCTTCTCATAATGCTGGGAGATTGGTTATCCATTTTAGCACTAAGATTTTTAGGTTATATCACCTACAAAAAAATATGAATTCCGAATTTTAGACCAAATACTCGTTACCTTACGTATCGTACGTTATTTAACATATATTTTATTTATTTATCTAAATTAGTTTTAGTCCTCTAGTTTCGAATAATTAAAAAAAATCTTTACTCTATTAATTTTATTCAATTATATTTTTAAATTCTTCTGAAGCACACTTCATTAGATGTCCATCCGGAAATAGAAGAAACCCAAATCAATAATTCTAAGAAGTCTGAAGAATTTCATAATATAATTTCGTCAGATAGAGGAAATTTTTATGATAGTCCAACTGAATGCGAACGAAAAATAATTTTTAAATTGAGTCCATTCACAAGGACACAAGGACCACAAGGACCGTTTCCAAAAGATTCAGAAACAAAGCTATGTTTTTCGGCCTATCATCCATATTTAAATAAGGCTAGTATAAAAATTCCAAGACCTTGGCTATATTATTCTAATGTTTTAAACAAGCCGTATTACCTATAAATTACCTAAGGAACGGCTATCAGACTTGTCACTATTGTCTATAAAGGCAGAAATTTTAGAAAAACTGAAATCGTCTTCAGCTTTAGATGATTTAATAAATAAATTTGCCAAAAAAAGGCAAGAAAATTGTATATTTATTTTAAATTATTTGGCTAGCTCAATTTCTAGGTGGAATTTCTAAGTGATAACTTATAATTAATAATTATATTAAATATAATGAAAGCATTTTTTGTGAGAAATCTTCTCCCTTCATTTGGGCCCCCCAACTAATTTTGATACTGGACCCCTCCCAGGCACACTACGTCACTAAGTCTATATCCATCTCCAAAGTCCAATCTATCTCCATACTAAAATTCAGCAAAATTGGTTTAGCGGTTTAGGTGTGAAAACGTAACAGACAGGTGTTACATTCATATTTTTAATATTAGTATGGGCTAGTATGCATAATGATACCGATATTGTTTATATGACAATCATTTTATACCTTATCCGTTTTACCAAAAAATAAAATGTAAACAAATCGTAAAAAGGGTTTTTTGATGTTGTCGATTTTACAATAATCAACGTGATATAAAAATTATCAAAGCAACTTTTAATTATTTATTAGAAATATCTCCTATATTCTTATTTTTTTATATTACTTACTTTTAGAAAAAAAAAAATTTATTTTTACAATAATTATTAATGATAAATATAATGATAAATGCGTATAAAATTTACAACACTAATTGTAATAACTAACTTACATTATAAAGAAACTAAAAAGACAATGTTTCCAAATCTCTTACTGATTTTATATGCTGGTAATTATAAGTGTACCTACTGTTCAACGTACTATTGTCGATTGGAAGGAGTGTTTTATAATTACGGTCGGATTACACCCGCCATGTTGTTTTTAACTAATATTTTCAAGTAATAACCTCATAAAACATCTTAGAATGTGCAGTCGGTCGACAAAAAAGTTTGAGAAACATTGGTGTGCTTGTTTACATTTTATTTTTTGATAAAGTGGGTAGAGTATACTTGAAGAGTGTACTTGAATTCGTACCCTATAGGTTACGAATACCATATATGTATATATGGTAAAATAAATAATAAATGCCAAAACAGAAAGAAAAATTACAAAATCATGGTATTTTTTTGCTGAGGAGCAGCAGATAGGCTGACCGCCCACTTATTGGTAAGTTGCCGTCGCCTATGGATATTTGCGGCGCTAGAGGCACCGCGAACACGCTGCTGTCCCATAGGGACACAGGAAACTGGGTCTCTTACGCCGGAACAAGTTAGTAGCAGAGTGTTTGTGTCATAATAACAACTGATATATCATGTATCATATTTTTTCTTATACTAAAATTATTATATGGTGGGTATCGAATTCATGCAGGCAAATAACTATTAAAAGGAGTAATATATTTTCCGCCTTTTACGATTCTTTTAAACTGTTATTCTAATTTTTATTCAAAACTAAAAATTTGTAAATATTAGGAATAAATACGTAAGAAATGTCATCTAAATTGACTATAACATTAATTCTTATTATATAAAAACCATTATATATTTATAAACCTTAAGTCGTAAAATATATTTCTGTTTTGGGTCATACAGAATATTTAAAATATTTATAGTACGTTCCAAGCCTTGACTGAAAATATGAAGAAAAATCTACGCGACGCTCAATTCCGGCCCGAGGTGGCCAATTTGTCTCTATTCAACCTATAATTTTACAATTTCAACAAGGTCCGATGCAGTAATGATAACTGGTTGCTGGTGGTTATTTTGTGGAAACTCAGAAAAGTAAATTACCCGACCCATTTTTCAATACTGAAATTAATTTTTAAAATAACTAGGCATTAACCAAAGAACATTCCTTTAAAACAATATAATGTTAATGTGTATACGTATTAGAAAATATTATAATGTATGTAATTAATTGCATAATAGATAGATCTATTTTATAAATGTCTAGAGCTTTGCCCGCGGCTTTGATTGGACCTTTATTAATTTGTTTTATACATGCCGTCTGGAGTTTTGAACGCTAGCCTTGAATGCGCAGTTGTCAGTCGCTTGCCACTTCGCAGTTCGCACGTCTGCGTCGTAATAATATGATTCGTAATAATTATGAGCGCAAATGTACACAAGCGCAAGTCTCCCCACTACTTTCGCCGAGCGCTCAAAACTCGTGACGATATGTATAACAAACATTATAATTAGTTATTAAAGAGATAAATTTTCTCATGAACTTCAATATCTGAAAGTCACGGTGACGGTAATCACTTTTGTCTCATATCTTATCTCTCCATGCAGGCAAGATGTAAGAATACGAGTACTAATCCCTACGGCCTATCGTAAAAAGCGACAAAACAACCCTATCTACATGGTAGGACTCCAAGCCTAACTTGTTTTATGACTGGTTTGTGTTGTGTTTCAGCAATAGTAAACCAGGTTCCAGTTTCTTTTTAAGGCTCGCAGGATGTTAGCAAAGTTTGTGGTGTTGTAAACGGTAACGATGATCTATCGGGTGAACCGTTTGTCTTTCTGCAGATTTCATCGGTAAACAAATCATCAATTGACGTATTGTGGACACGTTACACTTCGCTGCATAGGACGGTGCAGCGGCATAGTGTGACACTCCTCGCGCAATGTGCTCGCGATCCCACGTCTCTTGGTTAGGGGACTAACAATGTTGGTATACGCACCAAAACCTCCCTCGTGTTCCTTCGTCCGATTTCAGCACCGGGGCCAAGGGACATGACATTTGTGTGATCGCTACCCTAACTCACGTCAATCAATTCTATCCGTGTAGGGGCGGAGAAAGAATACTAACCTCTGCGGCTGGGGTCTGCCTGTCGTAAAAGGCAACAACAAAAAACAACCCTACCTACGTGGTAGGGATCCAAGCCCGTCTGGATGGCGACCACCTTTGGTCTTAAGTATGCCGCCATAATAAGTTTGTGTTGTGTTCCGGCATTGGTGACCCAAGTTGCTGTACCCTTATGGGACAGCAGCGTGTTCGCGATGCCACTGGCGTTGCAAACACCCATAGGTGACGGTAACTGCTAATAAAAAATCGGAACCCTTAACCCTTATTACTGCTACTAGTAGGACATTTTTTTTGGAAAAATACATGGCCTAACATTTATTGAGGAATTGAACGTCGCTAGTATACTCATTAGCCCATCCTGATATTTCTCTGTGACATCTAAAGTAGTAGGTTTATATCTGGTCAGGATAGCATGGTTAGGATAGTTACTTCGATATACAGCAAACTATTATCATAAACTATTAGCAAACTCATTTTTTACAGATTGTCTATTCATTCACATGTATGATTTACACACGGAAATATGTAATTTGGGAGATCGTTTGAAACTCGTTTTTATTCGAATAAATGTCCCAAGTTCTTAAGGGAAAACGTCAGATTTACCTCGCTCGTGTTTTTTGATTGATTACGCCCTAATCTGGGATTACTCAAATTCTTTGTACAAATAAAAGAATCGTTTAGTTTACTTGTTAACAGTTATGTTTTTGGTTTGTTAATTCGAATATTTATGACTTAATATAACGATGAAAAAATTTTGCAACTTCCGATAACATTTAATTTATAAAGTTTTCTTAAGCATTATTTTAAGCAAGCAATTCTTATATATCTGTATAATCTCAATAGTGGGACTAATCCCACTTGTCTAGACAAGTATTTACAGTTTAATGCGAAGAGGAATATTCATTCTTCTTTGTTTTACGTCCAGTACGGGTAAAGACATCATCGGAGCGGTACGACTCGCCGTGGCGAGTACAACATATGCTTGACAGACATCACGACACTCTGTCATTTCATGTGATACAGATACTCTTGAGGCACAGCTACGTCACTCAAAAGGAAACCATAGAGTGCCACCACCGTGACGCCGAAGACCAGGACATTGCATCCACACCCTCCAAGTGTTCCCCACAAGGGTGCTGAGACATCATCGTCGCCATCACACTGGTTTGGCGTCAGCCCACTCACACATGGCCGAGTGAGAGGCACCCGTGGTATTTTACGCGCCCAGCTCACCCCTGCATAGAAGATGCCGAAGCCACCACCCTTCCCCCTGCATTGAAGAGACCCCCGGCATTGAGTAGTTCGTCATGCAGGTACCGCGGCCTTGCCACTCAAGGAACACTAGTTTCAAATGGTATACGGGAGTATCTCACAACTTTGATAAATAAATAAATAAATAAATATTTTTGTGACAATTCACACAGCGCCATCTAGTCCCAAACTAAGTAGCATAGCACTTGTGTTATGGATACTAGACAACTGATATATTACTTATATACTTTTTTTTTTTTGTAAATAAATACATATTATACATAAACACCCAGACGCGAGACGGGAATCGAACCCGTGACCTCCGCAAGCGTACCGAAGTGCGTTATCCGTTACGCCACCGAGGTCGTGGAAAACCCAGGGTATACTTTACTATTAGAGTGTTCCTACAGGTGCCTCACTGGCTCGCCAATGTCCACAAATATGACTCGAATGTATCGCTATAAGTTGGTCACGCTCGCTCGAGGTTCTTGTCTTGACAGTAACATTTTGACAACTATACATAGATACGAGACAGTGTGGGTAGGGTATGCTGTAAATGCATACCATAGACTAAATTGCGTTCACTTCACCAATGACGCTTACAAGGTAGCAGAAGAATAAATCCATTTGACGAATGGAAATGGCGTAACTTGATATTACTTTTCAGCTGGAACCATATCGCCATTTTTTTATATTTTAATTCGCTTAAAGTCAGAATTTAAAATATTTATTTTGTATTACAAATTTCATCAAAAAGGATTATGCTAATACATTATATATATTTATACATATAATTTCTAATGTGTCATATGCATTACTTTGACGACAAAGCTTTTGATAACAAGCTTGTAAGCAAACGATGAGAGATAGAACACGTTTCCCCGAGGCCCGTCCCATCCATGTTTGTATGAAAATATGTAGATACACACATCGAGATCCGCTCCCTTGCCGACTCATAATAAATTGAACATGCAAATAGGTGGCATCGGTGAGTTGACCTGACGTAACATACTCCATTGGCTGCCGGGCTGGCGTTGGTTAACAAAATTGGAAAAATGCGCTAATGTAGGTAAACTCTTCATTATAGTAATAAATACATTTTTAACGGACATCATATAATGTTAATACATTTAAAGTGTGTGTGTGTGTGTGCAATTCACATACGGCAGAAGTAAAACTTCAGAAAATTAGATTATATTTCATATATTAGTGTGGAAAAGTTACGAAAGCTCGTACAAAGAGGAGACGAAGATTATATACATATACACATACATACATACACACATACATACATATACATACACATATACACACATACATACATATACATATATTACTTAAACAACTACAGATTTGAAGATTGACATTATAGGAAACACTGAATACTTGTATTCTATATCATTCTCTCGCAGGCTAAATCCGATTTATTATCCTATTTCTACGTGGTGGTCTGAATGGCGACCACCTATGGTCTTAAGTATGCCACCATAATAACTTTGTGTTGTGTTCCGGCATTAGTGACACAAGTTCCCAGCAGCGTGTTCGCGATGCCAGTGGCGTTGCAAACACCCATAGACCGTAACTGCTAAATTCTAAACGGGCTGTCAGCCTGTCTACTGTCCTACAACAATAAAAAAAATTAATTGGAAGGATAAATATGAGTTAACATAATGTCAATATAATTATTTACTTAAACCTATTCTATTTTGGCTTATCTTCAATGTGCTACCGATAAAAAAACCACTTTGAAATGTTATTCTATCATAGTGCTCATAGTGTATTAAAAACTACAATATAACTAACAAAGAGATGCAACATTTAAAAGAAAAAGAAACTTGAAACATACAGAGCTTAAAACATGTAGTGAGAAAAATCCTTCTATTTAACAATTTATCTTAATAAACTGACAACGAACACTTTTCGGTTCAATAATTATCTGTAACAATTGATTTCCCTACTGACTGACTGAGAACGACCTTTAAATATTAATACAAGTTCCCACTGTAATGAGGAAACAGATAATAAAAGGTAAAATGTCAATGTACGCCTACTCTGAGAGCTTATTCACATGACCAGTGGAGGCGTGTAATGTTATTACTAAATAAACAACACCTACGCAGGAAAATTGCTAATAACTTAAACCTTTTTATTAAACGGGGATTAATTTATATAATAACTGTAAGAGCTCAAATTTCAAATTAGGAACGAAAAGTACAATCCCACGCTTGTCTATGGCGGATGGATATTATCCACATAATTTTTTAGCAGATCAGCAGGATAAAAAATTATGTGTATAATATCTACAATATCAGTATCACACACAATATCAGTTTGTAGAATTCCTTACGATTTTGCTACATCAGTAAATAAATAATAATAAACTAGGACAAGTCGTACAACGCCATCTAGTAAGTAAGTAGAGTAGCACTCGTGTTATGGGTACTAGAAAGTCATATACTACATATTAACTTTTTTGTACATAAATAAATAATACACATAAACACCCAGAGGCGGGGCGGGAATTGAACTCTTGATCTGCGTAAGGGTGCAGATGTGCGATAGTCCCTACGCCATGGAGTTCGTGGCAATTGTTATGATATGCACATTAAAGAGCTACTGAAGTTGAAAGCCTTAGTGGGAACAGTTCCGTGAACACCGGTCTACGTCTCAAATATACATAATAACCTATCCATTTTATATATAATACTCTATCCATTTTACCAAAAAATAAACGACGTGATAACCAAATGGTTATCACGTCGTATGAGATAAGTCACGGATTCATATTTTTAAAAAGAGTCCCTTGCACTAGATGAAGAAAATTTAGCTTTTAAAGTAATAAAATAATAAATATACTAGAATAATTCACAGAGCACTCAGATTTGAGACGGGAATCGAACCAGTGACTCTCCGCAAGCGTACCGAAGTGCGTTAGCCGATACACCACAGAGATTAAGTCAAGTACTTTTAAATCAATTAAATTTAAGTATGGTTTTAGTTTACAATTATCAAAACTATTAAAATACAGTTCAACATGGTCCAAAATTGAGCCGGATCGAGTTCTTGAGACGGAAATATATTTCTTATTTATTCTTGATAATAGCCACAGAGTTTTAACGTATGAGTTTTATTACATAGTACAATATTCTTCCAACAAAATGACAAATACAGTAGAACAGATGTTTAACTTTGTTTCAGAATTTAATAACATTGTCAACAGTACAGTCTGTGAGACATTACATTTGTTACATTGAACGTTATACCTCGCTTTGAAAAGCACGTGGCTTAGTAGCGTTATGATACAAAATAAGGAGAATACAGAAATTAAACTTCATACTTTACGTCTTATTAATAAATAAATAGCACTTAAGGATATGAAGTCTCTATATACAGTGAAAAAGTTAAGTAATAGTTATTTTCCAAAACGAAGCAACGAGTTATTATAACAATTCTGTTGTTTAATTGATTAAATGACCACAAAACATGTTTATATGCGTATCCCAATTGATAAGTCCATAATGAATTTAAAAAAATATTATATGCCACTAACTTACGTACACATTTGTATATTTTTTTTATAAAACGTAGACGCTCACTAATATCAAATCACTGTTATCCAAAATGTATTTTTTTTTTGACAGAGCAACGTGTCCCGAGTTAGTATTTTATAAGACTAGCTGACCCGGCAAATTTTTACATTTTCGCATTACATATGTATAAAATATGAATGAAACCTTACTCCTGCTTTTCCCATATTTTATGATCATAATAAATATGTTAAATGGTAACCCAATTTATATTCATTAATTCAGAAAACCGACATGGGGAGAAATTGTTGCACGGCTGTAATAATGGCCCGTAATTAGTGACGCGCGGCCAGCCCCCGTCTAATCGCGAAACAATGAAAAACCTTAATCTCACCAACCATGTTTTATTCATGTCTAATCATGCTACCAGTGCTTTTTATATTATCCATTTAAAGACATACATACATATATAACCTCATTATATATACTTACTTAGACTCTATCCATTTTACCAAAAAATAAAATGTAAACAAACAAACCAATATTTTCAAACAAAGTTAGAATAAAAAGAACATGGCGGATATAATCCAACCGTAATAATAAAACACTCCTTCCAATCGACAATAGTACGTTGAACAGTACACTTATAATTACCAGCCTAAAAAACCAGTAAGAGATTTGGAAACATTGTATTTTTAGTTTCTTTATAATGTAAGTTAGTTATTACAATTAATGTTGTAAATATATAAATTTATACGCATTATATTATCATTCATAATTGTAAAAATAAAATTATTTTATGTTTTTTTTCTAAAAGTAAAGAATAGTAATATAAATTTATTTACATTTTATTTTTTGGGAAAACGGATAAGGTATAATCTTATATCTTTAAACGAGCAATTCTTGTATGTATATATATATATATATATATATATATATATATATATATATATATATATATATATATATATATATATATATATATATATATATATATATATATATATATATATATATATATATATATATATATATATATATATATATATATATATATATATATATATATATAATTGGAATCTCGGAATCGGTTCCAACAATTTTCATGAAATTTGGAATACGGGGGGTTTCGGGGGCGATAAATCGATCTAGCTAGGAATCATTTCTAGAAAATGTCAAAAGGTGGCGTTTGAGCAGTCCCAATTTAAACTGAAAAATGACTCTTCCTGACATCATCTTCGAATAATAATACTATTTTTTTTTTAAATTGCTTTAACGACACAACAACACTAAAGCTATTCCAGCAGATGGCGTTGTTAAGTAACACGAAGTCAATGAGTGTTTGCTTTGAGGGTAGACTAAGAAAATCAATTGTTAATTTCCAAAAAACACAATTTATATAAAAGAAAATACCGAGCAAAGCTCGGTCATCCGGATATTTATCCGCACAGAGGCGGAGAATACTGACTTCTGCGGCCGAGGTCGGCCTGTCGTAAAAAACGATAAAACAATCTACCCTAGCTACGTGGTAGGGCCCCAAGCCGTTTGGATGGCAACCACCCTTGGTCTTAAGTATGAGGCCATAATAACTTTGTCTTGTGTTCCGGCATTAGTGGCCCAAGTTCCTGTACCCTCATGAGGCAGCAGCGTGTTCGCGATACTACTGGTGCAAACACCCATTGGCGACGGTAACTGCTAAATTCAAAGCAAGCTGCCAGCCTGTCTTCTGTCCTACAGCAATAAAAAAATATACCTGTGTGATTAGACTCATTACGTTACGTGACGTTTTTAGACGTGTGTTTTATAGGTTATTAGCTGAGGCTATTGCTATTTCAATCTCTTCAGCTATAATAATATTTATTTACCAAAAAAATCTTATACCTAAGTAACAATTTTACTAAAACTAATTTAGTCTGATTAACTAGTTTATTCTCTTCAGCTATGGATATGGCGTATATTTTTCCTCATGACCGCCATAGAGTAAATAAAAAAAGAAAGAAATAGAACATAATCAATTGTAGTAAATAATTTAGGTAAACGACAAAATTAAATAAACTTTTCATATCATCTGTTTAGTTTCCTATCATTTTTCATAAATAATAAAATTGAAAATTTTAAGTGTGTAGTATATATCTATATTATTTTGAAATTATGTGCATATATTATGTTTTAATTTTCTTATAAAGCTTTTATTTCTCATTTTCCGGCCTTGTTTAGCTGATTTGATGAAAATATTGTAAAGCACGAGATTTAAAAGACAACCAAGATATTTTATTGTTAGGCTTCTGTTGTAAAATACTTTATTCACCGCGAGGAGAACAATTACGATAAATAAATTTGACAGTGTAATACATATTTCATATGTAATTAAAGGAATAAATTAACAATTTAGAGTCATGAATATACATGCTATTATTTTGCCGATAAAAGCAAAATTCATTGTGGACATTTCTCTAGTGGTTTAGCGATTACTTTAATAATTGTTTATAAAACAAATCATATCTTTTAAATTAATTTCAACAGTTTTGTTTAAATACATATAAACATTCGGTGAAATAAATGTAATCTTCCTCCTGTCCTTATCCCAGCTATGTGGGGTCGGCACAACATGTCCTCTTCACCCAGTCTCCTCTATTAGTCGTCAAATAAGTGTAATAAATATGCAAAATTAAATGAATTTTCAACTATCATGGTACGATCCAAAAATAATTTTATTAAATATTAGAAAGGTTTGTAGGTATAGTTTTTTTTATAAATAATGGATTGAAAATATCGAAGCAGTCCCATTTTTTTTATACTTAACCCTACTAAATCGAATGCGTTTTCATATAGATTTGACCCTAATTAGTATGAGAGAAATGAAGGCGACAACTTGGACGAGTTGTTAGAAATTTTATATTAAGCTACTTAATGGATATAGGCTATTCACTATACCATTTAATAATTTGAAAAGGAATATTCTATCTCCAACATTCCGTCTACTTTGCAGTTTTCTGATAATAAAATATTTAAACTTGGAACTGTTCAGTAGACTGCATGTAACGATATAAATTTATGATAAAGCTATAAAGAACATTCTTTTGAAATTGTTTTACCCGTGCTGTGTGCTTTGTGTGAGCTATTACGTAATATGGACTCTTCAGTACTGCAAAATGGAGCTGACAAACCCATCAAAGAGAGTTTGAAATCTCAAAATATTTTGTTCACACAAAAGCCTAATTTAGTGTCGATTGTAATGTCTAAAGCAAGGACAATACTGACCTCCGGTATTGAAGTATTAATTATGTAAAAATTTACAAGTGGGGCTCTCTTTTTTAAGTACCCTATTCATTACTGCCATTGAATGAAAAGTACACGTCGCTTACATCGGTGGCCGTTAATGTCACTATATTTTCTTATATGTACTTACTTAATATTATAAATGTAAAAGTAAGTTTGTTTGTTACGCTTTCACGTGAAAACTATTTAACACATCATCATGAAACTTTGTACACATATTCTTGGAGGTATTAGAAGTAACATAGGATACTTTATATTGAAAAATAAATTACAAAGATATTATTACCTTTTCTCATTTTGTTTCGATTTAATTTTGCCTGTTAATCGCCTAACGGAGCAGGCGTGATCGGCTAGTATCTATATAATTTCTTCGTGCAGCGATGGATTCAGAAAATTGAAGGCCTGTCGTAAAAGGCGACAAAACAACCCTAGCTAGGTGGTAGGGCTACGAACCCGTCTGGATGCCAACCAATCCTGGTCTCTAAACATGCCGCCATAATAATCCTGTATTGTGTTTCGGTATAAGTGTGCCAGATTCCAGTTCTGTTACGTGCAGCGTGTTATCGGTGCCCTTACGTCGCAAATATCCATGGGCGTCTCTCCGTGTCTGCTCTCTCACAGCAATAAAACAAATGCTATAAGAAAACAGAGTGGCTTTATTTTGGTTTTTACAAGAACACTTGCTTTTTCTAAAGATAATTTCACTGCCTCGTCCACTTCTAGTGCACCAGTTGCAAATGAGATTGATTTGGACGCCGTAAAAGTTGGTGATATTCTTTAAATTCTGCTTAAATATAAAGGTACTACAAATACGGTACCTGCCCAAAGACAGATGTAAAGTGCAACATTTTAATATTCACGTTGCAAGCCATGGCCAGGGAAACAGAATTAGATATAACCATATCTAACCAGTGGTCCGAATACTGAATGAGATTGGACTGCAAGGCATTCGAAATCTATTACATAGTTTGAAGGAAGCGAGTATTTGGCGGGAACATGGAGAATTACCTTAGATCTTGTAGTTAAGTAAATAATATATCAATTTCCTAAAAATTAATCATATAACATAAAAAGATTAAGTCATACAACATAAAATATCTTATATTGTCATATAACATAAATTCTGCAACAAATATTCATGTGGCATGTCAAAAAATTGACTTGGGTCTGTAATATTATGTGAGTTTGTTAACCCTAAGTAATTCAATAGTTCTGATAGCCTATTTTTCCCCTCTTTACTTAGTTTGTCTTTTCCCAGAATAATAAAAGGAAAATAAATTAATAAATATGGTAATACTGTGATTACACACACAGTACTACCTAAATCCAGATTAAATAGCAGAACGTTTGTGTTATAGAATGACAACAGAACTATTAGATGACTGTTAAATGCTTTTTTTGCAAATAAATAGAACACATAAATATCCAGACTTAGGATAAGCCGATTTTAGCCGATGCACCACGGATATTGTCAGCAAAATAATACACGTGAAGCAAGGATCTGTTTTATTTATTTTACTCCTCTATGCATATCTTTTCTACATCTCTATCACCTCCCCGTTTGAAGATGGTAGTTCTTTGGCCACCTAATTTGGTAAGGGAAACCTCTACTATCGTTGGTAATCATTTATCACTAAAGAAGTGTTCCACCATTTATACTTCACATTTACCTTAAAAATATATGGAAAAATCATGGCTCTAATAATAAAATATAAATTCGATATAAAATTTGAATTTCCTACTTTAAAACCGAATTTTTATCCCTTTTTATAACAAGAGACAAATTGATTCAATGGTTTTTGGTAAAGTCAAGACTTACGGGAAGGCTGTGAAGAGGCTTTTAACCAAAACGAGGATTACTTGACCCCGTGAATGTGAAAATACGTATTATGTCAATTTATTTGCCAAGATGCTTTATTTTTACCTTATATATTGGACATAAAAAACGCAAAGTAAACGAAGACATCAATTTATGAAATAAAAACTTTTTTTTTTATTGCTGTAGAACAGCAGACAGGCTGACGGCCCGCTTAGAATTTAACAGTTACCGTCTCCTATGGGTGTTTGCAACGCCAGTGGCATCGCGAACACGCTGCTGTCCTATAAGGGGTACAGGAACTTGGGTCACTAATGCCGGAACACAACACAAGGTTATTATCGCCACATACACGCACCAAAGGCTTGTGGCTCTACCACGTAGCTGGGTTGTTTTGTCGCCTTTTACGACAGGCCGACCCCGGCCGCAGAGGTTAGTATTCTTTCTCCGCCCCTGCACGGATAGAAAAACTGTTTAGATAATTGACAAATACTACGATACACATACCAAGTACAAAATAAAAGTAGTAGCTATAGTATAAAATCTCGTCTAGTTTCTTGTAATGTAGTTGTTTTGTAACTCTTTGCTAATAAAAGAAAGCGTTATGAAAGACCAGCGACTTGAATAAGCGCACATTAGCTTATAATTAGCAGGGTGTAAATTTTGAGGACCTTTGAACAATGCGTCCTACCAGTCATGGTCTATGGAGCCGAGTCATAGACGCTGACAAAGCAGGTGATACACAAGCTCCAAGTCACCCAAAGAGCCATGGAACGGGCTATGTTAGGTATCTCTCTACGTGATCGAATCAGGAACACAGAGATCCGGAAGAGAACGAAATTGGTCGACATAGCCCATGTGATCACTAGCAGAAAATGGAAGTGGGCCATATATGCCGTAGACAGGACAACAAGTGGGGTAGTCGGGTGCTTGAGTGGAGGCCTAGAGTAGGGCATAGAAGTGTAGGCAGACAACCGATGCGTTGGACCGACGACCTTGTTAGAGTGGCCGGTAAGGACTGGATGCAAAAGGCGCTGAACCGAGAAGAATGGCATTAGAAGAGACCTACACTCAGCATTGGGTGGTGAAAGGTTGAAAAAGAAGAAGAAGAAATTTTGAGGAAATATTATTGCTATAGAACAGTAAGCAGGCCGCTTGATAGTAAGCACTTACCGCTATTGTATATTTGTGACGCCAGGAGTACGGCTAACAAGCCATCTACGTAGGGGAACTGGAACTTGGGTCACATATACCGGAACGCAGCACACGGTTATTCTTCTTCCTCCTGCCCTTATCCCACATTATACGGAGGCGGCACAACATGTTATCTTCTTCCACTCTCCTCTGTTAGCCGTCATCCCATTCACACCCTTTTTTGCCATATCATCTTTTACACTTCCTCTAATATACAGCACAAGGTTAGTATGGCGGCATATTTAGGGATCAAGGGTGGTAGCCATCCAAATGAGCTTGGAGACCTATCCCCACGCTGGTTGATTTGTCGCCTTTTACAACAGGTCGCAGGGGTCAGTATTTTTATTATATATAAAAAATGCAAATAATTTGTTCTCCGTGGGTATCGCAGAAGAGACGGTACCATAGCACTTGAGACGTCTTTTTTATAGCTAGAGTTCAGCAGACAGGCAGACGGCCCACCCTGGCAGGTGGTCACCGTCGCCTATGGACGTTTGCAGCACCAGAGGCATTACCAACGCGCTGCCGGTCTTGATAAAATTTTATAACTCCTTTTTTGAAGAACCCCATATCGTACCGCGCTGAGAAAACCTCAGCCGGAAGCTCATTCTAGATCCTGAGAGTACGCAACATAAACGTTCTAGAGAACCGTTCCGTACAAGAAAGAAGAGGCTCCAAGAAATGGGGATGAACACCCAGCCGATGGCGGACAGTGCGGTGGTAGAAAGACGACGAGGGCACCATTCTGAATAGTTCTTCAGAACACTCCCCGTTGTACAGACGGGTAAATACGCAAAACCTGTCAATAATACGATTTTTAAAAACAACTCTGCGATACATGTTCTCATCTAGTATAGGGAAACGTTAGGTACCTGATAGCTCAGTGGTATTTTATTCGAAAACTAATCTAGACGTCCCGGATTCAAATCCCATGATAGCATGTATCACTTATGCTTTTCGCGTCTTATTTGCATATTAAGCTATGCATATTATGTATTGTGCAGTGATGGAAAATATCGAGAGGAACCACACACAGATCACCGGTATGTGTAACCCGTTAATCCACCTTAGACAAGCGTGTAGGGTATACCGTTCGTTTGCTCTTGGGGAAACTTCAGCTGAACAGTGGAACGTTACAGGCTGTTATTATTAAAGATGTTGATTAAAAAGACATTTGCTTAAAGAAAAAAGAAGGATGTCTCTATTAGAGATGCAGAACTCACCACTAAACCCAAAGAAAAAGATAATTAAAAGAAGTTTAAACGTATACGAAGTTGATATGCTAAGAAGATAAATTATTTATCTACCCCTCTTTAATAAATTGTTCAATATAACTGAATCATAAATACCATTGTTAACACCCTTAAATCCTTATGTTGCGCTTTGAAACCAGGCATTTACTTATTTATTACAGCTACTTTTCATTCATCACGAGCCATTCAACTAGCTAGTAGCTATATTACTAAATATTCATTCATAAATATTAGAGTGCAAGTTAGAATTTAAGCCAATTTCTCATTTATATATTATTGTGCAAGAATAGTGTAATAAACGGGAACTTATGGTAGAATCTTGAGGTGTTAATTGTTTTTTTTTTCAAATGTTTCATTTTACAAACGCTTAAAGTTTGTACAAAGTAATGGACAGTTTAATATGCGGTTAACCTGTAAGTGCATAAATCGACTGTTTTGTTTATGATATTTTTAATTCACATATTTTGATTAGTTTTCCTTTTGACAGAGTATCGCCGCAGCTCAATTCCAAGTTTACACACGTAGCATTTGTGTATACAGTGCATATTGCCACAGGTCTAGCTTATGCGTGCCTATATAAACTTCTATCTCTTTAGCAATGAGTCTGAAAAAATTAAATATAGTAGCTAAATTTGATGGGTGACTACCGTTTATACTTCGCCTTGAAAAGAGGACCATAGAACTGCTAAAAATACTTATTTTCTTTGCTGTTTGTGAACTGCTACTTTAAAGTGCTTTTGACGTTTGCAACACCAGGAGTATTGTGAACGCGTTACCGACCTCAACAAAATTATGTAACGCCATTTTCGAAAATCGCAACATGAACGTTTTCGAGAACCGTTTCGTACGCAGGAAATAATATGTTTCTGAAAATGGGAATAAACGCAACGATGGCAAATAGTGCAGTAGTAGAAATACAAAGAACCTAAACCATCTATTTATTAGATTGTAGAACTTTCTTGAAAAATGTCAAGATTTACTTAGTCTTACTACCTTAAATGATGATTTACATAAGTAATTAATTTCTTAACTTCCATTTGAAATCAACTCCTTAATACTGAAGATCTCATATTCCGTAGTAAACAAATTAAGGAGAGGAACACACGAGATATTTGCATTAAAAACAGATACAATCCGTGTGGGGCACTTAGAATTTAGGTCGAGTGTACCGCCACTGGCCTGCGACTGGATTCTGTAATGAAGGGCCAGATTATTCCGAGTTAGATTATGCTTTCAAATATAAACGGGATTAAAAAAACTACATTACTTAACCAACTAACAAAAAAATAATTTATTGTAATTCCAATAAGTAATATTGTATTTCAACGTTATAAAAGCTACGAATCTGAAGCGTAGCTTTTGCTACGTTGTTGCAAACGCTATTCGGACTAACGTAGCAGGCTTCATAGCATAAGAAAAAATAGATAAAGTAACCGTGTTCAATAGAATAGAACAATTTAAAAAAAATGTTTTACAAATATTCAAACGATCTTCATGGTTGTCTAGTTAGAACATTATCAATTCAGAGACACTATGTAGTCGACGTAATATAAAATATTTTGTGACGGTTTGACATATTAGTATTTATTTAATTTTGTATTCTAAACACGATTTCCATGCATCCGTGAACTCAAAAATAATATAAAAAGAACATATTTTAACTACAAGTCTCCTGTATTTTTAAAGCATTTCACCGAAAAGGTTTGCCCTGCGGATGTAAAAGAACATGGCTACGACTCTCTAGGGTGCCGTCCTAGACGTGAGGCCACCTGTTTTTCCACATACACTTTTATTGTCATTGCCTCAAAGTGTCAAAGCCACCCTTTTTCTTTGTTATATTATGTTAAACATTTCTTATGGTTAGGGAAACTGTCGACTCAATTTAAAGTTGATGATTGGGAACACACACAAGGTGACAGTCCGTACCTCTAGCATGATCGTAGAAATAATAATAATATAATAAATAAATATCCTGTTCACACAACGCAACCTAAGCCCAAAGTAAGCAGCAGCAAAATACTTATTTCATTATTTTAACTGATTTATTCATGTACTTTTCTTTTGCATATAAATTCATATTATACATAATTCTGAGTTAAGATGGGAATCAAATCAGGCGTTCAGGCGTGCGAAACGCGTTGATTTAACGTCATTTAGTCTCTTCGTTTAATAATAATATAAAACAAACCCGTTTTTTTTAATTCTCTTATCAAAGCCGTCTTATAAACGTTTTTTTCCGCCTAGGTCTAGGACGTGCCTTTCAAAACCTGATGTTTCCTTTTCAGTACTAGAAAAAAATAATAGTAGATGTAATTGTACGTGATTTTTTTTAATTTGGTCTAGTGCTTGATCATCGAAATCTTGAGAGGAAAACCGATAGAAAAAACAACTTAAGCAACCAAAAATCAAACAATTGTTGTAACCTTAAACAACTCCTTCACCCAATTCCAAAAGAAACAAAAAGAGAATCGACCATCATCTTACCGTATGAACCCTAAAACAACTATCAAACCTTGCATCTCTGCTTTCTGCAAATTAGCAAAAGTAGTAATATATCCTCAAGCGACACTTTTAATAATTTCTTCTTGAGTAAACAACATCCGTGTGTCGGTTTGGGTGTGCATTCCGTTGCACTTAAATGCAGAAACAGGCAGCTTGCGCACAATGCATCCATCTTCATATATTTTGGTGGTGGCTCACAGCAATCTTCCTCTTGGCAAGTTAGAGTTTTTGGCTTTCACAACAATAAAAATAAATCATTTGTCAATATATATTATTAAAATAAAATGAAACATGTAACCCAAAATACATAAAATAAATAGTTAATATATTTTTGTGAGCAATAGCTATAGGCTAACGGCCCACTGTATAGTAAGCAGGTACCATCGCCTATGGATGTTTGCGACGCTCGAGGCACCACGAACACGCTGCTGTCCGCTTAGGAGTACAGGAACCTGGTGAACCTGGATAAAATACTTATAATAAATATTGATTATTATATAACATTGTATATTAAATAGTATATATACATAATTAAACAAAGAACGGCAGACGAAAACGAATATTAAAACCCGCTTCAACTAAGCAAATTTCAATTAAACATGCAACGAAAAACACAAGCAAACTACCCTCTTTATTCTTTGTAATTTACGGTAAATAAATTTTTATTTTTTTCTTTCTTTTTTAACTTCGACATATCCAACATAAAGATTTAGTTAATAAGATATTAACAATTTTTTATAGCTATTAAGTAAGGTGTTAAGTTTATATAATTATCTTATTTTTCAGTTTCATAAGTTAACCTAGCTAAATTCAGAGTTTATCTACCATGGCCCTTATATTCTACGGGCCCCGCCAGAGGCCGCCACCGGGCCTGAGCATAACGGTAGGAGGCGTCCGCATCGCCGTCGGGCCGTCCATGAATTATCTCGGACTGGTGCTCGACGGTCGATGGGACTTTGCGGCGCACTTCGAGTGCCTGGCGCCGAGGCTAGTACGGGCGGCGGCGGGACTCTCCCGTCTGCTGCCGAATATCGGCGGGCCGGGCGCAGTGTGCCGCAGACTCTTTGAGGGAACCGTGCGGTCGATGGCCCTTTACGGGGCCCCGATCTGGGCGGATCGCCTGACGGCCAAAACGACGGCGCTGCTTCGCAGGCCGCAGCGCGTCCTGGCCGTCAGGGCGATAAGGGGATACCGCACGGTGTCCTTCGAAGCGGCCTCCCTGCTGGCCGGATCCCCACCATGGGACCTCGAGGCCCGGATCCTGGCGCTGTTGTACCAGTGGCGCCGGGACGCGGCCGAGCGTGGCTCTCGCCCCGCGCCTCGCGAAGTTGAGGCAAAGCGGGCGGAGCTGCGCGACGTGGTGCTCATGGTGGAGTGGAAGGAGCGCCTCGCGCACCCCAGCGCGGGCCTCGCCACCATCGAAGCGGTGAGGCCCGTCCTGGCCGAATGGTTGGAAAGGCGCCACGGCGCCCTGACCTTCCGCCTGACGCAGGTCCTCTCGGGGCACGGTTGCTTCGGGAGGTACCTGTGTCGCATAGGGCGGGAGATGACGTCAGGGTGCCACCACTGTGGCGTGGGCGACGAGGAGGACACGGTGAACCACACTGTCGCCGTGTGCCCTGCGTGGCGCGAGGAGCGCCGCGCCCTCGTCGCCCAAATCGGCGTGGACCTGTCGCTCCCGGCCCTGGTTCTGTCCATGGTCGGGGGCGATCCTGGATGGACGGCCGTCGCCTCCTTCTGCGAGGCAGTCATGTCCGCAAAGGAGGCGGCGGAGCGGGAGCGGGAGTCGACCACCACACTCCCCTCCCGCCAACGCAGGCCACGCCGGCGGCGCCGGAGGGCCAGTAATGACCTCCGGCCGCCGTAAAAAGCGGCCGCGGGCGGCCCCTCGGGGGAGGACCCGCCGCCCGCACTATTGCCGCGAGGGTGAGGGCTGCGTGCTGTTCCGCGGCCCCCCTCAATTCCTAGAGTTGTTAGGAGAGCGCCGGGGGGACGAAACCCTGACCCCCTGGCGCCAACACTTTAGAAGGGGCCCGCCTCAAGACAAAGGGCGGGCTGGCGCCGGCCCGGGCCACGAGATCGGCAGGCCATATATCCGTGGGCCCGGGCGTAGGCGATAGGAGAACAGCGGGGTTTTTTAGTGGGTAGTCGGATGGCCAATCATCTTTCCCGGAGTCCCACATATCCCTCGGTCCCCCCGGGCCGGGGGAACCCGTCAAGAGAGGTTTTTCCCCGAGACAAAAAAAAAAAAAAAAAAAAAAAAAAAAGAGTTTATCTACCATATTCAAACTTATTATCACATAACTACTATAAAATACTTGAAAATTGTCTTTTCACTGAAGAATGAGTGCCGCTAGGAGCAAGTGGGTACTCGACAATGCGCTTACCCGCACTGAGGTCATAAAAAGACGGACGACCGGGCAAGAAGCTCACATTGGCTGTAACGTTATAAATGTTTTATTATGAGACAATATTGCGACCACTATAACTGATGAGATGGTCTTTAATACAAATAAAGAAGCTTCATATCGTCCGACGGTACCGCGTTTTAGTTCCTCTTTAATAAACTCTGAGTAACGCGGTACCATTTAAAAGCACGGCGATATTAAAACGAACGTCTAAGAGGAGGCGACTACTTATTTGATGAAGAAGGCCTTTTTAACTCGATTTTTCCTTGTCACTTCACACATCCGCCTTAACATATTTGCCTAAGTGACATGCAGCTTTTGCTTGTATCACAGCCATATTCCTCCATTTTTTCAAGTATAATCGTTTCCCAATCGATGTCCAGACATTTGAAATACGATCCTAGATATTTACAACTACGAGTATATTTTACGTTACATTCTCGATTTTTTAACGTTTTAGAAAGAAGGTATTCACATATTTAAAAAAATTAAGCATGCTCGGAATTTAATTAGTCGGCCATTATCACTATCTCTTTTTTAATTGCGGTTGCAATTCAAAATTCAGTACTATGACTGGGGTTCGTTTTAAAACATTTCTTCTTCTCCACTTTGTATAATAATCAGCATCATTCTTATCATATCATGTTTTCAATAGAAATAATAATAGCTTTAATACTAACCGACTTCGTATGTTTGTTTGGTTTAAGAACAAGCGTGGGTTTATCAAAGTGGTGGTATATTAATTCTCAAAATGCGTAGGCTACAACTAAATTTATCCAATATACTGCAAACAAAACGCCTACATCACATCTTTAGTTTGATCTTACATAAGTTTAATATTACAACGCCAACATCATACGTTCATGTTAAGATTTTCTCATAGTTTTATTCTGTTATACAAACTGTTTATTCAAACTAATTTTTATGACACATCTAATTACGTGACTTGGTAGATTTAAAAATCTATTTGAATATTTTAAGCAGTCATGCTTTGTATTAATTATACTTTAACATATATAATAAAATTAAAATTATAAAATAAAATTGTTTATAGTTGTAGTCAATAACTTCGAAAAATTACGTTTCAGATTAACAACATGTGGTTTCAGTCATTATAAAGCAATCCCCTTTCGTTTGTAGGGTGTTTCAAAGACGACAAATAAATTAGATTATATTCTGTTAGATTATATAGTAAGGTAGGCCAGGCCACCACTATATTTTGAGTCTAAGGGTTCAATAGAGAGACAACCACTTACTAATCAAATCAAGCACATCAATTCTTGTGCTTTTTGGACAAGAAATGCAAATAGCAGGTAAGGACTCTTTTAGTAGGTACATAAAATACGGATCCGAATGCGGGGCCACAAAGGAGAAGGGTGACAGGATGTTAAATGCGAATGCAAACGACATGCATAATCAATAATATTAGAATTGAGTATATCAGGGATATATTTCAAGTAGCATTAGTGATCGACAACCTAAAAATAATAGACCACGTGGTATGCACACATAATATGAAAGAAAGAATGCCCTTATAAAATAAAATTACTAATGTGGATGGACACACAAGAAGGCGTAAATTATAAACACACAACAAAAATGGAAGGATTGTATAAAACCATCATGGCATACAAATATTAGTTTATATTATTATTTTATATTGCTGTATTAAATTTAAAATAGATATATTAAAATTCTAATATATCATTTTGTCAAGTAACCATTTCTTTAATTATTTATTTTTTTGTAATTTTGTCATAGGTCCGTCCGTCTTTTATCCGTGCAGGGGCGGAGAAAGAATACTAACCTCTGCGGCCGGGGTCGGCCTGTCGTAAAAGGCGACAAAACAACCTACCCTAGCTACGTGGTAGGGCCTCAAGCCCGTCTGGATGGCGACCACCTTTGGTCTTAAGTATGCCGCCATAATAACCTTGTGTTGTGTTCCAACCAAATTAGTGACCCAAGTTCCTGTACCTTTATGGGACAGCAGCGTGTTCGCGATGCCACTGGCGTTGCATACACCTATAGGCGACGGTAACTGCTAAATCCTAAGCGGGCCATCAGTCTGTCTGCTGTCCTACAGCGATAAAAAAAAGGTTCAATTATAGATATTTAAACACATTGCACAACAATTATTATAAAAGAGAGCTAGCTGTTCGTGGTACAAAGTCTAATTAACTAGCATATCCCTATTTCTCGTGCCACACTTATATACATACTAGCTGTGCCCGCGACTCCTTCCGCGTGAAATAGTGCCTTTGGGCAGAATTTTTTGGATATATCTTATAAGATATATCCAAAAAATTCTGTTTTAAAAAACTATAGTTTATTTTGGATTACAAACCCTATAAACCCTAAAATATAAATGAAATATGCAAACAGTATTATCGAATGCAACTGTTAGGCCATGCGCCTCCGGAATACGTAGGTTCGAACCTACAAAGTCCAGCCTAATCTGAACCCTATTTCATATGTTTGATGATATAAATCTGAGGTCAACTTAAATTAGAATATTAAATTTCCGAAACTTATCATGTTTAACAAAAACTACTTACATGGCGTAACAGTTGCATTCAATAACACTAACTGTTTGCATATTTCATTTACTTATATTTTAGGGTTAACAGGGTTTGTAATCCAAAATATACCATAAGATATATCCAAAAATGCTGCCCAAAGTCACTATTCCACGCGGACGGAGTCGCGGGCACAGCTAGTTTGAGGATAAAAATGCTTAAACGCTGCATGCCATCGCCGTGCCCCGGCAGGAGGTGTGCCCAAAAAGTGCTGGCTTGACGTCGTAGGGGTTGATATGCGTGCCAATGGACTGACCACCAGAGATGCCGAAGATCGTGCGAAGTGGAAAAGAAAAAGTCGGAAAGCGGACCCCGGGCGCCGAAGCAAGAGTTTGAGCTGCAACCGGAATTCATCGCTAAGATGATGATGATGATGATGCATGCCATCGTCGGATTGACTGGCTTCTAGATTGATCGCTGAGTATGATAGTACTAAACCTTTAATAAAAAGCTTAAATATATGAATTTCAGTTTGTTTTTTACTCTGCAATATTCATTCCTAATTTGTTACTACTTCTGTATCATTGATGAAAGACTTTTTAAACCTCTATTTCAACGTGTTTTTAATGCTCAAATGTAGACGGAGGCCATCAATTTCTTATCATAGCCTCCAAATATAGCTTGGATTCCACAGAGTAACAAAATTGTGAACTTATCGTGACTTACGTCATCGTATAAATAATTTTAACCTCATTGTTATTTTAAGGAAATGTATGTTTTATGCAAAACGTGTCTGGAATATGAATTTGCCACAATTTTATCTTTAAAGCTATTGTTACACGCCTAATTCCGTTGTACGAGATTTTGTTGTGTCAGTGTTGAGGAAATGAATAAACAAGTTTTTAACCTTTTTCTTTACTTATTTTTATTCTAAAATACTAAATCTTCTGTTTTATTCTGTTATGTCTATATTTTATTAAAAATAAGTTGTATCACTTTAACGTATTTAAAAAAAGCATTAGATTTTATCTTATTAAAAATTGTTTATACTCAATCGAAGAATACTTTTCCATATAATTTATATTGACTCGTTGTGTATATATTTTGACAATGTGAAGCTTATATAAATAATTTGTATTTTTAGAAATGTAATAAATTAATAAATATAATAAAATAAATAAGTATAATGTAGAAATATAACGATTTTACTTATTTATTTCAATTTATTGTTAACTAAATGTTGTTTAATGTATGGTATTAATATCTACAAATTTTCAGACACCAATATTTTTTGTTTTATTAATAAATGATATGATATGATATTATTTCGCTCAATTTTATATTTTATTAAATAAATAAAATAAACATAGAACCTTAAGTAGTCATCGGCTTGCTTAGTTCCTGGCTTATTAAATGAAGCTCCCGCTGATATTCGCAATTCTATTTACACTCAAAATATAGAAAGTAAATTACAGACTTTTTCTTAAACAATATTTCATGTGTATCTCAATGTATTAGAAATAACATTATTTGAAACCTAGATGAAGAGTATTTGTTTTATTTATATTTAAAAAATGTTAAGTAACTAAATCAAAAGCTATTTTAATTCAAAATTAATTTGTAGTTTTCAACATTTTTATATACTCTATGCTTTATTTAAAAAGATAAAAATTCCAATTGTAATTCTAGTTGAAATTTTATATCTTTTTATTTTTTAATTTATGTTAGTACATATCGTCGTAGTCGTAGAACAGTGACGGATCTGACATACATTAAACTTTACAGGACAGCCATTTTAAAAATACACAAGCGTCATTTTACTATGAGAATCTATCACATCCGTCACTTTACCGACTGCTGAATTCTAAAATACATGTAATTTTTTTGTTAATGTAGCAATAATATTTAGACAATGTAGTATCCAAATATGGTAAAAAGTGAATTTTGGATTTTTTTCAAATCCGACGTTATTCTACGATCACGACGATATATGTTTCTTCTACCATAACATTATTATTTAAATAAAACTACAAAAATGTGCTATTATTGAAATATTAGCCTCGTCCTTCTTAGATGAATACAACTGAGGTAAATGTTAAGAACCCTAAAACTAAGTACAAAATCCAAGCCATGTGGACTGTAGACGGTGTAAGCCGGCTAAGAGGCTCCTTTGAGAAACTAATGTCGGATTATATTTAATACTCTTCTTCCCGGAATAAACTCTCGCAAATTTATCATTATCCGAATGCACAGTAATTACTTTGCTCATATACCACATTTATTATGTAGGTTTTTTATGCTGTAGGACAGCAGACAGGCTGAGGGCCCGCTTAGAATTTAGCAGTTACCGTCGCCTATGGGTGTTTCCAACGCCAGTGGCATCGCGAATACTCTGCTGTCCCATAAGGGTACTGGAACTTGGGTCACTAATGCCGGAACACAACACAAAGTTATTATGGCGGCAACTTAGTACCAAAGGTGGTCGCCATCCAGACGGGCTCACGGGCTAGGGCCTCAGCCCTATTACGTAGCTAGGGTAGGTTGTTTTGTCACCTTTTACGACAGGCCGACCCCGGCTGCAGAGGTTAGTATTCTTTCTCCGCCACTGTACGGATAAGGTACCTGAAAGGTACCGTCCATGTGTCCATTTTCAGCACTTTTAAACATATTTTATGGTATTTAGATACGTAAAGTACATAAATACTCCGAGTGGACCGGAGTCAAGGTCGCCACGGAACTGTTTCACCTCGCCAGGAACAAAGCGAGGTTTTCAGGGTTGATATCCAACCTTCAGTAATTGGAGAGGAACACGAAGAGGAAGAAGATACATAAAACTTTCATTAATAATACACAATACCTATTATTAAATAGTATGTTGCAAAATGATCGAAACGATAATTATGAATGAGTCAGAACTTATTTCAAAATTAAAAAGGAAGCAAGTTTTACTGTTATTTTTAATGTTTAGATTAAATAATAAATAAATATATTGGGACAATTAACATAACACCAAGACCAGAGTAGCAGAGCTCTTGTCTTATGGGTACTAGACAACTGATACACTATGTATATATTTTTCTTTGGTAATAATATTCATTATACATAAGGACCTGGGTGTCTAGTCTGTACTCTAGACGGGAATCGAAAGCGTGTCCACCTTTAGCATTCTGACATGCGATAGTTGTGAGATTGATGCCTCAATAGTTATATTGTTAGAAGTTAGCATTAGTAATGAGACAAAAAGAAGGTAAATATTAAGATAAAAAGAAGGTCAAATGACATGAGTGAGTAAAATATTGTTTATGAAAAAGAATGCAGTAGGAGAAGCACATCAAATAAAAAATACTAAAAAGACTAACCATTAACTGGTACATGACAAATTTAGACAAATGTAAAGGAGGCGCTTCCCGGCGTTTTTTTGCCTTTAAATTTTTATTATGAAACTAAACTTAGATGTTTCAAAACTGTCTTAAAATTTAACCATTGGTATATTATTAACAGAATGAAGATAAAATTAAATCAATTGTTTAAATAATATATTTAAAAATACCTCTGTTCTTCTATATCATTCGACCTTATGCAGGAAAATATATAAAATGAACACTTTTTACTTAAAATTTAATGTAGAAAGAAAGAAAAAGAAAGAAAATAGAACAATGGGGATGTAATTTTTTAAGGGCTAAAAAAAGTGTAAATGTAGAAATCGAATAAATGAAAGTGAAGTAATATAGAAGAATGAGTAGAAGCCTGGATTTTTTTTATTATTGTAAAATAGCAGACAGGCTGACGGCCCACCTATAATTGAGCAGTTATTGTCGCCTATGGGTGTTTTTGACGCCAGTGGCATTGCGGACACGCTGCTGTCACATACGGGTACAGGAACTTGGGTCAATAATGCTGGAACACAACACAAAGTTATTATAGCGGCATACTTAAGACCAAAGGTGGTTGTCATCCAGACGGGCTTGAGGCCCTACCACGTAGCTAGAGTGGGTTGTATATATATATATATATATATATATATATATATATATATATATATATATATATATATATATATATATATATATATATATATATATATATATATATATATATATATATATATATATATATTCCGCCCCTATACGGTTATTTTTTTTTATAAATATGTGGTTTGATAAACAACACTTGACTCCCGCGATCACGTATGCTTTAAATCAAGGAACAAAATATAAACAGGATACGTATCAAAAATTCATTCCGATCTTGGTAGCATACGGATTTCACGACATAGCACATCTTATATTTATTGTTCGTGTAACGTTACCTTACATTGTGCTAAGAGCACGTTGCAGGCTAAGGGAAGTAACAATCGGAAGCTTTTCAGCTACGATAAATTTTTACAAAACTAAAAATGGTAGCGAAATAAAAATATAGAATTAGTAATGTAGTAATGTAAGTTAGCAATAATATAAGTTAAATCGTTCAATTAAATTTCGTTAATTGTCTATTTTAGAAATTAGTAAATAAAAACAAATAAACAAAAATATTCGTTAAATATATATGAACACAATATTCAAAATATATTAGAAAAGCCAATAAAAAACAATGAAATACAAAGTCCCTGACGTAACTGACGTCTGGGAAAAGGAATAACAAAAAATTACTATTTTAGTCCATATTATTTCATCTTCAACACTGATATAAAATTATAATGACACATTAAATAATATTCCCGACACAGCAAGTTTGCTTGCACAGAATATTAAGCCCACGAGCTTAGAAAGTTTGGACCTTTAGTAAAAACTATTTGGACAGAATATAAAATAATGACATTGTCTACTTCAACTGTACAAAGACGCCTAATAGTTCTACTATTTGATGAAACACTCCTTACTATCTCGAAGAGTATTGATACCCTTGTAGAGATTGCAATGTTGTAAAGTTTAAAGAACTACATGGCACAATTGGATGTGTTAAATTGGTCCAAGCTTCACACGGTTACAGCGGTTTATGCTATACAAAATACACGTAAATGGCACATAGGTTCTACCTACAGCTAATTACTGGCTCATCTGCTGCTAGCTTATTAAACGACGCTCAAAATTCCTACTTGACGATCCCATACCCATATAATAAATTATAATATATGGCTTATAGATAGTTATCTACACAAGCTTTTTTTTCAGGGTGAACTGAAAACCACCAGGCATCTGCCTGGCATATTTGAGTCCCATTTTTCACCACTTAAAACTGTGTATGATTTTTCTTTTCATTTAATTATTACGTATTTGGTCGTGTGTGATAAATAAATGTTTTTGAAGTGAAAACTTCTTTAGCAGCATTGTGCACTTTTTTGTGATGGGTAAAAAATGTTAAACTCGCGTCAGGTCGCGTGTCCTGATCGTAAGAATTCGTAAGACGTAAAACGGAGTTTTGCTTCAGTAATACCAATCTTATTAATAATGAGTTAAGGTTTATTTTATAATGTAACTTTTAAATGTTTGCATTGCATTACTTATACATATCTATTCGAATTGCGACTTTATTACAATGAAATACGGTTGAGTTTTTTTGAAGTGAAAACTTGTATAGGCGCGTTGAGCACATTTTGTGTTAATGACCAATTTAACCTTTAATCCTTGATCATAAACACTTCTTTATAAATCGAAAATAATAATCTAATAGCTCGACGATACAATTCACAAGTTGCTTAGTTTTCACTTCTATCGGCAGTCCCCAAAGACTGCCCCGCATGTTTTTTTTTTCATCCTTACTTATTTTCTTTCTAAATATTCTAAGGAACTATATAATTTCTCCGAGCGAGGGCGGAGTAAGGATACCAACCCATAAAGACGACAAAACAACCCTAGCTACGGACCTTACAGTCCCAAAATCCGTCTGGATGGCAACCACACTGGGTCTGTAAGTATACCGCCATAATAACCATGTGTTGTGTTCTGGCATTAGGTTCCTGTACCCCTATGGTACCCCTAGCGTTGCAAACATAAGCGACGGTACCTGTTTACTATTAAGTGGGCCATCAGCCTCAGCAATAAAAATATCTAGAAAGTTGGTAACCGCCTAAGCTCAATTTCTGGAGTAGTTCATTACCGCCAACAAAACGCCGCATAGAATACTATTTTCTTAATAGAAAATTATGCTACTACTTGAACACGGGCAAGTATTTCAAACAAACTTTCTAGTATATTCTAACATAGTTCTGACAACACGGGGTGATCGGCGGTGTCTAAAAAAACAGTGAAAATCATAAAACGTGCAGAGCATAAAACTGAATGGAATGGTTTATGGCACGCGCGAAGGATACGAGCTTTCTGCGAAACGCCTCGATTTCACTTGATTGCGTATAATATTTTTGTGCTTCAGTGAATCTCTGCTCTGTAGTGTTTTTAAGAATTTTTATATCATTTAATAACAATTTATTGATTTTATTAATATAGATGTTAGTTTTAAAATAAGAACTTCTGAAAAATCCATATTAATAACCATGTAAACAAAATGATAGGGGTCTGCAGTTGTGGGCGCATCACGGCAAAACTACTGGATAGATTTCAAATAAATTTTGGAAGTTTGTGTTTCTTGCCGTGGAGAAGTGGGGCAAGCGGTGTAGCGCATACGTACGAAAAATTCTCATATTTTAACGATTTACTTTTTTCTGTTATTCGGCCAGCGAAACGAGTGGAAACGGTTAGTTATAAATGTGAAAGTAACGCTGTCTGTCTGTTACGTTATCAAGCCTAAACCGCTGAACCAATTTTGATGAATTTCGGATAGAAATATTTTGGGCCTTGGAGAACGTGCAGGGGCGGAGAAAGAATACTAACCTCTGTGGCCGAGGTCGGCCTGTCGTAAAAGGCGACAAAACAACCTACCCTAGCTACGTGGTAGGGCCTCAAGCCCGTCTGGATGGCGACCACCTATGGTCTTAAGTATGCCGCCATAATAACCTTGTGTTGTGTTCCGGCATTAGTGACACAAGTTCCTGTACCCTTATGGGACAGCAGCGTGTTCGCGATGCCACTGGCATTACAACACCTATAGGCGACTACAGCAATAAAAAAAAACTACTTAATTTATATGTCAGAACTACGTTTACAGGATCAGCTAGTAATTTATATATGTATTGCTCTTCGCAACGCGTTCTCTTGATAAAGAAAATTCTATCAGTGGCTTACAATATTATTTTTGAAATTTGAAAAGAAGGATTTAATTTTGCATTTTCTTATTATATTATATATTATGATCAAAATGAAAAGTCATTAAAATATTAAATGTAATTTTGTAGTATACGATTAATAAAGTTATTTTTCATAACATTTTGCGTAGATTCGTATCCCTAAGAATGCCATTCAATCTTTTCCATCAAGTTCTCTCACTGCAGTATTATTTTGAAAATTCTGCTTTTGAAATATAAAACGTATTTAAGCGTAAATAAACTGTATATTGATTACTGAAAAAAACAAGACCAGTATATTGCGACTAGGTCATCGTAAAAGCCGTTAAATAGATTGTACCATCCACTAGATCACAGGAAATAAAAAAGTACCATCGTTCAAGTTTTCCTTTCAGCATTCTGATTAATTCTAATTTAATCTCATTTATTGTAACAATTTATTTGTATATATCTATGTAAATGAAAAGGAAATAAAGGTAAATAAAACAATTAAACTAGATAGAAATCTTCAGATACAACCACAAAGATATTTAGATATTTATTTAGACATTAGACACGCAATACTATAGGCACTGTAACCATTTAAATAAAGGAAACCTTACATTGCATATATAATAGGCAAAAAAATGAATTTTCAATAAGTTTAAATTAAGAATAGTTTGATTAATAAAAAAATTAATTGTATTGTAAAAAAAATGTGGGGGTGCTTGTTGTCAATTGTTATCTTAGAGAATTAAATTTAATGCTTTAAGATTGTTATAAATATTTTATTGACACATATTGGAAGAAATAGTCATTTTGAAAATATCTTATAAAGCACACCACGCTTTTTACAATAAAATTCATTTTTTTGTTAATCACACTATTCTTAATTTAAATTTATTGAAAATGTTTTTTACCTTTTAGTTTGATTTTCTATAAAAGCGTGTAAATGTAATTTCTTTGTTATGAATTCCCAATCGATAAATGTTTTTATTAATTTAACGCCATCTTCTGACAGTGTTATTAATTAAACTCCAAATGGCGTTTCGGCAGAATTTTGATTTTTTTGAATGTTCAAAGTGGGTAAACATCGAGTCCGAAAATTCTGTTACATACAGGTCAAGTATAAAGTACATAAAGCGTGTAAAAAAGAGCAAAATGCCAATGTCATTATCCAGGTACTGACCTCGCCCGATGCTGCTTAACTTCGGCGATAGGACTCTCGTCCAACCGGACACATGGATACGTGGATACCAAGCTAATAAAAGCGTGTTAAAAAGGGATAATATTATTTAGTCATTTCAATCGAATGGTCAAAATATGTCCAGCAATTCTCCGTGCAGGGGTGGAGTAAGAATGCCTATATAACCCCTGCCCAGGTCAGCCTGTCGTAAAAAGCGACAAAACAACCCTAGCTACGTGATAAGGCCAAGCCAGTCTAGATGGCAACTACCCTAGGTATTTAAATAGCCATAATAACCTTGTGTTGTGTTCCGGCATTAGTAACCCTGGTTCCTGTACCCCGAGGGGACAGCAGCGTATTCGCGATGCCACTGGCGTTGCAAACATCCATAAGCGACGGTAACTGCTTACTATTATGTTTGCTGTTCCTCAGAAATAAAAAAAGGTGCGTATCTTCATTAAAGACTGACAAGTCTATTGTGTATTTCCTACAATGACCTTTAAGAAATGTCAAAATACCTTGTTTATTTATCCGTGCAGAGGCGGAGAAAGAATACTAACCTCTGCGACCGGGGTCGGTCTGTCGCAAAATGGTGGTAGGGCCCCAAGCCCATCTGGATGGCGACCGCCTTTGGTCTTAAGTATACCGCCATAATAACCTTGTGTTGTGTTCCGGCATTGGTGACCCAAGTTCCTGTACCCTTATGCGACAGCAGCGTGTTCGCGGTGCCCCTAGTGTCGCAAACATCCATAAGCAACGGTAACTGCTAAATTCTAAGCGGGCTGTCAGCCTGTCTGCTGTCCTACAGCAATAAAAAGAAATTGTAATTTTATAAAAAAAAAAGATTTGCCCTTAATTATTAAGGCTATTTGAAACTGTATTTAACATTACTAAGAACTATTTTAGTGATGCAAAGTCAACGAAACAGTGAGCATTGAATTAATCATTAAAAACTAGAACTGGAACCTATATAGAGATCCATTTCAAGAGCTAATTTAAGTAAATTTGCTCTTGGGACGTTGAAATAGTGCGCTCCAAATCCATCCTTCTCGTTGCAAGTCCTAATACTCGTACAATTTTGCTTCGTATTATTACTGAAAGGATTTTTTATTTTGAAAATGTATATTCATTTTTATTCGACAAAATAAATAGACTAAAATGAAGCTAATTTATTCTAAAATGAATTAAAAATAACTATTTTTTCTCCGTGCAGGGGCGGAGTAAAAATACTAACCCCTGTGGCCAGAGACAGCCTGTCGTAAAAGGCGACAAAACAACTCACCCTAGCCAAATGGTAGGGCCCCAAGTCCGTCTTCATGGCAACCACCATTGGTTTAAAGTATGCCGCCGTATTGTGTTCTAGCATTAATGACCCAGGTTCCTGTACCCCTATGGGACAGCAGCGTGTTTGCAGTGCCACTGGCGTCGCAAACATCTACAGGCGACGTAACTATTTACTGTTAAGTGAGCCGTCAGCCTGCTGTTCTTCAGCAATAAAAAATAACTACCAGAATTAAAGACTTAAACGGTGATGATTACATATATTAAGTTAACCCTTTCACGCTCAATGATCTTTTTTACCCTAGCATAAAATTTAAATTTCATTATTTAATTATTACCTAATCGATATTTTTGTTGGACATCATAATACGTCCTGTATGTCCAATGCAACTAATGTGTTATTGAACGTTAAAATAAAGAACGGTCAAATTTTCTTCACGCTAAAAGCATTAAATCTGTATACTCATATTTAGTCTTAGATCTTGATCCTAAAAGGGTTTAAAACAAAGACAAAAACTGCACGGATATTTTCAAACATAAAACTGCATGGAAAACATGGCACGCGAAATGGAAATTCAAATAATTGAAAACACTCTAACTTGCCTAAAATATGTTCAGGAACTATGAGTCACTTCAAGCTCATAGCTTCGAGTACCTTAACGATCTTTTTATTACTAACATTCTCTAGTGTCTGTATTTCAAGATCGGTCCCACATATTTCCCTTGATATAAAATAATTTGCTTAGTTTAAAAATATAAAATGACATATTCTCCATTATATTATACTATACTAGCGAGCTGAGGAACAGCAACAAGCTGATGGCCCACTCAATAGCAGTTACCGTCGCCTATGGATGTTTGCGACGCTGGGGCCACCGCGAACTCGCTGCTATACAGGAATCTCGGTCACTAATGCTGGAACATAAAACGGTTAATATGGCGGCATACTTTAGAAGGGTGGTTGCCATCCAGACAAGCCGACACTGACCGCAGGGGTTAGTATTCTTACTCCCCCCCCTTGCACGGAGACAAATTACTAAATATTAACTTTTTAATGTTAACTATTATTAATAGTTACATAGATATACAACAGTTAAGTTAACCAAAGAATACCTACTTTCTAAGCAATAAAAAGAAAGTATCTACCCTCTGGGAAAAACAATATAGCAACAATATAAAACTTATCTTCACGATCCTTCAACGAGAGTAGTAAATCCTACGTTGTTATATGTGGTGCCAAACGTATTAGTATCTCGAGACCACAGAACACTATTACTCCTAGCGGAGCTCGAGACTGAGTTTTTCTAGTTTCGAAGAGAAAATCGCAAAGAATTAATACCTACAATAAATTATAATTGTCAGCTAAAATATTTTTTATTTGTATTTCTGTGGAATAGCGGTCACGTGGACGGCCCACTTAACAATACGCAGTTACCGTTGCATATTGATGTTTGCGACACTAGAGGCACCGCTAACATGCTGCCGTCCACGTAGGTGAATTAAAAGCTGGTTCATTTTTGCACAAAGTTGCCAGCCGGACCAATTAGGGCTCTACCGAGCTAGGATTGTTTTGTCGCCTTTTACGACAGGTGGCATAGGTCAGTATTTTTACCCCTGCACGGAGATTAATTATTATATTTACATCAGTAACGATATTTTAAAATCAGTTTATAGACTAAATAGACATTTGTTTCGCATGCAGGTAATCCATTGTCGTAACACGTGGCCATACCTGAGAAGGCAACGCTCCTGCGATTACTCCGTAATGTCACGGACGTGAAGGCACAATTTACGTAATAGATAAAATAAATAATATTTTAGTACTAGAATTTCTGTACCTAACAGAGATCTTAACATTCTTAATGAATATTAATTAGAATTTATAGTAGATATAACAATCTAGATTAGTATAAAATTTCCTTTCCCGTTTGATTATTTTCCACAATCTCTCTTAGTACGTAACGTTTTATTATTCGTAATGAATTTGAATACAGGGCTGCTAGGTCATTACTTAAGCAAAATATATTTGTAACTGTGGTTTATGATTAATGGTAAACGAGAAATAGCGGAATTGTGCTATGTAGCGTCCGAGAATAGGAATATCACTATTCGTTCCTACAACCCTCAATACTAGCCCAAATACAATAAAAGAAATGTAACATTAGGTTTTTCTTTCGCAATATACTTATAACCCAACATAAAGGTAACTTTATTTAATCCGAATGGCGTGCATTGCTTGGCAATTTTAGTCGCCTTATGTACATCTGTGCAGCAACGGTGAAGGATTTTCCTTCACCATGAGAAAATCTGCGTATCGAAGTCACCGATATATGTAACCCCCAAATCCACCCTGACAGGCCTTGTCCAGACAAGGGTGGTAGGTATACTGTTCATTTTTCTAGGGGTATGACTGAATACAACAGTGGGACGTTTAATACTATAATAATAAGAATTACTCGACTTAGAAAAAATCAGTAAGACTTAAGTTTGACTTAGCAAATAGATTTTTTTAATGAACAAGTATTAAAAAGTTATCGGTGTTTTATTCCAGCACGAGGCCACACCGAGGTTCGGGTAGAGTTGCAGATGGAACGGTGGGCGGCTAGGGGTGGATCAGTCCGTCTCCGGTGCGTGCATGATGTACCTCCCCACCTGCTAGACAAGGTCGTCTTCCTGCGCCAGGGTACCAAGATCTTCCAGTACATACGGGATAGGAAACCACCGTTTAGAAACTTCACGACGCCTGGCGCCGTATTGAATGTAAGTTTTGTATTAATTATTAAAGCTGGTTTACAATAAATAGCGAGCATCTGCCCTGAGACTTCGTCCGTGCGGTACTCGTTTCCTTGTAACTGGACATTTTTTAAGTTAAAGAAATATGTCCTTTTCTCTATCCCTGACAATATGTATGCAAAATATCATGAAGATCGGTTGAATTGTTAAAGACGTCACTATTCTACGTCAGAATAGTGGAGAAGTAGCGTATATACATAATCTATAAACTACGAGTATATAGTACATAGTAAGGGCTACGTCTGCGCAGGACAGTAGCGCGCCCATCTGAGCGAAGGAACATATGGGTAACACGTGGGGGGTACACGTGGCTAAATCGCTCGGAACGTAGAAAGTTTTCTTCCGATGACGACTGGCTAGCTCCGGAAATTTTTTTGCCATAAAGCCGTGCCGTGAAGTCTATGTAGTCCACCGTTTCGCTATGAACAGGGTTGAAAAGCTCTGCTAGCTGGCGTAGGGGTTCTCCATACAAGAGTTCAGCTACCGACGATTGAATATCTTCTGAATTCCCGTTGCGTGTTGCAATGACGTCGGGGTCACCAATGTATTGGTTGTACCAGTGAACTGGTAAGGTATTAACAATGATACAAATTATTAATTGTTTGTACAATTATTACTAAAGCAATTAGAAGGATGTTAAAATTTAAATATATAATGTCACATAGATATAACAACAGACTTGGGCGAATTACAAGAACTCGTAAACAAACCCAATAACTTGAATGCAACCACCACAACCAAGTGCTGAATATTGGCAAACTGACCACCAGATAATGATTAGAACAATTACAGTTATTACAACGACAACAACGACCTCTGATAATATTACCAAAACGAGCACACGTCACACGACCACAACGACCCACAGCCTCAACGACACTTGCGTTAAATTACCATATCGGTTTATAATACGTCGTTAGGAAAAGTTAGCGTGAGCTAACATTGCCACAGGCGCCATACAGTGGTAGCGGATTTGATTCCTACACCTACTGCTGCACTACGAATACCCCGCCGCGAATTTAAATATTACCTCCATTTATCTTAGCCACAAATAAACTAAAGTACCACGTTTTATATTTAAACTGTATGTAAATACAAAGTAAATATTTAATCCAGTTCGTATACCGAGCAAACTGCGAAGATACTAAAAATATACATTCCAAGGCACAACTTGGATAAAAGATGTTTGAATTTCCTTGACATAGCAACACAAATCTTATCAAACAGTTTTTTGCCTTTTAACAGTCTTGAAATTTGATACGAAGCCGGAATTCGATACTACTTTAAAAAGCAAAATGTTGCTTTAAAGTAATTACTGTAAAATGTTTCTAATTTTTCAAAGCCTTCGTAGTCTCTGAGCTCGAAATACTTAGCCAAGTATTGTATATTATAACTTCCGGGTATGGTATATTGCTCCATAACAAAGAGAAATAAGAATACTTGTGATACTTTTTTAATGCTTTTCCCGGCTTCTATCATGTATAAGGTTTTTTACAGGTAAACGCACCTATCGCTATGCGTATTTTTATTACTACTTTCAAACTTTTAAAAACTCCTTCAGATTTGGCAATCAAATCAGCGGAGCTTTGCTCGCTAAATTTTATTACAGTTATCGTACAGATCTATTTTGTTAAGAAACGTGGTAGCCAATTACACTCGGAGACCAACTCAATAATTGACTTAAATCCCACGATGGCAGATGCTTAGACAGTTTTTGTGTATAAACAACATAACGGCTGACAGAGTACCCATCCCAACGTACTCATCCCACTACTCCTTCACCTTTCTTATTCAAGAATCCACTTCGGTAATTTGGGTTCTCTGATAGATCGTCTCATGTGACCCTTAAGAGATAATGCGAGCATGGCTCTTTCTACAGCTCACTGACTTTAAATTGGTGGACTAATCCCTCTGCTAATGTCAACGTCTCAGCTCTGTAAGTCGTTATAAGTGGTACACACTGATTAAAAACTTTGTTCTTCAGGGATTAACAAGTTTATTTATCTGACAATATTCAACACAGTCTCGGAAATGTAAGTAATGCTTGCAATATGTAGATTAAAATTTGTAACAATTATACAGATCATGCTAGCATACTACTATAACCTCACGACGACCTGTGGCGTAAAGGATAACGCACTTCGGTACGCTTGCGGAGGTCACAGGTTCGATTCCCGTCTCGCGTCTGGGCGTTTATGTATAATATGTATTTATTTACAAAAAAAAGTATATAAGTAGTATATCAGTTGTCTAGTACCCATTACACAAGTGCTGTGCTGCTTAGTTTAGGACTAGATGGCGCTGTGTGAATTGTCACAAAATATACATACATATAATCACGCCTCTTTTCCGTAGGGGTAGTCAGAGACCACTTCTTTCCACTTGCTACGATCCTTACATACTTGTTAGAGTGAGAGTTTCTTTTGTGTCCATTCACTCTTAGAAAGTGGATGGACACAAAAGAAAGGGATGGATGGATTAGATAAAAAATGATATGGCAGAAAAGGTGTGAATGTATAGATGACGACCCCACATAGTATAGATAAGGGAAGGAAGAAGAGTCGCAAATTTACTAAGACCTAAGGGTGCCTTCAAATTAGCCGCAAAGTGTCGAAGGTTCGAGTATCATAGTGTTGTATACACGACGGACTCAGACGAAGAAACACTGCTCTTAGTGTTATGATTTTTCTCGTCATATTTTTTGCGAAAAATGCCTATAGTGAAATCTAAATCAATTATAAATTTTGTAAATCAGAATTATGATTTATTAGCAACAGATGCAAAATAAAAATAGAATTTTTTTTGGTCACATATTTTGTCTGTTTGATGATTATTTCTTATGTACAATTAATGCGATTATTTAAAAAAAATAAACAACATTCTTGTGATTATATGAGGCCATGAGAACCATAGTGGCCTAACTAAGTTTTTTACAATATTGAGTTTATGATTTCTTACAGTTAAAATTAAACATTTTGATAGAATCAGGGTGGCCTAAAAGTGATACAACTAAAATTCACTAGATGGCAGCATAATCACTGTTATGGTTTTTAGTCTGTGATCTAAATTTGAGGTGCCATACTGGCCTAAATAAGATAGGCCACTATGGTTCAAGCCTGCTAAAATTTCACTATCATGATGACATTAGTTAGGCTAATTTTTGACTATCTATTAATGGTATTTGTCATTATTTTTCCGCCCGTGCATACTAAATCTTTCATAAATTATTTGTGAATAATTGGCTATCTGCCTGGAATATGGAAAACTGCTTCTGCTGAATCTAGGCATTCAAATTAAAGAGTGTATCAGGTTCCTAATTACACAGCTTTGGACTTACTGCCTGGGTATTCATAATTTTCATAATGATGAAGTAACAATGTATGTGTGAAATGAAACAATAGCCTCAAAAGGCCTCAGGAGATTGGTTCCTGCCTGTTACGTTACATCAAAAAGAAAGTCAAAACTAAAAACTTAATTATGTACTCAGACCAGTGCGGTGGTCAAAATAGAAATATTAAAATGCCTTTGACAGTATATTGTTGCCCATCCAGATTACACAGTAAATAACATAGACCATAAGTACTATGTCAGTGGGCACTCATATTTAGCATGTGACCAAGATTTTGGATTGGTGGAGAAAAAGAAAAAGTTTTTCAAAACTATTTGCGTACCAGATGACTGGATTACTGTAATTAAGGCAGCTAGGGACAGGAACCCATTCAATGTCATAAAAATGACAAAATATGACTTTATTGCAACAAAAAAACTGGAAAATAACATTACCAATAGGAAGGTAACTGCTGAAAAGTCAAAATGCATCCATTTACATTTTTTTTAAATATTCTAATAATGAAGATGTATTATTTGAAAATGTTGATTTAAAGAAAAGGGGCTTTATACATTTGACTGGTATTAAGCTGGATCCTCTATACCCTGATGGAAAACACATCAGTTCTGAGAAAAAAAGGACTTATTTATACCTCCAGTGCATCACAGCTTTTATACTAGTATCAAAGATAATGTGTCAGTTAGAAATGACATATATGTTGAGGATGACATTGTGGTATCCTTTTATTGTTAGGTGTACTTAGTGTTACTGTTGTTTTTTTATTCAAGTGTTTAATTAACAATTGGCCTAATAACCATTTTTTTATAATCTATATAAAAAACCCTACTGCCAAAGTGGCCTATCTGTGATTAAAATGTAGAAAAATAGCAATAAAGCTATTTCGTAGCTATTAAAATCATTAATTAGAACATTATTAAGTTAATTAAAATAAAATAGTAAAAAAAAGTAGGTTTTCTGAAGAGTGGTAATTAATTAAAAAAACGCTGTTTTTGTTTTCTATGGTACTCAAAAGTCTTGTCTGTTGAATTAGGCCACTATGGTTCTCATGGCCTCATATTATAGTAGTGTATTTTGGTTTTAAAAAAACCCTAAAGAAAATCGGTTTATTTTCAAAGTAATCAACGTAATCAAAGTAATTTACAAGTACATACCGGTCTTGAAAATCATAATCGATTCACATCACTAGAACTGATGCGTGACCGCAGCGCGGCTGCAGCGCTGCAGTCGCGCGTTTTTGATTTATATGGATTTAGAAAACAGCGCGGCCGCAACGCTGCAGTCGCGCTGCTGCGGCGCGACACTTTGCAGCTAATTTGAAGGCGCCCTAACATGCGCAGAATAAACACAAACGAAATTAGGGAGATAAATCCAAAAACATTATGATTTTTATTGGGAATGTTGACTATTGGATCCCCAAAGTGTGCCGTTGCTAAGAGCTTTAACACGAGAGCAAATAAATGTTTGCGAGGGTACATCCATACTGAAGGTTGCAATTGGATTACTTGAATCAATATTGCGCGAATGTTGGCTACATCCTTTTACGTCCGAAGGACTATATAACCCTTTCGAGGATTCTGTCAACTTACTCAATTCCCTTTGAGTCGAAATGTAAAGATTTTCATTAATTCCAAACTGTAATAATATGTTGAAGTATTTTATGATAATTATCAAACACTTTTTATTGCTGTAGGAAAACAAACAGACTGACGGCCTCTTAGAATTTAGCAGTTACCGTCACCTATGGGTGTTTGCAACGCCAGTGACATCGCAAACACGCTGCTGTCCCATAAGGGTACAAGAACTTGTGTCAATAATGCCGAAACATAACACAATGTTATTATGGCGCCATCCAGACGGGCTTAAGGCCTTACCACGTAGCTAGGTAGTTTTGTCACCTTTTACGACAGGCTAACGCCGGCCGTAGAGGTCAGTATTCTTTCTCCTCCCATGCACTGATAGACATGTATTATCTCCTGCGTGTTACCCTTTTATAAGTAATAATTTGTAATTATTAATAATATGTTGATACTAGATTTGCTTTACCAATCTCATCTACCCAGCGCTCCTTTCTTCTTTTCCCTCTAGGACCTTTCCAAATAGTGGCCAGTGCCGTCCATCTCTTATCTTTGGTAAGGGATGGACAGTAGGTATTGGTAAAGCAGCCGAAATGGACTGGTTGTCACAGACGCTAGTTAGGAAAGCTTGGAACAAAATGGAGGAGGCCTTTACCCGAAAAGGGGTCCATAATTAATTTACACATTATATATTTTGTAATTTTAATTCTAGTTGTATATGCATGTTAAGGAATAAGGAAGTTTTATTATTATTTTTATTATATTTCTTTATTTCACAAATTTTTTATATTTTTTACAATACCTTACATTTTTTTTTTATAAAAACAGTACCATAGTATTACTTTTATATAAAAAACAATAATAAAATATCCTAAAAAATATAAAAAAATTATTATTATTATTTATGATGTTTGCAATGCTAGGAGAAACGCGAACACGCTGCTACCCATAGAGGTATAGGAACCAGTGTCACTAATGCCGGAACACCACAAATTATATGTAAAATAAATCAACTCTAAATAATACACTGATTACTACATGATTTTACACCTCTTAATAGCTGAAAATATAATAAAGGTATAAAATTCACTATTAAAGACGTGATGACTATTATTAGATATGATCGTCGTATTATAGACTAAAGCTCGTCATTCTAGTTAATACTGCCTCATTGTTTTTTTTATTACTGATAAATAACAGACAGGCTGACAACCCACTTACCGACCTAAGCAGTTACCATCGCTTATACCTATAGATGTTTGCGACGCTAGGGGCGCCGTGAGCATGCTGCTGTCTCATATGAGTACAGAAACCTACTATCACTAATACCGAAACACAAATGCTAGAAATGAGCCTTAGCAGACAGGCGTCAAACGGCAGCAATAAAATGGCTCATATTTGTTCATTCTACGAAATTTTATAATATTTCGTGAACATTATTAATACAACTATATTTATATGATAAAGGTGATTTTTTACTGGATAGTGTAGTATGTTGCACATCACTAGCTGTCAAAGATATGTGTCAAACATCACCTAGAATAACAGCTGTCACTTGTGCAATGGCCGTCCTCCATCAGAGTACAAGATCACTACAGTTGTACTAAAATAATAATATAAAATAATAAATACTAAGTGTTAATATCTAATAGTTTTATCCGTGCAGGGGCGGAGAAAGAATACTAACCTCTGCGGCCGGGGTCGGCCTGTCGTAAAATGCGACAAAACAACCCACTCTAGCTACGTGGTAGGGCCCCAAGCGCGTCTGGATGGCGACCACCTTTGGTCTTAAGTATGCCGCCATAATAACCTTGTGTTGTGTTCCGGCATTAGTGACCCAAGTTCGTGTACCCTTATGGGACAACAGCGTGTTCGTGATGCCACTGGCGTTCCAAACACTCATAGGCGACGGTAACTCCTAAATTCTAAGCGGGCCGTCAGCCTGTCTGCTGTCCTACAGCAATAAAAAAATAATAAGAAATAAAAACAACAAACTTTTTTTAAAATAATAATACAGATAGTATTTGTTACTCCATCATACGATAGCGCTCTGTAATCTGAGCGATAGCGGCTAAAATAAGAAAACAAACTAAAATATTTAATCCCGGAGTCAGTCGGGGTCGCGAACAGGTCAAGTCACGTCCTGGTCCCGGCGCGTACGAAGGAACAGCGGGGTGATTTTAGTGGACATACCTGCGACGTGCATCCCCGTACCAAGAATGAAAGCGCATTACATAGGAATCCTAAAACATTTTTACCTTGAAAAAAAGTCTACTATCCGGGAGTAATATTGGCGAGAGAAATCGCAGTTAATAGCTGATTCTCTATAAATTTTATACCACTTCCATACTTTTATTTCACTTTTGTCTCCATACAAGAACGGAACAAGATTACAAACTCCTGCGGCCGGAGTCAGCCTGTCGTAAAAGGTGACAAGCCAATCTACTGGTAGGGCCCCAAGTCTGAATGACAACTACCCTTGTTCTATAAATATGCCTTCATAGTAACATTGTGTTGTATTCCGGCATTAGTGACTTGGGTTTCTATAGAAGAGCAGCGTGTTCGCGTCTCTACCGTCGCAAACATTTATAAGGAACTACTATTCCTTAGTAATAAAAAAAGAAAACCGAATTCAATTTACTTTATTATTATCAACCGTAACAACTCCTTTAAAATGCAACCAAGAAATGAATAAATAAACCCCAACCACGCAAAGTTTCTTTGAATATTTTATGAGTTATTTACATAACGTGCTATAAGGAAGAAGCTACATTTGTTTTCTTATCTATTATACGATACAGTGATGGTGGTAACAGACTCATGTAAATGGATGCAATTTTTCACTGGGACCCCTTAGATAAAGTGCCTCCTGCACTTCGCGTTATAATATCTCAAAAGAAGAGCACTTTGGTAAAAAAAATTGTAATATAGCTAGATTTCTGTATGTTTGGGGTTATTAAAAGACGACATTTCCACTTTCCAGTAATGCAGTGTTATGTTATTGTAATTTACTGAAATGATAGTTAAAAGGGCTTGTCCATACAGCTTTGTCAGATATAAATATTCTCATTTTAAAAGATCAACCAATAATTTGGGCTTTTAATCAGTATTCCAAATGGCATTAAAGTTTTTAAGTACCGTATTCTTCACTTCAACAATCACGGAAACTTTGGATAATTTTTACAAAACATAACTGTAATTCGAAACATGACGGATTCCCGCCGAAAATTCTAGCGATAAAATTAAATTTGCCAATACAATGCCACTCACGTTGGAGCTATTCATAAAAGATAAGATAAAAATAAATAGTAAATTCATTTAAAATTTAAACGAAATTAGTTATTGTCAGCAGCGCCATCTAGTTTGATGTTTTTCAAAGATTCTAAAGAAGATTCTGCTTCATGGTGAAAAATATCACTGTGATTTATCACTTCTGTAAAATTTAAAATGTTGTCTGATACTCTATTATTTACTATAAAAAAGACATGCTCCCGGTACGCTATGATGGCCGTTTTGACGTTTGTCCACTCCATGAAGTTTTGTATTAATTAGTAATTACATTTGAAGAGGCAAATTGCTATTCTTTATTGTCAATAACTGCACGTCGCTATTGACAATAAATAACAGCAATTTGCTCCTTCAAATATAATTACTAATTAATACGAAACTTCATGAGTGGACAAACGTCAAAACGGCCATCATAGCGTGCCGGTATAGTAGTTTTAGAAATTATTTATGGTAATAATTAAAGCCTTTAACATCCCACAGCTAAAAACGGTCCTCCACTTCAATGGAAAGGACAATAAACCCGCCTCACTTGTCTGAAGGGGTTTGGCGTGTTACCTGTGATCACGGATTCCTCACGATGTTTTCCTTCTCCATCGGTACGTGGCAATTATGTTTTCATCCGTGGAGGGGCGGAGAAAGAATACAGACCTCTGCGGCCGGGGTCAGCCTGTCGTAAAAGGCGAAAAAATAACCCACCCTAGCTACGTGGTAGGGCCCTAAGCCCGTCTGGGTGGCGCCATAATAACATTGTGTTGTATTCCGGCATTAGTGACCCAAGTTTCTGTACCCTTATGGGACAGCAGCGTGTTTGCGATACCACTGGCGTTGCAAACACCCTTAGGCGACGGTAATTGCTAAATTCTAAGCGGGCCGTCAGCATGATTCAGTGCCACTTAGTCCTAAAGTGAGTTGAATAGTACTTGTGTTATGGGTATGGACAACTGATATATCTACTATATTTGTAAATAAATACTTATTAGACATAAACACTCTGACGCGAGACGGGAATTGAATCCGTGACCTCCACGAGCGTGCCGAATCGCGTTAGCCGCTACGCTAGGGAGGTCGTCAATTATGTTTTAATATGTACCATACATTAGGCAAGAAAAGCTGCCTAAGTTAGCATGTCATGCGATTGGTGATTGGATAGTGGTGTTGGATCCTGTGACCTCTAGGTTGGTTGCTGATACTATTTGGCTACCAAGTACACTTTACCATGGCCTAAGGTATTATTTACATATATTAAATAAAACACAATATAAGCAAAAAAGCTATTTAAAGAGCCCTATTAACGCTGCAATTAAGGGTGAAATCAACGTGGTTCATTATGAGCCTGAGATCCCGCCCAATTTTAATCCAACCCAGTTTTACTTTGAGAAGGGTGAGCCACTAATAGTATTAATTTTGTAAACTATGAAAACAAAACAAACTTTATTTTATGAGCATTTCGAAATTGTATTATATTTTACATGATACAATCTCTTTTTTCGCGTTTCTCAAAATGTGTTCGGCACACCGTGTTCTCTCCTTCGCGGTTTTCCCACCATATCGTTAGTGCAATCCATCCATTTTTGAAGTGATAACTTCTTAAGGGAGGGTAAACCGCTTCGTTATGTACCGCGTTACGGGGCCAGTCTGTCTGGCTTCTCTTTCTCAAACGCATACGGCAGCGGTAGACAGGCTCCTCTTCTCTCACTCTAATCCACAGCGCTAGATATATTCGAATTGCGACTTTATTACAATGAAAAATAGTTGAGTTTTTTTTTCTTTATAAAGAATCTATATAATAATAATTTGATATATTTTTGAAACAGTTTTTGGAAAAAATTGGAACTTCATAAACTTTAGTTATTTTTGAATGATTTTTGGTTATATTAAATTGGTTTTGGTACCTTTCCTGATATTACCATATTAATATACATAAAATTTAAGTAATAACCTAAGCTTTTCTCACGTTAAACAATTTCAATATTAAATAGTTCAACTAAGTTTAAATTATCACTTCTGTCGGGCGTCCCGAGACGCACACTTTTTTTATTTGTACTTCTACCTACAACATTACTTATTCTATGAAATGTTTTATATTTTGTAGTATTTTGCAAAAGACAAGCTTTTCATGCACACAATTTAAAAATAGCAGTTATGTTACTTAAAGTCTCTTCTACCTTTGTCTTTAGGAACTCGATACTACGTCGAACAAAGATGATTTTGCACTTTGTTCTCCTCCATCACCAGTACCTGTTTATTAAGTTCTAATAAAGATTGGTTAATTAAAGTTTTCTATTGTGGTAATTTAGAGAAAAAAAACAGGAGCCAAGTGGTTTGCCTTATAGTGTATTTCAAAAACAGGAAATTAACAAGTATTGACGTATAAAATAAACATAAAAACAAAGGGTCTGATATATTACTAGGAGCAATGCGTGCGTACTACTGTATGCACGCATTGCTCCTAATTGCAATGCTATTAAATCTCCAACAAACAAGTTTATTAATGTAAACATTATGCTATAAAATTTACATAAGACGTGTACTTTACAATGAAATCGAACCCGTATCCTGTCATTCATATATCATACAAATACATAAATATTAAATTAGGTAAATAGGTATACTACCTGACCAAGCAAATGTTATTGTGTGATATAAAAAAAATAAACAAAACTTAATTACGTTCACCTCTATTTCACCCCCTTCAAGTTTTATTTTCGCGACAAAAGTAGCCTAAGTCCTCCTTCAAGGCCCAATCTATCTCCGTACCAAAATTTATCAAAACTGGTTCATCAGCTTAGGTGTGAAAACATAACAGGCAGACAGAGTTCTTTCACATTTATAATATTAGTTTGGATTAGCGATGGGTCGTTGACGGTTTTTTCGTTAACGTTGATTTACGTATATTAACTAGTTGATCAACTAGTTAAATTTGTCAACGAGTTAACGTGCTACTCGAAACGTAAACTTTTAAAACGTAAAAAATTTATATTGTACTGTATCTGTTTTAATTTGCTCATTTACATATCTTTCGACTAACAAAATACAAAAAACGCGATTCCACAACCCAGTGCCGGAGCCACGGGCAAGACAGTCGTTTTGTAGCCCAGACGATTAACAAAAAAACTAATTTGTATTTAAGAGAAGTTTTAGATTGCCGTTTTTTGTTGCACCCAAGTTTTTTGTTGGCATTCTCATTTACAATTTCGTTGGTAATTTCAAGGAGCACTGTAATTGTAAGATATAACACGGGGTTGAAAGTACAAGAGGGCGCGTCGGGTCGGGAAATATAGCGGGCGGAGTTAATTTTCCGGGTCAGCATTACCTACGATGGGATCACCAACCTTCGGTACATTGTCAGCTTAAAAATCAGTTCCATATATCATGATATTTCGACTTCTGAAATCTTGTTTAATATCAACAGAATATCGACACGGGTGATTCGCTAGCTGCTTGTAATACCTTAAACAAGAGAAAAAGAGAAAATTTGTGCTTAGAAATATCTCCACATGCTTCTTTGTTTTATAAAAAGTCATTTACAGTTACTATTGTTAGGCTGTGGAATGCACTTCTTTCTGATATACGCCAAGAGAAGTCTATACATTATTTTAAAATTTGAATAGAATGTTTATAATAAAATTATTTACTTTTGAATATTTTGTAAACCTATGATTATATCCTTATAGTATTATACAACTGTCTCGGAATGTCAATATGGGTTTCGCTCTGGTCACGGGACAATGGACCCTATTTTTGCCCTAAGGACTGTCGCGGAGAAATACAGGGCGAAGAATACGCCTCTGCATTGTCTGTTTCTTGACTTGCAGAAGGCCTTCGACTGTATTCCTCGCGCGATAATCTGGTGGGCATTGCAGTCCAAAGGGATTCCAGAGGCCTATATTGAGATCATCCGGACATGTACCATGATTCCGATTCCGTAGTTCGGACCGCTGTTGGCGATACAAAACCTTTCCCCATCACCGTCGGTGTGCACCAAGGATCCGTCCTTAGTCCGTTTCTGTTTAGCGTGGTATTAGACGTATTGTCAAACAGCATCAGAAACTCACATGAGCAGCCCCCGTAGCTGCTCATGTATGCTGATGATATCGCGCTGGCAGATTCGGACAGGGGTAGGCTGGTGCGACGTGTGAAGGTGTGGAAGGAGTCGCTTGAGAACGGTGGTCTGAAGCTCAATGTGGCGAAGAGCGAGTACTTGGCCTGTAACTCCACAAATCCCACACCCGTACGCATAGACGGCAACACGGTCGAGCGCACGGACCATGTGAAATACCTGGGATCTGTGTTTCATGCGTCTGGTGACATCGATTGCGACGTCAAGCAACGCATTGCTGTCGCGTGGGCCAAATGGCGTGAGGTAACTGGTGTCATTTGTGACCCCAAGATGCCGGTAAAGTTGAAGGGACAGGTCTATAAGACCATCATTAGGCCTGTCCTTTTATACGGCTGTGAAGCGTGGCCGGTGTTAGAGCGACACAAGCAAGAACTGCGTGTCACAGTGAATATGCTGCGGTGGATGTGTGGAGTGACGCGGAAGGACCGCGTTAGAAACTCCCGCATTCGCGGTAGTCTTCATGTCCGTGACATTGCAGATAAATTGCAGGAGTGTCGGCTCCGTTGGTATGGCCATGTTTTACGGCAACTGGATGCTTACGTGGGAAACAAATGTCTGGCCATGCCGCCTCCGCCGGGCCCCGGCAGGAGGGGTAGCCCCAAAAAGTGCTGGCTTGACGTCGTAAAGAGTGATATGCGTGCCAATAAGCTCACTACCAGGGATGCTGAAGATCGCGCGAAGTGGAGTAGAAAAAGTCGGAAAGCGGACCCCGGGCACCGAAACGAAAGTTTGGGTGGCAACCGGGACTAACGCTAGGATGATGATGAGTATTACACAAAGAGACCACAAAAATAAAATTACGTATATTTTATCCATCCAAAGGTTGTCTGGAAGAAATCGCTTTCAGCGATAAGACCGCCACTTGTGCGTTTTGTTTTTATTCATAATGATATCTGTTAAGTACATTAAATAATGTTATATTCTATTCTAAGCGATGGTATATCTAAGTTCGATCCTCACGCTCTAAATACTTCTATTAACTGCATAAAAAAGCATTACATAATATTAAGTAATTCAGAGATTCTTTAAAAAGTATATATTGTAAGTAATACATAATATAAGAAGGAATTGTTATTTAAGGGGCACCTAGTGTGAAATTTCGAAATAAACGATTTTTTTGCTTAGTTCTATATTCTGTACCTTTAAAAATATAACATGCTAAAACATACATAAAACACTAGAATTTTAAATGAATATTCCAAATAGTTTTTGAGTTACAGCCTTCTAAAGTGTAGCCGCTCAGGTATTAGATATTTACCTTTGCTACGGCCAACCAGTTTTTGTTAAAGCCCTGTGGCCATCGCAATCCATTATAATATTTTCACGAAGAAGAGCTTCAACAGCCCAGTAAGTACAATATGAAGAAGATGAAAGTGAATTGTATGGGCCGGGAACATTGTATTGGAAATACTTTACAGATTAATAATCTTTTTTATTTTTTTATTTTCAGCCACGGTGAAGGCCGCAATCACTGCAGCAGTGCAGGACTGTAGTAAATTGGGAAGTAGCGAATAACTCGCAAAAAAAATTTTATGTACCTATATCATGATATTTCGACTTCTGAAATCTTGTTTAATATCAACAGAATATCGACACGGGTGATTCGCTAGCTGCTTGTAATACCTTAAACAAGAGAAAAAGAGAAAATTTGTGCTTAGAAATATCTCCACATGCTTCTTTGTTTTATAAAAAGTCATTTACAGTTACTATTGTTAGGCTGTGGAATGCACTTCTTTCTGATATACGCCAAGAGAAGTCTATACATTATTTTAAAATTTGAATAGAATGTTTATAATAAAATTATTTACTTTTGAATATTTTGTAAACCTATGATTATATCCTTATAGTATAGATATATATAAATATATATAAATATATCTTTAAAATATAAAAAATATGCAATAGTGTACTTTAAAAAACACTGCCAATAATCACCTTTTTTAGGCAGTCACACCAGGTGTGCCCTATTTTATTTATTATTTTTCATTTATATTAATCTAGCTATTTATAAATGGTTATGATTTATATCAAAACAATATATTGTGTCACAGAATATCGTAAGTTACAATTAGTTTTGCTTTACGCAATGGGTCTTCTTTCCCATACCATATTGGAAAATTTTATTTCGAATTTTTCTGGTTTTTACGAGTATTAAAAGATGGCAGAGCCAACACAAGTATTAAAGTGTTCGAATTGCAATGTTGTGATTAATGAAGTCCTAAGTTTCGTGTGTAATAAAATAGACGTGATGGATGACGAGAGCCTAAGCCGAATAGTGACTACAGCATTCTCAGAGGAAGATCTTGAGAAGGCTAAAAACCTGTTGTTTGAATCCATACCTACATCCAAGAAGAGAATTAGAAGAAAAGGTGATAAAAAGGCCCAAAAAGATATTGATGATATAATATGTTTGTTAAAGGAAACTGATCCAAGCTTGATACCGATATTTACAGCTAGAGATCTTCATAAACTTCCCCCAGTATTGTTTGATCACATTGACGTGACAAAACTACTAAAAGATTTGGTATTAATGCAAAAAGAAATTCAAATGATAAAAGAAATATATGCTACGGCTGAAGAATTGAGGGTAATTAAAAAGGATTTAGAAAATTTTAAAAATTTGTCTAATAAAAATTGTCTCAAAGAGAACATCGATCTTTTTTCTTTATCAAAGCGAAGTTCTGAGAGTAACGAGATGGACACTTGTAATAACAGCTTAATAAAAGATAATAAAATATTAAAATCCCCACAAATCGAGGGTATTTTGCAAAAACAAGTCGGTGTTATGAATAATATTATGCGAACACCAAAGGATGAGCGATCCGGTGTTAACGCGGTGACTCACTCCACGGCGCAGCGCTCCGTTGCACTTGCGCCCGCGCCGGAGCGTATTACTGAAAAGCGACACACTGTCGTGCAAAATGGCAAACAAAATACTGATCTGAATCTCGATTTTATGATTCCAGCTGAAAGTGCTCGGACTTGTGGATTATCGTTAAATCACGGATCAAAATGTAATGAAAAAAGTAAACATGATGATGGTTGGACACTAGTGACAAGGAATAAGAATAAAGTAAATAGATTTATTGGTTATAGGGGCAAAGCACCTATCAATCCAGAAGGCAAATTCAAGGCCGCAGACTTGAAAATTCCGATTTATATATATAATGTTGACAAAACAGTAAGTGAAGAAGATATTATGGAGTATATAAAGGAAAAGTCAAATTTATGTGTTAAAGTAGAAAGAATGCAAATGAAAATAACCAAGGAGTACAATAGTTATAAAATATATATACCAAAACACAAAGAACACTTCTTTCTTAATGAAAATTTTTGGCCAGAGGGAATTTCATATCGTAGATTTATAAGTTTTTTAAGAAAACCTGGAGATACGTTTAAGTCAATGGATAATGAGAATATTATAAATATTAAAAATGGATAAAACAATAAATTTCATAACTTTTAATTGCAAATGTGTGAAGACTTCTGTAGACTGCATTAGGCAGCTGTGTGTATCGGCAGATGTTATTGCATTACAGGAGACGTGGCTTTTACCGCATGATTTGCCTTTCCTGGGTAATATTCATAGCGAATTCGCTTACACTGGTACCTCAGCTGTCGATACATCTATAGGAACACTTAGGGGAAGGCCCTACGGAGGCGTTGCGCTACTCTGGAGGAAAAGTATGTTTACAACTGTGAGTGTCATCAAATGTAATAGTGTACGTCTTGTGGCAGTTAAAGTGAAGTTATTAGATCGGGACATACTTATTTTCTCAGTATATATGCCCACCAATTGCAGTGAGAATCTGACCGAATTTACCAGCTGTCTAAGTGAGATAAACTCCGTAATTGAAACAAATAATATTCAAACTGTCTTTATGTTAGGTGATTTTAATGCACATATAAATGAATTATTTTATAAAGAGCTAATGATGTTTTCCAAGGAACAATGTTGGTCGTGTGCGGATGTTGAACTGCTGCCATCTCACACATATACATTTGTAAGCGAGGCTCATACATGTCGTAGGTGGCTTGATCATTGCGTTGTGACAGAATCTGCTCGCCGTACCATTATTAGCGCGCAGATTTTATACGATACCTACTGGTCTGATCATTTTCCTATTAAAATAGAATGTAAGTTGACGTTAATGAAACCTAATGAAATAGTAATTAATTCTAATAAATATTGTAGTCATGTTGCTTGGGGTGAGAGAAATGTAAGCCAAATAAAACATTATTCAAATTTATGTAACAGTAAATTAAGCCAATTTATATTTCCACCAGAACTTGATAATTGTATAGGTAAAACTTGTCAAAATCATAACCATAATATGTTAATAGATAGACTGTACAATGACTTAATAAATATTATAAAAGATGCATCAAGCGTAAGTGCAGGTAGTTTTAGAATGGACAAAACATTTAAGCCACTAGCTGGATGGAACAAATACGTTGGAATCGCTCATGGCAAGGCTCGGATGGCATATCAAGTGTGGAAACTATATGGCCACCCACGTTCAGGAAATATTTATGATAATATGTGTAATACTAGAAAAGATTTTAAGTCCAAATTAAAGTGGTGTCGTAATAAACAAGAACAAATAAAAATGGACATTATTGCTGAAAATTACAGATTAAAAGACTTTAAAAGTTTTTGGAAACACACAAATAACCTGAATCCCAAGCCGAGCCTACCTGTGAGTGTTGCTAATGAGTGCAACCCATTGAGGGTGGCTAATATTTTTGTAAATCAGTTTAATATTGAACCTATGCTACCCTGTAAAATATCTGAACCGCTGTATGTGTTCGGGGCACGGGCCGTGGCCCAGGAGATTAAACTGAATTTCACGAGTAAAGATGTAGCTAACGTCATCAAGAAGATGGTATCCGGAAAATCTCCGGGGCATGACGGCTTGAGCGTTGAACACATTAAGCATGCAGGTGGGCAACTACCAAAAATTTTGGCACATATTTTTAATTTATGTTTGAGCCACTCTCACTTGCCACATGAACTTATGAAAACTGTTGTAGTTCCTATAGTAAAGAATAGTACAGGTGACATATCGGACCCTAGTAATTACAGGCCCATTTCTCTAGCTACTATTATGGCCAAAGTGCTGGATACCTTGATTGACATACATTTGGCCAAATGTATAAACCTACACGATGCTCAATTTGGCTTTAAACCAGGACTTTCGACGGAGGCTGCCATTATGTGTGTCAAGCAGGCTGTTCAATACTACACACAAAGAAAAACGCCTATATATGCGTGTTTTCTAGATTTATCTAGGGCTTTTGATTTGGTATCCTATGATATATTATGGGAGAAACTAAAAAATGAAACAAAAGTAGATAGTGCTGTCACAAAATTATTAAGATATTGGTACCAAAATCAGATGAACTTTGTTAAATGGGCTGGTGCGACGTCTGATTTGTATAGGCTAAAGTGTGGAGTAAGACAAGGGGGGATCAGCTCACCATGTCTTTTCAACTTATACGTCAACGCGTTGATTGAGGAGCTCAGCAGTGCCTACATTGGCTGTCACATCGACGGAGTTTGCGTCAATAATATTAGCTACGCTGATGATATGGTGCTGCTGAGCCCATCGATCGGTGCACTGAGGCAACTCATAAGTATTTGTGAACGCTACGCAGAATCTCATGGGCTCAGGTATAATGCCAAAAAGAGCGAGTTGCTGGTTTTCAAGGCTGGCTCCAAGATATGCACTTCTGTGCCAATAGTTTATGTTGGTAATACTCCTCTTAAACGTACTTCCCAGTTTAAGTATCTGGGCCACTGGCTGACCGAGGATCTAAGTGATAACCTAGATATTGAGAGAGAACGTAGGGCTTTAGCTGTCCGATGCAATATGTTGGCTCGCAGATTTGCAAGGTGTGGACGGGATGTCAAGCTGGTTTTGTTCAAGGCCTATTGCCAAACCTTCTACACCTGTAGTCTGTGGCTGAGGTACACGCGGGCGGCAATCGATGCCCTGCGAGTGCAGTATAACGACGCCCTCAGGATTTTGTTGGGGTTGCCTCGTTTTTGTAGTGCATCGATTATGTTTGCAGAAAATGCTATTGACAGCTTTCAGGCCCTCATGCGTAAACGTTGCGCAGCTACCTCAGCTAGGTTCCGTGATAGCCCTCACAGTATGGTGGCAATTTTATGCAATCGGTGGGATAGCCCAATGATTCGCCACTGGGTACAGCTGCACGCACCAGTCGCGACATGGACATTTTGATCATTTTATATTTGTGTTTACTAACAATAGATTTTTAAGTTTACTTATAATTTACTAACCCACTATGGACATGATTTTGTAACTGTCTGAAATAAATAAATAAATAAATAAATAAATAAATAAATATATTCATTAATTATATATAAATATATCTTTAAAATATAAAAAATATGCAATAGTGTACTTTAAAAAACACTGCCAATAATCACCTTTTTTAGGCAGTCACACCAGGTGTGCCCTATTTTATTTATTATTTTTCATTTATATTAATCTAGCTATTTATAAATGGTTATGATTTATATCAAAACAATATATTGTGTCACAGAATATCGTAAGTTACAATTAGTTTTGCTTTACGCAATGGGTCTTCTTTCCCATACCATTTCCTAAGGGAGGTTTGGGGCCTCGACTCGGTAATTTTTACCCCGGCATAAACTTGGAGGACAACAACCCTCCGATGACGTGGCTCAAGCCGCAGGAGCGCACTTCCACATGATTGGTGTGGCTTCACCGCAGCTCTACGTTGGCCCATCTTAGCTTGGTAGGGCAATCACGACTACTGTTGGCCATCAGTGGCTTCTGTTGGCTTGTCTGTGGGTTGATGGTTCTGCGCCCTAAGTAGCAACTCCCAGGTCCGATGAGGACCATTATCTAGAAGGTCGAATATCCGACGCGCCAACATCGTCAAAAAGTTGTCAGTTATACTTTATTTCAGTCTAATTATAAGTAATTCGATTCATGATAAGTCGTCACTTCGTCAAAATAGTCCAATGATTCAAAATTTAATATTCATCCGATAGGAATATTAAATAAATGCAGACTAAATCAAAGTTCTGATCCCCTGATCAGGGCTACCACAAACCAAATTGTCGGTCACTGTTTTGTTCCCGTTAAAATTGCGAATGTCATGCCTTTGGCTCATTTTCAAAGTATTTTCTCTATATTCGTAGTCCCTCAATTTAAATTAAACCCGTTTCTAGCGTTTAAAGTCATTTGGAAGGGTTAAATGAACTAATTTGTATCAAAAAACGTGAAATGTGTTGAATGAGCATACAAATATTGTTTATATCATATAAACAATATTTGTAGGCCCCAGAAAGTCAGTGTTGTGATTCGTATATAGTCCAACGTACCTAAATTTTATATGATATAAAATTATGGGTACGATACCCACAAGTATTGTAATCACTAGACAGCTTAGAAAAAATTGATAACTTAAAGTCCTAATCCCATAAGCTTAAACCTCGGATACTCAGCTTATCAGTCATAAAATTCCACAGTCAATAGTAATCTCTAATATTATGTTGACATATGATAAACAGTTGTCATATATATTCCCGAAGTCTAACATCAAGCAGCAGAATAATATTGAAAATATAGGTCCTACTTGATAAAACATACTTTTACAATTCCTGTACAAAGAGATTGAACTACCGAACACATGCTGATATAAACCTTAGGAGACGTATAAACATCATTACTAAAACTTAAGACATCGGGTTCATCAGGAATCTGTAGAATAGTAATCGTTATTTGTATGGCTTTATAGGTTTCAACATAAGTACCACCTGCCACTCTAAAACGCAATTTCTTATTTAAAATTAGTCCAATCATGAATATTATAATTCTAAAAACCAGAAAAATCTTAATAAGACACTTCTAGAAACTTCAACAATCAAATATCAAAGTAAACTTGACGAAATTCAAATCGAATATAATTATGGTTTATGACATGGAAATTAAAGCGCGGCAATAAAATTACAATTACTCAACTTTCAACTGTAAATGGCATCAGAAGTACTTAATTTAATACAAGCCGCAATCACTCAGGTTAATTCGCAGCTTGCATTTTCTTGCATGAGGAAAATTCATTTTGTTAAACAATGGCGTAACAGGCTGACCTCGATAGCAGGTCACTCCATGGAATAAGAAATAATTGATACAGATTTACGAGTAGTTTTTGTTTGCTGAAACTAATCGTATTTAACAGAACGGTAATAATAATTCATTACATGAGGTGTTGATTGTATTTTGCTAGTTCGTATTTAAGTAAAAATTAATAACACACATATCTGAAGTACGTATATAAGTTTTCGGAAAATAATTCGACTGTTTTCAGTATACTTTGTTCAGTATCTCTTAATGGAGGTTTTAGAAGAAGGGAAAGGAAAGTCCTTTCACTTTTATATCTACTTGGACATTTCAAATCAAATCAAATGTCATTCTTCATGACCAGTTATAAATTAAAACATTAACTACTCGGGGCAAAATTAGGCACAGAAAATAGCGTAGCAAATGAACTAAGTACATACCATACATTTAATATCATTCAATTTTATATATAGAGAAAAAATATATATAGATGCCAATAATAAATTCTGAATTAAATATATTACTGATAATATTACGAAATTAAACATCTACAATATTTAAAAAAAAATATAATATAAATAAAACAATTACTGTGGAAATGTGTGATCGTGCGTGTGTGTACCCAAACATACACTGTTTGGGTGTGTGTTTGTTTGCGTGAGAGTAATTTAGGGTAATTGGCAAAATCAATGCCAAAGGCCTTGGAGTCATATTTACAAAAACTGAACTGAACTCTAACAACTAATCGATATAAAATGGAAATTAGTGTTGTCCATCCAATTGCACGAGTACCAACCTTCATAATTACAGTGTAAATTTCGTAAGAATATACATATTATGTAGAACATAATTAAACATTATGTTATTAGGAAACGAACTCTGATTATTCCTGCATAATATTACCCTATTATATACTTTGCCTTTTGGTTCTATTTCCAAATCCCAAAGCGTCAATAAAATCTCCAAATTGATATTCTTGTTCCAGATTGCGCTCGCCACGGAGAATTCAATAATACTGCAGAATTTAGACTTCGCTGCGAGCGGAGCGTACTCCTGCGAAGTTTCCCTTGACACTCCAATTTACACGAAAGCATCGTCGGAAAAAGAGTTAACAGTTTTTCGTGAGTATATTCTATATATAAGAGGAAAATGGGGTTCCTTTGACACACCATCACAAGAAAACTACTGAATATATCGAGATGAGACTGAGACTATTAGACGCGAAATTTTTCGTAGGTGGGTTCTAAGTAGAGAATACAATCCCGAGCATATTTTTGGATCCCGGGTTTACGGGATTCTTAATGCGTAATCCCGGGATCCCGGGGTCAACCCGGGATTAGACTATGTGGTTTCTAATTGGACTCAAATGTAAAAAAACAAGTAATTTCTAGAAAAATGGTTCATAATTTTATTCCACTAGTCCACGACACAAAACATAACATAGTAAGAAAATAAAAAAGACAAAATAAAGACACCATACTTTGTAAGTAAGAAATAACGAGACAAAAAAACTTATTTAGAATTTCGAAAATACAGTTGTAGAAATATCAATGCATCCAAGGTTTGACTTCCAAGCCTGCTGGGAAATCCCTTCTAAGTTCTACGACAAACATATTATTAGAGCTGTACCTATGTAGTACGTATCGTACGCGCATCAAGGGTTTGTTTTTTGTCGATATGTAATAAATGCTATTAATATAATCTAGGCAAGGTCATTGTCAACTCGCAACGGACAACGGAATGCAAACTAGACCTGTTTGTGGCAAACCCGAAAATCCCGAGATTAGCCAAGTACAGTCCCGGGAATTTCGGGGTCAGAAAACGGTTGGGATCCCGGGGTCCTGGGATTCGGGATCCCGGGATTGTATTCTCTAGTTCTAAGTTACTTTATAGATTTCATTGAACCTTTTCAAATTTTTTTTGATTTTTTTTTTTTGGTATTCGCTCAGCGAAGCGGGTGAGAACGATTAGTATATTATATAATACAGTATTGACTGAGCTAGCTGACAATGAGCAGCCCAGTGGTATCACAATCCACGATGGCATGTACCGCTTTGACAGTTTTACTACCTAATGTGCATTGTAAAAAATTGTCACATACGGCAAAGACATAGTAAGTAAACCTGTACACGGTACGTATAACCCGCCAATTCGCCTTGGACAAGTTTGGCAAATATATACTGTTTCATATAGAGAGAAAAAGTCTGAGTTGTTATTATTTATTCTTTGAAGGAAGGAAAGGATTGTGTTTTTCATAAGTATAACTATAGTATAGTTTACGAGTTTACGATTTTTTTTACTGCAGAAAGCGTTAAGCCAATTAAATAATTTTCCTAATAATTATCGTTTAAAATTGCCAGATTTTATTATGTTGAATCATTTCTTTACAATATATACTTCTCATCAAAAAAGTCGAAACACTACTGCAAGTATTATTCAGGCGGCATTTAAATGAAAAAGAGGATTGATATCATAAAAAAATACACCAACAAATACCTGGCAGTTTAGTCTAGACAGTGATGTACCAGAATTCCAAATTTGAACTTAAATTTTCGAATTTTCATCCAATAATTGAATGTAAAGATTGTTTTCAATGTGTATTCCGTCGGAATTTTTGCACTACACACATTTTTTGCATATTTTATCGTTTTTTTTAACTGAGCTCTGAGCTGAGCGTAATTGTTATCTAAGCTCTGTGACATACTATCAATTTGATCTTTTCCTAAAAAAATATGGATACCTCGCCCACGGAAGCCGCCCAAGTCGTGGCGTTACTAGATGCAGGGCATAGTCAGCGTGTTGTGGCTGCATGATTGCACCTAAGCCATGATTGCATAGAGCTGCCAATAATTATAGTGTATCAGCGTTATCGGGAAATTGGTATGTTTACTCGCCGTCCGAGATCTGGTAGACATCGAGTCACGTCTAAGCAAGATGACTGGTATGTTGTGTGAGTGTCTCTAAGAAATCGCCACTTTAACTCTATTCAACTGCAGCAGCGGCTCCGTAAGGTTCGAGGATTGACTGTAAACGATTCTACCATAAGAAGAAGATTGGCGGAGCGTGCCAAGAAACCTAATAAGCCAACTAGTGGTCCAAAATTGACGGTAGACCACCGAAGAGCGCGCCTCAACTTTGCACTTGAGCAGTTAAATTGGTCCCTTCAATGGAGCAAGGTTCTCTTTTCTGACGAAAGTAATATCATGCTGTATGGTAATGATGGAAAGAAGAAGGTGTATTGAAGAGAGGGGGAGCATTTACAGTGCTGCATTGAAGAAAGAGTCAGATACGGTGGCGGTTCATGAACGGTTTGGGGAGATATAAACGCCGATAGAAAAACCGAACTTGCGTTTGTATCTGAACCTCGGTTATCGTCATTAAATGGGTCTCGTTACATCGAAGAGTGTTTGGAACCTCATGTGGTACCCTACGCACATTTTATTGGCGAAGACTTCATTTTTATGCAGGACAATGCCAGGGCAATACCGCAGGCATTGTAAATGAATACCTGAGCAAGGTCGGTATTGCGATTATGGGCTGGCCAGCAAGTAGTCCGGATATAAATCTCCTGGAACACCTATGAGAATTGAGGAGACGAGTCAGAGCGAAAGATCCTGCTCCGGAGACGCTTGGCCAGCTATACAAGAAGAGTGGGTACTAACATTCCACAACACAAGATTGTGACGCTTATCCGTTCCATGGAACCTTATGGTAGCAGTGATACGAGTAAGAACCCAGGAAAGAAATACGAGATACTAAATAAATTAAAAAAAACTGTATTACATCTTTGTTTTTAACATTTAATAATTTCTTCTTAAAGGGTAAAAACATGTTGAACAAAACACAATAACTACCTACTTAGTTCCAAGATTATTAAACGATTTACCAACAAATATAAGAGATAATATAACCCAAAAAAATATTAAAGCCTCACTTAAAAAATACTTTTTAGAGAAATTGTAATCTAAATTTACTCAGTCATTTGAACGTGCGTAGACTTAACTTTCGATGGCATTGTACAAACCTTAGTGGTTTTTTGTGCTGTTATTTTATTAAGCCAATGTAATAACTGTGAATTTATAAAATAAATAAAAAAAAACTTAATAAATTTAATTTTAATTTGAAACATTAATATTCGTTAAATGATAACTTATAATATCCACAATTAACTGGCATTATTTATATTTTTGGTTAAATGTTAAAAAATTAAACTCATTCAAAACCAAACTTTAGGGGTGTTTCGATTTTCTTGATGAGAAGTGTATTTTAAATCAATACCAGCTGTTTTTAGATATAGTTCTTATCGTAATAATAGAATTCGAAAAACATAGATTTTTACAGCTGGTTGTAAATAAGACTCACGTTGAGCGTTGGCTACAATATTTTGCAGCATCATGGGTGGTAGTAACATTCTGCTCTTCTCGAAATATGGCGATTTTTAAAAGAAAATAAATAAGTTGCAGATATCCTTTAAAGATAAGAACAAAGCTACCCAGGGCTATTACGTTGTAGGGTTCGAGAGAATCCATAGATTAGGTGGATGTTAGAAGGATGAAAGCTGGATGATAAATGGATAAAGATCCATCACGGCGGTCGTGGGAAGGTTTTAAGAGTACCCAAGAAGACTACGATTAGCGTTGCTGGGAACCTACAATGAAAGCTGCAAGACTGGTGCTGATGCCCCCCGGGTAATTGGTACAGATTAGAGTTTCAGTAGGAAACGCCAATAAGTAATCCCCATATCACCTCGCAAGCCTCTTGGGGTTTAGCGGGGGAAACCTTTAGGCGTACCTAGCTTTAAAAAAGGGGGCTAATATATAAACGTAAACACAGAGACATCAGTTTTCCTTTTTTGGATCAGCCCTCCAACGACCAAATGAAGTTTATAAATATAAATTTAAAGATATACTACTATTATAATTCACATGGTCCCAAAGTAAACAGCAGATCGCTAGTTTGACTTGTTATGACTATGCAACTGATATACTTTTGTAAATAAATCATCTTAGCCTTAAATCCCGGTCGCTACCCAAACTTACCCCTCGATGTCCTGGATCCGTTTGCCGACTTTTTCTCCTTCACTTCTCATCGTATTTGATATTTCTAGTAATAAATAAATACTTATTAATCAGGACGAGAATCAAACCCGTGACCTCCGTAGTTTTACCGACGTGCCGTTAGCCGTTGCGAAACGGAGGTCGTCGTCATTCATTCATCGTCAATTACATATATATTCTTGTGGCTTACAAAACCTGTATGCATCGACTGCTAAAGTGAAAACCTTCGAAGAATTTTTCCTATAATAAACATTATTGTTTATTTTTTCTACAAAGCAAAATATTCGTTAAACTCGTAAAATCTTTGTAGTACATTTCTTCAGAAATCACTTGCTGAAAACCGAAATCTGGGAACTTTAGTAATTTATACATAATTGATTTAAACCAGCTAACAATAGACATAAAATCTTATATGAAAATATCCATTTCGCCCGAAAAACATCATTATTACCGACCATTTGAATGCGCGATGCGAGGCGGCTGACCGTGATGTGAATTCCTAATAAGTTTGGGGTCTACCCAGGATAAACGATACATCGTTGTCATTACTATGGATTTGCTACTCCACCGTCGTTTGAAGTCGTTAATCATTCAATTCATAAAGACCGGGTTTTGTTGCATTTTTATTTATTGTTATAAAGCTACGAGTATCTGTTTATTTAATATCATGTATTATTTCTACAAATTCCCTATCTATAGTTATTATTAAATTCGAGTATTAAGTATAGTCACAGAACATAACTTCTATCAGCCTCTCAGTTATTCTTCCTCTTCTGAACCAAAAAGACACAAAAATTCTGGAATAACATGCCAAAATTTACTTACAGAAGCGACTGCTGTCTTATCCTCTATCTCCCAAAGGAAACAGAACGGCACCAAGTCTTTTATCTTTTGGTGTCTTTAATGTATAAAAGGAAAATTTAGTCACCTAAGAAAATTATAGACTCACACAATCGAAACTAATAATTTGGTAAATTTCAATACCTTTAAAACAATTACTTATCCAAAAAACATGTACTTTATTTCTCTAAAATGAATCAACAACTGTTTTTATCTTCTTATCTCACATTATGTAGAGTCGACATAATATGTTTGCTTCTTCCACTCTCCTCTGTCTCATCTAAAAGTAATATTATTAGCGTGATTTAAAAATATTATAGTTTAATATTCTAAAACCTTTTCTAAAAGAAATTAACTTTTCATGAAATTACTTCATAAAAAGTTTCTGAATTCTGTCCTTTCCAAGTTTGAAATCTAAAATGTCTTCAAACATTTTCATATTTTTCCGAAATCTAGAATTGCGTGATTAAATAAAATGATTTTTTTATTTATCAATTTTTAATATAAGATTCTTTTGAATGATTACGACAATCATTTTCAATTCTGCTACTTGTTGTTTCTAGCCTCTAGTGTTTTGAGATTTGTTACTTATTAAAAGTTTCAGGGCAGCTTAACTCGTTTGTAAAGTGCCGTAAGAGTCAAGATTTGTATTTTTACTCGCGATTTACGATCGCGATTCAAAAGCAATTTATCTTGTATATTCATAATTGGTTTTGTTTAACAATGTTTCTTCTAGTTTCTTCTGTTAGCCATCAATTCCATGTTCACACCTTTTTTCGCCATAACATCTCTTACGTAACCATCTTTCATACCTTTTGTATCCATCAACTGTCATTTCTAGCATTTTCGTTGTCATAATAATTTCAAAAATTACACTGAACGAGCTTTACTCTTAACGAGATTTTCTTTATTAAAAAATACCAAATACTTTTTACAAGAAAATAACGCTATAAATCAGTTGACATTGCGACAATGCTTATCATCAAGTCTAGACAACATTACATTGTCTGCAAAATTCTTCAAGTAAAAGATATTCTGGTACATCTATGCAAATTCATCCACAGCGTGATAATCTTAGGACCATTTCAGAATTTTATTTTATAATCGAAAAGAATTTTCGTCCTTTTCAGTCAGAGATAAAAAGTCAACGTGAAAAGTTATTTGTGAAATGAATCGGATAGAACGCTGTATACGCCAAACGAGATCAATTGAATGCCTTCTTATAATAGGTTTATGTCAACATCGCTAAAAAATGTTTAGACGTGAATAGACTTATTGAAAACGATGTTATACTCCAGAATACACTACAATGCGATGACATCCACTTTATATCAATTAATGATTAAAATCGTATTATAGGACGATCATGCGCTCAAAGGATCTCCAGAACATTTATTTTATGCATATTAAAGGTATGGAATGAGCTTGCACCTGAGACATTTCCACCGCACTACGAAATTAGGCATTTTTGAAAAGGGTTTGATTATAAGGAAATCCAGCCCGAAATATATTTAGTAATATAGGCGGTGTTAGTTATAACCTAACACCCCGTTTAACTACTCTAAACTATTTATAGCTAAAGTAACACTTATAAACGAACAATTATAACAAATTGTTATATCCAATGACTTTTCAAAATTGCGCACTAGTATCAGACTGTGTTGCGAAAAGCTTTAACTGCTAGCCGATTGAATCGAGGAAAAGATCAGGAAAACTTGACTTGTATGATTATTATAATTAACATTGTTAATTATAATATTAACATTAAAATAAAATGAGTTTTTCATTTCATTACATTTTTTCTTTCTTACAGGCAATAAAAGAAAGGCTCAATTTCGCCTTTCGGGTATGGGTTGTCCATATTCTCTTGTGTCTTTTTATAAAATAAAAGAGGCGAAGAGGGACGCAAAAGTATCCGTGAGACAATGGGATTCATATCGCAATTGAACCTAACTTACAAAAGGCCCTTCCGATTTAACCTGTATGAAATGTTTTTAAAAAAATACATTAATTTATTGTTTTAACAAAATATAACACTAAAATATTCAACGATGAATGATCTGATCCTTATAATATGAATGGGGAGTGAACCGTTTCAGTCGCAGTTTCAATTCCATCTAAGCCGCGTCCGATATTATGAGCCCTCGGAGATTTATATCATGGCTTATATATGTCTATTTCATCGAACAGGTATTAATTTTGCCTTTAAACGGACTCATGTATCAATCGACTAAAACAATCTTTTAACATTCCATAACTTGTATTTATGAATGTTCATTAATAGAAGTAAAGCAAAATTGTTTTATAGATGTTATTTGCACATCTTGTTTGCTCACATAGCAAACCTTTTTTGTATTTAATTTTTAATTCATAAAATAATATAGAACACACACACTTACATATTGAGTTGAAACACTGAATTCGCTTTAACCGCAAACACGTTTTTTGTTGTGGAATGAAAGGAAATCCACGCAAAACGTAGAATTTCATTCCATGAGAGTAGAAACTTTGAAGAAGAAAACACATATACACACAATTTACACAGATCCATCTAGGTTCAAAGTAAACAGTAGAGCGCTTGTGCTATGAGCACTAGCCAACTGATATACTCAGTAGCATAGCGTGGGTATTAGCCGGCCGGGGCGGAAGAAAATTTTGCCGCCCTCTTTGTACGTATTTCAATTTATAAAACAATATACAATAATTCTAAAGAACTTTTCAGCACGAATAAATTGCTACTCATTTCAATCGGTCCGAATCGTAGGTGCGGTAAAAGTATGGTAAAAATATTTACAATAAATTATTACTATTTATTGTGAAATTTTGCCGCCTCCTAAAAAGTGCCGCCTGGGGCGAGTCGCCTCTGCCGTCCCAACTACGCTACGCCACTGGATATACTACTTATAAACTTTTATTTTGTAACACCCAAACTCGAGAAGCCAATCACCCGTGACCCTCCAGCTAGACGTTGCGCCAAGGAGGTGGAAAATATAAACTTCGGGTGCCACCAGTATAAAACTCTTGAACGACTATATAATGGCTATAGTTATGAATCATAAAAGAAACAACACAGATTATAATCACCCTATCACTTACGTTATTAAATTATGTCACAATTAATACTTTCAAAACAACCAATAATACTGTTCAAATGATATTTAAATTTTAAAAGGGCTACTATGACAGTTGATATCTTGCTAACTGAAAAATAAACTATTATTGCTACACTTGCATGTCTATATTTAAAATTAGATATTTGTCTAGACGATTAAATAAAAAAATATCAATCAATGTCAATTAAATAATACCACATAATATGTTGTTTTTGATTTCTTCAAAAACCCCAATGATAATGTAAACGTGAAACTGGTCATCATAAATTTTAATTAAATCCAAAGATTATTATTACTAAAATTATCATGTATAATTAAATTATCACTCATTAATCAATAATATTAATCCACGGCAATAAATGTCATAAAAACTTTAATTATTGATATAATTGATAGAAATATTTGGAAAGATAAAGGGCCCTTTATAAACAAAACTTCGCCTAATAGTTGGCAGATTCAAAAAATCACAAAATAATGCGCATCCTTGGCTTGTGGTGCTTAGTTGGTCTCCAACTCGCGTGGACAGTTCAAGTTCACAGCGAAGGCTTCGAAGGATGGCACGAGCACGTGGGTATCAAACACGCCCAGAAAATAAAAGAAGCTGAGGATGCAGAGATTATTTCTCGCATCGTCGGCGGGGCTGTAGCGGCGATCAACGTTCATCCATACCTTGCAGGCATATTAATCAACGTCATCGGATTCTCCGCGCCATCAGCTTGTGGTGGCTCTCTTCTAACTTCATCCAGGGTACTAACAGCAGCTCACTGCTGGTTCGATGGTAGAGCGCAAGCATGGCACATGACTGTCGTCCTCGGCTCGCAATTCCTCTTTCACGGAGGGCTAAGAATCCCTGCAGCTGCTATCGCAATGCACCCGCAATACAACTACAGGACCTTTGCCAATGATGTAGCGATGCTATACTTGCCAGGACATGTACAATTTACGGATGCTATCCAACCAATACCTCTGCCCTTCGGCCCTCTATTGAACGTGGACTTATCAGGAAACTGGGCGATGGCTGCAGGATACGGCAGATATTCGGACGTCACAATGCCCACCACTAACACGATGGCACGAAATGTTTTCCTCGAGCTAATTACGCTTGAACAATGCCGGGCGGCATATGGCAATATCGTGTTGGATTCAAATATTTGCACGAGCGGGGAGGGCGGTGTGGGTATTTGCAGAGGCGACTCCGGCGGGCCGCTCACGGTGAATTACATGGGCCAACAAGTCTTAATTGGCGTCAGTTCGTTTGTGGCCCTAGATGGATGTGAACTAGGACACCCTTCCGCGTTTGCCAGCGTACCGGCCTTCCTTACTTGGATTCAGACGCATCTGTGATTTTTATAAATAAGGATCTCTATATATTTTTCTAATTACATAATTTATACATATTACATTTTTATTCATTTTATTTATTTAATCTCCAAAGAATACAAAATAATATAGTTGCAATAGTCCCACCAAATTGCACATCAGTTTGTCGGCGGGAAAAACGCTCGTCTAACATCATTTTTGATTACCTACATATTTTTTTTACACTATCTATATTAATCAAAAGTCAAAAATTTCATTATTACATTATTGTTATTTTATAATAAATTATATTTCATTTTCATTCCATTATTATACTATTATAAAATTATATATCTACATATATCTCTATTCTAAAATGTATGAGGAATGTTCTAATAATTAAACATACTTATTACATAATTATTTGTAATTTCAATAAAATTACTATAAAATATTATTCTATATTTTAATTTGTATATTTCATTAAAACCTATATACGCTGCAACGTTTTGAAACTTAATTTATAAACATGCTCCCCAATTTTAATTTATGAATTCAAGCGCCTGAATATCTCTCAAGCGTGTATTTTGCAAGAACAAACGCTGACAAAAAATAATCTGGGATTACATCAAGTTTAGCGTAATCTAATTAGCATTTAAAGGATACCTCACAAGTTCAGGAAATATTTTTAAAATTCAAGTCGTGTTCTAGAAGCAGAGCCGTGTTAATCAAAAATTAAAGTATATTGGAATGGAACTAACGGCATTTGCGATTGCAGTAAATATTTGATGAGATCCTATTCAATTATTCATCGCAACCGTGTGGTGAGAATATTCACGATCCCGAGGACTGTAAATTGGCCTTAATAAGCGCGTTATAGCAAAATGTGAATAATATACAAACATAATTCATAACTTGATATTATAATTACTGACAAGTGTTACGAGCATCTCAAAAGGGGTATAAAATTAAAAGAGTGATCCATAAAAGTATTATATTCACATTCAAACAAATGCACTACATAAAATGAACAATCACAGTAACACAATCACAGTTCCAGCCTGCTACGATGTTCCAGCCTCGCTCTAGACTGTTCGGTCAAAATGTCAGAATGGGCGACCTTATTTTTGATATATGACAGTTTGAATTGGACATTGAGTTTTCATTGACATTTTAGTGTCGAAGTACCATCGAAGTACATAATATATATAATCTATATTTACTATTATGGAAACGATTTTTAGCGTTTAGGGCGCCTTCAAATCAGCCGCAAAGTGTCGCGCCGCAGCAGCGCGGCTGCAGCCGCGCGTTTTCTAAATCCATATAAATCAGAAACGCGCGACTGCAGCGACGCAGCCACGCTGCGGCCGCGCATCAGTTCATCGATTGACTAGAGATGGTTGGTACACACGTAATTTTTGTAACATGAATGAAAATCGGGTTGAAGAATTTTGTATTTTGTAATGTTGTATTTTATTTTCCAATATATTATTCTAAACAGAGAAGTAACTCGTAGAATCGTTTTCTTGATAATCTTAAGTAATTCTGAAACTTTTTGTCACAGTAGTCCTTTACTTTATTTTCGTTAACTTAAACAAAATAACGGCAAGGGTTTCTTAGGTTTTCTTTTCTTTGTTGAACCTCCTTTTTCGTTTTAATAGTAACACTAAGCGCAGTGTTTCTTCGTCAGAGTCCATCGTGAAAATAAATATACAACGCTATGATACTCGGACCAAGCGACAGCAGCGCGTCACTTTGCGACTAATTTGAAGGCGCCCTTAATGTTAAACAACCACAAACAACTAAGGATCCCTTTCAACTCTTGGGATGAGTCAGCTCTGTAAAACCCAAATTTCACCAAACCATTATACCACCATACCATAGATTACATCTATTTTTAAAAACGATCTGTATAATGTGTTTAGTAATCAGAAAATAACGTTCGGCAGCATTGTTTAGGAATAGATAGCGATATGTGAATTGCCGCAGTCTCTAATTGCAATATCTATTTTTGGTGCTCTTTTCTCAGGAATTGTGTCACTGCATCGAAACCGATACCAACTGGCGCAGCCAACATTTAGCCTTCGAACAACACTAACCAGAATATCACGAGCTCCGAAGTGTAAACTCGGATACAATCGGGATGAAACACTTGTAAGAAGAAAAAGTAATTGCGAATCGAAACGAAAAAAAAAGAAATTGAAAAACCAAGTGAAAACGCTTTAATAAACAGCACAGTATTAATGATTCCATAAAGATGTTGTATTTGAATGTAATATTTATAATTGTAATTTCCATTTTTTTACTTTTTTTATTGCTGTAAGACAGCAGACAGGCTAACGGCCCGCTTGGAATTTAGCAGTTACCATCGCTTATGAGTGTTTGCAACGCCAGTGACATCGTGAACACGCTGCTGTCCCATAAGGGTACAGGAACTTGGGTCACTAATACCGAAACACAACACAAGGTTATTATGGCGGCATACTTAAGACCAAAGGTGGTCGCCATCCAGACGGGCTTGGGGCCCTACCACGTAGCTAGGGTGGGTTGCTTTGTCGCCTTTTACGACAGGCCGACCCCGGCCGCAGAGGTTAGTATTATTTCTCCACAAAACACTTACTGAAGAACAGCAGACAGATTGACGGCCCACATTGTTTGTGACGTAAGCGGCACCGCGAACACGCTGCTGTCCCATAGGGATAAAGGAATCTGGTTAACTAATGCCGGAACACAACACAAGGTTATTATGGCGGCATACTTAAGACCAAAGGTGGTCGCCATCCGGACGGGCTTGGGCCCTACCACGTAATTAGGGTTTTGTCGCCTTTTATGACAGGCCGACTCCACCCCTGCACGAATAAAATTTTATATAATTTTAAATTAAAATATTCCTATACGTACCCATTTTCACCAAATGTAGTACCTATTTTCTAAATCGCCCGTGGAATCGCTATCGCTTTTTAAAAGCTATTGTAATTACAATAGAATCGTTTCGTTTGGTTTTGAAAACTTCTTTCCTAATAGATCATCAAGACATGATCATTTTAATATTTTAGATAGTTATGATGCTGTATACATTCGTACCAGTTTGAAGCTGAAACTCGTACGAACAATAAGCAAGTTAAATTACTATACAGGGTGTTTCGTCTCGTATAGCAAATATTTTAGGGGGTTGTTTTTGGGGTTTTTTTATCGTTAAATATTCCACTCCCCCTTCTCCCACCTCACCCCTCTCAGAATGGCAGCCATTTTAATTTTGTCGTCCAACTATTTCACGTCATCTACAAAAATGAAGATAACTACACAATTATCTTACCTAAAAAAATTTATTAGTTCTTAATTTGAAGACAAAACAATTATCTAGCAATCATAATACAGTTTTAATGCTTATTAAAGGTATCAACGACAAAAAAAATTGTCGAAAAATGATTTTAATGAAATAAAAATGGATTTTATTCTTATTTTCTCACATAACACAAAAACTGGTATGTTGACCTGCCTATTTTTATATTGTGCTTATAGCCCGTTATGTTATCTACAAAATGACATCAAATTTGAGACGGAAATCGAACTCGTGACATCCGCAACGAAGTGCCTTAGCAGTTACGCCATGAAGGTCGTCTTATATAAGTACATTTTGAATTGTCATATTATATTAACAATATGGCAATCCAGAAGTTAAAGAAAGTATCTAACGAATTGTCTTAACATATTTTCAAACAAAATTGTCATGTTGTAACTTTTTAAATACTTTATGGAATTGCTGCTTACTTGATAGAGAAATGAAATATGACAATTGCCTTTCCGTTTGTATTTGTTTTTGGAACGAAGTTCCTTATCGTGCGTTGTGAAAGGGGGCTAGACGGAAAAAATTCTGACGAAAAGTTGTAACGACACTTTTTGCTATAGTAAGCTATGCGGCGTGCGCATGTTTCTCTGTCTGTCTCTCTCTCTTATAGAAAGCAAGCCAGATATTTTCATTTCTATTTCGCATTGAACAGTGTGGTGTCGCGACGATTATTTTTGTTGAGTGTATACAGATTTTTGTACATAATAAAAAATAATAATAATGAATCCTGACAGTGTTTCTGCACAAGTTCCGGATATTGCTGATGGAGTTAGGTTAGTTACTGATTAAGTTTATATTTCATTATATTTGTTAATAAAAAAAATTATTATAACTTAAAAAAAAATTTATTACAATTCCTTCACTAATTAATCGAAAGGAACTTCGTTCCATCCGGGTGTCCCTTGACACCTCTTTTTTTCTTTCTTTTTTTATTGGTGAAGAACAGCAGACAGACTGACGGCTCACTTAATAGTAAGCAGGCACCGCCTATGGATGTTGGTGCCAGAGGCACCGCGAACACGCTGATGTCTCATGAGTACAGGAATCTAGTTAACTAATGCCGGAACCCAACACGAGGTTATTATGGCAGCATAGTTACAAAAGCGGTTGCCCTTTAGACGGGCTTGGGGCTCTATCACGTAGCTAGGGTTTTTTAGGCCTCAGAGGTTGGTATTCTTATTCTACCTTTGCACGTAACAACTTGCAGCAAGTATAGGACTATTATTGTTTATAAGAAAGTAATAAATGATTAACAGATTCTACTCTAAAATATCGCCGTTTTATAATTATTGTTAATTTTAAAGAAAATAAAAACAAAATCTTTCTTAAAATAATTAACAATAACATAAACGAAACATTTTCTAGCGATATACCTATATAAATTTTCTATATATTAGAAAGAAACACGCAATGAAGGGATGGTAATATATGTATCAATTAGTCAAATGGAAATATTATAATAATCAAATGACATCAAAAAGAGACATGTACTGTATTCATATCAGTTAGCTCGGAACACGGTTATTCTTGAATCAATTTGCATTTTATTTTTTCATCATTCAAAGTTCCCATTTGGTCCCATTGTCATCAAACTTATTAAAAACATTTTTGGTATTTTTAGCAATTGTTTAAGTGGTCACCAAAATCACATAAACTTATATATATAAATTATTTTTATACATATAATTCTTCTCTGCATGTGTATGTATGTGACTCCTGCTGGAACGGCTGGCCCGATATTGATAAAATTGTTCGTATGTGTTCAATTGGATTCGAGAATGGTTTAGATTCACAGTTTGATCCACTACATTTTTATTTATATAGCAGAACAATGTTTGCCGTATCAGCTAGTAATAATACAAGCACAGGACGTAATATTAAAGTGAAACGTCTTTGGCACCGTTGTGATTTGAAAATACGAAGAAACGAAAAAGTGTCACCAAAAAGAAACAATCGTATTCATAAATAAGAATTAGAATACAAGTATGCAGTGTTTCCTATAATCTTCGTCTCCTTTTTATTCAGCTTTCGTAGGTTTTATACCCAAATATATGAAATGTAATTTTTTTTTAATTTCAATTCTGCTGTATGTAAATTACGCGCACACACGCTTTTAAATGTTTAATTAATGTAAAACCAGTTTCTTTGATTTCATGTCCAAAATATATATATTTATATATATATATATATATATATATATATATGTATATAGGTCTGTAAGACCGTCATTAGGCCTGTCCTTTTATACGGATGTGAAGCGTGGCCAGTGCTGGAGCGACTCGAGCAGGCACTGCGAGACACGAAGATGAATATGCTGCGGTGGATGTGTGTGATGTGTGTGTGTTGATGCGTTAGAAACTCGCATTCGCGGCAGCGTTCATGTCCGTGACATTGCGGATAAATTTCAGAAGTGTCGCCTTCGCTGGTATGGCCACGTTTTACGGCAACCGGCTACTTACGTGGGGAACAAATGTCTGGCCATGCCGCCACCGCCGGGTCCTATCAGGAGGGGTAGACCCAAAAAGTGCTGTCTTAACGTCGTAAGGGTTGATATGCATTCCAGTGGACTGACCACCATAAATGTCGAAGATCGTGCTAAGTGGAGAAGAAAAAGTCGGAAAGCGGACCCTGGGCGCCGAAGCGAGAGTTTGGGTTGCAACCGGGACTCAACGCTAAGATGATGATGAAGTATTACTATAAAAATAAAATTATATGAAATTAACAAATTTACCTGTTTATGTCCTCAGATCCGCAAAAACACCACCCGCGCATCGACTACCCCACACAATATTTAAGTTTCAGCGAAACTCTCCGAGTGAACTGCACGAGCGCGCCCGCCTTCCCTGCGCCACATATCACGTGGTTTATTAATGGCCGGAAGGTAATATTTTACTTATACAAAATGAATCTTGCTATATTGTATGAATAAATTTTAAGCCAGCCATTATTTACACTTCACCGAAAATACTACATTGAAAATGATGATAATAATATTATATATTAAAAAAGGCGGGAATGCAGTTTTCAATTTGGTGAACTTGCACATTGCTACTTATATGTAAATGTTTTAATGTGTAATTATATATTCATTATAGGCTCTTGACATTTGAGCGCTATCACTAATAGGTAATATTTAATAAGTAGCCCTGTAGTATTCCCAGTAGTTACTACTGTATATTTGTACTTGTATTTTATATACACAAATAAGCAAAATTTAAATTGCATCACAATGTTATCTCGGAACGCGCGTAGGGCAAAGATCTCATAACCCAACTACTTGTCCGGAACTAAACGACAGCCAAACCTTATAATTCTTCACTTCACTCTATTTATCCTATAGCTTTAAACGAGCAATTCTTGTATATATATATAATTGGAATCTCGGAATCGGCTCCAACAATTTTCATGATATTTAGTATACGGGGGGTTTCGGGGGCGATAAATCGATCTAGCTAGGAATCATTTCTAGAAAATGTCATTTTTGCTCGCCAATTTTTTCAGTTAGCAGTCGTAAGGAAACCCTAATCAGCTTAATTGAAATGAATTAATTGATGATATTTAGTAGCATCTTTTTCTTCCTGCAATTTTTGTAATCACTGCATAACAAGGTAATCTTAAAAAGCTAAAAATTCTAGAGCATTACAATTGCCCTCTATAAATGCCGAATCAAGTCGCATAATTTGTTTTCTTGTGGTGTCTTTGTCAACGGGTAGAAAGGAAAGAAATGATCGCCAACGTTATTTTTTTGTCCCGTAACAAAATAATTCTGATCGTGTACTCTGTTTGAATTTTGGGCACGCGGGGAAGCAATTAAACCATTGCGTTGGGCAGGGCAATACTCTCAGTTTATTCTGAATGATTAGGATACATTTCTAAGCGTTTTTATTCGTTACGTGACACTCAGGTTATTTTGGTATTTTAAGTAATTTGAATCATTTGAAGAACGTTGGTCCAACACCGGAAACAACTTGAATTAAAATCTTTAAGACTCTAAATTGGAACAAGGATGTAACCGACATACTAAACTTAAAAGGAGATGCAACTCAATATATATAACATCCATAAATTTCAGATGGACGAACTAGTCGCCCATTCACACAAATACCGCATACTGAGCAGCGATCGCGGTGGCAGACGAGGTTTGCAACGGGCCTACAACGAGGACATTCACAGCACGCCTCCGTCCCTGGTAGCTTTAACTCACGCATCGCACGTAGCCACGAGACCTCCTGGTTGTAATATAAAAGAAAACCAAGTAAGCCCCTAATATGTAATCCTTAAATTATCCTGATTTCAGCGATCTTTGATTTAACGAAGATGATCGTTGTTTTATCTCTCAATCCAGAAAGACTGCGATAAGGTCTCGCAATTTTTTAGTAGGATCTGCCTGGTGTTTTTAAGATGATTTTTAAGTCATCTAATCACAAAGTTAGCAGTAGTTTGGCTTGGCCTTGTCCCAATCATTTGGGGTCAGAACAATATATTATTTTCTTCCATTTTATACTATTCTGGGATTCTTTATCTGTCACTTCACAAACCCTCATTTTTCTTAATGCAGTAGGACAGCATACAGGCTAACGGCCCGCTTAGAATTTAGCAGTTACCGTCGCCTATGGGTGTTTGCAACGCCAGTAGCATCGCAAACATGCTGTTGTCCCATAAGGGTACAAGAACTTGGGTCACTAATGCCAGAACACAACACAAGGTTATTATGACGGCATATTTAAGACCAAAGGTGTTCGCCATCCAGACGGGCTTGAGGCCCTACCACGTAGCTAGGGTGGGTTGTTTTGTCGCCTTTTACGACAGGCCGACCCCGGCCGCAGAGGTTAGTATTCTTTCTCCGCCCCGGCACGGATAATATATCATATCTGCATATCATGTATCACACATTCTTCTAGTAATGTGGTCAGCCTCCCTTCTCATTACATGCCCATACCATACCAGTCTCTTTCCTCTCAATTTATCTTTGATAAATATACCTACATACAAAAAGTTAGACGTGACTAGAATCGAGCCCGTGACGTCCCGGGCATAAGCCGTACGTCACGATGGTCGAAGATTATGAAAGGTGGATTTATATTTGTCTGACGTGTCGTGTCGTGACGCGTCAGAAGCATATCGGTTTCATACATTTAATATGGTTAGGGACACATTTGTATGTCGTGACGCGTTTTGTCGTCTGTCCTATATGCTATTCATTTTACCAAAAAATAAAATGTAAACAAACAAACCAATGTTTCTCAAACAAAGCTAGAATAAAACAACATGGCGGGTATAATCCGTCCGTAATAATAAAACACTCCTTTCAATCGACAATAGTACGTTGAACAGTATACACTTATATTACTTATAATTATCAGCATATAAAACCAGTAAGAGATTTGGAAACATTGTCTTTTTAGGTTCTTTATAATGTAAGTTAGTTATTACAATTAATGTTGTAAATATGTAAATTTTATATGCATTAATATTTATCATTCATATTAATTGTAAAACTAAAATTATTTTGTTTTTTTTTTCTAAAAGTAAGGAATAGTAATATAAGAATATAGGAGATATTTCTAATAAATAATTAAAAGTATTTATGATAATTTTTATATCATGTTGATTATTATAAAATCGACATCCAAAAAACCCTTTTACAATTTGTTTACATTTTATTTTTTGGTAAAGTGAATAGCATATACCTAGTCAGGTCATAAATTCTGTCACATGTTTAATGTAAAATAATTGTAACAAGTTTATTCATTATGTAACCATTTATATACCAAAATGAACTTAACAAAACATAGATTCTTATGACATTAAAGTTTATTCAAAATGACCTCCGTGATTTTGAATACAAGCCTTCAATCTGCGCGGCCAGTCCTCTATCGCAGCACGAACGAGGTCCATGTCAATATCGGCGGCTGCCTTAATCAAGGATGTCTTGAGTGACTCCAAATTGGGATGAGGCTTTGAACACGCCTTTTCCTCCAAGTGTTGCCATATCTTGTAATCTAACGGATTCAAATCTGGACTGGAGGAGGGCCAGTCTTCGTGCCGGATGAAGTCGATTTCACGCGCCGCCAGCCAGTCTTGTGTGCTCTTCGCTCTATGAGCTGGCGCCGAATCTTGTTGGAATACCCAGTGCCTGTTATTGAACATGGTATGAGAAACAGGTTCCACAAGGTTCGTCAGGACTGTATTTTGATACACAACAGCATTCGTTTTTACACCTTTCTCACAAAAATGTACCTCTGTTAAGCCCCAATAAGAAACTCCCAACCATACCATGAGCGAGGATGGAAAATGACCTCGTTGGACACGCGGAATACGGTTGCTCGCTTCTTCACTACTGTGTGCGTACACCTTATCATTTTGTTTGTTGTAGCTCTCTTCTACGGTAAACATTTTTTCATCCGAAAAAAGAATTTCCCGATATTTTTTTCCCGCGTACCGCTTCAACAAAGCGCGGCATCTCTCCAGTCTCAGGTCCATTAGACGAGCATTCAAACGGTGTCCTGTTTTTCTTCGATATGCCCGAAGCCCTAAGTCTTCATTTAACACCCTTTTCACCGTGGTTCTGCTTAACCCCATCTGAAGGGCCAACAGTTTCTGCTTACGTTTGGGATTTCTTTGAATTCGTGCCTTCACAGCTTTTATCACTGCTGGAGTCCTAACAGACCGAGGGCGACCACTTCTTGACCTGTCATCTACACTAGAGTCTTCATTGTATCGTTTGATGGTACGATAAATGAATCTTTTGGTTATATTCAAATTTTTCAGTATGTTAAAAATTTGAATTGGCGCGTAACCGCAACGATGCAACGCAATAACTGCAACACGGTCTTCTTTAAACGTCCACTCCATATTTAAAAAATGAGTAAAATTCTAAAAGTATACATTTTTATTTTCATGAACAATTCGAGATTCGAATTCAATAAACTTTTTTGTGGCCAGCATTCTAAAAGAAAAGTTTTTACTGTGTGACAATACTTATGACCTGACTAGGTAAATGTATGAAAACGATATGCTTCTGACGCGTCACGACACGATACATCAGACAAATATAAATCAACCTTAAACTAAAAACTTTTGTATTTGTTATTCTTTTGTTTTCTATTTTTAATTACCAATTAGTTACTATATTCAATTTCGTCGGACTTTTAGAATAAAATTCACATGGAGAATTATTATTCTTACTTAGTCTCTTAATTAGACGCCTCAATAACGCCATGGCTAGCGAGCGGATGTTAAATTAAATAAAACTTAGTGGTTTAAGCTTACAAATAACAATCTCGGCTGGCTCGGACCTCCTAGAGCAGTGGTCGGCAACCCGCGGCTCTGACTCTTCGACTACGGCTCTTCCGCGAAATGTTTAGGCACTGAATAATACTTATAAAAATTTCCGTACTACTAACACCCATAGGCGACGGTAACTGCTAAATTCTAAGCGGACCGTCAGCCAGTCTGCTGTCCTACAGCAATAAAAAAATTCAATTGCGTATTATCTATATTTGGCTCTTTTGGGTGACAAGGTTGCTGACCACTGTGCTAGAGAGTACATACATTAGACTCGCCACGCTTTTCCAAGATAGATTGGCGGGTCACACATACCGTTGAACTCCGCACTTAGGTTTCCTCACGCTGTTTTGTTTCACCATCAGCACGTGGCATCTGCAGGAAAAACTGCTTAACCGGTTAGTAAAATTATATAGTATTGCAAATAGATCTATTACCTGGTAACGTTCTAGTCTATGGCACCTTTTTTTCAGATGGGTGAAATGAATAAATTAGACGAAACAAACATGATACAACCAACAAGTCGCCACAAAAGCCATAGACCATCCCGAAAAGAGCTGTTTATCACGATATCAGAGCTGCAACTGGTGGCGACTGGAAGGATGGACATCACCTGCGTCAGCACTATTCCTGAGTTCAGAAGCATTCAGGATAAGTTTGCTGACGTCAGAAACGATACTATTGTTGGTAAGTCTAGTCGTAATTATAAGCAAATGACTACTACAAACCCTACGTGGGGTGAAGAAAACGGGAGCGTGACCAGATCTTGGCCAGGATATCCGTTTTCCGGAGTGAGACTCACGTCCACTGTGGGACAACGCTGTTCGGCCATTTCCCGGCACCTCGGGTTTCAGCAACGAAGGAACCTGGGGGAGGTATTTTCGTGGGTCATACCCACACGCACTGCTGCGACCCCGCGTGGCAAAAAAAAACATTATTAACATCTTAGTTTAAAATTATAATAAACTTACTGTGCCCGCGACTCCGTTCGCGTGGAATAGTGACTTTGGACAGCATTTTTTGGATAAATCTTATGGTTTATTTTGGATTACAAACCCTAAAATATAAATAAATGTAATATGCAAACAGTCAGTGTTATCCAATGCAACTGTTACGCCCTGCGCCTCCGGAATACGTGCGTTCGAACCTATAAAGTCCAGCCTAAGCTAAACCCTATTTCATATGATTGATGATATAAATCTGAGGTCAATTTAAATTAGAAATAATACCTACAATGTCCAGCCTAAGCTGAACCGTATTTCATGTGATTGTTGATATAAATCTGAGGTCAACTTAAATTAGAATAAAAAATTTCGAAACTTATCATTTTTAACAAAAACTATTTTTTTTTCTAAAATAAAAATAGCCTAAGTTACTCCTTGTTATATAAATCGGTGCAGCCATTTCAGAGATTAGCCGGAACAAACAGACAGACAGACAAAAATTGTAAAAAAATGTTGTTTTGGTATATGTAACGTGTATACGTCCGAATGCACTTAGTAAAAAGCGGTTATTTTAATATTACAAACAGACACTACAATTTTATTCATTTGTATTGATATACGGCAAATTCACACAGCACCATCTAGCCCCAAAGTAAACAGTAGAACGGTTGGGTGTACTAGGGGGTAATCTGTGGGTGTACTATACTGATATTCTGCTTATATAATTTAATAAATAATAGGCCGGGCAGTCTATTATTATTATTATTTATGACTAAAAATAATAATAGTCGCAAAATTATCTCTGGTTCGGTCTTGTGATCTTCCAAAGGCAATTTTCTTCTATATAATAAAGTCACAAAAAAATATAAATACATAAATATTGACAACACGACTGAGTACACTCAGTGGGTACGCTGGTGATCTGGCATGGTTGGGCCTGTAGTTTCATCCATATCAAGGACAAAATATATGATGTTTGCATAATACAAATATTTTGTTTATTAATTTGTTCTAGACTAGCGTGTCCGCCAAACAGATCACTTTACTAGTAACATGACAAATTGAGTTCCTATAAAGGACATAACAGCTCACATGGTATTCCTTTAAACTCACTATTGTTAAGAAACTCAACTTGAGTGTTTCATAATTGTCTTTATTTTATTATATTTAACCATTGGTATTCGATCCTCGATCGAATTAGATCCATAATTTACGTTTCAGTGGACCTTATGCAAGAAAAATTATTAAATTAACACATTTTACTCAAAATTTTGCGTAGAAAGAAAAGAAATTAAGAAAACTTACTGATAATCAGACACGAACTCTCAACACGCACAATGTCTAAAAAAATTACAAGACAGTTTTGCAATGATCAATCTTTAAAAAAAATAACTCGCTTGATTATAAATAATTAATACATAATTATACATAATAATTTGAAATGAACATTTTATTTTTCAGTGGACGTTATTCAGCCAGCAGTATTGTTTCAACCGTCGGAAAACCTCACAAAGGCCGACATTAACACGTCAGTTGCAAGCCGAACAATCGCAAACTTGAGTTTACTCTCGATTTGTTTTGTAAATATTGCTTGACATTAAAAATTATAATTTTTCAATTGGGCTGTGATAAGTAATTTAATGTTCATTTAAACGGTTCTCGTACGTCGCTAAGTTGGCAATTTCTCTATATCTATAGCAAATATTCATGTTGGTTCAAGATCCTAGTGATATGAATCGCATATATTCAGAGCCAACTACTACCTAGTTTAATTGTATGTTGTTTAAACTTTGAATTCTCAAATGCCGCAACATATCGACGCTCAAAATGCAACCTTTACTAAGCGACATTGAGTTAATTTTCTATGAAAGTAATATATAATTTAAATATTTAGAAAAAAAATTATTTTAACTCAGCTAATTGTTGGACTGAAATGATCCAACAGAAAATAAATAAACACATCAACCTAACAATTAGGTAAGTTATAATATTTTTTTCTATATATGTGTTAAAGTACTCTTAATAAAGGTTGTCTTTCAAGCTTCGATGTGCAAGAAGTGGCAGGGGGCTGATCGTTCTGCCAGACTGATGCTCGAAGCCAAGAATCAAAGAGTTGAACACAGTGAGGTATAGAACATGCAATAAAATAACAAGTAATTAATTCAACATAATGTTGTCCAAGCCGAGACTATCAGTTGACGCACAGCAAGATTTTGTCATATAAGGTCCCAATTAAAATGTGTTTTCTTAGGCCGACTTGCACAACCAATCACTAAACCGATTTAGCGCTAAACTTATTTAAATCCTCATTCTGTCCCTGTCACATTGACAACATTTGACAGGGACAGAATGACGATTTAAATAAGTTTAGCGCTAAATCAGTTTAGTGATTGGTTGTGCAAGTCGGCCTTAATCTTTTTAAAATTGTCGTGTAAAATTCTATAGAATTCATTCGTGTCACAGATACTCCAATAAATAATAATTGAAATGCATCTTGTTCGTAATAATGGGTGATTCTTAAGATTATTATCTCAAGAATTGGAAATACTCTTAACAAATAATTGTTACAAAAGCGAAACTCTTTTCTCCATCTTTGCATTAAGTATTAGCATCATTCCCTGATAATCTTAGAGAAATTAACTTTGGACAGTCACAAAAAAAAATATTTTTCAAAATTTATTATTTAATACACTATTTTATTGGGATCAAATGATTGTAGATAAATTATTATTGTATATAGTTAATATTTCTTCTTCCCACTTAATAATACCTATTTCGCTCGCATAAGCTTATCTAATTTGAATCTGGTGCTTCAGGCTCCTTTTCAGCACATAGCTGTCTTAATTCAATTAAGGATCTGTCTTTAGTCTACGATAGACCCTCATACAAATATTTGTACATTATTTATTATTATTACAATATTTGAGATGAATTAATGAGCAAATAAGAGAAAGTATGAAACGTTGTAGGAGGAATATTCGTTTTATAATAATAATCTTTGTGTAAAGTAAAAATATAGGTAACTTAAAAAAAAATAGAGAATATATTTTAAGTTTGTTATATTATATATTATTTTTCCTACCTATATTGCATGTTTAGTGTTACTAAGCCATCTTGATTATTCATAAAAAACTATTAAATTATATATTTATAAAACGAAGTGTACTTAAAAAAAAAGTGTCGCGACCACCAACGAATGAATTGTAAGTAAAATTGTAAGGTTATGTAATTGTAAAGTTATGTAAGACAGCTATATAAATTATAACGAAGAAAGTGGTCTCATATTGTAAGAACGTTCTTTTGTTGTCATATGCGCCCCTGAGTAGTTACAAGGCAAAACATATTCGCGTCACTATCATTCCTTTCAACTTAATTTTAAAAGGCGTTATTGTTTTCAGTTATCTGTTATGACACTATAAATTACCAATCGATGTGTACTTGCGAAATATTATAATAAAAGGCCTTTTTTGTCACTTATTTTTTGGGAGTACGCTAATACTCGAAAGTTGTAAGTTCATAATTTTTTTGTATACTTAAACAACAACGTTACAACGAAACAACGCGTTGAATTACGTAGTACGTGCACAAACACATATTGCACGGTCACAGACAAGTACTGAAATAAAAATAATCTTACAATTATTTTGAGATTATACAGTGTAGTCAGATCGTTCCAATAATACCTTTACTTGAATCAAATTAACGCCATCTATCGATATTTAGACGATTTATTTTATAGAAACGAGCTAACTGCTACTCAATAATTATTTATTTCTGATATACAGTCAGTAAAAGTTTTTCTTCCTGTCCTTCTCTCCTTCCACTAATCTGTGAGCTGTCATCTCAATGCACCATTTATCGCCATATCATCTGAAAGGAGGCATCGTTCGGTTTTCCCTTCAGGTTTGGATACCCAATTGAATTCCCTCAATTACCCTTTTTTTCACGCGGAAACTAGACCTTATTAATGCCGAGTCGGAACTCTGGGAGGAATCCGACGCGCCCACTTGGCTCGCGAAAGATAGGGTTGTCTCTACAGCATACCTAATATCTTCAACCAAACTTTTTACATTATTTATTGACATTTATTTCTTTACGGCTTTTTTGTTTTGCTTAGTGCACAGGCGCGCAAATTTTTTGCCTTGTGACCATAAAAAAAGATTCTGTTCTGACATTAACAAATTAAACATGATCCAAACATCACATAACTCATAACTACCCACAATAAAAAAAATTAAATAAGTGAAACGAAAGGACTAACTTTCTCGATAATGTACCATTAAAAAGAAACGATACATATCAATCAGACTTAATATTTAAGTAACATTATTAAGCTTTTCAATTAAAGATTTATTAGATGATAGGCTTTCATCGGCTTGCATTAATAACGAAGATATACAATTTTATGTAATGTGTTCAGTAATTTAATGAATGAATTTAAGCTATATTTTCGTTGTAAATAAAAAGATGTATTATAATCAAGTTTAGTAAACCATACTATTTCCTACATGTTTACTCTTATGAAAAGAAAAAGATAATCCATATATTTAATATTAAAGAATAATTAAAATATTATAACATGAAAGGTCGTTTTATTTCACATTTACTTGCCAATAATAAGGTTGACCGCACATCACATCATCACTGCACATTGTCGTTGCTCCGGAATTTATGCCGGATTAAAAAGTACCAACCCGAAGCCCAAACCTCCCCAAGGAAATCTTCTGGGAAGGAAGTCCGAAAGGGTAAATCTAAGTTTTTTGCGAAGAAAGCCCTTCATAGAGGCATATAGCAGAGCGTTTATTTATTATTATTATTTTTTTATTTTTATTATTTTAACTCCCATGATAGGGGTGGTAATTATCTATTATGCGGGTCTGAACCAAGCATAAAAGATTTGTATTTAATTATTAATTGTGTCTGTTATAGCTGAAGTTGTAAAGAATTTCCTAGTTATTCGGCAAGTATTTAAGATAGTGGCTTTTTGTATGAGATGGAGTGTGTGAGCTGGTGCCTTCAGAATGTCCAAGTTATGCATGAGTACTTTAGGGACTATACCTGTCGTGGAGATAATTATTGGTATGATGTGAACTGTGTTAACTTTCCATTGTTTCTTTAGTTCTATGGCAAGATCTCGATATTTTGTAAGTTTGGCGGAAGTAGTTGACTGAATATTGTGAGTGTTCGGAATGGCTACATCAATAATATAAACTGTGTTATTAATTTTATCATGTACGGTTATATCAGGTCTGTTGTGGTGCACTGTTTTATCTGTTATAATAGTACGGTCCCAATAAATTTTGCAGCTTTTATTTTCTAATATTGTTTCGGGTTGATATTTATAATATGGTATTTTTTCTTTGATGCACTTGTATTTATGAGCAAGGTGCTGGTGGACTATTGCAGCTACTTGGTTATGGCGATGTTTGCAATCATTTTGTACCAATACTGGACAAGCTCCGGTTATATGTTGAATAGTTTCAGACGAGGAATTACATTGCCTACATGAATCATTCTGTTGTGTTGTATCTTTTAAAATGTGTTTTTTGTAATTTCTTGTGACAATAACCTGGTCCTGTATTGCAATCATAAATCCTTCAGTTTCGGGAAACATTTCGCCTTTCCTGAGCCATTCGTTTGACTTCTCTTTGTCAACGTGTGGTTGACTAAGGTCTGCGTAATGTCTTCCATGTAGTGACTTTGCAGCCCAGCTGTCCAGTTTTTCTTTATGCTCTGTGATTTTTTCTATAATCTGCTCCTGTCTATTGTGTAGGTTAAGAGGTGTAAGTTTCTTGTCTAAGTTAACTATATTCTCATGAAGTGCAGTATCTGAGCTTTTTTTATAAAAGTATTGACGTAATGTCGTAATCTGTTTGTTATGTAGGTTTTGGATATCTATTATTCCCCTACCTCCTTCTTGACGGGGAAGGGTGAGTCGCTGGATTGAAGATTTGGGATGATGTTTTCGATTTTGTGTCATTGTGGTATTTATTAGCCGCTGTAAATTTTTTAGTTCTGTTTGGGACCATTTAATTATTCCGAACGAATACGTAAGGATGGGTATGGCAAAAGTATTTATAGCTTTTATAGTATTTTTAGAGTTTAGGTATGTTTTTAGTACTAAATTTAGACGGTGCTTGAATTTTTTAGTTAATTCCTGTTTTGTTTCTTTCTGTTTGATTTTTCTTGACTGACAAAACCCCAGATATTTATAGGTACTGTTAATATCCATAGGATCTATTTCTTCTCCATTGTCCAATTTGTAGCTGGTGTTTTCAATTTTGCCTCTTTGAACACATAGCATTTTGCATTTATCAATGCCGAATGCCATATGTATGTCATCAGAAAATTGTTGGGTTATGTCAGCTAATTTGCATAGTTCCTTTTCACTATTTGCATACAATTTAATGTCATCCATGTATAAGAGATGTGATAAAGAGTGTTGATTTACATTTTTAGTATTTATTTGATATCCTGGGCTATTATTAAGTAATTCAGACAGTGGGTTTAGTGCTAAACAGAACCATAAGGGGCTCAAAGCATCTCCCTGAAATATTCCTCGTAGTATTCGGATTGGTGAAGTAGTAAGCATTGTATTAGGTTGTTTTAGTTTAAGAGTAGTTTGCCATGATTTCATTGAAAATTTGAGGAAAGAGATCACGGTAGGGTGAATTTTATAGAGGTGGAGTACCTGCATTAACCAGCTATGCGGAATTGAATCGAAAGCTTTTCGATAATCTATGAACATAGTGTATATGCTACGTTTAGTTTTGTATGCGTTATTGATTATTGCTGAATCTATTATTAACTGCTCTTTGCAACCTTGGCTATTTTTCCTACATCCCTTCTGCTGTTCTGTGAGTAGATTATGTTTAATCAAATAGTTATATATATATTCGTTTATACAGGCTGTAATAACTTTATAAATAGTTTGCAGGCATGTGATGGGTCGGTATTTTGAAGGGTCAGTAGTATTTTTTGGGTCTTTTTCTATCATATATGTTATTCCTTGTGTAATGTACAGTGGCATTTTAATGGGTTCATGTATAAATACATTTAAGTGATAAAGGAGAATTGGGTGGATGCTTGTAAATTTTTTATACCAATAATTATGTATATGATCCGTTCCAGGTGATTTCCAGTTGTGCGTTTTCTCCATTACATGTTTAAATATATCTACTGATATATTTGTGAATTCCATTTCTGGATTTTCTCGGTTTTTGTGCTGAATATATGGTATCCATGGAGCATTAATGTTATGCTCAACGGGTGATTCCCATATCTTAGCCCAAAACTGACGAAGATCTGCTTCTTTTGTATAAGTTTTTTGTTGATTAAGGTTTTGATCTGAGTGTAGCGATCTATAGAATAGTTTTTCACTATTGGTGAACAGAGAATTTTGTTTTTTGCGGTCTGTGCATGTAACATATCTTTGAAGTCTGCTTGCTGTTGCGTTGAGCTTTTGTTTTAGCGTGTCTAAAAAGTGTTGGGGTTTCGTATTTGGGTTTTCGTATAATGCATGATATTTATATCTAGATTCAATACTTTTAACAGCGCTTAATATTTTTCTGCTCTGGTTTCCCTTTATGTATTGTGTAAGTCGTCCTATGTCTTGTCGCAAAGTTGCTATTTTTCCTTCCAATCTTTTTTGCCATGTAGGCTTTGGCTTACTTCTGAATGCGGACCTTTCTTCACCTATCTTTCCTCCATTACAAATCACTGCCGTGTAGGCAGCAGCATATATATGCATTTGGAAAGTTAGAAAATCTTGTTCTATTGATACATAATTAGGTAAAATGTTATCGTCTATATATTTGACTATATGGGATAATTTGTAAGATGATTTTTGCTTTGGTAAGAATGGCCTGTTTGTAGGTTCAGAATTTTTGAATTTTTCTATTGCATTACAGAATATATTTTCGATATTATTAATATCTAAAGTACAGTTTGCTGTAAGGATCCGAGTTGAACTATCGGTTCTGTTAGTGATGGAGTTTCCGTTGGTTTTATACTCATTGCAGAGAGGGGTACACGTTGTTGGTTGTGTATTATGTTCGATATCACTAGTCTGGAGAAGGGGAATTTCACTGAGTACTTGAGGACTGTTATTACTCATATGTGCAGCTGCTTGCTGCGCGAGAATCTTTTCAACTTCTTGTTTTATCTGGCGATGTCTGTTTTCATCTATCATATTGTTCTTAATAATTACTCGTTTCTGATCCGAAAGTCTCTGTTCTGATATATGTGCTAAATCTGGAAAGGATTGGATGAATTTATCATGTAATTTTTTCCTATATGCTGTAAGGTTTGATTCTAATTCTGTTACTTCATAGTATATTTTAATAATGGCTTCGTTTAGTTGTGTTGACCATTTCATTCTACTTTTAGTATTGTTTATATTAGCTGAAGTAGTTTGTAAGTTTGTTAGATTATGTGTTCTTTGTGTAAGTGTAGTTGGATTTTGCAGTTGTTTCCGGTTTATCACGTTATTATTTTTTAATTCAATTTCAACCTCGTTATATATTGCAATTATTCTTTCTTGATTTACTAATTTTCTGTTCATAATGGCTCTTCGCTGGTCACCTACACGTTGCCGACTTACGTTCATTTCAGGGTATTTTTCTAAAAATTTAATATGAAGAGGTTCTAAGTATGAATTGAAATCTGTTTCTAAGTTAGTGAGTAGTAAATATGTACGCAGAATAAACTCGTTCATTTCTGTGGTCCATTTTTTTCGCGTACTAATTTTACCCTCGGTGGGCACACATTTGATAGCTAAAATCGCTTCATGTGCAACATCCTCGGGTTGAGACGAAGTAATTGTTGACTGTGATGGAGAAGATATGGGTGGATGGTATGAATTGGTACTAGATGATGCGCTTGAAAACGGATTTTGATAGGATTCGGCTGTAGTATATTCTTCGAGGGGAGCCCGCCTGTTCAGCCCCCCGTCGCCGATGGTCCACATGCTGCTACATCCAGCATCGGCCCCAGATGTGCCCCGGCGACCCCCGGGTAGCGACCGTAAATTATACTTACTTTGGCTCATTTTCATTAGTGTTGTTTTGGGATCGTTGGTTTAGAGAGGGTGATAAAATGCATCTAGATGTTATATGATGACAGAATGTATGTTCCTTCTCCCTGTAAGCCCCCCCACCGCGGCAAGGTGATCCCTCGGGGGGGTTATTATTATTATTATTATTATTATTATATAGCAGAGCGTCTCAAGCTGTAACCAGAGATGTACGAAACTACTCCTACTTAATGCCGCTGTATCATAAGCTGGAATCATTTAAGAAGCAGTTTATTAATGAGTTTGCGCGCATAGTTGATGCGCCATTTCTAATTACCTATGTATAAAAGGCCCTGAGGTCTATCTCTGTTATGCGAAGACCTCGTGATAAAGGAGCCTTCGCACTTGCTCATGCTAGCTGCTGAATTAGAAGCATAGAGTTATAGCCGCCGGATGTTGATGTTATCCGTGCAGAGGTGGAGAAAGAATACTAACATCTGCGGCCGGGGTCGGCCTGTCGTAAACGGCGACAAAACAGCCCATTCTAGCTACGTGGTAGGGCCCCAAGCCCGTCTAGATGGCGACTACCTTTGGTCTTAAGTATGCCGCCATAATAACCTTGTGTTCCGGCATTAGTGACCCAAGTTCCTGTACCCTTATGCGACAGCAGCGTGTTCGCAAGGCCACTGGCGTTGCAAACACCCATAGGCGACGGTAACTGCTAAATTCTAAGTGGGCCGTCAGCCTGTCTGCTATTTTGGAATCATCCAAGACACCGTGATTCTGATTCACTAGTTCAGACCGCTGATGGCGATGAGTAACCCTGTCATTATCGAGGAAGAATACGTCTTAGATCCGTTGCTGTTCAGTGTAGCACTAGAAATGTTGCAAACATAATCAGAAGCTCACAAGAGCTATTTGGTTGCTCATATATTCTGACGATATCGCACTGAGACGCGGACAAGGAAGCTAGGTGCAACGCGTTGAAAAAGTCGTTTCAGAACGGCAGTCAGAAACACAATAATTGGCTAACAACTCAACATTTATATAGATCCTACATGCTACCCAATGGAAGAAGACTATTTCGAGCGCACGAATCAGGTGTGAGATTACTGGTGTTATTTGTGACCATTGTCTTGTTAACGGGGCAGGTCATAGATCATTAGACCTCTCCCCTCTTTAAAGGCACTCTGACAAATTCTCTTAATTCTGACAGTATTTAGCTGCCAACTGTAATAGAACCTGAATGATAACTGTGTTGGACAGATTGGTATTCTACCAGGCACAATCCGTGCTATCAGTTTTGAAATAACTTCAGAGCTGACAGCGCGGTAGAAATGTCCCTGGTGCTCATACCTCTATAGGTGACGGTAACCACCTGCTACCGGGTGAACCGTTTGCCTCTCCTTAACACTTCCTTTTCATTCCATCCTTGCCATTTCATTCATAGTTTACATTTCCACCGAGCGATAAACATTCATATGAAAAATATAATATCGACACAGCTACACCAGCGCCACCATGTTCAGTTGGAAGTAACGAAACATACGATAAGACCTCGACAAACTTAACTTAAAGATAAGGTTAACAAGTGTGTCGTTTAAATAGAAAAACGTTATCTTGTTATCTTTTTTATTTGACATAGATATTAAATAACAATAATTATAGTCCAAATAGGTTTACTCACATTAATAAAGTAAATTTTGAATTAAGAAAAAGAGAATTAAATTCAAAACATATAAAATTCTCAAGACCAAAACATAATTTACAAATCAGTTTGGGATTGCATGCATTTTAGATAAGCGCCTTACAAGCTATCCAGATGACGTACGTACCGAAGGCTGTATACGAGCCGACTTGATGTGTCAAAGCTGAGTGCCGTACTCTAAACATTTTACTCCTTTACGTTTTTACATTTACAATAATGCTGCGGAAAAGTAGTCGATACATCAAATTAACAAAACAAACGCGTTTTAATTCCTTAAAAAGTTGCTTTAATGTTGAATAACAGCCATGAAAAATTTTATATCTAAGAATGAAACAATTGTAAAATTTATGCAAGTTGCTCATACACGACGCACCTTCTAGATAATGTGTAAGCTATTTCTAGCACGGCATTCAGCATCAAGACCTCTCCATACTATAACTTCAGTTGTATCGTCTGTAAGGCCCCGGCAGGAGGGGTAGACCCAAAAAGTGCTGGCTTGACGTCGTAAAGGGTGATATGCGTGCCAATGGGCTCACTACCAGGGATGCTGAAGACCGTGCGAAGTGGAGAAGAAGAAGTCGGAAAGCGGACCCCGGGCGCCGAAGCGAGAGTTTGGGCTGCAACCGGGATTCAACGCTAAGTTGATGATGATGCATCGTCTGTAAGGCATTTCATTATCTATAAATCCACCCGAAAGGGGTTGATAAGTGGGAGAATTAATTATCTACCGTGTACGTCAAATGCAATGCGGTAAAGCAAAACGGCTGAATACTGTAATCCACAAAAGTAATATGAACCAAAATAACTTTAGGCGCACATTATTTGATGTTAAAACAATTTTAAACAAATAAACTTTAAGCTATTAAACTCGATCTAGAAACAACGCTTACTTTTACTTAATTTTTCTTTATTATTTATATTTACATAAAATAGGAAAATTGCAACAAATAAAATTAACATTATACATTAAGCAGTTGCAAACGCTTGCAAAATATTAATAATTAACTGGCAAAAAAAATGTTTTAAATTTTTAATAAAAAGGATCATGTCTCATTGCGTTTCATGTCTAAAAATTAATGAGCTTAGGTGTGTGGAAACGACCACATATTTTCTCAAGCATTTGACTGTTAGAGAGAGATAAAGCGATAAAAGTAAAAGACACTATCTCAATCATTGCCTGCTACTGGATTCTCTACCCCTTTGCAGAGGTTGGAGCATCGAGGCGAACCTCTGCCCTAGCCTAAACTTGGGAGGCGACTATCCCCCGGTGGCGTGGAGTTAGCCGCCGGAGCACGCCATCACGTCAATTTTGCCGCATTCAGTAATCTATCAAATATTATAAATATAACGAAACAATGAAATGTTTAGTTCCGGTATGCATTTAGTTATCCGAATATTTTAATATTTTATACAATGCTGACACCTTATCAATATACATGTGCTATTTATAAATTGAAAAGTCGTGTTTTAAACTTACTCTGGTTTAATTGTTCTTGTTATTTATAATCTATTTACTATAATAGCTCTTATTTACCAATCAGATATAGGTATATATATTTTTTTAAATCTGATTCCTGCATTCGGTAACATGTATAAATCTTATACAAAAACTAGCTGGCACCCGCGACTTCGTACGCATGCGCGCTACACTGCTTGCCCCACTTCTCCGCGCGTTCTTAAAACTTTAATAACTTTACATAGCAATATTATTATATTGTTTAGATACGGGCCAAGTGTCTAAGAAATAAGACTTAAATTTTGTTATTGAAATCTATCCAGTAGTTTTACCGTGATGCATACAATTGCAGACCTCTATCATTTTATTTATATAGATAAAACTAGACACATAACAGGAAGAGGATCATACATATATTTAAGTCACAGGTACGAGCGTACATATTTTCACTTGATTAATTTAAGTTACTCATTGATTTAATGGAATGGAATTTATTAAAATCTTAACTTGCAAAACAAATCATATCTCATAGACTTAAAATTAGAAATTCGTAAGAGAATATGTTATGTCTTAAAATGTCTATGTATGTCTTAAAATTAGATATTCGTAAGAGAAATTCGTAAGAAACATAAATGTATGATTATTGATGAAACACTAACAAACATTGCATGGATATAATTACAAAATAAACATTGACATTTTTAAATTGTACTCAAAGGCAATAATAAAATTTTCTTTATTCTCTTTTCCTTCTAATAATTCCAAATTTTTACTATGCTACATAGAAGAGTATTGAAAAGTCTTAAGAGATATAAGCCTTCAAAATATTTTAGTATTTCAACTATAACTGCATCGTGCATCAATCTACAATAATAATCTAAAGAATTCTAATTCGGCATAAATATCTTAAAAAGTACATACCGAGGGGTGAAAGGCTAATGTTTTAAGCGACATTTTGAAAGCTTTACTGGAGTGTCATGTAAAAAATTCAAGTTCCTGTACCCTTATGGGACAGCAGCGTGTTCGCGATGCCATTGGCGTTGCAAACACCTATAGGCGACGGTAACTGCTAAATTCTAAGCGGGCCGTCAGCCTGTCTGTTGTCCTACAGCAATAAAAAAGAATTGCATGTAGCTTACATGATTGCTCGTCTGCAATATCTATGGAACGATTCTCACCATTTTTGATATAGAAATTTAACGATAAAACAATATTGAATTTAATAATTTTATTAAAAGTTAATAGTGCCCAATACAAACTCAATATCACACAGTTTATAACACACGTTTATATGAAATCTGACTGTTTAAAGAGGGGTCAAAATCGAGTTCAAATGAGTCGGTTACAAAAAAAAACATAAGGTGAACTAATAAAAGCGCATTAAAATAGCTGATTCCGAATATGCAAATAACTTAATATCTTCCAAATTGGCGCTTAAAACGTCTTTCCTTCTCGATATAGATGTCATTGTTTAAAATATGCAAAGTCACATGCCACTAATAATTCATATTTAAATAATATACTATCACAGAAAATATAGAATAGTGACTAATGTTATATATTGCATGTGCAACATAAGCAAACCAAATATAATCTGCGTAGTATTAAATATATTGCTACAATAATTATTTCTAATAATGACTGACAGACTTTATACATTACTAAATTTGATTCACTGTCCTGTTCCTTAACGTTGCTACAAAACCTCTTTGCACAAAACCCACAAGCTTTAACATTCTTGGTACTGAAGGAAGAGGTTCAAGCCAGTGTAGGGGTTGACAAATGAGTGCCTTTAAATGCTTTAACAATCAGTAGTTGTATATTAATTTATAAAATGCGCGTGCGCACATATAATTGTGGCAAACAGGTGACACTCAATTTAACTCAACATCACAAACTTGATAAATAATTAAAACCAATTACTGAATCAGTGCTTCTATTCATTTATATGTATAGTGGACTCAAGGTCTAATTTCGAATCGTGCCTAATTATGGTTTAATATCAAGTTGTTGCACAATTTGATTTGAGACCACTTTTGTAGCTATTGAAGCGTTTGGAATAAGAAAACGATCCATATCCTTAATCAACAGATTATCTCCATCAGGTATTCCATATTTAAATGTGATTAACTCTGGATGTCGCTTTTTGGCCGTTATTTTGACTATTGTAGACAGAGGACGCCTCGACATAACTTTCACATATCCTCGTCTATTTTGCAACTCACGCAAAACAACTAAATGTGTTTCTGTTACTACGAGATAAGAATCATGCATATAACCATCAAGTAGTACTACTTGACATTGAAAATTATCAATAACATTGTGCTCTTTAAGAAATGCATTCAATTCAACTATTTCTTCTAAAGAATTCGAATCAGTTAAGTCACGCCGCGAATTTTCTGACCGTGAGTCATCATCTTCGTCGTTAATACTGAACACTGGTGGAACATTTCTGTATCGCTGCTCCTTTCTATCAGTACTGGAAACATGCCATTCACCATTTGTATTCTGTGTGGAATTTGGATTTACAATATATTCTATTAATTTACCTTTAACTTCTTGTCCTTTCGCCTTCATAGCTAAAGACAATTTACTAAACAGCTGTTTTGCTGGTGTATTATCCCTTACTTTAGTTGTTTGCCCTTCTGCTTCATCACTGTTATTGTTTGGCGCACAAACTAGACATTTATTTGGATTGTGCTCTTCTAGGCAGTCCATCATGTAAGGGCCAAAGTAGTCATGTATTGCTACGAAGCCACCATCGAGCATAGATACATGCTTAGTATTTCTTTTTAGGAATGATGCAACTACCATGTGTGCATAACTGTCCTCTTCTGTTCTACCAGAACCAACGAAACATAAATGTTCCCCAGCAGCTAGTGAACCAGCAGCTAAGGCTTGTTTCTGTGCATTAAGTAATCCTTGAACAGCTGTGTTGAAAGCAGCAGGTTCTTGCAGCATTAGATTACAATCGAGATGAAATGCTGTTGATAAATGACCAGCATTGTACTGCTCAGCAGGACGACAATCAACTAAAAAGAATTTAACAGAGTTCCCATCTGCAACATCTGATGTTGCACTCTCTATAAGCTCATTAACTGCAACAGGCAAACATAGTGCTTGTGAAAACAGTTTAGAATTTATATCTACACCAGTCTCAGAATACAATACTTCTAACACATCTTCTCTTATAGATTGAGGAGTTTTCAAAGAGTAATAGTGTGCCAATGAACAAAAGTCTGAAACATCATTTGCTTCTAAAAATGATGGCATAGCACTTAATGTTTGAATGATTTCAGATCTGTCCTCGTTTTTCATTTGCAATAATTGTTCTCTGGCATTGATTATCATTATTAAACATAGAAAGAAGATAAAAAATTGATCTGACCTTTGGAAATATAAGTCCCACATAAAAAGAACCACATCTAGGTTACACAGTCCAGCGAACAATGATTTCAGCCATGGCAAACAATACTGTTCAGGGGTTATTCGCTTAGTATCCAAAAATGAACATAACTCAGGATCATGATACTGCAGAATTAATCGTAATATATGAAATGGTACTCCGTTCTTCACACAACCTCTTGGAATGTAACGATTAAGTATTTTTTCAAATAGATTATATGTATCCGATCTGGGCAGTTTCAAGCTTAGTAATGGTAATAGAATATCAATCCAGCCATTATTTGAAATATAACTAATTGATTTTGATTTACAATAAAATGTTATAATTGACTCAATATCAGAGATAACAGACAGTTTATCATCATCATCATTACCAAGCCTTTTCACAAACATTTTCACATCATCCCTCAGCTCATTCTGATTGGGAAGATCAAATATTTCGTCAAACAGTAACAACTGATTATTAGCATCCTGAACATTCAGGCACAACAGCCATACTTCAGGTCGTAAGTTTTCAGGAATCTTTTTCCCTTTTGTAAGGACATTTAATTCCTGGGGTGTGCAGCCATCTAAGAGGGCTGACTCCAGCTCTATAAGCCTGTAAACAACGGAGTAATCTCATGAAACATATTATCAACAACATAAGGCTATTTCTGTTAAATTGAAACATGAAACAAGCCAATCTATCTGGGACACAATAGCTTGCCCTTTTGCAGATATACAAAATCACTATTGACCGAAAACAATACAATAAAATAGACAAATAGTCCTGATAGTTGGGGTAAATTAAGGAAAACATGTTTTACATTTTTAATTAATTATCAATAAATATTAGCAGTGAGTCACTGAAGCAATTAGATATGGCGAAAAATAGGAAAAAGTAAAAGTTTAATAGTTTAATAACATCACAATATTGGTACAATTTGAGTAGTTAAGTGGAGTAGACTAGTCATTATGTTTTTGAGTGATTTCAACGTAATATAACTGACTTATGGAAATTAGAAATGTAATCTAAATAAAATAATTTGCTTCTCTTGATCTTCGATAGTTTAATAATTATAACATATATTTTACCAAGTTGTATCGTCTTCTTCCACAGCCATTGATAAAGGTATCCGTGAATCACTTTTGCAATAGTTTCAGTATAGGCGACACACTTATTAGGTACACTGAAAACAATGAACAAACACTTATTACGCTAAATCATCAATATTTTTCAATTGTATGAATAGATTTTTCAGCAACTTCCTAAGCCCACAACCCACATATGTTTTTTATTTTCAAAGCAATATGTTCTCAAAAATCCGTACCTACTGCAGTTACTGACCGAACGTGTTTTCTTCGCGCGTTTTTATTCCGAAATTTCATTAAACATGTACAAGTCGCGCGACAGATTAAATGACAAATGAGCGCTCGGCGTAGTGTCGTAGTGTTGTCAAAATGTAAGTCTGTAAGAGCACTTCAATATTAAAACGTGTCCCACTTCATATTTTATATCGCGGACACGGAGTCGCGTACCGCGTAACTCGTTACTCTACTAGAGACTAAACTATGGAAAGGAAAGAGGCACATGCTACAATACGTAATTTAAAAGAGCCAGAGATATACGAGTCAGTGACAAACACTACGAACATCAAATGTTATATCATGTCCTCAAATGTATTACCGAGCTTCAGTACGCCTCGCCTCATTTGAAGTGGGACATTGTAATGGCTTAGTATAAAAATGAAGCAACACTTACAAACTCTTTTTAATCATGTTCTACCCAACACTAGCTCGGCGAAACAGGTGGGAGGGACTGAGGGAGTGACTGATGAAGTGATGATTAGGCTGACAACAAGTTGCAACGATATATCGGAAAACCGATAATTATCGATATATCGATGCATAAAAATATCGATATTTTACGATATCGACACTACGCTGATCAATATCGAAAAATTCAATATATCGTTTTTGTTTTTTTTATTATCATAATGATTGTAACAACTGCCATAACAAAAATTGCGGCCAAATTAAGTATTTGTTAGCTATTTGAAGTGGTAAAAATCTAGTACCATGTGGCAAGAGGAGAGGGATGGGAGGGAGTGGGGGATGAGGGGGTAGGCCCCCACTTCCCAGGCACTACTCCCATGAAAATTGAAAAGGTAACGTTTACCGCACCGTTCATAAGAAATAGTACAAATTATTGTAACGTAACTTTATAACACTATGTTGTTTCTGCGTCGTGTCCGGCACTGTGAGAAGTGCAACCCCTTCACCCTTACGTAAGAAGGGATTGGCACCCATAATCACCTCCACAGCTTCGACTTGCTGGTCGGCAATGATGAGTCGGCGTCGACGCACACCCGCCTCTCACGCGTCTCGGCCCGCAAAGGAGATCTAAGAAATGGTTACTGAGCATGCCACTCCTACAGACCTACAGTTGACAAGCGCTCATAAACCACCGCGCGACCTGTAAGTACAACGTTTTGTAGGCGTTATATTTTTCAAGTCTGGCATAATCTAGTACTAGCTTTAGTGGAACCAAATGTACATAGAAATATAAAAGAAATTAACTAAAATATTGACCGGATTGTTTCTGAATTGTTATTTTTTAGTTCATGTTATTTTTAGAAGAAATACGAAAATATTTGTTAATAATGAAATTTTGTGTTACAACTTTTTAGGAACGATTATCAAAATTCATTTGTTGTCAGTTGATAAAAAGAATCCATTTATAATAAAGTAGCTGGCATTAAGTTTCGAATTAGTTATTAGAATATTCGTGGCTCTCATTGACGAACACACATACCAATTTTATATTACAAATGCAGGAAATGAAATCCAACTAATTGTTGTATAAATTAATAGGCACATTTTTTTCAGACGAAATGTAAATAAATGTCGTTTATGGGTAGATATATATTTATATTCGCACGATTTTTTCCATGGTGCGGGTTGTCGTCATAAATGAACGTCCTTCCATTCTGAAAAATGTCAATAAACATCTTACGTCAAAGTCAAATAATTGTATTATGTTGTGCTTTCTTCTCATGTTGGCTTAGCCCCAACATTTTTGGCATAGATTTATGCCAAATTCGAAGGACAATAAAATTGTCAACAACTGGAGTCAATCTAAAAATCAATCAAATCGCTGTCAGATTTTAATCTGTGACTGACCACTGACATGACTGATGTCGGATAACAAGTGTCATTATTCTCTCAATCTCAATTCTCAATGTCTCACTCTCAAACTTAAGTCTCAATTTCAACTCAATCAATCCTTCCTTCAGTTGAATCAGTTGTGCTGCTTGTGCTTCAATCAATTCCTTCCTTTTGTTCCCAACGATTACCTATTCAAGAATAATAAAACGTAATATAATAACATTGTCGGTCGTTATTGTGAAGGTGGTTGTAACTAAATTTTTCTTAAATTCCGTGCAATTTAAAATAAATTATTTCCAACATATAATTACTCATACAAAGTGTATAATTCTAACTAATTATTTAAATTTATCTCCAGCAATGTTCTTAATAGTGACTCGGGATTTAATTATTAAAAATAATAATTAAAATAACTCACCTGCGATTTGCGCTATTATCCGGAATGAATATGAATCAGTGTTATAAATTATTTCCAAACCAACAAGCATTTATTATTTTCTCCCTATACATTATACTTTTTGTGTTTCAAGGTAATAGAATAATGGATATGGCCTTTGCAGATTTCAATAAATAGACTCGTGAGTTCACATTGTGTTATATTTACAGGAGTTTTTGTGACTGCATCTAAGACTGAAAATGGAGAGTATGATTATAATACAACATTGGTTGTGTTTTTATCAGAGCTGCTCAAGCTTGTTGCTTCTGCAGTTTTATACACTTACAGAAGGGAGTAAGTAGTTTTAATCTACAAATCAAGGGTTAAATTTAATATGTAAGCCTTTGCTAAAGATCCAAAGCAGATTGTGCCTCATATATGTTTTCAATTAACATAACTTTTTTGCACACCCTGCTTAATGACTTATGATGGGATAGTGTGGGACTCCTGTGCAATGCGCCCATGCGCCTTCATAATTGACTGGGGGTCATACATCTCTAGAATACCCACTGCACCAACCACCCCAGTATTCCTGTGCTGCCTTATGCCTGGACAGAGGGATGTTTTGTGCCTTCAATTTGTGTTTCAAACTTTCTAAGCATAGTCATAAATAGAGATATACTACTGTTATGTATTATTCAATTATTTAGATTGGATTCTATAGAGATTACTAAATTAATTTCATATAAAGGATGGTCACATTAGTGACACTGTACCCATTACTAGATGTTTATAGGTAGAAGATGAAAGTGAACAAAGAAATGGGGATTGTAGATCCAATTATGGCAATACAACAAAATTAAAATACTTATCTGCCTTTTTATGTAAAATTAACATTTACATATTAAAGAAAATTCTATAAATTATTTTTTTAATGCTGTAGGACAGCAAATAGGCTGACGGCCCACTTAGAATTTAGCAGTTACCGTCGCTTATAGGTTTTTGCAATGCCAGTAACATCGTGAACATGTTGCTGTCCCATAAGGGTACAGGAACTTGGGTCAATAATGCCGGAATACAACACAAGATTATTATGGCAGCATACTTAAGACCAAAGGTGGTTGCCATCCAAACGGGCTTGAGACCCTACCACGTAGCTAGGGTGGGTTGTTTTGTCGTCTTTTACGACAGGCCGACCCTGGCCGCAGGGATTATTCTTTTTCCATCCCTTTTAAATATGATGGGAAAAGTGTTCCCACCATATTTAAATTTGTTTTGAATGAATAAATATTATAATCAGCCTGTCTTTATATAATATAAATTCTGAAATGATAATTGAAGTAATGGAAAGCTTGTACATTTTATTTTATTAATAGAAAATCTAAATCATTATCTTAAATCCAATTTCATAATTGTACTAGCTGGCAAATATAAATTTAAAAAAAGTAGCCTGTGTCTTTTTCTAAGGTCCAATCTTTCTCTTCATCAAAATTGTTCATCGGCTTAGGCATGAAATCATAAAACAGACAGATAGAGTTACTTTAACATTTATAATATTAGTATGAATTATGAAAAGTATCATTTTGTTTCAGAAACAAACCACACTTAATCAAAGCAATATTGATCAACTACAAACTATTATTATTGTACTTCATTCCCTCGTTGTTGTATTGTTTTTACAACAATTTGGCATTCATCAATTTGTCGCACTATGATCCAACATCATACTATATACTTCTGCAGTTCCGAGTGGTTTTGACAGCGTTGCTGTTTCAGGTGAGTATTTACTACTTTTAATGTTATTACTTTTATCTCTAGATGTTATTATTATTTTTTTATTTACTGAATGTTGTAAGGTGACTAAGAACCCAAAGATGTCGGTTAAGTTAAAAGGACACAGTAAGGGAAAAAAATTCAAAGGTGATTTTTGGTGGTGGTGGTGGTGGAAAGGTGGTGTTTTGAAATTGGCCAGTTGAGGAACTGTGTCACGGAGATGACCTGTAGTAGATGTGTGCATTTTATCATTAAGAAATTAATAAATGTTATTAATGAATAAATATATACATATATTGGCACAATTCACACAGCGCCATCTAGTCCCAAAGTAAGTATAGCACTTGTGTTATGGGTACTAGACAATAGATGCCTATATTAATTTTATTTTTCTTTTATAAATACATACATATTACACATAAACATTCAGATGCGAGACGGAAATTGAGCTCGGGACATTCGCAAGCATACTGAAGTGAGTTAACCGTTGCGCCGTGGAGGTCGTCAAATAAAAATCTATTCATTATGTTCTTCAAATAATAATAAATATCGTCTAATAAATTGATACAAACATTGGTTGTAAACAATTAACAATGATGAAAATAAAATATGGAAATCTACAAAACAATATTAATTATGAACTATGAAGTTGTTCTACTTTGTGTCATTGTCCTATTATCAACTAGCCATTCCCGCCCACGTCGCTGATCGAATAACAGGAAATAGTAAATCGAATAAATATGAGAAGTTTTCGTACGCATTGCGCGTACGCTGCACCGCTTGCCCTACTTCTCCGCGGTAAGAAAACACACATCACTGAACACGTAGTGCTTATAAAAATCGTTGTTTCTTAATTATTTTTTTAGATCAGGGCATAAGAAATAAAAATTAGAAAATTTAATTGAAATCTATGCAGTAGTTTAAATTAAATTGCACCTAAAATTGTAAGGTTTATTTCTGTTGGTTTGGTTTATAAGTTGAGGTGTAACAAATGTTTTGCCGTGATGCGCGCACAACTGTTTACCTCTATCACTTTATTTACATATGATAATGTCCGCTATATACCTATTTGATTTTTAACCCTGATGACAATGGGTGTGATGCATGGAGTGTAGGTGTTAATTATGTTACGTATTAAAAAAAAATATATGCAGATACGAGTATTAATTACCTTTAACACAAATCCTTTGTGCCGGCTTATTACTGTGAGAATTGTCTTAGCATATTTGTTTTCTATATTTATTTTATATATTTTAATATGGTTTATGGTAAGCTTTCCTTATCATGCTATTGCTTAACTCCGACTGCATCCTAAGACTAAACTTTGTAACCCAGCTACTGCTAGATACTGTCGCAGAATGATAACAGTGCATATAATAGTTAACAACAGAACTACACGCTTGTCCCCTCAATTCTGAATTAACACAGGAGTGCGGCGGGGGGGGGGGGGGGGTCAAAATCCGTCAGGATTTCACCGGGGGTCACCCCTGACGCATACTATGGAAAAAGCCCGCTCTGAATCGTGGGATGTGCCGACGCTGGCTTAGGCCATGAGATCAGAAGGCCAGTTTATCCGTTGGCCCAGACAATAGATTACTACTTCCTATCGGAGGATGGCGGGCTTTTTAGTGGGTACTCTGACATTGAACATCTTTCTCGGAGTCCCTCGTACCCCTCGATTCGGCATCAATATACTGGAAGATATCGCACAGTGCCAATGTATGTATAAACAGTAGATCATTTATGTCGATGTGTAAATATATATAAATACACAGACTTGGGACGGGAATTGAATTGGATCGGATCGCAGGCATTCCAAGTTGTCAAATTTTCATTGAATTTAATTTCAATACTTGTTTCAGTTTTTGTTCAAAAAGAAGTTGACGTTAATCCAATGGATCTCACTCGCCATACTCACGATGGGCTGTATTATAAAGAATTTCGACGCGGGATCAGTGAAAGGAGAATCAGATGCATGGTCTAGAATATTTAACATATACTTTTTATCAATTAATTTCCAAAATTTCTGCTCATGTCTAGCTGGCACTTACAATGAATATTTACTCAAAACAAAAGGCTCAAACGTTGATATATTCTTGCAAAATGTTTTCATGTATCTAGATTCAGTGTTTTGCAATTTCTTTGTTCTCATGTTCAAAGGTGAGTTGACTACTATATTCAATGATTTTAACTCATTATACGATACTTTTGTGATACTTATTATTGTGAATAGTGCTGTTGTGGGTATCGTGACCAGTTTTTTCTTAAAAAATCTCAATTCGATATTAAAGACATACGCCAGTGCGTTAGAATTAGTCGTGACAGCGGTGGTTTGTTATTTGTTATTTAATATACTGATTACTTGGTTCACTGTTGTATCCATTTGTCTAGTCAGTGTTGCTGTAGGCATGTATTTTAAGAATCCGGTAAATAATGTACTCGATAGTAGAGATAATAAGGAGCCGTTATTAGATGTTGTGTCTGCTAAATGAATTCGATTACGGTGTAATGTATAGATGGATATGTTGCACTATGAAAGCGAAATGTGCGTATTGGATATTTTAATAAAGACGTGAGTTGTCGAGACTTTGTGATCTGAAAATTGTTTGTACTGGTCTTTGTGTTTTTTGAAAGGGGAAAAAAGTCAAAGAAAGCCCAGACTTTCAAATTGCTTGATATTTACCGCCAAAAATTTAAATTAAGTTTTATATGTGATTTTACCATAATTAGAGGAAAATGAATTTTCTATCGATCTGTACAATATCGTATTCTATGATTCAAACTACAAGCTAAGTTTTTCACGTTGACATTGTTTTGAGATCTTTTAAAACAGTATAAAGCGGAGAAGAAAGAGTCGGATACTGAAAGGGAATCTAACGCTAAGATGGTAAAGTACAATTTTGGACAGTTATTTACTGTGTGTCGATAACTTGAATTACTCCTTTCGTAACTTTGTTCAGAACTCGTTATTTCATTCATACATACAGTATCAATGAAATTACCGTTTTAATTTTATTGTTTCGACAACACTGTTATGATAACACGTTTATGGCATTAAGCACTAATATGCATAAACATTTTTTACCTAGGAGTTCAGTGGTCTTAGACTCGGAAACCAGTCTAGTGGTGCCACGGTGGCATGCCACCACTTGGACATATGCATAATTTTTATATACCAGCTGTGAAGGATAACATCTTGAGGAAACCTTCATGCCGAGTTTACCTGTATGTGTAACCCGCCAATCTATTGGATAAGCGTGGCGGGTGTACTGTCCGTTGCTTCTAGGGGGACGTTTATGTGCTGTTTTTTTTATTATTTTAGTTGAATTACTAATGCATAAGTATTATTAATTTTATATCTGTAAAACATACTTCCGCCAATCGATCTACAAGGTATGTAGTTAGTTATTCAAGAAACTAAGCGCGGAAACTTGTTTCTCTAGAAAGGAGGATATGATTTAAACTGTATAGAGAACAATATATTCTTATGGATTTTGTACCTAGCAGCACATCACAATTTGTGTTCGAATTGGTTTGGATGTATTGATGACTTATGTTATTACTTATTCCACGACCTCAGTGGCGCAACGGCTACCGCAATTCGGTACGCTTGCGGATGTCACAGGTTCGATTCCCTTCTCGCGCCTGAATGTTATGTATAATATGTAGTACGAAATAAAAGTAAGTAATATACATATATCAGTTGTCTAGATGGCACTGTAAAAATTGTCCCAGTTTATTTATTTTCTGTGTGACTGTCACTCAATAGACATTTCAAGTTCCTGTTAAAGATTTTCTAATCTGATTCATTTGGAGTATTATTTTATACTAATTTAAGACTTAATATATTTATCGAATATTTTCTTTAAAAAAAAGTGATACTCAAATGAAATCTACTTAATGTCTTAGTTTTATCTTATTAGTTTGACCTTAACTATTGTTACAAGTTTTATAACTCCAAAATTCAAATTTAGAACACATTCACTAACATATCAGCGCTTGAATGGCGACCTTTATTGAGACATTGCGTGAACTTTCCAGGAAAGTGATTTGAAGTTTAAATATTTAGAAAAAAAATATACCACCTAATCGTTGCATGAAATGATTATTTATTTTCTGTTGGATCATTTTAAACCAAAAATTATGTGTTATAATATTTTTTTTTTCTAAATATTTGAACTGCAAATCAGTCATGGAAATTTTACTCAATGTCGCTTAGTACAGGTTGCCATTCAACATGCCTCGTCGCCCAAATCGGCGCGGACCTGTCGCTCCCGGTCCTGGTTCTGTCCATGGTCAGGGGCAAGCCTGGATGGACGGCCGTCGCCTCCTTTTGCGAGGCAGTCATGTCCGCAAAGGAGGCGGCGGAGCGGGAGCGGGAGTCCACCACCACACTCCCCTCCCGCCAACACAGGCCACGTCGTCGGCGCCGGCGGGCAAGCAATGACCTCCGGCCGCCGTAGACAGCGGCCGCGGGCGGCCCCTCGGGGGAGGATTCGCGGCCCGCACTATTGCCGCAAGGGAAAGGGTCGCGTGCTGTTCCGCGGCCCCCCTCAACTCCTACAATACAGGAGAGCGCCGGGGGGACGAAACCCTGACCCCCTGGTGCCAACACTTTAAAGGGCGAGCCGGCGCCGGCCCGGGCCACGAGATAGGCAGGCCACATATCCGTAGGGCCGGGCGTAGGCGATAGAACAGCGGGGTTTTTAGTGGGTAGTCGGATGGCTGAACATCTTTCCCAGAGTCCCACATATCCCTCAGTCCCCCGGGCCGGGGGAACCCGTCAAGAGAGGTTTTTCCACGAGACAAAAAAAAGGTTGCCATTCAAGCATCGATATAATTATGCATTGGATTATAAAAGAAACCAGAACTTTTGAACATTTAGTTAGAATGTCGATGACACTATCATAAAATATAAATTCTTTTGTAACGGAAGTTATGGCCGGGTTACTTAACTTGAAATTTAAAATTGCGCCTTGAAATATCTCGAATATTAGTATTGTATATTAGATAAATTAATTATTACATATCCAAAGAAGTATAGTTAAGATTGATATGTCACAATTATAGTATTTAAGGCGTGAACTTAGCATTGTTTCGATGCCTGGAATATAATTAAGTTTAATTGTATAAAATAAGTATTTATGTGTAAATTAAATAGTATTCAATATACGCTTATTGATATTGTCTTATTATTTTTTATTTAACTGAGATTTCAAGATCACTATTAACGTCATCTTTCAGCAGAAGGAAAAGAAAGCGTTAATCCTAATGATCCTAATAAGGCAAAGGGGACAATATTATTAAATTTGTGTATTGTCATTAGGTCTTGACAAGTGTGCAAAATTTTGAATATTTTTGATCATTCAAAGTGGGTAAAAACCGAGTTCGAAAATTCTGTCACATAGATACATACATACAGGTCAAATTAATAAAAGCGTGGTAAAAATAGGTATTTAACCGCGCAATACACATGAAATGTGTCAACATAATGTATTACTTAAAATAAAACACGACGTCATTTAACAAAAATAATTTATTATTTCACCAAAAACAACTTACACTATGTGATTGATCAGACTAGGAGATTAATTAGCGATAAATTTAACTAAATCAAAATACAGCATGTTATTTGTACAGGAATAATATGCGTGCACAATAACAGAAAAATCACAGTTACATGTAATATTCCTGGCCCACCGGCACCGCTCACTAGATGTCGGTTCGTCTGACCAAGAAGTCTTGTAGAAATATTGGAGATTAGCTAATACCCGCGACTTCGTCCGCGTTGCTTGATATATTAACAAAGTTTTCGTCATGAGGCAGAGGTCTGAGGACTTCCCTCTCCTACGCATGCGCGCTACACCGCTTGTCCCACTTCTCCGGCAAGAAAACACACATCACTGAACACGAAATAAAAAATTGTTTCTTATAACTTTACATTAAATAAAGATATTACAGTATATTTTTTTAGATAAGTGCTAAGTGTTGTCATCACGATTTGGCGACTGATCCTTGCTGCGGGAACGAGATAAGAAATTTAATTGAAATCTATCCAGTAGTTTTGCCGTGATGCGCGCACAACTGCAGACCTCTATCATTTTATTTAGTTAGATATATATGGGAACGTACACTTTCTTAAACAAGCCTAGCCTTTGGCAACCATCCGAAGTATATGAGAAGATGCCTCTTCCCCTCTAGTTTTCACGTAATAAATCATAAATACGATTTACAATCAATCATTTTACGTAGGCAGGAAGTAAAAAAAATGGCTCATATTTGTGTTAATATACAGCCCTTGTCGCGGGATGCCAAAGGTGCGTGCATACCTGTGGCTATCCACAAGTAAAAACTAAACGCTAAATGTTTCGCGCCATATTAAGCGAGAGATTTTCTTAGAGGAAATTGAATTCGTGACCAAAACCTATTAAAATGTATTTACAATAAAAAATAAATAAAACAATTGTATAGAACGCATAACACAAGCGCTCTATTAATAGATGGCTCTGTGTGAATTATGATTAATTATTGTTACGTATGTAACATAACTGTACCTCCACATCTTGGACAAGGTAAGGAATACCTTTCCTATATTATCAAGTGCAAAGGAAAACATAAATGATTGTTCATTTATAAACTATTTACAAGAATGAAGAATTTCATGAATATCTTCTTCATAAAAAAAATAGTTGTGCCTATGCATTCCTAAACTGCAGAGCTCGTGCGAATTAAAAAGGCCTCATCTGCTTGAGTTTTGCACACATATAACTAAAGCCGCTTTATATCAAAATAAAACCACACAGTAAGAACATGATATTCGCTTGCTTAGTGAGTTACAATAGATAGAATGCATGGACAATAAAGACTATATAGGACAGGTGTATAGTAGGTTCAGTCCGGGGGAAGATACACCATATAAAAAAAATATTATTATGAAACTCGTTGTAGGACTCAAGCGACGATTTTAGCTTTACATAACACACGATAAAACTGTGCTTTCCGTTTTTAAAACAACCACACAGTATTTTGCGATATGAAACATTGAAATGACACCAGGTACTATTAACATATATATTTCATTAACTAATTAAATATTTGAAGTTTTCATATACAAAATTTACACTAAAATATTAAATAATCGAATTTGCCTTATTACTGTAAATACTAACTTAACTCCATTCGAAACTACCGTCATTTTGGTAGTATTTTGACTAATTAGATTAATCCCAACAATGTTGTACTCCTTAACGCGCTCCATAATCTCCAGACTTTATACTTTCTTAATTTCTTATGAAATTAGTTCAGACGAATCGACATCGAATTACATCGTTCAAGGGGCAGCACAAACGGTTATACCGTACGGGTGATATCGGCGCACATTATTGTCACACTGTAAATTCCCATATTATGCTAATTATACTTATTTTACGGGTGCCATGTATGGGACCTCTCCACCCAAATAAAAAAGAACATCGTTATCCAATATTTATTCTATTGGGAAGACTATATACACAACAATTAGCAAATATTTTGTACTAAAGCATTATAATACGAATACTATTGTGGTATATCACTACCAATAAATCGAGCCTAAAGACTTAGCAACTACGACCAATCCCCAATAAAAAAATGATCGATAATGAACGATTCTAATATGACAGATTGAGAATTCGAAAAGGTGTCCAGTTTTTTTTATTCTTTAATATAGTAGTAGTCAAGAAGTTTTACTTTATTAATTAAGCACACTTTCATTTATTTCTGATAAAGGTACGGTATATAGAAGGTCCAAGACTTTTAAAAGGGAAAGAAATATTCGCTATTCCAAAGCGGATTGGCTGGTTACCATCTCTGTAGGGATACACAGTCAAACAGTGGGGATACTTAGGACTGTCATTATATACATATCCACACAGTTTTTTATAGTGCAATAAATGTAATGCACGATAATACTTGTGTTGACCGATAAATGTCCCAAACGCGCACCAAAAGCCACAAGTGCACAAAATTCACAAACAATTATAAAATAGAAACCGTGATTATAATACATATTTATATACACATAACTATAAGGCTTATGTGTACTGAGATTCGAGATTTTTTTATAAAATGTTGAGTGGTTTGGAAGATAATACTTGAACCCATCAATGGGATTATCACATATTTCATGATATATACGTGTTGGCTATGGAAAGGTTCATCATTGCCGAAATCGTGGCTCCGGCAGGCGATGGCCAGCTCATGTTGGCTGGACTCTTCCATACTTGACGCCAGGGGGTATACTAACCCCTGGGTCTATTCTTATCAATCTGAGATTGAGAGAAGCGTCACGGAAATCATTTAAACCTCTTTGAATATCACCTACATTTCATGTATTAGACATTTATAAAAACAGATATCACATTTCATTGTTTTGACATACTTTTTTCTAAATCCCAGTACACATGTATAGCCTTAATCAAATACTAGAAGGAACAAGTATATTATTTATATTCCAATGGATAGTACAACAAAACAATCATGAGGTTAAGTCAATTAATACCTTTTTTCTGTAGGACAGCAAACCGACTTACAGCCTTAAAGATACAGGAACTTGGGTCACTAATGCCGAAACACAACACAAAGTTATTATGGCGACATACTTAAGACCAAAGCTGGTCGCCATCCAGAAGGGCTTGGAGCACTACCACGAAGAAACATAAGTGAATTGCAAAAAAATTGTTTGTTTTATCGCTTTTTACGACAGACCGACCCCGACCGCAGAGGTCAGAATACTTTCTCCGCCCCTGCACGGATTTATAATGAGTGAGATTTATAAGTCCTTACAGAAATTTATCTAGACATTGCAAACTACCTATCCATTAAGGAATCAATACACTATGACAATTCCAATTTTTGGCTTAAAGATCTCGTTACCAGGTCATAAAATATTTAAAAAAAACCACCATGACATTGATTGATGAGGGGAAAATTCTTACTACAATATGTAACATGATAAATATAGATATTCGGGGAAAATCTAACAGTACTTTTTTTTAATTGTTGAGGGACAGCAGAGAAGCTGACTGCACACTTAATGATATGCAGTTACCGTTGCCTGGATGTTTTTAGATGTGAAACCTGGGTCACTAATGCCAAACCATAAGACAAGGTCATTATGGCGACATATTGAAAAAGCAGGGGTGATCGCCATCCAGACGGACTTGGAGCCTTACCTGTCTTGGATATTATACATATAGATCAGTATACTGTTGTGACACCTTTGTATGTCTTTGACTGTAGATGTCACAAATTACCCGTTATTCATCCGTATTACCCGTGCGCGATAAGTTGAGACTCGCCTGGAATGCAACCCTCCGCCCGCTACCCCTGTAACTTCCCCTCAAGCTCCCGTGTTGTACTGTAGGCAACGCCAATTTTTTTAACATCTTAATCTCGTACTGGCTAGCCCCGGGTGGAAACTTGTTGTGATATTTTTTTGTGCACAGTACAACCATGCGTCTGTGGCGTCACCGCCCCCAAGTTTCAACTTATTGCACACAGGTAGTACTATCTAAAGCCTTTAACGTAATGCACGTAAAGGATCTCTAAAAAGCTTATTTGGCATTATGATAGTTGAATAAACTTTCAGCTTCACTACGATCATACTTCATACTGTACTAATATTATAAATGTGAAAGTAAGTTTGTTTGATACGCTTTCACGCGAAAACTACTTAACCGATCATCATGAAACTTTGTACACATATTCTTGGAGGTTTTATTGAAACAAAATTTTTTTACGAAGATAAAAGATTCCCTTTCTCATTTTGTTTTTCGATTTAATTTTACCTGTTAATCGCCCAGCGGAGCGGACGTGATCGGCTAGTATGTAATATTTAAAAAAGTGTGTCATAAATATTGTAGATGATAACATGTTAGTGGTGCCTCTAGCGTCACATAAGTAACTTACAATCAAGTGGACCGTCAACTAATAAATAAATACACTCGTACCAAGGTGTAGTGCATAGACCTTTAGATATCTTTTTTCAATCTTTCATGGAAAGGCTCTGATAGTTCTGCCGGACTATCCATTGGAGCAGAATCTTTGGGTTAAATTAAATAGGTTTGTATAGCAGAGTTGTTACATATTTCTTTCTATACCTATGAGTGGCGGACAAAACCATGACGCCATCTTTGATTGATAACGCATACAAATGGTTTAACATTACGTGATTTGGTTCTGGGAGTAATGTCGGTTCACACTGAAAAAGAAAATATAAATTTGTAAAAGTTAAAATACTATCATGTATGTATGTAGGTAAGTGGCATCGTACTTGAAGAACAATCAAGCAGTACAGCCATATAGCGGGTCAAATGAACCCACACTTCAGCACCGCGTCTGCGTTGCACAAACGTAAGCGACCAACCGTGTGTGACGAGATGCCGAATGTTTTGACCTCTCGACATTTCTCCATGCAGGGTCGGAGTAAGAATGCTAACCCTGCGGCCGGGGTCGGTCTGTCGTAAAAAACGACCAGACAACCAATTTTTTTGCAATTCACTTATGTTTAAAACGGCTTATGGTTCAAATAAACTTCAGATTCGGATTCAGTGAATCTAAATACATGGAAACCATGCTTCGTCTATGGTCAAATCATCTCATTTTAGCTACGTGGTAGGGCCTTAAGCCCGTGTGGATAACAACTACCCTTGGTCTTAAGTATGCCGCCATAGTAACCTTGTGTTGTGTTCCAGCATTAGTGACCCAGGTTCCTGTGCCCCAATGTGGACAGCAGCGTGTTCGCCGTGCCCTTAACGTCGCAAACATCCATAGGCGACGGTAACTGCTTACTATTAAGTGGGCCGTTAGCCTGTCCAGACTGCCGTTCTTCAGCAATAAAAAAAATATAGTTGACGCGTATGCAGTGCTAGAGTGTGAGTGCATTTTACCCACCATCTGAGTGCACTATAATCGAAATGTTGTATTTAATTTATTCAATAGCATGGTCACTTATATGATTTTTCTCATCTAACATGTATATTGCCATCTAATTATGACGAAGGAAAACATCACGCTGACACCTACATTTTGAGATCACTAGTATTTGTAATACAATCAATAAATGTAATTCATCTTTGACAAGCAATGGATATAATGTCCTTGTGATGGGAGATATAACTCCAGCAATGGAACATTACGACCTATTATTATGTAGGACAGTCGCCTATGGGTGTTTGCAACGCTAGTGTCATCGCGAATACGCTGCTGTCCCATAACGGTACAGGAATTTGGGTCAACTTAGCCTTAGACCTTTGATCCTCATTCCAGTTGTGAAATCTGCGATAAGGTTGTTGGGTGTTCTGTTACGTAGGTCTTATGACCTACGTAACAGAACAGTTTGCCTTATGGCAAAACTGCGCTTTTTTGTGTCGCTAACCTTTTAATTTCTTATGCACAAGAAGTAGTAGTTATGGTAAATTTGTTTTTATAAAGCTAATTCTTATCGGCTGCACAACAATTAAAAAAAACTGCTGTTTTGTACCAGCAGAAAACATTATCCATTTGGGAGTTGCCTCTTTCTTATATCTGGCTAGAACCTTGATAAGATAGGTGGGAGGTTTCTAATTACAACGGCCCACAAAATAATGGTTTGTACGTTTGACTCTACCACCCTTCAACCAGCTGATTCGAATCCGGAGTCAGTTTGGATCCTACACCCTCAAAATTTCGAGTAAATTGCAAAAAAAAACCTTAAAAAATAAAGAAAATAGGGTGTTTAGGTCATGAAAAAAAAATTGTGGAACTAGACCAAGCATGCTTTCCATGTACTTCGATTCGCTGAATTCAAATCTGAAGTTTTTTTGGACCATACTACATTTTAAACATAAGTAAATTGCAAAAACATAATTGAAAATTGTAATTATGATAGTGAAAAAAGTTTTGTATATATTTTAATTTTTTTTACATTTTCAGATTTTAAACTTTTATTTCATGCAGCAGAAATATAAGAAAGGTTTAATTGTGTTTAATAATTCAGCGGGTAGAAAAACATGTCGGTGGGTAGGTGACAATTTTTGCGTACCATTGTATTAATTTATAACATATTAATAACAGCTCTTTGAAAGAATGAACAATTGTTTAAAAACTAAGAATTAATTTTCACCCAGAGGATTAGCAAGTTTATCTTGATTATATTCATTAAAATGTGTATCTTATACATTTGATATGATGAAAATGTTTAATTATAAACAAAAATTAAAAAACTTACAGAAAGTGGGGTATCCTTATTCAGTATGACTTGTAACAAATGTGGTGGTAAAATTGGTGGTCCCGTCACTTTCTCCCATGGCTTTGGTTGAGGTATTTCCTAAAAACATGATATATTATTAACCATAGACAAAGTTTTATCTACATTTATGGTCAAGTAGAGGCTAATTAACCATAGACTAGATACTAGAAATTCAATATATTTTTGCTAAAATAGGAATTGTAATATAAAGATACAGCTACAAAAGATACAGCTTTGGCAGCCGGTGCTGCTGCTAAACAAGGGGATGTGAAAGATTGCAAATACTCGTCCACTGGCAGCGCATTTATATTTGAAGCTTTCAGTGTTCAAACTATGGCCATGGGTCCACAAGCCTAAACAGCCTTTATAGAGACCTGTCAAGACAGGATAGAAGTTTCACATTATATATTTTTAAGCTTTATTTTTAAAGGTACTCTGTTTAATTTAATATACTATATGGATAAAAATATGTGTTGGCAATGAAATTAAAGAATTGAAATGCTTTAGTAATATGATATCATAATATTTAATAGTATTGGTCTATTTAGTAAGGTATTACAGCTTTTCACTTATTTTATGTCTACTGACATGAACATCAAGCATTGAGCTTTTGGACTTATTTGGGTGGTGAGTATATTTGAAAGCAAATACAAAAAGAAATGGTAATTTTTTAATCTCTTTGACTATTTTAATGAAGTTAAAATATACATTTATCTTCATTTTGCAATTATTTTAAATTACAAATGTAAAATTTATTTATTCAAGTTGTTTTTAAATTAATTCAAATTTTTTGAGATTTTTACCTGTGAATACTCAGTTTGTGCACTACTATGGATTCCTTCACTATCTTTTGCTAGGGCTTGGAATACTTCAAAATCAGACATCTTCACTGTTACTAAATTATTCTTAGATCCCATACCATTGTCTATCACTTTCTGGAAATAAAAATATATCATTTAAAATAATTTAAATTTTATAATACAAGTAGCTGACCTGGCAGACGTAGTTCTGTCATACAAATTTTTAAATAATCAGCACTATCTATTGGGTACTTACCTACTCAATCCAGTCAACTAATTACCTAACAGAACTAACAGATAATTTTATGACTCTTTGGCAGATAATAAACAAATAATTCTCAATAAAATAAAACTGTGATTAAAATTGAGATATAAACTATCCTATCTTTCAAGTTGGATAAAACTGCACACAGTGTGCATAATTTTATTAAGATCTGTTCAGTACTTTAGGAGTCTATAGCAGACAAACAACGTGACACGTAATTTATATATAATTAAGATTATATTTATCAGTATGAATCAATTCAATTTAACTATTCAATGTGACTTTAAAGACTAATCCCTTCACCTGGGGAACAATCCCCAATATTTAGTGTTAATAAGAGAATCTATAGAGAATGAATTTAGAGCAGAATTGGGATACACGGTCCCAGATATGCTTATTCAATAACTGGTGTTCACGGACAAACTGTCCACTCGACAGCAGATCACTGGTCACCATTACCCATGGATGTTTGCAACACAAGAGCTTATGCCAACAGATTGGCGGCCATGAAGAAATTTTAAAACTCTTGTTTTGAAAAGCCCTATATCATAGATAGATAGATAGATAGATAGATAATTCTTTATTGTTCACCACACAATTTTACAGAAAAAAAGACATAAAAAGAAGTAAGTAATAGTACAACATAGTGAGCAAACGGCGGTCTTATCACTAAATAGCGATTTCTTCCAGACAACCTATCAGAAATATTTAAAGTAGTAGTACAAGGCGGTGCACTATAGACATAGAAATCAAGATAGTAAATATTATACAAAAAAAAAAAACTAAATTAATCTAACATACAATAGCAATACAATGAAGCATACACATGACGATGCAGTTTATGACTTTAGGTAATGGTCATTAACCAAGTTTTTAAAAATGGCAAGTGATTTTGCTTTTCTAATATCCAGAGGGAGGGAGTTCCAAATTTGGACAGCCTGTACTGCAAAGGAATTAGAAAAGAATGTCGAAGAGTGTACAGGGGTCTGTAAGAGCAAGTTTTCATTAGAGCACAGAGAGCGGGAGTGAGTTATCATACAGCGATGGGAAAACTCAAAATTTTCTACTTTATGAGGACAATGATTATTATCATTTAAAAATGTTTTAATCATCATCATATTTTGAAATATTGAAAAAAATGAATATTTTTTATTGCACAACATACATACATTTGACGACCTTTGTGGCATAACGGATAACGCAGGATAACGGACTTCGGTACGATTGCGGAAGTCACAGTTTCGATACCCGTTTCCGTCTGGGTGTTTATGTATATGTACTTATTTACAAAAAAAAGTATATAAGTAGTAAATATATGTCTAGTACCCATAACACAAGTGCTATGCTACATAGTTTTGGACTAGATGGAGCTGTGTGAATTGTCACAAAATATTTATTTATACACAGGAGGAAAAACAACAGTAAAGCTTGAACAATTAGCTGCCTATATATATAAAAACCATAATAGGTATATGGTAACTAAGTGAAATCCCACTCATAGACCTAATTAAAACACAATCCTAGAGTTCCCGGGTTCAAATCCTACCATGGCATGCACTGCTTAGGCAGTTTTCTCCTTCTAAGGTGCATATAACTTATGTTCCACGTAAAAGAAAACACCGTGAGAAACGTGCATACTGAGATCACCAGTATGTGTAACCCACCAATCCACCTTGGACAAGAGTGGCGGGTATACTGTTAGTTTCGTCTAAGGATAGGCCCGAGCCCAACAGTGGGACATTATTTGCATGATGTAAATTTTTATTATGTTAAATAAAACATTCTTACAACAGTAGGATCATGCCTCCATTCACCATCAACAAAATACTTATACTGGTGTTCTCCTTCAGGTAAATCTATGATTGTCACAAAATCACCATGAGATTTCACCATTGGTATAGTCTTCCAGTCAGTGAATGTACCACTAATGAAGACCTGAAAATAATTAAAGATTCACTTTAAGTACTGTAATTTTAAAACTAGTGTCATATATTTGCTAATAAGTGGTCTAGTGATTTTTTTAAATAAAATATTAGAGTATTGGATGGATAGAAAAACCAACTCAGTCAACTAAAGCTTTTACTGCTTTTTAATACTTAATATTTTTTTTATTATTACATTTTTATTGCTTTAGACAGGCTGACAGCTCACTTAGAATTTAGCAGTTAACGTTGACTATGGGTGTTTACAACGCCAGTGACATCGCGAACACCCTGTTGTCCCATAAGGGTCTGAACCCCAAATTCCTGTGAACTTGGGTCACTAATGTCGGAACACAACACAAGGTTATTATGGCGGCATACTTAGACCAAAGGTGGTCGCCATCGTGACGGGCTTGGGGCCCTACCACGTAGCTGGAGTGGGTTGTTTTGTTGCCTTTTACGACAGGCCGACCTCAGGCCGCAGAGGTTAGTATTTTTCTCGGCCCCTGCATTAAAATGTTTAAAAAAATTGCATCTGATGTTTGTGTTAATACATTAAGCGAAAAGGACCCATCTGTAATGCATTATTGTAATGTGTGGTTCAACTAACTATACTTTTTTGTAGCTATTTGTCAAGGAAAAACTTCTGTTTCAGTGGAATGTGTGTGGGACTTTGTTCTTCTACCCACTAAGAAAAGTATCTGTTTTCCTATTGCCTAGTGCCTGGTCAAACAACACAAAGTATTATATCAACTTTGATTTTCAAGCCAATCCTAGTTACACAAAATGTATTATTAGAAAAGTCATGGTGATACAAACTTTCCCTTCTTCACAACATATTAGAGTAGAAACTAGAGACTAAAACTTGAGTATTGACTCTTCCATTGTTTAATCTAATTAAAAAATTAGAATCAGTGACAGTACCAAGCCCTGAATAGATAATATTTATACCTATTATCTATATGTTAATATATGAATAGAAAATGTTTTACCCCTTTTTTGAAAATTGTATAGACAGAGGATTATGAAATTTGGCACAGTTAAAGTTTATATGGAAGAACAGTGCCTAAAATCCATTAAATTAATTAAAATAAACATTACACACTACTGCTCAAATAATACACAACATACACATACATTACCTATGCTTTTGTTTTTTTATTTTACAAAAATATGGCTTGGTGGTCTCTAATCTCTAACAAAGTTAATTTTATAATAATATATTCTATAATATTTAATTTCATAATATACATTACCAAATATTTAAATTATTCAATAAATAATAACAATATATAAATAATAATATTATACAAAGATTAATAAGATATATATAAAAAGATATATTTTGAAATTGTTTTTATTTGTAACTATAATTATTAATAATTTGTAAAATACATTTTGCTCACATAAAGCAAGCATAAAGAAAATGGTGTTTAAGTAATCTGAATTGATTTACTCTTGCTTATTTGTAAGAATAGTGTTTATGAAAGGCCAAGATATGATTACGAAACGGATTTACAATGCAGGTTTTGCAATTCAAAACATTTTGTAGTTTTACAGTTGATGCTGTTCAAACTGTGTAGAAAAATGGCAAATTAACTGAGTAGCTATGATGAAACATTGGATTAAATAGCTTTTGACAAAAGAATCCTAATAAAGGACAAAATTAAATGAATCATGATCGAATTTCGCCCCTGCACAGCCACTACTATATAAAATTACCTGTTTACCACCTCCTTCCCACTTGAATACTGTTGGCAGAACTTTTATTTCTTCCACTGTTTTAGAATGGTCAGTCAGAGTATTAGATCGCTCTCTCTGCTCAGTATACTCCATATCAGAACTTTCGGGCACTGCTTTTGTATAGTATGGAGCTCCATCTTCAATATTATTGTCATCATCACGACCAAGTCGATCATCATCCAATTTCTTGTCAAAAGTAAACGCTTCGCCTTCTTTGGCTGGAGATGGTGGTCCATGCTCGTGGGAGCGCATTGCAGCATCCCGCTGCCATTCTTTGGTCGAATTACTTCCTGCGTTTCCCATAGCGACCTTGAAGATATCACAGGGAAATATTCACTCACGCACATGAACTGTGTCAGTGCGACAAACCCAATGCATGAAAACAACTAAAGAATTCTGGAGAAATGATCCAGAAAACTTTATTTGAGAATTTTCTCTAAATTTTACTTCTTCAAACGATTTATTTACTTCGAGAATATGACATGACATTACAGAAGTACAGAACAGATGATGACATAATAAATGACATTGATATTCAGATAAAAGTCATTTATATTTTTACATTTTTCGTAGTATAAAATCGAGTGATTATAGGTCTTTTTTTGTTCTTTTTTGGCATATCGTGGCTTGCGAAATTGCCAGTGTCAAGTTAAGATTATAGGCTGTTGTTTTAGATTGCCAACTTTAAAACATGAAATGTCAACTTTTGTTATGTCAAATATATCAAAATGACGTTGACAAATACAGATTTGTTTATTGATTTGTTCTGTTTTGCTTGGCTCGATTAGACCACAGAAAATCACTTCATTATTCAAATATGGTATAAACGGATGGTCGCCGAATTTATAGATGTAACACGAGCGCTAAAACTATTTTAAAACATAAATAATGAATGACGAAAAGCAACCCCTTCTTATTGGGCCTAGCACTCCATCAGATATTAATATTGATGTGCAAAATGTGGAATTAGTGAGTGAACCAAATGTCTATACTGATGAAAAACCAACTAAAAGTGAATACCATCCAGCTTCAGAAAGATGTTTAGAACACCCTACCTCGAATTTTGATACTCTGATTCATCTGTTGAAGGGTAACATAGGAACTGGCATTCTGGCTATGCCAGATGCTTTTAGAAATGCTGGCCTTATTTTCGGTAAGTATAAACATTAGAATTTATCGCGCTGCTGAAGGGCCCAGGGCATATATTCTTTCTATAAGTCTTGTGTCAACAAAAATAGTACAACTTCTCAATAATACAAAATTTTAGTGAATTAATATATAAAAATTTATCAATGAAAAAAAAAATTATTGCAATATTTTATTTTGGATATCTATATAACTGCCCTTAAATAAATAAGTAATACCCTTATATAAATCAATAGAAATTGTTAATAAAGAACAGACTGTTATACTTTGTATATTTTCTATAAAAAAATTAATACTTAGATAATATGAATACAATATTCAAACTTCCATAGGAAATAGAATTCTTAATCTATGTTTAACTACACACAATACAAAAAATACTGGGATAATTCTCTTAATGCCATTTAATCCCTAAGTACACACCAGCACTCTTTTTATGGATACTTGACAATTGATATTGTCGTGGTACATGCAATAGGTCGTATGTCAAAAAAATTCCATATTTACTTTTTTGCAGGTAGGTATCAAAAACATGCTTCTGTAATGTTTACAAAAACTCCTATGTCTATCTACTTTATAATTATATACCTAATTTTAGTACAAAATTAATTAATACAAATCTTATATAGCTAACATAACAAAAAACAAACAGTTTTTAGTCCTTTCTGTAAAGTGTTACCTGGCTGACATTCGACCTATTGCATGTACCGCGATGATATATTATTTATATACTTACCTTTTGTAATTTAATAATAATAAGCCTTTATTCCAAATTGTGTAAGTTCTTCTGTAACTTAGATTACATCTCTAATTTCGGAATGCCTATTAGAAAAGTCTCCTCCAGCTCTTGTGTGCCCTATCCAGAGCTGCTCGTCTTCAAAATGAACCAGCTGTCAGCTGCAGCGTATCTTCCTAACATTTATTTTGCTACTTCTTTTGCCTTCTTATCACTGTGTCACTAGTTGGGTCCATTTGGAATGTTTGGTTCTAAACATATGGTTCAAAGTGTTAAACATATTGATTCTTGAAATTCCTTTACTAAGCGATGTTGAGTGAAATTACCAGAAAATTGATTTGAAGTTGTGATGATTATTTATTTTCTGTTGTATCATTTTAGTCCTATTAGGTGAGTTATAATATATTTTTTCTGAATATTCAAACTTCAAGAATCAATTTGGAACTGTTAGTCCTAACTTTCCATTTCAGTTATATCCAAAATTTTGATATCTGAGCCCAAGGGCAGCTGTTGGGTATAGTTACATTGGCATTACCAATATACCTGTTTCTCTTCTCTAGAGGCATAAGATGGGTGGAAAAATTGTGGTTATACAGGGGCAACTGTTCTGTGATACCCTGATCCCAAAATTAAAAATCTTTTTTTGTCCTTTTCCTGCTGTTTAACTTAATGACGCTTAGTAAAAGTTGCCTTTTAGTCGTCAATATACATAATCACTTAGACTCAGGATGCTAATCAAACCTGTGCAGTTGTTATATTGTGCGAAAGTTTTTATTCACGAGACGTAGTCACTGTACATTTTTTTTTTTTTTTTTTTTTTATTGCGTAGGACAGCAGACAGGCTGACAGCCCGCTTAGAATTTAGCAGTTACTGTCGCCTATAGGTGTTAGCATAATTGACATATTTTTGCACAGGTATTTTCGGCACTCTGTTTATGGGAGCAATATGCACCCATTGTATGCATATATTAGTACAATGCTCTCGTGAGCTATGTATTAGAAACCAAAGACCTGCACTGAGCTTTTCGGAAGTGGTTGAAGATGCGTTCACATCAGGACCTATCTCTTTACGGCCGTATGCCAAGAAGATGAGGTAAGCATTTGAATGTATGCATGGTTTGTTTAAAGTTCAGTGTTACAAAGAATTATAATGCATGCATGATTTATAAGTAAAAGTATGACAATATTCCATAACATCCCATGGTTGTGTTCAGGACTCCCCCTAGACGAAACAGACTGTATACCCGTCACACTTGTGATTGGCAGATTATTAGAAAAATTATTTACTTTTATTATGTATAAAACACTATGTCAGTACATGTTGTATCTTAATGTGCTATTTACTTATGGGGTACATTAACAGTATGCAATAATACCCTGACTTATGCTATTTTACGCAAATTCGACTTCAAGATTGGTCCCACCTATCCCATAAGTCCTGGGTATTACGTAGTACTCCTATCTAGGGATATAGGATATCTAAAATATGTATAACAAATTCATAACTTAAAGTTTAAACTCCTAGCCAAATAGTAGCTTGAAACATTTTTCTCCAGGCCGGGGCGGCTAAGAATACTAACCCTTGTGGCCGGTTTCGGCCTGTCGTAAAAGGCAACAAAACAAACCCACCCTAGCTATGTGGTAGGGCTGCAAGCCCGTCTGGCTGGCAACCACCCTTAGTCTTAGTAGCTATAATAACCTTGTGTTGTGTTTCAGCATTACTTTAAAGTCTTGAAAAAAAAATAAAGTGTAAGGTCTTGCTAGGGATGTGAGTAATATCCTTGAAAGTAAAATCCATTTTTACGAAACAGGCTCTTTTAAAGAGTGTCAACTTAGAAAAAACATTACAGAATGCATTTTAAATATTCAGATTAAATATATTAATTTTTATTTAAATTTGAAGCCCGCAAATATGCATTTGAGCCTTCATTTTTCTTTATTGCTGTAGAGCAACAGACAAACTGACAGCTTACTTAATAATAAGCAGTTATCGTTTATGGATGTCTCCAATGCCTGGGGCACCACTAACATGCTACCATCTGTGGAAAAATTGTAAGACTCCCTTTTTAAAATATCCAATGTCCTAGTGCGGTGGAAAAACCCCAGCTTGTAGCTACATCCTAACTGTGTGCAAAACAAACAATCTGGAAAACCTTTGTGTGCATATACGTTATCAGCCAATCAGAGTCCACTACTGGATGTGGCCTCTTTAAATTTTTGCCACACATCCCGGTCACTTGCTTTTCCCATCCAGCTTCGACCAGCAATTTTGAGCAGGTCATCGGACTGGGGGGCGTCTTACGCTACGTTTGCCTAAATGCGGTTTCATCGGTCCAGACCATTGCCACTTCAGCTTGCATATTTTGCGAGCCATATCGGTTACTTTGGTTCTCTTACGAATTTCCTCATTTCGGATTTTATCATAAGAGAAACACCCAACATAGCCCGCTCCATAGTGTACATATATTACAAGTATATAATTTTAAATGATCAATTAAATAAATGTGTATAATTATGAAATTAATTTCCTGTAAATACTACATTGCATAAAAATGTCATTATCAGTCCAGTTGTAAAATATTCCACAAAGTGATAAAGCAAATACAGATATCCACTGATCATATTAACATAAGGCATTATTCACATTGATCCTCTTGGAATGTAATATTAATATGTTCAAGTATGCATTAATTTGTCAATGAAAACATATATAAAATATTTTAGGCTGGCATGGGAATAAATAATATACTTACTCGTTTAATAAATTAATACTCGTATATATTATTAATATAGGTATATAGAGACGGGCTGACTGTCCACTTTATAGTAAGTTACCGTCGCTTAAGGATGTTTGCGACGCCATGGTCACCGCGAACACGCTGCTGTCCGCATATAGGTACAGGAACCTGGGTCACTAATGCCGGAATACAACGCAATGTTATTATGGCGGCATACTTATACACCAGTGGTGGTTGCCATCTAAACGGGCTTGGGGCCCTATCATGTAGCTAGGATTGTTTTGTCGACTTTTACGACAGGCCGACCCCGGCCGCAGAGGTTAGTATTCTTACTCCGCCCCTGCATGGAGAAATTACATCTGAACGAGCGTCATATCGCTGTTTACTTTTTCGCTTTCTATTACACTAATTATACATATAGGTTACGATAAACGTGAAGCGTCTGACAGAATTTTCCCTTAACCCAAATAATTGTCGGTCGCTATGCATTTGTACAAATACATCGAGAGATAAATGGTATTACTATTGTCATTAAATACTACGTTATTTAGTATATGTTAATAATTTCTATCAAACAGGATATCGTTAATTCATTTGCAAAAAAAAAACGTTACAAGTTTTGGAGTCCATTAAAAAACTCGTTTATTTTTTACCAATGTAATACAGGGCTTTATAAAAACTATAGAATATTTTAAAAGTTTTGCCAAGTACCTATGTCTTGCGGTATTTTTTATTACGGCTTACGTAATAAAAATACCGGTATTCGTGCAAATTCTAATGTCTTTAATCTTTATCGCGATTTAATATTTACTAAAATTTTGTGTTTACTTGAAAGAGTATAGAAGTCAGTTAACTTCAAATATACTAAGTATATATTTTTACACGCTTTATTATAAACATTGCAAAACAATATCTTAAATGACAATGTTTACTCAGCTATGGCTTTATTTGTTGCTATTTTAATTAGATAAAGTAATTCATGTTTATCTCTGTTCATCCTCGATGAAGCGTGTCATCCCTATTGCATCAGTTTATAATTGCGTACTCGGAAGTCCGTTGGAGATTATTGTCATCGGACTTTTGTCTATCGATCTGTGCCCTCCTGTTATAACCTGAACACATTCACATGAAAATAAATGTAGCTAATTTGGTTTCTTGAAGTCTTTCATTGTCTGAACAGTAGCAAAAGGAGTAGATCCGTGCAGGGGCGGAGAAAGAATACTAACCTCTGCGGCAGGGGTCGGCCTGTCGTAAAAGGCGACAAAACAACCCACCCTAACTACGTGGTAGGGCCTCAAGCCCGTTTGGATGGCGACCACCTTTGGTCTTAAGTATGCCGCCATTATAACCTTGTGTTGTGTTCCGGCATTAGTGAGCAAAGTTCCTGTATCTTTATGGGACAGCGGCGTGTTCGCGATGCCACTGGTGTTGCAAACATCCATAGGCGATGGTAACTGCTAAATTCTAAGCGGGCCGTCAGCCTGTCTGCTGTCCTATAGCAATAAAAAAAAAAGATAACCGGAGTCTCACATTACCACGCCGCGAATCCCCAAGCGGTAGTGTGCATGAATTATGTCCACCTTTATAAAAAAGGGTGTATGTGTAGGGAGGTGTAGGTGTATTCACACACGGCAGGATTGAAAGTTCAGAAAATTAGTCTACGAGAGAACACTATATTTGTATTCTATCTCAAAGAGAAAATATTCATAAATGGGATTTATAATATGTCTTTTTTTAGTGTCGCTTTTTTGTTCAATCGAATTTTCAAATCAACGCTGCTAAAGAATTTTCACATCATAGAGACCGTCTGTCTAGTAATTGACTCAGTAGTTAATCGCTGGGGTAGCCCTATTGGTAAATTTGCAGCGGGCGGCCCCTCGGGTCAGGTTCCAACTTCGCACTTCCCGATGGTGAAAGCACACGTGTTGTTCCACGTGTCACCCTCAATCACAGACTGATACAGCAATATGCCGGCTTGGGCCATGAGATCGGTCAAATAATCCAGATACTAAGTGAGAGAGAAACAACGGGATTTTTGTGGGTAGTCTCACAAATTCCCATATATCATCCGACTAGCCCGTGGTCGGAGAGATTCGGGTACGAGTACTTCCTAAAAAGCCCTTATTAATGACCATAATTCAAACTCGATTGTCTCCGATATACGTATATGTGTAATATAATAAAAAAAAGTTCATATCACTGATAACATTGAAGAGCCATCAAACGCACTATCGAACTTAAGTGGTCCGTTCACTGAGAGATGACGCAACGAGATACATTATCTGACGTAATTAAATCGATCCCATTGCACCCCATGAAGCATGATGTATCATATAACATCATGAATAAAAATATACTATTACAATAGTCATAGTGCCATCTCGTACCAAAGTACGCTCGTACGCTAGCTCGCACTGTGTAAACTAGCCATTAGTTTACACAGTGCGAGCTAGCGTACGAGTCAGCCTGCCGAGTAGCTGCACTGCAGTAACTGTAACTGACCCCCCCCCCCCCCCAGTAACTGACCCCCTGGCGCTAAACACATGGAAGAGGCTCGCCCTGATGTAAAGGGCAAGCCGACGCCGGCCCGGGCCACGAGAACGGCAGGTCACATATCTGTGGGCCCGGGCGTAGACGATAGGATAACAGCGGGGTTTTTAGAGGATAGTCGGATGGCCTAACATCTTTCCCGGAGTCCCACATATCGCTCGGTCCCCTCGGGCCGTGGGAACCGGTCAAGAGAGGGTTTTCCACGAAATCAAAAAAAAACGCTTACAGCAGGAGGACTTTTTTATCTTGTTTTTTTCTATACCGAAGAAACTAATACTTTTTATTTGCCTTTGGATAATCAGATATATTACGTAATAATATATTTAATTAGAGATTAATGACGTTAGGCATCATAACAAAGTTATTACGCATAACTTGACGTGTGGGAATTTCTGAACAGCAAGGAATTTAATATAAATGTTTGCATGTCTGGCATGTTTTAATTAAATAATACAATATTTACATATTTATACTTAATTTATTATATGTATATAATCTGCATACTTATTATTTATTACATTATTTTTTGTAAACTTTCTCTTTTCTTTATAAATGAATTTTAGTAAAAATGTTTGTAAAATTTTTTTTTTGTTAATACTATAAGTAAGAAATTTAAATTTTATGATGTTAAATTCTGGTGTGTATATATAAAAATAAAACGAGCTGTAATTTGCAGTAATTCTTGAAGTTAACGGACAAAATATAATTAAAATTAAGTTATGCCTTATTTCTTGTCTTCCTTTTTTCTTCGCCATTATAACCTCGTGTTGTGTTCCTGCATTATTGACCCAGGTTCCTAACAGGTTGGGACAGTAGCGTGTGTATACGGTGCCCCTGGCGTCGCAAACATAGGCGACAGTAATTGCTTACTATTAAGTAGGCCGTCAGCCTGACTGCTGTTCCTCAGCATTAAAAAAAATATATCGACGCACCCACTCCTGGGCCGTGTGTGTGTGCAGACTGCAACGTTTTTGGTTCGGCTCCCGATTGGTCTTATAATGGTGACAAAATCTCGTGGTGAAGCTCCGTATCCTTTTTGCCAGTGCCACTGTGGTGACACTCTGTCATATCCACTCTGAGCGATGCGATACAGGTACAGCCCGAAGCAACTATGCCCCGAGAATGCCTGTGTCACAAGAAATGAGAGACTGTCGTGGGGCCGGTCTAATCATTCGTCGTTATGACGGTCTTGCCCCGACCAGGGTGCGCACATTCGTAAAGCAACGTATTCATTATAAACATTTGTTGCGCAACTGTTTCTCAACATCAGAGTTGCTGGCAACAATGTTTACAGCCATACTTTCCGTCCACACGCCAATCTACGTTAAAATGTTGCCCGAGGAAGTAGATTCTTGATTCATCGTAACCAACGCGCCTGAAATGGTTGCACCACATAACAAAAATTTCAATGGCTCGTAATAAATCCATTTAGATATTGTATCATCAATTGCGCCGCTACCCGTAGTTTTTTTTGTAGAAATCTTTTTCTTCTCCCTAGCAAACTGCGTAAGTAATACATGCATATTGGATTCTACTTCTTTTTTTGGAATGATTAAAGTTTCAGAAATTTCGTCCCATGCATCGTTTTTCTTGTTCTTATCTTTATAGGTTTTATTCGAAGAATCCCACAATATTGTTTTTGATTGAACTAATTCTATCAACTTCATTATTTTGTCATTGGTCCACACTACTGCCATGTTTAAAACTGTTTATAAACTCATCCACACACGTCAACATTTGTTTATAAACAAATGTTTTTGCTCGCCGGGCGGCAACTCTGCAACATAGCGTGATCAACTCCGCAACACAAATGTTGCCCGCAACATGTTTATGCAACCATGTTTATAAACAAATGTTTACAATGAATACGGGGCTTTAGGAAGTGTCTTCCTCACCTTACACAATTAAAAAATATATACAAAATATACATTAAAAATTTAACGTATTTATTAAAATAAATAAAGCATTTAGAACTGATCCACTAACATTGTTCAACATATTGTTACAGGAACATAGTGAATGTATTTCTCGTAATAACACAACTGGGATTTTGCTGTGTGTATTTCTTGTTTGTGGCCACTAATCTCAAGGATACCATGAATATATTCCACGTGAACGACATTAACGTACATATGTATTTAGTATTGTTGTTCCCGTTTATTGTGGCACTGGCTATGGTGAAGAACTTGAAGTATCTGACGCCGGTGTCGTTGGTCGCGTCGGTGATGACTGCCTGGGGTCTGGTGATAACGTTCTATTATATATTGCAAGATCTGCCTCACACCTCAACAGTGCATGCGTTTGCGCAGTGGGACAAACTACCCTTGTACTTTGGTACCGCTATATATGCCTTCGAGGGTATAGGTGTGGTGAGTTATTATATACTAATGTTCTAATATCCTTTTGATTCATAGACTGCATCAGAATACTATTTTCTTAAGGTAATGGCTGCTATTAATTATGAAAGTAATATTTTTTTAGTGTCTAATACAATTTTTTTTTATTGGCGATGAAGAGTAGACAGGCTTACGGCCCACCTGATAGCAGCTTCCGTCGCCCCTGCTATCCCATATCGTTTTGACTTTTAGCTATTTCTCAAATCCATTTTCACCAATAGGCAATTGTTTAAATAAATTGAAATTAATTTATGCTGTAGTTTTAATACATTTGATTTTATATATTAATTATTTTGATGCAGTGTATGTATTTGTCAGTACTAAATTTTTTTTATGTTATACATTTACGGGGAAGCTGGTGTCGTCTAGTAATATATTACTAACGGAATGGCCAATATTTTCATACTTTGAAATGCGTTATTAACCATTAGGTAAATAAAAGAAATCGTATTTAACTTCAATTATTTACTAATCTATACAAATAAATAAATATTAGTTACGATGAGTTAAATATTGGTTTAAACGTGACATTGTAAGCCTTGTGTATACTAGCAAGTATAGTTTGTGACCTCCATCAGATATGCTGACAACACAAAACAATACTGGGCTTAGAACATATGATTGGGATTAACATTAAATTAATGATTCCATGACTAAATCATGCTATAATAGACATCGCGCGACAGTACACAGAGCATTGACCTGTATGGTTTTCACTGCATTCCTCGTCTACTAGCGGTCTAACAAGTATAAACGAATCGATTACTAAAGTGACCTTATTTTCAAGATGTAGCCTAGTTTGCTGCAATCTGAATAGACTTGAGCGTGTAAATGTGGGCCAACTCAATTACCCCAGTGTACCAAGAGTAAGCGGTATAATATCTAGTGAGATGAAAAATTCCAATAAGATTGGTTTAAAAACTTATATAACTTTAAGACTATACCATTATATAATATTTATTCACATCGTCTGCATATAGAATGACCTAATGTCAGATAAACACTTGCGAAGGGTTTATCCCAAATGCTATGTCACAAGGCAAAAATTCTGTACGCTTTTCTGCATGGATGCTCCTTAAATAAATATATAAATAGATGTGCAAAATTTAAAGGAGTCTCAATTCTGACACCCCGCTGTCGAAAACAAAAACAATGTAATTCCTTTATTTGTTAGAATTAGGAAAAGAAATAATCTATTTCGCCTGTAGATCTATTTATCAATAATTTATTCGCCTTCTGCAACTCTCAAGGCCTCCCGAGACCACAGAGTCAGAAATATTCGGCGTCTGAAGCTAAGATTTTGAAGAATATCGTATCAATTCTGCTTAAACGTGTGATTCAAATACTGCCTTAGAGTTAGATATCGAAGGGAACTATTATAAGATATATTTGTTTATATAAAAAAGTGTGTGGGTGGGTGCGTTAGTGCGTGCGTGTGTCTGTGTGCGTGTCCGCGCGCAATTCACATATGACAAATAAAAAAAAGTAAATGACATTTCATATATTCTTCTCCAAAGAGGGAACTAAGATTATAGGAAACACTGTATACTTGTATTCTATCGCATTCTCTAGCAGGATAAATCCTATTTATGAACATGGCTGTCTCTGTTTGGATTGCTTTTTCGTTTCATCCGCTTTCAAATCACAATGGTGTTGAATGTTACACTACAAAATTAAAAATTATCAATCGAAGCTCGTACGATATTGAAATAATTATCGGGACCATGCAGATGTCTTATACATTGCATGCCAGCGATTTATTTCAGTGTGACGTGTGTGAGTATTAATCCAGGGCACCAATGACGTCAGTAAATAGGTTAACCTATTAATGTTAATTAATAGGTTAACCTATTTACTGACGTCATACGTAATGTATATTAATTAATCAATGTTAGGTTAACCTAACATTGGCAAAATCAATGCCAAATGCGTTGAAAGCATTTCTATATAAACCAGACTTGGGCTCCAATAAGTTATATATAATTCCAAGCATCGTTACCAGATACACGGTAATTACCGTTATGTTGCACGGTATTTTTGAACAAACACGGTTCACGGTAATGATACACTGTTACCGTGTAAATAATAGTCCAACTTTAATATAAAATTATAAAAATAAAAACGAAACATTTATATACTTAATTAGTGACACCGGCTGTCGCTGTTGGGGAAATCTCCAAATGTTTCATTGTATTTGCTTGTCAGGTCATTCATTATAATCAAACAAAATGAAGAAGTTTATCTGGTAATGCATTTCTCATAAGTATCTTATATTAAAATGAGTAAGTAGTATATTATTAAATATATAGAAAGAACATTAGTAAATGTCTTGAAAAAGGTTTTAGCAGCTTAAAAATCTTTGTTTTTTTATATTTTGTTTATATACACTGTAATTTAGTAATAAATTTAAGGTCACCATCATTACCAACGTCAAATCCCAGTTGCAACCTAGACTTTCGCTTTGGTGCCCGGAGTCCGCTTTCCAACGTTTTCTTCACTTCGCACGGTCTTTGGCATCCCTGATAGTCAATCCATTGACACGCATATCACCCCTTACAACGTCAAGCCAGCACTTTTTGAGTCTACCCCTTCTGCCGGGGCCCGGCGGAGGCGGCATGACCAGACATTTGTTCCCCACGTAGTTAGCCGGTTGCCGCAAAACGTGGCCATACCAGCGAAGGCGACACTCCTGCAGTTTGTCCGCAATTTCACGGACGTGAGCTGCCGCGAATGCGGATCTCCTAACCCGGATTTTACGCGTCACTCCACACATCCACCACAGCATATTCATCTCCGTGACACGCAGTTTTGCTTGTGTCGCTCTAATATCGGCCACGTTTCACAGCCGTATAAAAGGTCAGGCCTAATGATGGTTTTATAGACCTGTCCCTTCAACTTTACCGGCATCTTGAAGTTACAAATGACACCAATTACCTCACGCCATTTGGCCCACGCGCCAGCAATGCGTGCCTTGACGTCGCAATCGATGTCACCAGACGCATGAAATACAGATCCCAGGTATTTCACTTGGTCCGTGCGCTCGACCGTGTCGTCGCCTATGCTTACGGGTGTGGGATCTGTGGAGATACAGGCCAAGTACTCGGTCTTCGCCATATTGAGCTTCAGACCACCGTTTTCAAGCGACTCCTTCCACGCCTTCACGCGTCCAGCCTACCCCTGTCCGAATCTGCCAGCGCGATATCAGCAGCATATATGAGCAGCCATGGGGTTCCTCATGTGTATCTCTGATGCTGTTTGACAGAACGTCTAATATCACGCTGAACAGAAACGGGCTAAGGACGGATCCTTGATGCACCCCGACGATGATGGGGAAAGGTTTCATGTCGCCGACAGCGATCCGGACTACGGAATCGGAATCACGGTACATGTTTCTGATAGTCTCAATATAAGTCTCTGGAACCCCTTTAGATCGCAGTCCCCACCAGATCATCACGCGAGGAACACGGTCGAAGGCTTTCTGCATGTCCAGAAACATGCAATGCAGAGGCGTATTCTTCGTCCTGTATTTCTCCGTGACTATCTTTAGGATAAAAATAGGGGCCATAGTCCCGTGACCAGGGCTAAACCCTTATTGACACTCCAAGACAGTACACTCCTGTCGGATCCGTTAACGTACGCAGGGTTAGCGTACGGAGTTTGCACCATATGACTATTCTGTGCGATTGAATTAATGATCATATTTTCCTTGGAATGAAATATTTTTTGACATACAATTTTTTTTGCAAAAACGGGCTCCGTAAATGATGTTTAGTGCGTAAAAAAATTTGGACGGGTTTGTCAAAGTCACCCTGTATATATATATATATATACCTAGTCAGGTCATAAGTATTGTCACACAGTAAAAACTTTTCTTTTAGAATGCTGGCCACAAAAAAGTTTATTGAATTAGAATTTCGAATTGTTCATGAAAATAAAAATGTATAACTTTTAGAATTTTACTCATTTTTAAATATGGAGTGGACGCTTAAAGAAGACCGTGTTGCAGTTATTGCGTTGCATCGTTGCGGTTACGCGCCAATTCAAATTTTTAACATACTGAAAAATTTGAATATTACCAAAAGATTCGTTTATCGTACCATCAAACGATACAATGAAGACTCTAGTGTAGATGACAGGTCAAGAAGTGGTCGCCCTCGGTCTGTTAGGACTCCAGCAGTGATAAAAGCTGTGAAGGCACGAATTCAAAGAAATCCCAAACGTAAGCAGAAACTGTTGGCCCTTCAGATGGGGTTAAGCAGAACCACGGTGAAAAGGGTGTTAACTGAAGACTTAGGGCTTCGGGCATATCGAAGAAAAACAGGACATCGTTTGAATGCTCGTCTAATGGACCTGAGACTGATGAGATGCCGCGCTTTGTTGAAGCGGTACGCGGGAAAAAAATATCGGGAAATTCTTTTTTCGGATGAAAAAATGTTTACCGTAGAAGAGAGCTACAACAAACAAAATGATAAGGTGTACGCACACAGTAGTGAAGAAGCGAGCAACCGTATTCCGCGTGTCCAACGAGGTCATTTTCCATCCTCGCTCGTGGTATGGTTGGGAGTTTCTTATTGGGGCTTAACAGAGGTACATTTTTGTAAGAAAGGTGTAAAAACGAATGCTGTTGTGTATCAAAATACAGTCCTGACGAACCTTGTGGAACCTGTTTCTCATACCATGTTCAATAACAGGCACTGGGTATTCCAACAAGATTCGGCGCCAGCTCATAGAGCGAAGAGCACACAAGACTGGCTGGCGGCGCGTGAAATCGACTTCATCCGGCACGAAGACTGGCCCTCCTCCAGTCCAGATTTGAATCCGTTAGATTACAAGATATGGCAACACTTGGAGGAAAAGGCGTGCTCAAAGCCTCATCCCAATTTGGAGTCACTCAAGACATCCTTGATTAAGGCAGCCGCCGATATTGACATGGACCTCGTTCGTGCTGCGATAGACGACTGGCCGCGCAGATTGAAGGCTTGTATTCAAAATCACGGAGGTCATTTTGAATAAACTTTAATGTCATAAGAATCTATGTTTTGTTAAGTTCATTTTGGTATATAAATGGTTACATAATGAATAAACTTGTTACAATTATTTTACATTAAACATGTGACAGAATTTATGACCTGACTAGGTATATATATATATATATATATATATATATATATATATACCTAGTCAGGTATATATTTTAAATATGGTCCACTCCATATTTAAAAAATGAGTAAAATTCTAAAAGTATACATTTTTATTTTCATAAACAATTCGAGATTCGAATTCAATAAACTTTTTTGTGGCCAGCATTCTAAAAGAAAAGTTTTTACTGTGTGACAATACTTATGACCTGACTAGGTATATATATATATATATATATATATATATATATATATATATATATATATATATATATATATATATATATATATATATATATATATATATATATATATATATATATATATATATATATATATATATATATATATATATATATATATATATATATATATATATATATATATATATATATATATATAACCTTTTCTTGTTCGTACCATTTGTGATTTGGATAGTTTGGCTTTTGCGGGAGCGACTGCCGTCCGACCTCCCAACCTCTAGAGGAAAACTGAGAGGAGTACTTCCTTTACCGCATGCAAGCTGGCAAAGGAGTAGTCCATCAGTCGCCTTTTCGACTTCCTTGGAATGACGTGGGGTGACCCTATTCTTTTCATTGACTGGAGCCACACGGCCCATGAAAAGAATTTCATTTTAATCATAAATTTAAGGTAATTAAACTTGAAGCAAATTTAGTCTGCTGACATGATAGTTTTCAATTTCTATCTGGTAACACTAATTCCAAGGACACTGCTGTAATAAAATACTGCCTATTTTAACGTACTGTGTTATAAAGTGTTATTACTTCCCATACAACCGTTATCGTGACATACAAAACATTTCAGCTCGTAAGCCATTTATTTATATGTGAATTTAACTGATTCATAAAGTTTTATCCAATTGTATTAAGTAGAACAGAAAATATATTTTTTTATATCTGACGTGAAATAAGATATCGTATTGTTGCGATTTCCGTCCGCCATATGGTTACTTACAGTCATGCGTAATATGAGAACTGAAATTAAAAAACATTACCCCAATCGCATTTGGTATTTAGTTACAATTACGCCGATAGGTCTATACCATGGAGAGCGTTGGAGTCCACTGCTCTATTTTCAGCTTATGGCTTCCAAACCAGTCATTTTCTGCAAGTTATCGCCCCACCATACAGCTATAATATAAAAAAATCCAGTGAAGTTCCCTACAAACAAAATAGACGCAACAAACTGTCTTTTTTATAACAGATATATAGATATGAATAATAATTTAAAAAACAGGTAACTACTTTTTTTCGTTCGTTACTAAAAAAATACCTGAGGCGAAAGAATCACCAATTGCTTTTTTATATTTTTAAGACGTTTTATTCTTTTTTATAAAAATAATATTTTGGTATTCTTTTTATAAAGAAATACCAACTGGGTATTTTTTTTTTGGAAATTAACAATTGATTTTCTTAGTCTAACCTCGAAGCAAACACTCATTGACTTCGTGTTACTTAACAACGCCATCTGCTGGAATAGCTTTAGTGTTGTTGTGTCGTTAAAGCAATTAAAAAAAATAGTATTATTATTCGCCGATAGATGTCAGGAAGAGTCATTTTTCAGTTTAAATTGGGACTACTCAAACGCCACCTTTTTGTTATTTTTCTTCCAATAAAAAAAGCGAATAAAATGACATTTTCTAGAAATGATTCCTAGCTAGATCGATTTATCGCCCCCGAAACCCCCCGTATACTGAATTTCATGAAAATTGTTGGAGCCGATTCTGAGATTCCAATTATATATATACAAGAATTGCTCGTTTAAAGATATACTTACTGTAAAATATATACGTATTGTACGTACTATATATACGTATTGTAAAAAAAATGTATAATAAAGAAATAAATAATAAGAACGGGCCACAACGTCCCACTGCTGAGCTTGCCCTTAGAAGGAATAGATATTTGATATGTAATAATACATTGCAGGTACTCCCTTTGGAAAACAATATGAAAACACCAGATGACTTTGGCGGTTGGAGCGGTGTGCTGAACACTGGAATGGTCATAGTGGCAGCACTGTACACTGCGATTGGTTTCTTCGGATATCTTAAATACGGTGATCGTGTTCAAGGAAGTATTACTCTCAACTTGCCGAAAACTTTGTAAGTTTCTTTTTGTTGCTGAAGGACAATAGACAGACTAACGGCTCACATAATAGTAAGCAGTTACCATCTCTTATGGATGTTTGCGACGCTGTCGTCCGCGTTGGAGAACTGGTTGGTACCTGGGTCCCTTATCGTCGTGGTACATGCAATAGGTCGTATGTCAAAAAAAAAATCCATTTTCACTTTTTTGCATGTAGGTATCAAAAACATGCTTCCGTAACGTTTACAAAAACTCCTATGTCTATCTACCTTACCCAATTTTAGTACAAAATTAATTAACACAAATCCTATATAGCTAACATAACAAAAATAAACAGTTTTTAGTTCTTTCTGTAGAGTGTTACCTGGCTGACATTCGACCTATTGCATGTACCGCGACGTTATGCTGTAACATAACACAAGCTTATTATGGCGACATTTTAGAGACCAATGGTGATTGCGATACAGACGGGCTTGGAGCACTACCACCTAGCTAGGGTTGTTAGTCGCCTTTTACAACAGGGCACTCCCGGCCACAAAAGTCAGTATTCTTACCGTCCCTGCACGGCATCGCGAACACGCTGCTGACGCATAAGGGTACAGGAACTTGGGTCACTAATGCCGGAACACAACACAAAGTTATTATGGCGGCATACTTAAAACCAAAGGTGGTCGCCATTCAGATAGGCTTGGGGTCCTACCACGTTACCCACCCTGGGTTGTTTTCGACAGAACGACGAGAGATCAGTATTCTTTCTCCGCCCCTGCACGGATAAAATTACATTATATAAGCCTGTATAATATGCTAAATATTACGTCGATGGTCAATTTATCAATTATGATTTCATCAGCTACGAGTGTACTGTATCTACTTACGTTAGCTACAATATTGCACACATGGCCAAAAAGCCAAACAGTCAGTATCTGCTTGTAATGATTTGTTTCTGTCGCACAATTGATATTTATGAATCTAAACTTTCTAAGCGAACTATTATCAAGATTGTAGTCTACCTTGTGTGATAGATGATCATCCACACGAATTATTAAGCAATCATATTTTTTACAACTAACGAGTGGAAATACTGTAATTTTAAATCAAAATTGACAGATTGAAGCTCATATTAATTCTATAATCAAACATAATTTGACGTTATAAAATGTCATTTACGGTGTAAAAAAATCGATTCTAAATCTATAGAATAGAAATTTCTTTACGGTTCACCATACAGTTTTAACATACGTAAATATAAATAATTTAACGCCATCTTCTGACAGTTAATTTGACGCAATCTTCCGGCAGAAGCAAAGAAAGCGTTAACCCTGAGTCCCTGACCCATTGGGACAAAATTGTTAAATTTGTGTATTGTCATCAGGTCTTGACAAGTGTGCAAAATTTTGAATTTTTTTGATGGATCAAAGTGGGTAAAAATCGAGTCTGAAAATTTCGTTACATTGATGCATACAGGGTTATTGGTAATTCGACTTATTCTCGTTAGGAGGTGATAGGGGTGACTATTTGTGATAATTTTAACCTCCATATGCATTATGCAAAAGTGAACCATTTTTGAGTTATCATGTTTTTTTAGCTTTTTTCAGAATAAGTCAAAAATTCAACAATAAATTTAAAAAAAAAAGGGTCAATTGAAATATCGTTTTTTCTTCTGATTTATAAAAACGATTATACACTGGTTATTTATTTATCAATATTAAAACAACAATGTTCGGTCCAAATTTAAAAATACGAGACGAAAAACGATATTATTTCAGTATTTTTAATATATTTTTCCACTTAAATGCCTTTAAACAAAAAAAAAAGTTATGAAACTTGGCTTGCAGATTATTGATTTTTTATTTTTATTCTTGCAGATTATTGATTATTATTTATCTGTATGTAAATATACTATACAGATCAAGTTAATTAAAGCCTAGTAAAAAAAAATACACAATTATGAAGCACTCGACGGTATCTATAATAATGTTTCTAGATTTAAAACACATTAAATTACTTATTGTTATGATACATTAGTATTTTATATTTGAATAGATACAAAAATAAATCACGTTCGTTAATTATGATTCCGATAATAATGAAATTTTACAGTGACCTTTTCAATAAACCCGGAACTTGGCTAAACGTAAATACGATTAGGCGTATGAAGATAAATTTATTATAATTTATTTAATTAACGTGTTGATGTTTTTTTCTTATCATCGTTTAAATTAAACAAAAAGGGTTTTTACACGCTTTATACAGGGTGGGCCAAAAATAAGTTCACTTTTGAAACCTATATGAAAAAAGACTGATAATACTTAGAGAGTTTATTCAAAAAGTAGCTTAATCTAACATTAATGTAATTTACGTCTTGAAAATAACATCATCTAGGTGTTCCCCGTCTCGCCGCAAGCACTCTTCTAAGCGGAACTTAAGATTTTCAAAAACGCACCGGCACGTTGCTGTCGATATAACCACCATTTTCGATTGAATGTTCGCTTTTAAGGCAGTTATTGTCCTCGGTTTACTGGAGAAGACTTTATTCTTGAGGAATCCCCACAAACAGAAACCCAGTAACAGCTCCTGTACGACCTCCATGCTGGCATTAGACGTGTGGCAGGTGGCCCCATCCTGTTAAAACCAGGTCAAGAAGTTGTATTTTTGCAGCCCAGCAAGGATTGGTCTTAAAAACTTGAAGCATTTCCACATAACGGTCTGTATTAACTGTCAATGCGTGGCCTCTAGAATTTTCGAAGAAATAAGTCCCAATAAGCCCTTGGCTGAAATGGCAGCCCAAACCGTCACTTTCTGGCAGTGGAGTGGCTTTTGATGTGCCCGAAGTTGGAAAATCGCTCTAACATCGAGGTGGCAAATGACGCCCTTTTTGTATAGTCATCATGGGAAAGTTTTTACACCAATTGGATCTTATAAGGATGGAGCTTCAAATCATATCTCAAAATTCGCCTTAAACTGCTTCGCGAAATCCTCAAAGACGCTGGACGTCGTCGCGTTCCGCATTTTCTTGAACAGATCGATTAACCTCCCAAATCGCTTGCTCCGTGCGTGAAGTACGGGAGCAACCTTAACGTCTCAGTGATATCGTCAAACCAGTTTCTTGGAACCTCTTCAGCCATTGTTTAAGTACAACATAGTTTAAGTAGAACATACGTCGCACAATACTGTAAGAATTACCATTTTCGTAAAACGCTCGAACAGCGAATGCGCGATGCTCTTCCGTGAAGTGCCTATTCCTAGATTAAAAAACCAAATTCCATTCGAAACAAGAAAACATTAATGCAAAAAACATAAAACATATTATACATAACCTAAAACAAGAGTCTATAATATAAACTAAATAAATATAAAAATAAAATACACAATTTAACATTACACTATTATTTGTTGTACATAGCAAAAATTAAAAATAAAACTATTATATTTGTTTTAAAACATAATACAATTATATTATATTAACCGCGTTTAACTATAAATTAATAATTATTTAATATACCATATACTGCACCGAAAACATCAACCTGTATGTAATGTCTTTATGTGAAAAGAGATTTATGTTATTGCCATCCTACTCACTCTTGATATTATTATGAATAGATCTCATGTACTGTTTTGTTGTCATTCAACAAATTTCGTATGAATGTACTGTATTCGTATGAATGTATGTATGTAGGTAGGAATAAATTATAGGTACTTTACTAAAGTTAGGATGCCAATGGATAATATATATTAACAATTGTAATTACTATAAGATGTGAATGTGACATCTAAGACAAACCCTGTTGGGTTTATTGGGTGTTAAATGTTTTGTAAAATTACTCTTTTTTATAAATAAATAAAAAAAAAACGGAAACTAATTACTTTTCTTAAGGTTTGGAACATTATTTCGCTGTCTCTGCGTTTGAAACAACAGTGTTTTATGATTTCAGACTAGCCCAAAGCGTGAGGGCTGTAATGGCGGCGTCCATCTTCCTCTCGTACGGTCTCCAGTTTTATGTACCGATGAATATTGTTTGGCCATACGTTAAATCGAAATTGGAGTCCGAGAAGGCGTTGAAACACGGCGAGGCTGTCACGCGTTTTGTTCTCATCACTGTTACGTGTAAGTATACCTACTCAGACATCATCATGTAATGTCCCATTTCCATCTCTACCTTTGGGGTTCCTTTGAACTAACCTGCACCTTAATGCCTGCTGAACATGCGACGCTAAACAGCTTACCAGGCTTAACCAACTAGACCAGTAATCGGCAACCTTGTCATCCAAAAGAGCCAAATATAAATAACTAGTTATCCCGGTTCTGTCATATGAATTTTAAAAAAGTAGCCTATGGTCTTCTCCAAGGTCCAATCTATGTCTATACCGAAATTCATCAAAATTGGTTCAGCTGTTTAGCCGTGAAAGCATAACAAACAAACAAACTCACTTTCGCATTAATAATATTAGTGAGTGTTGGAGTTTTTATGTATATTTCAAGTATTAGAAGAATAACCATAACCTATAGACTCACAACCACACATTACAAAAATACACGTAGAATGTGTTGCGGGGGAGTTTTTTTTCGCCGTTTCTTCTCCCCCAGCTTTATAGCTCCGAAGCAGCACTCCGAAACGGTAGTAGATTAGAATAGAATCGACTTCACCGATGAAGCGGTGAAGCCGATATTCCCTAATTTAATAATATTCTTGCCATTCGTGGCAGTTCTCGATTGTCCCCATGAAGCGATCGAGCCGGAAACGTACCTCACAGGAGGCGCGTCCTCGAGCACGCTGCCACGGCGATAGACCGTAGTCCGTAGTCGCTGTCAAGTCGTCAGAGACAACAACAGCTTTAGCTTTAAAAAAAACATGCGGGGCAGTCTGGGGATAGAAGTGCCGATAGAAGAGAAAACTAAAAACTAAATAACTTGTGAATTGTATCGTCGAGCTATTAGATTATTATTTTCGGTTTATAAAAAATTGTTTAAGATCAAGCATTAAAGTTTAAATTGGTCATTAACACTTCTTTACAAACCAAAAATTGTTCACCCAAAAAGTGCTCAACGCGCCTAAAGAAGTTCTCACTTCAAAAACTCAACTGTATTTCATTGTAATAAAGTCACAATTCAAATAGATATGTATAAGTAATGCATTGCAATCATTTAAAAGTTACATTATAAAATAAACCTTAAGTCATTATCAATAAGGTTGGTATTACTGGAGCAAAACTCCGTCTTACGAATTTTCGACCAGGACACGTGACACCTGACGCGAGTTTAACATTTTATACCCATCACAAAAAGTGCACAGCGCCGCTAAAGAAGTTTTCACTTCAAAAATAATATACTCATTATTTTATATAAAGTCGTTTTTATTGCTTCCACTGCGTGTCTTCTTCACCGTTTAACAGTTAGGATACACAATTGAAGTTTATTCAAAGAGCCATTTTTAACATATTTATGCTGTGCTTTAGTAGGGGACATTATTACGGAAATAATTATAGATAATTAATATAATATTACTTATATTCCGTGCCTGGACATTTTGTGGAAGAGCCGTAGCCGATGAGTAAAAGAGCCGCGGGTTGCTGACCACTGAATCAGACCAATTACTGCCATGTAATTCAATTTAAACACATGATTTTTTTTTATTCTGGTATAATTCACAAAGCCCCATCTAGTTCCGAAGTACCATAGCACTTGTAGTATGGGTACTAGATAACTAATAAACTACAGATATACTTTACTTTTGTAAATAAATACATATAATACTTAAACGGATGTGAAACAGGAATCGAACCGGTGACCTCCGCAAGCGTACCAAAGTATATAGTATAGCGTTACGCCACGAAGGCCGTCAAGGCACCGCGAACACGCTGCTGTCTCATAGGGGTACAGGAACCTGGGTCACTAATGTCGGAACACAACACAAAGTTATTATGGCGACATACTTTAAACCAAGGGTGGTTGTCATCCACGCAGCTAGGGTTGTTTTGTGACCTTTTACGACAGACCGACCCCGGCCGCAGGGGTTAGTATTCTTACTCCGCCGCTGCACGGAGACAGAGAATATGTAATGTAACGAGGTCATCTAGAAAGAAAAAAGATAACAGATAGTTGGTAGTCACAGACAATGTCTTAATGGAATGTTACGGACCACTTACAGGAATTCGTATCAAATAGCAACCACAAAATGGGTGGCATTAACCGACAATGTCTTTGATGTACAACTCATATTTTTTTCTCTTATTTTAAACTAGTTTACTGTACTGACAAACACAGTAAAATATCAAGCAGTAAGTCAATATTAATTAGTCTTTATTAAGTGCGATTATATTTTCAACGAATAGTTAACATAAGAATGAGCAGTGGGATTTTTGTAATTCAGTAATTAATTAGGCATGTTTTCAAATTATGCTTATTATTTTTTTATTGATGAAGAACAGCAGACAGGCTGATGACCCACATAAAGCAGTCACCGTCGCCTATACATGTTTGCGACTCTAATGAAAGTTTAGGAGGAATTTGTTCACATATACACGTATAGTAGGATTTTATATATATCTCAAGATATCCCATTTGGACTTTGGTAAAATCAGCACCAAAGGCGTTGGAGCCAAACCCAAAAAAACTGAACTGAACTTTATTGTAAAAAAAATGGTCGTAAATAAACCGTAAATAATCTATACAAATAAATAAAATTGGTGGGTCTGTTTATAATATTAAAATAACCGCTTTTTACTAAGTGCATTCGGACGTAGGTATACACGGCACATAAACCAAAACAAATTTTTTTACAATTTTTGTCTGTCTGTTTGTTCCGGCTAATCTCTGAAATGCCTGCACCGATTTTGACGGGACTTTTACTGGCAGATAGCTGGTGTAACAAGGAGTAACTTAGGCTATTTTATTTTAGAAAAAATTTTTTTGTTAAAAATGATAAGTTTCCGAAATTTTATAATCCAATTTAAGTTGACCTCAGATTTATATCATCAATCATATGAAATAGGGTTCAGCTTAGGCTGGACTTATTAGGTTGAATTTCCGATTTAAGTTGACCTCATATATCCAAAAAATGCTGCCCAAAGTCACTATTCTACGCGGACAGAGTCGCGGGCACAGCTAGTAATTTAAATGAAAAGCGGGACAGATTTTTCCCCTAAAAGAGATTAACTTCAGGCAGGTGGCCGGTTGTAAAACTAAGCCACAACTATTACAACATGTAACATGTTGTGCCGACCTCATATAATGTGGGATAAGGGCAGGAGGAAGCTAGGGTTGTATTGTCGCCTTTTAAGACAGGCCGACTCCGGCCGCAGATGTCAGTTATTCTTTCTCCGCCACTGCACGGATAGAAATATCTGTCCGAAATTTAAACTGTGGCCGTTCCACTATCTACTTCTTACAGGTTATCTGGGTTTGAGTCATAGATCGTATTCCACGACCTCCGTAGTGCAATGGCTTTCACACGTCAGAATGATTCCCAGTTTTTTTATTACTACGGAACAGCTGACAGACTGAAGGTGACTTAATAGTAAGCCGTTACCGTCGCCTGGATTTATGGACGACAGGGCTACCGCTAACACGCTAAAGTCCCCATAGAGTATAGAGGAACTGGAACTTGGGTCACTAATGCCGGATAACAACGCAAGGTTATTATGGCGGCATACCTATACACCAGTGGTGGTTGCCATCCAGACGGGCTTGGAGCCCTTCCACGTAGCTAGGTGTGTTTTGTCGCCTTTGATGATAAATCGTCTTGGCCGCAGGGATGGTTATCTATTATATATAAATCTCGTGTCACGTTGTTGCTCACGATGAACTCTGAAACTATCTAACCGATTTTCACGTATTTTTTTTTATTAACAAAATCAACTATTTTTATATTCCCACTACAATACTACAACGTATTGTGTAGCGTCCATATATTATAAATGTGAAAGTAACTATGTCCGATACGTTTTCACGCCTAAACCGCTGATCCAATTTTAATGAATTTCGATATAGAGATAGACTGGACCTTTAAGAAGGACATAGGCTACCTTTTTTTCGCGAAAATGAAATTCAAAAGAGATGAAATAGGGGTGAACGTAATCAAATTTTTTTTAAATTTATATAACAGAACAACGTTTGTCGCATCAGTTAGTATAGTATTATTAAAAGAAAAGTATATATGCTAGATGTTGTTGTGTGAATTTAGTGTATTCATGTGAATGCGATAGCATTCAATACCTCTGTCAATAAAACATAATTATCAAATGACATAAATTTTGCGTTTACTAATCGTATGGCAATTATTTGAATACCTTATCATTTAATGTGAGTTTCGACACGACGTATCCTAGACATGATAAGGGGAAATTTTTAAAACACATGTTCATGTCGCTTTTTATTTATTTGACGATTTTTTTATTGCTGTAGGACAGTAGACGGCCTACTTAGATTTTAGCAGTTACCGTCGTCTATGGCTGACAAGGCTAACAGAAGAGAGTAAATGTAGGGAAAGATGTGCCGAACCCACATAATGTACAGTCGGTTTTTTTTTAATGCTTTAGGACAGCAGACAGGCTCACGGCCCGCTTAGAATTTAGCAGTTACGCCTATGGGTGTTTGCAACGCCAGTGGCATCGCCAACACGCTGCTGTCCCATAAGGGTACAGAAACTTGGGTCACTAATGCCGGAACACAACACAAGGTTATTATGGCGGCATACTTAAGACTAAAGGTGGTCGCCATCCAGGCGGGCTTGAGGCCTTACCACGCAGCTACTAGGGTGGGTTGTTTTGTCGCCTTTTACGACAGGCCGACCCCTGCCGCAGAGGTTAGTATTCTTTCTCCGCCCCTGCACGGATCTACTCCTTTTGCTAGTGTTCAGACAATGAAAGACTTCAAGAAACCAAATTAGCTACATTTATTTTCATGTGAATGTGTTCAGGTTATAACAGGAGGGCATAGATCAATAGACAAAAGTCCGCTAGCCTATTTAACGGCTTTTAGCTAACATAAAATTGTCAATATTTCAATCATTTTCTGCATTAATTTGTTATACTATTAAAACAAATACAGAAAATGATTATAATATTGACAATTCTATTTATGTCTGTCTCTTTCTATCGACAGTTGCGGCGGCCGCGCTCATTCCAAATTTGAGTGGAATAATCTCATTGGTCGGCGCGTTCAGCAGTTCCGCCCTCGCCCTCATATTCCCGCCGTTGATTGAAATTATAACCTTCTGGCCGGACCAGTTGGGCAAACACGATTGGAAATTGTGGAAAGACGTGCTCATAGTCATATTCGGCATAACCGGCTTCGTATTCGGAACTTATAGTAGTGTTAAGAATATATTATATAACCCCTGAATTAATTAGAGAATATATTTATGTGAAATATAATTATTAACCAAAGATTTTATATGATTTACATTTAATCATGACAATAATTGTATGAAATATTTATTCGTTTTTGACAGTTTTAAAATATTATAGACGGCTTGTTGTATAGCAAATTCGATTATTAGATGTGGCTTATATAGATATATGCTAGTGACCTCTATCGTTAAATTTTGTCAACCGCTGACAAAATAAATTTAGGTGTTATAAAAATGAATATTATTTACCTCTTTTACTTAGCAATGTACGTAAGTTATAATCACAAATGAAATTTATTATTAGTATTTCGTTGGTGAATTTATTTTCACATTTTTATTTTCAGATTAATTTATTGGAAATATACATTCCACAATGTAAACTTTTGTTTAATGTGATAATTACATAGTAAATAATAAAAATATATGTAATCAAATTATGTGTTGAAAATGATTCCTAATTTCTAGATTAATTTGTTTTATAGTTTTTATGATTTTGAACTATTTAATAACGGTTATAGATCATGAATGACATGTTTAGAATACCCAAGTTTTTTTTTACACTAAAGCATATACTGAAGCGAATTCAACAATGGAAATTCTATGTTTGTCCAAAGTGAAAATTTTTGCAGTGTTAAAATTTTTTTTAGTTAAGGCCTATCTCTTATAATGCTTTGATATTTTGTATTTTGACTGCCCAGTGATTTTTTTACTTTCTTATTTACAAATAGTAAGGGTATCCTGTCACCACAACTATGTATAATCGGTTAATCATGACTTAACGAGTCTATAATCGCATGAGTATTATTGCAAATAATATTACAATGAATATGGTTGAATAATTTATTTTGTGAAGTTGGCTACACTTGTAATGAACCATAAATTATGACTATAATAGAATATTGTATTATTAATTTTAAAAAAATGTTTATTTTAATATATATAATAAATACAGGTTCCAAAAAATCTGTTTCCGAAAATAGATTAATACGATTTCTAGAAATCGTTATGTAATGAAGTAAACATTTTAATTTGACTATATTCCCTGTGTATCCAGCGACCATGTATAAAGTTAGGTCAAGTTTATCTAAGTTATTTGGGTTCGTAATTTGAAACATTATGGATGTTAGTATAGACAGATCTGTCCATGGAAATAGCACAACGGTTTTATGTGATTTTTTATTTATTTTTTATAGTGATATTCATACAAGCAGTATGTGTCTGTTACGTGAAAATTCGTCTTTCTGAATGGAAACAAGAAATAATACAACCCTAACTTTAGCAAAAATTTATAAAACGACCTGATTTTTTATATTGATTGTAATGTATTTGTGTTAAAGTGACAAGATTTTGTATTACTTCTGTCTTATATTAGAGACTGCTTGTTGGAACACACCCTTATGTATCTAGTGATAGTAAATGTGATATATATTTTTAACTGTGAAATAATATACATATACTCTGAAAATGCGGACATTGCAGCTCATCTGTAGAATTCTATTATTTTCTTGCAAGTTTTTATACAAGTTGACTTTGACAAAACCGTCCAAATTTTTTTTACGCACTGAACATCATTTAAGGAACCCATTTTTGCAAAAAAAATTGTATGTCAAATTTTCACCATAAATATTTCATATATGATCATTAATTCAATCGTACAGAATAGTGCTATGGTGCAACCTTTGTACGTTAACCTGTTATTACCTGTCTCTGTCTCTCCCGCGTAAATGAGTAGTGCGTATTCGCTCGCCCGGTGCAATGCCGCCGTCCTCGGCCTTTTACTAGGTCAGACGGAGAGGTCATTGACACTCTAGTGCCGTATTATGTAAATTGCGAGTTCTTTGAATGACTCTGTGATGCTGATTACTCAACATTTTTGTACTATGTGATACAAAACTAAAATACATGTTTCTCATAACTTTTACTAAAGATTCTTCTGTGTGAATTTGGACGGGTTTGTCAAAGTCACCCTGTATATAACTAAATCTAGGTGGTCTTGTGCTAAGCCAATGAGACCAACCTATCTCGTTCTTTGGGTCAATTAACTACTTTTGCTAGTTCACCAGCAGGAAAAGTATTTTCTTAATAATAAAGAATTTTCTTGGGATCGGAGTATCACAAAACAGACGATTCTGTATAACTACAATTTTTCCATCTATCTTATGTCTCTAGAGAAGAGAAGAAACTATTCGGCCAATATGACAATACCAGCACCTGACGATGGGCTCAGAAATCAAAGTTTTGGATATAAATGCAATGAAAAGCTAGGGATTACTAATTTCATATGAATTTCAGGAAGTGCTTATTACCTATGCATATTCTGTGTTATTTTTCAATGGAAATAGCCCTATTTGTGTAAATCTATTTATATAAAGCATTTTTAAAGCTTTAAGTGTAATAAATATTAATACTTATATCTTTCCAATGTTACGAATAGAATATTTATTAAAATGATATGATGTGATCTCTTAATGATGTTTGAAGTACAACTAAAAGCGATGAATACCAAAATTCTTTAAAAGAAATGTATTTAATCTAGATATATGACGGAAACGCGTTGTTGTAATGTCTGATAGTATTTTAGCTTTTGTTTGTCGTTCCTGTAATTGTTATATACCCCTATATAAATTGTATTTACTGCAAAAATAAAATTTTGAAAGTGCAATTATTGTCTTTTATTTTTAAGAATACTAACAACTTTATAAATCGTTGAACAGACAAATGTGTACGATTAGGTCAAATTGTTAATTTTTTTAATTACTAATTCTATACAAATTTTTGATTACGTGTAAGTGAGATCGCCGATGTTATAGTTTAAACTTTATTTATTACACGCAAATATGTGTAATTTTTTAACTGTAATTTAACTTTCAATTTAAACTCATGAAAAATATATTGTATTAAATTAAATTGCTAACCTGGCCATAAAATTTAAATAATTTATCTGAATTTGAATTTAGAATGTATTTATATTCTTCTGTGTCCATACTCCAGAAACTAAAGATAGGGACGAGGCTTTCCACCATCTGTCTCAAGCGGATACTGGAGTACTTCGGCCACATTGCCCGAAAAGACAATGACAACTTGGAAAAGTTAGTTGTAACCGGTAAAGTCGAGGGCAGCCGATCGCGTGGCCGTAGTCCGACGCATTGGTCGGATCAAGTTCGCACCGCACTAGACACATCCGTCTACGAGGCGCTGCACGGTGCTGAGAATAGGAAGCAGTGGAAAACTACCTTAAGTGATAGACTGGAGGGTTTTGGTCACGACCCTCAGACATGAGGACTACGACTCGAGGAGGAGGAGGATATTCTTCTATTTTCCGCCATTGTGGAGTGATAAAATAAACTAGATTACAATACAGTTGTACTTTGAGTAGACTCGTTGGACTTCAAGACAAGTCAAAGATAGTGTCACTCATAAGTTATAATGGTATACAACATAAAAATCGCAGTATCTGTGAGTTGTTAGTACTAGAATTTTTGTTTGTTGTTAAAGCCAGAATTATACGAAACTATAAACGATGACTAGTAGAATGTTCGAGTATAGTGAAATGAAACAGAAAATAACTTTAAAATCAGTGATAATCAGAAGTGAAGGAGCAATGGGCATAGTATTCCACAAGGTAAATTCTGATAATTCCATCTAAATCACATCTTTTTTATAGTGTAATGTGTTGAAAATAAATGTAAAATTAATACATACTTTCCATTCCAATAAAAATTGCGAGTAAAAATTATGTAGAAGCCGGGTGGTACTACGAAGTCATTTAAAAAAGAATGTGTGCGTCACGGGACGCCCGATAGAAGTGAGTTTAAATTATTAAACTAATCTAAGTTGAACTATTTAATATTAAAATTGTTTAATTTGAGAAAAGCTTAGGTTATTACTTAAATTTTATGGATATTAATATGATAATGTAAGGAAAAGTTATTTATTAATAAAAGCAAAAATAATTCAAAATTAACTAAAGTTTACGAATTTCCAATTTTTCCAAAAACTGTTTCAAAATTTATATTAAACTAGCTGTGCCCGCGACTCCGTCCGCGTGGAATAGTGACCTTATCACTAATAAGGGATATGAAAAATAGATGTTGGCCGATTCTCAGACCTACTCAATATGCTCACAAAATTTCATGAGAATCGATAAAGCCGTTTCGGAGGAGTACGGGAACGAACATTGTGACACGAGAATTTTATTTAAAAGATTAAATTATTCCCTAATGTAGATTCTAAAAGAAAAAATACTCAACTGTATTTCATTGTAATAAAGTCTCAATTCGAATAGATCTAGCGCTGTGGATTAGAGTGAGAGAGGAGAATCCTGCAGCCTACCCCTGCTGTATGCGTGAGAGAAAGGGAAGCCAGACAGACAGCCGTCGTAACGCGTTACGTAAAAAAGCGGTTTACCCTCCCTTAGAAAGTTATCACTTCAATAGTACAGGTTTCTAACTAAGCATAATATTAATCCTTTGGGAGTATTGGCGGGAAAATGACAATGTCACATAGTCCTTTTTGTTTTTATTGTTTTATTCGTGTTACTTCGAGAGTTAATGAGTAATAATGGTGGATTATTACATGTTAAGTATTCAGTTATGTACATGGGTGTAGGCAAGTGAAGCAAAGTGGCGAAAAGTGAATTTTCGTGTTTCCTTTTAATCTCTGCTCAAGTTCCAGTAAAGCATCCACCGCGGTTTTACTGGACCACTGGAGCTGTAGTCACGGAATGAACTGACTTCATGGCGTGACTACAGCTTGAATTGCGTAGTCGTGACTGTGGATAGTGGATGACTTGACTTTGTTTAAAAACATGAAAATTTTTAATTTTAAAGAATCCAAATACTTAATACTGGCAAATACAATGAGTGTGGCGCCATATGCATATTGATATTAAATAAAGGTGTGTAACTCAGGATAGATAAACTCAAAAGATATATATCCCAAGTGAAGAGTTATTTTATCTCTATATCTCTTGTACTCAAACTGTATCTTTATATCTTTATTTTTACAGTACATATTTCGATACATTTCATAACATATCTCACTTCACACTAAGTAGATCGAGAAGAAACGAGACAGAATGATTAGCCGGGTGCAACGCGTATTTTTTATATTAAAATGAGTTCGAATATAGTAGCAAGCCAATAGTATTGCTATGATTTTATTGCTATAATTTTGTTTGACTAAACGTGTATATCGAACACATGTTTAAAAATATTGTTTTAATACTTTACTCAGTATAGTTTTGAGCGGCTTCAGCTTAGCAAAGCATCTTGTATTTTGCAATAAATTATTATAATTGTTTCGTATATTCTTAAAATTTGTATTTAGTTTACGGTATTAGTTACGCCAGCCTAGTTCCAAAAGATTAATAAAAAATAAATTTATTAGACATTCGGACTTTTGTAACTAGGATGACAGCCCTAAGCCTATCAAGTATGAAGGAAAATTAGACCGCTGTTTCAGTTTTAATATTTAAATTAAAAAAGGAGTTATTATCACTAACTCATCTTGTCTGCAATTGATATTATTCAGGGTAAAATAAAGAGTTAAAGATATAAAAGAATAATATATATCTTTATATCTAAAAGATATATAACTATCTTTAATTTTCTTCTTGGGGAGTTATTTTGCTCATGACTAATTGATATTGACAATGTTCATGTTTCATTTCCTTAACTTGACACTGGCAAGTTTGCAAGCCGCGACATGTCAAAAAAAAAGACAAATAAAAAAATATTTATCCTTGAAAGTTTGAAACTTTATTCGTGCAGCGGCGGAGAAAAAATACTAACCTCTGGGGCCGGGGTCGGCCTGTCGTAAAAGGCGACAAAACAACCCACCCTAGCTACGTGATAGGGCCTCAAGCTCGTCTGGATGGCGACCACTTAGTCATAGGTATGCCGCCATAATAACCTTGTGTTGTGTTCCGGCATTAGTGACCCAAGTTCCTATACCCATATGGGACATAAATGTGTTTGCGATGTCACTGGCGTTGCAAACACCCCTATGCGACGGTAACTGCCTACAGCTTTAAAAAAAATTATTATTAAGGCATGCCACCATGGATGCAGTCGACTCCATAATTTTGAGCCTGAGGTTAATTGCACAGTATAATGTAACAGAAACCTAACTGCACGGTTATTTGCATCCCTGTCGTATCATGATACTTCATAGGTTCTTGCTAATAATCGAAGGGAAATTGACCAACGATGCCAAAAATGGTTTTTATTAAAATTAATGTCTTTAAGCTATTAAAATTATTGTCAAATTTATTATTTAATAGATTATGGTCGTGAAAATCTTAATTCCTGAAAAAAAAAACTGGACGGCCAATTTCCTGTCTGTGAACTGGAAAAATAAATTCAATTATATCGATTACGATTCTTCAGTAAAGGAATTGGAAAGCCCTGTTGTAGTATTGTTAATCTCTTATACCTAGATAGATATATCTTTAAAATTAACCAACAAACTATCAAGTACGATTTACATAAAAGCTAGATGTACATAGAGACATCTGTTAAAATTAATTTCACTTAAATTTTCATAATTTTGTAAGACTAGTATGAATACGTCGTACGGATAAATCTAGTTACATAGATGAAGCTCCGTATTCACTTTATTCACATGTCTAATTATTCCTTACTATTTCGTTCATAAATTAAGAGTTATCAATATCGTCATAATTGTAAAAAATCTTTTCGAATTGAAAAGCTTTCATGTTTTTTATTCATAACATGTAATTAGATGATAGTGGTGCAATATTTGATTACACGAAAACAAAAATATAAAAGAAATAATTTTAATATTAGAATCCATAGACATTATAATGTTAGAATTTCTGAACGAAAATAGGAGGAGTATTGTGTGCATTATGGTGAAATGTCACACACCGACAACAATTAAAAAATGTCGGAATCGTGTCAAGACGTTAATTGTCATGGAAATAATGAATTTGGACCAGATGAATCGCCCACCAAACTTATTGTCAATTACATTCCTGAAGTCATGACGCAGGATATGATGTTCTCGCTGTTTTCGACAATGGGCAAATTGGAAAGTTGCAAATTGATAGCCAACCGAGGCTATGGATTCGTCGAGTACACACGTCCGGAGGATGCAGTTAAGGCAAGGAAGGCTTTCAACGGCCTATTAATGCAGAATAAAACGTTGAAAGTGTCACACGCCCTTCTTAATCCAGAGTTAAAGCCTCCGTCGAAACCAGAAGCTGATTGGAACCTGTACGTATGTAACCTGCCCAACGAACTGACCTTGCAAGACTTACATGGACTATTTGCACAATTCGGTAAAATAGTTAATTCTCGCATAGCTGCGGGTATAGCGTTCGTGTTATATGAACACCAATATGAGGCGGAAAGGGCCATTCAAAATATTAATGGTACAACACCACCGGGCTTTTTACACCCATTAACTGTTAAGTATGCAAATAAAAGCAATCCAAATAAATATAAAAATATGAATAATAATTTTACTAAAAATCCATTGGCGAAGCCATTTCATTGGATTAATCATATGACTGCTCTCGGAGACCATAGCTCACAGAGTACATGGTCTATTTATATCTATAATATTGCCCCAGAGGTTGAGGAGTTGACCCTGTGGCAGCTTTTTGGTCCCTATGGTGCTATTGTTTCGGTTAAGATAATTAAGGACCACCAAACTAATAAGAGTAAAGGTTTTGGTTTTGTTACTATGAGAAATTATGACCAAGCTGCAATGGCAATACAAGCTTTGAACGGGTATGTTCTTCACGGTCAATCATTGTCTGTAAGTTTCAAGACTCAAAAGAGATAATGCTTATATGAAATTTCTAATAAACTTTACAATATGAATTCAGTAATAATATACAGAATACCTTTAAATAACATATACACATTAATACTATGAACTCACTAGGTAACAATTCATTTGTAACATGTTTCTCGATTTGTGTTGCATGTGCTCCAAAATTTGTAGTGTCTATGGTCATTACAGTATATTAGTTTTAAATTTCTATTGAGCCATATTATTTTGCCTAAAAGCCAAAATTTAAAACCCACCAATTGTGCAGATCAAATGAGAGTAGTCAAACACCATTGACTATATTGTGTTGTGTATGTCACATGTTGCCCATAAATTGTTTCTTAGAGATTGCATATCTTGAATAAATTGGAACATATGTCCCATAGGCACCTCACTATTTGTAAAGTGAAGTTAATTCTTGTTAAAATATTATTACTTTGAGCTATCAACATTGTTAAGTTTGTGAATAATAATTTATTCAGTTTGCGTTAAATATTTCAAGTTTACTAGAAGTTTAAGAAATAAATTGTTGAATGTTCAACGTCAAGTGAGCGGAATGCTTTCATTGTATTTAACTATTTTTTAAGTGTATCAAACCAAGAAAGTGCTTTTACAAGATCTTATTAATTGATAAGCTACTGAGATGTTTAATCAGCTAATAGTTTAGTTGTACACTTTTTATAACATGATGTCTATTTAGGTAGCAAACGAAATCTAGAATATATCATATTTATACATTTAGTATAAAATTTGCTGAATTAAAGTTCATTTTCACAATTTTAATAAGTATTTGTTTTTATTTTCCTATAATAATTTTAAGTTTAGTTATGTTATTTGTAGTTTTAAAGATTTTAAGTTGACATAGACAAGGTTATTATGGAAATGTGTATAATTTTCTGGGCAAAATAATGTATAACAATATTTTTTGATAAAGTAGCTCTTCTATTAATGCCCCTTTAAATTTAGTTTTTGTAATATTTTTTTTTATTGCTGAGAAACAGTAAGTGGCTGGCGGTCCACTTAAGTAAGTAGGCAGTTATCGTCACCTATGAATGTGCGACGCCTAGGGCCACTGCAAACACGCTACTGTCTTATAGAGATACAGGAACCTGAGTCACTAATGCCGGAACATAACACAAGCTATTATGGCGGCATACTTGTAGACCTAGTGTGGTCGTCATCTAGACGGGCTTGGAGCCCTAACACGTAGCATGGGTTGTTTTGTCGCCTTTTAGGACAGGCCTACGTTAATATTCTTACTCCGCCCACATGGGCGTACTCGACCACTAATACATATTAGTGGTCGGGTACTATCGATAGTGCCATCGGAATTGATTGATTGTGTATGCAATATGACGTAAAATGTTTTAGTATTTTTGAGTACAATAAAAATAAAAAAAACTAGAAAGTACTCAACGATTTAAAAACTGAACAAATTTTTACTTTTATTAATTAATTAAAAAAGTCAAATCCAATCATAAAGATTCATTTGTTCAACTTTTTATTGATCTTTTATTGATTTTGCATTTAACATGCTAGGTTAATTACAAAAACTCATTTACGAATGGGAAAATTGAGATTTGATTTGAAAAATTGAGTAATAGAACAAGTGTGTAAACCTTGTCTGATAGATGAAGTGAACGTCCATCCCTATAAGGGCGAGACTGCGAACGACAAATTTGAGTACGACGCGTAGATACTTCACTGGCTTAATAATTGGTAAGCGCGATTGGAACGGATCTCCAATAGATGTGAGTTGATATCCCACGCGTGGTACTCAATTTTTCCGTTCGTAAATGAGTTTTTTTTTTTGGAATTAATGTATCCAATAAAAACAAAAACTATCGATAGTATCTGACCATTACCATGTATGGAGAAAATTATACTCCTTTAAAAATAAGCTAAACATCATTTAACATTGGCCAAATGTACAAATTGTACCGTCCTCAACCAAAAGAAGTTAGTATACTTCTTACCGTCAAACGTGGTACCAGAATGAATAAATTGAATGCGGCTTCCTTTAATAGAAACCTAGGCTGGTACTTTGCTATGTGCAATAAACTTTTGAATGGATCTGGACATGACGAATACTTACAAACCTGAAAATGTGACAACCCTCAGCTACGTTTATACAAAGTAACCGAAATTCACCAATATAAATAATTGACTAAATGTATCTGCGTGGATAAGATTGAAAAGGATCCGAAAGCATGAGTAACACCTCAAGCATTTAAAGTTATTCATCCAGTACCGATAAATCGGCGATATTTCAGGTTTTCGACGTATTGAAGTCAGCGACATGAATTTGCCGCCCACCGTGTAGATATAATAGACAACCGTGTAGTCGCGGCCTAAGAAAATGGGCTGACCTTGCGGGGTTGTTTTGTACATAAAAATAATTTTTGTTATATACCAGAAGATTTGACGAGACTGCTGGTCTAGCACTGATCTTTTAGTAAGTACTCCTTCAGCAAGAGACCCTCATTCCTACAATTAGTATTCGTTGCACTTAGGCAGAAGGCAGATGTTGATGCTAACACGGTGCTGCTTACTGGAACCGGAACCTGGGTCACTTATGCCGAAACACCATAAGATTATGGTGGCAAATTTAGAGACCAAGGATAATTGCCATTCAGACGGGCTTGCAGCCCTACCACCTAGCTTGGGTTGTTTTGTCGCCTTTTAAGAAAGGCTGCTTCCGGTCGCAGCTTTCAGTATTCTTACTCCGTCCCTGCACGGAGAAGTCTTTTGACTCCGAAAGGAAAATACACGTTACAGAATATACTTTTGTAATCTAACAGGAATAAAAGTAATTTTGCCGCCTTTTACGATATCCTAGGAATGATCCTATTTTTTAATATAAGCCGTGATTAAAACCATAAGTGTTGGAATCTACCAAATCCATATGATATCGTCTTTTTCTATTAAACGTACTTAGATTTTTTTGAAACTGATGGAGTGTATAACATTATAATCTATATTACTGGCTATGAGAAGATATTAATATCTTCGTTATAAGTGATAATTTTAGACAAAAAGCAGATACGACATGAGAAGAACCTACTTTTACTTGTCTTTTACAATATTGCTTAGATCTTGTCTAAGATATTACTAACTAACAAATTTAAAAAGTCATCTATAATAATATACAGATAATAAAATTAATCACAGGACTCCAAACTAGCTACAGCCTGTATTTTGCATCGGTAAATATTGCAACAGAAAATATTCCAACTGAAGTAAATTCATAAAAAAACTACAAGTATTTTTTCAACGAACGCAAAACTTGGGGAAAGGATGATCTGTAAAAATTACATTCTATATCGCATATTCATAATGCTTATATGAATTACCACGTTCCGGTCTTATTTTCCCAATTAACTTTAATCATGCAATATCCGGACGGGTAAAGGTCTGGATCCACTGGATGTTTAAGTAACCTGTCATACTAAATAGTCTTACTAGCTGATCCGGCAAATTTTATTCCGGCATATAAAAAAATGGAACTTAATTACGTTCACCCCCTTCAAGTTTCATTTTCGCGACAAAAAGTAGCCTATGTCCTTCTCGAAGATCGAAACTATCTATACCGAAGTTCATCGAAACTGAAAACGTAGCGGACGGTTACTTTTACATTTTTATTACATACTAGCTGACCCGGCAAACTTCCCTTTTTTTAACTAAAATCAATAAAGAAAATACGAAGTATTAATTTGATTTTCTTTTCAACGAACATGATTTTGTATTTAATTTATTAACTTTCTTAAATTTTTACATACATTTTTACCAAAAAACATTTAACGTATGATATGTTTACTACAAAGTCACATCTAAGAATGTCACAGGTATAACATAAAAGGTGTAAGTTTAAGTAGAAAAGGCCTCATTATTATACTTTAAAACTTCAACATATTTTTAAAAGTCTTTTTCAACATACATCTCTTTTTTATATTACGCTAATTATAGCGATGTATGTAGTAACTGGTGTTAAATGACTAGTTGTCTAGGAATATTCTTGAATAGTTGCGAACGCGTATTGCAACTGATTGCGAAAGTAGTTATGATTGCGGCCTCAATAAAAAAAATAGTGTTCAAAATGTACGGCATAAGGTTGATAATAATAATTTTTATCTGTTTTCCATCCATCCCTTAAAATATCTGGAAATAACTGCCTTGTCTTTGCTATCACCCACTATATTAATTCGCGCTAAATGTTTTAAATTACCATCAGTGAGAGTTAAAAAACACATACCTCGACTACTAAACATTCATATTATTTTCCTGGACAAACTATAACAAAAATACGTAGTGTGTAAACGCATACAATAGTCTGTTTGCAGACATCGACATATTCTATCTCAAGTTAGATATATATAAAAAAGCATTATTTGGAAGTTAGTTTTTGGCCTATCAAAATATAAGGTATTATTTTAATTAATATTTTTTTTAACGTCAGCATTCTTTTTTATGTATAATTTAAGTGCTGTAATTGTTTTGGTTAATGTAAAAATGTATGTTTATTTCTATTTTACTGTCTGTTTCCCAAGTAAATAAAATAGCACGGTCACCGTACGGTATAGTGTATATACTCCCTAATACGTCGTGACGTCCACCGCAATGGCAGGCGCATGCTCAATTTCGCCCGTTTAACATGATCAATAGAAACTTGCCGTGTGTCACGCAATTCGAAACGCTTTTTCTCAACATCGCTTCTAGAACAAAGTACAGTTTTGACGGCGTTTACTGGTTATTTTAGTATTAGAGTAGTATCGGCCGTGGCGGACGGCGAGGGTGCTGCAGTGGCGGGAGGCGCCGGCCTCGCCGTGAGTAGCAAGGTATGAAAAGGGCATGAAATAAAACTGTAATATTGTTAGAGAAAAAAGTCGCTAGTGTCCTTTATTGTGTAATATTACAAAATATTCTGACCCCTACTACAATTTATATAGCAATTTTAAGTAGAGCTCTATATATAATTAAGATTTTTTTTATCAATTGGAATAATACAAACATGTTTAATGTTTGATGATTAATGCTTTTTAGTTTAATATTATGCTACTTTGAAAGATGAATTATAGAAGACAAAAATTAGAACTAAGTACATATATTAGTTGACCTTATACTTATTGAAATAATTATTTTGGACCATATTTTATATCTTCGTTGAAACTCGTTACAATTGGTTATCAGAACGACATTGAATAGTGCTGTTATATCAGGTTTACCCTAGCCCGGGGGTGGCGCGCGGCGTGTGGGCGCTGCCGCAGCCGCCCCCCTGCACCATGGCGGCCGAGGAGGCGCTGCCACCCTGCTCGCCCATCTCTCCTGACGCCCCAGCGGCACCTCCAAGGACCATCACCAATGTTTACCACCAGTCTGATCTACATCAACTTATATTTGAAGCCGTGCGGTCGGGGTAAAGCTTGAATCTCTTTAGTGTAGCTAATATAGACACCATAGACATAACATAGTTTTTTTTATTGCTGGAGTTCAGCTGATAGGAAATCTGCTCACCCGATAGCAGATGATTAACGTCACCTATTCGTTTGTGTTTGCAACACCAGAGGCATTACCAACGCATTGCCTGTCTCGAAGAAATTTTATAATGCCTTTTTGAAAAACGTCATATCGTACTACGATGGGAAAGCCTCATTTTGATTCCGGAGTGTACTTAGCATGAACGTTCTTGAGAACAGTTATGTACAGGAAAGAGTGGCTCCAGAAAACATGAATAAACGCCTAGTCGATGGCGGCCAATGTGGCGCTTACTATGGGGGAATAGAGAATACGCTTACTATGGGTTCAGGAAAGCAAACTGATTTAGGAAGCTTTAAAATAAGCTCCATTCACAACAACTTCTGGCGGCAGAAGCTGCTGCTGCTTTGCACAGCTAACAAAACTTTGTTTTTGTTCAAAACTAACAATTGCATTGAACAACTAACGCATGTTCTTTCCGACATGCCCTGTATCTGGGACAAGGATGCTGAAGATATTACAACAAAATCTTCTAATAATGATAGACATAATAATTTTATGGTAAATTTTGTGTAAAATAATACGAAATATGACGACACAAGTCACTCATATATAATTTTTATTTTTTATGACTATTTGTTATTGGTCACAAGTAGGGTCACATGTTACTCACCTATAGAAGACAAATGACAATCTCAGCCGCGTAAGTTTTTAGCTTCATTAAGCGCTTTTTGGTTTTCTGATAACTTACATGTTTACTGTTTACAGAGAAGTATCTGAAATAGAGCGGCTTGTGGAGAAACTCGGCGTTGAAGTACTCAGTGCCCGGGATCAGCATGGCTATACCCCAGCGCATTGGGCTGCCCTTGACGGCAGCGTGGCTGTGATGCGATACCTAGTGGAGCGAGGAGCTCCCATAGATTTATCCTGTTTAGGAACACAGGTAAAAATATAAATAATCTGCATCTATCTATAAAATCCTTTAAGAAGTCAGGGGATCGCAGATCAATGACCATAAATTCTGCGACTGACGAGTTGCAGTGTTCGGGCTTTTAATTGGTATGCCGCCATTACCATCCTGGCTATCTTTTGCTAGCCAGTTTAGTATTCGCAAAGATAAGGTACAACTTTCCCCGGAATAGAAAAAAGACGTATTATTTTACGTCTACGTGCAAACACATCTTGTCTATGTCGCTAAGGCGATCTTTCAGCCTTAGATTTATCAAAAACTACAGCTTTCTCCGAGGACTCCTCTGCTGTAGAAGAAAAATTCTATTAGAAGAATTTGTACTGTCAGAAGGCATTTGTGCGTGTTATTTATTTTTCATATTTTACATGGCTGTGCCTAGTTGTGCCATAAGTATAAGAGAATTCAACTAAATTTCGTTTTTATAAGAGCGACTACTTCTTGAATAGTCAGGACTACATTTGATGTTGTGATTTTATTTACCTATTGAAAGAAATGTTCGTAATGTTTTACACAAATCTTACGTTTTTCGGACAGTAAATATATTAATTCTTACAGACATATTAACTCCAAATAACTCTTAACAGAGATTATCACCTAATTCATCATTCGCCTTCTTTACTTCAATGAAGATATTTTTTACAGACGCTTTACAACTATTTGACATCCCATTGCATCTATATAAATATACACCATATTTAGTTTATCTTAGGAGGTTATAGTTGAAATATTCTATTGAAATATTTTCAGGGTCCCCGTCCCATACATTGGGCATGTCGGAAAGGACATGCGTCAGTTGTCCAAGTGCTTCTGCAGTCAGGAGTTGCCGTCAATGCAGCTGATTTTAAAGGTTCGTTATTAAATCACAAGTGTATCTAAAGTATATTAACTAATTATATGTGAAATATGTTGTTATTATTTAATCTGTTCTCTTGACACTTAAAGATTTAGGACTATTGTCCACATACTTGTTCGTAACCTAGTAAATTATATATATTTTTCGGTCTCGGGAAAAACCCTATTACCCGTCAATAACCGGGCCGGGGCCCGGGGGGCCAAGGAATATGTGGGACTCCAGGAAAGATGGTTGGCCGCCGACTACCCATTAAAAATTCCCGCTGTTCTTTCGCCTACGCCCGGGCCCACAAATTTGTGGCCTGCCGATCTCGGGGCCCCGGCCGGCGCCAGCCCGCCCTTTGTGTTAAGGCGGGCCTCTTCTATGTTATTCGCGCCAGAGGGTCAGGCTTTCGTCCCCCAGGCACTTTCTTTTATCAGATCTAAGGAGTAGAGGGGGGCCGCGGAACAGCACGCGGCCCTCACCCTCGCGGCTATAGTGCGGGCGGTGGATCCTCCCGCCCGGTACCACTTTCTACAGCGGCTGGAGGTCATTGCACACCCTCCAGCACCCTCGACGTGGTCTGCGTTGGTGGGAGGGGAGTGTGGTGGTCAACTCCTTTGCGGACATGACTGCCTCGCAAAAGAAGGCGACAGCCGTCCATCCAGGATCGTTTCCAACCATGGGCAGAAGAGACAAGAGAAGACCAGGGCAGGGAGCGACAAGTCCACGCCGATTTGGGCGACAAGGGCGCGGCACTCTTAGTGCCACACAAGGCACACAGCGACAGTGTGGGTCACCGTGTCCTCCTCGTCACCCGCGCCACTTTGGTGGCACCCTGACCTCGTCTCCCGCCCTATGTGATACAGGTACCTCCCGAAGCAACCGTGCCCCGAGAGGACCTGCGTCAGGCGCAAGGTTAGGGCGCCGTGGCGCTTTCCCATCCATTCAACAGGACGGGCATCTCCGCCTCGATAGTGGCAAGGCCCGCGCTGGAGTGCGTGAGGCGCTCCTTCCACTCCTCCTTTATTCCTACTTTATCTCTACTTCACGAGGCGCGGGGCGAGAGCCGCGCTCGGCCGCATCCCGGCGCCACTGGTATAAAAGTGCCAGGACACGAGCCTCGAGGTCCCATGGTGGGGATCCAGCCAGAAATGAGACCGCTTCGAAGGACACCGTGCAGTATCCCTTTATCGTCCTGACGGTCAAGACGTACAGCGGCCTGCGTAGTAGCGCCGTCGTTTTAGCCGTCAGGCGATTCGCCCATATGGGGGCCCCGTAAAGCATTCATCGACAGCACAACCCCTCGAAAACCTAGTAAATTTTATATCTTAACAACTATTTATTATATCTTACCTTACTCTTTATCTTGTACCTGTATAAATTAATAGGTCTTTACCTATCAAATTGCCGTTCTGCAGTACTGGCCCATTTCAAATCAAAATAATTTTTGTTTGGCTAAGAATTCTAATTTCAAATTAATTTTATTTTAAAAACATGGAATTCTTTTTCCAAGAGTAGTCATTTGTTTATTGATTAGTGTTACATTTTCATCGCATTTCAATCTTTTTCGTCATCATGGATACGTTAAAAATTAGAGTAATTATGGAATATGAGTACAGTCGTGGCAGCAACGCGGCACAAGCGGCACGCAACATCAACGACGTTTACCACACGTTTACGGAGCTAACACTACAAACAAACGCACCACCTGTTATTGGTTTGCTCGTTTCCGTTCTGGGAATTTCGACCTGAAAAATGAACCTCGCGGACGTCCGAAGACTTTGGTCGACAATGACGAATTAAAGCCGATTGTGGAAGCTGATGATACACAATCTACGGCTGTTTCGACGTTAGCGTCAAAACAATATTGGTCCATTTGCGTTAAATTGGCAAGGTGAGAAAGCTTGACAAATGGGTGCCCCACGAACTCAATGATCGCCAGCGCGAAGTACGCGTCGAGATGTGCTTTGCACTGCTCAACAGACACATAAATGAAGGAATTTTGAACCGTATTGTTACCTGCGATGAAAAGTGGATTCTGTTTGATAACCGCAAGCGCTCAGCAAGTTGGTTGGATCCTGGTTCATCACCTAAACAATGCCCTAAACGAAAACTTACCTCTAGAAAAGTGATGGTCACTGTTTGGTGGTCTAGCGCCGGTGTGATTCATCACAGCTTCTTACCAAACGGGGTGAGCATTACTGCAAATGTGTACTGTGAAGAACTGAACACAATGATGGAGAAGCTGGCACATCTTCAACCAGCATTGGTCAATCGCTCGTCTCCGCTGCTCCTGCAAGACAACGCACGACCTCATACTGCACAGCAGACGGTCTTCAAGTTGCAAGAACTGGGGTTGGAAGTTCTCCGTCATTCGCCCTACTCATCAGACCTTGCGCCTACAGACTACTACTTTTTCCAGAATTTGGATAACTTCTCGGCAGGAAAAAAATTCAATACCCGAGAGGCAGTACAAAATGCCTTTGAAGAATTTGTTGCCTCCCATCCAGCTGATTTCTTTAAGAAGGGCATCAATAAACTGCCACTGCGTTGGCAAAGATGCATTGATTGCATGGGTGATTACTTCGATTAGTACAAATAAAAAATACATGAAAAAAAAATCGTTTAAATTTTTTCATACAAAACGGTAATTTTATAGGTAAAGGCCTAATATAATTAAAAAAAAAAAACTAAAAAATATTTTAATATAAAAATATAGGTAAATCACTTCAGTTAAAAATAATTATTATTAACATAAAATAGAACATTAAAAATACACAATTATTAAAAAGAAATATTTCTGAATTTCTTGAACAAAATTTTAAAAACAACTTTCTAAGATGATCTACAAAGAAGTACAGGTCGTCTCAAGAAAAGTTTACATATGTTAAGCTTACTGTGTGCATATCATAAATCCAAGAGTTTCATTCTTGGGAATGATTATTATAGCTAACATAAATAATATAAACTACAATCTTTCAGGTCTCACTCCCCTAATGACGGCATGTATGTATGGCAAGACTGCAATGGCGGCGTATCTTCTCGGAATGGGCGCTGCCACCAGACTGTCGGACATAAACGGAGACACCGCCCTGCATTGGGCTGCTTACAAGGGTCATGCAGATTTGGTCAGACTCCTAATTTATTCGGGAGTACCCCTGCACTGTACGGACAACTTTGGTTCAACGCCATTACATTTGGCTTGTTTATCTGGGAATTTAACTTGCGTTCGATTGTTATGTGAAAAGGTCAGTTTTTATTACAGATAAGGTTGATCCCCAGCTTGAATATAATTTCTTCTACGTTACATTTTCTGTTTATTCAATAGCGTAACAATAATATGAGCATTTGCGTTTCTTGAGTAAAAGAAATACATACAATAACTAGTTTCGGATTTTGTAGAAGCCATAAAATCTAAAGCCCCAGTTCAAAAAGAATCGACGGTGAGCTTCACCACTTCCAGTTTTGATTTCTAGGATCTATTCTTATTTAACTTTCGGGAATTTTGGAAAATAATGTGCTCTTATGAATTTGTAATAAATGACATCGTCATATATTATTTAAAATTACGTCCTTTTATTACAAGTCAAGTTTTATTGGTATTGCAAACATTCACAATAATATTTTGTGACCATTCACACAGCGTCATCTAGTCCCAAACTAAGTAGCACTTGTATTATGGGCCCTAGACAACTGATATACTACTTATATACTTTTTTTGTAAATAAATACATATTATACATAAACACCCAGACGCGAGACAGGAATCGAACCCATGACCTCCGCAAGCGTACCGAAGTGCGTTATCCGTTACGCCACCGAGGTCGTCTGCTTACTATTTATTATGTGTGTCGTCAGCCTCTCTGCCGGTTTGCAACAAAAAATAATTTAAATATAAAAACGTTTCATAAGACACAAACTGACACTACCTTATCACAATTTTTTAAAAGTACCCGCATCATCAAGTGACATCATAAGTTGCTTTTAGAAATAGCATTAATATTATTAAAGTTTTTATAATCACCTCGTGTACTATTTTATTGAGTGCTCAATTTTTTTTAGGTAAAGGCTGAATTAGAACCTCGCGATAAAAACGGCAAGACGCCATTAATGCTGGCACAGAGCCATAGACACGCGGAAGTCGTGAAACTGTTACAAAAAGAGATGAAACGCAAATCCCATTGGATGCCGCCCCTTTCCGAACTATGGGCCCTGCTATTCGGCGGCGCAGGGGACTCTAAAGGACCTCTGCTATTCTTCTTAATATCAGTACTGCTGTGGGGTTATCCAATGTACATCATACGTTGCATACCCTTAACCTGGAATACTCTCCGCTTCTCCCATTATTGTTTTTTGTATTGGAACGCAATTATGTGGATAAGTTGGGTCATAGCCAACCGGAGAGACCCCGGCTATATTCCGCAAAATTCCGAAACTTATTACAGAGCTATACGGCAGATTCCATATTATGATAAATGGAAGAAGAGGAATTTGATATTATCAAGATTATGCCATACTTGTCGATGTTTAAGACCCCTCAGGTAATAAAAATTAGAACTAGAACTTAATTGAACTTGAATATTGCAAAGAAATCTATTAAGAAATAAAAACAATTATAAATCTGATTTACGTCGCGTGGACCCGGCGCTGCAGAAGTATTAAGAAACACAACTCAGTTTTAACTTTCATAAAACCTATATGCCCATAGCATATCACTGATATTGCTGTATCATATACAGTAAACGCTAAGGACGCATCCGCCAGGATGCCCCATCGTTCACATAGGTGTTTACGCCAGGATAAAGACCTCCCCTGCAGAAGGGGTAGAAGATTCCAGAGCGGCATATGGGCATTGCACGAGAGTCCCACACTATCCCGCTACCCTAAGTGGCTGGGTGTCTGAAAAGTATTTCTTGGAGAAAAGACTATTTAAACTGGATGCGACTCTAGAAAGGATAACTGCTGGTGTTCGCAACTTATATATCGCATCCGGCTATAAAGAGTTCGTAATGATAGAGTAATCCAAAAATGTCTATTCGGTCTTAAAGTGAAAATCAAATTAACTGAAAGTTTAAATCGCTGTTATTTTAATACCTTCGTATCCGTGCAGGGGCGGAAAAAGAATACTAACCTCTGCAGCCGGGATCGGACTGTCGTAAAAGGCGACAAAACAACCCACCCTAGCTACGTGGTAGGGCCTCAAGCCCGTCTGGATGGCGACCACCTTTGGTCTTAAATATGCCGCCATAATAACCTTGTGTTGTGTTCCAGCATTAGTGACCCAAGTTCCTGTACCCTTGTGGGACAGCAACGTGTTCGCGATGCCACTGGCGTTGCAAACACCCATAGGCGACGGTAACTGTTAAAGTCTAAGTGGGCCGTCACTCTGTTTGCCTCCTTTGTGTGTACAACAGCAATAAAAAAATCATAGACAAATAAATTTATTTTTCAGAGCAAAGCATTGTAGAATTTGCAAACGGTGCGTCGCATACTTCGACCACCATTGCCCCTTCATCTACAACTGCGTCGGAGTTAGGAATCGAATGTGGTTCTTCCTTTTCGTGATGAGCGTTGCCATAAACTGTACCCTGTCGATTTATTTCGCCTGCTATTGCTTGTTGCTTGAAGGATTTGGCCTGCTTTACGTTCTGGGGTTGTTGGAAGCCATTACGTTTTGTGCACTTGGCTGGATCCTTACTTGCACCTCGGTAAGTGTCATGGCATTTATATACTTTTTATTAACTCTAATTTACGAGCATTATAACGTTATATCTTTCATAATATACTTATATAAATTACGTGTCACGTTGTTTGTCCGCTATGGACTCCTAAAGCACTGAACCGATTTTAATAAAATTATGCACACTGTGTGCAGTTTTATCCAACTTGAAAGATAGGATAGTTTATATCTCAATTTATAATCGCAATATTATTTTATTGCGAATGATTTGTTTTTATTTATTTGACAAAGTCGTAATTACAATTTGTATGACAGAACAACGTCTGCCAGGTCAACTAGTATTTATATAATAATTTTTCTCCAAGCAGGGACGGAGTATATTAATCTCTGCGGCCGGGGTCAACCTGTGGTAAAAGGGGATAAAACAGCTCTAGCTTCGTGGAGCCCCAAGTCTGTCTGGGTGGCAACCAGCCTCTGTCTTAAGTATGCCATAATAACCTTGTATTGTGTTCCGGCATTAGTGACCCAGATGCCTGTACCTCTATGTGACAGCAGCGTGTTCGTGGTACCCCTTGCGTCGCAAATATCTATAGACGACGAACTGCCTATTATTAAGTGGGCTGAACTGTTTTATAGCAATAAAAAATAACAATGTTAGATAATATTAATTCGTACTAGATTTGGAGGTCCTTCCTCTTTGTTAAAAATTTCTTTAGGTGAAATTGTTATTCTTATGTTATGATAATATTAAGTTTAATTTTGTTTTGTTTTAAGTTAAATTAGTTTGTTTGCAACATGTTTTCAGTTGCTCCAAAATAACGTGTACTGTTTACAATATGGAGGGTAGAAGGGGTACTTCTACTCTCCATACAGTTTACATACCGAGCATGCGCACTTTCTTATATTCACGATCCTATCAGACACAACAGCAATGTTCGGTCCTTTATTATCACACGGTATACTTACCTCGGATCTCTCTGTCACTCATTTCCGGACGCGTTGAAATTGAAATCTTTAAAATTTGTATACCCCTCTTAGAACCGAATTTTTTTCAGTCTACCCTATATCATCGTGTTCAGAATAAAACAGCGCTTATGCTGATACAACTTTTTTTCTATTATCAAATCTAGTGAAAGTAACTGTATTGACATACCTGTTTATACCTGTCTACTCAGTAGTTCGTCCAGGTAAATAATAGTCTACCCTACGTCTGCACGTTCTATACTTTAAGTCCAGTATAAAATGTTATTATTATCTTCATCATGCAACATTTTATGAAAAATCATATTTTAAAAAATAATTAAAAATATTCTGTCCAGGATTTTTGTTGTCTACCCATTTTCAATATATTTTCTAATATACGAAATTTATTATAAAATAAGTTTGATTCTATTATCAACCCGATGGGTGTCGATATAGGGTCGGATCTTCTACTATACTAAGTTATGGATGTTTGCGTTGCCAGGGGCACCGCTAACACGCTGCCATCCATGTAGAGAAGTTGGAGTCATTTATACCGGATCACCAGGTTGTCATGGCATCATAGATATTTAGCGACCAAGGGTGGTTGTTATCAAGACGGGCTTGAAGCCCTATCACCTAGCTAGGGTTGTTTTGTCGTCTTTTACCAGTATTCATACAACGCCCATGTACGGAGAAAAAATTTTGACAGTATTGTTTTAATTTCAGATACTACATGCTTGTATGAATTTAACCACAAATGAAATGTTCAACTATAAAAGATATCCATATTTACGTGACAAGAGAGGACGTTACCAGAACCCGTTTTCACGGGGACCCCTCATGAATTTGATAGAGTTCTTCGTATGTCTGCCCGACAAATGTGACGAGCAGGACATCTTTCATGAAGAAAATATATGATGTGAAGCGATTTGACAGAACGACCCAAGCGTGATACGAAAAAGCAGAAAAACCCCGATGTAAAAAATACATACTTGTAAGGAATAACATCGCAGCTGTAAATTTGTGTTTTTAGGCTATGAGGAACTTTAAATAAAAAACGTTTTTGTTATACTTTTCACCGAGTTAAAATCAAAACGCACATGTAAAAATATGTATGGACATATGACATATGTATATGTACGGGCCGCTGCCCATGAGTTTTGCTCATAACAAATTGCATAAGTCGTGCTATGTCATTTCCTAAAGTGACGGCCTAAGAGGCGACTAACGCACTTCGGTATGCTTGCTGAGGTCTGGCTTCTGTGTATAATATGTATTTATTAACAAAAAACAGATAGGTATATATTTAATTTATTAGTTGTCTAGTACCCTAAACAAGTACTATGCATGCAACTCACTTTGGGACTAGATGGCGCTATGTGAATTGTGCCAGCATATTTTTTTAAAGTGAGAAGAGTTTTGTCGCTATTAATCAATGGCGGCTTCTTTAAATTTTTGTTTATTTAAGTGGTAGCGGTAAAACAAAAACTATATTCTGTATTAATTATTTGCGATATACATAAGTCTCACAAAACACTTCATGATTCTACGCACCTGCAAATTTCTATATTGGATCTGGAAGGGAATTGTTTAGAAGGTCCTAAAGCAGACGTTTGCAGTTTGATCATAGCCTTTTGATCATGCTCAATGGACCACACGCTCCACTTCGAAGCTTGTGTATGCAAAATGAAACGTTTGGATGAATTTAAAGAAAAGGATCACAAATTGGATTACGTGACAGCGTTATTTTTACCTATTGGTAACTAAACACCGCCGCACCTGTATTTGTACACTTGAGCTAATATAAAAATGTTAACAAAGATTTGGCTTAGATATAAATAAAATTATTATCAGAATATGTATGTTTTACTAATTTTAACCATATACGTACCTACATAATTATCGGCGTTGTAAAATAAGTGAGTACGGCTGAGGTTAGATTGGCTGTAGATAGTATGCAAAATGGCAAGTCTGTAGGACTGGATGAAATACCTGTGGAAGTATGGAAGTTCTTGAAAGCAGATGGATGGAAGTGGCTGACTTTGTTCTTTAATAAGTTGTTGCAAGACGAGGCGATCCCTGATGAACGGTGCAACAGTACGCTAGTGCCCATTTTTAAGAACAAAGGGGATGTACAAGTTTGTAACAATTATAGAGGAATAAAGCTCATGTCGCACAGCATGAAGATTTGGGGAAAAGTAATAGCTAGGCGACTACGAGAGGAGAGCGAATTAAGGGAGAACCAATTTGGTTTCATGCCCGGACGAGGAACTACGGATGCTATATTCGCACTTCACCAACTGTGCGAGAAATACAGAAGTGCACATATGAACCTGCACATGGTATTCGTTGACCTCGAAAAAGCATATGATCGGGTTCCTAGAGAGGTTTTGTGGTGGGCTATGAAAGCAAAAGGAGTGTGTACGAGGTGTGAAGTACTTGCATCTTATTCGTGCGATGTACGATAAGGGCCTACGCAGACCGGGACGGTATGGCAAAGGATTTTGCCGTCAATCAGCGCACATTAGCCGCTTAGATACCGCGGCATTCCAGCGCTTTGCCACGGTGCGACAAAGCACGCCTCGGCAGCTCTTGCTGCCCGATACACTTTTAGTCTTCAGTTGCGTTTGATCAAGTCAAAACGAGCGCCGGAGGCCTTGGCATACTACCCGCAGTACGCCACGGCATCCCACCGCGGGAGCCTGTGGCGCCTTTAAATGCCGTGCAATGAAATCCCTTTCGATGTCACGGCATCATTTTAAAGCATAGCAAATTTATGTAGTATTTCTATACCGATAGGTTTAAATGTCCATTATTAAAAAATTAAATCCCTTGCCATGCCGTCCCGGTCTGCGTAGGCCCTAAGGCAATTACATACGTCCGGTCCCTAGCTGGCGTCACAGACAAGTTCAATGTTGCGGCGTATTTGAAGATAGCTCGAAAATGTGCGAAATGAATACATAAGTGACGATAACCTAAGTTACCTCAATACCCCCCCCCCCCCCCCCGGCCACATGGTTATGGTCTTTTACTGCCAATATGAAGAGTAGGTATTATAAATAAAACACTAATAATAAACTTATTCGAGTGTAATTTATTATTCGAACAACGCCAATTATATTATTAGAAATGAAATGTAAGGACAATCGACACAGATCGAAATATTTTCGAACAATAATTAAAGAACGAGATAATTTTGAATAACATAGAACGTAACTTATTTCAAAGACAAGATGTCGTTCTAGATTCACTATGGTGTGTTAAATCAACAAAAATGCAAATTTTCCACACATTTTTGTTCCAATTCTTAATTATAGTTACCCACCTAAGTATCACAAACATTCTTTATCAGTCACATAAATAATAACTAAATATAAGCTTAGCCAGGCCATTACTTAGTAAGGTTCAACAAAGTTACACTGAAAAGTTTACTGTAATACCAACATTTAAATTGAGAAAATTACTAAACGTTTCATAAAGCTCTCATACAAAACATACCAATTTTTGGATTTCTTTTAGTAAAGTTACAAATATTCAAATTTTATAAAAAAAAATTAATTTTAATATAAAAGGTAAAATAAATAAAATTTAAAGAATTACGGTTAATTTTTTAGTTATATTTTTATGTAAATTACACTTTAATTACATTAGCGGAATACATAAAATATTGGGTAGTCGCGATAAAAATCATGATTAATCGAACACTATGCTCTTGTTTAAACTTGGAATAAATTTCACCGAGATGTCATCCCATATCGCAACGGATTGCGATAGTACGAATATTCATTGAGTCCCTTTATTTGGCTTCAACATATCAAAGGGGCAATTACGGACACTTGTAGTGATCATCTACTTTATACAAAATTATATAAAATTGTAACCCATGTTAATTTTGCACAATTTAAGAGCCCATTATGACCCAATTTATAATAAAAATACTATTTTTTTAAATTGATTAGGCGGTTTCTCTAATCTCAACTAAAGTTAACCATGACACCCCATTGGAATCGCCTTTAATTTCTTTAAAGAATAATTTTAAAAATCTATCAATCTATTTGGACCTCCAAGAAGAACAACACAGGCTATTTTTTTTTAATAGAAGAAACATTTTTGAAGGAAAATTTTTAAATTCAACTAATTTATAATATTTCAGAATAATTTTATTTTTTTGTATGGCATAGACTAAGTAATGGCCAATTTATAACTTTTATTGAAATAATCAAGTTCAACCATTTCATTACAGATCACAGTAGGATCTCGTTTACAACTAATTGAAACTAACTTCACTGGGTACTTTAAATGCACACAGAGCAAACCTATTTGCATTTTGTTGAATTTTAATAAATAGGAACTATATCCGTGCATGGCATTACATAATTTTGTTTTATAAATATATTTCCTATGAACGGCGAATTATTTTATTGAGAGTTATAAAAACTTCCAGAACATTTGTTATTTTTACGATTTAAATTGAAGAGCTTTAGCGGCATCCTAGTCCCCCCAACCCATAGCTGATGGGACCCATCCCCTGTGCGTGTAACCCTGCTTTGATAGAGATCATAATCTCTTCGGAGACAGTTTTCATGTCGTAAGCCCAGCCGATTTTAGCGAAGAAATTGGTGAAACTCGTAGTAAAATTTAATTAATTATCTTTTAAGTTTTTAAGCAAACTGTAAATAGTTTTCTAAAAGTAGTCTCGCCATGCACGGGCTAAAAAATATATAAATTGATACCAAAAGTATTGGTATAATACGCACTTAGGCTTGCAAAGATATTTCGGAAAACCGATAAATATCGATATTTATCAAAAATAAACAATACGCTGGTATCGATATCGACGATACGTATGATAAAACGATATTTTTAAATATTTTGCATCCCTAAATATATTCGCCAAACGTTTGATAAAACTAAAATTACATCAGATTAAAAAAAGAAAAAAACTATCGGTGAATGAGCCTACTAGACCGACATGTCGACTTAGTTCGATATATATCAATATTTTTGAAAATCTTGCATCCTATACGCACTTTGGTTAAGCATTACATGGTAATGTTAGCAATTCCTTTATTAGGCAAAATAAATATATTTAAGTGGATAACAATACTGATGATCTTACGCTATCACAATGAGCACATATATCTAGTTATATAAATTGCTTAGTAAGCGTGATTCTTATTAATAAATAGATAGAAAAAAATGGAAGTAGATAATCATATATTATATCCTACATAATTTTTGCGGAACAATAGCTTTTGTAACTAACGCCTGTAATTAAAAAAGCACTTTTGTTTATGACACAAAAATTATCTAACTCTGTGGTTAGATAATATATATAATTCGATCAAGAATTATTTGAAAAATAGAGAAAGCGAGGATCACTGAACATTTAGCCTTGTTTTTCTAATCCAGGTAAATGTCAAATTGTTTTTTTTTTTAATTTTGATCAATACCCATATATGTATATAATTATTTTTTGTTGATATTATACTACTTTTAACTACGTGAAACATTAAATTATAAGAATACTAACAACACTCATGTATTAAATATGTTTGATATTCTATATATTTGAAATTTTATCATGAAAAATATTTTATATTAAGTGTTGCACACAAGAGAAATCGTATTATAATGATATAATTACAATCTACTGTGCACTTAATATATCGTGTAGGAAAGTATGCATAATTAAGCAATTATTTGTGTTCGTTATAAAAAAAATTGATAAATTAGTATTGATATTTCTTTAAGTTATATTCAAGCACCTCTATTAAAAAAGAAATAAAGTCTATTTTACAGCCACCAGTTATTGCATAACAAATGTTTTAGCTTATAGACAACTTGTATTCATTTTGTACTATGGGCACGGTATATCTAAATAAAAAAATCAGATTAATAATTTATGGAACTCAATTTAAGACTTTAAGTCTGTATATTACATAAATACATTAACAAAAATATTCAGCTATATAATACATACATTTTAATCAACTACCCACAATTAGAAAATAATTGGTGACTGAGCTGAATACCTTCTTTACATTGAAGAACAAGGAAAAATAGAATTACTCCCCTATTTAATCATCTTTGGGATTAATGCGGATAGCAGCGTTAATTTCCTCCTTGGAGTGGTCCTTATCCCCCCAGCCCCATAGGTGATGGGAACCATCCCCTGTACGTGTAACCCTGCTTTGTATGATCTCTTCGGATACAGTTTTCATGTCGTAAGCCCAGCCGATTTTAGCGAAGAAATTGATGAAGTTCGTGGTGAAATTCAACCTGTTGTTACCCAACTCTGCTGTCTTGTAGTCCCAGGGGAAGGTGTGGTGGTAGTTGTGGAAACCTTCACCGAGGGCGAAAAGGGCCACCGAAAGGTTTTCCGACGGTTTGATATTTTTATCGTATGGTTTGTCGCCCCACTTGTGGGCAGCGGAGTTCACCAGCCAAGTGACGTTCAGAATCACCGTATAACGGAAGAGTGCAGCCACGAAGAACGCGTTCGACCATGTTTCGTTCCAGAAGTACACTGGTATTACAGTGGGGAGAATGAAACAGCCCAAAGGCATAAGCATCAGGTAGTACCTGTAAATAACAAAACACTTGAGTTGCCTATTACTTTATTCTTTACTTAGCCAGTTATTTTTGCTGTCCAAATACTGTCACAAGACAAAAGGGTTAAAAAAGTTAAGATTCATAAACATTCCATTAGGATGGCTATACGATACGGTCTGCTTTAAGCACTGTTGTAACAGTCTTTCTGCTCAATTCCGATTGAAGAGCCATCAACTGCTTACGTTCTGACGATTCACATTTTGGTAACTCAGGATTCTAATGGAACGATGTCAACCACTTTTTTCCTATCATTCATCATACCTTTTGACGGTACAGTAAACAAACAGCAAGATATTTCGGTGAATAGCCGCAACGATACAATACAATTACTGCAACGCGTATAGCAATTCGTCGCCTGGGGTGCTAGATCCAGAGTGGACCCTCGCAAGGAGTAAAATAATCCCACACATGTAAAGGAATAGAGGTTTCCTCCACCTCCACCTCCACCGGGTCCCGGCAGGAGATATGCATGCCAATGTATTGACTACCAGGGATGCCGAAGACCGTGCGAAAAAGTTGGAAAGCGGACCCCGGGTACCGAAGCGAAAGTCTAGGTTGCAACCGGGATTTGATGCTGATATGATGATCTCGAGTCGCGTAGTGTTTGAGATCCTTTTTGAGCGTTCACAACATTTAATGAAAATGTACAATGCAATTTTATCACATTACTACTATTTGAAAAATATTCGAAAATTGAACACGTTACATATAAGAAATAATTAATTTTTAGTTACGTGATAGTGCGAGTGCCAATAATGTTATTAAAAAAATTAAGGAGTATTAAGAAATTTCAATTTTAAAATAATTTATAAAATATTTACATAATTTCAAATTACCTAAAAATTAAAAAATATACATATATATGTTTATTTATAATAATAATCCAATATAATAAAATGTGAAAAGGAAAAATAATTATATGAAATTAAAATTTTGATAATTAATATAAATTAGAAGAATTTTAATAAAGTTATAATTTTTCAAGTTTATTTTCAAGGTTTTTATAGGTAAGGTTTTTTTTTCCAAAATCAATATTGTAACGTGAAAATACAAAATGCATAAATCAATTACATATTATTGTAAAAAACAATTGAAAGAAAGAAAACTTTTATTTGGCACACATAAAATACACAAACAATGACATAAAAAATTGCGTGTATATTCTGGGGAATCCCGGGATTGGTGCGATTTTATCTGAGCAAATGCTCAAATTTACCAGCAGATAATAAATTCTAAGGAATTACTGAAGCTATTACTGTTTAAAAAACTAACTAGGCTTCTAAGTAGAATTCCAGTAGTGTGAATTCCACGTAAGCCACAAGCACGGCTAGTTTGTATTTAAAAATGACTAAGAACCCCTCCTTAGCAATAAAAAAAAACTATACTCACTTCTTCTGAAACCTGAGTATGGGATCGGCGTAGAGGTCGCTGATGTCGAGCCCTTTCCCCTTCTTCTTGAGCTCGGGGTGCTTGCGCACGAGCAGCCATCCGATGTGCGAGAAGAAGAAGCCGCGGGTCGCGTTGTGCGGGTCGGCGTCAGTCTCTGAGTACTTGTGGTGCATGCGGTGATCTCGCGCCCAATCTATCGCCGAATCCTACAAAAAATATATATATTAAGACTAATATCTAATTTATCCCGCCAGCATAAGTCCCATCCATTGGTTCCAATAAGGAAGTTATGATTAAACATATGAAACTGCATCATTATATTAAACATCGGATATATGTATATCCATACTAATATTATCTGTTACGTTTTCACGCCTTTTTTTTTTTGGTCTCGGGGAAAAACCTCTCTTGACGGGTTCCCCCGGCCCGGGGGGACCGAGGGATATGTGGGACTCCGGGAAAGATGATTGGCCATCCGACTACCCACTAAAAACCCCGCTGTTCTCCTATCGCCTACGCCCGGGCCCACGGATATATGGCCTGCCGATCTCGTGGCCCGAGCCGGCGCCGGCCCGCCCTTTGTCTTGCGGCGGGCCCCTTCTAAAGTGTTGGCGCCAGGGGGTCAGGGTTTCGTCCCCCCGGCGCTCTCCTAGCAACTCTAGGAGTTGAGGGGGGCCGCGGAACAGCACGCAGCCCTCACCCTCGCGTACGTTTTCACGCCTAAGCAACTGCAAATTTTGATGAATTTCGGTAAAGCAATAGTTTTGACTTTATATCAGGACAAAGACTACTTTTTTTTAATTTATATGGCAGAATAACGTTTGCCGGGTCAGCTAGTATAACTGCATTATCGTCGGCATTATTATCAAAATGCGTAACTCCATTTGGAGAAACTTTACAGGAGCAAATAAAAACTTTGTTTTTTTGCTATGCACGGGAATTATTTTACTTAAAACACTGTCACCCATTACAAAGTAGCCATATTTTTGTAAAGCAAACGAATTAATATAATAGATAGGCTTCAAAATACTTCACTAGCAAACTACTTACTTAAATTTAAAAGTCTTATTTCGGTACTTTATGGGGTTACGCATTCTGATAATTAAACCGACGATATATGTATTAAATAACATATGGTACTATATTAGAAACTAATTATTGAGAATTTATTTACATAGAAATTCCCAATATATACTCCAATACACTGGGAATATACAATGGGATACACTGCTCATAGGCTATGTCCTATATTCTAGCGCCTATACCTAGCCTGTGAGCTATTATCAGAGTGGACAAAAATAAGCTGCCTTCAAGTTGTAAATTGAAATATCCTGCTATTATCCTGAACATAACTAGAGCCCCAATCAATTCTGTTAGGGGATATCGACAGACAGCCAAATGGGCTACCCGATAGTAGGGGGTCCGTCGCCTGTAGACGTTTGCAACACCAGAGGCATTGCTAACGCGCCGCCGGCTTCAAACGGGAACTGGAAACCGGTTTACTAATGCCGGAACAATATAAGGTCATTACGAAGCATAAGACACACAACATACACATACAAAGTTGTATTAATCTATACAAATAAATAAAATTGGAGGGTCTGTTTATAATATAAAAATAACCACTTTTTACTAAGTGCATTCAGACGTATACACGGTACATTATACTAAAACAACATTTTTTACAATTTTTGTCTGTCTGTCTGTTTGTTCTGGCTAATCTCTGAAATGGCTGCACCGATTTTGACGGGATTTTCACTGGCAGATAGCTGATGTAACAAGGAGTAACTCAGGAACTTAGGCTATTTTTATTTTAGAAAAAAAAAATAGTTTTTGTTAAAAATTATCAGTTACGGAAATTTTAAAATCCAATTTAAGTTGACCTCAGATTTATATCATCAATCATATGAAATAGGATTAAGAATCATATGAATTAGCTTAGGCTGGATTTTGTACGGCATGGCGTAACAGTTGCATTCGATAACACTGACTGTTTGCATATTTTATTTATTTATATTTTAGGGTTTATAGTGTTTGTAATCCAAAATAAACCATAACATTTATCCAAAAAATGCGCGGACGGAGTCGCGGGCACAGCTAGTTTCAATAATAATCCAAAAAATCTAAAGAGGAGAAAACACTCTTTGATTTTATACTTTAAATATCCGCCAGTGGATTATCGCTCGGTAAACATTAGTAGATAAACCGAGCGGAAAATCCGACGCATTATTTAACTTGGCACGTAGGCAAAGCCTTCAATAGCACAATGTAACAAAGGGAAGGAAAAACAAAGTCAATTGCAATATATTCCTATAGCCATATCAATATGTTATATACATTATCAAAGGCATAAATGTAATCTGTGTATTAAGAAATGAATACAAGTCAGCCAGGCTGACGGCCCACTTATTAGTGAGAGAGTTACCGTCGCCTATGGACGTTTGCGACGCTAGGGACACTGCGAACACGCTGCTATAGGAATAGAGATACTGGAAACTGGGTGAATAATGCCGGAACACAACACAAGGTTATTATGGTGGCATACTTATAGGTATACTGGTCTATACCAGGGGTGGCTACCATCCAAATGGATGATGTAGTCCCGTCAAAATAGACAAAAAAAGTTAGAACTTAACCGAAATTCGCATAGAGCTAAAATTTGGTAGAGACGTTAAATATATTATTACAAATGAAAGGTCAAAAATCTCCTTCGGTCGCTACATCTGCATTTTTTTTCCAAGTTGAAACATTAAAAATTCTGTTTTTTTTTTTCATTTTTCTCAGATCCATAAAATTTTATCATAAAGATTGGTCAGACAAAAGTTGTAGATCATACAATTCTCTACAAAAATTGTTTGCACTTACAGGCAATCAGCTACTGTTCAGTGGTATTACACTTACAGAACCATTTTAGAGATTATAGATTGCCGGGTTCGAATCCCACGATAACATGCACCACTCAGGTAGTTTGTATCACCTAATGTACATATTATAATATTTTTTTTATGGCAGTAGAACAGCAGACAGGCTGACGGCCCGCTTAGAATTTAACAATTACCGTCGCCTATGGGTGTTTGCAACGCCAATGGCATCGCGAACACGCTGCTGTTCCATAAGGGTACAGGAACTTGGATCATTAATGCCGGAACACAACGCAAGGTTATTATGGCGGCAAACTTAAGACCAAAGGTACCACGTAGCTAGGATGGGTTATTTTGTCGCCCTTTACGACAGGCCGACCCCGGCCGCAGAGGTTAGTATTCATTCTCCGCCCCTACACGAATAAATTATCATGTAATTACCATGTGAAGGAAAACATCGTGAGGAAACCTGCATACCGATATTACACCGGTATGTGTAACCCGCCAATCCGCCTTGGACAACCGTGGCGGCTATGCTGTCTGTCTCCTTTATGGAGAGGCTCGAATCCAGAAGTAAGACGCTGAGTAGTTATTTTTATATACTGTTCGGCAGTTTTTCCTGCCCAGAAGAAATATTAACACATTACCTCATACTGACATAGAAGATGTAGAAGCCTGCATACAGCATGCCTTTGCCCAAGAATGATGTATTCTGTTAATTCCATTTACAGTAAACGGTTCATGCCCTGCGCTAATCTTGTTGAGAGGAAGATATTATTAACACTTTATAAAACCCCACAATGACTGTGGGATGTTACCTGGAAAGCCAGAGTGTTGAAGACGACCAAAATGAGTCTTAGCGGCCATTTTGCTTTGTACGATTTGTGCGCCCACAGTCTATGGGCGCCAGCAGTAATGCCGAGTCCCGACATTACATATAGTATGTATGCTGAAACAAAATATATTATTATTTACTCAAAATCACACCTTAATATATCGATAGTAGGTAAAATAAAAGGATCCATTTTATACATTTTTTTTGCAAAATAAGGTTTCAGAATATTATTTCACATAATACTAATAATATATTTAGTTAATTATAATAATTATATTTAGTTTTATATTAAAACACTTAACTCTAATGAAACAATGTCTTATTCTAGCTTCTTGTGCCTTCTTGGTCAAGTGTTGTTTTTATCTGCGGCCGGGGTCGGCTTGTCGTAAAAGGCGACAAAACAACGCACCCTAGCTACGTGGTAGGGCCCCAAGCCCGTCTGGGTGGCGACCACCTCTGGTCTTAAGTATGCCACCATAATGACTGTGTTGTGTTTCGGCATTAGTGACCCAAGTTCCCGCACTCTTATGGGGCAGCAGCGTGTTTGCGATGACACAGGCGTTGCAAACACCCATAGGTGACGGTCACTGCTAAATTCTAAGTGGGCCGTCAGTCTGCCTGCTGTCCTACAGCTAGAAAATCCCATTATTAGGTGAGATTTTTTTCGTAATTAGATATTGACTAATTAAATCTACATAATATGATTAGGTATAATTATACCAATCATATTAACAGAAAGTGAGCGCTTTTTAGGATTCTTAGGTCGACTTACTAATAATATGTATTATATAATATACATCTATCTATATAAAAGAAAAATAGGGTTCGTTTTACACATTATCACTTCAAAACTACTGAACATATCAGGATGGGACTGCAAGTATTCGACGTGAAGTCGACCCCGGCCGCTTAGGTCAGTATTTTTTCTCCGCCCTTGCAGGGATAATTTTTTTTTCAGATTTTTATCAGATTCAAATTCAGACATTAGGAATGGATATTTTAAGATCCAGACACAATAGTGAGACACTTACCAAAAATATCTGTCTGCCATTTCGCGCAGAACAAAAATAAATAGCCTCCATATATAGATGCAAGATGAAGATACGCAAACAATATGATGTTACGCCAAACTAGTTTCTTTGGGTAGTTGTCTGCCTGTTGTACAGGTGTAGTGGGGAGGGCCATGTCTGGGGTAGCGGCATCAGACTCAAATAGGACCCCATTCACATCCGCTTCTTTCGGAGCCATGTTGTCTTTTTGAAGCCTATAAACAAAACATTGCTTTGAATTTCTGCCAGTCCACCTAATTTACATGGGTTATGCAGATTGCTATATACAGGCCAATAGGAAGAAACAGTCTCCTTTTTACTAGATTTAGACAGAATGTTAAATACTTCATTTAGTTCAAAGAACTGTTTTAATATATCTTAACATAGCCCAGTAGCTAAATTAATGAATAAAATAATAAAATTATTAATAACCATATACAATTTAGGTATCTTTATTGCCCAAAAAAATTGATCTATTATTTTAATTATTACAACAATAAATCACAAATACATAAATGCAGTTTTAATTTTTAATTAAAAGTAAGATATATACAATTTGTAAGAACAATACAGCAATGGTAAGTGAAACAACACATAAGATTTCATGACTTATTATTGAACTTATTCTTTAGTAAAAAACAAACTAAATTCACAAATATTTAGTGATCCGATGTCAAATCTGATAACGTCTTTACAATGATGCATAAAAATGTAATAGATTTATTAATTTTACAATTTTAAATGTGCAATTATCTAAATATTATGTATAGGATGAAATTATATGCAACAATTTCTAACAATTCAAAATGTACCTTTCGGAACAATTTTCTATTTCACTGCTGAAATCCATAGCGAGACTACGAAAATAACGAAAACAAACAATTTCGAAATTACATAAATACTGCCCAAATTTTACACAAATTATGCCCTTTGCGTGATTTTTTTTAATTTTTCAGACAAACGACCGATACGTATCCATCAAAATTTTCGCAATCTTTCACACTTGACAATGACATTGAACGGGACTGGACTGACCGACTGAGGTAGGAGGTAGGTATTCGCTGGGTGCCGGGTTGATATAAGTAGTGATGTAAAAAGAATAATTATGTATGTATTTATTTTTTATTTATGCAGTATTTTTTTTCTAAAGTATCAATGTTTTCTATCGATATTTTTTGGACAAGATATATCGATACCCGATAATAAAAAACTAAAACTATCGACGTTTTTATTATCGAGTATCGATGTATCTTGTCAAAAAATATCGATAGAAAACATCGATACTTAAGAAAAAAACATCGATAGTTGAAATATCGATAGGTATCGCCATCCCTACCGCACGTGCGACCTGTAATATGTATATATGTATACATAGGTGTACATTGAAAAAGTGTATCTTGAATTAATATCAAAGAAAACACTTGAATTAATATCAAGGAAAATAATTACTGCATAAATAAAAAATAAATAAATAATTATAATTGCTTAAGTTGATTAAAATGTTTTCCAATATCGCCCATCCCTACGTACAGTTAAGTTTTTATACATACACGTTAAGCGAACGCTCGACCGAGCTACATGGTAGGCGGAGTGAGGGGTGTTAGGTTTTATTTTCGTTACTGAATTTCTTGATTCGGTCGCCGCGCTCCAAAGTCCGCGATAAAAGCTATGCAATAGCTTAAAAAGGTCAATATTATTATCGATAACCTTCTATTACATTAAAGCGCGAATGCAAAGAGCTTTCGTAATAAAAGAAATATTGCTAAAGGAACCCATGGATCCATTCCATCATATACCGGTGCACGATATTTAATTAAATATTTTCTAAACGAACTTAGAAGAATTATGTTTTTTTATTACGAGCCGTTCATAAAATACGTTCGCATACAGGGGGAAGGGGGGGTCTTGCTGAGTGTGACAAGATGTGACAAAGGGGACGGGGGGTCTACGGCAACGTGACGTTCGCCGTTCATTATTTTATTATTTTTCGACTGAGCGTGGCGTGGCGTGACTCTAGCGGCATTGCGAATCGTCACTACTGGTTTCTTTGTTTAACCAATTCATAAATAAATAATCACTTCTTAGATAATATAAAATCCACTTCAGAGAGTAACGTTTCACGTACCCTACGCTCTCGATTCAGTAACATGAAAATAGGTAGGTACTGTTTCTCATGTATTTAATAGTATATTATTCCTTCATTCGCCACTTAGCAGTAAATTCATACAGACGCTTTTTTCATATTTCTCAATTTAATACTCTATAATACATTAATTACTTTATACTCTTTATTGCCGAAATTTGTAACTCTAAAGTATATTAGCACTTATAAAGTGTTATCCGGATAAAAAATCAACGAAAAATCCTTGGACTTCTGATTAATAGAAATATTATTTATATGTTCGTTATAAAATATATTTATTGATTTATTTAAATTTTATTATAATATCTAAATAAATATTTTTAATTCTCAAAATTTGTGGGGTCTTAATTTTTGACGAAATATTTCTAGGTGGGTCACAGAAAGTGTGACACAGCGTGACAATACGGTGGGGGGGGGGTCAAAAAAGCTGATTTTAGCGTGACGTATTTTATGAACGGCCCCTGTTGGTGAAAAAGTAAGCAATAATCGTGATCTATGGATGTTTGCGACACCAGGAGCACTCCTAACACTACCGTACACTTGAGGAGCTGGGGTTATTTATGCCTGAACACAAAACAAGGTTGTTATGGCGGTATATTTACAGACCAAAGGTGATTGCCATCCAGGCAGGCTTAGAGGCTTACTACCTAACTTGTATTTTGTCAATTTTTAAGGCCGCAGAAGTAAGTATATTTAGTCCACCCTTGTATATATGCATATATTAAACTGCAGTAATAAAAATGTGGATATAGGCGGTGTGTGGTAGCCAAGTTGTATTACACTCGGAAGAAGTTAGTTAGAAGTCAAGACATAATGGCACACACCGCTTAGTAAGTTATTCTCGCCTTTATCCGTGCAGGGGCGGAGAAAGAATACTAACCTCTGCGGCCGGGGTCGGCCTGTCGTAAAAGGCGACAAAACAACCCACCCTAGCTACGTGGTAGGGCCTCAAGCCCGTCTAGATGGCGACCACCTTTGGTATTAAGTATGCCGCCATAATAACCTTGTTTGTGTTCCGGCACTAATGATCTAAGTTCCTGTACCCTTATGGGACAGCAGCGTGTTCGCGATGTTACTGGCGTTGTATACACCCATAGGCGACGGTAACTGCTAAATTCTAAGCGGGCCACCAGCCTGTCTGCTGTCCTACAAAAAAATTATCTTAACATAAATTTTCAGGTATCGCAGGCGAAGGAAAATATCGTACGAACTCACCTAAACTTAGCTCACCTAGACTTGAACAAGCGTGAGCGGGTACACCTAAAAAGCCCTAAACTAACTAACAACGGGATTTTATAGGCTGGAACTATAAATAATCAATATATTACCCGCAGTGTCGGATTAAGCAAGCGCGGGGCCCGTAGCAAATATTTTGAAAGGACCCCGCACCTGGGCGCAAGTGTGCTTCCATACCTCAAACTATAGCACCAACGTAAAAACTACATCACCAATGCACTTGTCGCCGATGGCTCAAGCGAGCTGGGCTGGGACGTGACTCCATCAAGTAGCCACCACCTGATTCGGCGATGGAAGCGCTTAACACGTTTGTCTTTGGGCTTCACGCAGAGGTCCATAACATGAAGACGGTTTTGTACATTGACAGTCTCGCCGGATATGATCTTGCAGTTGGCTACTTTGCTGATGTGGTGTCTCCAGTCTACAGGAGAATTTGAGTCGGTCCGCAGCCCGATAATGTACTCTAGCTCATTATCGGGCCGACTCAACTTGTAACATGTGCTTTTATCGTATGAAATTCTATTTTATTTTCGCCAAGGAAATAATAGGGTTTACCGATTGTATGATGTAGATTAATTCAATCAACTGTGCAACTATTACAAACATCTATCAACTTGTTGATATCTGATTTTCCAACTTTATTACACTGTCTCTCTTATCTATAAATCTATTTGTCTTAAGAATTGAAAAATAAATTTCTAAGTAATGGTGCAATTTATTGTTATAAATCTCTTCATAAATAAAAATTATCATTTCTCAGGATCTTGATTTGATTACCATATTTTCACAACATTCAAAAATTACTCAATTAAACTACAAATGCTAAAAGGTAATTGTATTTACTACTGATAATGTATTAACATTAATTTAAAATATATATCAATTTATAACAATAATTTATTTTTATTCATGTATTATCAGTTTCTGCGAAATACGCATTACACATTTGCTAATACGCATTTATGCATAAGATCACACTGTTTAGCGAGGTTCATATCACACCACAACACATGCGTCATTAGTGGAAAACCATTTGTGAAAATAAAGAGTACATAAAGGTTTAAATAACAGTCATTAATTTTATTCAGGGTTATTGGTAATTCGATGAATTTCCGTTAAGAGGTGATAGGAGTGACTATTTGCGATAATTTTAACCCCCATATGCATTATGCAAAAGTGAACCATTTTTGCGTTTTCATGTTTTTTTACCTTTTTTTTTTCAAAATATGTCAAAAATTTATTTAAAAAATTATCAATTTAAATCTCATTTTTTTCTTATGATTTATAAAAACGATTAAACACTGGTTATTTATTAATATTAAAACAACAATCGGTCCACATTTGAAAATGCGAGACGAAAAACAATATTATTTCAATATTTTTAATCTTAAGATTTACTTTCCATTAAAAAACCTTAAAAACAAAAGAAAATCTTATTGAAACTTGGCTTGCAGATTATTAAAAAAAACATGATTACTCAAAAATGGTCCACTTTTGCATAATGCTTTAAAATTATGGGGGTTAAATTTTCGCAAATAGTCACCCCTATCACCTCCTAACAGGAATACGTCGAATTACCAATAACCCTGTATACATTTTGTTACTTAATTAATTTTACTAGAATTATTCGTAGTATGAATATTATTTCATCACTTCTTCGCCATCTTCATCACCTTTACCCAAATAGTTAAACCCGATTAAAACAAGAAAGCTTGCGAAGAGGTAGACCCAGAAACTGCTGACTCGACGTCGTAAAGGGTGTTATGCATGCCGATGGGATGACTATCAAGAAGGGATGTCGAATGCGAAGCGGAGAAGAAAAAGTCAGAAAGCAGATCTCAGGCACAGAAGCGGAAGTTTGGGTTGCAACCGAGATTTAACATTAAGATGATGATGTTCTCACGAAGAAGGCTTGCTGGCGCTTTTATGAGTTGATATCCTTCGACTGTGACTCTGTTGACCAAAAGGGCACAGGAATAAAGCTGGAATAGATGTGTCTAAATTTGGTTTTTACAGTAATCACTGTAATTTGTGACAGATCCCGAAAGGAAAAACCGAATTAATAATGCCCTTCCTTTACTGTCTGTTAACTAGCATAACGTGTAAATTAATTAGTAGACTGTTACGACCCCCTAGCAAGTGATGGGATAACAATAGCATTTATTATAAATACAAAATTATGTAATTGTATGTACATAATGTAATAATATATTAGCATTTAATATAAATACGTAAGTACGTAGTACGCACTCAATGTTTTTACAATGAAATCGTGTTACCACAAACGTGTTACCAAAACACGTGTTATATGAAGATTACCATTTCTTAAAGTTATATTTATTATTTTTAAATATATGAAAATTTTACTCAATATTATAAACATAAATAGAAAAGATTAATTAAGCCTTGCTTTTTCAGTTTTTGAATGTAATATTAGATAATATTGTGAACCATTACTTTGAAAATGATTGAACATATAAATCTATCAGGTGGTGCTACTAATAATACTACTAATTCTCTCCTCAGACCTTAGATCTGAAATTTATCCTATATATAGTTAAGAAACTGTTCAAGAAAATTATTACAGAAAATCATATTCTGTACTAATTTATTAAATTTAGTCAAAACACATTATTCGTCAAGAAGCTAAATGTCACCATCAGAATCACATAGATTCTTTGAAATTGGAAAAGTACTGCCATCACATCATATGTAAACAAAAATCGTCAACAATTAATTTATGTTTATAATTTTTTTCTCTTTTTAATACATTTTGTAATAGGAAAATATTGTTTCAATTATGTTAATATAATACGGCAACTTCGATTCAATGGTTCTTTGGCTGATATCACCTCATGTTTAGTGATGTAATTTATTATCCACTTAAAATAAATATATCGATTAATTCATAACAGTACATATTTGTATTAGTTTGGTAATAAACTGCCGAAGAAATTCACAATAAAATTTGGATATAGAATTATGCTAGCTGAATAGCTCATACGGTAATCAACACCAATCATAAAATCCAATCGTCAACAAGTAGAATGGTCTGGTGAGTTCGGTTGTCTGCACAAATTGGTCCCCGGCGCCTGCATGCAGAGTTTAGTCACAGAACAGAGCGTAGGCGATGACGAGAGTATGGGAATATTACAATAAGTTCAGTATCCAAACAATTACATTCCAAAGTAAGTTAATCCTTATGTTACGATTGATATTTACGTAAAATTTGTTAAAATATATTTGACAATTACATAGACCGGCCCAAAAAATATCTGCAGACCAGAACAAAACTCGATTATAGCAGCCATGTTGTCTAACTTTTCTCATTCAAGGACAGCTAACCTTTTGTTCGTCGGAATGTCGCAATAATTTTAATATTCTTCTTCGTAATAATCACATTATATTCACCACATACATACATAATCACTGTTTGCTCATGGGATATCCTTTTTAACCTTCGTTAAAAATATATATAATACGCTTATGAAAATACACGCAAATAATGCGCATTTTTTTTTAAATATTGACACTGCCCTCTTTATAATAAAGTATTGGAATTCAATACAATACTAATCAATTATTATTAAAATATAATACAATAAAATCAAAAGGTAAATCATACGCTAAAAGGTAAAAGCAAAATCTAAACTAGGTTTTAAGTTTTGAAATTTCAAAATCAATCATTATAGGTATTTTATATATTTTTAAATTTAAAATTAGACTTCTATGTATTGTAACATTTAATTTCTGGTTAATAATAACACGTCATTAACATTTAGGTTTTCAGTAAAGATTGCACGGTCAAGTGATGATGTAAAAGTTTGTTTTACAAAAGCGTTTAAAAATCACATATCAGTATACAAGTACTCGATTTAGATTAACATACCGTGAAATTACTTTTTTAAACACCACCAAATAGAAATAATCTCCATATTACTAAGCAATTTTATTAACGTCAGCGAAAGTACTTATGCCGCAAATGAGTGCTGCAAGATTGAATCACCCAAAATATATTAGTAACCTTGGTAACTAAGCGTAAATAAACAGTAAAATACAGCATTGTAGTTATTTTTAATCACATCTAAAAATTTATTCTTAAATTAAATCTTAGACTGTATGTAATCATTTGATAATTGCTAATATTAAAACTCACCGGTATTATTGACTTAATTGCACAACACTATTTCACTGTTAACAACTAGAGTTACTAAATAGTAATGTAACAAATTCGTAAATTTTAGTGTTATTTATAAGGAATTTCTATTTGTTTAGGTTCCGTGGATATCACGCCGGTTCCGCAGTACATTTATAGTGACCGATTAATACGTCCGGACTTGTGACCCGCTCGCAATGCATTGGCGGTCGTTCGCAGTTATGCGAGACAGACGGGGGTCGCCTCGATTGGACGTTGAACGTGGCGCGATGAACACGTCACTTGCCATCACGGTGCACGCTTCGTGGCTGTGATCTTACGGGCCATTATAGTGCAGCCAGATCGTGCGTAAAATGAACCCCCACTTTCGTCGCGCGCGCGCCTCGCGTAACACTTAAGCTACCAATCAGGTATGTCGAGAAGCGTAAGCGACCAACCGCGTGACCAACTTTCGGCTTTTCGACACGCAAGATTGGTCGCTTGTGATGCGCGAGGTGCTCGCGCGACGAAAGTGGGGGTTCATTTTACGCGCGATCTGGCTGCACTGATTTCGTTAAGTATATGCATATGACTAGGGCGTGTTTTGGTAAATTTCCGACACTTATTTTGGAACAGTTGCTGATAACAATTACTCAATAATAAAATAAAGTAACGTAATGTATGTATATTTTAAAAGTATGTATGTATTTTTTCTCCGTCCGAGGGCGAAGAATATTAACCCCTGCGGCTGGGGTCAGCCTGTTGTAAAAGGCGACAAAACAACCCTAGCTACGTGGCAGCGCCCCATAACCGTCTGCATGGCAACCACCCTTGGTCGTAAGTGGGTATGCCGCCATAATAACCTTGTGTTGTGTTTCGGCATAAGGTTCCTGTACTCCTATTCATTCACAGGCGATGGTAACTGTGCCACTATTAAGTTGACCGTCAGCTTATCTGCTGTTCCTCAGCAATAAAAAAAGCGGTTAAATGCCTCAGAGCTAGTACAAGAAGGGTCTTCGCCTTATGCTGGAGATGTTAAGCTTGGTGGTGGAACTTTACCTCGGCTTCAACTCACTGGTGACGTGGTCGTTGAAGAAAAAAAAGGTCACTGTAAAACATTGTGTAAATTTATGGGAAGCCCTTTAAAACACCTTTTCTGAGCATAGAGTTATAAGAAAACATGTCTCACTAAATTTGTTCTAAGATTTTAAGGAAAAAAGGAAACTAAACGACTCTCTTCCTTTGCTATCTGTAATCGTCGTCAGCCGTTCGTTGTCCACTGCTGGACGTAGGCCTCCCCAAGCTTGCGCCACAAATCCCGGTTCTTTGCTTTTCTAATAGCCCGACGAGCAGGTCTTTGACCTAGCGCAGGTCATCGGTCCATCGGACGTCCTTCACTGTTTGCCGTGACGCGGTGTCCACTCCAGGACTAGTTTTCACCAGCAATCGTCGTTACTGCTACAGATGTGACCTGCCCACTTCACTTGCATATTGTACACGCTACAGGTTACACCATAAATTGTTTCACTAGAAAGGAATGCCCAGGGAAATTTCATTTGTATTTCTAAGCTGCTAGTGATTGGAGCAAAGTTCATCTTCTGTACATTGAAAGCATCTAGTTCATCTCATCTAGAACATCTAGTTACCGCAGAGCTGCTCAGATTACAGTAGTACTGCTAGAACAAAGGAAGTTTGCCTTTCTTAATGAACTTAGTTGGACGAGTTTTGCTGATTCCGGAACATGCAGACGTCTTATATCTCAAAGTAGGGTAACATTAATTCTCATAAGCAGATTATTCTCAACATCATTACCTTGGCCTTGTCCTAATCATTTGGGGCCGGCACAATATGTATTTTTTTTCCAGTTTATTCCACCTTGGAATTCATCTATTATTTGACAAACCCTCATATCATCGCTTTTTTGGTTACCTCTGCCCTTGTACCCATTTACTTTCAGGTTCAACATTCTTCTGGTATTGCGGTCGGCATCCCTTACATTACACATTTCACGACGTCAAGCCAGCACGTTTTGGATCTATCCAGTCTGCCAGGGCTCTTCGAAGGCGGCATGGCTAAACATTTTTTCCCCCACGTAAACCTACGTGGTTAAAGTTTATACATATAATAAAAATGTTTAGCCATGCCGCCTTCGAAGAGCCCTGGCAGACGGGGTAGACCCAAAACGTGCTGGCTCGATGTCGTGAAATGTCACATGCGTGCTAGTGGACTCACTACCAGGGATGCCGAAGATTTTTTTTTATTGCTCTATGACAGCAGACAGGCTGACGGCCCGCTTAGAATTTAGCAGTTACCGTCACCTATGGGTGTTTGCAACGCCAGTGGCATCGCGAACACGCTGCTGTCGCATAAGGGTACAGGAACTTGGGTCACTAATGCCGGAACACAACACAAGGTTATTATGGCGGCATACTTAAGACCAAAGGTGGTCGCCATCCAGACGGGCTTGGGGCCCTACCACGTAGCTAGGGTGGGTTGTTTTGTCGCCTTTTACGACAGGCCGACCTCGGCCGCAGAGGTTAGATTCTCTCTCCGCCTCTGCATGGATAAGATCGTGAGAAGTAAAGAAAAAAGTTGGAAAGCGGACTCCGGGCACGAAGCGAAATTTGGGTTGAAACCGGGATTTAACGTTAGGATGATGATCAGATTGACTCTGTACCTATTTTCTGTATCAGCGTAGTTATTATCATCCTAGTGATAATTCTCAGAATCTATGTATACTTTGAAACCCTGGTCCACTCTTCTTTATGCCGCAGTACGTTCAGCACCTTAGAGTATACATAAGCAAGCTTGCTTATGTATACTCTCAAGTTCAGCACACAATTTTGCGTCAATACCTTTAGGTATTTTTTTTTACTAAAAACGTTAAGAGATACATGCAGTATGTAGCTAAATTTAGTTTTGACAAAAGCGATTGACTGCTGACCCAACCGAACGGTTTTTTATCGCTGAAGAATAGCAGATAGGCTAACGGTCCACTTAACAGTAACCAGTTACCGTCGCCTATGGATGATTGCGACGCCATAGATATTTTGCCGTCTGGATGGCGACCACATTGGGTCTTAAGTATGCCGCCATAATAACCTTGTATTGTGTTCCGGCATTAGTGACCCAACTTCCTGTACCCTTATGGGACAGCAGCGTGTTCGCGATGCCACTGGCGTTGCAAACACTCATAGGCGACGGTAACTGCTAAATTCTAAGCGGGTCGTCAGCCTGTCTTACAGCAATAAAATAAAGATATCGCTAACACGCTGCCGTCCAGATAAGGGAACTGCAACCTGGGTCGGTTAAGCCGGAACACAACACAGGGTTACTATGGTGGTATATTTTGTGATCAAGGGTGGTTGGCATCGAACGGACTTGGAACTACCCCCTTGTTGAGGTGGTTTTGTCGCCTTTTACGGCAGGCCACCCCCGGCCACAAGGGTGTTCTTACTGCGCCTCTGCATGTTCTTGCACTTTGCTAAACGAAATAAAATCTGACTTAAGATTTCTTTTTTTTTTATAGCTAGAGTTCAGCAGACAGGCAGATGGCCTACCCTGGCACGTGGTCAACGTCGCCTATGGACGTTTGCAGCACCAGAGGCATAATCACAGACACTGCCGGTCTCGAAGAAATTTTATAACGCCTTTTTTGAAGAACCCCATATCGTGCCGCGCTGAGAAAACCTACCTCTCCCATACAAATGCTCTTTGATAACTAATCTTCGAATTAGAAAGGTTATAATGTCCGTGTCTAAATCCACTTCCTCACTGACCGAACTCTCCTTCCGGAGGCGTGGAGGATTGGCGTTGTGTGTGGAAACAGTGATGCTTCTAACGTCTAGTTCAAACCCATTACCAAACTGCATTTTGAATTAATGCAATAGTTTTTGAAAATATTATATAATTTCTAAATAACTAAATTAAAATAACTTATTGCCTAACAATAAATAATTAAACAAGTCGTGTTTGAGTATTAACATTATAAATAAAATTTATGTAAATATCTTTACATATATATTTCTTATGTGTGTGTGTATGTCACTGAACTCCTCCTAAACAGCTGGACCGATTTTGTTGAATTTTTTGTGTGTTCAAGTGGATTCGAGAATGGTTTAGATTCGCAATTGGACCCGGTAGCTGGCGCTGCGATCGAGTTCTGGAATTTTTATTTTATCATAACATAACCCCAAAATTTTAAACAGTTCATTTTCTTTTTATTCGACCAGCGAAGCGGGCGGGAAGGGCTAGTTTATGTATAAAAGGACGCCATATTATAAACAAATTTCCCGTGTCCGTGACTAACTTTAGACTTTGTAATGCACACTTCATTAAATAGTTTATCAATAAAGTATTTATTATCATACAGACTATTGTTTACTGATAATGCATTTACATGCAATATTTTCCAGTGATTCTATATTTAATTCCTTCGTAAAGTATTTGACTTCATCATATCAGTGATAAATCCCAAACTTTCACTTCGGTGCACGGGGTCCGCTTTCCGACTTTTCTTTCTCCACTTTGCACGGTCTTCAGATTTTTTAATTGCTGAGGAACAGCAGAGGCTGACGGCCCACTAAATAGTAAGCAGTTACCGTCGCCTAGAAATGTTTCCGACGCTAGAGGCACCGCGAACGCGCTGCTGTTCCATAGGGGTACTGGAACCTGGGCCACTAATACCGGAACACAACACAAGATTATTATGGCAGCTTAATTACAGACCAAGGGTGGTTCCCACTAAGAAGGGCTTGGGGCACTACCATGTAGCTTTTTACGACAAGCCGACCCCGGCCGCTGGAGTTAGTATTCTTACCCCGCCAGTGCATGAAAAATGCATGCTTGGTAGTGAGTCTACTGGCATGCATATCACCCTTTGCAACATCAAGCCAGCACTTTTTGGTTTTACTCCTTCTGCCGGGGCCTGCGATGGTGGTATGGTAACATTTGTTCCTCACGTATGTATTTTATTACTTTATTATACAGGTAATTTTGAATTCGAAGACATTTGGCAAAGCCATACATGCTTATGGTCTTTAGTGTTCTCATTAAAGCAGCCACTGTTTAGCCCTTACTTAGTATATATACTATCAATTTTGGCGGGATTTTGTTACATATATTGATCACAATTCGAAGTCGATCGAAATTTCAATTAATAATTTCAATTCTGAGATAAATAAAACATATACTGGCAAATATTATCACTCGTACAAAGCAAAAAAAAAAAATGATACACCGTCGAGGATATCGACCATATATTTAAATAAAAATCGAGCTTATAAAAAATCATTTTTATTTCTCAAAACATAAAAACTTAAAACTATTCTTACACAAAAATTAAAATCTCTTAATGCAATTAAAATAAATAAATAACATTCTCATTCATACGATGTTTTATTTAGAGATGATGTATTACAAGACAGGTCAAGATTTATTTTATTAGACCATTTGAACATAGCCGAGGGGAGCATTGGAAGCGCACAAAGTAAATGTTCGTTTATGGTTAGCAAGGTATAATGTCCGAGACTATTTATGACCCACTCGTAGTTTACTGGCACGATGGACTTTTCTATTGCAAGGTCTGGAAATAAAGGAAATTGTACTAGCGTGTGTTCAAATTATATATTTTTTCCTATAGGGCCTGCGAGAGTAGCCAACAGTTTTTTCAACAAAATCGTTGACGCTATGACATTTGTTGATTTATATACATTTATATTGGCAACACTAATTGTAACCTCTTCCAATCAAGATGGCGAAAGGATAGTTGCGTTTTACTTGTGTGATAAAGTTAAGATTAAAGAATAAAAGTATAAAACCATGAACGGGCCTAATTATTTTAACATGGTAGCAGAACAGTGGTTTAATGGTTAAAGTGTGATAAAAAAACAAGAATAAAAAATAAATGTGATAGAAAAAAGAAGAAGAAAAAATGGCGTCAAAAAATAGTGATAATATAAATATTCCAATTTTCGATGGCACAGATTACAGTAATTGGAAAATACGGATAATTAAGTTTCTACAGTTCAAAAAGTGCAAGGATGTAGTAATGAGAGCGAAAATTGAAACCGACAAAGATGAATGGGACGATAGAGATATACAAGCAACAAACTATATTTACAGTGCTATAACAAACAAGCAGTTGGAATATATAAGTGAATTAAATACAGCATACGAAATAATACATAAATTTGATGAGATGTACCTAAAGAAATCAACGGCGTTGCAAATAGTATGTCGACATAAACTCGAAAGTGTTAAATTGAAAAATTATTCTGAAGTGTCTTTATTTTTCGATGACTTTGAAAAAGCTGTAAATGAGTTGAAACAAGCCGGTGCAACGGTATCAGAAACAGAAAAACTAAACTACATGTTAAAAGCACTACCAGTGAGTTACAACTACATAGGTGATTTAATAGATGTCTTACCAGAGGGTGAAAGGACAGTGGACTATTTAAAAAGCAAAATAAAATTGAAAAGTACAGGAAATATGAGTGAAATGTCAGAAGACACATCAAATGTTTTTAAAGCAGATACTAACCGGTCATATAATTGTTTTGGTTGTGGTAAACCTGGTCACCTAAGAAGAGATTGTAAGGCAGAAAATGTAAACCGTGGTCGAGGACATGGTCTTTCAAATTATAGAGGAAATAGTATACAAAATTATAGAGGAAATAGTTTACCAAGTTATAGAGGACATAGTTTGCCAAGACGAGGACGTGGTTCATACAATAACAGAGGACAAGGTTCAAGAAATTACTACCATAATAATCAAGGGAGTCAAGGTAACAGTTATCATATTAGTATTGCAAACAATACATACACAACGCAAGAAAATGATAAGCCAAAGGGTCAAATAAATTGGTTACTAGATAGTGGATGTACTGACCACATTATTAACACTGATAAATACTTCAATACTTATGAGATATTGGACAAACCTATTAAAGTCAAAATTGCTGACGGAACAATATTAGAAGCTACAAAAATTGGTAATATAAAAGCTTATTTCTTAGTATATGGACAAAAATCTGAAGTCACACTAAAAAATGTTTTCTTTGTAAAAGAAATGAAGGCAAATTTATTAAGTTATTCGAAAATTACTGATAATTGTTCAATCGTCTCAAAAGGGAAATTTGCAAAAATTTACAATGAATATAGAAAGATTATAGCAATTGCAATTAAGGATGAAAGACTGTATAAGATGAAAAGTTACATGTGTGAAGAAATATTGGAAGCAAATATTAGTAAAACAAATATGACTGTAAAGGAAAAACTACATCGTACTCTGGGCCATATTAACTTTAAAAAATTGGATTTAATGTGTAAAAATGAATCATTAGAAGGATTACCTAAAGAGATTGAATATGAATATTTAAAGTGTGCAATATGTATTGAAAATAAAATGCATAATTTACCATTTGCTAATAATCGAAGAAAAGCAAAAGAGATATTAGAGATTGTTCATACAGATTTAAATGGGCCACATCAGACTACAGGATATAATGGAGAAAAATTTTTTTTGAGTTTTATTGATGACTACAGCAAATTAGTCAAAGTTTATTGTATCAGATCAAAGGATGAGATATATGATTACTTGGTGCAGTATGTTAATGAAGTACAGAACTTGACAGGGAAAATGATAAAGGAACTACGATGTGACAATGGGAAGGAATATATGAATGCAAGAGTTTTTCAGTTTGCAAAAGAGAAAGGAATAGTGATAAAACCCTGTCCAGCATATGTTCATCAATTAAATGGAACAGCAGAGAGATATAATCGTACGTTGATGGATATGGGTAAATGTCTTTTATCAGAAGCAAAGGTAGAAAGAAGATTTTGGCCTGAGGCAACTAAAACAGCTGCATATCTTAAAAACAGAACCTTAACTAATACTATTGAGAGGAAAACCCCGTATGAAATATTTTTTAAAAGGAAGCCATCTATGCAAAATCTAAAATTATATGGAAGTAGAGTTTTTGTAAGAATTCCTGAAGAACGAAGAAGGTCTAAATGGGATAAGAAAGCAGAAGCTGGAATTTTGCTTGGTTATACTGATATTGGATACAGAGTGTTAATTAACAACAGAGTTATTATTGCTAGAAATTGTGATATAATTGAGGAAGATGTTAAATTATGTGGTTTTAAAGATGAGGAAGAAAATAGTGAATATAAAATAAAAGAAAAGGAAAAGGAAGATAAAAGGATCCAAGAGGAAAGAAATATGTTAAAATACTCAGAAAATGATAAAGAGAATGTAGGAGAAAGTGAAGATGAGAATCTAAATAAAAGATTAAGAAAACAAATCAAACCTCCACTTCGTTTTGATGAAGAATTTGGTTATTATTGCATATACTGTAACTACTGTGATGCGTCAGCTCCAATTGATTTTCAGGAGGCGATTACATGTGATGAGGCAATGAAATGGAAAGGAGCAATGAATAGTGAGATGGAAAGTTTAATAAAAAATAATACCTGGACTTTAGTTGACAGACCCTCCAAGGAAAAAAAGGTAATTGATATGAAATGGGTGTATAAAAGGAAGAGTGAAAATGAATACAAAGCAAGGTTAGTAGTAAGAGGTTTTCAGCAAACTAATTGTATTGATGATACTTACTCACCTGTTGCTAAAATGCCTACACTTAAGCTACTATTATCTTATTGTTGTCAAAATAATTTAGCTATTCATCAAATGGATGTTGAAACAGCATTTCTAAATGGTAGAGTATTATCTGAAGTTTATGTAAAGCAACCAATCGGTTATGAAAATGGAACTGATAAAGTTTATAAATTAAATAAATCATTGTATGGTCTAAAAGAAAGCCCCAGGGCATGGTATGAATGTTTTAATGATTTTTTGATTAATTTTGGTTTTCGCAGGAGTAAATATGACTATTGTTTATATGTTAGAAAAGAGAACAGCTTAATTGTTTATATTCTTTTATTTGTGGATGATTTATTAATTTGTTGTGAAAATGTAGAGGTTATTGCTGATATAAAAACTAAATTGTCTGAAAGGTTTAAAATGAAAGATATTGGTAAAGTAAAAAATTATATTGGTATTGAGATTGAATATATGTATAATCAAAACAATGTCTTAACTTTGAGTCAGAAATCTTATATTGAGTCTTTAGCTAAAAGGTATAATATTGAGAATGCAAAAATGTATAAGACTCCTATGGAAATAAATTTAAAATTGAAACAATCTGATATTAATGAGGATGTAAAATATAGAAATTTGATTGGTGCTCTTTTGTATATTAGTTCAGGTACTAGACCTGATATATCTTACAGTGTAAATTACTTAAGTAGATTTCAAAACTGTTATAATGAGACACATTTTAAGTATGCATTGAGAGTTTTAAAGTATTTGTATTTGACAAAAGATCTTAAATTAACATATTGTAATAATAGTAACGCTGATATTCTAGATTGTTTTGTGGATGCTGATTGGGCAGGAGATATTTTAGATAGGAAATCTACTACAGGATTTGTCATTAGATTGTTTGGAAATATTATTTACTGGAAATCAAAGAAACAAAGTAGTGTAACAAAGTCCTCAACATTTGCTGAATATGTAGCTTTATCAGAAGCAGTAACAGAGTTAAATTTTCTTATGTGTCTAATGGATGATGTATTCGATAAAGTTTGTAAACCAGTTAAAATTTATGAAGATAATTCAGGAGCCGTAGCTATTTCTAAATATGGAAACTTTACTAAGAATTCTAAGCATATTGAAGTTCACTATCATTTTATACATGAAAATGTTAAGCTAGGAAATATTGAAGTTGTAAAAATAGAGTCAGAAAATATTGTTGCAGATATATTTACAAAAGCTCTGGGAAATGTTAAATTCATAAAATTTAGAGAAATGTTAAATTTGAAATAAAATAATGATTGTTGTAACAGTGTTTTACAATATAAATGTAAGGAGGCGTGTTGATTTATATACATTTATATTGGCAACACTAATTGTAACCTCTTCCAATCAAGATGGCGAAAGGATAGTTGCGTTTTACTTGTGTGATAAAGTTAAGATTAAAGAATAAAAGTATAAAACCATGAACGGGCCTAATTATTTTAACAACATTATATTTTGAATTTCGAACCAATTCGGCACTCAATTCTCCGTGCAATGGCGGAGTAAGAATACTAACCTCTGCGACCGATGTTGGCCTGTTGTAAAGGCAACTAAACAACCCTAGCTACGTGGTAGGACCCAAGCCCACCTGGGTGGCAATCACCCTTGGTCCATAAGTATGCCGGGTAATTTAAGTAAAGAGTGGGAAAAATGGAAGAAATCATTCAAAATATACTATGGAGCATGTGAACTCACGAAAAAAGAAAATAAAGTGCAAATAAATATATTATTGTATTTAATCAGTGAACAATGTCGAAAAGTGTGTGACCAATTTACAGGAGAAATCAAAACAGTCGATGAATTACTACACATAAATTTGACGAAGTATTTCTTCCCAAAAAGAATTTACCTATTGAACGACATGCGTTCTAGACGGAGTGATGAGTGCAATAAGTGTGGTGTAATACATAAGCCTTATGAGTGTTCAACGTTTGGAAGATGTTTTCATAATATTCACCTAATTATGACAAGTGGTTTACGGAATTAAAAATAAATAATAAATCATTACATTTTAAATCTGATACTGGAGCTGATGTAAATGTTATTCCCATCAAATATTTAAGACAAATAGAGATAGATTCGTGATATTTTTATGCACACTGCGTGACCAGTTCCTGGGGTGTAAAGTAAAAATAAATAATTTTTCTGTTAAGAATTCTTTTTAACTTTTAAGTTCGATTAATTATAAGCGTTTTTATTTTTATTTTTCTAAACTATAATTTATTTGTTGTTAATTCCAAATGGTAAATGTTTTTATTAATATAACGCAATCTTCCGGCAGATTTATTAATTTAACGATATCTTCCGGCAGAAGGAAAAGAAAGCGGTAATCCTGATGAATGATTGATGACAAAATTATTAAATTTGTGTATTGTCATTAGGTCTTGATAAGTGTGCAAAATTTTGAATTTTTTTTATTGTTCAAAGTGGGTAAAAATCGAGTCCGAAAATTCCGTTACATAGATACATAATAATTACATAGAATCAAGTTAATAAAAGCGTGGTAAAAAATATCATGCTTGATCACAGGGAGGTGAAGCCCTTCCGGCTTGGGTTTTTTCACGTAGTCATTATCCTCTAAAGGAAAATCTCGGGCTTATTTTGAGTTATATTAAAATATGGCGGGTTTAGCGTTTAGTTTTTACTTGTAACTTTAGTTATGTATGCTATATGGCGTCACGCGGCAAGCGCTGTATTAAGACAATTTTTTTTATTGCAATCTTTCAATCCTGGAGATATTCAGCAATATGTAAGATTTTATCTAATTAAAGGGCTTGCACGAAAGCCATCCAGTGATTGCTTCGTTAATTCTTGTGCTTTTCAGGGAAGGTCTTGAGGAATCTTTCTTTTCAGTCTGCGAGTAACTGTTTGGGTGTTCATTAGATAAGACAAATATGAGCCAAAATATTTTTTTTTTACTTACTGTTTACAATAAATGATTGAAAATCATAAATAATCACTACATGAAAACTAGAGGGGGTGGGCAACCCCCTCTATTTTATCTCTTGTCTATGAGTAGCCTAATAATTATGGTCACCAAAGGGAGAGAAAGGGTTATGGTTGTATTACAAATAATACAAGTCTGAGATCCCAGACTATACCATGTCTGGCATGGAATCAAAAATACTTCAAACCACTCGAACAAACAAGACGGCTTGTTGCATTAAATGCTTACTACACACATTGGCAATTTAAAAAGCTGTTAAAAATCATGTTAATGGAATTATTAACTGTGTTAGCATTTTGAACTAGCATTAAGAAATATCAGAATGTGTTGTGTGTTAAGGTATTAAACATAGCGATTGCTTATTTGTCTATTACAAATGGAAGAAGCTGTCAGACCCAAGTTCTGAAATCTTTCTCTACGCTTTCATATGTCACTTTTCTAAGTAGTCAATAGACTTAACAAGTTTACACAGAGCGTAGAGGCACTGTTCGATTTATCGTTTTTGGAGCCTGCAAAACGATAACCGCCTGACCTCTCAAGGTCCAAATTTAGCCACAATTATTCCATTCCTTTCCAGCTCACTCAATCGACGAGCCTATTTTCACGTCTGTGCGATAATTATATAGCAGGGCCGGAGAAAGAATATTGACCTCTGCGGCCGGGGTCGGCCTGTTGTAAAAGGCGACAAAACAACCCACCCTAGCTACGTGGTAGGGCCCCAAGCCCGTCTGGATGGCGACCACCTTTGGTCCTAAGTGTGCCGTCATAATAACTTTGTGTTAAGTTCCGGCATTAGAGACCCAAGTTCCTGTACCCTTATCCGTTACGCCACAGAGGTCGTCACTTAAATGAACGAATACAATTAAACAACGAATTAAATGAACGAAGATAATATGAGATGCGATAATAATAAGAGCAGACTGTATATGCTGATGACAGCTAACATGGGCTATCGTCACAAAGGCTACTAACAAACTGATCAAGTAAAGATGGAGAAGGAGACACCCATATTGTTTTCCGTGATACGTCAGTCGACTTCATATTAAGGGCAAGATAATCTTATCATTGAAGATTTGAAGTCTTACCTGCTTTTATTTAGCAACTATAAAAGGTGGACATTAAACAAATCTGACTTACAAAGGAATCGATTTTCCTGTTTGTTCGTTTCCACCAACAATAAAGCGGGTCTGGTTGTGTTTTCCGTTACGCGAATCTGTTGGATGCTGTCCACTACTTCAGCTCCAGAGGACGTCAATAGATCCTGACAAAGGGAAACATTTTGTAGAAAAATCTGACACACGTTTTTGAACTGATACAGGGATGCAGAAATCGCCCGCACCCAGGAGTACGTGTCACGGCTAACTTAATATTAAGCAGTCCGTCGCCTATGGTTGTTTGCAACGCTAGGAGCATCGCGAACACGCTGCTGTCCCATCGAGGTACAGGAACCTGGGTCACTAATGCCGGAACATATTAGGTTATTTATTATGGCGGCATACACCAAGTGTGGTTATAGACCAAGTGTGGTTGCCATCCAGACGGGCTTGAGGCCCTACCACGTAGTTAGAGTTGTTTTGTCGGTTAATATTCTTACTTCTTACCCGGGCGGAGAAAGAATACAGACCTCTGCGGCCGGGGTCGGCCTGTTCTAAAAGGCGACAAAAAAACTCACCCTAGCTACGTGGCAGGGCCCCAAGCTCGTCTGAATGACGACCACCTTTGGTCTTAAGTATGCCGCCATAAAAACTTTGTGTTATGTTCCGGCATTACTGACCCGAAGTCCTGTACCCTTATGTGATAACAGCGTGTTTGCGACATCACTGGCGTTGCAAACACCCATAGGCGACGGTAACTAACTAAATTCTAAGTGGGGTCAGCCTGTCTGCTGTCCTAAAGCAATAAAAAGGTTTTATATATAATTAATATATAATGATAAATAAATAAATAATAATAAAAAACATGTGTGCGATTCACACACGATAGAAGTGAAACTTCAGTAAATCGACAAAAATACAAGCAAGTATTAAATACACACCGACATTTACTCTCTCGCTCTGGCTCACTAATTACAGGCGATTATAATTAAAAACTCACATTTAAAGATTTTTTTTAAAAAGTATTGTTTCCGCCCGGGATCGAACCGGGGGCCTTCTGCGTGTTAGGCAGATGTGATAACCGCTACACCACGGAAACTGTACTCACAATGTCGAAATACTTCAAAATAAATACACACCGACATTTACTCTCTCGCTCTGGCTCACTAATTACAGGCGACTATAGGAGAGACCGAAATATACATATTTCTGTCTCATTCTTTGCTGGCTTCATCCTACACATTTTTGTATTTGTGTCTCTTACCTGTCGTTTTTTCTTTGCATCCGGTTTGAAATCACAACGATTTTAAAGAAGTTTCACTTCAAAAATGCATACGACCCAGTTCCTCGAAAGGTCTTATGGGCCATGGGGCACGTGGGCCATGAAAACTTGAAGTTCAGTGTCGCGATGGGTTTACACTACGAATAGGCCCTTAACCCGTATCTGTTTCTCCTGGTGGTAGATGCAATAACATCGGGAATACAGGAGGAGGCATCTTGGTGTAGGCTGTTTGCCGATGACATTGTACTGGTTGGAGAAAATGCTCATGAGGTCCAGAGCAGATTTGCTAAATAGCAGATTGGAGATTGTTGGGTTGAAGATAAGTAGAACCAAAACTGAACATCTATTTGGCGACTTTGGTGGAATTTCCGACTTTACCCCGTTTATCTTAGGAGGCGTGTCTCTGCCAACTTGCTCCAACTTTCGGCACCGCGGATCATTAATCCAGAATGACGGTGAGATAGGCCGAGACGTGAAAAATAGTGAATACAAGATGGATGAAATGACAACAGGTCTCAGGAACAATTTGCGACCCACGTAACGTAATAAGAACTGTATTATTATATGTACATATTGTATGGATCGGAATGCTGGACCACAAAGAAGGATAAAAGGTTATTGGGTTGGCTACATGCAGCAGAGATGCGAATGTTAAGATGGATGTACTCATATTGTTACAAAAATGGATAAAATTAAAAATGTATTCATATTATTTATATTAAAGGAGCCTGGTATGGCTATACAGGGTGACTTTGACAAACCCGTCCAAATTTTTTTACGCACTAAACATCATTTAAGGAACCCATTTTTGCAAAAAAATTTGTATGTAAAATTTTCAAAATAAAATATTTCATATATGCTCATTAATTCAATCGTACAGAATAGTCCTACGGTGCAACCTTCGTACGTTAACCTGTTATTACCTGTCTGTCTCTCCCGCGTAAATGAGTAGTGCGTATTCGCTCGCCCGGTGCAATGCCGCCGTCCTCGGCCTTTTACTAGGTCAGATGGAGAGGTCATTGACACTCTAGCGCCGTATTATGTAAATTGCGAGTTCTTTGAATGACTCTGTGATGCTGATTACTCAACATTTTTGTACTATATGATACAAAACTAAAATACATGTTTCTCAAAACTTTTACTAAAGATTCTTCTGTGTGAATTTGGACGGGTTTGTCAGTCATCCTGTATAATGCGAAGAGAAGATTGTTATATAACCAGGAAAATGCTAGAAATGAGAGTGGTGGATGCAAAACGAGAAGTAGACCAAAGAAAGGATGGATTGTGTAAAAGATAAGATGGCAAAAAGATGTTAATGTTCAGATGACGACTAATAGATATGTTGTGCCGACCCTACATAGCTGGGATAAGAGCAGGAAGAAGAATTAATTGTTTAACATTCTATTATTTAATTAAAATATTGTTAAATTATGGCTCACGAATTAATTATGAATCTATATATTGTTTATTTATTTATTAGTACAACTGTGTACATTATAATGTTGGTAAGTACATTTTGTATCAACAGTTTGCCTTTTTAAGGCGTACAAAAAGGTATGTTTATGCTTCAAATTATTAGAAAATAATAGTAACATATTCATTTGTATTTTATATAAATACATATATCTACCTAATTCAATTAAGTGCTTACATAAATTGACGTGTGAAACTAAAGAACATATTTTAAAATAGTAAATAGTAAATACATTATTAACAATAATACATTGCTATGGAAAGATACAAATTCAAATATATTATCTATTTAATAGCGGACGTGATTAAAAGCACTTGGCGGCAGACACGCCGATGGCACGCTTTGACAGGTGCAAAGTCCTTGTCATTGATATCTATACACGATGTAAACATTATTCACAGAAATGGACCCATTGACCCCAAAAGTATATTAACATAGTAGAAATATTGAGCAACATATTAAATTGGTAGAAAACAACTTTGTTTATTTCTTTATTTATCAGGAGGTATTCATTATTTATAAGATAACAAATGAAATAATAAAAAATAAATACACACATGACACTACACGTCGCCTTCTAGCCCCAACGTAAGCAGCAGAGCTTTTGTGTTATGGATACTAGATAACTGATATACAATTTTTTTTTTAAATAAATATTATATCATACGTATAAAAAAGATATTGTACGTAAACTAAAAAACCGCGACAGGAACGGAAGCCGCGTCCGTGCAGGGGCGGAGTAGGGATACTATTTAAGACAGCTTGTCTTAAAACACGACAAAACAACCCCAGCTAGGTGGTATGTCTCCAAATCCGTCTGGATGGTTACCAAACCCTGTCTCCAAATATGCCATTAAAATAACCTTGTGTTGTAGGCATTCATGACCCAGTTTCCAGTTCCCCTACGTGGACGGCAGTGTGTTAGCGTTGCCCCTGGCGTCGCAAACCACTATAGGTGACGGCAACTGCTTACTATTAAATGGTACGTCGGCCTGTTTGCTGTTCTACATCAATAAAAAAAAAAGACATTGCGCTACGTCATCAGATCACTGTCTGGTATCTTTCTCAAAATGCTGGCTGCATTAGCGCGTTGCATTGCCACAATAATCCACTACCAAGCCTCGAGCCTTAAGCCTTCAGGACCCATTCCTAATATTACAGCATACAGTTTTAAATATTTGACTGCATAGTTAATGTATTCTATACTTGTATTTTTACAAACCAAATAAAAAAATCACTTTTCTTTGGATATTTAATTTACGTTTTACAATTTGCTTGCTCCGCCGCCCTGACTCTGCCCTAAGTTTTTGGATGGAAGCAGCGATAAGATGGCAATTGGATTATTCTTAATGTGTATATTATCATTTAAAAATATTACCTGCAATGTGTCAGTAGATAAAACACTGAAGGGTGCTTTGCAATAGAACTTCATCCCACTGAACAGCTTCTGCTTCGAAGTGCGAGACCGCATCGGACCCGGTTCGCCGCTGTTATCCAAAACTTCGTACTGGTCCTAAAATTGCCCAATAATTTAAAGATAGGTAGCGCAATTTTGTTTGCCCAGATTTTTTAATTTTTTTGATTGCTGATGAACAGCAAACAGACCGACGGTCCACTTAATAGTAAGCTGTTACCGTCGCTTATGGATGTTTGCGACGCCATGCTTATTGACCAAGGGTGGTGGCCGTCCAGACGGGCTTCGGCCATCACGTAGGGTGGGTTGTTTTGTCACCTTTTACGACAGGTGGACCCGGACCGAAGGGGTTAGTCTGCCTCTGCACGGAGAAAATACCGCTGAAACTAGTAAAACTGGCCGCGGTTGCTACAAAATACAGTAGCATGAGAGTAGGCTCCAACTTGACCGATGCGTTTAAAGTGGTAGCTATAATCAAACAAGGGGACGCATTGTCTCTGATACTGTTCAATTAGTGCTCGAATACGTCATCAGGAAAATAATAGAAGCCGATGGCGGAATGGAGTTGAATGGCAGACACAAAATCATTGGGTACGCCGATGATCCGGCACTCCTTGGACAGCACGAGACTGATGAGCAAGCTATGGCAGATGTCCTAGAAGAGGAAGGAAAGTCAGGCTTAGAATCAGCCGCCAGAAGACGGAATACTTTCACACAAATATTTAGAAGTGAAAGGCTACCCACCAAGGTAGTTAACACACTAATTGGAGTATTTGGGATGTACCGTCACAAATAAAAACTAGAGAAAGGAAGAAATTGACATCCGTATCCAAAACACTCTCAGATGCACAACAGCTTTTCACAAGGGTCCAAGTTGATACGCAGAATAACTAAAACTGGTGTCTGCGAAAGATTCTGGGATATACAAAAGCAGAAGACGGGAGGTGGAGTCAGTAAGAACATAGTATCTCTATGTTCTTAGTTCTTACTGACTCTCCACCTCACCTGACCTGGTGTCAGAACCCAACATTATTGGAGAGACCAAAGCGGCTAGGCTTCAGTGACTCGGACACCTAGAGAGAATGGGTGAGGATCGTGCCATGAAGAGAGCATACTTGGTACAATCAAATGGGAGACGCCCGGTTAGAAGTCCTAGATACCGCTGGGAAGACGTAGTAGCTCAAGACCTGCTCAACCTCGGCCATAGCTACTAGCGAGAGCTATCGCAAGATTAAGAGGCATGTCGTGGTCTGGTGTCGGAGGCCAAGGCCTCAAGTTGTAACACGTATGAAAACCACTTCGTATCTCATGATGGCAACAGTTTTTCTTGCTTATTAAAAAGGTAAATAGAAAGTAATGAGATAGAATTAATGTAATCCAAAAAGCAAGTGGTCTAGAATCGTCTACAAAAAATTCCGTGTCGAATAGTCTCAGTCCCACCATGATATGGTCAGTAGTTTTGAAGATGGCGCGTCAAAGGGGTTCTAATTTATTCTAGGGATTCTTAACATTGTTATATTAGTTTAATTCTCTCACAAAAATTGTAATAATGCTGCTGGGTCTATTAGGTAATAGGTGGTCTATTAGGTGGTAGGCGGACACTGAAAACCAGCGCTGTGTCGGTAACTCCGACACAGCATAATGCTGAGATGTCAGCCTCGTTTGTTAAAGTGTAACAGTCAGTTTGTGTACTTATATAAATGTGTGCGATCTTGTTGCTTTGTTACTTTTTGACAAATAAAATTCTTTTTTTCTTTCTAATAACATAATTGTCAGGCAATTTTTTTTATTGCTGTAGGACAACCGACAGGCTCACGGCCCACTTAGAATTTAGCAGTTAACCGTCGCCTATGGGTGTTTGCAACCTCAGTGGCATCGCGAACACGCTGCTGTCCCATAAGGGTAGAGAACTCGGGTCACTAATGCCGGAACACAACACAAGGTTATTATGGCGGCATACTTAAAACCAAAGGTGGTCGCCATCCAGGGGGGCTTGGGGCCCTACCACGTAGCTAGGGTGGGTAGTTTTATCGGCTTTTACGACAGGCCGACCCGGGCCGCAGAGGTTAGTATTCTTGCTCCGCCCCTGCACGGATGGATATTATATACTAATATATATAATAATATATTATATACTACACGTATATATTTGCATGCCAAAAACATGCATTTTTGGAGCAATTACCTCAATAAGTATCCTCTTTTCGGCTAAGCACTTTTCCACCCAAGCGTACGAAATGATCCATTTCGAAGCTGCCAAAGCACACATGTATTTCAGAGACCTGTCAAAAACATAGTGTATCTCTTTATAAATATTATCTTAATAGACTATTCTACTGTGCCGGGACTAAGAGGCTCCACCAAGATCTTAGGAATCTAAAAACGAACGAGGCCCTGACTGCAATCATCCTGGTAAGAATTCTTCTTCAGTTCTTTCAAAATATATATTATAGTAATTTGAGACAGCAGATGATCTATGACATATATTTTGTAAATGTGGTGGTGGGCACTGAAAACTAGCGCTGTGTTGAGATTTCAACACAGCCTCATGCTGAGTGCTTAACCTCCTTGACGGTTGGAGATTTAACCCTTTCATTACCAGCGCCGGATTTAGCCGGCATCCACTGGACGCCCCGTGTATATCAGATATCATTTACTCGTACACGGTCGTAATAACGACTTGGTATAATTCCTCTGAGAGTGCAATTAATTTAGTCATTGAGTGTACCTCCCGTAAATCGTAAATTAAACCAACCATATTTATAAACCAAGAAATAATTGTTTGAAACGCTACGAGAAATTGGACCATTTATTAATTTTTTAAAGTGCCGTAACATTGATTATAAAAATATATTTGCTGTTTTGATTTGGAAATATTTTTACACCTTCATCAGGATGTCACAGAAAAGATCAGGATAATTAATTGTTTAGAATTATTCCAACTTACAAATTTATTTAATATACCAGCAGAATCTTTATATTTGTAACACATAAATGAGAAAATCCAAACATGAGCTTTCTGCTATGCAGTATGCACACTTCGCGTCGCGTTTCAGTAGCGTCACTTCGACGAAACGGACTGCGGTAAAGAAGGTGTAATAGCACTGATACTGTATGAACACATTGCTTCTAATATTGTAACACGAGCTTTGTTTTATATTTTTATTACTAGCTGTGCCCGCGACTCCGTCCGCGTGGAATAGTGACTTTGGGCAGAATTTTTTGAATATAACTTATGGTTTATTTGGGATTACAAACCCTATAAACCCTAAAATATAAATGAAATATGCAAACAGTCAGTATTATCGAATGCAACTGTTACGCCATGCACCTCCGGAATACGTACGTTTGAACCTACAAAGTCCAGCCTAAGCTAAACCCTATTTCATACGATTGACTAGCTATGCCCGCGACTCCGTCCGCGTGGAATAGTGATTTTAGGCAGCATTTTTTGAATATATGAGGTCAACTTAAATTGGAAATTCAACCTACAATGTCCAGCCTAAGCTGAACCCTATTTCATACGATTGACTAGCTGTGCCCGCGACTCCGTCCGCGTGGAATAGTGATTTTAGGCAGCATTTTTTGAATATATAAGGTCAACTTAAATTGGAAATTCAACCTACTAAGTCCAGCCTAAGCTGAACCCTATTTCATATGATTGATGATATAAATCTGAGGTCAACATAAATTGGAATTTAAAATTTCCGAAACATCATTTTTAACAAAAACTATTTTTTTTTTTTCTAAAATAAAAATAGCCTAAGTTACTCCTTGGTACATCAGCTATCTGTCAGTGAAAGTCCCGTTAAAATCGGTGCAGCCATTTCAGAGATTAGCCGGAACAAACAGACAGACAGACAAAAATTGTAAAAAAAATTGTTTTGGTATAAGTACCTGTATACGTCCTAATGCACTTAGTAAAAAGCGGTTATTTTAATATTACAAACAGACCCTCCAATTTTATTTATTTGTATAGATTATATTCTACCGTCTATACAACGGACAGTCTTCTGAGGAACTGTTTAGAATGATGTCTTCTTCCTCTTTCTACCACCGCACTGCTCGCCATCGGTTCGGTGTTCATCCCCATTTCCAGAAGCCTATTCTTTCTTGTATGAAACGGTTCTCGAGAACGTTCATGTTGCGTACTCTCCGGATTTGGAATGAGCTTCCGACTGAGGTTTTCCCATCGCAGTACGATATGGGAGTTTTAAAAAAAAAGGAGTTATAAAATTTCTTAGAGGTCGGCAGCGCGTCGGGAATGCCTCTGGTGTTACAAACGTCCATGGCGACGGTGACCAACTGCTTTAGGATGGGCCGCTTACCTGTGTCTGCTGAACTCCAGTTATAAAAAAGTCTTGACCCCTGTTTTAATTACCTAAATTTCCCACATTGGCCGAGAAAAGATGTGAATATTGATTATAGTTATATGGGTTATAATTTATTTCATAAACCTTATTGTACACCATTTTTCGCCAATAAACATTTTTCTTTCTTTTAAACCAATCTTTCTCGTCTCTGATTTTCGTGGCATAAGGCTCACGCATGGTCCGACCGATGTAAACGTTCTGGATTTACAATAGGGTCACTCGGAGCTAGGGCATAGGGTGACAGATTTCAGGGTGAGAAAAAATTTATTATTTTTTACATGCATACATACTACGCATCTGTAATGTAGGTGCCTCAAATATTTAGAAACTAGCCGTTCCTGCCCGCTTCGCTGGTGAAATAACAGAAAAAATTAAGCAAAAACATATTATTATGAAATTTTATTGTACGCATGCGCGCTACATCGCTTGCCCCACTTCTCCGCGGCAAGAAAACAAGTTAAAACTTTAATAACTTTATATTAAATGAAGATATCGCAATTTTTAGAAATAAGCCTTAGAAAATTTAATTGAATTCTATCCAGTAATTTTTGCCGTGATGCGCGCCCAACTGCAGACCTCTACTATTTTATTTATATAGATAATGTAGGTAGAAAAGTGTAGAATGTATGTCGGTTGTTAATAAAAAAGTGCGCACATACCTTTGCGATCTATTATTCTCATCCACAGCCACGACCAGATGTGTCAAATCCTTAGTATATTCATCAACGTACTTCCAATTATATTCTCTGCACAGCATTTTCAACTTTACCAACTGCGACGTCCCCAAACATGAGCCTGCGAGGCAATAGTTTCTATTTTCCCTCACTTTCTGTGAATTTTCAAACGCTTCCATCATAATTTCCCTGTCTTGTGTATTATTCGTGACACATAACGTTGTTTCAACATCATCGATCTCAAAATTGAGAGATTTCTTCGCAACCGGCGTGGATTTATGTGTTATCGATTCAACGAACGCATTTATCGACATTGGAGTTTCCAAAGACGGTTTGTGCAATGTTCTGTCAATAACTGTATTTTGTTTGGGTGATATATCTAAAACGGAACTTTCGTTTGAATTAGTTTTGCTCTTCAACAAATTCGATCTTAACTCTTTGATTGTTGAGTTACTTTTTTGTTTTACTTTAGGGATCGAAATATTTCTGAAAAAAAAAATACAATGAGAGAGAAGAAAAAAATGTATTTAGACCCAATATAGCTTAAAATTTTGCTTTATTAGGGATCCTTAATTAAGTTACATATTCTTCCCCGTGCATGGGCGGAGTAATGCTGACTTCTTCGGTCGGAGGCGGCCTATCGTGTAAGGCGACAAACCAACCTTAGGAAGAAGGGCCGTAAGCCCGTCTGGATGGCAACCACCGCTGATCTCCAAATTTGACACCATAACAACTTTGCGTTAAATGCCGGTTGCAACTCAAACCTTCGCTTCGGTGTCTGAAGTCCGCTTTCCGATTTTTTCTATTCACTTTGCACGGTCTTTGGCGTCCCTGGTAGGGAGACCTGCTAGGTCCATTAACATACATATCACCTTTTACAAAGTCAACCCAGCACTTTTTAGGTCTGCTCCAGCAGCTGGGGCATAGCAGAGGCTAGACATTTGGCCCCACATCGCGCTTCTGGATGGCAACCACTCCTGGTCTCCAATTATGTCACCAAAATAAACTTGTGTTGTGTTCCCCTATGCGGACGGCAGCGTGTTTAGAGTGCCTCTGGCGTCGCAAACATTTATATGTGACGACAGCTGCTTAATATTTAGTCGCCCGTCAGTCAACTGGTAAACAGCAATATAATAGCACCAACCTTGGGTACCAACTCGGAAGTTTGTGTTGCAACTAGGATTTAATACTAATAAATGGTTATTTAATTTTTTCAGTTCTGCATATTGACTATCTAAAAGTGATAAAACAGTTTTAATTAATCGAATTCATAAATACGCACTTTTCCGGTGTATCCTCGACAACACTCCTATCAGAGTCGTCGGTGTCATTATCTGACGGCTGCAAACATCTTTCACTATTCTTCTGTGATTTGCTAGAATTTCCAGTAGTCGGTGTGAGATGATCAAGGCGGTGAACAGATAATGCAACCTGTAAATATTACAAATAAAATGAAACAACTGTTTAGGATGTATTCAAAAATTCCAACTCTGGAGTGTTTTTTTTGGTGTCGAAACAAATTAGATTAAATTGCTTTTTATTGTACCAAACATTATAAGGGTGAAACTTAAATACTACAAACTTATATAAAATGATTAATAATAATAAGTTACTTTTTTACCACGCAAAGGCGTAAGCATTTATATAGTACGTATAGTTTTTTTATTATACTATATTTCTACTGGTTTAACAGTATTTTATACTTTACGATTAATTATTTATTTAATAATTAATGATTTTAATTTACTTTGTATATATAATTTATATGATGAAGATTATGTAATATTAAAAGGAATATTTGTTTTATTATTTATAAGTTTAATTAGAGGGGGGTTTTTAAGTTGAATAATTTTTTCTAGCATTACCCACTTTGAACGATCAAAAAAATTCAAAATTTGCACAATCATGTCCTAAAGATAATACACAAATTTAATAATTTTTTCCCATAGTCCATTTATCAGGATGAACGCTTTCTTTTTATCTGCCGGAAGGTGGCGTTTAATTAATAAAAACATTTACCGATTGGGAATTGACCACAAATAAAGTATAATTTAAAAAAAACAACACGCTTTTATAGTTAATCAAACTAAAAAGTAAAAATTAATTCATAACATAATAAAATTGCTGACAAGAAAATTAATGCCATTGTTCTACTCGTAAAAGCGTGGGGTGCTCTGTACGATATTTTTAAACTCTGCATTTCGGAATGAAACTAGTGAAAAAAATATTAACAATTGATATAAAAGTGTGTTTTTTAATTTTTCTATCCGTGCAGGGACGGAGAAAGAATACTCGACAAAATAACCCACGCTAGCTACACGGCAGGGCCTCACGCCCGTCTGGATGATGACCACCTTTGATCTTAAGTATGCCGCCATAATAACCTTGTGTTGAGTTCCGGCATTAGTGACCCAAGTTCCTATACCCTTATGGGACAGCAGCGTGTTCGCGACGTCACTGGCGTTGCAAACACCCATAGGCGACGGTAACTACTAAACTCTTAGCGGGTCGTCAGCATGTCTGCTGTCCTACAGCAATAAAAAAAAATAACTATAACTTTTTAATAGCAATAAATAATTTCATTCCAGCATCTGGGCCTATTGGTTAAAAGAATGCTAGCATAATTACCACTATTCATTATACTTATATATTGGCATATATGTACATCAATATTATATATTGGAATATTTAAAAGAACATCATCTAGTCCCAAACCAAGTTGTATATAGCACGTGTGTTATGGGTACTAGACCACTGATACATATTATACATAAACACCCATAATATGCTGGACGGAATTCGAATCTGTGAGCTCCACGAACGTACCGACGTGCGTTAGCCGTTAAGATCGTCGCATTTGCATAGATAGATTATACAAACCAATAATGTTGGTGTGAACAATTAATTCCTCTCACTTTTCCTACATTATTAGTAAATTTGCATAGTTGCAACGATATATCGGAAAACAGATAAATATCGATATATCGACGACTAAAAATATCGATATTTAGCGATATCGACGATATATCGATATTTTATAAAATTTTGCACCTCTAAACTTAATGACTACTAAACGTTTGATATATGTAACTAAAATTACTTTGGATTTCTATTAACTTTTAAAAAAGAAGAAATATTGATTAAAACTTAGAAAATTTTATTGAAATCTATCCAGTAGTTTTGCCGTGATGCGCGCACAACTGCAGACCTCTATCATTTTATTCATATAAATTATGCACACTATCCACCGTATTCTATTTATATGAGAACTGGCCAATGAAAATAGTAAAATTATATTAAAATTGTCATAATTTTACTGGTGACGAACAGCTGACATGCTAACGGCTACGGCATAGTTAACAATTACCGGCACCGCAAACATAGGGGTACCAGAGTCACTAATGCCGGGAACACAACAAAAGGCGACACACTTATAAACCAAGGGTGGTTACCATTCAGACGAGCGTGGGACCACGTAACTATACTTGGGCCATTACAAACGTGCGAACTGAGTCATAAAACATTACGTCAAAGGAATGTGACAATGCTGCGCAACTCGATATCGATAAAGGGATGCCGCTCGGGTTCAAGTAGTCAGTTGACGTGGTCGTTGATGACTGATACATGTAAATTGTAGGTGTTTGTAAAAATTGTGTTATAATCTGTTATAATAGTTATCATTAGACAATCCTATGCGAACCATGGAAGCATTATTCGATAATTTAACTTTGTTAAATAATGTCACAACACTAGAAGTGTGAGCGAGAGACCCGATATGCCTATAAGTGTGAGCGAGAGGTCTGATAAAAATGATTTATGACTCAGTTCGCACGTTTGTAATGGCCCAAGTATAGGTTGTTTTGTCGCCTTTTAGGACAGGCCGACGCCGGCCGGAAGGTTTAGTATTGTTACCCCGCCCCTGCACGGTGTGTAAACTTATAGAATAAGATGGAACAGTATTAGATCGAACATGTATAAAATTGTTAAATATAAGTATTTTTATACTTATTCAGTTAATCATCATCATCATCCCAGCGTCAAATCCCGGTTGCAACCAAAACTTCCGTTTCGGTGCCCGGGGTCGTTTTCCGACTTTTCTACTCCACTTTGCACGGTCTTCAGCATCCCTGGTAGTGAGCCCATTGGCACGCATATCACCCCTTACGACATCAAACCAGCACTTTTTGGGTCTACCCCTCCTGCCGGAGCCCGGCGGAGGCGGCAAGGCCAGACATTTGTTTCCCACGTAGTTAGCTAGTTGCCGTAAAACGTGGCCATACCAGAGAAGGCGACACTCCTACAGTTTGTCCACAATGTCACGGATATGAAGGTTGCCGCGAATGCGGGAGTTCCTAACGTGGTCCTTCTGCGTCACACCATACATCCACCGCAGCATATTCATCTCCGGGACACGCAGTCCCTGCTTGTGCCGCTCTAGCACCGGCCACGCTTCATAGCCATATAAAAGGACAGGCCTAATGATGGTCTTATAAACCTGTCCCTTCAACTTAACCGGCATATTAGGGTCACAAATGGCACCAGCCACCTCACGCCATTTGGTCCACGCGCCAGTGATGCGTGCCTTGACATCGCAATCAATGTCACCAGACGCGTGAAACACAGATCCCAGGTATTTCGCCTGGTCCGTGCGCTCGACCATGTTGCCGCCTATGCGTACGGGTGTGGGATCTGTGGAGTTACAGGTCAAGTACTCGGTCTTCGCCACATTGAGCTTCAGATTACCGTTCTCAAGAGACTCTTTCCACGCCTTTGCACCAACCTACCCCTGTCCGCATCCGCCAGCGCGATATCGTCAGCATACATGAGCAGCCACGGGGGCTGCTCATGTGAGTTTCTGATGCTGTCTGACAGTACGTCCAATACCACGCTGAACAGAAACGGACTAAGGACGGATCCTTGGTGCATCCCGACGGTGATGAGGAAAGGTTTCGTGTCGCCAACAGCGGTCCGAACTACAGGATCGGAGTCACGATACATGTCTCGGATAATGTCAATATCTCTGAAACCCCTTTAGATCAGTGCCCACCAGATCATCACGCGAGGAATACAGTCGAAAGCCTTCTGCATGTCCAGAAACAGGCAATGCAGAGGCGTACTTTTCATCCTGTATTTCTCCGTCCATGGTCTCGTGACCAGGGCGAAACCCATATTAGCACTCCGAGACAGTACACTCCTATCGGATTCGAGTCGATAACTCTATCGAGCAGCTTCATGGTGTGGGACATGACCTTAATACCGCGGTAGTTACCGTACTCCTGCACCGACCCCTTGTCTTTGAAGACTGGAGTAATGATACTCAGCCTCCATTGGCTTAGAATCATACCGATGAGGAGTATTTGGTTGAAAAGGTGGGTTAAGATGCCCACACCACGAGAGCCCATCAACTTCCAAGCTTCGATGGGGACTCCATCAATACCGGCAACTCTTTGTGCTGCTTATTCAGCAGTTTGTGAAAATATGAGCGCCATCTCTCCTTCACCGCGAGGTCCTCGCATAGCAAGTTGCCCCCAGGGTCTTTTACGAAGCGGCATTGGGAAATATCCTGTGCCGTCTAGACTCTGGAGTGCGCCAACTTATAGATGAGCTTCTGCCCCTCAGACGATTCCAACTTGTCGTATAATGGCTGTAAGTGGTCTCGTCTGGCTCTGGCTACAGATCACTTAGTGGCACGCTCGGCAGACCTGTACGCATCGCGATATTCAAATCTGGACGCTTGCCACTGCTTAAAGAGAGCTTTTTTCGCTCTGGTCTCCCTCTGAACTGTGTCGTTCTAGCACCATGTCTCCTTGTGACATTTGCAACCGCCCTTAGACACACCAAGCACCTTCCTAGCCGACCCAAGGTAGCCGCTTGAATCCTGTCCCAGTAAACTTCAACTGGTTCACCCTCAACACCGGCGCACTTGTAGCCGATGGCAGAGGAGAATTCCTGAGACTTACTTCATCAAGCAGCCACCACCAGATCCGGCGCTGAAGGCGCTCGACACATGTGTTTGGGCTTCACACAGAGGTCCATGACAAGAAAACGGTGTTGTGCAGTGAGACTGTCACCGGGTATGACCTTGCAGTTGGCTACTTTGTTGATGTGGTGTCTCCTAGCATTCCTCCCGCTCTTGTAGGTGATGACATGCTCGGGTCTCTTTTTGAAATACGTGTTCACGATGGCGAGGTCGGCAGCCGCACACGTATTTAGAATATCTTCCCCTTCCACGTTGCGGCTCCCGTATACAAGTCCACCGTGGGCACACTCAAATTCCCCACATTTCTCACCCACATGACCGTTCAGATCACCACCCAAAAAGATCCCAGGTGACAATGGAATCTCACGAAGCACTTCTCCGAGTAGATTCCAAAACGCTATCTTGTCGCTACAACCGACCTGTGGCGCGTAGGTACTTATCAAGTGGGTAATTACTCCACCGATAAATACTCTCACAACCATAAGCCGATCGCTACAGCGTTCACATACAAGATGTGGTCCTGGAGTTCCCCTGAGAGCACTATGGCTACCCCATTCTCCCCACCAGATGCACCTGTGTCAATCAGCTTGTAGCCATTCCTAAGTAACTGGGGTCTGCTGCCTTTCCACCGAGTTTCCTGCAGTAACGCCGCAACCACCGTCTGCCTGGAGAGTACATCGGCCAACTCGCTCGCGGGGCCAGTTAGCATCCCAATGTTCCACGTTGCGAAGCGGAGTTTGGATTGGGCTAACGTCATTACTCGTGCTCGCCCACGACACAGCAGCCCTTGTCCACTCGTCATAGAAGTCAAGCGAAGCTTCTGCGCGTCGTTTTTCGGCGACGCCCTATCCGTAACTAGACCTTTTCTTGCTCGTACCATTTAAAATTTTTGCTACTTTGCAGGAGTGACTGCCTTCCGACCTCCCAACCCCTAGAGGAAAACCGAGAGGTGCACTTCCTTTGCCGCATGCAAGCTGGCAAAGGAGTAGTCCATTAATCACGTTTTACGACTCCCTTGGAACCTGGACCTGGAACCTTAGGACCTGGGGTGAACCTATTCTTTTCACTGGCCGGGGCCACACAGCTAATAGGTACAGTTAATAGCTACCTCAATATTTGTTGGCTCAAATTGTCTCTCGCTATCCAATAATAAGACACTATCTTCACAATCTTGAGCATTTCTATCATCTTCTCCAACAGAAACCTTATGCTGCTCTGGTTTGTCAGTAGTTGATTGTGTTATATCCTTGTGTTTCATTTGTGTTTTATTGGAATTAATTTCTTTATCAATATTTGCAAATACTTGGCTCATATATGTATCATAATCAATGGAATCTGTACATTGTATAATATTTTGGGTTGTTTTAGATTGACTTTTTTTTTTAGTAGCTGTAAGTTCAAGCATGTCAGATTTTTGCAATTTGTCACTATTATCTATTTCCTTTCGTTTCAGATTTTCATCTTGTTTTTTTGTGCCTATAGTTGGTATTAGTATTTCGGATGGAGCATGTTGAAGGACAACAATTCCATTTCCTTCATTCGATTCAGTATCAAATATATCATCAGGCTCATGTTCAACATTATCTTTATTTAATTTTGTTTTAGTATTAATATTAACATTTGGTTTAACTATATCTACTTCTCTATGATCATTTTTAAAATCTACTTTAGCCAGATCCTTTTCAATACTCTCAGTTATAATTTCTTCTACAGTTTGTGTTTCAGCAGATGCAGTATGTTTTTTAAATAATAATCCCTTTTTTGTTGATGTAGAATCTACATTAATAATATTATGAGATGTTTGAATACTTTTTGATCTTATCTGGATAAGATCTTTGTCACCCAAATTTAAGTTTAAATTTTGTCCTGACAGATTTGTGGCTGCATCAGCTCCATTTCTATGAGTACTTGTCTGTATGGCCACATCCTTCATGAGTTTTAAATTAACATCATTAGTCTTCCTTTTAATTACAATGTTTGTTACTGTATTCCCTGTTCTAATTGATATTTCAATATCATCAGATTCTTTATCTGTTTGTGATTTATTCACATCTTCAGAGACATTTGTTTCGTGGATATTAGGTTTTGGTTTTGGACATAATGCACTTTTCTTAAAAAAAATAATCCTCTTCGGTATTTCACTTACTTTTGCTTTTCCGTAAATTTCTTTCTTGTTTAATATAGGATCTTTTTTAGTTTGTATATCTTCACTGTTTTCAATTATAATATCATTACTGGCATCATTATTACATTTTTTAACATCAACTACTGTTTCCATAGCAGTATCTGCATCATCTTTATAATGTTTCTTAATAATTGTATTATGTTTTTCTAGAATGTCTTTGTCCTTATTTGATTTTAGCTCTATTTCTAGATCTTTATTTTGAATAGCTTCTTTTTTATTGTTATCATCTTTTAATACAGAAGCTATTCGTTTACTATTAGATCTACTAGATATGTCATTTACAGCTTTAATATTCTCTATAGAAATATTTAATTTGCTTTTTTTACTGGTTGGCTTATTTAAATCCTTTTTCATTCTTTTAACTGTATTTAAATATTCTTTAATTTTGTGAACATTTGAATTTGTGCTCATAGTGTTATTATTTGTGTTTTCAATGTCATCTCCACTGTAATCATTATCAAAACTTTTTGTTTTAGCCTTTCTTTTTTTTGAACTTCTTTGAGAATTCTCCGTTGAGTTTTTAACTTTTTCATCAAAATTAAATGGTTCAATGTCTTTTGGACTAACAACATTTTCATGATGTTTTTCTACCTCAATATCTGGCATTTCTTCTATATCATCCCAGTTTTGTTGTGCTGCCATTTTATATACTAGTTTGACTGGACCTGTGGTTTTATTTGTAACACTGTGAACTTGTGCTGTAGTTATGACTGTATTATCTGAATTATCATCCATTGAAATATTTGTTGGTGGTGAAATTTCAAAAGAGAACCGGTTTTCTGAGTTAGCTAACCAATAACCAACTTTAATATATTTTGCATTATCTTTTTCCTCAGATTTACTAAATGTGATTTCATCCACTGAAATAGAAAGAGTTTTTAGAAAATATTGGTAAATCACAATTTTAAGTGATTTTGGGTGTGATTTATCTCAGAAATCTGCTGATAGATCATGGTAGTAAAAGTCTATAGAAATTGAAAATCTCTAGCCAAGTAGTAATAAATTTTCTGTTTTGCAGCAATAGAAAAAGTTAATCCTTCAGATACCAGAAAATACATGATATTAAAATTATAATATTTTATGAGAGAAAAAAAATATTGAGTACATTAAATAAAAATGTTAACTCACCATTAGTATTAAATTCTTGGGTAAATAAATTTATCTGTGTATGAATATGTTCTGTTCTACTTTGCAGAGATTTATTGAGTTTTAATTCTTTATGATTTATCTTGATGAAACAGAGTGGACATTCCTTACATCTTGACCAACATAAATGGCATAGGCTGTGACCGCAGTTTGCAGTTTTAGGAGCTATAAAATATTTGCAGCTGGAACATTATAGATAAAACAATAAATGAATAGTTAGAAAATTCTGACAAATCTGTGACTGTAAGTTAATACCATTTTTAATGAATAATCGTGGTGCTTAAGTATTGTAATAAACATCAGGATGTAATATGCAAGAGATTCTCCTAATTTGTTATAGCGATTTGAATTTTGGACCAGAATTCGACATCATACATACTTGGTATAAAAGGATGATATTAAAAAATATAATCGTAGTTACAACAACTGGAGAGTTTCCACTAAGAACCATTCATTTCAAGCCAGGTTCGTAAAACCAATATTTGTTATTTGTATTACTTACCATTGCGGGCAAATCACATGTCTAATTTGTTCACTGATATAATTCTTCAACTTATCTATATTTAAAGAACTGACCATTGTTTTTTCTGAGCCTAGAAAGTAAACACAATATTATAACAAGCTGTTTTAATTTATAGAAAATAAACAATATGAGTAATTTACAAAAATTTCTTCAGAATAGTGTTTACTTAAAATTACTGTTCACACATTAAAATCAGTTTTACCTAACTTTAAAGGCTCATAAAGTTGCAATACAATAATTTTCTTTTATGTCTTTATTTACGCGCCAAACAATAATTTCATTTCTAACCACAGCTTCTGACTTTAGTCAAAATGACAATTAATGACATGCCAAAGACTCGGTCAACTCGGTCTCTACAGTCTTTGAGATGTGTGAGCGATTTCATTTTTAAAAGCCGACCAATTACCGAGGCTCTTGATGGGCGCCTCAGTAGAGACTTTAGAATTTGTTCTATTTTTTCTTCAAAACATTTAAAATTATTTTAATTTAAATTTATATACCGTAACAAAACATTTGCTTCAAAGTAAAACATTCATTGCCACTAAAACCGTATACGGCAAAAGAAACGAAATGATGTCAGCCACTGAGAATTATAATTACAGTATTGGTTTTATTAAAGCTACCTATATTTTTCGATAAATATAAAGATTTGTGGTTTTGAATAATTGCTGAAAAGTCTAATATTATTTCTATTGTAAAAAAAACCTTCTTCAAATTACAACAGCGTACAGCTTTTAGTCAATAACTACTAGGATAAGGTGAAAAGTTCTCGGCCTGACAATGAAAGACTGCATTTTCAGTTGAAAAATGATTTTATTTCTCTACAATCTCGTTTGACTTCAACACACTTGGTCCAGCGTTTCTCCAACATCAATATTCTTTTCCGGAAGTGAGAGTCTGGAAAACTATGAAAATATCCATTTATGGCCCTCTCAACTTCATTGGATGCGAAGAAATTTCTTCAAATTTAGAAACAGATAAAAATCTGAGGGTGCCAAATCAGGAGAATACGGGGGATGGCTGAGCAAATCATATCCCAAATCCCAGTTTTCCCATTGCCAACGCGCCTTTGTGAGCAAGTGCGTTGTTCTGGTGAAAAATGATTATTTTCTTCTTCAAGCAAGGCCTCTTCTCGCAAATTTTAGCTTACAGCTGGTCAAGAAGATTAGAGTAATATTCGCCTGTAATTATTTCGCCTTTTTCAAGATAATCAATTAATAGGATCCTTTTCGCATCCCAAAACACACTGACCATGGACCTGTCCGGCAGATGCGATCGATTGCACTTTCCTTGGCGCTGAACCACTGACTTCTACCCACTGCTTCCACTGCTGTTTCGTTTTTGGCGTGTAATGGTGGACCCATGTCTTATCCATGGTAACAAATTGCCGCACAAAATCGGTCGGATCGATATTGAATCGGTCCAAACATTGCTGTGAATATCGTTTGCGCATTTATTTTTGATCGGCACTCAGCAATTCTTTGTGCAAGATGTTTCACACTCTTTCTTCTGATATTCCCGGGGCCTCTGCTATCTACTCACCATAACACGTCTATCATCTAACACGATATCGCGCACCTTTTCGATGGTTTCTGGTGTGATTGCGGTTTTTGGCCGTCCTTCACGTGAATTATCTTCGAGGGACGTGTCGCCGAGTCGTATGTTGTATCTAATGATTTATATATACATGACCAGATAAAGATGACTATAGAAATCTTATAATAATTAAATTCATTTATGGTTTACCTTTGTTTCTGAACAATCTTAATTAATTAGCTTGATCTGCTTCTCATTTGAACACCACGACAGGACGAAATACAAGTGGAACACTCGCCTAAATGCTCCTTTATCCCTGATCCTTTTCTTAATAGTTGGTTTACGGTTGATCTTCTCCTTCCTTGTAATAAATAAATAAATAAATAAATAATAAAGTACCTATTAGCCTTGTGCCACCAAGTATTCCAGGAATTCTCAGTATTTTATATAAACTCCATAAACAGTAAGCAAGATATTAACATAACTGTAAAAGTATAATCATCTACTCATTATTATGTGACCTTGATAAATACCTCTAGTTTCTTAATAATGTTATAATTATTTAAGTGAGTATTTGCGAGGTTCTCAAGGTTCTTTTAGTTGTTTACTTAAACACACGTTAAAGCTTACCTTGGAGGCATATTTTCCTGGTCAGAAGGCCTACCTTAAGAATCACCCTAACTATTTGGACTCTCGTAAGACCCTACCTATGTAAATACTACTGAGATTCTACATACGTGAATACTACTGAAACCCTACCTACGCGAATACTTTAAGATCCGACATAAATACACACTTGTGAAGTTATCACAAGTTCTACGTATATAACCGCGATATTTCATTTACGGGACTAGGTCCTACAGACCGCGATATCCCATTATTAAACCTGGTCCACATGGCCCGTCGCCATCACCACTCATGAGTGTCTTTACGACCCAGCCTGCACTGAAGCGTAAGCCTGTCTGGCCTGGTAGGTACCAGGTACCAGGGCCAGCGCAATCTATAGCACTAAATTAAAATCGATGAGCTCATCTAACCAACGAAAATCGGTGCCGGCACAGTAATGGTTAACTGAACAAATTATCTTTAAGACGACACGTGCTCGTACTTGCTATTGAGTTTAGAATATAACTTAGCTTAAAATACTTAGCTGGCACAGAAGTGCTCTTGCTGTGGCAACAGGCACGTACTTTCAGAACTTAGCTGTTCCTTACGACTGATAAAATATATTTTTTTTTTGCTTAAAGCTAAAGCTGTTGTTGTCTCAGACACTACACTTGACAGCGACTACGCACATTAAGGCATTCCAACCCCGTGGGAGCGGGGTCAATCAGAAGTGGCAACGTGCTCGGACACGCGCTTCCTATGAGGTGCGTTTCCAGCTCGACCGCTGCATGGGGACAATTGAGAACAGTCACGAATGGCAAGAATATCATTGAATTGGGGACTATCGGCTTCACTGGTGAAGCCGATCATATTCTAATCTACTACCGTTTCGGAGTGCTTATAGCTGGGGGAGAAGAAACGGCGAAAGAAACTCTCCCACAACACATCTATTCTACGTGTGTTCATGTACTGTATGTGTTGTGTGCGTCTATAGAAGTTAAGGGGGGCAGAAGGCATCCCTAAATCTATTCTGTCGGGCTGGCCTATGTCGAACTGGGGGGAAAGCGGGAAGAGAGCATTCGCTTCAGCATCCTACTGCGTCCTAGTGATGGGATCGGGTCTGTCCGTGAGCACGTTTTGCGGGCGACGACGCGCGTGAGTTTCTCGACGGTTGGGCGTATAGTGAGTACCAAAGAGTATGTAAGTGAGTACTGAGTAGTGACTATGTGTTATCACAACAAATGTTGCTAGTTTATTAAGACAAGTATTGCTAGTTATTGAAACTAATGTTGATAGTTATTATTTACAATACATATTTACATTTATGGAACATCGCGACTGATTGTTGCGACAGGACGTGCGACCGCGTTTATTTTTAAATTCAGCTGCCCAATTTTTAACGGTTGACATTGAAGGAGCAAAGTCCCCGTAAACTTTTGTCAACTTCGGATGAATTTCCTTAGGGGTTAATCCATCCAAAACGAAGAATTTTATGACCGCACGATATTCAAGTTTATAGAAAAACACGCAAGACGTCTCCTGCGGAAATTCGAGTATACAAACTACTTGAGAGAACAAGTTGAAACTTGTCATACGAACTAGCGGGACATGCACCCAGACAGGTATAATAAATTTTCGTTGATTGGAACGCATTTTCTGTATTAGGCCGAGAACTTTTCACGTTATCCTCGTAGTAATCAAGCCAAATATTTTGGCAAGGATTATATAGTGATAGTGTAAAAAATTATGAACCGTCGCGGGGTACCTGGCATATGTGAAACATTGACAATGGAATTAGCTTTTACGAAAGTAGATTTTTCATTTACCGAGTCGCCACACCAATAGTCGATCTCACTCGCCGCGTGATGATGCTTCACATGAAAAATATTAACACCGAACAACAAGACATGCATCATTAAACTAGCATGTCTGCATACAAGCTTGCAGACTTAAATCTAACCTTTAGATCACGACCAATATAAACGTCAAAGTTATTAGCCGACAGTAAGTAGAAAAATAAGTGTGACCGTAAAAAGCCCGCTGAAATACTATTGTTGTGAATACATTATACTATTGTTGTGGTTCAAGAGTAGTCGGGCTCTAAAATACAAGCTTTAGTTACAACCGGGATTAATGACCGCAATGATGATGAGTAATAACAAATAATATTTTTTGGATTATTATTTTTGAGTGCCTCAAACATTTTGGAATACACACATCAAAAAAGTCTAAGCAACATGTACTAATTAAAATTTTAGGATGGTGGATGAGCCACTGTATGGGTGAACTTTCTGAATGCACCTGAGCCTTTCAGTATTTCCGGGCTGACGGTACACTCGCACCCTTCTTGTATCAGGCCTAAACCCGAATCGCGACTCATCGGAAAACATAATTTTATCCCATTGTTCCTGCGTCCATGTTCTACGTTCTCTACACCATTCATTACGACGAGCGCGATTCCCGTGACGTATCGGTGGGCACCTAATTGGGCGTCGAGCTCGTAGGCCGTACTCATGCAGTCGATTTCGCACAGTTTGGGGACTTACATCAACACCACTTGAATTTTGTAGCCTCAAACTTATCTCTCGAGTGGTTAACATCGGCTGGCGTCTTGCAGTCAGTTGTATGTACCGATCTTGCCGAGTGATTGTACTCCATTTACGGCCTGGATGCTGTTCAGCGGGTTCCCTTGTATTGTAGCATTGCCAAAGACGATGTAGCTACCATATCATATTAATAAGGAACAGGGAAGCTCTTAAAAGTCATCATACATCATCGTCGGCCACGTCGCATAGGTACTATCCACGAAGCATCGCCCTCAACTTCATTATATTTCTCGGAAGAGACTTCGGGCGATAATAATAACAACGTACATATTAAATCGACAACGCGACCACACGCTCACTGCGCAACGTCTCAGCCAGGAATGACCGCAACGGCGCGAACGCGCGTATCATCGTCGCCTGCGGAGGCGGCAGTGCGGGACGAGGACTCGACCAAATTTCGAAGAAACGATAATCCTGTTGTCAAGCCATGGTTGAAATATTTAATTCCCAGGAATTTGTGTTGTGTAAAAACATCTGCATTTGTTTACTTTTTAAACGCTTCTGATTGGTCGACGATCCCCAGCCAATTCGTATATAAAGAGCACGAATTTTGAAATAAATAATTCAGTACGGGATCAGTACTCAATACGGCTTCCGTATTGATTCAGCTAAACCATCCCTGGTGTTGTTTCATTTATAACCCAAATGGTGACCCTCTGAAACACTGAACCCGGTCACCAAAACGACAAATAACATTTTTAAGAATGCCAAAATGCCGAGATACCTGCAATTGATTACTTACTGCTTGCAACATCCCTACAGCTCTTTGCATTTCATTTGCCGTCAAATGACGCCGCTCCATGACGTAAAGAATATCTAACAATTCAATTTTGTCGCTAACTTTATTTAAATGGTTGGTAAAATTATAAAATCAAGACTAAATGTAGTGTAGCCACCGTATAATATTAATAAGCAACAGGGGAAAGAATTAGCTCTGAAAAGTCATCATACATAATCGTCTGCCACGTCGCATATATACTATCCACGAAGCATCGCCCTCAACTGGATCCCATTTCTCGGAAGAGGTTTCGGGCGACAATAATAACAGCATCGACAACACGACCATACGCTCACAGCGCGACGTCTCAGCCAAGAACACAGATTATTTATTACGCAAAAGAATGAAGGAGCACACTGCAAGCACGCGTGTATAGATCGCCTGCGGAGGTGGCTGCGCGGGACGAAGACCCAACCAATTTCGAACAATTGCTAGTCTCGTGTCAAACCCAAATCGAACCATGGATGAAATGTTTAATTTCCAAGAATTAGTCTCGGGTACAAATATTTTCATTTGTTTACTTTTTGACGCTTCTGATTGGTCGACGAACCCTGGCCAAATGATATAATAAAGAGCACGAATTTCGAAATAAATCATTTGCAGCCCGACGCAATAGGTTTAGGCACGCCTTCCGCCCCCCATAACCTGTAGACGCACACAACCCACACATTACACAAATACACGTAGAATAGATGTGCTTCGGGGGAGTTTCTTTCGCCGTTTCTTCTCCCTCAGCTATAAGCACTCCGAAACGGTAGTAGATTAGAATAGGATTGGCTTCACCGGTGAAGTCGATAGTCCCCAAATAAATAGTATTCTTGCCATTCGTGGCATTTCTCAATTGACCCCATGCAGCGGTCGAGCCGGAAACGCACCTCACAGGAGGCGCGTGACCGAGCACGCTGCCACGGCTGATCGACCCCGCTCCCACGGGGTTGGAATGCCTTAACGCCCGAAGTCTGAGTCTGAAGTCTGAGTCCCGAAGTTTGAGTGAGTAAAGACTTAGAAATTAATTAGTATAAATGGTAAATTTGTAATATTATGCATGTTGTTTATACTTTTTTGATGTGTACATTTTGCCAAGGTTTAATTAAATACCTAAATGTTTTTCTAAGCGAGTTGTCAAAACTTCAAACTTCATTGTCAAAAATTACAATTGACAAGGCTGTATGGACCAAGTCCTTTGCCTGCCAGATTGGCAAATTAAAACAACAACAACATCATTGTCAAAAAAAAAATAGATTTACGAAAAAGTTGTCAAAAAATTACTCGATTTCTAGATCCTCGGCAAACCTTGGAGTGCCGAATTAATTTGAGTTTAGAAGTACTAGTGGCGCAAAAGTACATTAATTGAAGTGAGTCTCATTAAAAACCTTTCATGGTACCCTTTTTGTATGAATAACTTTTACTGATGTCTCGATTTTAATGTAAAATCCTTATTACATAATCCAGTGTTTTCAACTAAATCAGAAGGGTTTTTGTACTTTTATGGGATAATTCTTTTATTATATCGCATATTTTCTATGAAATATTATGTTAAAGTGTGTAACTTTTTATTCAGAAATATTTGTTGAAATATTTTCAGGTTATTTTTTCTAACCAGTATAGTATTATTATCCAACTAAGAAGCTTATTTTCTGATTTATATTGTTTCGTAAATTAAAGCTTTTTGAGGAACCTTGTCAGTGAATCAAAGAGTTTGTCTTGATCAAAAGTTGATTATTCATTTACAGAATGGCTCTGGCATTCCGTGGTGCACTGAGAACTGCAGCGAGGAGGCTTCAAGTCCGTACTTATGCGGATGCTGCTAAAGGGGATGAAATGGCCCTCACTTTTGCTGCAGGCAATAAGGTATAACTTATTTTTAATTTTCAAATTAGATTTGGCAACACAATTTATACATTATCATTATTTATTTCAACAATTATAATTTTATTGTATTATACATTATATACATATACAGAAATAGTTATGTTCATCCCCCAATACTATACTAGATAGAGAAAGGCTACATTTTCAATATATTTGTCTATTACTTACTGAATTTTCTTGATTGAAGACAAGTTATATACTTGTCTGGGTTCGATCCCTGTACTAAATTTGTATAATGCAATAAAATAAAATAGTTTGTTCTAGTCTGAGTGCATGTTTTAATAAATTGTATGTTTATAAGCCTTGTCTTACAAAATTTCTCCTATAGTCTATAGGAGTAGAATATAGTATATATCTAATATAATATTTTATAATAAAATATTTTAATAAAAACAAATGTTTATCATTAAAAAAATTTTATGCATTCTAAGTGCATAGTTATTTAGGGGCCATTCATATATAGGACTTTTTAACCCCTCCTGTCCTTGTCACAGGTTGTTACATTTTTAGAACCCCCTTCTCCCTGATGTGTTGATACCTTGATACCTTTCCTTCATTACTTTTAGATCCTGGTGGAAGTGGTCACCTTGTTCCTCACTATAATTTCCTAAATTATCAGAAAATCTATCCAGATGACTGTTAAGAAAATACAGCTCATATTTGCTCCTGAATTCTAAAAGCTTATCAACATTTTTTGCACAATTTCTTCATAATGTTATGCTTCTAGATTTACCTATTACCTTATTTACCTAGATTTTTTTACTTTAAATACAAAACTCTTCCAAACTTCCTTTTCTGGAACTGTCATAACTGTTATAATAATTGCATCTTTCATCAATTGCCAAATTTGATGAACATTTTAATTTTGCCATCAAATACTTTTAATTTTTCCCTACCAAACTTAGAAAATTTTCTGTAAATATACTTAAAACAATTGCCCTCCTTGTCAAACATTTTAACAAATTGTTTGATCATGCTTTTTATTTTGTCTCTATTTAATAATAGTTTCTTTATTATGTTGGCTTTACTGACAGTTAAGGACTTTCTCAAAGGCCACATCCACACATCTTATGGGAACAAGATATTATGTGGATGAAGTTGCTTTGCTCTACTGTCCCACAGACAATGTGTTTGGTACTACTGCCCAACTGTATTTTGTGTATTCACTTTGTTGACCAAGTAAAAAGTTAATCATTTTAGTTCATTTCTTTAAAAATAAGATACGCTGAAATCATAAAAAACTAGATTACATTCATTATTTTCAGGAATATATTCAAACTGTGCACTTGAAAACATAGAGATATCCAGGGCAACTAAAAATATTTATTTTTGTAGAGTTGTGTTATTAATTCTTATTACTATACTATTAAACTGTTACTAATTCTGATGAAATTTGTATTTTATTTACATTGGGTATTGTTTTTAATTAATTTTATGGAAATAAGTTCCTAGTTGTTATGCATTGATGGAGAGCTAAGAAAATGGTTATGTTTTTAAAATAATCTGCAAGCCAAGTTTCTTAACGTTTTTTTTTTCTTTTAATTCAAAGGAAAAAATCTTAAAAATTATTGAAATAATGTCCTTTTTCATCTCACATTTTTAATTTTGGACTGATAATTATCGTTTTAATATTGATAAATAATCAGCTTTATTTTTTTTATAAATAAAAAAAAAATTAGATTTAATTTTGATACTTTTTTAAAATAAATTTTTGATGTTGCATTTATTGACTTATATTGAAAAAAGCTAATAAACATGATAACTCAAAAATGGTTCATTTTTGCATGATACATATGGGCGTTAAAATTTTATCGCAAGTAGTCATCCCTATCACCTCCTAAAGGGAGTACGTTGAATTACCAATAACCCTTGTATAACAATAAATGTACGTTTATGCTGATATGTTAAATAATATGTAGTAGTACTATGTAGTATAATAGTATCAGTAATATACTATGTAGAATGATTTGTACCCTGTGCACAAATAAATATGTTTGCATTCTGTTGTCTATAGAGTACTGCATATTATATGTAGTTCACTATAGACAATAAAAAAGTGTGGAATTAAATATTATGTTAGTGATATATAGAGCTGTTAGGATCCAAATTTTGATATTTATTTTAGAGTAATAGTCCCAATAAACTATAAATGCGTACAATAAAATTAGTTTAGAAATATAATTAAATTTTAAAATTAACATATCAGAGGTGTTGCAATCAATATTGTTTTATTCTAGAAGTTTGTATGTATCAGAGCATAATGTTACACTCATTTTCTTGCAGGTTTTCTATGACAAAGTAGTTGTCAAACAGATCGATGTACCATCATTCAGTGGTGCTTTTGGTATTCTGCCCAAACACGTACCTACACTCGGTAAGTGATTAAATCATACTATATTCTTAATATTATAATGTACATATATACCTCAGCCTTGCATATTAGGTGGGAGCGACTTTGTTATTCGAATTCATATAAAATGGAGTAGCGTAAGTCGGGGTATTACTGTGTATATATATTAGTAATTACTCACTGGTCTCAACCTTTTTGCTTGATATATTTGTATAGAGTGTATACAACCCAAAAATATGTATGTATGCTGTATGTTGTCACATCTCTCATATTTGTTAGTCCATAATTATGATTAATTTTTTACCTACATACTTATTTACTCCCCGCGTTTCAATACAAGACATTAATATGACCAAAACTTTATAAGAATCAATTTTATTTTTATAAATATATAAGTTTCATTTAAATATTTTAAATGATATATTTCAGCTGTACTACGTCCTGGCGTTGTCACAGTCCTCGAGAACGATGGCAAGCAGAACAGAATCTTCGTTTCCTCAGGCACAATCACAGTTAATGATGATTCATCTGTTCAGGTAATTTTTTCCAAATGTCTGTGTTAAATCCATTATGTGTAAACAGACTGTGGCCCGAGTTGGTTTGGCCTCTTGTTTTGATATAAAATTGATATGATTTTCACAAATTTGTGTGAATATAAAAATAAATAGAATGCTTTTAACTAACACCTCACTAAATAACTGCTAACCTTGAGGCTGTATCCAATAAAAGAGCTGCATTTGATGCTGCATACACCTGGTCTCATGCAGAAGTAGCTTCTAAGAGTATAAAGTACATTTTTTTAACTAGGCCATTAAGGTAGTTGAAGAATTAAAAAAAAGCAGTGCAAACTCGTTAACAATAGTCTGTAAAGGTATTATGAAATAGAAACTAGGTTGATGTGTACATGTGGCTTCAGCCAATGAACATAGCCTCACATATGGGGTCTTAGGGTGATAAATTGATTAGTTTTTCTTCCATCACATACTGTTTCTCTTTCATACTTCACCTGACTGTTGCCGAATAACCAAATTTAACCATATTTATTGGCTGCGGAGTGAATTGTCTTAAAATATTGTCACAAGTTTTGAACTGCACAAAGCTTTTAATTAAAAACTTTAAATTTATAAGGAGTTGTTATTTTATAAAAAAAACAGCCAACTACAGACAGAAAGCATGGTTATCGTTACATACATTTGTAAAATTTTAAATGTGAGAGATATTGATGGGTAGAAGCTTATTTCTGAGAAGGGATAGGAGAGGAAACAAACTACCGAAGAGGGAAGAGGAAGCCACATATTTAACACTAGTTTAAGCATGGCTAGGCAGCAAGTTATTAATCTTTGAAGTTGGAAAGCTGTCCAGTACCGACAATGTTTGAATGCTTATTCTCCTCGCTACTTAGAGATAATTTTATTTGTGCAGGTCCTCGCTGAGGAGGCACATCCCCTGGAGAACTTAGACCGTGGCGCGGCGCAGGAGGCGCTTAGCAAAGCGCAATCCGAATTAAATTCTGCTTCCAACGAAAAGGTATATAAATTTGTGTTTATGATATAGTATAATAATTGATAGTTTTAAGTTTAATTTGAAATCCAAACTTTTGTTCTTGACCCAACAGCTGTGGTCAAAAAACTTAAAAGAGACCACACGTTGAAAAATGTGTGGTCCTTTAACTTAGAAATCATTGAGAGATGCAGCCGTCCGCGTAGGGGAACTGGTTATTATAGCGACATATTTAGGGGCACTGGATGGCAACATCTAGTTAGGCTTGGAGCCCTACCATTAAAAACAAATGCATATCTGTTGTGATGCCCTCATCAAAGTTAACTAGTTATGGGTTTATAATATTTTGTATGTTGCAGGCCAAAGCCGAAGCGGCCATCGCAGTGGAGGTTGCCGAGGAAATTGTAAAGGCGGCGTCGGCGTAAATTATTTTCAGCTCGTACAATATTAGTCATATATATAAGAAATCCATTCTTTATGAAATAAATACCGTCACCTATACTAGTTTTTGATTTCAACTCTTTAGGATATTACTGCAATATATTAAAGTGCATTATATGGGGTCGGCACAACATGTTACATGTTGTGGCTTAGTTTTTACAAGTGGCCGCCTGCCTGACGTTAACCCCTTTTTTTACCAAGTGTTGGTATTAAAGTGTTGGTCGAAAAATTAGATCTTCCGAAACATTTCAAAGGGATAGTAGTCTCGTATTTTTTAAACTACAGAGCCTCAGAGTATGGGTGAGTTTATAAGTAAGTAGAGCTCGTCTAAGGACAAATGACGTGCCCCACTACTTAATTAGTCGATTTAGATGCGTGAATACAAATATCAATAGCGATACTTTAGGTGTATTGTATGGGAGCATGACCTGCTGTGGCGTAGCGTGAGTGACGGCCGCCCGGGGCGGAAGACAATTTCGCCGCCCTTTTATTTAGGTCTCAATTCAATACTTACTATATCTATACTAATATTATAAAGAGGTAAAGTTTGTGAGGTTGTAGAGGGTAATCTCTGGATATGAACCGATTTTGAAAATTCTTTTTGTGTTGGAAAGCTCATTTATTGGGGAATGTTATATAGGCTATATAATATCACGCTAGGACCATTAGGAGCGGAGCGGTAATGAAAAATCTGCCTGTATTGAGCCGGGCGAGCCTGCTAGTATTACATACATTAATTCTAGATAACTTTTGGGCAAGAGCGGACATCATTATTTTGCATTATATAGGTTACATTTATTATACAGATGAAGCACAAAATAAACTATGGGAAATCCCCGCAAGTCAGAATAGACGGTGTTGCTAGCAGTGGCTACAAAATATCATTCAAAGAAAGGGGGATTCCCCGAATTCGTCACAGAAAAATTCCGTGTTCTTTTCAATCGGTCCAAAGTTGCGATAAAAATATTAAAAGGTTCAAATATTTATATTATTTATTGTGAAATTTTACCGCCCGGGGCGGGCCGCCCACTACGCTACGCCACTGATGACCTGTCTGCGAACATCTCGCTTGACTAGCCGCGTAATAAATCAACGATCCTTTTCTGTGTAGGTGCGCTGGCGCTTTATTTGAGCCAAGACGTCCGTTCTCTTGCGCGTTCTGACAAACTTAGATTAGTTGTACAAGAGATCCGGGAATAATCACTTCTTAGCATACATGCAAGTGACGAATCTGCGTCCATATTTCAGATTTTCAGGTGTTTTTTTTTTATTGCTGTAGGACAGCAGACAGGCTGACGGCCCGCTTAGAATTTAGCAGTTACCATCGCATAGGGATGTTTGCAACATCAGTGGCATCGCGAACACGCTGCTGTCCCATAAAGGTACTGGAACTTAGGTCACCAATGCCGGAACACAACACAAGGTTATTATGGCGGCATAATTAAGACCAAAGGTGGTCGCCATCCAGACGGGCTTGAAGCCCTACCACGTAGGGTGGGTTGTTTAGTCGCCTTTTACGACAGGCCGACCCCGGCCGCAGAGGTTAGTATTCTTTCTCCGCCTCTGCACGGATCATGCAGGTGTACGTAAATACGGTAGTGGGGCGCATCATTTGTGCCTAGACGAGTTGACACATAAGAGACACATAAGAAACACAGTTGCTTACTTTGCGGGCTAGATGGCGCTTTGTGAATTATTCCAGTAAATTTATTTTGTCCTATAGTTGCATGGGATCGAATCTAAAGAGTGACTAGTTGTATTCTTTTTCCACTACTGGAACCTGGTATCATCCACCGGCCGCAGAGGTTAGTATTCTTTCTCCGCCCCTGCACGGATAAAAGTCACACGGTATGTCTGTTATGTTAATTGGTTTATAAATAAAACAAATGTTGACGACTGAGTAGTAATTTATTAAACACAAATCAAACACTTTGGTACAATCAGTTGCGGACAGCCATTTCGTAGCGCATCGCAAAAACCAACTTCCTTCAATAGCAGCAAACCAAATACGAATAGACGAAAATATTGAAATATACTAAATGTGCAGTTACAATAATTTCTCAAATTCATCATTAAATCGAATATATATATTTTTTATTTATATCGAAAAATTCTAATTTGGAAGGTAAAGAGAAGAGATTGGTTGCTAGGAAGTCGCAAGAACCTAACTAAGCTACGTCAAGCTTACACGAGTACACAACACATAAGGGAAACATCGATTAGAGACGGGGGCTTAGGGAGTCCTTAGAATGCCAAATAGTTATTGTTCTAAAGGGAATCGATTTTAATATAAATCTATGGTAGTATTTGTGGTCTAGGTTTTTATGTATTTCTGGTAAGTATTATTCTTTTTCGGTTGTGTGTACTGAAATTGTTGTTTTACTGTGATGATTGTATTACAACAATTATCAATCGAATGAGTCCGTAGAACATCGATTCAACAATCATTCTTGATTTTTAAGTAGAATATTGTTAAAATACGATACCAAAGTGAATACGAGACCGAAGTGATTTTTTTTTATTGTATGTTTGAATTACACATTACGCAAATCTTGTAAGATGGGTAATAGCGATCTAAACCCCCGCCATACACTTATAGTCGATAATATTTAAGGATAAATTTACGATTATGATTAATAAAATGCATCTTAACATCTATATATTTTAAAAAGTTAAATTTAATTCCATGTGGTTACGAGTTAATGATAGGTAACTTGAGAGATATTTTTTACACCGAATAGTGGATGTATGCAATTGTGTCAATGTTAATAACGCTTATCCTGAATGTATTAATGTTTTTGGCTATGTATTGCGTAAATGCACAGTTATCATATTGCATATTCATGTTTTAATTGAATCCTTTTAAGTAGTCAACGGAAACTTTGTTGTTTTAGCTTTTTAGTTTACCTTAGTCTATTTTTAGTGTTAGTACTAATGCTGGATAGTTTATTATAATGCAGTATAATTTTAACTAGAGATTATAATAGTATTTTCAAGAATGTATTAATAGAGAGTTAATACTAAATTTAACCTAAGTAGTAAAATGCTTAAACGTGAAAATAAAACGATAATGACAATACGATTAATGTAATGTTAAAAAAAGCATCACAAAACCAATGTAACATAAGGAAGCATAGTTGCAGCCAGGGGCTGTGCGTTCTTATTTAGATTTAAACGTAATCGATTATAATTACCATAAAAAAGGATAGAAAATGGGTAAAAAATATCACATAAGTATGTTGAGCTTAATTTAAATAAAACCGCCCCAAAGCTTGCGTCGCGTAGTAAGTTTAAATTAAGCTGAACAAATCAAAAGTTTTCAGCTCCACAATTATACGAAGTAACACGTCGTCGTTTAACGTATAGTAATGTATAATAAAAGACCTTAGGGTCTATGTTTCTGACAATAATAATAATGCCCAAATAAATCCAAAATTGATGACATTCATGCGGATATTGAAAGCATCAAAATGTAGTTTTGGAGTCATCCTTGGGCATCCGCTGTCAGATACATTCCCCTAAGTCTTCTAGCTAAATGACCACGCCACTAGCAAATATAAATTTCAAATAACTACCACAACCTTAATTTACTGATTCAAATGGTATAGTGACGTTCAAGTACGCGAGGACGGGTACCGCTAATTTGTACATATTCACAAACAACGACGTTTTATTCCGAGTAAACGAGAGCGTGAAAACGGGACTACAAATTACAACTAATCTGACCAACTAAGTTGGGATAATTTTAGAATTAATAGCAACATAAACCGGCGACACATCTGCGGTCAAAAACGTTTGGCACGACAATTACTATCTTGCTGATGGTATGATGTAAATTAACGAAGAAGCTTTATTGCAAACAAAAGGCGAATTGCGGATCAGCAAGATGGTAATGTTCCCTAAAATTAAACTAGATAGTGGTGTGTCGCAATGGCTGTGGGCGTTTACAGATTACACTGCCACAGTATCGTAGGCTGTGAGTCCCCGCCCGTGGACTGCTTGCTGGGGGACTGGGGTGGCTGCTTCTGGTCTGCAAACACATTTAACCGATTCAATATACATACTTCCATATAAACCAATTGGTAAAAATACGATAAACCTATCGACTTCGACAGGCTAAAACTGATCGCGTAAACGCTAAATGTTCAGTTATTACAATTTTGCTTTGTTGGACTATTTTATAAATAATGATTTTTGGATGTACTGACGGGTAATGAGAAAATAAATAATTTCTTAAACAATTTTTTTTATAATAATTTCATAAAGAATTGACAAATCGAATTTACAGCCTCGTAATTGTAACGGATTAATAAAAATTTAAGGCATTTTTATCAATAATCGTTCATTGCGTACGTGCTCGTTATTTTGCTAGCTCGCAACGCACACACAAGTATATGCAAGCACAACTAATACGTATGCTTGTACATTTATGATCCTTTTGAGGTATTGTAGTGCATATACACAAAATAAATATTTTTGACAAGGTAACTATAAGTGGAGACTGTGCATGTTCTATGATATATAGGTACAATGCACTTGCATGATTTAAATATCGACAAATAAAGCGGAATTGCTCAGAATGTTGGCAATTGTTACAAAAGGAAGTAAACATAGCTAAGTCCGAGCATACTAAAAAAATAAACACTATATAAAATCCGCGCCAATAATGATTTTTTTTTATAAATAGGGTTGTGTGCCAATCTAATGAATCGGAAAAGGTTTGAAACAATTGATAAATAATATTGCTTTGTACATCATTTCCGCAACATAAAGGACGCTAAAATGTAGGGAAAAACAATTCTTACCGTTAAATCTGCAACACAATAACATTCGAAGTGCGTTCGGTATAAGTGTTAGCCACAAAAGGTTAAAACAGTTCAGGCACAAAAGAAAAGAGGCATACCAAGTTATAGAATACATTGTTAACATACTTTGACTTACTGTTTCCTGTTGGTACACCGTGGATGCAGAACATATCACATGCTTAATAACGAGCGCTAATCAATGCTTCATTAAAACAATACCTATTTATTGATGAATAATATCGTGCTACCACTCAAAGAGGCCTTATAGTGTTTTGTGTGTCTGTGACTCGTACTATAAATATTTGTATTGTCTGTGGTCAACCTTATTTTCATACTGACTATAGAAGTCAAAAAGTAAAAGTATTTTTTCACTAAATCATCCATCCAACCATACGATTTGTTCATCATTATGATTAATTTGAATCATTTAAGTATATTTGTAAGTTGGTTAAGCATTAAATTTGGTTACGTGAAAAAGTGGATTACCTATTGTTTTCATTCACTTTTAATTTAAGTAAAGAGCTTAACTAATCCAGCCTTCAACGCAATATTATATGGTATTTACTACTTAATAAATATACAAACCATTTGAAATACATAACTTGAAGTCTTGCAAATGGGCGACGGCCTTATACCTGCTTAGTTGCAAGGCAAAAACTACTATTTTGGTTTCTGTTACATCCCATTTCATAATTTAATTTAATAGTACAAAAATATATGACAAGGAAATTTTAAAACGAACTATGGCTAGATTAGTTAAATTTTAAAATATTCTGCCTTACTACGTGATGAGCTGATTGAAGCGGTTAAAATGTACTCGTAAGAAGATTTTAACCAAAAACAAAGTAAATTTTAGTTAACGTAGGCCTTTAAATAAGTTGTGTGTGTGTATTTGTAACCAAAAATTTTTGTGTGCGTGCTTGTGTTATGAGTGAATTGTGTTGCAAAACTAACCTTTCGATGAGTTTCCTCATTTCCTCGGTGTGAATGCCGTCCTTGGCAGTGTGGGCCCTCACTGCAACAACACACAAGTCACGACGCGCTCTACACTAGCCACGAGACCTGGTTCTGCCTGCCCACTACACTCACGCATCGGACAATAACCAACCGTCTTCTTTTATCTTTGCTACATCACTTTATAGAAACCGACACCAGTAGCCACGTAATAAAGAAGCTTTTTCGCGGAATTAATAGCATCTTTAATTTTAACAACATTTGCGGGTTTTAAAAAAAATAAAACACTAACGTTCATTAGTATAATAACAGAGTAGACGAAGAATTAAATCATTATATTGTAGCAGACATTTTATCCTGTTAACCGGGAAACTTATGTTTAACTCATTTCACAATGGTATTTTTTTCTCAATTATTATAAGTATTATATTACACCTCAAGTAATAAAAATAAATGGTCAATAACTTATTGATTTTGTTTCAACAAAATATTTTATAACATATAATATATAAATCAAACAACTTCAATGCAGAAATCATTCATTGAACGAATAGAAAATGAAAGTAAAGGAAAAGAAGTGTTCAAAATACGGCAAATTTCAGTGACGAAAAAGTCTTCATGTCCTGTATTCACATCGTGTATTTCGCCATACCCGGTTAACAGGTTAACATTGTATGACGGAATGTGTATGCTGCGATAATGTGCTAGTGATTTAATTACTTCTATAATATTTCCACTATATAAACAAGTCTGAAAATAGCACATCGACGGCAAAAAGCGAAAATGTCGTTTCTCGAAATATCCAACTGGACACCAGAGCCGAAAAATTATTTCAAAAATTCCTAACTGGTTATTTAGTAAAGAGAGAAAGTTTAAATTTGGAACATATTTTTATTTATCTTTACTAATTAACGGGTTATGAAGTTTTGAAATAAATTTTCGGCTCTGATGTCCAATTGGATATTACAAGATACGACATTTTCGCTTTCTGCAGTCGATATAAGGATATCCCTTCAATAATGATTATTATTCGAATGCGTGAGTCTCCTAAACATGAACTAAATCTACGAAACATTTTAAAAATTTATTAAACACAATCACGTCTAAACACATAGAAGTATTGAATATTTGATATAAGATATGTTACCCTTTACAAAAAAACTTGGCAAAGTCAATACAATAATATGGTACAATCGACTTTGCCAAGCGAAAATAAAACGAAAGAAAAGAAAGAAAATTTGGAGAAAAAGATAAGAAGCCAATTGCCGAAAATAAAAGCTTAAATTTTCCATCTTTAAGTAAAATAACAGCATGCGGTCAGTCACAGTTATTACGTAAAGACAATTAAAATAAACTCGATTGAATTTTTTACCGTCTTCTGTTCAGGTGACACCCGAGCGAGCATGGACGAATTTGGAAATTTTATAATGTAGTTTAGATTTTTTTTTACAATATTTTATTTTGATGTCATACTTTTTAAATATATGTAATATTATATTGTAAAGCATAATTTTGATACATTATTACTACTGCATACATATTTCTGCGCGTGTAATAACATTTTCTACATAAAACAACTTTGCAATAGAAAGTGGCAGTCTAGTAGTCCTGTTTTATGCGAATACCCTATGCCTATAACTATATCCACCTCCTTAAAAGGCAAAAAGAGTCCTTTTTACCAGCTCGGAAGTAAAAGAAAGACAGGGTATCATTTAGTTTTTCTCTTTAGATCGGGGAGATCCAGTGGCGCCGGTGAAAACTAAATTAATCCACATCTATTCCACGCGTTTTCATGGGAAACTTCACAAAAACACTCAACAGCAAAAAAGATCGTCTTGTAATTTGGATGAAATGGTCGAAAGAAACCGTCGAAAATAGTTTTTGTAGGCATTGAATATGCGGACTATGAAAAGATATGACACTGTTTAATACTTATTTTTTGTCGCTTAAGTCAGATGTATTTTCCGTAATTTTTTTTATAATAGTCCCAAGCTACTTTAACAATACACGGATGCTCTGCGGGTTTGTACCACGAACTGTAAATGCGATAAATGCCAGTTTAACATGTTTAAACTGCTAATTTTATATATAATCGAAGTAAGTCAGCAGCCATCTTGGCTTCATATAGCTTTCATGTTATTTTTTTTTAAATAAACAAAAAGTATGACATTTCATGAATAAATTAAAATAAATCGGTGAATGTGTCCCTGTCAGAAGAAGAGGCGAAGCGGACACTGCCAATGCGGATTCCTAAATTTCGTTCTCAGCTTTGTAAGACATACATTATTACTATTTAATAGTAACGATTTATAATATACTTAAGCAAGCAATAATAACAACAACGATTTCATCAATATATGCTTCTGGAAGTTAGAGTAATGTAATGGTGGTACTCAAAACAAATAGTTTAATTGTAATTTGATAGATATCATAATCAATTATAATACCAACTTGAATCTGACGTGTGGATATAATGATTTAACTGAATTCAATTTAAAAGTGAAAAACAGTTAAAGAATTCTGTCATTAGCGTGTATTAACCGTTTATCATAACCAAAATACTTTTGAACTTATCAACACGAAATCATTAGTGCAGTATTGATTTGTTTTATTAAATTATAATGATTAATGTTGAAGATCATAATGATTTATCAGTGTGTGTTTGTTAAGCTTCGAACATACCGGGATAGTTGCGTGGTTGGTCACATTCAGCTTCGGAGATCTCGTTCGAATCCTTGCTCTCGTTGAAGGAAGAGGAGCAGTTATTGTCGGTGTTCGCGTTGCGGGGGGGAGGTGGTGGGGGCTCGGGGGAACCGCATTTGCGAGTACCTGCAATGGCCATAGAGCCTGATATACATATAAAAATATTTTGTTATCATATGATAAGTCTTTTCATTCAAGATATTTTTTTGTGACGGCGAATTTGTGTAATATATAATCATCTTAATTTGGTGTGGTTCGGCGTGGGTTATAGAAAATTACAGTACCTACTATAAAATTAGCCCTTAAATTACGTAGAAAATAAGTGAAAAGAGCGTCGACTAACGTGAACTTCCTCGGTAAATTAAATTCTAGAATTTATGTTTAGGATTTTAAGAAATTATGGTTTCCAGAAAAAAAAAACAGTAAACACAAAAATATAGTATAGTATTCATTGGCAATAATCTGCGCACACGGCACGCATGGATAAACACGGTCAGCGGGTTTCTTTGCGTAGCGGCCGCATGCCAATGGCCAATACACGTCACTACGTGTGTGTAGACCATCACAGATCACCGTCTCACAGGCCCAAACACTAAACTGCATTGTGGGTAGATTGGAAAAAAGATAGGAAAAGATAATCCGATTAATTCTAAACCAGTAATATTATATGTTCTCCGTGTAGGGGCGGAGTAAGAATACCTACTAACCCCTGTGACCGGGGTCGGCCTGTCGTAAAAGGCGACAAAAGAACCCTCGCTATGTGGTAAGCCCGAAGCCCTTTGGTCTTAAGTATTAACCTTGTGTTGTGTTCCAGCATAAGTGACCCGGGTTCTTGTACCCCTATGGGACAGGAGCGTGTTCGTAGCATCGCACCATGGGCGACGATAACTAATTACTATTAAGTGGTCCGTTAGCCTGTCTGCTATGTATGTATTGTATGTATGATGACGTTACCAATGCTGGGCCTGGATCCATAGTGGTCGGAGTAGGGAGTTCCGTAGGCGCCGGTGTACTGTTCGTCTTCGGGGGCGCAGCAGGCGGGCTCGTCGTACTCGGGGCCGCACGCGTACATTGGCCGAGAATAGCGGGCACGCTACATGCACACATATAGTATATATTTTATTTATGACCATAGATAATTAAAGTACATAGTACCTATATAAAATATTTTCACATTCCTTCTTTAAAGTGGAGAGAAGATGGTAAAATATAGCTTGTAATTATTGAATCATTAATCAGTAGATCAAGTCATTACCTACAGGGCGTACAAATATAAAGAGTAAAATGGTATCTATACATTTAACAAATTATAGAATAAAAATAATTCTCGAACATTCTAATGTTTGATATGTTATTAGGTAGGATCTTACTGTAAAATGACGATTACGATTAAGAAATTTTTTAAATCTAATTTCCTTTGAATTGTCCTGTTGTAAGCTGTATTTTGAAACTTGTGGTTAAAAGCGAACATACATTGTTATATCATAATTATCGGACAAGACGAAGGAAAGGCTTACGTATTGATCTTCCTCAGCGCAGGTTGCGGGGTCATCGTATTCGGGGGCAGTGGAGTAGATGGCGCTCTGGCCGCCCTGGGAGTTCTTGCGTGCGTAGCGGCTGTTAGCGCGGGGCTGTCAATTTTGCATATTTTATAAGTAAATAATTTAAAAATATCATAGAAAATTTAAATACTTTTTTAACAATGCATTACCTCGTGCAGGGACGGAGTAGGGTACTGACCTCTGTGGGCGAGGGCAGTCTGTCGTTAAAAGCGACAAAACAATCCTAGCTAGGTGGTAGAACTCCAAGTTTGTCTGGATAGCAACCACCCAAATAACCTCATTCGTAACAGTAAGTAAACCGAATAATTTCAACGTCTAGTTGCATATGATGTCATTTAATATTTACAAAGATTTTTAAGCTATTGCATAGCTTTTATCGCGGGCTTTGAGCGCGGCGACTGAATCAAGAAATTCCGTAACGAAAAATCCTAACACCCCCCACTCCGCCTACCACGTAGCTCGGCCGAGCGTTCGCTTAACGTGTATGTATATAGTACGACTGTACGTAGGGATGGGCGATATTGAAAAACATTTTAATCAACTTAAGCAAATATAATTATTTATTTATTTTTTATTTATGCAGTAATTATTTTCCTTGATATTAATTCAAGTGTTTTCTTTGATATTAATTCAAGTTACACTTTTTAAATGTACACCTATGTATACAATATACATATATACCTACATGTATATTTACGGGGCGCACGTGCGGTGAGTGTGGTAGGGATGGGCGATATCTATCGATATTTTAACTATCGATGTTTTTTTCTAAAGTATCGATGTTTTCTATCGATATTTTTTGGACAAGATATATCGATACTCGATAATAAAAACATCGATATCGTAACATCGATAGTTTTAGTTTTTTATTATCGAGTATCGATATATCTTGTCCAAAAATATCGATAGAAAACATCGATACTTTAGAAAAAAAATAATTACTGCGTAAATAAAAAATAAATAAATAATTATAATTGCATAAGTTGATTAAAATGCTATGCAATAGCTTTACCGCGGCAGTCCCCGAGTGCCATTCATAGTTTTTTTAAGTTACTTTCAAGTAATGATAATTTATAATTAAATATTTTGATGCTTGTTGTTATTGATTGTAAATAATATGTTTGAGAATAGAAAATATTATTCGGTGTTTAAATACCTTAAATTAAATTTAAGAACGAATATTAATTCGCAAGATCGTAATAAACTATACATAATTATACTGTTACGAAACTTACCATGCTCTGCGATCCGGCCCTGGAGTGCGCGGGGTGGTGGGGATGCGGGTGGGGATGGGCCAGGGTGCCTGCGTGCGCCGGGTGGTGGTGTGGGAACGCCAAAGCCTTCGTGGGGTCCATTTCCTCGCGGAAACCGAGCAGGTGGAATGTCGCGTATGGGCAGATCTCGTCTTCCATACCTGATGTTATTCCATAAGTTACTCGGTTATAAATGCTTATTTAATTTCGGCCATTCGATTTCGAAAATTATATCATAAATAATTGTATACGGTATCAAAGCTTCGCAGTCGCATACCTTCACTTAGCTATTTACTTTAATATAATTCATATTCATTAGACAAAACTTCATCTTATACAAATATCACTGTTATATAGATAGATATATACATAACTTTCTATTGTACACACATAAAAGATAAAAATACAATCATAAACTTCGATCACAACGAAGATCATAAACAACATATCATTAATTGCACAAATGGCGGTCTTAAGAGCGATCTCTTCCAAACAACCCAGACCAGGATAAGTTACTTGATAACCAACTGTTAGATTTATTGTTGATTCATTCTATGAAGGATAGAAAAAAAAAACATATAAGAACTATATGTTTTTTTTAATATTCGTACTCATGTTAATTTCTATTAATAATGTTTTTGATTTTATTGTACCTGATGAGTGAATTAGTATACCAATAAAAATCTTAAATTACGTTATAATAACTGCAGTGCTTACATACAATGGATTCGAAGCGCATGCATTTAAAATAAATGTTTTAATAGCAAATAAAAGAACGAGGGTTAGTTTAAAGGCAACAAAAATTTTTTTTAAACTAATTCCGCAAATTAATATCCTTCTAGATATTTACAATGGTTTAATTAAACTATTAAAAATAATATTTTTTGTTTAACAATTATCATGATTATTTGCAGAATTAGCTTTAATTATTAATATAACTATATAATTTTATTACAATATTACTTACTCACGCGGCAGGCAATGTTATGAACACTCCACTCTTGTTAATTTCTCACAGTATGATAATAGCAATGGTCAAAATTTGTGTTTTGAATATAATAATATGAGAGACATGATATTATTAAATTTTGACCATTCACAATTTGGACTAGCGAGAAGAAAGATTACATACATTTAACGATGTTTTAAAAATTTATTACAATTATACACTTCTAACATATAGATAACACAGTTTTTTAGATCGTACCTTGGAATATTAGTAAAATCAATAGGGAATGGAATGTAGTGAAATCTTAGGGGGCGTCCATTAATTACGTAATTAATGATTACTCCAAAGTCAGATTAGGTGAGTTTCGAAACTCACAAATCTTACTTTGGAGGGAGAGAGGGGTGTCGGCTAATATCTCGTATTTTTTTTTCGCATGAAATAGAGTAAGATTGCGAGAATAGTATTCAATTAATTAAAAGATTTACTAAAATATGGTCAAAACATATTCAATAATACTTAACGAAATTTTTCGAATGCCACAAATTATTTTTTTCGTTTTTAGAATAAATGCAATGCATTTATGACATACATGCATTTTGAAAAATCTCACGTGAGATTGGAAATGGAAGAGGAGGTTGAGTCAAATCTCACTGTTAATCGGAACGGGTCAAGAAATCTCTAAAATCACCTAACGTAATTGAAGGACGCCTCCTTACTCAGTAAACCTATACAAGCGTTCAATTTGATTACTGGTCATCTACTTCTTCGCTACTTTTTTCCTTATTTTATTTTGCAATACAGGTTATATGTTTCATTGAAGCCGAAATGTTTGTACAATGAGACATCAACCATTTAATAATCCTGTCCTAGTTTCCACTTAATAATTGAAGAACCAAAAGTCGAAAGACAAAAAATCGTTGATAATTTTGTACCATTATAATAATATTTGTTTTAATTATTAAATATAGTCACATGCTAATCTTTCGTCTCACTGTTCCCACGCTCCCATAAAATACCTGTCGAAATAGTGTCCCCTGATCCGGTCCTGCGCAAGCGCGTACGCCTGATGCGCTCGTAGTGATGCCTGCGCGGATCCCACGTCGAGTGCGCACCCACTGAACCACACTACTTTATTACGCATGCGCTACATAGAACCAATAAACACCGAAGCGTCCGTATTCCGGTTAGAACCGTTTAAGCAAGGGTTAGAATGAGTTTATTTAAATGGGTCGTGTTTGGTACGATACAAATCGTATTCTCAAAGCAATTAAGCCCCGACACGTTCAGACTAATTATATAGTAGAACATAAAAAAAAAAAATATTTAGATTACATGCAACATCATATAAACATTTTAAATCGCCTTTTCAAATAAACTCATCCGTGCTATATGTTTTCATGATAAAAAGGACAGAGGGACAACACTAACTTTTGGATAAATAAAAAATGAATTAAGCAGTCAAAGCAGAATGTGAATAAATAACGGAATAATTCTGATTTAAAAGTAAGAATAGTGCTTTTTAATGTGTAGTTATTTTAAATTACTCTATAAATAAATTCTAGAATAATCCATATACTTTCTCCATATATATCGACTTTTGAAATACATACAAGATATAAATTAATAATACAGATTGCTGAAATTAATATATGGGCATATAAATTGTAACTATCACAACTATACCAACAATAGTATATCTCACCTTAAACCAAAACCAAATTTTGATTGAAAAGTCATCATCATCATCTAAGCGTAGCATCCCGGTTGCAACCCAAACTTCCGTTTTGGTGCCCGGGGTCCGCTTTCCGACTCTTTCTACTCCACTTCGCACGATCTTCAGCATCCCTGGTAGTGAACCCATTAGCACGCATATCACCCTTTACGACGTCAAGCCAGCACTTTTTGGGTCTACCCCTCCTGCCGGGGCCCGGCGGAGGCGTCATGGCCAGACATTTGTTTCCCACGTAATCATCCGGTTGCCGTAAAACGTGGCCGTACCAACGGAGCCGACATTCCTGCAATTTATCCGCAATGTCACGGACATGAAGACTGCCGCGAATGCGGGAGTTTCTAACGCGGTCCTTCCGCGTCACTCCACACATCCACCACAGCATATTCATCTCCGTGACACGCTGTTCTTGCTTGTGTCACTCTAACACCGGCCACGCTTCACAGCCGTATAAAAGGACAGGCCTAATGATGGTCTTATAGACCTGTCCTTTCAACTTTACCGGCATCTTGGGGTCACAAATGACACCAGTTGAAATCGAAAAGTAATAAATATTAATTCCACTGCTGTCAAATAATAAAGGATATAGAACCATCACCTTATAGTTAGACTATGTATAAAGGTCATTAGAAAAACATTTATGTATTTATTTATCATATAATTATGATACTTGTGTGTACTTGATAATAGTTTATAAAGAAATCATTACGAAATCGGAGTTTATTGAAATATAAAATAATTGTACATTAAATCTTCTAGTAATTTTTCTTACTATTGCCAAAAAACAGTGACTTAGTGAAGTAATGTCGATCAGGATAAATTGTATTTGTAGAAAGTAACATATAAAATCTAATTTATTTATTTCAATATAAAATCAATTATATTATTTATTCAAAGTCTCCATCACTGTTTCTAAATCAAAATGCTAGAGGAGAAACGGCGAAACAAACTGCTAATTTTTTTTTATAATTATTATTTATATTTTTTTTACTTATTTTATTTATAATCAATATTATTTCTAAACTGGTGCTTATAAAAATATGTTGAAAAAAATATGAGTTAATAGAAATGTAATTATTTCCAATCTGTGCGGTCACACATAATCTTTTAACCATGTGACCTTTCCTGCCACAGATGTTGGTAGCTTTAATTAGTAAAAGTTTTAACTGTAAGCATACTTAAATAGTAATAATTTTGCAGAAAAGATTTTAGATGGCAATGATTATTTATGCGTTTAGTATATAATGAATCTCATTAAATAGTCTAAAATAAGTCCAATCGAATTTCAATTGATTGTAATCATTTGAATGACAGTAAAGAAAATTTACGACATATGTACATGATTCTTAATGATTAGTTGATAATGATTGGAACATGTGATACCTATAACTTGATAATGAAAGAAGTAAATTGGGAAAAATGAATGTACTTACTTATAACGGCTTGCCTCTTAACTCGGTCGCAGGTGTTGTAATTGGATCCGGGTACGGGGGGCAGCTTGCGGTTGGGGGGAGCGATGTAGCCGAGCTCGTCGCGGAGGCCGCCGCGCTTGTCCAAAGTGCCGCCTCCGCCTCCAAGAGCTGCCTGGGATGCGTTGTATACCGCGTCATCTGTATTTTAGAACTATCTATTGAATTTTTTATTCATTTGAATTATTTTATTGTATTAAACCGAATTTAATTATAGGGTGTTATTTCAAGGATTCAGATATATTCTCGACCCAGGAATAATAATGAATAAAAATAAATAACGGACGAGTGTTAGTTGGTCTCTGTCAGGAAGGTGTCAATTAGGAAAAGAGCGAATATATCAATTTTAATATATATAATTTTTATTTCATATCTTCAAATGATATCGTTAAAATATTCACTGACATTTCAAAGATATTTGTATTTATATTTTTTCCACATAAGGGAGCGTTCAAGTAACGAATTTGGGGGGAGGGGGGGAGGTCTTGTAAAACGTAACGATGCATTAAAGGGGTTTTTGAACTACGCGTTAGGTAACATTGTTTTTTTTAACCCTTCAGAACGGTCGCGTAGAGATTCTGTCCCGCATTTTGTAAACGTTTTCTTTTTCTCAAAATTTCAAATGTAATGATCACTTGTTATTTTTTTTTTACCTTCACAAAATTTCTTGCTTGCTCTACAGGATAGTGAATAATTTTTTTTAAACTCCAAATGTCAATGTGCAAAAAATATTTATCAATAACTGTGAAAGTTTTTCTCATCACTCCAGTAAAGTAGGTAACAAAAAAACGCAATTCGGATGGCTTTTAGGTAAAAATGGTCACTTGGTGGTTACGTAACATTTTACTTGGGCGTACAGAAAAATTTTACGGCGCGTTACATTGATCTAAAATCTCCAAAAATTGCGTTACGTGAATTGAATGCTTCCTAAAACAAAGCTCTTAAAGCATTTTCTTTGATTGGAAAGGCCAATAAAAGGTAACTCACTTTTGGTTATGTGTCACTAAATGACTTTACAAAGAGATTTTAGAACTATTTAGAAATATAATTGCGACAGTTTAAAAATAATCTTATAGACTTTTTTTTTACTGCGTAGGACAGCAGACAGGCTGACAGTCCGCTTAGAATTTAGCAGTTACCGTCGCCTATAGGTGTTTGCAACGCTAGTGGCATCGCGAACACGCTGCTGTCCCATAAGCGTACAGGAACTTGGGTCACTAATGCCGGAACACAACACAAGGTTGTTATGGCGGCATACTAAGACCAAAGGTGGTTGCCATCCAGACGGGCTTGAGGCCCTACCACGTAGCTAGGGTGGGTTGTTTTGTCGCCTTTTACGACAGGCCGACCACAGCCGCAGAGGTTAGTATTCTTTCTGCGCCCCTGCACGGATAAAAAGAGAGACTTTTCGCGTTAGATCCACTTTATTAAACTTTCTTCTCTTGCGTATAACTAAAAAAAGTATATAAGATCTACACAGCCGACTGCTGTTTGGTACTGCCATCTCCGAAAGGAAATATACAGAGGTGATTCTTTACGGCTCGTGAGCTAGCAGAAGTTATCAATTTTTTGTCATTTACGACAGCGTGGGAACAAGATGGCTGTAGTTATCAGTGGTTGGGACGCCATGGTCCGTTTGCTTTACTAAGGCTGTTTAAAAGCAAATGTGTTGTTTTTTAATGTTACTGTGACAACTCTCACAGCGCCATTTAGTCCCAAATTAAGCAGCAAAGCGTTTGTGTTATTACTAGACACCTGATTTACTATATTATATTGCAAATCAGTAACAATTAGTACTATTAGATGATTGATGATTTCGCAAACGATCATAAACAATTTTGATGTAAACCAAATAAAAATCATGCATTGAATATACAAAAATTAATGGAATGGTAAAATTAAAATGAAAGCGGTGGTTACACCATACATACAATATCCGTCCTTCTGACCTCGCAGCCTGTGGGGGGTGTTCCGTCTGGCCAACGTCAGGCAAATAACCACAACCCCAACTATGAAGACGACTATCGTAGCCAAAATTGGCACCAACACCTCCGGTTCTAGCCAAGCTCTTACCCACGGAGGCAAATCTTTATCGCTGTCGCCATTACCCGGTAAAGGTGCGATGGTACCTGTAGACGGTTTATCAGGGTAAAAAGAGAGGTAAATTACCCTTGTGATGGTCCCTCGCCCCGCGCACGACGCACACAACAACAATGGCGATAATAATGACCAGTATGGCGGCGATGACAGGCACGATCAGGTTCAGGTGGGACAGGATTATCTTGAGGGTTTGCTCGGTGGTGAGCGAGCTGCCACCAAGGTCGCGCGCGGGCGCGATCGTACCTGGAATGCAAAGCCATCAGTTATCATCTAAACTATAATTAACAAGGAAAATAAAGGCAATGCATTTCAGGTACGTGTTTTTGATTTACCCCTGCCCCATCATCTTATTAGCCTGCTGATTTATCATCATCATGCCAGCTTTAAATTCCGGTTGCAACCCAAACTTTCACTTCAGTGCCAGGAATCCGGATTCATACTTTTTCTTGTCCAATTCGCACGGTCTTCGGCATCCCTAGTATTGAGCCCATTGACACGCATATCAGCCCTTACGACATCAAGCCAACAGTTTTTTGGTCTACCTCTCCTACCGTCTGCCTATTAACGTTTATTACTGTAGAGTTAATTATATGTGGCCAAAGGTGGTCGCCATCCAGACAGGTTTGAGGCCCTACTACGTAGCTAGGGTGGGTTGTTTTGTCGCCTTTTACGACAGGCCGACCACAGTCGCAGAGGTTACTTAGTATTCTTTCTGCGCCCCTGCACGGATAAAAAGAGAGACGTTTCGCATTAAATCCATTTTATTAAACTTTCTTTTCTTAAGGTGCAAAGGTTAGTTTATGTGTCAAAAGAGATAGCACCATTTCATATTATTTGGAATACTTCACGCTAAACACTACACAAGTGGCTTTATAATATCTGCTAAGTATAGGTCTACCGGAAAGTTCTGTCCGTTTGTGTTACAAATTTCGACACGTAAGCACAAGTTTATTTGGTGCATGTTCGGTTTTATATTTTTATCGCTTAATGTATACACACTGCGTTTATCCGTGCAGGGGCAGAGAAAGAATACTAACCTCTGTGGCTGGGGTCGGCCTGTCGTAAAAGGCAACAAAACAACCCACCCTAGCTACGTGGTAGGGCCTCAAGCCCGTCTGGATGGCGACCACCTTTGGTCTTAAGTATGCCGCCATAATAACCTTGTGTTGTGTTCCGGCATTAGTGACCCAAGTTCCTGTACCCTTATGGGACAGCAGCGTGTTCGCGATGCCACTGGCATTGCATACACCTATAGGTGACGGTAACTGCTAAATCCTAAGCGGGCCGTCAGCCTGTCTGCTGTCCTACAGCAATAAAAAAAAACGTAGGAAATTGACTGTAATATAGTTAATTCACATTAGTCATAAGTGTAAAACGATAGTGTAACCAGGGCTACGTGCTGATAAAATTCATCCACGCCACTGTACGAATGTCAACAAAGGAGAAATGCTACAGAAGCATGTAGAAATTTATTGAAATTGTTTGGTGAAGGTACAGTTTCTGATAGAACATGCAGAAGATGGTACAAAAAATTTTAAACAGGTGATTTCTAACTTTCTGATAAGTCACGTTCTGGGCGACCATCTTTGATCGACGACGATGTTTTTAAGGCGATGTTGGAGCAAGATATTTTTCTAACAACATCGGAGATAGCAGAAAGGCTTAGTTCAGCTCAGCAAACCATTTCGGACCATATTCGGAATATAGGATTGGTGTGGAAATATTCAAGATGGGTGCCACATGAATTTTCTTTTATTCCAAAAAACGGACAGAACTTTCCGGTAGACCTATAATATAGTTGGCACTGGGTATATGAGTCTATCAATTATTTGCATGTGAAAAAGCCACATACTGTTTGCTTTCATAAAACTGCTTTAAAAATACATCTTGCAATCAGTCACATCAAAATGTTCTCTACATTTCAATGCATTTTAGATAAATAAGTCACATTGATCGACGAGTTTCGAAAGTTACCTCTTTCTGCCATTACTCATGTCATAACGTAAGAAAATATCTCATCAACGTTGTCTTTACGTATAAAGGCGGCACAACATGCTCTCGTCTTTGTAAGCCAAAATCTCAATATTAACCATTTTTGCCATATCTTATACGCAATCCATCCACCTTGACCTTGGTCCTGTGCTTCTGCATCCATCCACTGTCAAAATTCCTATAATTTTCCTTGCTATACGGCATTCGTCCGTGCGCATTATACGGCCACATAGATAAATAAATAACTACCGCCAGTCATGGTGAGCGTTGCAAATTCGTATTCGGCGACGTTGAATCCGGCGTTGTTGTGTGCGGTGATCCTTAACACGTACCAAGTGGCCGGTTCCAAATCTATCGAAAATAAACACGAATTCATGATTGTAGTATTTATTTAACATACAAATAGTCTTTTTATTATCATAATAAATTCTAATTTAGAATATAGTATATTTATACAATACATAATACACTATTAAATTGTAATTAATGGCTAGCTTTTTTTTTATCTCGTATTAGCTTCTTTAATATAAATAAAAAAGTTGATACCATTGGTTTTATTAGTTGTAGATACTTACCGAGTACAACGAAGTTTCCACCTGGCTTAACAGCGTTTGAGATTTGGTTCCACTCAGCAGCGCCTCTGTACCAAAATAGGTGTTTTTTAATATTATTGGCATTTTGTTATAAATGTAACTAAATACTGAGTAATCCTTTCTAAATAAGCTTAAAGAGTTGTGTTGACAGGCCTTGGCTAGATTCGAATCCATAACCGGGTCTAGGTTTGCTAGGCCTTTGATGTCAATTTAATGTCCTCCTCGGTGGATATATAATATAACATGGAAACTATCTTGTTATTAATAAAGTTTTATTGTATTCTAAAATAAAACAATTAATTTATGTTATGATTATAGCATTAGACAGTTTGCGTATCACAAGTAAATCTACGTCATTATGGGGTTGCCTGGAAGATACCGCTTTTAGCGACAAGGTCGCCCATTATATCACTGTAACGTATTCTAGTTTTCATTGTACATATATTTAGCTGGTGAACATTAATGAGTTTTCATTTTAGTTAACAAAAAAATAATTACTGAACATAAATCGTAATTTAACAATTAAATAAGAAATAAGACGTTATTATTTTGTTTCCCAAATTAAATGTACATATATATAAGATATGGGTGTATGGTACATACTTCTTCTTATTTTCGACGACAAAGTGGCTCATGGGGCACCCACCGTCCAGCCACTGCTTGAGGTGCAGGGTGACCGAGGAGCTGCCCACTTCGATGAAGTCCGCGGCGCGGGGCACGGGGGGCTTGGAGCCGCGGGTGCGCGCGATAACCACGTCCGACGCTTCGCCAGTGCCGATACTACAACCATAGTGTACATTACGTCGTGATCGTCGGATTTAAAAAAAATCCAAAATTCACTTTTTACCATATTTGGATACTACATTGTATAAATATTATTGCTAAATAAAAAAAAAAATTACATGTATTTTAGATTTCAAATTAAGCAGTCGGTAAAGTGACGGATATGATAGAATCACATAGTAAAATGACGCTTGTGTATTTTTCAAATGGCTGTCCTGTAAAGTTTAATATATGTCAGATCCGTCACTATTCTACGACTACGACGACTAGTTATAGAAATACGACCAGCCCTAATTGTTTCATCTTTTTTACGAAACTGGTAATAGATGGCGTTGCCCGCAAATAAGAATTCACAAATTTATCTCTATTATGACACAACACCTCTTAGTATTATATATTTATAAGCATTGATTAACATTATTACGTCTTGGTTGTTGAGTTTAGTACTAATAACACGCTGCATTTGATAACGCGCAACGCGTTTAAAACAAGATTTAAAAATTATGTAGTGATATTTCCCCCCCTCATGCTGCTAACGAAAGATTTAGATCGCATCGTAATATTATAAGAGTTTGGAGATCGTAAATCACTCGAGCAGTGTTATCGACTCGTAATATTAAAAACCTAATTTGTATCAAATTCTCTTAGTGAAACATACACTATGACAATGACATTTAGTTGTGTTTAAAAATACGTCACTTTTGGTGAAATAACGAAAATGGTAATTTTTCTTTTGCACACTTCGACGTCCTAAAATTAGAATCCTGCAAAATCCACACTTAATCAGACCGACAGATAAATTCCCGGTCAAGCAGTTTTAATAAAAAAAAAACTTAGTAGAACGATTTACAGTCATTTTCGACGAAGTCTGTAATTTAATTAATTTGTATAATATAAATACAAGTACATTAATTACCCATTGTAGGCTGTAACGTAGAGCTGGTATCTCGATCCGCAGAATAAGTTTTCCAGAGTGTATGTATCCGTTGAGCTTGGAATCTGAAATGTCACGTCAGTTTTACCATATATTATTGAGATTCTTCAATGCTTCAGTCTTTTAGGAAATTATCAGTAGTAACCGAGACCTACACGTAGAGAATGTTGGTTGAATTTGTAAACAAAATTCATGTCGCTTAGTGAGCGTCTATCTACTCGTAAGAATTAATGGGCGATAAATTCCTGGTGTGGACAATGCATTTTTGTTAAGGTCTCGGTTAAGTTGTAACCCTGAAAGGGGAATAACGAGTGTGTGGAGTGAATTTGGGGGGCGTTTATGCCTTTAAGGATAGAAAGCGAGAAACAGAGAATGTTGGAATAAACTGGAGGAGGCCTTCACCCTCATCTGAGGGGTTCTTGCATGCTTTATATGTATATTATTTATTTAAAATAAGTTCATTCAAAAATAATAAATTAGTTATTATAAATTTAATTACTTAATATTTGTATGATTGTTATTCTGTTAATCTAAAAGTATAAATTGTGAAAGAAATAAAAGGCTCTTTGGGGACATCCATTAATTACGTGAGCTATTTTTCGATCAGTTTAGACTCCTCCCGCCCCCCCCTTAGGTGAGATTTGCCTGAACTGCCCCTTCCCCTTACGTGAGATTGGCGCTAAAAATATTTTAAACTAAATTTATTTTTACTATTCGGGAAAATAATAAACCGTTCAGGTAAACTATAGTTAATTTATTTAAATTAACTAAAAATCATAGTAAAAAAACTATTGTCTTTTCTTTTAAATACCCGGAATATTTTTTTTTTAAGTTTTTCTCGAACTAAATGATTTTAATAGCCATGAGATTATTTTAGCGGGCAAAATAAACACTCAAAATATTTTTTTTAATATTTGTAATATTTTATATTTTTTGAAGGTGAGGTGAGATTTTCGATTATCCCCCCCTCAGTTTAAATGAGATTTGGTGAGATTTCATTGGACCCCTCCCCCCATTCTGAGCTCACGTAATAAATGGATGTCCCCTTTTATTTTTAATTTTTATTTATTTATATGTCTATGTACATTTAAAAAAGAGCATTAATGAAATATATAGCTGAATTTAAAAACTCTGTCGTAATATTTTTAAATATAAAATTTCTAATAAAATTATATAAAAATTCTAAAATATATAAAAAAATCTAAAATTAATCTGCTCCAAATATAAAGATTTATCGGATATAACTATGAATTATTTACTCTAATATTAAGAAGTGTTGGTTGCAATAGGGTTCACTTTACTAATGGACTGTATCAGATGGACTGTATGTTTCAGAGCGCATGAAAAGAGACGTGTGTTTAGTATTTGACATATTGATGCATCGGGAGTAGAACAAGGGGGTAATTAATTACCTGCACAGTTTCCCAATCGCCGAACTCTTGTTTGTAGTGGATTGTGTATCCTGCGGCAGATGATTGATCTTCGTCCGCGCTGGGCTTTAGTCGGAGCGTGAGCGAGGAGACGGACGACGAAGCGATGCTCAATTGCGGCGGGAAGGGGGGCGCTGAAAGCGCAATCATCAGTTGTTACATCGCAACATATTTTTTATTGCTGTAGAACAGCAGACAGACTGGCGGTTCACTAAACAATCTGCGGTTACCGTCACCTACAGATTTTTGCAAAGCCAGGGGCATCGCCAACATGCCGTCATCTTCGTAAGAGTATTGGAACCGGAATCAATTATCGGCATAAGTAAGGCAGAACACAACACAATGTTGTTATGGCGACTTATTTAAAAACCAACTGTAGTTGCTATACAACTAGCTGGGGGTGTTTTGTCACTCTTTGGGACAGGCCACCCAGGCCGCAGGGGTCGGTATTCCTATCCCACCCTTGCACGAAGAAAAATTACGATGTGAATGTATTTATATATACTATAAAATATATATGAAAAGTGAGCAACTTTTGAGGCATCGGCGACGAGTTTTATTTTAAGGTGTAGACAAATACCAGATTATAAAATAATAATAAATATACTGGCACAATTCATACAGCACCATCTAGTCCCAAACTAAGTTGCATGGTACTTGTGTTATGGGTAGTACCCATAACACAACTGATATACTACATATACACTTTTTTTTGTAAATAAATACATACTCGCATTATACATAAACACCCAGACGCGAGACGTGAATCGAACCCATGACTTCCGGGAGCGTACCGAAGTGCATTAGCCGCTACACCAGGGAGGTCGTCAAGCACAAATTCCACAAGCTTAGTGTGTAAAAAACGCAGATCGCTGTGAAAACATTAATGATGGATGCAACTTACCAAGCACGGATAACGTGTGCGTGACGGTATCAGTTCCGAACTGGTTGTCAACGTGGCAGGAATATTCTCCGGCGTCCTCGCGGGCCACTCCGGCTATCTGCAGGGAGCCTTCGGGCAGTTGGCGGACGCGTTCGGATGCTTCCAATGGGTGGCCTTTTACCTAGAACGTAAGTTAATGTAGATGTGACATCAACTCTTCCGTGCCAAACAATAAAAAATAGGTTTTAGTCGTAGTTACCATACATATACTTTTTTGCGTCGATCGTTACGAGTTATAAAACAGTCTATTATTGAATATATTTAAAAGTTTCATTAATAGATCATACAATAATGAGTAAGATCAACTTTACAACAAGAAAATACACACAAATAAAGTACAACCTCTTGAAAGATAAATAAACTATTATATTTGTTGTTTTAGATGTTTTAAAATATTTAAAATCAAATCACATCGTATATTGATTTTTTAAGTTTCAATAATCTTATGTTTAAATTTGTTTATTATTTACTATAAGAATATTTTTATTTAGGACACATATCATCATATAAAATACACAAATGTTAAATGACATAAAAAAATAGTAATAGTTGATGCAGTCCTAAATGGGTCCTAGCTCAGCATAGGCTGGTTTTGTATAAAACCAGCGCTGGTCTTCCGCTAGGCCCACGGAGTGACATTTATACCATATATCTATGTAATAATAGCAATATGACCACACACTGTAAGTTGACAAAGCCAACACATCCGCCTTTATCGCTATACTGAACAATTAGAGAATTACATTACTAAAAAATCTGTAAAAAATCGTATCTCATCCGTAATTTGCAAAAATTAGTTATACATGCAGGTTAGCCCGATTCTTTTATCATCTCAAAGCGAAAATACATACTAAATTTCTACTTAGAATAATTAAATACAATGTTCACTTGGCCTAGGCCCATGGATATCAATAAAGCGGTTAAAAACAGACAGTTTCACGATTACATATATACATAAATGTAGTGAGAGCATGGTAAGCGTTAGTGTTGTAGGGACAGTATTATATAACAATAAGATAGAAACAAAATTAACTGAAAGGTGGCAGTTACAAAATTTCTAAAGAGCACTTGTATCCAACGCAAGATCTGCCTGTCTTCCCTGATGGTCATACAGGAATACTTATAATTTTAGTGGTAGGGCCTCAAGCCCATTTGGATGGCGACCACCTTTGGTCGTATGCCGCCATAATAACTTTTATGTTGTGTTCCGGCGTTAGTGACCTAAGTTCCTGTACCCTTACGGGACAGCAGCGTATTCGCGATGCCATTGACGTTGCAAACACCCATAGGCGCTGGTAACTGCTAAATTCTAAGCGGGCCGTCAGCCTGCCTGTTATCCTACAGCAATAAAAAAATGTTTTCTGTTATGTATTCAATTTAAAAGACATAAATTACCTTCCACAGAATATTGGGGGGTGGCACTCCGACGGCGAGGCAGGGCAGTTTCACATCTTCCTTGTATGTCGCGGTGAACGATTCGTCGAAAGAAGCTATCTTCGCAGGCACTGTAACCAAAGTTGGTGATGTTTATATTATAAGCAGCAAATATAAAATAATACGAATGACTACGGAAGGTATTGTCAGGGTTTCCGAAGTTGTGTATGTTTTAAAGATGTCTTTATCGATAGCAATTATCATTCACTAGTGTGTCTGTGGATCTCGCGTTTTAAGTTTGAAAAAATTCTTTGCCTTTTATAATTATCGCCAGCCAATGAATCACTTGGTTCACCAACCGGCCAGAACAATATCATCATACCTAAGAGGGTGTCGCTACTCCGAGGTCTGTGTACTTCATTGTTTACTTGCGACTGATGAGACCAACCACAGCTTGCACGTTATTATGTTAACTTGTTCATTACTTTTCTGACCATATAGTAAGGGAATATGTTCATACTATGTGATGTATTTTTGTCAATTTTTACCCCCCCCCCCTCCCTTTGGTGACCTTCAGTAGTAAATGAGAACTAATTTATATAATTAAGAGAATTAAATAATATATGATTCTTCGTCAAAAAATCGTTATTACGAAAATAAGGTAATCTTACCCTTATCACTGGGACTGCAGGAAGCGGTGGCCGAGGACTGTCCTTCGCCAACAATGGTCGAAGCTGTCACCCAAAAATCGTATCTGCCGGGTTTGAGATCTGTGGCGGAATAGCTGGTTTGCGAGGCGGGCACCTTTGACAACAACGAAAATATTATTATTTATACATTTTTCAGCCATCCATATTACCATAGATTATGTTGAGTTGTTCAGAATTCGTTCGAGTATGTTCCAGATATCAAAATAAATAATAATGTCTGAATGTCATGGGAATACATATCGACGCTTAAAAGGCAACCTTTATACTATACCGGCACGCTATAATGGCCGTTTTGACGTTTGTCCACTCATGAAGTTTCGTATTAATTAGTAATTACATTTGAAGGAGCAAATTGCTGTTCTTTATTGTCAATAACTGCACGTCGCTATTGACAATAAAGAACAACAATTTGCTTCTTCAAATGTAATTACTAATTAATACGAATCTTCATGGAGTGGACAAACGTCAAAACGGCCATCATGGCGTGCCGGTAGCATAAGCGACATTGAGTGAACTTTTTAGAAAAGTGATTTGAAGCTCAAATATTATATTTTTTTGGATATATGAGGTCAAATTAAATTGAAAATTCAACCTACTAAGTACAGCCTAAGCTGAACCCTATTTCATATGGCTGATGATATAAATCGGAGGTCAACTTAAATTGGATTATAAAATTTTCGAAACTTATCATTTTTAACAAAAACTGTTATTTTTTCTAAAATAAAAATAGCCTAAGTTACTCCTTGGTACATCAGCTATCTGTCAGTGAAACTCCCGTCAAAATCGGTGCAGCCATTTCAGAGATTAGCCGGAACAAACAGACGGACAGACAAAAATTGTAAAAATGTTGTTTTGGTATATGTACCGTGTATACATCCGAATGCACTTAGTAAAAAGCGGTTATTTTAATGTTACAAACAAACCCTCCAATTTTATTTATTTTTATAGATATCTAAATTTAAAATCACTTTCCTGGAAAGTTTACTCATTGTCTTAAGAGACAGAGACAGACAACCTTAACTAAGGTTAAGGTTGTCTTAGTGTGAATATGTATTGTTTATGTAATTAGACTAATATTAACACCTTATGATTCTTAATATCTAATAGATAAGATAATAGCATATTTATCTATAATTAAGTAATATGTATATTTTTGAGACACCAGTGTAAAAAACAAAGCAAAAGTTTACATTGCAACTGGCATTTCTAAGTGGCTAACTTGATGTTGAACAAGCTTGAAATTGTTATAAAAAGCTGTCATCAAAATGTCGCTTAGTAAAGGTTGCCTTTTAAGCGTCGATATTTTTTCAGGTTGATCGGTGAAATTTTTTTTCATAACAGACAATTTTTGCTATTTTTTTACGGTTTTTTTTTAATTTATCGAGATTAAGAGAGAGTAACGGTGTATGGTCCAAACTGACTCCGGATTCGGATTCAGCGGGTCGAAATACGTGTCGGTAGACGGGTGGCGTCAATGTGCAAACCACTTTTGTTTTTTGTGTGCCGGATATTGGAAAACTCATGTATAACATTAAATATTAATTAAAATGAGTTAAAAAATATCACTTCTTAACTTCTTGTATCTATCTCCAGGGGGTTTTAAATACTGAGTGTTCGTTGATTCGAAACTGAATCACACCTTTGAGTTAATTCAAAAAAGTTTATAGATGTACTATGCAAGGTCAACCTTTAAAAAAATGCCATGTGATTTGAGTGAGCACGTTTATTATATGGTTCAACAATAGAAAAGAAACAATGGACCAGGGATGCTGAAGACCGTGCGAAGTGAATAAGAAAAAGTTGGAAAGCGGACCCCGGCCACCGAAGCGGAAATTTAGGTTTCAACCGGAATTTAATGCTAGGATTATGATGATATACAACATTATCATTAAACCTTAACCAACATTAAACCTAAACTCTTAAAGTATACCTTGTTAGGATGAGGCTCGGCGTTCTGGGCCTGCGTGTACACGTTGTAGTGGGTGATGACTCCGTTGGGCTGCGCTGGAGGCCTCCATGACACGAGGATTGAATCAGATCCCATCACCAACGCTTTTACTGCGCGGGGCGCTTCCGGCACTGATTAATACAAACAAAAACTACATAATCATCATTCATGTATTTTTTGCAGCTAAACTACGGCAGCCAGAATTACGGTCTTTTTCTTAATGTTTCGTTCGGCTTGCACATAAACCTTTGATTTTATTAATTTGGATCAAGTGTTAAGTATTGTAGCTGTTAGGATAATTTGTGGGATTCAAATTAACTTGCTATATTTTAAATTAAAACCGATAATGAACAAAAATACAAGGTACTATCATTAGAATAGTAAATCTCGCTCCTAGAAACAGAAGCATAATGCGAAGCGCTATAATAATCACTTGTTACCATCGTGATGGTAACAAGTGATTGTAACGTGTTGCGTGTAATGGATTTAAAATTAACTACGTATTTTTTGGAGAATGTATTAAGTAAATATCAAACAGTAAACAAACTAAAAGCTATAAATAGCAAAGTAATAGAACAGCTATTACTTTATAACGGAAGTAGAAGAAGATGGGACCCGAAGCTGTAGTAATTAAGTTCTTACCATCCTGTTCAGTCTGGCAGTGGATAGGTGCAGCTCGGACGCCATCTCCCCCGTTGGTGGTGGCGAGCACTTCCATCGAGTAGTTTGTGAACTTCTTCAGTCCATGGAGGATGGTTTCACTGCTGGCAGTTATCTTGGTGTCCTTTGTTTTCTCATCTAATAATATTGTTATATATTAGCTACCTCAACACGCGCAATGCCTGTGGGACTTCATGTCACTGGTTAATGGTTAATGATACTTACCATACCAAGTCTCGCTAGGACCATAGATGACTTTGTACGCCTTGATAAGTCCGTTGGCAGAGGCGAGGGGAGGTGAGACCCAAGATACGCGAATCGTTTGGGCCGTGAGGGTAGTGCACAAGACGTCCTGCGGAGGGGCTGAGGGGGCGCCTTCCGCAGTGTACGCTCGCACTTCAGCAGACACGGGACCCGAGCCCATTTTGTTGAAGGCCTGGACCACCATTGCATATTGCGTGTAAGTCCTGACGAATATTATACAATAATTGTTAGAAAATTCGTACAAAATTTTAAATAATATTATTTCTTATACGCGTGAACGCGTAAGTTGGTATATATACTCGTACATATATAAATAAATATACTGTGAAAAATTATACAGCATCATCTAGTTCCAAAATAAATAGCAGTAATACTGTATCAAGTGGAAACCTCCGGGGCCGCCAGACATACGTTAGCCGTTAAGCTACGGAGGCAGTCAAGACGGCGTGTACCATGAGCACATTCTGGACGTTCCATGTTTATAAATTCTTACCATAATTATTTTGGCGAGCTGGATCTAATGGAACTAATATGACAATTTACAATGAAGATTGCCGTCCGACCAGCCAAGCTGGAAATTATAGACCTGCACTAAAGCTTCCTCTGATTCTACACTAGCCTTGTTTGCTTCTTGGGGTTCAACTGAAGGGATTGATGGAAACCTTAGTATCCGTTTTAAATAAATAAATAAAAACATTTGTTATCTATTGCGAATACTTATGTGGCAAAAAATTAGTTTAATAGTAAATATTTCGAAAGTAGCTTTATTGCGACTTACTTCAAGTTGAGAATGTCAAGATGGTGTTCCTTGCCAGATTCCTTGGAGATGTCCACAGTTTCAAATACGAAGGACTTGTTGCTGGAGGCCAGTTTGTATCCGACGTAATACCTAAAAATTTTGATTTTATATCTATGAAGAAAACTATCTTAGATGCCATACCGATTCTATAAGTCAAAAAAGACACAAAATACTAGACAAGATACTGAATTAAAAACTTTCCGACACTCAGATCTCACCGACTCATCATCATCATCATCCTAGCGTTAGTCCCGGTTGCCACCAAAACTTTCGTTTCGGTGCCCGGGGTCCGCTTTCCGACTTTTTCTACTCCACTTCGCGCGATCTTCAGCATCCCTGGTAGTTAGCCCATTGGCACGCATATCACCCTTTACGACGTCAAGCCAGCACTTTTTGGGTCTACCCCTCCTGCCGGGGCCCGGCGGAGGCGGCATGGCCAGACATTTGTTTCCCACGTAAGCATCCGGTTGCCGTAAAACATGGCCATACCAACGGAGCCGACACTCCTGCAATTTATCTGCAATGTCACGGACATGAAGACTACCGCGAATGCGGGAGTTCCTAACGCGGTCCTTCCGCGTCACTCCACACATCCACCGCAGCATATTCATCTCCGTGACACGCAGTTCTTGCTTGTGTCGCTCTAACACCGGCCACGCTTCACAGCCGTATAAAAGGACAGGCCTAATGATGGTCTTATAGACCTGTCCCTTCAACTTTACCGGCATCTTGGGGTCACAAATGACACCAGTTACCTCACGCCATTTGGCCCACGCGGCAGCAATGCGTGCCTTGACGTCGCAATCGATGTCACCAGACGCATGAAACACAGATCCCAGGTATTTCACATGGTCCGTGCGCTCGACCGTGTTGCCGTCTATGCGTACGGGTGTGGGATCTGTGGAGTTACAGGCCAAGTACTCGGTCTTCGCCACATTGAGCTTCAGACCACCGTTCTCAAGCGACTCCTTCCACACCTTCACACGTCGCACCAGCCTACCCCTGTCCGAATCTGCCAGCGCGATATCATCAGCATACATGAGCAACCGACTGAATAAGACTAATGTTTCAAACACAATTAATATCATGTAAATTTCAATTATATTTAATTAGTATCTGGTCTCCGTATCGCTCGGATATTTCAACTTCAGTATAATTGCTCGGAAACCTAATTAAAGAAGTTAGTATAGTGAGAAAGTATTCAGTAGACAAATTAAATAAAGTTAATCCGAAACAAACAAAGGATTGGTTTCTCTTTGTTGTATACACGCTGGTATAATCGTAGCGTATTCTACGTTCAATCATAAATATACAATAAAAAATTATTATCAACCTTTCTGTTCAAACGCTTAAAGCGAGTTTATTGCAATGTACTCAACTTACACGTGTCAGATTCGATTACCGGTAAGGTGAATGTAGAAACGAGTTTTTCGGTATTTACATACATTGTGGATGGGTGTTCTGGGGATGGCTCCAGATATTTTGCTTTATACAAGTATGTAGCAAAACATTAGCTTACTTTGGGGATATAAATTGTAATGTAATTATGTACCGGTTATTATTATATTGGTATTGATAATAATTCTTACCCCTGAAGTTCACCATTCCAGTCCTGAGGTGGGGGAGGCTTCCATGTAACACGTAGGGTATGCTTGTCAACGGCATCGACTTTCACGTCTTGAGGAGGTCCTGTGGGTGCTTCTTCAGCGGTAATTATGGTTACAGTTTCAGATGGTTCCGAAGTGCCGAGTTCGTTTTCAGCGACAATCCTGATATGATAAGCTGTTGCTGGCCTAAGGCTGAATACACCGGCTTCAGTCGTGTCTCCTGGTACCAGGACCCTAAGAATCAATAACAAATATCTTAGAATATATATTATTAAATTTTTTAAAAACTTCTTTTAATGTTCTTTTTTATCCGTGCAGGGGCAGAGAAACAATACTGACCTCTGCGGCCGGGGTCGGCTTGTAGTAAAAGGCGACAAAACAACTACCTAGCTACGAGGTAGGGCCCCAAGCTCGTCTAGACGGCGACCACCTTTGGTCTTAAGTATGCAGCCATAATAACTTTGTGTTGTGTTCCGGCATTAGTGACCCAAGGTCCTGTGCCTTTATGGGACAGCAGCGTGTTCGCGATGGCACTGGCGTTGCAAACACCCATAGGCGACGGTAACTGCTAAATTCTAAGCGGGCCGTCAGCCTGTCTGCTGTCCTACAGCAATAAAAAAAGAGGTAGACACGAATAATGTAATATCTATAACGATTGTTGTCTTATATTAATTGAAAAAAAAAACACTATTGAACAGTTTTCACATATAACAAAATAAACTGCACCAAGTCTATAAAAAATAAATTTATTGATGAAGAAATGAATAAATTTGCAGGCTTAACATAATTATTAAAAAATTCTAGTATAATTTTTTTCATTATTACCTGTCAATATCCTTCTCCCAGCTGCCTTTAGCGCGTTTGTACTCGATCAGGAACTTCTTGATTGGCGAGTTGCCATCGTAAGGTGCTGCCCAAGACAACTGCACGGTTCTGCCAGATTTGTCCAACACTTTCAAACCATATGGGGCTTCCGGAACCTCTGCAAATTAAGAATAACATAAAAATAATTTTATAACATATGTATATAAAGTATCCTAGTGGGCAAGTCTACCAGTATTTCAATGTAAAGCGATGAATAGGAAGTGCACTTTAGAATGTGCATTTTTGACTCAGCCACGTGGAATGCACTAGCTACTACTAGATGATCCTGTCGAAATCAGTGCAGCTGTTATTTTAATTTATTGGATAAATTTAAGACTGTGGATGATATACGAGTATAAGACGCAAAATATTTTAAAAAGTTGATTATGAACTAAATATATCCTGGCGAGTTAGTCGCGTCCGGCGAACACTGCGCTTAATGAAATTGAGCGGTTTTAAAGGATATATCAACGACGTGCGTCCTCTAGCCAAGAGTCCCACATTTTTTACCTCTTAAAAATTACTGAATAAAGTCTGTATTAGTGTTAACTGCTTAGTAACATACAATTTTCTCTCAATTTTACAATATTACTAAACTACCGGCACGCTATGGCCGTTTTGAAGTTTGTCCACTCATGAAGTTTCGTATTAATTATTAGTAATTACATTTGAAGGAGCAAATTGCTGTTCTTTATTGTCAATAGATAATTAACAGAAATTTGCTCCTTCAAATGTAATTACTAATTAATACGAAAATTCATGGAGTGGACAAACGTCAAAACGGCCATCATAGCGTGCCGGTAGTATAGGCATTATATAAATAATAGATTTCTAACAGTAAAGAAAAAGATAGAAGCAGAATTACTTTCCTATAAATATTGAGATATTTATTTCGATATTTTATAGCAGTGTTGCCCTTATCTTGCACTATGTGAAAAGTTATATCGATTTTTATTATTACAAACAAGAACATTTGACCTAAGTGGTGAGCAAACATAGTGTTTCAAATACCTAATTTCCTAAATTAGTCTCATTTAATTACTAACCTTGAATTATCATGTTAATGCTGGTATCATCAGAGCCGAAAGCGTTAGTAGCGACGCAAGTGAACAGAGCGCTGTCGGACCTTTCAGTTCTCCTTATGCTGAGATCGGAAACAACGCCGCCGGGTAGGATCTCTTCGCGAATTGTGTATCGGGGGTCGGATTTCGCCTCGAGGCGTTTGTTGTTCATGTTCCAAATGATACCGATTGGCTGGAAACAGTTTTTATGTTAGACATGATATTATTTATACATAAATCGATGCATTGCCGACCTTCGTGGCGATGCCCTTCCCGAATCTGGTTGTTTCGTGATCCATTACACAAGCGCTCTGATACTTACTTTGGAACTAGATGGCTGTATGTAAATTGTCCCAATATACCTACAGTTACAACCGCTTATAGCGACACCGTTTAGTTTTAAGTTTAAATAATATTAGCGTTTAGTGTAATTAGTAAATAATATAAATATTTCAAATAATATGTAAAATAAATATGTATCTTTCTGTAAATATTCATATAAAATTGTGTTATTCTATTTTTAATTTCATATGTTTTTCATTTTCATTTCACTATAAACTACCATTTTCTCTTGGTTTGCAGTTAACTAATTAAAATGACTGTCAAACTTATTTCCTGATCCTTGCAATTATGCTCTTTCGCTACCTGCCTTTTCTATTAAATATATACTTTGACATTGGCAAATCAGTGCCTAAAGCATTGGAGCCACACTAAGAGAAAAAAAAAGACATCGTTTAAGACAACCGGTTATATTGACCTACATCAAAAGTCCCGACGGAATTTGTACCTCAAAAATATCACGATTTGTTACGAACATCAATTTTAAGACTAAATTTGAGTAGTCCTTTCGGTGTCGTTATAACAGATAATAAAATAAAAAAATTACCTTTTCTCCCTTAGCTTGGCACTGCAAGACAGCTGGCTCACTTCTACGCGCAGTTTGGTTCCTCATCTTAATTTCGAATTGAGGGGGAGCTGAAACCAATTCCAATGTTACTTATGGTTTCTTGTGTAGCAATATAATGATGTGGCGTGGTTCAATCGCACGCCATCACAATTGGCCTAATACCGTTAGGGGCAGCACAGCAGTCGTTTAAGGCTGCGCGCCCGCCATATAATCAAAAACCGCGAATGCTATTAGCTTTATTATAGATCGTATTGTATTTTGTAACGTATTTCTTTTCTATACATGTTTCGCTTTTGCTACCTTCAATACAATGACAATATAGTACATCTTTTAGTAATTTGTTTAATTTCCATCTCCTTTACTTTTAACTAACATAATGTTGAGTAAAGACTCTTTAAGCGCCCACAATGATATTATGTGTCCATGCTACAAAGAAAAATATTCTTTATGGTTTATGGACCATAGAGAATATTTTATCATTGCTTTCAGTACAAATCAACCACTTTTATTAACGCGTTTTCTCACCAATTCATAAACAAACTAAGGAAATATAAAAAAAATGATTTACTTACCCTGAACACTGATGAGAATAACAGCAGACAATCCGGAACCGATTCCATTAACTGCTTCGCACAAATAGTAGCCCTCGTTTGTCTTTTGAATGTTAGCAATAGTAAGGGTGCCATCCTCGACTTTGACATTAGGGTTATTTGGTTTAAGGTCTTTGTAATCACCTGGCGTATCACCTGGAAGGAAAAATTATTTGTTGTTATAGTTGTTAGCTTCGACAGATTCTTTTTTAAAATATCGTGATAGTTATATTATTTTTTCTTAAACCAGTTTGATTTGCTTTAAAATTTTTTTGAGCTATTGTCTACCAAGAAAATTATTTACCAGAGCTTTTCATATAATTTGACGGGCGAACATTAGTGCCATATTTTCTTCTTCTAGGCTTTTCTAAGCTTTCATTTTAGAGCTCGAGAAGTCGCGAATATTGTGACTAGAATGTATGTACTTAAGTCGCTGACATTTATTATTAGGAAAGTTCAGAAAGACGAAATTACATGGATTATAGTTTTTACATAGGTCGCTGCTGTTTGTCACCACAACCTTGAAAAAAATTATTGAGCCCTTTTACTCTGAACCTAACAAGCAAAAGAGATAATATACCTAAATTTCCGATCGGGACTCTAATAGATTACAACTTTTTTTATAAATTGTTGCAGACTTAAATTTTTACAAAAAGTTCTGTAAATCTCGTGAAATGCTTAGTTAAAACACTTTTCGATACCCCTAATCTCATTCTTTCATTTTGAGATCTACAGCTACATTAGTTTTATTCTCTTCAATTTTTTTATTGCTCTAGAACAACGGACAGGCTAACGGCCCACTTAGAATTTAGCAGTTACTTTACTTACTTAATTTTACTTCGCCTATGGGTGTTTGCAAAGCCAGTGGTATCGCGAACACGCTGCCGTCTCATAAGGGTACAGAAACTTGGGTCACTTGGGTGAACACGACACAAAGTTACTATGGTGGCATACTTAAAACCTAAGGTGGTCGCCATCCAGACGGGTTTGGTGCCCTACCACGTAGCTAGGGTGGGTTGTTTTTATCCCCTTTTACGACAGGCCGACCCTGGCCGTCAGCCAGAAGTCAGTATTCTTTCTCCACCCCTGCACGGATAGAAAATTATATATATTTCACAGATATATTTTATTTCTAATATTATTGTAATTGTCAAGTAGTGTGAGATTTTTACTGCCTTACCTTCGGCCCTCTTCCACGTGACCTGGGGCTTAGGGAAGCCATCGGCTTTGCATTCAACCTTAGCATCAGAGCCTTGTGCAAAAGCTTTATCAGTGGGCTCAAGAATCCAACGAGGAGGTACTGAAAACGGCGCCCGGATATTAAAACATCGGCATGATGGTCTCATCCTAAATTAACTCGGCTTTTGAGATTGTAAGTAACTTTATGAAAAAATTAAGATACTATAATAATTAATTTATTCAGTTTTTTTAGGACATGGCTCCAATGCTATTGATATTGGTTTTGCCAAATCTCTTTAGTAAAAACACTGTCAAAATAACCCGTACTTTTATGGCATTACTGACTGACAGTCTACAACAATATGCTAAAATATTTAACAGATATGGTAAAATTAATTAGTTTTCAATATAATATGTCATATCGTATTTTAATAAAAATAACTTATATTTTTAACAGCGAACACAACAATTATTTTAATTTAAAGTTGGCTGTATTTTTTCTTGGAATTCAGTTTGAATTATCTATTTTTAAAGTGGGGAAGTTAATTAATTAAATTATTCTGAAGATCAAGCAACTATTATATTTTGCAAGTAATTGTACTCAGACGCTTAGTGTAGCCGGGCGTAGATTTATTTGATAATATTTATTTTAACTACATTTTTTTTTCGTAATCATCATTAATTCAACAAGATTTTCAAGTTCGTTATTTATTTATTGTAGTAAATATCATTTTTATATTAAAACAACAGTTCTTAATCTTCAAAATAGTGCCAAAAATTATGTAACGTTCATCTTTATAAAAAATATAAAAAATGTTTAAAAATAGATTTTATATGTTTAATACCTTTATATAAAAGCAAAAAAAAAAGTCAAGAAATATACCGTTACATAAATTTTAGTTTACATTTTAAAACTATATGCAAATAAATATCCAAGCATCAAACTACACATAAAGGTTAAATAAATACAAACAAAAATAATAAAAAAATTAAATAAAAAGCATTTTACACAACGTTAATGCGACATTGACATTTTCTGTTGAAGTGTTCATTAGATGCTACATTTGCATTAAATATATAATAATTATTTACTGCAGTTAAAATAAAAAGAGGATGTAGCTCAATTAATTATCATAATGACGACTTCAGCAGAATAGTTAATAAGCAAGCAAAATGATAAGCAAATATTAAATTGCAACTAAATCATGACAAAATAAATAAATAGATAGGATCCCAGGGAAGGTGGGGGAAAGGAGATAAAAAAATTAATGCCGGGACAGGAGTGGCAAGGATTGTCGATGATAGCCGCAGCCGGTATCAATTTAGTCAGCCGGTATAAGAGTCCAAATGAGAATTAAATCGCGACGTAGACAGAGCAACAATTCTAAGAGACCACTAATTTGAATATACTGAACCTATACTAACCAACTTTGTGACGCATTTAAATAATTTCAAGCATACGATATCGAAGCTACGCAAAGCTCATCCGTGCTAGGAATTGAGGGTACACGGGCGTGTAAAATAGTCTTGTACCATGAACTTCTAAGGAGGCAGTATAGTTGGATATGCCGGCAGCATTGCGCGCGATGCATGCGTAAGAGCCACTGTGAGCCCACCCCGCCGGGTCAATCAGGAGCAACGAAGCTCTGTGGGCTATTTTAGTAGCTGTTACGCCAGCCTTCTCCGTAAGAGGTTGCCCTTCAAAGTACCACTGAATTTCGAGAGGCAAATCACCCTGTGAGACCATACAAGTGACTTGGCTAGCCTGTCCAGCGAATAGCGGAGACTCGAATGAAAATGGAACTATGCGGGGCAGTACTGGAAACAACCACAAAATCGGAGTTAGAGATATCAGTGGCAGGCAATGTTAGCAACTGGTGAAAGAGTAAATGAAGACGAGTGATGGTTGTGACGATCGTTCCAATCCTCGGTGCAGTTTGTGTGTTAGTCCCCGATATTAATGTTTAGGTTGCAGCAATATAAATATCACAATATAAAGACGTGCCATTGACGACGAGTGTCGCCGCGTACTCAGCCCGGCCAGCCGCGTTCTGCACTATGCACGTGTAGTTCCCTTGATGATTGGCGGTCACTGAGTTGATGGTGAGCACAGAAGCACGAGGGCTTAGCGGCAACGTAGTTATGCCTCGCTGAAGACTCGAGTCAATGGTTTCGCTGCTAAATGTCCACGATATATCGAGCGGTGTGTCACCCTTTGTAGCGACACAGTTTACGACTGCTGCGTCACCTGGATTCGAAGGCACATCGCCGAAACTAAACGGCATTATCAACGGTGGAACTAGGGAATAAAAATGTATAATAATGTGAGTGATTAATTGGAGTTTATTTATCAAAGGAATTCAAAAGCTTAAATATATAAACATTTGTCTCGCGCACCCCTTACAACTAACTCGGTAGTATGTGAGGCGACTCCGGCAGCGTTACTTGCAGTACAGTTATATAGGCCAGCGTGGTTTGCATCCACGGTCTCTATTGTGAGGACACTACTTCTTCGGTCCATATTACTGACGCGAGCTCCCGGAACGTGGGCAACTGATAGATTATTAACTGTCCAGTCAATTCGCACAGGCTGGTCTCCGTGAGTTATAATACATTGAAGGGCAAAGTAGTCCCCGAGAAAAGCCGGTTCAGGGCCGGCAGCGAAAGGTGCAATTTTAGGAGGAACTGAAACAAATTTATCTAATTGACAAACTAAATAGAAAATCTAATTTACCAAGTCTACCGACTAACCGTAAACTATCAACTCGGCCGAGTAAGTATTACGCCCCGCGCGATTTTCTCCTATACAAGTATATGAGCCTGCATGCTTTGCATCCACCGATTCAATAATGAGCAAACTACTCCTCTTTGAGTTTGTCATGAGGTAATTGTTGTTTCTCTGCGAGATGAGCAGTCCGTTAAATGTCCATGTGATAGTTAAGGGTAGGTCACCGAAATTCACCGTACACGCGACTTGTAAATATTCGCCAACATTTGCAGGCTTTTCGCCAAAAGAAAAGGGCAACACATTTGGAGGAACTGAAATGATATTATTGAAAATAATAGAGAAGGTATGTAAATTGATGACATTAAAATATAAAGTAAACAAGAAACGGACACATGCCAAATGGTAATGAACAAGAGAACTGAGTAAATAAGCACCGTTTATAATCAAAGTGGACGAATGGGAATGAACGCCAGCTTGGTTTTCAGCAACACACGTGTAGTTTCCAGCATGATTGTGTGACACCGAACCAATACTAAGGATAGCGCTTCTTTCTCCGATTTGGAATACTGTTATACCCGACCTAGGCTTAATGGTTTCATTGTTGAAAAACCACTGCAGGCGTAGGGGATGATCACCCTCAATAACGGAGCAAGGAGCAGTGACGACTTGTCCGGAGTTCATTGCGACTTCCCCGAACGAGAAGGGTTGGACCACGGGAGGAACTGAATATATAATATAACCAATAACCAATTACATCTCTATACAATAGATACCAATGACGTTGAGGTGGGCGGTGTGATTGGTAGTCCCTGCTCGATTAGTCACTGAGCAAGTGTAGTTGCCACTATTGTGACCGAGCGCATTAGTAATATCGAGTACGGAAACGCGTTCACTCAGAGATGTCGTTTTAACTCCCATTCTTTGACTCACGGGCGACCCTTGAAAGCTCCAACTGATATTTAAAGGCGTGTCTCCTTTCGATACGTGGCAGTCGAGGTGCACAGACTCTCCAGCAAACACGGCCTCGTCCAATTCAAAGGGTTTGATATGAGGAACGACTGAGAGAATGAAAGAAACAAAGTTAGTCTTATAGAATAATCATGCTAGAATCATCTATTTAGGCTACCCTTAACGTTAAGAGTCGTAGAGTATCGGTCTTCGCCGGCTCTGTTTTTTGCTATGCATGTGTAATTGCCACTGTGCGCTCCGGTCACTGCCGCTATGGACAGGAATGAGGTCTGCTCTGCCATCTTCATTGTTCTTATTCCCATGTGAGTTGACAAATCTTTTCCTTCGAAGGTCCACGAGATAGTCATTGGGCGATCTCCTTTACTCGCATGGCATGTCATTTGCACTGATTCTCCGTAATATATAGATTCTTCTATCTCGAACGGTAGTATATGAGGAGGAACTAATCAAAACGAAAAGATCTAAATTAAAATCTAAACGTGCAATCTAGACATTATGTTCCTAATGGACAAGTTATCAAAGGAAGGAGCTAATAGAGTACCATGAATGTTCACGATTGCTGAATGGTTCGTGCTCCCAGCTCGGTTGCTGGCTGTGCAAGTGTAATTTCCGCTATGTTGACCCATCACCGTAGGTATACTTAACACGGAAGCCTTATCTCCTAACTTTGTAGTCTTAATGTTCAAATTATTATGATAGGGTATTTGAAGACCCTGAAAACTCCACGTGATTTGAAGGGGTCGGTCTCCTTTCGACACATGACACGTAAGATGAACTGATTCGCCGGCGAATATAGATTCTTCCACTTCGAATGGTATAATATGAGGAACCACTGAATGTAAAACGGAAAATGTAAATAATCGATAAATTTTTAAATAAAATAAATAATATACACAGCCCTAACACTATATTTTGTGTACCGATAATTTTAAGTATAGTGGTGTACGAAGTTTTTCCTGCACGATTTTGTGCTGTGCAAGTATAATTTCCACTGTGAGCTCCAGTAACTGCAGGGAGCATCAACACAGACGATCTTTCACCCACTTTTGAAAATGTGCCTAACACTCGATCGAGGGGGTGTCCGTTAAACTCCCATTTGACTTCTAAGGGTGCGTCTCCTTTTGATATATGACACATCATCTGTACAGATTCCCCCGAAAATAGATCTTGATCGACGTCGAATGGTAAAATGTTCGGCAAAACTGTGTAAAGTGAAAAGAATGGTTTAAAAGAATATACAACAAAAACGAAACCAAAAAGCTCACTTCGACAAAGATGTATTGATAGAACTCATGCTGATTCTGTCAATAAATCTTTTATCTTGGCGCAGCAGAGAACATAAGATATATCGTGATTTGTATGAGTAACAAAACTGACCATGAACGTTAAGGACTGTGGAATGGTTAGTGGAGCCGGCTCTGTTTGTAGCAACACAAGTGTAGTTGCCGCTGTGGCTTGATGACGCCGCGGAGATTGACAGAAATGAAGTGCGCGATGTCATTTTAGTGGTCATTATCCCGAGGTGTGATGATGCATTTTCAAAACCGTGAAAGTGCCACTTGATATCAAGGGGCAGATCACCCTTTGAAACATGACAATTGAGCTGAACCGTTTCACCCGCGAACACAGATTCATCGGCTTCGAAGGGTACGATGTATGGCAGTACTGTTAATACAGAAGGCCATTATTATTGATGAGCCAAGCGTGCAGCGTGCGTTACAGGCAGAGGGGTTCGTAGCTATCGACTATTGAGATACCATGAACGTTTATCGCTGTCGAGTGAACTGCCAAGCCAGCATGGTTGGCAGCGTGACACGAATATTCCCCGCTGTGGCTTGCTGTTGCACTAGATATCGTTAGCAGCGACGTTCTATCGCCAATCTTCATTGTAGTAATTCCCTCATGGGAGGATAATTCCTCTCCATGAAAACTCCAAGTAATCGTAAGAGGTCTATCGCCTTTGGTAATATGACAAGTCAACTGTACCGATTCGCCAGCAAAGACCGGCTCTTCGGCTGAGAATGGGGCGATGTGCGGAGGAACTGAAGGGAATAAATAAAATTTCAATAAAAAATAAGAATAATAAAGTGAAATGTGTGAAAACAAAGGTACCCTGAACGTTTAATATAGACGTATGGCTGGTGCTGGCTACGACATTAGAAGCGGTGCAAGTGTAATTCCCAGAATGCTTGTCTGTCACTGCAGGGATGGCTAATATAGTACTCCTGTCGCCTACTTTAGTGATCATTACGTTATTGCTATTTGTAAGGGGTTGACTTTGAAACAACCATGTCAATGTTAGCGGCATGTCACCCTTTGGGATGTGACACATAACCTGTATGCTTTCTCCGTAAAATATTCCATCGTCAAAGTCAAAGGGGGATATGATGGGCGCCACTGGAATAAATGACCGACTGTACACTACAATATTAACTAAACAAAGCGTGTAACATATTGAAGGGAAACGGTTGAAGAGGCATTATTTGCAACTGGAGCGAAACATAAAAGACAGAGACTGTTCACCAAGACGATGTACCCTTGACATTGAGCGTTGCGTGATGGCTAGCACTGGCCACAATATTAGATGCGGTGCACGTGTAATTGCCAGCATGTTTAGCCGTTACCGAAGGAATTATAAGAGCAGACCCCATGTCCCCGACTTTCAAAATGTTCACCCCAGGAAGGGAACTCACTTCACTTCCATCAAAAGTCCATTTGAAATTCAAAGGCTTGTCACCTTTAGATACGTGACACATTACTTGGACTCCCTCTCCATAAAACACTGATTCGTCGAATTCAAATGAATTAATAACAGGTGCAACTGAAATAACATTTAATAAAAATAATAATATTCAGATTTGACTGCATTTGTCTAGGAATTGCACGGAAACTTTAATTATGTCATGACCCGCCAAAGTTACAAAGAGGACAAACATAATTGAATACGTATTAATTAAAAATCAAAGCATATCAGGCTTTTTTTCTAAAGTATGTATACCATTGACAAATAGTTGCGCAGTATGGTTCACGGAGCCAGCGTCGTTATTTACCAAACACGTGTAGTTTCCTTGATTCTGATGGCTAACGGACTCAATGCTTAATTGGCTAGTTCTTTTGGTATTCAAAAGAGTTACTCCGTTATCACCTGATTTTATTTTATTCCCATTGACGAACCATTCAATACTTAATGGTAAATCACCTTTGGTAACTGTGCAAGTTACAAGCACCATCTCTTGGGCATTCATTGGTTCTTCACCAAACTCATAGGGCATTATCTGTGGGGGCACTAAGAGGAGAAAGGATTTAGCTAATAAGCGGAAACAAATTGTAACAGCATGATCAAAAAAATAAAGTTATTTAGGAAATTGGTGTGACCAATATACCGTTTACATAAAGTGTGGAAGTATGATTGGTGCCGCCTGCTCTGTTGGCGACGACGCAAGAGTAATTCCCTTGATTGTGATGCGTCACTGACTCGATAGTAAGCTGGCTCGTGCGTTTGCCGTTTGTCAGTGTCACCCCATTCGTTCCAGTTGTTACGGGGTTTCCATTGAAGTACCATTTGATATCGAGCGGTAAGTCGCCTTTGCTCACAGTGCAAATAACTACCACCATTTCTTGGTCGTTTATGGGTTCCTCGCCGAACTCAAATGGCATTATCTGAGGCGCAACTGTTCAACATAGTATCTTAATATTCATTGATGTATATTATTTGTAATTTTTAGTATTCCTATACACCTAGTGCACACGATTAATACGTGGTTAATCACGTAAAATGAATAGAATACAAACTTGTAAAGGAGTAGGGACAAATTAAAATAGTAGAAGATTTACGAAGCTAATTTGAAATAATATCAGATTAGGAAAATATTAAAGCAACAAATATTAAAATTACAAACGCGGCAAATTCTCTAGACCGTGCACAACACTGCTTCAAGCGTTATAAAGTGGTTTGATGAAAGGTACAGATACCGTTTACATTAAGGAGAGCGCTGTGGCTACTACTGCCTGCCTCGTTTTCTGCGATACAAGTGTAATTTCCTATGTGCTCGTGTTGGACATTTTCTATGCTTAGAATGGATATTCTCTTTCCGTTACGGTTAATGAGAACACCGTTCCCGGAATTCATGGGTTGATTATTTAAATTCCAATGGATTTTCAAAGGCAGGTCACCTTTTCCGACTGTGCAAGTTAAGGATACAGTATCACCAGCGTTCAGAACTTCTTCCCCAAAACTGAATGGAGTAACTTGTGGAATCACTGGAATTGGCGATCATAACAAAATAAAAGATATGCTTTGGAATTTGTGGGTCAATGCATTGTAGGAAAAAGGGATGGAGTTTAAAATATTTAAAAGTAACTAAAGCTGTTGCATATGCATTTCGTTAAAGTACCATTGACAGATAATTCTGTGGAGAAATTAGCGTGACCAGCTCTGTTGGCTGCTGAACACGTATAAAACCCGGTGTGTATTGATGCGACGGAGTCTATTGAAAGGCTGCTCGATTTGTGACCAATCTTGGTAACCGTTATCCCTTGGATTTCATTTGCTGGCTTTCCATTTAGATGCCAAGTAATATTCACCGGGGAATCCCCTTTAGTGACCATGCATTGGACGCCCACCGTATCACCGGCATTCGCTGGCTCTTCTCCAAATGTGAAGGGATGGATTTGAGGAAGTACTGTAGTAATTTAAAAAATTACTATAAAGCAAGCAAAGATAAGACTAACCTAAAATAGTTTATGTAATTAATATATCTAATAACCGTTAACTTCCAGAGTCGCACTGTGATTCACTTGGCCGGCTACATTTTCAACATGACAAGTGTATACTCCTCGATGTGTGCCATTTACGGAATCTATATTTAATATGGACATTTTTCGGCTCATGCTGCCGATCGCAATCCCTATGTTGTTATTTTGCGAAATCAGATTTCCATTTAAGCTCCACGAAAATTTTGCTGGAAGGTCTCCCTTATTCATCACGCACTGCACCGACGCGGTATCACCAGCATTGGCAGGCTCATCACCAAATTCGAAGGGGGATATTTGGGGTGGAACTAAATTGACATAAAAGCCATTAACCATAGACAAAGTAAATAATATGGATAAATAGCGAACCGTTGACACTAAGGACTGTGGTGTGATTAGTTTGGCCCGCATTGTTTTTTATTTCACAAGTGTAGGCGCCTCTGTGAATGGATTTCACGGTTTCGATGTTTAATATCGACGTTTTTTTGCTTATCGTTGTAAGCACTATACCCATCGCGTTGTGGGGTCTTATTTCTTCGCCGTCGAAAAGCCACCTGAACTTTATAGGCACGTCACCTTTGCTCATAACGCATTGCACAGACGCTGTTTCGCCTTCATTTAGTATTTCCTCGCCGAACTCAAAAGGCGTGATTTGCGGGGGGACTAGGGTGGAATCGCAACACAATAGGGCTTTTAAATTCGATGAGATATAAATTAAGAGATAGGGAAACAAAAAGCAAGCGGAAATAACTCGGGGGTGTACCGTTAACTTCTAAAACGGCGCTATGGTTAGTGGAGCCCGCTGAGTTCGCCGCCACGCAAAGGTATGTGCCCCTGTGCACGCCACTTACTGAGTCGATGTTCATGATAGATGTCTTTTTGCTAACGGATGTTATTACGATTCCGAGATCATTATTGTTGGCGAGAATGCGCCCGTTGAATATCCAGGTGATATTGAGTGGTTGGTCGCCTTTGCTCACGGCGCAGGAGACTGTGGCCGTGTCTCCAGCGTTTGCCGGCTCTTCAGCGAACTCAAACGGCAGTATCTGAGGTGGCACTGAACGATAACGTAGTGAGTCTAATTAGGCAACGTGCATGTCGTGTGTGGCATACGATGCAGCTTTGGCGGGCCTTTCATACTTTTTACCTTTTTTTTGTCCTAAAACCTAACAACTATTCGGGAATATTCTAAAATAGAAAATCTGAAAGAAAACATGATTAGAGTATTTCTAGTTAATTTTTAATAATTTTAAAATCGAATATTTAAAATTTTGATTGTTAAGGCATTATAAAAACAACCGCTTCTTTTATGATTTAACATAATACAGTCCTTAAAGTTTCTTACTTGATTCATAAATCAAAAATATATAAAATTATTTTTTTTTAGAATTCGTAAGCGATTGTTTCAAATATCTCCAAATTAATAAATAGAAATTATGCCTTTTATAATTTGTAATTTGAATATATTAAATATATCAAATGAAAACTACAATTAAAAAACACATTGTCTAAAGTACATACCGTACAAAAATAGTAAAAAATATATATCAAGGCACCATTTCTATTCAGAAAGAAGTTCGATAATAATAACGGCTTGCACTTTCATTCACTTTTCGTTAGTGTGCAGTAATAGGAAATTGCTCGTATGATATGATTCCAAAACTCCGATATTTTTCAGAACCATTGTGTATAGTTTACAATAAATGAGTGCAAATATCCAAAAATGTTTAATGATTCTCCGATTAGATTTAAACCATAGATAAAATCCCATCGATCATAGATCTAAGTTTATTTTTTACAGACATTGAATAATATACGACCTAATTTATAAATAGTTTGTTTTGATATCCCACAGAAAGGAAATGTATATCATCGAACTTAATCCATAATTATTATTTACAGTCAAATATTATGAACGAACTTTATCATTTACCTTATTGCGTTTTTGGCTTTCTTTTATATCACAATACATAAAACTGAGAAAGATGTTAAAATAAAAAAAAACTAAAACACAATGCCTGTAAACTTGCCTTATTTATAATAGTTTTTCCTGTCTGTAATATATACCAATAACCACATATTTTAAATTCGATTATCCATAGAGATTTTCTATAGAGGATCGTAGAAAGTTCTCCCTCTTTGATTGTAACACAGTAATGTGCTATTCGTTAGTTTGTGTATCAAAAATAATTATTATGTCACAATTCTCACAAAGGAGATGTTTATTGGTGAAATAAAGACGGATACGTCTGTGACACCCCTGTTACAGAAGTCTCTATGTTCATTAAAATTTATGTTAGAATTAAATTTACATTATATATGTATGTATTAACTTAGATTTAATTACTATTTTACTGTTCATCTTTTTGGTATAAAGTAATAATGATTTCTGTTTACAGACGACTACGGTTACGTTAGTTTGATATGGCAAAATTCGTTCAGTTGCTATTTTCCATAATGGTATAGACTTACCCATGACTTGGAGTTCGAGGGTGCCTTTGGCAGTGTAGCCCTGGGAGTTCTTAGCCACACAGGTGTAAGTGGCCTCGTCGCTCATGCGCTCCACATTTTCGATCACGAGGGTGCCGTTGGGGAATACCTTCTGTTTCCGGTTGATTGGCAGCACTCTTGATTAAACAAATAATATTTTATCATTAACATTGTACTATCAACAACAAATAAGATTGGTATTTATGACTAAAGACATAGATGGGTAGACAGATCCACAGTTCCCAAGTTATGGACTGGATTTTTTTATAGCAGACAGGCTGACGGTCCACTTAATGGTAAGCAGTTACCGGCACTAGAGATCTCAATATATAGATTCCTTCTTGTTTCTTTTATACAAATAAGTAAAAGTTTTGTGTATCGACTTGCAATTTTTTTTTCTGAGGAGTTGATTTAGATACCTTCCATCCCGTTCCCAAACAATAGAGTCGATAGGGTATCCGGCGACGGGACAGTGCGCGACGAGGGTGTCTCCGGCAACGACAGGTCGTTTCTTCATGGGCCGCACGTACGGCAGGCCGTAGATGTTCACGCGGGCTGCGTGCGACGCGCTACCGACCTGTATAGGAACAATAATTAAATATAAACATCATATTAAAACAAAGGCAATATGACCTCAGTTTAAATTTTCAATAAATAGTTAATTTATAATATAAAATTAATAATCAATTTATATTATAATACATATATCTTATGTTTATTCTCTAACAATTAAAATATAGTAAATAAGGTAGTAAGACGGCTATTAATAAACAAATGCTAAGCTACTGTTGGCTAGTCATTGTTTAAATTATTTCAGTTTCCATGTATTTTATTCAAATTCATCCCAATTTTTTATTTAAAATAAGTTCCTACCTAGAACATTTTTTGAAAGTAGAATAAGTATTTTATAGCTATTATTTGCAACATGAAAAGTGAACCGTTTCACAACAAATTAACATAAACTCATATATAATTTTGCTATAAATTTTTTTATATAAATCAAATTGCGAAGTATGTTTAAATATATTTTAAAACATGTTTCTTATCATCTCTAGTTTTCTCCAATTACAAAATGATTTACAAATCATTTTGTTTTCTGTAACTGACTAAAGTTACAACTTTAGTCAGTTACAGAAAACTCGACAAACCTTGCTGGAAGCGATGCAAGTGTACAGTCCTCCATCATTGGTGTGCACAGACGAAATATTAAGATGAGATTCGACGTTGCCATCAGCGGTGACGAACTGGCCAATTTGGAGACGATCCCCGCTGGTTAGCTTTTCGCCGTCCAAGAGCCATACAATGTCGGGAGTGGGGTTGCCAGATGCTACGCATTTCAATCTCAATGATGGTCCAGAGCGGAAGGTTTGTTCACCGAAGCTGTGACGGATTAGGGGGGGTTCAACTGAAATATATAAAGAGAAGTTGGATATCAGGCAAACAATACTTTAGAAATAGATTCAACACGTATGCAATATGAAAAGTACACCATCTTAGACGAGGTTAATACCGATTGTATCTGATTGACATTTTAAAACCCAAGATCTGTTGAGTTCAATGAAAGGACAAAACTTTGCATCTGTGAGCCTTGGTGCTGGTGCTTTTTCCTTTTTTGAACAAGAAGGTACAAGAAAAAAGCTGGCATTGAAGTGGGTAAGCTACCTCAAATCAAATTCATTTGTAAGAAACATGTAATGCCGCGTCCGCACGCTTGGCATTGGCCGCAAACTCCAAATTCCTACAAACGTTTGGCTTATTTTGGGAATCAAACGTCGCCATTCCACATGCTTGTGAGTGCGTTATTTTGTTCTGAAGAGGCAAGCATGACGGGCATAGAGGTTGATGTGTCGGCCATAACATTTGGCTTAATGGCTCTCCCTGCTAACATTCTAGAAAGCAAAAGTCATCTTCATTTGACCAATCACTCATTTTTAACGCAAAGACGCCTGTTCACTACCAGTGCATAAACGAGACTGAGTGCGCACAAACGTGTGAACACGACGCAAGCGCTTGCAGCAAATTCTCTTTGATTTGTGACAGAAAAACCGACACTCGATGGATCGGCTACAAGCGATTGCAAACCTACGCAAACCAATCCAAACATTCTATTCACACGTTTGAATTTGTGACTGCTTGTTGACGTTTGCCAAGCGTGCGGACGCGGCATAAGACGTTTTCATAAGTGTTTACGCTTAAGTGCCTTTCCTTAGCTGTCTTGGCTTGGCAATTCTATCATATTTGATGTCTTTGACGACGCCTTGGCCAACTGATGTGATCATTACAAGAGAAAATGAAAAAATATATATAAATACATACACCGTCCTCCGAGTTTCAATTCAGCACTTGCGCCGGCACTTTCCTGGTCGTTTCTAATAAAGCACTGATACATGCCCTTGTCCTCTTTCTTCACAGATTCGATCCTATACCAAGAGAAAATATTAAATACCCAACATATACGTCAAGATATAATCATATTTCGTGACGAAAAATGAAAGCCGAAGATCGGTCATATGGGGAGTCCTTGAAAAGTCATAAATAGCAGTGGTCCTTGGTAATATTATTAAGGTAAGCATATATAGGTATAGGTAAATTAATGTTCGACCATGTTCTTATGGAAAATCAGTGTGAAATCTATATGAAATGATCGCCTAAAATTTATAACAATTTTATAAGGTAACAAAACTAGACTAGAAACCTATTTGTGTTAGTATTCTTGTGAATCTCTTCTACTTTAAGGAATACGCCTGTCCCTTCTTACTTAGAAAAAAATTTATAGTGTAGGTTTTAAAGTCTACCATAATTTACTGCAGAATTCATTAAAACTAACTTCGATTATGTAGACAAACAGTTTTAAAATCAGCTAGAATTTCAATTCTTTTTGTCATTTATATGCTATATATGTACAAATACTTATTTCTTACAAACTCCGAGGAGAATGTTTTTTCATGCTGACCTCAAGGTAGCGTCATGGTGCTTCATGTCCTTGCCATCCTTCAACCAAGTAATAGTCTTAACGGGGTTGCCTTCATATCTGCAAGTAAATACCGCTGGTCTGCCGAAATCAACAGTTTGCGTCGCTGGTTCAACAGTGGCCTTTAACGGAGCCGTGACAGTTAATACAGTTTCCACAGATTCACCTGAAAATATGAAATTGATTATTAGATATATTCTTTTTTCCGCAGCAAAAGGGTCTTTTAATATTTTATAAAATTAATAAGTATTAGAAATAGAACATGCTAAAAATCAAAGGACACTCGTGTTGATATTTTTCAAACACTATAAATAGCTGTTAATGTTACAAATACGGTATTCGGGATTCCTCTTGTACTATCAGGTCCTAATTAGCTTCAAACTTGACAGATCATACTAATTTTGAATCATTTATAGTCAATAATAATATTTTAAAACTAGTAATGACTAAGAAAATTATTGCAATAGTCTTTAAAATAGAATTGACATCGAACTTAATCATATTAATGAGATCATTAACTCTACCTCCAACAGAGTTGTTGACAACGCATAAATATTTTCCAGAGTCCTCAACTTTAGCCTCTTTGATGATAAGCGTTCCCGATACTTGTTTTACTCTGTCATCCAACGTAACTGGCTGTTTCCTTGTCGTCCCTTCGATAAACTTGTACCATCTGCAACAAAAGAGAAAGTGTTCAATGTTACGGAATAAGAGTTGGCTATGATTAGGATAATATTATTATTATTAGATTACTCAATCAATTAATTTCAAAGTAAGAAAATCCAATTATTAAACGTAATTTGTTTTCCTTAACAGAATACGAAAATTATTTAAGTGCATGAGAAAATTGGTCCCACCCTAATATCAAACCCACCTGAAGATCGGTACCGGAAAACTTTGACTCAAACAAAGAATAGTTCCCGTTTGTCCCAAACTCAATTGAGATTCTTGCAAACGATCACCCGACAACTTGGGAGGAAGACTGTTTGTAGGTTCTTAAAGAAGAAATTACAATTACTCTACCATAGTGGTGCAAACCAAGGGGAGCGGTAAAACATTAACGCAACACGAACTACCAACAGCGAAACGGTGCTCCAGTTAGCTCGAAACAAAAAGAAAATTGAAGCTAGCAAACCGGCATAAAATCCGTGTAATTTTTTGTAATTTTCTTTTGATGGCAATAAGATTGAAAACAGTGGAACACATTTAACAGCCTTGACTCGCGATAAGCACAAAGTAAAGATTAAAGCGTTGTAATGGAAGCAACAAGAACACCCTGATACTTACCAACAGGTGTCTACGCCGCTCAATCGTTACTTTGGCTGGTTAAAGGGCGCGCGGCCGGCCGCGATCATCACGCCTTCATGCCACGTGTGGGCGGAGCACCCGCCGCAACACTGGAATAACAACGCACATCGTTACACTAGGTTGGGTGATAATGAGTATGGCTACGTGATGGATGAATGCGTGAGGTGCGACGGCCGGCCGCGCTGTCTAGGGTGAGCTCCTACCTCGTCAAGGGGGCGGGAAATGCCTGAACTTCGCAAAGGAGAGCGAGACTTAACTCGGCTCGACCTACTTGACGATTGAGCCCGTCGCCGGTCACCTTCGGCCCGGTCCTACCGGTTGGCTCTGCAATGTAATACCGATCTTATACTCCCCTACTCACCTATACACTGGAGCAGGATAAGCTGCCACTTGGCATGTCAAATATGCTATATAAGAGCTAGACACTGTAAAAACCTCCCCTCCTTCGAAGTGTTTAGTAAATTCTTTTCTAGGTGCAATTTTATTGGTGGGTTCTGTAATGACAGAGAAGAATATATGTAGTTCCAGCCTGTGACAGAAATGACTAAATTTACCCCTATCTCAATCCCTACCTACCCTTGTAAAATCACTTTAAAATGCCATAATTAACACAGATCAGCGTATTTATAACGAACCTTGTCATAGGCACAGGAAATCCTTGAGCCGGACACAGAAGTGCCAATGTTGTTTGCCTAGGATAGTGAAGGGCAGCTTTGGGTGTAGCTGTTATACTTGGCGCAGCACTCGCGATGGGTTCTAATAACAAATTTCAAAAGATTGTCTCAACGGTTGCAAAACGGGGCAGAGTAATTAAACTTGACTTGCCTGAATATGGGAACGGGAAACGCTTGAGCTTGACACAGTAATCCGAAACTTTGCCCAATAGTACGTATGAAAGATATACTTGAAGCATCAGACGAGAAAGTGGGTGCTTTGAAGCCAACAGGTTCTGCGGTCGTAAAGAAAAACATTTCTATAACTTGCCTGAATATCGGAGCAGGATAACTTTGTGCCTGACAAAGAAGAGCAAAGCCTTGGCCCACGCGTTTTCTGAATATGCTGCCCATAGACTCAGAAGAAAATGTTGGAGATTTAGCACCAACGGGCTCTATAAACATGTTAATAAAAGATACTTAAAACTTGCCTGGAAATTGGTACCGGAAAGGCTTGGGCTTGACACAATAATGCAAAACTTTGACCTTCGTGTCTTTTAATTGATGATAATGCAGATTCAGTTGAAAAAGAAGGAGCTTTTGATCCAACAGGTTCTGTACAAAGATTAGATATGGTACTTGTAATGAACGATAAGGAATTAAACATATACCTTTATTTAACCTATATTATTAAACATGCCTGAATTGGAGTTTGACCTACAAATACATATAGATTTTGTTATAATATATGGAGTAAAAATTAAATGGTCAGCTTTAGCTTTAGCTGCAGGCCAGTAACTGAAGATTTCTAATATTAGTGTCATATATAGAGAGACTCACCTAAATATGGGAGTTGGGTACGCCTGAGCCTGACAGAGTAAAGCAAAGCTTTGCCCAATTTCTCTATCAAATATACTTCCCTTTGAATCGGAAGAGAATGACGGTGCTTTTGCTCCAACCGGTTCTATGCAAAAGACCACACGTGAATTACCTATTGTCACCTACCTGAATATTGGCTGAGGGTACCCTTGAGCTTGACAAAGCATGGAACCGCCTGTATTTGCCTCAATAGCATAATTGTACGACGACGCGGAAGTTGGAAATGCGGGGGCCCTTGCAGTTACTGGTTCTGAGCGAAAAATATATGCTTTAGAAAAACTCACTTGAAAATCGGAGGAGGGTGAGCTTGAGCCTGACAAAGGAGCACTATCGCTTGTTGAATGACTTTTGTGAGAGTTGTGCTTTTAAATTCCAAAGAGAACGATGGCGCCTTTGAGCCGATGGGTTCTGCGACAACCATAAATGAATAAACGTTTCTGTTTCGTAAACTGACAACTCACCTGAATATTGGGACAGGGAAAGCTTGTGCTTGACATAACATAGCGAAATCTTGACCCATTCTACGAGTAATACCCGAGAACTCAACATCACTCGAGAACGAAGGAGATTTAGAGCCAACAGGTTCTATAATAGAAAATAAACGGATTATTTACCTGAAGACGGGTACAGGGAAACCTTGAGCTGGGCATATGATGTTTAAACTTTGACCAATATCACGCAAGTACCAAGAAAATCTATTATCCGTTGAAAATGTAGGTGACTTTGATCCAACGGGTTCTAAAAATTAAATATTTATTACAACACGCAATACCTGAATATAGGGATAGGATGCGCTTGAGCCGGACAAAGCAACGCTAACTCTTCTCCTTTATTTCTCACAAACCACGCTAATTTATCATCTGTAGAAAATGTGGGCGATTTGGAACCAACTGGCTCTGAAATATCAGAGATACGAAATGTCAACATGAGACAATGATATAACAAACAGATGCTCACCTATATATTGGAACAGGGAAGCCTTGAGCAGGGCATAGTAGTGCAAAATCACTATTTGCTTGAATTTCAAACCACGCTAACTTTGAACCGCTCGAAAACGAAGGACTTTTAGAGCCAATTGGTTCTAAAACAAAATAGAAAATTAATTTAGTACCTGATGGAAGGAGCCGGGTATCCTTGGGCTGGACAAAGCAATGCAAACCCCTGTTTAATATCTTTGACATACCAAGCCATTTTGAAATCAGTTGAAAAGGTTGGAGGTTTCAAACCCACAGGTTCTAAAACAAAGAAGGTGGTTTCAACTCACCTAAAAACTGGCACCGGAAAAGCTTGAGCCAAACATAGCAAAGTAACACTGGAACCCATCATAAATTCCACAAACTCTATGGTTTTAGTTGGAACTTTTGGCGCGGCTGTGTTTATTGGCTCTAAAAGAGAATTAAAACTAACTTTCATTTGGCATTACCTTGATATGGGTACTGGAAAGGCTTGTGCGGGGCACAGCAATGTCACGCTCGTATAGACAACGGTACTAAACCCTCTAACAGAATCCATAGTGGGAAATTTCGGGGACACGCGCCCTACTGGCTCTAAACACAAACACACGCATATTTAAACACAGAAAAATGAAACTAATACTTTCATTTACCTGAATATTGGAATAGGAAATGCTTGCGCAGGGCATAATAATGTACTAGTGTTATCTAATAATGCCTCTGTTATGTCAATCACTTTCATGGCCACTTTCGGAGCTGCACTACCCACGGGCTCTAAGGAGATTGCCAAAATAATTAGATAATTGAAAAGAATCTATCTATTTGTGATACCTGAAAGTTGGGGCGGGAAACGCCTGTGCGGGACACAGCATGGTTACGTTATCACCACCCATAGTGTCAAAGGCACGGCTTTTGTCACCTGTCGTGAACTTAGGAGAGACACGACCCACCGGTTCTAGACGGTAAAAATGTATAAAAACAATGAATAATTTGTGGAACCGCTTTATTTACCTGAACAGTGGGACAGGGAAAGCTTGCGCTGGACACATTATCGTTAAACTTGAATTCAAACTCGTGCTGAAACTTCTTGAGCTATCCATCGAAGGAAACTTAGGCGGTACGCGGCCGACGGGTTCTATAGAAAATAAGATCGAGAAAAATCAATGTTACCTGAACATTGGAGACGGAAACGCCTGAGCCGGGCATAGCATGGTCACACAAGAATTGGAAGCGAAAGTAAAGCTGCGCCCTGTCTCCATCGTAGGAAATTTTGGTGAAACCTTGCCCATGGGTTCTGTGCAGGAGATTTTTTGTAATACATTGATAATAAACGTTATCATTACCTAAACACTGGAGCAGGGAACCCTTGAGCAGGACAGAGCAACGGTATACTTTCGCGGGTTTCAGCTATGAATGTTCTACTAACATCGCCAGTTGGAAACTTAGGAGACATCCTTCCCATTGGCTCTATGGAATTAGTTTTTAATCGGTCAATGAAGATTACAGATTTAAATATTAAAATCTTACCTAAACATTGGGGCGGGGAACGCTTGAGCGGGACACATTACCGAAATGGTCTGGTTGGTATCAAAGTTAAAGAGCCTACTTTTCTCTAAACTTGGAAATTTTGGAGAAACTTTTCCCATAGGTTCTGAAGCAGAAATACATCGTCTAATTTTAAGAACAAAGTATTGTCAAACAATGTACCTGAAAATTGGGACAGGGAATGCTTGAGCAGGACATTGCAATGCAAAGGAATCGTCTTTCTTGACTCCAATCATAGTTCCCATTAAAACGGATGCAAATTTTGGCGAGACACGGCCCACAGGTTCTAAAGAAGCATAATTAAAATATAAATGTTAGTTGCAACATTTACCTGAACAATGGGGTTGGGAACGCTTGAGCAGGACATTGCAAAGGGTAAGAATCACCCTTCGTTACTTCGAACATAGTTCCGGTCAATACGGACGCGAATTTTGGGGAGACGCGGCCGACCGGTTCTAAAAAGTTTCACTAAATTTACTAATGCGGTAAGGCGGTTTACCTGAATACGGGAACAGGGAATGCCTGAGCGGGGCACTGTAAGTTAAAAGAGGCATCAGAAGAGGTCACGAACATCATTCCCACTTGGGTCGTGGACAACTTAGGCGGCACGCGTCCTACGGGTTCTGAGAAATCAGGCAATACGATGTTACTCTATGGTAAAGCTTACCGGAACGCAGGGGCCGGGTAAGCCTGAGCCGAGCACAGTAGAGCGAGGCTGGACAGTTGAGTGAACTGGAAGCCACTGGTCGTCTGAGCGCTAGGGAACTTTGGCGGCACCCGACCTACCGGCTCTGTGGATGTTGGGAGAAGGCGGATTCACAAGCTTAGCAAGCCACTGATGAAATTATAGATTAACCTAATCCGCCCCACTCCTATTTAGTATATACTAGTTGATTCTTCACGAATTTTTTAAATGACAACGCGCGAGTCAAGGCTTTGTAGGGTACCCTATCCCAACATTCAGGCAAGTTAATTAAAAATAAGAAGTACAAAGATCAAGAATAAACTTTAAAATTGTATTATAAATTTATTGAAACAATAATGATAATCTCAAATCTCTGGCTGTTGGTTTAGTAATAAAATATTTTTTATTATTTTTATAACAATACAAGAGATTATAATTATTGTAACGTTATTTTTAACTGCAGAATACTCTCAATTAATAGAATATGATGAAATTAATTTATAATTGGTAAAAGTTACGTACACTAAACATGGAAACATTGTATAAAAGTATTGAGAATATTCTGAAGACAACATGTAAATCACAAGGAAAAATAAAATAATCGGCTATTGCAGAATACGAAGGTGACACGATACGAATTAATGACACGATTTTATAGTTTAACACAACAAATTACTTGTTAAAATAAATATGGTTAATATTAATCTATTACTTTTGATTATCAATTTTAACAAAGATCATTAAATGTCTAGTGCAATAACCAACTATTATTTTAATAGACTATGCTATAAATTCATTTACACCTGAAAACAGAACTAAATTTTAGATACATAGATAATTGTTTCTATTAATGGAATTCATAATGAATTGATAGCACATTCTCAAATGCATTGGATACAACTATAGACTTACCTGTAATGACAAGACGTCCTTTGGTTGCCGATAGACGGGTTTCGCCAGTGAGCCTGTGCTTAGTCCTGCACTGGTATGATTTATAACCGTCCTCTGGTCCAACATCACGGATATGTAATTCTCCAGAAGGTAATACTAAGTATTTTCCGTCTACAAACCATAAAATTAATTGTAGATACTTTATTTTATTCTCACTACCATATAAGTTTTTTTTAACAAGACTTCAAAATTGGCAAGTTTAGTTAGTTTAGAACAAAATGTTCATCAACTGTAATTAACCCGATCCTAGCTATTTATCACAACTACCGCCATAACTGATTTGTTTATAATAATTTATGAGGCAGCTCATATAATATCTTAACTCACGAACACAAAAACCTTTTGCGTATTATTTACATTTGGTTATAGATAAACTTCAGCTACATTTCAAGCAACATAGTATCATATATAATAAACAAATTAGTGAAACACAGCAAATTTACGACGCAGGGATTGAACCTGAGATTACTATTGTAACTAGAATAGAATCAATTTTGAAGTCCATACTAAATTTTTTTGCAGACGCAGCATAAGGCTGCGATTTACTTACAAATTTCATTCATGCACTAAACTAAGGAAGAAGGAAAAAGGAAGAAGGTAGGCCGTGAGGCCCATGGAACAATGGGAACCCGTCATAGGAACAAGGCCCTAACAACAACGCGCCTCTACTCTTGAACCACAGAAATGGATTAATGATGGAAAGTGAGGCATTGACTGCCGTATATCGTACCGTCTAAAATATTTTGAGTGGAATCGAGTTTGATTTCAAGTTCTTCACCACCTTCACTGATAATCCACGACATTACAGAAACGTACTCAGAAACGAAACTCGGAATGTGGCATTTCAAAATTGCGCTATTTCCTCTAAGTACATACTCCTCCATGAGGTTCACTGCATACGACTGAGCAACCACTGAAACAATTAGGAATACTCTTGTAAGATAAGAAATTTCTCAGTTGTAAAGGACACTCAGGTTATTATGTTCTTTAAAAGGTTCGCGAGACCCAAAATAAAGCTCAGGGACATATACTAAAGGTCGCAGGATATTTGGAAAGAATTAAAACATGTGTCATAACATCAATACCTAAATTCTCAGTTTCATTAATTTTTATTTCTTGTTCGTTTTTATCTTCCGAGATGATCCAAGAATTCACCGACACATACTCGGAAACGAAGCTGGGAATTTGACATTTCAAGATGGCGGCATTTCCACGCAAAACATACTCTTCCCAGAACTTGACGTCGTAAGCTTGTGAAATTACTGCAACGGATGTCAATTTGTTCAGTGATTGATCAGCATAAATACCTATTGAAATTCTTTCTCATGGAATTATATTTTATTCCGAAACAAATATACATTCCAACAGTGTTGGAAGAAAGGTGAGGTAGTCAGGAAGAAAGGAAAGGGTGCTATAATAAATAATTTTTTGTTTCGTAAATCTACCTAGATTGAATTCTGTATCAATGTTAATCTCTTTTTCATCTTCCCCATTTTCGGAGATAATCCAAGAGGTAACCGACACATACTCGGTAACGAAGCTGGGGACATGACATTTCAAAATAGCAGCATTACCACGCAATACGTTCTCCTCCCAAAGATTGACTGTATAGGCTTGGGACACCACTGTAAATTAACCACATTCATAGAAGAATTATTTATACTGGTATCTCGTTTAAGTGGAAGGTGGTAGGATGAGAAATAGTAAGTGTCAAGAACTTTGATACCTAGATTAAACGTTTTCTCAATGTGAACTTCAGTCGCATTATTTCCTTCTGATATGATCCAAGAGGATACAGTTACGTATTCAGTAACAAAACTGGGTATATGACATTTCATAATTACTGAATTGCCGCGGAGAACATTTTCATCCAGCAAATTCAACGTGTACGCTTGTGACACCACTGGAAATACAATATATGGTTTTTTTCTTTAGAAATATAAGTTAGTCTAGTACTTTGGCTTACATGAAGCTTAATTAGGAGATTAGGACAAGGTTAAAAAAGGATTAATTCTAAAGTTTTTGTGAATACCCAAATCAATCGATTCTGCTTTGATTTCCAGAGATTCTGAATCTCCTTCAGATATGATCCAAGACGAAACACTGACGTATTCAGTAACAAACGTTGAAATGTGGCATTTCAATATAACTGCATTACCACGCAAGACGCTTTCTTCCAAAATATTTACAGTATATGCTTGTGAAACGACTGGAATATATAAAATTAAAATAATCTCAGAAAAAGGATAAGGAATTCGGATTTTACGGTGTGTATACCAGTGGAGACTTAATTAAGTACCCTCTCTATCAACTGTATCATCAATTTTAATTTCCATTTCATCATCTCCTTCAGATATAATCCATGATGCCACCGAAACATACTCAGTAACAAAACTGGGAATCAAACATTTAACTATAACTGCATTTCCTCTTAATACGTTTTCTTCAACCAGGTGGACGCTATACGCTTGAGACACAACTAAAAAATATTACCAAGATAAGTGCTCATTTATCATAAATTTTGACTAAACCGACTATAAGATATACAAAAATATCCTATTTCACGGGATGGGATATAAGGACAAAAATAATTAATGTTTTTTCATTCTGTACCATAATTCTCGCTTAAAACATATTCTCCTCCGTCAGTGTCTAGCCAAGATGCGACAACCACGTATTCGGATACGAAAGATGGGATATGACACTTGAATATAGCAGCGTTGCCTCTTATCACATAGATGTCATACACTTGAGATTCATAGAATTGATTAACGGCTGAAATACGTACATAACTGCGTGTTAGAACTTTATAATAGACCAATTCTCAGAGGGGATACGTTGGAGTGCGGATAGGTACAATTGAGGCCGAGTATTACTTTCGATTACCGTAATTGCCTTCGGAGCCGTTGAACGAAAGTGTAGCGAGAGAGTCTTCACTCACTAACCATTCCACAACATAAACGTAATCCGCAACGAAGGAGGGAATTGTGCATTTGAGTATAGCAGAATTGCCCCTCAAAACATCTTCATCCGTAACTCGCGGTTCGTAATGCTGATGCACAACTGCGAATTAAGTTCATTCCAAATGTACCTTACAATAAAACATCATTTTAAGGAGTAATGGAACTGGAATAGGTTTTAAACATTTACGACTATCATGTACCAGGATTATAATTATTGTTTTCTTCTGTTGAGATAGTATCATTGTCAATAATCCAAGCAGCTACATTAATAAAGTCCGAGACAAAAGAAGGCACGATACACTTAAGTATAGCTGTATTGCCTCTTAGAACGAATTCATCATTTACTCTCACTTCATAATCTTGAAGCACCGCTGTAGGATAGAAAGAAGAGGATTAGGATTCGGAAAATTATTTGCAATAATGCGATTGTTACCCTCGTTATTGCCAGGGTAATAAGTGCCACCGTCGCTGTCCATCCACATTTCAACGTACACAAAATCTGATACGAAACTAGGGACTTCACATTTCATAATAGCTGCATTGCCTCTGATTACGTATTCGTTGTCAGCTTCAGCTTCGAAAGGCTGTGACACAACTGAACCAAAAAACTATTTCGATAAATTTTACAAAAAATACACGAAAGGAATTAAGGATGGAAAGTCTGAATTGCTTTTTGTAAACTTTTACAAAACAGTTAAGTACCGTGGTTGCTAGTATTGTTAACAGTGAATATTTCTCCATCGTCCATCAACCAGGCTTCCACGTGAACAAAGTCGCTAACAAACGATGGAATCTTGCAGTGAACAATAGCAGCATTCCCTCTAATCACGTATTCATTTTCGGCTTCGGTCACGTAATGCTGCGACACGACTGAAGAATAACAATGACAAACGATGTCAGGAACGATAGGTTTAAGGTGTTGGATTGACTTTAAATACGGGAAGTCAGGTACATTATCGCTAAGCCAGGCTACTAATACCGAGGTCTTCTGAATAACTAATCACTGTCCCTTCGTCGTCGATCCACGCTTCAACTTTGACAAAATCCGCAACAAAGGAAGGGATAGAACACTTTAGTACTGCGGCGTTTCCTCGTATAACATATTCAGTTAGAATTTCAGCTTCATAGAATTGATTGACAACTGAAAATGACCAATTATAATTTATACGACGGAACAAGACGATCTAAGAGAAGGGAATAGTCGAATCAGGGATCGGAAAAAATATTCATATATTTATAGAGTAAAATAATACCGATATCATCGGTAAGTAAATATTCGCCGCCAGCTGAGTCGACCCAAGCTTCTACTTTTACGAAATCAGCGACAAAAGAGGGAATGTTGCATTTCAGTACCGCGGTGTTACCCCGGATTACATATTCTGAGACTACTTCTGCCTCGTAGTATTGGGTTACAACTGAAAAATAACATAGATATAGATCTTCAATCATTTTATCAACGTATTTTTACAGGATGGGAGTTAGGATTTGATTAATCTAATATCCTCAAAGTGGTACCATTTTCTATTTGGGTTTCTTCTTGCGTGAAAGAATTGCCGGAATCGTCATGCCAAGAGACAACAGTAACAAAATCCGCGACAAATGAGGGTATGGAACATTTGAGTATGGCGGAGTTTCCGCGAATTACATATTCATTGTTTACTTCCGATTCGTATTGTTGTTGTACCACTGAAATAAAAGATCGGATTTTGATCGGGAGAGGAAATGGACCTAGTATTAGATCATTTGAAGAATTGGAATAACCGTAGTTGTCGCCAGGAAAGAAATCCTCGTTTTCATCGGTGTGCCACGATACAACCTCAACGAAGTCGGCAACAAACGATGGAACCTGACATTTCAACAAGATGCTATTCCCCATAATAACGTAGTCCTTATTCACGTCGGTGTCGTAATGTTGAGCCACAACTTTGTTGAATATACAAAAATTATAATTACTACAAATATCCAAAACTGTGCAAGGGTGAATCAAATATAAACGTTTTTTTTAAATTAAACTGTAATTATTAAATGATGAAAGACAAATATAATTTATTGATCTACGTAGTTTCCTGCTTTAAAAATAAATTTTTCCCAACGCGCAGGAAGGTTTTTTATCCCAACATTGTAAAATGAAACTGTTGGGTAAAGAGCCAATTGTGCACAAACTCCTAGACACCTTCGTCATCTTCAAAGCGTTGCTTTCCTAAAGCTTCCTTAAGCGACTGTAGGGAGGGTGTTCAATTCGAGTCTAGTGCATTTCTTCCAGTTTTGACATTGTTAGAGCTGCAGTATGGGGTCTGGCATTGTCATGGAGAAGGATGACCTCTCAAATTCGTTATTTTCGTCTTTTGCAGCGATATGCATCTCACACTTTAGTCAATAGCTCGCAGTAGTAAGCGGCATTGAATGTGCGTCGCTCGTGTAAAAAATCATGAGCAAAATGCCTTGCTGGTCAAAAAATACTGATGAGAGAACCTTGCCAGCATTTTCCACTCGTTCTCGCCCTTCTTTGAACTCCTTATGCCACACACGAGTTCTTGACAATGTTTGATCCCCGAAATGTGCACTTAATCTCTGAAAAATATCCGTCGCTTTAACTCCTACACGAGCGAGAAATTTTATAATAATGCGTTGCGCAGTAGAAGAGTGCATTTGCTGCTCCAACATCGCGATGGTTACTGACAAACCGGTTGGGAGTGTAAACTGTAAAACGACGGGATCTCCCCACTTCTACTGACCCGACCCAAGAATACTAGAAGCCCGCGCCCATTCCTACCAGCCGTAGACGTTCACTAACAATAATCCCGTTTATATTTAATCCACCCTCGTAAATATGTATAAAAATAGTAGAAATAAATTGGAAATAACATTTCACTCCATCTTAAACATTGTTATTACCTATTAAAAAATAATTTCAACTTAATAACTAAAACATCCACTGATACAAACACATATCATCTTGTAGTTTATATTATTTATAGCACTTAATACAAAGAACTGTCATGCAGTTCATTCCTTATTATTTATTGATGTTATCAAGAGCTAGTAAAACAATTATTGCTTGCAAACTTTCTCAAGCATGATTCATTTTTATCGACAAGTAGGTAGTTGCTTCAGCTAAGTAGCTCTTCCTGTTCTAAATCTTATAACTAGTGTGAGTTCTTGAATTATCATATTGAAATAATTGTATTTTTTACATACATTATAAATATAAACTAGATTGTTCTAGAATTTAAAATTAGATTTACTAATTTTATTAGATACATCAACCCAATATTGATTCAAGAGGTTTTGTCGATCCTAATTGTACCATCCTGTCATTTAATTTGAAGTGTTTGTACAAGTTCAAAAGTAATAATATTTTTTTTATGAATATTGAAATAAATACTTTAGGGTTTAGGGTGTTTTCTTTATCGTTACCTTTTAATCACTAACACATTAAAAATTTTAATTTGAAAGCTATGTATAGTTTGAATGGACTACGATAAATGATTATTAAAGTTTATGAATTGTACTCCTTAAAATATATATATCACTCTAAGTGAGTGATGAATGTATGTAATCGATTGACACGATTCCCCCAGGGCGCAGCGTGGCCCGGCCTAGTTGATTACATAATTGACCCTGTTTGACTCCTGCTACCAAAGGGCTCGAGAGCACACTAAGATAATAAATTTGAAATTTAAGGAACATCGAAAGAGACGCCGTTGCGGTCATTAATTTACTTATGAATAGTGCAATTTGTATGCATTAAGATGATTTAAGTGAACTCAATAACCAATCAAATGATCTATCATCATCAGTGAAGCGTTCTTTTTACAAATTGGTGGCTAGAGCCGTAAATAGATTGCTCCTTAAATTTTCAGTAAAATAGCTTATGTCTAAGTCTCACCCCTTTAGCTATTACCAATACACACATAAAATATATGAAGACATCTGAGATTCTCTGTGGGACATATTTTGCACATGCACAAGATAATAAAACGTATTTGACTCAACTTGTTTGTTTTTTTACAGAGGTGATTATCATTTGACCCCCAAAGCCGAGGGTCAACGAGAAGAATAGTTTATATATTTATGTATGTATGTTATAGTCTATATAGATATATGTTCTTTCTGTGTAATAAAGGTTTATCAATAACTCTCGTTTGGTCTCTACGAAGTTACTTTTGAACTTATACAAACACGTAGTAATTAAATTTATATCTAACTCACCTAAATACGTCATTTGAAATTCCATCTTTTAAGTTGAAAGTTATGGTATCAAGAAAAATACTTTAACAAAAATATGCTCGTATTTTAAAGCATGAACGCTGTCGTCTCTTCAGACTTCATTATTACAAAGTTAAAATTGCAATTCCAAAATTTATACTTTGACTCTATATAAATTATTACATCTTTAATATATAAAATTTTCTATCGCTAAAGTATTTTTCTGTTTATAATTCCATTGTGCTAGAATGATTTTATTTGTTTTGATCAAGCTTTTACTAAAATACGAGTCTGAAGTAATGTAAGTTAAAAAAATAGTAAATACAAGAACTTACCAGCTCGAACGTTCACATCTCGGGAATGAATCGTACCAACAGAGTTTCGCGCAAGACAAGCATAAACCTGGGCGTGCACTTCCTGACGGTAATCTTCCGCGCGGAAGGGTGGGAACAGTAAGTTGCCGTTTGGTTGAATCTAAAAAAGTAGTTTCTTCCATCATTATCATTAGTATATCCATTGTCAGTATCAGACCACTCAAGCAGTCACTGAAACCGTCGTGTCATCTTATATCAAAACGTGTATTCCCTTAACAGTAAGATTCAGATGTTCAGATTTTGGAAATAAGAATATTATGCTAATTGCTTTTATAGAATGCTTTTATGCAACTTAACTAGAATGATATAGATATATTATCTCAAATTATAAACCAGTTTATTATAAAACCGCAACGCAACCTTCACCTTTGATGGAAACCTGTGTAATGAGTCACTTAATAAGGTGTAAATAGTTATTAAAATGTATAAAAACAGTTTACTCGTATTTTACATTTTAGCGCTAAGTATTTTTTTGTGTCTACCTATTATAGTTGATAATTATTTATTTGCTTCATTGTTGGTATAACCTGAAATATTTTTTCTTATTCTTCCATTCCTTTCATCGTTTGCATCAGTCTCTTGTGGAGACACAAACAAAATTCAATGGGCTATCCTATGGTTGTCTTTATGTTGATGATATTACATTATCCTCGTCTTTTTGTTTCAAGAAGGAAAAAAAGTAGGTGGGGTTAGAAGAGGTTTTTTAGTTAATTACTTTATTTAGATTGGTTTTTGGTTTAGGTTTGGCAACAGGCGTTTTGCTTGCTACGACTTGTTGTCTCTGCACAAATATTAAATCTTAGCCGCTTACGACACCTCAGCGACATGGTGAGAGAGCTCTGTTCTTCTCTTAAGCCGGAATTACACTGACAGTTTCGAAACCGCTTTTCAGACAAGTTTCGCCCATGTTTGCCGATCGAAGGCACAGACCGTTAATTGGTCAGAAGGCTTTTAATGGATGTCAATTGCGACTGGCAAATGACCTCCTGACCCTGAGAGGTAAGTCAATACCAAATGCCCGTGGTTGTTGTCTAGGATATCGCTATAGCAAATTACAATCGGTTGCGCAGGTGCAACGCCTTTACGGAATATTCTCATATAAGGAAATTATGTGACTGTGAAATTACCTGTCTCAACCCAGGAACATCTCCAATAGCGGTGCCATCTCCTCGTACCCAAATGATATCGGGGGCCGGTGATCCGCGAGCAGCACATTCCACGGTAGCGCCAGTCGTGTTGCTGAAGTCCACTCGGTTCGGGGGTTCCTTCATGAATATCGGACCTATAGTTTCATCCTCGCATAACGCTGACCCTAAAAAAAATATTTCGTCAGAAACAACAATTGATTCATAATTTTAAATCATATTAATAACTAGCCATTCCCAACCATTTCGCTGGTCGAATAACATAAAAAAATAAAAATAGTTGTTTCTTAAAACTTTAATAATAAATATTAAATTAAGATATCGCAATATTTTTTTAAAATAAGGGCCAAGTGTCTAGGGAATAAAAATTTTAAAAGTTAATTGAAATCTATCCAGTAGATTTGACGTGATGCGCGCAAAACTGCAGACCTCTATCATTTTATTTATATAGAAGATAAAGGGATCAATAAAATTGTTTTTTTTTAATAATATATAAAAATATATTATAAAAAATGTAAAAAAATCTGTAAAATAAATAAATATTTTATCGACTTTAGTTGTTGATACCTCATCAATTATTATTAGCAACCATATCTAACGGAAATCTAATATATAAAATTCTCGTGTCACAGTTTTCGTTGCCATACTCCTCCGAAACGGCTTGACCGATTTTGATGAAATTTTTTGTGCTTATCCGGTATCTATAAGAATCGGCCAACATCTATTTTTCATCCCCCTAAATGTTAGGGGTAGTCCACCCCTAAATTTTTTTTTTGACATTTTATTATTTATATGGCAGAACAACGTTTGCCGGGTCAGCTAGTATTCGTATAAAAATGACTTTTGTGTATCAATATCCTCTTAAAACGTTTCCTACATTGATTTCACATTTAAGCACTTTATTAAAAATGTAAATATAACCAAACACTAATTGAATCTTTGTAAAACACTTTTGTATAGGAGTCAGTGCAGAGCGTTCAACGAGTGACCTCAATAAGTTTGGAATGTCCTTGTTTTACGGTTCGCTCTCGTTACCTACACAGGTTGCAGTGTTTTGTATGAACAAAAATTGCATTTGATCTAAGTATTATGACTGACAAACATCTAAAAAACTTGTTCCTAGTCGTTTCAATCTGAAACCTATCATCAATAAATATATTTAATTACTAGCTGACCCGGCAAACGTTGTTCTGCCATATAAATAATAAAATGTCAAAAAATTAAAAAAAAAATTTGGGGGTGGGTCACCCCTAACATTTAGGGGGATGAAAAATAGATGTTGGCCGATTCTCATAGATACCGGATAAGCACAAAAAATTTCATCAAAATCGGTCAAGCCGTTTTGGAGGAGTATGGCAACGAAAACTGTGACACGAGAATTTTATATTAGATTGATTCACTACTCACTGTACTAAGCATCAACTTATGACGAAACACAACACAAGGTTATATGGCGAGATATTTGGAGACCAGGGGTGGTTGTCATCCAGACGGGATTGGATCTCTACCGCTTAACAAAATGCCGATGTCGTGCAACAGTGCCTCTACATGCTAAACCAAAGCTCGGAATCAAATTGTTATGGGGTGGAATCAAGGTCAGTGCGAATTTCTTTGCACACTGCAATGTGACACACAGTCCGCTGCTCTATCTCCCGCTCGTCCACGGTGTTTTTTGGGTTCGTGACTAGTAGCGTACAGGTTCTGTTACGCATCCGTAACTTCTGTTATCTTTTCGCTTCTTCTTACAGAGTAGTGTTTTTACAAAAGCATTATGGGTAGTTTACCTGGAACTAATTAACCTACTTGAAATCACCAAGAACTCAATCACAGGCAACGGAATCACAAGGCTCACAACGAGTGGAGAATTAAGACAATCCTTTATGGAGAGTTATAGTGAGCTAAAAAAAATCTAGTTTCTTTTTTATTTCATCAAAGCTTAAATTTGTATGCCTAAAATTAAATTTTCTCTCCTGATTGGTCTTTCATCTGATATCCTGGGTCTTAATACATAATTTTTTTCAAATAAGAAAAGAATTACAAATAAAAGTATAGAATAACAGATGATAAAATAGGTAGTAAGTCTGATTTTCTTTGGCTTTCGGCTATTACTTATATTATGGTTAACTCTTTAAATTATAGAGTAGAATTCAATTCACATTGGTCATCGGGTCATGATAATAAAAGCATAATATGATATCTATAATCTGGTGGGCATTGCGATCTAAAAGGGTTCCAGGGGCCTATATTGACATCATCCAAGACATGTACCGTGACTCCGATTCCGTAGTTCGGACCGCTGTTGGCGACACAAAACCTTTCCCCATCACCGTCGGGGTACACCAAGGATCCGTCCTTAGTCCGTTTCAGTTTAGCGTGGTATTAGACGTATTGTCAGACAGCATCAGAAACTCACATGAGCAGCCCCCGTGGCTGCTCATGTATGCTGATGATATCGCGCTGGCAGATTCGGATAGGGGTAGGCTGGTGCGACGTGTGAAGGCGTGGAAGGAGTCGCTTGAGAACGGTGGTCTGAAGCTCAATGTTTTTTTTTATTGCTGTAGAACAGCAGGCAGGCTGACTGCCCGCTTAGGATTTAGCAGTTACCGTCGCCTATAGGTGTATGCAACGCCAGTGGCATCGCGAACACGCTGTTGTCCCATAAGGGTACAGGAACTTGGGTCACTAATGCCGGAACACAACACAAGGTTATTATGGCGGCATACTTAAGACCAAAGGTGGTCGCCATCCAGACGGGCTTGAGGCCCTACCACGTAGCTAGGGTGGGTTGTTTTGTCGCCTTTTACGACAGGCCGACCCCGGCCACAGAGGTTAGTATTCTTTCTCTACACCTGTACGGATAAAAATGTGGCGAATGTGGCGAAGACCGAGTACTTGGCCTGTAACTCCACAGATCCCACACCCGTACGCATAGGCGGCGACACGGTCGAGCGCACGGACCAAGTGAAATACCTGGGATCTGTGTTTCATGCGTCTGGTGACATCGATTGCGACGGCATTGCTGCCGCGTGGGCCGAATGGCGTGAGGTAACTGGTGTCATTTGTGACCCCAAGACGCCGGTAAAGTTGAAGGGACAGGTCTATAAGACCATCATTAGGCCTGTCCTTTTATACGGCTGTGAAGCGTAGCCGATGTTGGAGTTACACAAGCAGGAGCTGCGTGTCACAGAGATGAATATGCTGCGGTGGATGTGTGGAGTAACGCGGAAGGACTGCGTTAGGAACTCCCGCATTCGCGGTAGTCTTCATGTCCGTGAGATTGCGGATAAACTGTAGGAGTGTCGGCTCCGTTGGTACGGCCACGTTTTACGGCAACCAGATGCTTACGTGGGAAACAAATGTCTGGCCATGCCGCCTCCGCCGGGCCCCAGCAGGAATAATTATAAAATTTATTCATGTTTTATAAGTTTCAAGTATTTTATAATTACATTAAGTATTTAGGTACCTCTCAAATTCAACCTATAAAGTATTTTTTTCTATCCATGTGAGTATGTGAGGAGGCAAGAATCAAAACATTAACAAAGGGGACAAAAACCGCTGCCGGGATGGATGCGTGCGCGCAGATGTGCGCTAGAGCACGTTCGTGATTGGCTGAGAATGCAACAGATGCGAAATACAGAGATCGAAAGACTGGTTCAGAGATATTGAATAATATAAAACACATATTTATGAATATAAAACTATCTCTACTATTTTAGTAACTAATCAGAAATATTTTTGAAATAAATTTATATGTGTAGTGGTTGTGTTAGCTTTAGGCCAAAATGCACACGTCCTGAGATCAGTTGCGAACAAAATTTCGATACGATTGTATTGGTTAGTTTACATTGCCAAATCAAATGACCTCGGATTTTTTAAATACAAAATAATTTTTTTGTCCTAAAATATGACTCAGAATCAACTTATATAAAAGATTTTACAATACGTTAAAATAAGACATTATTAATTTCAAACATAAATTAATAACGTGAAATGTTCAATAAAGTAGTAACTATAAGATAATATTATTTAATTATTAAAATGGCGTACTCGAAGTGACATGCACGTACAGCCCTGTAGAGAATTTTAAAAGCAAACCGTAAGAATCGCCGCTACGTATTTGGCTTGCATTCCAAACTAAGAAAACAATAACTAGCCTTTGGTACAAACTGTAAACGATCCTATCCGTTCGATCGGTGTTCGTTAACTCGGCGATAATGATAATTAATGATTCAATTAACACTATTTCATTTAACACTGCTTTATGAAATAGGAGTCTAGTCTATCTAGTTTTCTGATTGAGTCTTTTATGTACATACATACATAGAGTCTTCGTTGCGTAATATACCGCCGCCAATATATTTGAATACCAATTATCCTATTAGTCCAAGCACTAAACGATATGAAAACTGCAGTTTTTTAGTGGGTGGTTGGCAGTCTTACAGGAACCCTCGGACTTCCCCGTGTTTCGGGGGACTCGCAAAGGAGTCTTCTCTCGAGAAAAAAAGCGCATGTGAATATGATTTTCCTGTGTTTAAAATTATATGGTATACCTTACAAGTACTCTACCATCATAAAGTATTATTTATTATAGTTATTTAATTTAAAAGTTTTTTTTGGGTTGGTGATCTATTATTACAACTCCACTAAGCTTATTTTGACATGTTTCATCCGTATAATATGTATATTAATTGGCGAACATGAATCAAAGGATTTGCTGAACGGGCCAGTTACGTTAATAAGGCCAGTTATATTTTATATAAAAACATGTAGCTTTGCATAATATTTGTTTGAATAAAATTAAAAAAATCTCGTAGTCTTGTTAGTAATAAAGGTAAAATTATAGCGAGAGGTAGTTTAATAAATTAGCTAATACGCGCTCTTTAAATGCAATTCTTAAATACTTTGCAAATCTTCAACTCGGGCAAGTTAACTGTTAAATCAGTTCAATATACAAGTACGTGTTTGGATATTTGATGACAAAGGGTTCCGTAAACTACAAAACACGTCCGGGCGTTGACCCCTAGGAATTCCTGGCCCTCTGCCGCCATGAATACCTGCGATTACTCCATTCCTTATCTTGTTTCCTAACATAATGCAACATTTCCGAAATGGCCCCGTTTGTAGCATTAAATATGATACACAAGTGGCCATGTATGTCTTCATAAAATTGAAATATACTTCTCATTAAAAAAATTTAAACACTACTGCAAGCATTATTCAGGCGGCAAATAGTAGGCAGTTTAGTCTTTTTTTATTGCTGTAGGACAGAGACAGGCTGACGGCCCGCTTAGAATTTAGCAGTTACTTAGTTAGTTAGTTCGCCTATAGGTGTTTGTAACGCCAGTGGTATCGCGAACACGCTGCTGTCCCATAAGGGTACAGGAACTGCCGGAACACAACACGTGGTTATCATGGCGGCATACTTAAGACCAAAGGTGGTCGCCATCTAGACGGGCTTGAGGCCCTACCACGTAGCTAAGGTGGGTTGTTTTGTCGCTTTTTACGACGACGCGTATATTTATTTTTTTCTTTTTTTTTAGGTATGACCACACATAACTTTTTACAGAGTAGTCTGATTATAAAAATTATTATTTTATTGGAAAGGGTATACCCCGAAGTTGGTCCCTTAAAACTTTATAACAAAAAATTAAACCGCCGAAAAAACTGAAAAGAAAAATAATAAACATTTTTTATTAACCTCAATAACTAATGTAAAACTAATGTAAGTAAAGTAATAAAATAAAAATTTACGGGCTGCGCAATATATTTCTTACGGTATAATAGAAGTAGATAAGTGGATTACTGCTCTCGCTAGTTAGATTACAAGCACCGGTTTTCCTTTCAGAGTGGAGGAGACGGTCCAACTAGTATAGACACATTTATCCACTCGTGGCTCTTTGTGCATGTAAAGGAAATGAGAGCATAAAGAAATGCAATCTGGGGCCTGGCCAGATCTTTTCAAAACTTTGACTAATTCGTATTATTTTTATATACAAGGGCGGTCCGATAAGTACTTAGCCTACAACAGAAAAAAAGAAAAATTTTAAAGTACCGATTTATTTCTCAACATACTTATTTTAGCTTGATACACTTGATCGTGCGATGTTGCAACTTTTTTAACCCCTCTGAACAATTTGGCCGTGGCAACGGCGGCGGTGTGAGCCGCTGCGATGTCATGGTGGAAGAGCACTTTTTTCTTCGCCAAATGGGCTGGTTTTTTCTGCAGTTCAGTGTCAAATCGACTCAATAATTTGGCATTATAGAACCCTGTGACCGTTTTGCCCTTCTTCAGGTAGTCGATGTAGAATCTTGTGAATCCCAGAAAACGGTGGCCATCACCTTTTCGGCCGATAGGAGGGTCTTCGCCTTCTTCGGAGCACGTTCGTCGGGTGAAGTCCATTGTTCCTTAGTTTCTGGAGTGTACAACTGGATCCATGTTTCGTCAACGGTCACGAAACGACGCAAAAATTCCTTAGGATTACGCTTAAACAGTGTCAAACACTGCTCTGAAGTGGTCTTACAGTTGCGCTTGTTGTCCTGAGAGAGCAAACGTGGCACCCATCGCGTTGACAGCTTTCCCAGGCCCAATATTTCACAGGATATATATGACTCATGCGGTCTTTTGAGATGCCTACTGTCTCAGCTATCTCGCGAATCTTCAATCGAGGTCTGCAAATACGAAATCGTGGATTTTGGGCACGTTATTTTCCGTGGTAGCCGTTTTCGGGGCACCTGGGAGTAGCTCATCAAAAACCTCAGAGCGACCACGTTAAAACTTGTAAAACTAATTTTTGATGGTCGTCATCGAAGGAGAAAAGTCACATACACACAATTCAAGCGCTCTTTGATTTCGCCGATTTCCCTTCCAAAAACAAGAATCAAATCACCGAAGGATATTGCTTCTTCTATTTTGCAAAAATTCACGGACACGCCCGTTTCCACACGCTGTAAAAACAAAACTGCGAGTCCAATTCGGATTAAATTTTGACAGTAGCTGTCTAAAAGAATGTACTACACAATAGTAAATTTCTTTTGCGACAATAGCGTCATCGGGCGGTGAGGATAAGTACTTATCGGACCACCTTCGTACATATATGAAAATAATTTTATTTATAGAGATGTGCTGCAACTAGTATTAAATAATTTTTTTTTATGAGTCTATTCATACCTAAAATAAAATTAATTCCAATATGGCGGTCACGCAATATACAATAGCGTTAATTTTTTATTGATAACGAATATCAAGTAGCGATTGCATCTTTGGCCTTCAGAATTTTCTTTCAAAACCTATAGCTTCTATTACGTAGGTCAGTTATGTTTTGAATATAATAACATTGTAAAACACACAAAACATATAATACAGTATATGTATAGTATTGTTATCATAATAATTTTCTTATCTACCCATCTATAAGCATGAAAAATGCAAGTATACAAAAATATACAATACATATCAGAGTGATTTCTGATATCTATGTTATCCAATTGATAAAACTGACTAATTTTCATACAAATTTATATAATTTATATAGAGAGCTATGCAGTTGCAGTTTTAAGTAGATCTTTGGATAATGTTATGGTTTCTTAAATATTTAAACACCAAGGATCATTCTTACACTTAAATCTGAATAAGTATTTCGAAAAAACACCGTGCCCTGTGAGAATTTGAGTCGTATATCCCGTGATATTTTGGTTCCTGGATACTTTATAGGCCTTAGGGACGTTAGGGAGAAATAGTTTAGCCGATTCCATTCAGCAACGATTTCCATACGGAATAGCCGTCTGGCAAATGAAATCGGATATTTATCATAGTGGTATTTTATATTGGGTTGAAGAGCCGCACCTTTTGCACGTTCATCAGCTCTCCCGTTCTCTCCGGTGCCTACGTGAGTTCTAACTCAAAAGAGTTCAACAGTTTCACCGCATTTCACGGAACCTATTAAGTTTTCCTTGCCGTGACAGCGAGCGGGTGCATAGTGCACCGGTTCGTTATACTCTGCAACGCCGATGTTGAATCACTGTATATGCCAAAACTGGTCTCTTGGCTGTTCAACATTACCTCCGTGGCCTTACTTATAGCTAGCAGTTCACCTTGGTAAACCGTGCAGTAAGACGAAAGCTTATATTTTAGGCATTGGATTATTGTTCCATAAGGACACTGAAGCTCCGACCTCATCCTGAATTTTGCTGCCGTCCGTGAACAATGTTAACACCTGTTGACGATGGTTATTCACTTCTTTCTGGTATATCAAGAGTTTAAAATGCAGATCGATATGCTCGGGGTGGGGCGTCGATATGTATTCCGTCATTCGTTCTATCTACCTGTCAGAGATTGTAGGCAGCGGGATAACCCTCCTAGGCCGAAATAAGCTAGCAGCATCTCTAATCCTCAGGTCAAAAAATAGTAGTCCTGCCAACATAAATGCTGCGTTAAGGGAAACCATGCGGTACGCCTTCGTTATCTTTTGCGCGAAGCCTCTCTGTACTGAGCCAAACCGCTTACGCACTCCTTTCTTATTGACAGCCGGAGTCCAGGCGCTCGACGCGTACATAACTATCGGCTCGATTGCTGCTTAAAGTATATTGTCCGGATTACCTTGGAGTGAATATTTAAAAAAATGTATAGACCATAAGATACCAAATCTTGAAATGAATCCTACGAGGAAGTCGCTGATTAGTGTAAAATGAACAAAAAGGTCATTATAATCCACAGATGTGACCAATCAGATATTTTTAATTGTTTGTTGAAAAAATTAGACACGCATCGTATGTTGCAAGTTTAAGTGTACATACCTCAGTATACAAATTAACTTAAAGAGCGGTAAAATTTAATGGTGCAATTTTACTTGGTATACATCATCTCTCATTCTCATTTGACAAGTAGGTTCGAATTCTTACTAATATTCAAAAGTTCATGACCAATCAATATCTTAATTATTATCCATTATTATTAACTAGCTGAAAACCTAGTGGTAGGGCCCCAAACCCGTCTGGATGTCAACCACTCTTGATTTTAAGTATAACGCCATAATAACCTTGTGTTGTGTTCCGGCATTAGTGACCTAGGTTCCTGTACTCCTTTGGGACAGCAGCGTGTTCGCGGTGCCCCTAGCGTCGCAAACATCCATAGGCAATGGTAACTGCTTATTATTAAGTGCGCCGTAAGCCTGTCGTCTGCTGTTCCTTAGCAGTAACAAATCGGAAAATGTTGCTCTTCCACATTTGTAAGTCAAAAAAAAAATAGTAGCTTATGTTAAGATCCAATCTATTTCTATGCCGAAATTCATGAAAATTGGTTCAGCGGTTTAGGCGTGAAAACGTAACAGACAGACAGAGTTACTTTGACATTTGTAATATTAGTATGGATTTATTGTTAAAACTATGTACATTAAATGGTAAATTTAGACAGCACATTTTGTACAGTTTGCCTTTTTGAGGACTAAAATATATATAACACTAGAGAAAAAAGCTGAAAACATCAATTTCATTCATTGCGTAACTAATTATTTATTTATTTACGTTACAAGAAACATGAAAGAAGAATAAATGCAGTTGAGATGAGAGCGTTAATAAGTATGATAGGAGTTAAACTGAGTGACAGGATAAGAAATAGTGAGATAAAGAAACGTTGTGGTCTGAAAGAAGATGTAGTGACAAAAATTGAGAAAGGTATGCTGAGATGGTTTGGCCATGTTGAGAGAATGAATGAAGAACGATTGACGAAAAAAGTGTATAAGGCGAGTGTAATTGGAAGTGTTGGAAGAGGTAGACCTAGGCGGACGTTTCGAGACCAGATCAGGGACGTCTTGAAAAAAGGCCAGGTCAAGAGTATCCTAAACCGAAGGGCATGTATGAAGGGAATAATGAAAGTGGACGAAGCGAAACAAGTATGTAAGGATCGTAGCAAGTGGCAAGAAGTGGTCTCTGCCTACCCCTACGGGAAAGAGGCGTGATTATATGTATGTATGTATATACAAGTAAATATTTATAATTAAGTTTTATCATATATAAACTGCTATAAAATGTACAAGTACCTATATTAATTAAAATATATGCCTCAACCTTCCTCGTCATTAGATTAACGAGCCATTAACCTACTCTGGGTATTGCATTAAGTTACGCATCGCCGGTTGCATGTTTTGTTTACATTATATCACATATTTTATTCATAAGCATGACTACAATCAACATATGACTCAAATTCATATTTACTATTTAAAATTAACTTTTTTAACACAATTTAAACAGTACAGAACTACGCATTTGCGTTTCGGGGCAGATGCTAGATTCCAGAAACTGGCATAGACAAGAAAAATATTTAGATTGCCTATTATTGATTATAAATTAATAATACAAAAGGTCATATAAGAAGAATATAATTAAAAATTATTAAGATCAACATTTGTATTATAATATTAAAAATTATAAAAACATAATTATTTGAAACCATCTCCCCTAATTGAAGGCGTAGGTTTATAAAGTTTATTGCTCTTAAAAAGCTAGCTATATACTTCACTTATAAAGCTTAAATATTACATATAAATACTAAATTATAGCGATCCAACAGAACTTGGATGATAACTACATAATATAAGGAAGATTTCGTAAATTAAATTTGAAAATTGGCAAAGAAACACAATATTTTATATTATTTGCCTAATTATTGTAAAACATTATATCTTATTAGGGTAGATATAAATGATACACACAAGTCACTGCTAGACTAGAAGCAAAGGTGTAGTCAAATTTGCATGCTAATGAGTTCTTATTGCATATGAAAGCAAACAATGTAGCCATATTAGTCAAAATATTACTCGTTTTAGCGTATCAGAGGTGACTTCGCTTAGTGGACTTTTAAAAAAAACTATTTATTAAATATTATACACATAGTCTGTAGAACAAATGACATGTCCAATGTTATGGGTGCCCTTTATGACAGGCGTGACTTTATGAAATGCGTTAAGAAAAAGATTGGACTATACGAATTTGTTGTAAAATCAAATCTCGCACTAAAAAGGAGCAACAACCTTGCGATTTCCCGGCTTGGATAGGTTTAGATGCCGCTTGCAGTGTAATCACGCTGCAACTTTGCATTGTTATATGACTGAACAACTTCACCTTATACATGAACGGTTTATCCGTCTGTCCGTATTGACGTGTCCTTATACCGACTTGAAGGTAGTCGCCAAAAGTGAGCGGAGCAATTTTTTTATAGCTGTACAATGACAGACAAGCTGACGGCGCACTTTATAGTAAACAGTTAGATGTTAACATGCTCCCGTTAGTAGGGGAACTGAACAAGGTTATTATGGCGCCATATTTAAGCATCAAAGGCCATCCAAAGGGGCTTGTAGCTCTACTACCTAGGCACCTACTTTATGGTTCTACCAATACTGTTACAAATATTTGAATTGTCTCATTAGATGCAGCTTATTAGATACAATATCTAAATACTACGTTGTCATCCATCAACGACAAAGTATTCGGTAACTTAAAGGTTACAAATTAACATGTCGATGGATGGATAAATTATTCGCAATATTTAAGAAGTCACGATCATGACCTTCGGCGTCGTTAAGGCCAACGGACTGGTGTGAGCTAAACCTAGTCCAAGACCTCGCCCACGCAAGACCATCTCATGATTCATTCGATTGGTAAATTTGATTAGTAAACGCTTATTGAAATAGATGCATGACATTTTTTTCGTTTTATCTTGGTTTCACATTGTAGCCTTTATATACGCTGTTAATAAAACTAAGTTATACGCTGTAAATTTCACAATATATTTAATAATAATAAGGAGTTGAAATTCCGCTATTTGCATTTTTACCTTCAAAAATCCACAAGAAATTGGATGACTTAGAAGTGGCTTAATTTAGTGGTGTGTGATAGGGTAGCCTTAGTCCTATTTTGAACCAATCAGCAACCAATAATATACAGAATTGAATTTAAAAATCGGTACGACCGACTCGCTAAGTTGTCTGGTACCCTGTCCATTCGTTTGTAAAAAATCCTGCAATACAGTTTTTCACCTAGTCACGACCTAGTGCTGAGAAATTTAAAAAATCGTATACTATTTAATTAAGGTTATACATTAAGAATCAGTAACTTTGTGGATTACGATAATTAATCAGATTTAAATTAGTTCTCCTTCGTTATAGGTCGGATAAATTAGATCAAGTCAAACGGGCTAAATGCGCTAGTAGGTAGGCATTTCATTAAATTTTCAATGATGGCTGTATGTGACGTGCTAATATTAGTTCATTGCCCGGCTGCTCTATCGATCTGCGACATCACCGGGTATTCGCTCAGCCCTGGCCGTCTCAACCCCCTACAAGGGTGGTACGGAACGTGTATTCCTAGAGCGATGTGGAACTTTCATAAATTATCAGTAAAATACGACCTCCAAATATTATGCTAAAGTAGTTTTACAACTGACTGAACAAAAACGAAAGTTATACGTATCTAAGAGCTTGTAAGGTAGATAAATAGTTATTTGTCAAAATAGCACTCGTTGTGACCTACAAACTACATATTATATAATACATAGCTGATGTAAGCTTGATTTAATAAATATATTAAATACTTTTACTTGATGCTATACTTTTTTTGAATGAAGAACTCTTTTTGCGAGTCCTATGGAGAAATCAGGGGGAAAGGCATCTATTAAAATATGACTCTACGGACTAACCTTCTAAGATTCTGCTGTTTTCCTTTGGTCTATGGCTAGTTCGCCAGACAAATAGCATGATAATACGTTTCCTTATACATACGATACGTTTTAATTTTGGCCAAATGTTTAATTTTACGTTTCATAATCGTATACTTCATCTTCTTTTTACAAATTTTATCACGATGACATCTTAAGCTTATATTTCAGAATCCAAGGTATGCACGCTGCTGAATATTGTCACAGGCCTTTATATCCGTGCAGGGGCGGACAAAGAATACTAACCTCTGTGGCCGGGGTCGGCCTGTCGTAAAAGGCGACTAAACAACCCACCCTAGCTACGTGGTAGGGCCTCAAGCCCGTCTGGATGGCGACTATCTTTGGTCTTAAGTATGCCGCCATAATAACCTTGTGTTGTGTACCGGCATTAGTAACCCAAGTTCCTGTTACCTTATGGGACAGCAGCGTGTTCACGATGCCACTGGCATTACAAACATCTATAGGCGACGGTAACTGCTAAATTCTAAGCGGGCCGTCAGCCTGTCTGCGTGTCCTACAACAATAAAACAAGGCCTACGCACCAAATCGCGTTGAAGCCCTTTCACGCCACTTGCTTAAGGAAAGAGCTCCAAGAAAGAGAACAAACAACATTAGATCTTTCACAGGGGCAATGCCCACCTGACTCCGCAACTCTGAAGAACTGTAGAGAATATTACTTTCCTATGCTTCTTGCAAACTAAAGTAGTAATCCATTTATAGTTCTTTACAACTACCGAGGTAAGTGATAGGGTAGTCATTCTTATATCTAGCCGTATGAGAATAAAATATCGTGACAATTGCAACATGTCGCACTTTAAAAACGAAAGTGACCTACTGCGAGTAACTAGTGATATATGGTTTAAAAAAAAACAAAATTTATATCCCGCATTGTGAAAATTGCGATATAACTACTACATACTAGTTTATATGTAATAAAAGACTGTATCGGTTAACTATGAAAACATTTTAAATCAGAAAATGTTTTCACAATGTTGACTTAGGTCATTTTCGTTTTAAGTCCGCGATGTGACTTACCAATAACAGCCAGCGCCACGAGGGCGACGATTCCGCCAGATAACGCCATATTCACGTCACCACACAACACTGTTCACTTTGAAGTGCACTTGCGAAACACAAAACCAAAATTCACTTTAAAACAAAAAAAGAAAGGTATTGTGCCGCAAAGCGGCGGGGCCCGGGGTCTGAAACAAAATAAAACCACACTTTAATAACAGTTCTCAATGTAAATGGTTAATTCAATAGTTTACAGAGGCTAGCTCTCTTGTTTGATTACACTTGAATGTGTTGACTAGCATTACAGAAATCTGGCCTAAAATCACAATTTGATTTAATCACAAATTCTAGTGCATAGTTATCATCAAAAAGCATTTTTTTAAAGTTCTTAATATTTTAATTTTTGAATTTGAATTAATTTTTATAATTATATTTTTTGTTCGTTTTTCAATAAATTTTCTGTTCATGCAAGCCAGCATTGATTTTTTGTTCTTTTCCCAGAAGCTATCTATTGATGTTAGCATTGATTTATTCTGAACTGGCAAGTGAACAAGGACGAGAGTCGTAGTTGGCGTCCTAGAAAAGAAATTGGTGGCAGTCAACGTGTAAAGAATATTAATTTATGAGTTAATTCATAAGATGTCTAAATATTTAAGTAACTGACACAAGCTTTAAAGAACCAAATTTAAGTATATACTTTTTTTTAATAACGAGAATGTTTTAACGACGTAATAGCTACACCAGGATTTGGGCTTGACAAGCCCACCGAGCGGGGTCGTAGCCGGCGTCAGCGTGCTCGAGTACCTCCTCTGTGAAACGATCTCGACTCGACCGCTGCGAGGGGGGTATATTAGACATAGTTGTTAAGACTAGAAGCGGGTTATTATATCAACTTCGATAGCAACACCAACCTTAATCTACTACCGTTTCGCGAAGTATTATTGCTGGAAGAAAATAAACGCTTCATCCGCCTTATTACTTAGTCTTATCTCCAGTTTTCATTTTAGAATTCGAGGTACCGTTGGTTATTATTTCAACAAGGCAAATCTTTGCCTTTAGGAATCTATCACACGAGACTAAACCTTTACATAACTGCCGCAGGCTGATCTTGCCCTCGACAAATCTTCATTCGATGTCGGTGCCTTGAAAAAGGTGATTCATTCATCATAGGTCTCTTTAACCATGTTATACGAATGAAGTAGAGTGGTTATATCCTCTACACAGGCTTAAAACATGGCTAACGGTAATAATGAAGACCAAATACCTTTTCATCGAAACATACGTGACTGCTTCGTGACTGAGGACTATTATTGCATAAGCCATCAATTAAAATTTATACAGAATTTTAGAAAGATCAGCGTGTCAGAATAAATTAGCTTTGATGATATAAATACGGATAAATTTTTCCACATTATATGGCAACCGGCTTCTTACGTGGCCGGAGGGGTAGACCCAAAATTTGTTGGTGTATAAGGTGATATGCGTGCCAATAGACTCATATCAAAAATGCTGGAAACCGTGCGAAGTAGAGAAAAAAAAGTCGAACAATGGACCTAAGTCACCAAAGCGGAAGTTTGGGTTTGAATGAGACAACAATAAATAATCAATCTTCTTTAGTTATTTTACTAGTTTTATATTTAGTATTCATTTTACGATGAAACTTGTAACACAACTGCATAAATGAAAACGGATAAAAGCGACAGCAACAAGAACAGAAATACGACGATCTGTATCTATTTTTGGAGGAATCCTTAGTAGGATTGGCCCCGTGATCTAAATGGCAACATGTACTATGGTCGACGTTTATAAGTCGCTGGAACACACTAATGCGGTTTAATAAATAGTTTGTACGATGCACTAAGGGTTTATTTAGTTATTTAATTGCAAACACTTCATATTTTACTATCTACATAAGTTCCTGCAGATGGAATTTGAATATTGCAGTTTATCTGAAACTAGTCTATGTCTACTTACGTAGGTAGCACTTTGTGACTAGCTAATCAGACCAAGGAATTGTTAAATACCGTAAAGGACCTGTCAGTCGATACCTACTCGATTTGGTGTAATCAATCACTTGAAGCCATAATTGAACTGCTAATTGCTACTGCTTCACAAAAAGTATTGAAATGTTATAAGATATCTAAGCCATTTTATATTTGAACTCAGTATTAACTCAATGGTATTTTGTGTTAATAATAATTCTTATAAATATAAAGATAATACTCGCCCACACAACACAAGCGTCTCCTATGTTATTTATGTTTGATTGTATATTATTTGTGTCTTTACCACACTATAGTAGTATAAACCTATCAAAAGTTCGAAATGGGTCACTACATTTCTGTCGATATACCTTATACTATGTAAAATAATCAAACCATGCTTTTCAAGTTATTTATACCCTAACGAGTTTTAATTCACACAAATTTTACATTGTTTATGAAAATTATAATTGGTGCGGTCAACCACCTTCGTATTTACTATCATCGAATAGAAATAGCTTTTGTTTGCGCAATTTTTTAGAACATTGTAAACAATTTAAGAGTTCTTAGTTGCACGACTCGGCATAAATGTTCTAGCTTCTACAGATGTTGGTGCGATGGTTACATCATCAATTTGATGACTCCATTGTGTGGTTAAGAGTTCATATTTATTTTTCGCATTTGAAATTTAACGGTTTATAACCGAATCTTGCTGTATGGAAGTTTTAAATTTCTAGATACCAAAGGTTTTACAAAATAACTAGTTTTGTGCCACCCTTTTACGGGGTTGTTCTGTCATGTTATTTGTTTTAAAACTGTTGCTGATTGTTTTTAGATTTAATTAATTTCAACAATTCATCGATCACCAATTGAATTGGCTGAAATAACAATTTACCAATTAAAAGCAGAAACACTATTTATAAATTTATTTACAATTATTTCCTAATGTAAATCTTTAAATACCAATTTCGTATTTACGGTATATTCATCTTCAAAAATATCATGGTTTATGCAAATGCGAACTAGAAATAAAAGCCTGTCTCAGCTATATTTCAGCAAGTACAATAATAATAACTTGTGGAAGTTATAAATTGTTTATCACATTTATATATGTATTGGGTATTTAATAATATTTCATTATTAAATAAAACCACTCCCGTTGTAAAACATTCTTAAATTTTCTCAATTAAAACGTAATCAGAAATACAGGTAAGTCCTAAGTCATCATATAAATCAAAAATTGGTATTAGGGACGTGACATATAACAACATTTTAACGAAGCGGAATAGCGAAATTTTTTCCGTGCAGGGGCGTAGTAAGAATACCAACCTCTGCGCGGGCGGGGGGTCTGTAACTGCCTTCCTTCCTTCCCTGCTTTCTATGACTGGCCAACCCTGAGTTGGTCTGAGTTGAAGGCGACTAGCCAAGCTACGTTGTAGGGTTACAATTTGCCGTAAATATGCCGTCATAATAACCTATTGTTATGTTTTTTTATTGCTGTAGGACAGCAGACAGGCTGACGGCCCACTTAGGATTTAGCAGTTACCGTCGCCTATAGGTGTTTGCAACGCCAGTGGCATCGCGAACACGCTGCTGTCCCATAGGGGTACAGAAACTTGGATCACAAATGCCGGAACACAACACAAGGTTATTATGGCGGCATACTTAAGACCAAAGGTGGTCGTCATCCAGACGAGCTTGAGGCCCTACCACGTAGCTAGGGTGGGTTGTTTTGTCGCCTTTTACGACAGGCCGACCCCGGCCACAGAGGTTAGTATTCTTTCTCCGCCCCTGCACGGATCAAAACACTTCCGTTCCGTTACCACTATGCGTATGGCATTGTGTTAGCGGTGCCTCTGGCATTAAACATCCATGGGTGATGTTAACTGCTATCTACCAAGTGGGCCGTTAACCTACCTGTTCGATATATAGCTGATATCACGGGCAAAGAATGAAGAAAAATTAACGCAATAGTACTCCGTATTCCCGATTCCTTAGCCACAAACGCGTGCTCACGCCCCGCGCCAGTGACGGAAGAGCTGCCTATTTCGGGAACCATTATCCAGAAATGGCCACGCGGCGGTCGTGTTTAGGTTTAACGAATATGTTACGAACTTGGTATGTATGTATATGCAACAAATGCGAGGCGTGATTTGAATTTTAAAATATATTAACCGTCGCGTCGGTCAGTGACAGGTCTGTTACAGACTCAGTAAATTAGAACTTAAAGACAGATATTGTAATAAAAAAATCTTCCAAACAACTAAATCCATTTTTATAGAAAGCAAGACATAGGTATATTAAGAACTACATATATAGATAAGGAAAACATTAATGAGCCCTAAAAATCCTAATACATATTATAGTCTAAAAATAAAAATCTAACCTAAAATAATTAAATCTACAATTAAAAAAACATATACAATCATTTTAAAAAGTAAATAGTCTGATATTATTCCATCAATGAGCAAACTGAATATTTTATCCGTGCAGGGGCGGAGAAAGAATACTAACCTCTGTGGCCGGGGTCGGCCGTCGTAAAAGGCGACAAAACAACCCACCCTAGCTACGTAGTAGGGCCTCAAGCCCATCTGGATGGCTACCACCTTTGATCTTAAGTATGCCGCCATAATAACCTTGTGTTCTGTTTCGGCATTAGTGACCCAAGTTCCTGTACTCTTATGGGACAGCAGCGTGTTCGCGATGCCACTGGCATTGCAAACACCTATAGGCGACGGTAACTGATAAATTCTAAGCGAGCTGTCAGCCTGTCTGCTGTCCTACGCAATAAAAAAAAAAAGAAACCATTAAGGATACAAGTTCATTAAAAATTATAATGTGCAACGCTATCACGGACCTGCTAACACTGCACTAAAAGCATGAGAATCAAGGACTAAATCGACCTACCTTCATTGATGCTAATGCCAGGTATGTGAATGCATATAACATCAATCAAAAGATTACATATTATCATGGTATGAATATAAAAATATGAAAATAACATTTATTTTCTCCCAAAATCTAAAAGTATGTACTCTACATGCATATGAAAGTGTAATAGGTAAAATTATATTATAAAAGTAGAGGGATACAGACAGGAGTCCAAACTGAACAGAAGCCCGTCCTATAGAACTCCAGAAGTTAACATGAAATTATAAACGGTACTAATATAAACATAATAAACAATAACTTAAGATTTTCCCAATTACACTACAGATACTCGAACTCTTATATGGCCGATGTGGGTGTCGGAAATACTATTTTTTACACAACAGTCTCTACTACTTAGATTGAATTATTTGATGTTGTAACATCAACAATTCAAACCTACGTGACAGTAATTTTAGGTAGATTTAAGGTCACTGCGACACCTACCTAAATTCGATCACATTCTTTATTGTATAAAACTTTGTTAATAATGTTACTAATTACACAGGGAGGTAATAGTATGTTTTAGTAACTTATTATAATTTTTGCACACAGAAATTGGCTATTAACAAATGTTTGCAGATATAATCTTTTATGTACTTCTTATTTATAATGGTATCCTTCAATAAATTTATAAAAACCACTTAAAATTATTGTCAAGTTTTAATTTGTATATTATTATTTAGTAATCAAGAGTATCAGGCATTAGCCATGTTATTAATACATAATTAAGCAGGTCTTAATTTTATACAGTTCAAGTACTTCAGACAGGGCCGGACAGGTGAAGATCTCCAGTAGACTTTTGCAAAGCCACGGACTCAATCAAAGAAATATAAGAACTCCTTACGATGTAGTACGCATATTTTCTACAAAATCAATCCACCGTCAAGTTATTCTTATGTTATCAACATTGAAAAGTAATAATAAATCTTGAACTTTTATTTGTTACAAAATTTTGGTTTTTATTTTCATCGTTATATTAAACAGACAAATAGTATTATAAAAAGAGAACTCCAGTTATTATTTAGCTTTTACGAGAGGAACTGCCATCTATAACTAAGCTACGATAGGAAAACAAGTACACGTCTCGTCGTCGTTATGTATCTTGTTAGGTAAGCTGGAGGTAATATTATTCGTATTTGCATTAGGTTCACATTTAAGATATTTGTGACTAACAAACTTATGGCCTGTTATAATGTATGGATCGGAATGTTGGGCCAACAAAGGGGAAAGAAGGGGAAAGGATGTTACATTTTGCGGATATGCGAATGCTGTAAAGAAAAGATAAATGGATTTCGTAAAAGATGATATGTTGAACAAGGGTGTGAGTCTTGAGATGACCGAAAAATACGTATAATAACAAAAATACTTTATGTGTAAAACATGGTTAAAATATCAAGAAAGTACGCAGAAACCGCCTATTCAGAAAATCGGTACCGTCATATCTATACACACATAGATCTTAAAGATGGTCTCGCCTCCACACTGTCTGGAAACTTTCCCAGTCCCCTCTAACGGCTGGGCGGATCCCTACAATCTTACGGACATCCACCCCACAACTACCCTAATGCAATCTCTGTACATGTCAAGATCATGATCTATTCTTAACTTTTTCTTGATCTAGTTTTCGATTTCTACTACAGCCTACGATAGTACACAACGTTATTAGATATATTTCGGTTTTTATATCTACTTTAATAATTTAGATTAAGCATATACCCAAAACTGTTTGTATATTACACATGTACAGTTATTACTTTTTCGTTCTATTCCGCACGCTTGGAATCACAAACTGAACTGTATATACACTGTTTGTAGCTAATAAATTCAAATTATGAGTAGTAATGTTAAATGTTAAACAAATAATCTTAACTAATATTATAAATGCGAAAGTTAGTTTATTTGTTACGCTTTCACGCCTAAACCGTTGAACGAATTTTGATAAATTTCGGTATAGTCATAGATTGGACATTGAAGAAGGACATAGGCTACTTTTTAAGTAATATGGCAGAACAGCGTATACCGGATCAATTAGTATAGTATAATTTCAAGGAGTTGGTGAAAATATTTATATGTATACGAGTATAAGCCCTAATTATTTCCTGAAACTTTTTTATACACTTTTTTACAATTTTAGTATATACTATACCTATCATCTTGTTCTTATTACTTTTACTGTTATTATGTATTAGGAACTTTCTCCGGTGAAGGCTTCCTCCAAGGCTTGCCATATTTTTCTATCCTGAGCTATTTGGATCCATTGTGGACCCGCGATTTTCTTGATATCATCATCCCATCTGGTGCACGGTTTGACTAGTACTTGCCTAGTGGGCCTCTCCATGTGGTTACTGTTTTGGTCCACCTGTGACCTGTGAGGCGCCCACGTGACCCGTCCATTTCCACTTCAGTTTTTGTGCGTGGCTTAGTGCATCCACTGCTTCGTCTCTAATCTTATTTTTGTGTCTTATCTTGTGTAGCTTTTTAATGTTTAGCATGCTCCGTTCCATTCCTCTCTGACGTGTATTGTTTTTTGTTTTATTTGTAAATTTCCATGTTTGGCATGCATATGTCAGGCTCATGAATCCATCTTTCTTTTCTCTCCATTCTAAAATACTCTCCATTATTATTTTTAAGACTGTATTGTTTTATCAAAATATACTTATTTTAACTTACACATATGTAAACCGAGATAACTATAATTTACAACGGAAAGCGAAATTATTTCATTCCACACCATAAATGCATTATATATACTAACATAACATACATAACTACCGAAATAAGTGAAGAAAGTGACGAAGAAAGTTCTTCAGATGAGGAACCTTCTACGAGTAGGGAAGATGTTTTTATGGAAGGTGTGTAGCCCCATTAAATATAAAAAAATATTGTTTTGTCGTAACCAATGTATTTTTTTTATTTAGAAGTCCCTTCACCTAACTAAAATTACATTAATCGAATTTGATTGGAATAAGTAATTAAACAATATAATATAGCTAATCTAACAACGTAACTGAAGATTTGAAATGAACGATGAACGATATCGAAGTACAAAGATGCTCTACCTGCTCTATAAATGAATGGTTTTATAAAAAACACGTTGGACCTTATTTCGAAAGCTTTGCACCTGCCTCTTTGAACCGATAAAAAACTACACCATCTGCTCCTCTCGTAGCGAATGTGGATTATTTACATCTAGCAATGTCTTTAGAATCTCCAGTGTTTGATGGCCTTTGATTTTGACATATCTCCATGCAAGGGCGGAATAAGAATACTAATCTCTGCGGTCGGGGTCAGCCTGTCGTAAAAGGCGACAAAACAAACCACCCTAGCTACGTGATAGGGCCCCAAGCCCGTCTGGATGGCGACCATCCCTGGTGTATAAGTATGCCGTCATAATAACTTTGTGTTGTGTTCCGGCATTAGTGACCCAGTTTCCTGTACCCCCATGGGACAGCAGCGTGTTCGCGGTGCTCCTAGTGTCGCAAACGTTAAGGGGGCCGTCAGCCTCTCTGCTGTTCCTCAGCAATAATAAAATCATAGATTAGCACGTGGTTATGATTATTTTTTATTATTACTCGTTAAGTTTCAATAACTTACCTTTCAAACAGATTGTTTATCAAGAATTCTTTGAGTCTAGACGTGACTGATTTAAACCGTAAGTTATATAAGTAAGAATATTTCTAAAACTGTGAAGCTTTAGAATCAATGTAGTAAGAGAATGCAATACAGAGATAGATGAAAGAAACAGCTCAATTGATGATTTCTACTTTAAAAACTTCCTATTTATACCCTTCGTTGAAGTTACGTTCGTGTTGTAAGCAATAGAAATGATGTATGTCCCCCTAAAAAATTTGGTCAGCAAGCGAGGGGTTGCACTTACCTAAATTACAACTCGAGCTAATCGATAGAACGTACTTTTGTAAAACTTACAATTCAAATTCTGTATAAAACGTTTCACTATATTTTGTATATTTAAAACAAAATTAGCTATTTGTGCGGGTTTGACGAAGTTTATTAAGAAAAACAGGTTTCCAGAATGGAGCGAAAGCTGTAGTCTAGATTGTTTAGCACGTTTGAGACCTATCGTGGCTGGTTTTTTTGTATTTTAATACTGGTTGCAGTCAAGTGAATGAGTTCAAGGCAACGAGTAGATTTTTATCATATTAACATTTAAAATTTATACGACTCCTTCGAAAATATGTTTTTGAGAATCTGAAGTATCATATATGTTACAAAAGCTGTTGCCCACTACTTAATAAGCATTTTTTTCCGAGATAAACTGTATTCTATATCCATTCCACGACAAGATCTATTTCTGTGCTAAATTTCATCCAATTCCGTTCGGCCGTTCTAGTTTGAGTAACAAACATCCATTAATTCACCTGTCAAACTTTAATATTTGTAAAAGTAGTGTAGATTTTTAATATTTTGAAATTCTAATGTTATAAATATAACATAAGTATATTACCCCATTATTATATTATTATAATACCACAAAATATTGAAAACTCTTTTAGATTTACGAAAGATATATTTTTTATAATTAATTTTCAAATTACAAAGATTCTATTTTATTTAGCCCAAAATTCTGTTATATACACAATTAGATCTAATTTAAAAAATATGATTCGAGATTACATCTTGTTAACTTTGTCTTTAGCTAGACGTACTTAAAAGGTTACACCTGGCGACAATCGACGTAATTAGTATAATAGTTCCAAGAGGCAGGTGCGTTCGTTTCGAAATCAGAGAAATGCAGCTCGTCGGTGCCAGCGAAGATTGAATTTTCAACTACTCTACTGATACAATAAACAATTTTTTAAGATGTGTTTAAAATACTAATTTATACTTAGTTCGAGGTCAGGATACGCTTTATGTGTGACATTTGTAATAACCACGACTCTAACATCGCTAATTAAACGTAGTACTACCATATAGCAGCTGAATCATGAGAATAATCTACTTATCAAAAACATCCGTCATTACATCTAAAAGCAACGGCTTTTGCAACCATTTTAATAACATAGACAACCAAAATCGTCAGAAAAGTATCGGTACGGACGCAATTCCATTAAGATAATTATTTATATGCTCGTGGTAAAATTGCAGATGTTTAAATATTTATACGCTGATGCTAAAAAAAACATAATCTAGTTCAAATTAATCTATTATTTTTATTTATTTGATCGTTGGAAATGGGTAAAAATCGACTCGGAAAATTCCGTTACATAATACAGGTCAAGTTAATTAATATAAAGCGTGAAAAAAAGACGAAGGAGAGTTATGTTTATAAAGAAAAATATAAGAGAAAACGAATTAATGAACATAACAACAGAACATTTGGGACAAAATAAAAAATATGAACATTTTCGAAAACCTGTTATAAATTCAAATCTGAGAGTTGTTGAAGACGATAACGCAGTTCATTTAATATATCAATACATAACGCGTCTAATCTTATCTTATTTGTAATAATAGAAAATTGCCGAAGTAGCTGACAACTGTAGAATATTTTTTATTGCTGAGGAACAGAAGACTAGCTGACGGCCCACTTAATAGCAGTGTTTGCGACGCTGGGGACACCGTGAATACGCTGCTGTCCCATATGGGCACAGGAACCTGGGTCACTAATGTCAGAACACAACACAAGGTTATTATGGCGGCATACTTAAGACCAAAGGTTGTCACCATCCAGACGGGTTTGAGGCCCTACCACGTAGCTAGGGGTGGGTTGTTTTGTCGCCTTTTACGACAGGCTGACCCCGGCCACAGAGATTAGCATTCTTATTCCGCCCCTGCATGGAGAAAAAAATAAACATAGTCTCCCTTAATCGATGTAGGTTGGATTAATAAGGTAAATTTTCTTTAGATATTTATTACATACATACACAGAAACAGAAATGCGCCGCCATGTGCTGCCTCAAATTATGAATGAGGTGAATCATCTATCTTAAATATAACATAAAGTCATACTTTTTATGACGTGTTTATACTTATTTTTCAACCGATTACTACTCATGGATACATATATTGTTATTCGTATTTAAACATTTTATGTTTAATGGCCACTTATAATCGATAATGATCTGAACCGGGTGCAGATTTTTAATTAATTGAAATTAATTGTTATTATTATTAAACTGTCGAAATTTGATTTTATTAGATGTACCGAAATCCTTAGAAGGATGTCGCATTGATGCATCCGCTCAGTTAGTGGTCTAACAAGAATGCGCAGATTGATGACACCAAGTTTACTTTATAACGTCATTGTTAGCAAATTATCGGCTATTAAACAAAATAATATGAATCCGGAAGGGGCTACTAAACTAGACACTATAAATATTGCCAGGCGACCTCGCACCTCGCTCAGGACAACAACGTTATCGATCGAGCAGCTCTAACGCCGGTACCAGTTACAGATAATTTTCTGACACAAAACCTCTCTAAAATAAGTTTATTTATGCACAAAATGTAATTACCTGGTGGTACTGAGACGGTGCTCAAGGTAGCACCTGGAACACTCAAAAGCACTACACACACGAGAGGACGAGCGGCGACAACCGTCCCGTCCAAACTACAAAATCGGTGTGAATAAATTTTAGGTACGTCACGGACGGCCAATGACTTCGGGCCGTCGAGAGAGATGCCTGTATACATCTCACCTATTTTAATTTACAAAGCAACGAATCGACAAGGACGGCCGACGGTCCTGGCGGGCGGGCGGCTCCGAGACGGGGCAATTTTTACCGATTATGGTCCCAGAATTTCATTGCGCACGCAGGAAATTCGTCATGTGCGTGCATTTGTAGTAGTAATGCCCTCGCCTTGCGGCCCCGCACACAAAGGATATGACCCCGTCTAATATTGAATTGGACGGCTCTCCCTCGTACCATCCAGGCATCCTGGTGTAATAATACACATGTCTTTTATATCTGGTACCAAAATGCTGTTCTGAGTTTATATTAAATATGTGTCATTTACTTCTGTTGTATTCAAAATCATGATTCTATAAAACCTTCAAGTTATTTTACATTACCTTTTTTATTGCTGTGGAACAGCAAATAGGCTGACGGTCCACTAGACATGATTAATAGTTACCATCGCTTAAGGATGTTTGCGACACCAGGGGTACCGCTAATCTTATGCAGGCGCACAACACAAGGTTATTATGGCAGCATATTCAGAAACCACGGGTGATTGCCATCTAGACGAGCTTGGAACTCTATCGCATAACAAAATCTGCCTACTGGATATTTAAATGGAATCCTGGGTCTTCCAAAGGTAAATATTAACAATATATCAGTGATTTCAATTCTGTAATAAGATATCCAAACAAAATACTACTTGAACCGAATAATAAGTTCAAATGCTTGGACAAGGTGCAGGCAGCTTGTCATAATGCGATTAGAGAAATTAAACTTATGACCTATTTGTCACGCCAGGTCACTGTCCCCTGGACGCATGAATTAGTTTTAATTATGTGATGATGAGCCCCGCTTTCAACAAGGGCGTTAACTACAAGTCACACCTGCAGACAGAACTTGATTATTTTTTTACTGCTAAGGAACAACAAACAGGCTGACGGCCCACTTATAGTAAATTACCGTCGCCTATGGATGTTTGAGACTCTAGGGACACGGCGAACACGCAGCTGTCCGATAGGTGTACAGGAACATGGGTCACTAATGCCGGAACATAAGGTTATTATGGCGGTATACTTGTAGACCAAGGGTGGTCGCCATCCAGACGGGCTTGGGGTCTTACGACGTAGCTAGGGTTGTATTGTCGCACGACAGGCCAACCCCGGCCGCAGGGGTTAGTATACTTACTCCGCCTCTACACGGAGTAAATTAATTTACTAGATCAGTAAATATATTTCTCATCAAAAAAATCGAAACACTACTGCAAGTATTATTCAGGCGACATTTAAAAGAAAAAGAGAATTTATATCATTAAAAAAAACACGTCAATAAATAGCTGGCAGTTTAGTCTAGAGAGTGATGTACCAGAATTCCTAATTTGAGTTAAAATTTTCATCCAATAAATGAATGTACAGATTGTTTTCAATGTGTATTTCGTCAGAATTTCTCATAATCACATTTTTTTGGATAAATTATCGTTTTTTTAACTGAGCTCTGAGCTGAGCTGAGCGTGATTGTTAACTAAGCTCTGTGACATACCGAAGAGATCTTTTCGTAAAAAATATGGATACCTCGTCCACAGAAGCCGCCCAAGTCGTGGTGTTGCTGGATGTAGGGCATAGTCAGCGTGTTGTGGCTGCACGATTGCATTTAAGCCTCTCTGTTGTCAATAGAGTATGTCAGCGTTATCGGGGGATTGGTATGTTAACTCGCCGTCCAGGATGTGGTAGACATCAAGTCACGTCTGAGCAAGATGACCGGTTTATTGTGTCAGTTTCCCTGAGAAATCGCCACAGTACTGCATTGAAGAAAGAATCCGTTACGGTGGCGGTTCATGGACGGTTTGGGGAGGCATAAGCGCAGACAGAAAAATCGAACTTGCGTTTGGACCGCGGACTCGTATCTAGACTTCGGTTACCGTCATTAAATGGGTCACGTTACATCGAAGTGTCTGGAGCCTCATTTGGTAACGCTACGCATACTTTATTGGCAAAGACTTCATTTTTATCCAGGACAATGCCAGGGCTCATACCGCAGGCATTGTAAATAAATACCTGAGCGAAGTCGGATTTGCGGTTATGGACTCGCCAGCAAGAAGCCCGGATATGAATCCCATAGAACACCTATAGGATGAAGTGAAGAGACGAGTCAGAGCGAGAAATCCTGCTCCGGAGACGCTTAGCCAGCTTAAAACAGCTATACAAGAAGAGTGGGATAACATCACACAACACAAGATTGTAACGCTTATCCGTTCCACGAGGAACCACATGAAAGCAGTGATAAGAGCCTGGGGAGGAAATACGAGATACTGAATAAACTTAAAAAAAAATTTAGTTTTACAGTTTTGTTTTTAACTTTTTAATATTTCTTCTTAAAGGGTAAAAACACGCCTTTTGAACAAAACACAATAGCTTAAAAATTTCAATTTTAATTTGAATCATTAATATTCGTTAAATTATGTATTAACCTTTTGATTAAATTTTTTTTTTTTCCTCTTCCTTTTTTACTACAATCTGTCTCCTTTATGGGACATTCAGCAGTATGTTGGTTGGTGCTATTGCTGACACGCTCGGTATGTGGCCTGCGTCACATCCTCATTGTTAAAACAGTAACTGTGTTTACTGTGGTTGTATTAGATCTTGAGGTATTTTACGCTTTAATCGTCGCGCTTTATTGTGATTTGCCATGAGTGGCCGGGCCAGATTATTAGAGTGACGTTCGATGCGCTCCTTATATGTTCTGGCATGACGTATAATTTCCTGTTTCACAGTGGGCAGGCGTAGATCATGGTGTACTTTTGATTAAATGTAAAAAAAATATTGTCATTGAAAACCAAACTTCAGGGGTGTTTCGATTTTTTTGATGAGAAGTGTATATAGGTACTTTTATAGCATGGTTATAGAAGCATTCCCATGAACCGACGGTGAAGGAAAACGTGATAAAACCTGCATACCGAAATTATCAGTGTGTGAAACCCGCCAATCCGCCTTGGACAAGCGTAGCGGGTACTGTCCATTCTGTCAGGAGGAAGGCCCGAGCTAAGACCCTATAGGCTGTTATTATTATACGTCAGTGTGTTTGTTGTTCGCTTCATGACGCTTCGCTACAAGGATATTTAAAACTGCCCGTAGCAATAGACTGCACTACACTGGTACCTGGGTACCGGAAACGGAACTTTGGCTTGCAGGCTAGATGAATTTAGACCGTACATACTTTTTTAATTTTAACTGAGGAATAGCAGAAATGCTAACGAACCATTTAATATTAACAAGTTCCCGTCGCATATGGACTCGACGTTAGGGGCACTGAAAACATGCTGCTGGAGTACTAGAACATGGGCTACTAATGCAACACAAGGTTTATTATGGCGGCATACTTATAGACCAAGGGTGGAGAATACTTTCAATCATGAACCCCAATGGTTCACAATTTTCATCTAATCAATACCTTTTTACACTTTACAAATAACAGACCTGATAAGTGTTTAATAGATCTGCTCAGGAGGATAGTTTGGAACTCTTGCTCTCATTCCCCTTGATCTCATAGCGCTGTGGGAATTGTCACGCCATGGTATCCCGAAGTTCCACCTGATCTCTTAACACGGAGGCTTTGAATTTAGCGAAAAGCAACGGTAGGGTCCCAGCAGTGCTATAGACGACGCTACATAGGGTATGCCAACCAGGGAAGTCAAGGGATAGAACGCAGTCTCTCTTTACCAGGTGCTCATATCCGGAATCTTGGTCTGCAGCATGTTAGTGGTAAAAGTGTATTATATTTACTTCTGTTTGAAAATCCCTTATAACGACCTCCGCAGTACAATGGCTATCGCATGCCAGAACGCTTGTAGGGGTCACGACTTTGATTCCCGTCCCGCGTCTGGATATTAATGTTTAGATTCACAAAAGCATACGTACAGTATTAGGTGTGTAGTACCCATAACACGATTCTGATTTGGTGAGGTCTCGTTGAGGGGTGGCGGAAGCTGGTAAGCGCAACTACCAGACCCTGGACATGCACTTCCAAAGCATGGCGAGGTATTTTTAATTGAATATTTAGTGCGCACACTAGAAAACAGAGGATGTAATTTTTAGTTGCTATCAGACGTACCTGCCTGCACATAACGGTATTTAATCTGGCCCGTGTCTTCCGCCACATCATGCGTGAAGCTAAGAAAATAAGTGAGATTGATATATTTCCAATAATTATATGCTCCGTGCTGTAACGGCTTTAGCACGTTGGAATGTCTGTGTAGCGCTCTGATGCTTACGTAAGGACTGTCCTGGTTTATTGTTAACAACTTAGGCTGATAATTAGACGACTGCTACTAGTCATTTGTGTTACATTATACTAACTGACCCAGCAAACGGTTCTGCCGTATAAATTCAATAATAAAAGTATGTCTTTTTTAAAGGTTCACTCTATCTCTATACCGAAACTCGTCAAAATTGGTTCAGCCATTGCGCATCTTTTTTATCGATCTAAATCTCGTAAGGTTTAGCCAGCGTTTGCGATTGAAGCGCACAAAAATATGTTTGTTATGATATCACATTACAAGAAATCTGAATTTTTCGGCTTTTCTGTACTATATGTAGATATATATTATACATATCCATGCAGAGGCGGAGAAAGAACTCTAACCACTGCGGCCGGGGTCGGCCTGTTGTGCGACAATACAACCCTAGCTACGAGGTAGGGCCCAAAGCCCTACTTCACTACTGTAAACTGTGTGTGTGCGGTAACTGCTAAATTCTAAGAGGGTCAACAGCCTGTCTGCTATCCTACAGGAATAAAATAAAAATATACATATATAAAACTTCCTCTTGAATCCTTCTTATCTATTGCTGAAAAATCTATTAAAATCAGTTGAATAATTTAAAAGATTTAAGCGAACAGACAGCGGAAGCGACTTCATTTTATACTATGTAAAGATTGGTTTAATCCAAATTTCTATTATAATGCTCAAAGTATGATTATTCATTGTGACATTTTCTGCTCTATTTCATAAATTCCACATTCATGGCAATGTGTTTATTGGGACACATATAACCTGCCCTTATCTCACATTATATGGGGTCGGCACATGTTCTCATCTTTCTTTTCTCCAAATCATCTTTTCTTTAGTTCACCTCCTGTATTCATTCACTTTCATTTCTACCATTTTCTTTGTTATAAGACAATCTTGGAGCAAACGAGTCTTGGATTGGAGACCACGTCTCGGCAAACGTAGTGTAGGACGCCCCCAGGCCGATGCTGCGATGACCTGAGCTAGCCGGTCGGGGCTGGATGGCAAGTCAGGGACTGGGATTTGTTAAGCAAACTTGGGGATGCCTACGTGCTGCAGTGGACAATGGACGGTTGATGACGACGACATTCTTCCCTTCGAATTACATGGCCATATCACGCTAGTGTAACTTCTTAGTTTTTCAATAACTGGCGCTACTTTCACACTTCCTCTAATATACTCATTTCTAATTTTATGGTCCACAACCATTTGAGATAATAAGCACATGAAACACATTCAATTCATAATAGTTTATTGACGAATATTAGTAAGAAACAACGACTTAACGGTAATCATATTATTATTAATAATAAAAAAATATCTCATTTTGAATATTAAATAAGAACAAATTAAAACAATTTAATTAACTACCAAAAGTTTAGAGGCAATATTTTAATGTATAAAAATATGGCACATTAAAATAAATTCATCAACACATTACATCACTAATAAACATATATTAAACATCCACTTCAAAATTATATAAATAATAGCTGTATATGTTAAAATATATTCAAATATTATAAATTAAATTTTATTTTTAAAATATCATAAATACTTTTTATATAAAAACTATATAGAATATGCTTCTTTAAAAAAATTATATAAACTGTAGTCAATAACTAGGCATATCGCAGGGCAATATCATATATACTTTACTATGCAGTAGCTATAATATACGATTATTCGGAAACTAATGTCCGTTTCTTTCAAAACAGAAAATAATACAGATTTTTCAAAAACCTTTATTTTTTTAAATTCCTTACATGTGCCTCCATTTTTCTGCATATTTTTTTGTTTGTTTAAACATTTGTCATAATGTTCTACAAGGTTTTGTATGTCTATATTCTGTACTAGCTGTTTCCGCCTGCTACGCTGGTATAAGACAAAAAAATTAATCGAAAAAAGTAAAAAAGTTTGCGTACGCATGCGCGCTACACAGCTTGCCCTACTTCTCCGCGGCAAGAAAACACAATCTTAAAACTTTATATTAAATGAAGATATCGCAACAATTTTTTTTTTTTAGATAAGAACCAAGTGTCTGAGAAATAAAACTTAAAAATTAAATCTATCCAATAGTTTTGCCCTGATGCGCGCACTACTGCAGACCTCTATCATTTTATTTATAAGAAGATGAATCACTCACAGGCGGCGGGAGCTGGAAGCATGCGCGTTTCAATGTTTACGCGACATTCGATTATCTAAGATGATTCGGACCTTAGTTTCCAAATAACTCGAGTATATATATACAACTAATATTTATACATCCAAAGAGCATTAACGTATTATAACAACAAATTATCGTCTATGTTTACAGGTTATTAAACTTATAATCTACCACCATACTACTTAACAGTCATGTCGTTAGATAAAAAAAAAATTATAGTCATTTCGTTTATATTTATTTATAATTTATATAGGATACAATTCACATACTACGCTACAGGATTAAATATAATAACATTGGATATATATGTATATAATAAAGGTAAACATTTTTTTTTCTACACTACAACTAACTACAAGAGATAATTTTAGTTTAGTCATTTGCAAAATTTTAATATGTTTCAGCACTAGATCAGTATATTCTATAACATACATATATGTAATATTAGGGTCTGCCAAAAAAAACCCGCTATTTTTTTCTTGTTCTCTGAGACTATCGTCTATCTTGATCGTCTGACTACGTCGATTGAGAATTACGGGAGTAGACTTTTCTCCTTCGAGTCTCTTAGTGAATTTTCGGAGAAATAAAAGAACTCTAACTCTCGAACTTTAATCCCTTTTAAGAGACTCGAACTCTCTTAAGGTAAGTTATGGTATATAATGAAGGGTATATATCAACAGTCGCAAAATAAATTTATACCGACCTTTGAGGTCTAAGAATTGGAAAGCTATTTATACAGCTATAATGCAAAGTGCTGTTTTAAATTAAGGAAAGAATCGATTGTTTCGTTAAGGCAAGGAGATCGGCTGGAAGAAGGGTATATCATAGCGACAAATAACATATAAAATAGAAAAACATATTTCCACCATGTTAAATTTTAGACTTCTCATATCATGGAAAAAAAATATTCCCATGTAAGAAGAAAAAGCTGTCTTGCTGCTTCTTTTATAGTACAATTTTGGTAATAGTAGGTATGTATGCGATTTAGTCTATGGCATGCATTTACATCATACCTACACTGTCTCGTATCTATAATAAAGTCGTCAAGATGTCGTTGTCAAGAAAAAATCCACGGTGGATGTGATAAACGTGGACATTGGCGAGGTATGATAAGGAAGGAAGAAAGGAAGAATGAAACAACAATCTGTTTTATATGGAAGATAGGTAAGTGAAGCCAGGTGTTGAGGAGTTAAGCAGTTACAGGCTCATGAGGGGATGGCAATTTCTCCCAAGTTGGCTCCACGCCCCATATCTCTCTCGCGTACTCCGCAATTGTGCGGTCCGATGAGAATTTCCCGGATGACGCGATATTCTCAATTACCATTTCGGCCCACTTCCCTTGATCCTGTTGAATAATTTTTTTAAGTGTACATAAATATATTTTATATTTTAGCAGTTAGGGTACAGGAACTTGGGTCGCTAATGTCGAAACACAATACAAAGTTATTATGGCGGCGTACTTAAGACCAAAATGGTCGCCATCCAGACGGGCTTGGGGCCCTACCACGTCGCTAGGGTGGGTTGTTTTATCGGCTCTTACCACAGGCTGACCCTGGCCACAGAGGTCTGTATTCTTTCTCCGCTCCTGCACGGATAAGAATTATCTGGCTATTTGATATGGATAAAAATTGGAATAAGTCATAAAAATTTGTATATGGATAAAATTTAACACAACAATAGTGGATAATAAATTAAATGCACCACCATTCAGTTTGTCTATTAGATTTGAGGTATCAGACCTGTAAAAACTAAATTTAATCAATTCTATTATATCTCTTGTCTTGAACCTGTTTCGTCAGTTGTGAAAAATGAATAGTCCACGATGAGCAAAAACGCAAAGCTTATAAAAAAAAATCAATACATACGAGTATATAAGCGAAATACCCTCATCACGAAATCTCTCATTATACAACCGAATAATTTGAAATTTGGCGTAGTTACTCATTCTGCGATGTAGACCCTCACTAAGAAAGGATTTTACGGAAATCCTACCCAAATTTTTTTTTATTCATATGGCAATTCACAGTTTAGCTAGTGGTACAATATTGTCGAGCTCACTCAATAACTAGTGGTGTCATTCAGCGCTGGCTTAATAAAGGGTGGACTGTATAATTTTCTCTTGTATTGGTCCCCACACTAGGGTACTAAAACTCCACCAAACTCGCGACCTCCTCAGTCTGAATCAGCTCAGGTGCAGCTCGCAGTGAATCACGCACGGCGTCTCTCTTGCAAATTGTTGTTCAAGTACACTGTACTCTATGTTGTTAAGGGTTGAAAAGGCTTGTTCTTCGCACACGGTGCAAACAAGTGGTTATCTTTTTTGTCAAGCATTGACATAAGAGGCGAGAAATTTATTGAACTACCCTCGCTTCAAACAGACATGAAGGTAGTCGTCGAAAATTGGCACAACAATTATTTTGTATCTAAATCTAGGCAAGGACCGAACACAGATTAAATTGTCCTGAAATATAATGTTTTTTTTAACCAGCATCGCTGAATTCGGTGCCCTTTTAGGGCTATTTTTTATTGTTAATATTAGTTTAAGTTTTATACTGCTTTTATATGTATGTACCCAAGCTCTAAATAAACTAATTTTCTTTATTTCTTTCTAAAGAACGTTTGTTGCTGGTATATTAACTAAATTCCATAACTGGATTAGGCATCCTCACCTGGTAAACATCGGAGACCCTCTGCTGAGCTTCGATGTATGCGTCGTAATCAGCCAGGTGGAAGAATCTGTCGTGATGCAGCAGCACGTCGGCGATGTGCGCGAACTTCGAGGGCTCGCTGGGCGAGAAGAACCCGCTGCGGATTTGTTCCACGCACTGGCGCAGCTCCGGGTTGCGCTCGTAGTACTCGTACGCGTTGTACCTTAACCACATTTATACATTTCATAACTCACACAAGAACAGGGAGGTTTTGGGGCATCGAGTTAACACCCTTTACCCAACTATAAACCCCCGGTGACGTGATTCGAGCTCACCATCATGAATAACATCCGCCGTAAGAAATATATCTTGATTGATAATTTTTATTTTTAAATTACAGTTCTTATTATTGATGTTGAACAGCAGACAGGCCCATGGCCTACTTAATAGTAACAGTTACCGTCGCCTATGAATGTTTGCAACGCCAGTGGCACTACTTACACACTATTGTCTATGTAGGGGTCACTTATACCGGTACACAAGATTATAGGGGTATATTTAGACACCAGGAATGGTAGCCATCTAGATGGGCTTGGAGCCTTGCCCAACCTGCTAGGGCTGTTTTATCGCCTTATACAACAGGCCGCCGCCGGCCACAAGGGTCAATATTCTTACCCGTTAGCAAAATTGTAAGCATGCTGTGTTATAAGGAAGTAGGATGTTGTATGCTGCAGAAATATGAATGATGAGGTGGATATGGATTAAGAAAATAGTCTGAAAGTAATGCCAGTAGACTAACTTTATAAGAATGCCAAGTGGCAAAAAATACAGGTACAGAAAAAAGGGATAAAACAAAGAATTGGATGAATTGGGTAACACACGATACATCGAAAAGGGGATGAATGTTGAAATTAGAGCTAAAAAAGAGTGAAAAAGAAAAACTAAACAAATTATATACCCAATTTTACACCTACCCGCGTTGTTTAAGTGCTTCCACATCATCTACCCTCATTCCAAATATAAACATATTCTTTTCGCCGGCCTCTTCGGCCATTTCGACATTGGCCCCGTCCATTGTGCCGATAGTCAATGCCCCATTCAACATGAACTTCATGTTTCCAGTGCCAGATGCTTCGGTGCCGGCTGTAGAGATCTATAAAAAAATAAAATAAATCACATAAGGAATTTCATTTGTTCAATTCGTTTCAAAATTGGGATTTATTCTTCATAATTATAAGTAATATCATCACATCTCAATTAATAAAAGGAAATGGTCTTTAACTTATTTATTTTATTTATTTCGACAAAATGTTTTATAACATATAATATATAAAACTTCAAGGCAAAAAAAAAAATAATTGAACTATTTTATATAATTATATCATAGTATGGATATTCCAAATTTCAATGACAAAATATTTCGACATAACCGGTTAACATAAGTTAAATTAAGGCAATGTGATTCCAAAATCAAATTTTTAAAATAATTTGGGTAGGTCTCAAAACTTTTTTCTAATCTCCCTCCGGATATTGAAAAAGAAAAGTGTATCAAAGCGTTTTATCTTGATTTCAACTGAAGCTTATATTAGTACCCTTAGATAATTTTATTGAGTGCTATAGCAGCGCTGAATTCGGCACGTTTTGCGTTGGTGCCATTCCATGACTTCCCTTTTTTGCGCAAAAAGGCATAACAAAATAGATGAATAATAATAATATACAATAATATACTAGCACAATTCATACAACGCCATCTAGTCTTAAAGTAGCACTTGTTTTATGGGTATTAGACAACTGATATACTACGTTAATATTTTTTTTGTAATATACATAAACCCCCAGACGCTAGACGGAAATCGAACTCGTGATCTCCGCAAGCGTACCGAAGTGTTTTGGCCGCTACACCACGAAGACCATCTATACCCTTAGTTCCCAAAGTGGTCCAGTGGACCCCAATGGTCCACGGGAGACTCAATGCGAGTCTACGTGGGCGTGACAAAAAAAAATGGGGATTCCCAATTCGTAAGCGGGGGTCTAGAAAATTCATTTGCTTTACGATAGTGAAGAACTAAACTGTTGGCTTGACTTCACCTATCAATGTAGGCAGATAATATTTTAAGAAGCTCAGTGACAGTTACTTGTAAAAACTTATTACGCATACGTATTTTTATTTTCTACTTATTACAACCAATTACATATTCCATATTCAGTACAACGTGTCGAGACGCCGAACGCCGCTGCCACCGCGACGCTTGTCCAGACGTACAAAAGGACGAAATACGACTTGTGGTGTGTGTGCTACATCCACTCACAGCACAATCAATAAATTAATTAACCAATAACCTAATCTCACTATAGTAAAATCTAATTCATTTTTCAATTCTTCACATTTTTTGTCCAGTTTTGGGAATATGGTAGAAATGTAGCTGCAGGGGGTCCATCCTAAATTTTGAAAGTGGTCTATGAGAAAAAACTTCTGGGCAACTGGTTCTTCTTGGTCTATACTAAAGATGTAGCTTAATTTGCTTATCACAAAAACGACTGTTATCCTTAGATTCAAATCATAAAGTACTATTATAAAACGATATGAATACAGCGACATCTAGTCCCAAAGCAGGAGAGTTATTGTGTTATGACTCCTGAGGTCGTCATATCAACACATAGGTAAACGAGAAATCAAATCTATGTGGGGTAGCCTCCAGCGTCGCAGACATCCATAAGCGACGGTAACGGTTTACTATTAAGTGTCACTGCCTATCTGCTGTACCTCAGCTAACAGTTATAAAAAATTAAACACAGTAACTCGAATAACGATTACCTGTTCACTGAGATCAGCGGCTGGCATGATGCGTTCGGCGAGCGTCACTCTATAATTCTCGAGGAATATTAGTTTCAACTTGTCACCAACGTCTGGATCGTTGTTAACCTGAAATTCAATATTACTAAATTATTTACTCTTTGTATTCAATACGAATGAGGTACTTGGTAGCTTAATATAAAAAGAAAACAATTGTATATTTTTTTAATTATTAACATTTCTTGTATTGTGTTTTTTAATTCTCATTTCTCCTATTTTACTTATTTTATAATTTTTATTAATATTGTGACCATTTGTTTGGAGTGTCAGAAAATGACCTTCTAAGTTTTAAGCGCTGTAAAGTATTAATATCTTATTGTTTTAACACTTAGATGTGCAAATAAATATTTTAATTCGAACCTGGGACTTTTAGATCGGTTTACCGAGAGTACACATGAAGTAGAACCTAGACCTAGATTGTCATATATAATTTTCTGCTAATTCCAAGAAAGCATTGTGCATGCTTAGGCAGTTTTTCTCACCTAATGTGCATTTTATAGCATATTTACCATGTGCCAACGGTGTAGGAAAACATTGTGAGGATACCTGCTTACCGATATCACCGGTACGAGTAACTCGCCAATCCGCCTTGGACCAGCGTGGCGGGTACACTGTCCTTTCCCTGTGGGGGGCGTTATGGGCTGTTATTAATTTAATATAATTCAATAGGAATGGGAATAAATATTTTATGCTTAACAAAATATTTAACCTCACTTTCATTAAAAATATTATAAAGCACTCTAACGATTCCTGTAGACCAGTTGTGCGCGCATTACTGTCAAACTACTGAATAGATTCCTATTAAATTTTTTAAGTTTTATTTCTCAGACATTTCGCCTTCATCAATAAAAAGTATTGAGATATCTTCATTTAATATAAAGTTTTAGGAAACAACGATTTTTCTTGTCGTGGAGAAATGGGACACACGGTGTAGCGTGCAAGCGTGCAACTTTTTTTTCGATATACTTTTTTCTTTCTCGGATGTTGTTTACACAAAAAGAAAGCAATAAAAGTGTCGCTTGAGGATATATTAGATGATTGACAACGAAATTTCGTGTCCCACTTTCAATGTGAAACGAGAAAAATAATTTAAATAAAAAGGATGACAGATTTTTCACCAATAAGAGGTTAACGTAAGGCAGGCGGCCGGTTGTAAAAACTGAGCTACAACTATTATAGCATGCAACATTGTTGTGCCGACCCAATATAATGTGGGATAAGGGCAGGAGGAAGAAGATACCTTTTTCTGTTATTCGACCAGTGAAGCGGGCAGGAAAGGCTATTGTTAATATATTCTATTGTATATATGCATTACATTGTATTATTTTATATTTAATACGTCTTGCTCTACTACAAATTAAACATGTGACGATAAAAGAAAATAACTATTGAAAATATAGCGACGTATTCAGCAGATAAAAATATTTTAGAATTATACACCAGCGAAATACCAGGAGCGGATAAACAGAATACTCACAGTATTTCCCACGGCACATGCCAAAGCGATGATTAGCTTGGCAACAAAGTAACCGGGAGCTGCTTTTCCACCAATCATCACAGTGCGGGGGGTAACAGACGCACTAGGGTCGCGTTTGATTCGATTATACAAAGTTATCACGTGGATAATGTTCAAGAGCTGCCTCTTGTATTCGTGAATACGTTTGACCTGGACGTCGAACATGGATGCCGGGTTGATCTTCACCCCCGTATCCCTCTCGATGAGAGACGCCAGCCTAAGCTTATTCTCCTGCTTAATTTTCATAACGGCCCTCTGGAATGCAGGATCTTTAGCCCAACGCTTCAACTCTTGCAGCTTGTCCAAATGAACGGTCCAATCCTCTCCAATCTTGTCACATATCAAGTCAGATAAGCCAGGATTGCAAAGCAGAAGCCAGCGGCGAGGTGTGATTCCGTTAGTCTTGTTCTGGAACTTGTCAGGCCACATTTCATAGAAGTCGCGGAAGATAGTGGCCTTAAGGATGTCCGAGTGGATTGCGGCCACGCCGTTCACCGCGTGGGAGCCAACTACGCACAAATGGGCCATGTTTACACGCTTCTCGCCTTCTTCTTCAATCAGAGACATGCGACGCAATCGGTCCATGTCGCCGGGCCAACGTTTCTCCACTTCCTTCAGATGGAGGAAGTTGATATGGTAGATTAATTGCATATGCCTTGGCAGAACGTTCTCCAGCATGGAGCACGGCCACCTCTCCAACGCTTCGGGCAGAACGGTGTGATTTGTGTATGCGCAGCATTTGACAACCAAGTTCCATGCTTCATCATATGGTATTTTTTCGATATCAATCAAAATTCTCAACAACTCTGGAATCGCAAGAGCTGGGTGGGTATCATTCAGTTGTATAGCAACTTTTTCTGGAAGGCTCTCGAAAGTGGTTCTCACTGCGTCACGGCATCCGAATTTCGACGACTTGTATCTTCTGATAATATCCTGCAAGGTAGCCGCGCACATAAAGTACTCCTGACGAAGACGCAGCTCCTTGCCTTCGAAGAAGTTGTCATTTGGATACAAAACCCTTGAAATGTTTTCAGCGACGTTGCGGTCGAGGACTGCTTGGATGTAATCTCCAGAGTTGACTAAAATAATTAACATATTTACATAACAACGTATAATTAATCAAATTCATTGCATTTGAAAAATAAATATACAAGAACAATTTATACAGAGGCAGTTCTAAACTAAGCAACTATACGCTTGTCTTATGGATACTGGACAACTGATATCTTCTTATGATCATATACATTTTCTTTTGTAAATTAATACTATACGCTTAGACTTTGAACGGAATTTTAATCCGCAGTTGCTTCGACGTGCATTAGCTGTTAAGCCACAGAGGTCGTCGTATATATTATTTATAGAAATAGTCGTCAAAAGTTAATTAATATTACTTACAGAATTTGAGATTAAAGTCGACGGGACTCTTCGCTGACCATAGACGTAGCGTGTTAACTACATTATTGTTGTAGCCTGGGATGGGATTGTCATAGGGCATCGCGAACACAACCTAAAAGAAAATAGACCAAATGTAGTAGTAGGTACATATTTTCAGATCATTTTAGGAATTTTATACTAGTTGATCTTACTTTCTCTCTATTACTCTCGCTTTCAAAAAGTAGCAAGCATTTGCATTGCTCTTTTCGTATACACGTGCTAATTGTATGCTATTAAGTAGCACTGCTCGAAACTAGCATGTTTATGTGCTACTACGTAGCATGTGTTTTCCAGGCTTAATAGATACGCAAAAGTAAAATATGTAGATTTTAAAATACATACATAGTTTTAAAATCAGATATTGAAAATCAAAATCTGATTCGGATACGATTCTCAGAAAAAGCGATACGACCCAGACCTACCCTACCACTACAACCAAGTGTTTGATATTATCAAACTCAAAACGACCACCAGGTAGAGGTGGTTGATAAATAACGTCACGTGAAAAAATCACCGTGATCTGAAGGCAAATAGTATCACCATGACATGCCACGAAAGAACAACGTTACCAAATCACTTCGATTCCCGGAATGTTGGTCCTTTACGTCACGTCAATCATTCGTTGTAATCGTGAGCCGCAAACGTAGTTCAGTTAACATCGGCACTAATCGGGTTGATTCGGGTAAGGAGGTGGACGGCGTTGGTACGTTCATTGTTTGTTGAAAGAACTTCGTTTGTACGTTGTCTACACAGAGTTAAAATGATACTATTTTCTAGAAATGACTGAAGAGAAAAATCTAATATCAAATTTTTTTTTATGCTATGCTCTCTGCTATTTGATACTTAGTTGAGATAATTATTACAATATAATATAATCATTAACGATAATTATGTACTAGGTTAGGTATTCACGGACTGAGAGGGAATGTAGGTACCTATGTATGGAATTATTTCATTTTCATACTTAGGTTTACTACGAAAATAACGATTTTGATATGTATGAGTAATACCTTTTGAAGTGTAATACCTAAAAAGTGCAACAGCTTTTATTTTTAAATTGCAATTATGAAACAACCTAAAATGCTATGCTAATAATAAAATTGTTTACCTACTGTATTTACGTTTTAAATATTTACCTACTATATTGTTTTTCTTTATTATCAAGTATGCTTGAAAGTGTGAAGATTATTTCGGATTATTCGGATCATTCGAATTACGAAACCATTGTAACATTTGTAACCATATCGTTTTTTGTGACGCCAGTGATTGACGTGACAAAATCACGATGATTTATCACCGTGATTTTTTTGGAACTGGAACGACAGTCACGGTGATACCAAAATAACGCTTTTCCGCACCTCTCTCTAATGATTACAACGAAAACAACCACCTCTGAAACCATGAAAACAGAACTTATCTTTATAAAATAACAACAGTATTCAGTCGATTAAAATTTCAACACAATGTTTCTTATCAATAAGTATGTATCATGGCGTGATCGGGTCCACATAGATCATTGTCGTAATATGTAGTAATGACTTATATTTATCCAAACTAAATTATGACATATAGACATATCCGTGACCCTTCACGGATATGTCTTCACCATCTACATTCCCCTATCTGCCATCTCAAGTCATACCCTTTTTACTTATATCGTCTTTTTCCAACGCAGAAAAAAATTTATCCATCATAAGTGTGATTTCATTAGTTTCTGCATTATATAGTTATTTTAACTCAACAAGAACAAAAAGCATTGTTCACGCTAATTCATCATCCCGTTGTATCCCGGTCGCAACCTAAACTTCCGTTTTGGTGCCCGGGGTCCGCTTTCCGACTTTTTCTACTCCACTTCGCACGGTCTTCAGCATCACTGGTAGTGAGCCCATTGGCACGCATATCACGCATGGCATTTACTATTGTCATTCAAGTCGTGCGTGCAATCTTCCGACACGTGAACCAAACTCAAAGCCACGGCACAATTATCAATCTACATATACGTTATTTTTTGATTAAAATGATGTGAGTTGACGTGACGTTGACGTTCGTTTTAGTTTTATGTTAGCATAGTATAAAAGGTAGCGGTAATTGGATGATGATCGGTTTATTTTCATTTATTAAGAACTATTCCCGACAGAGAATTACCATAATCGACAGGACAATACTGCGGTTTTTTTAACATATATATTTTTTATAAATTATAGTGAACGGATGCGGGAATTAAGCTAGCAGTTACAAGTTAAACTCATTTATTGCGCGGACGCAGCCAACGCTTTCGTTTCATACTTACATCTACGTATGTTCATATACAGGGTGACTTTGACAAACCCGTCCAAATTTTTTTTACGCACTAAACATCATTTAAGGAACCCATTTTTGCAAAAAAAAATTGTATGTCAAAAAATATTTCAATCCAAGGAAAATATGATCATTAATTCAATCGTACAGAATAGTCATATGGTGCAAACTCCGTACGTTAACCTGTTATTACCTGTCTGTCACTCCCGCTAAATGAGTAGTGCGTATTCGCTCGCCCGGTGCAATGACCGCCGTCCTCGCCCGCTTACTAGGTCATTGCCAGTTTTTTGCTGTACCGATGGAGAGGTCATTGACACTCTCGCGCCGTATTATGTAAATTGCAAGTTCTTTGAATGACTTTGTGATGCTGATTACTCAACATTTTTGTACTATGCGATACTAAACTAAAATACACGTTTCTCATAACTTTTACTTAAGATTCTTCTGTGTGAATTTGGACGGGTTTGTCAGTCACCCTGTATAACAAACAATATTATTAGGAATTAATTCGTAGCGTTTCACGATAGATGGCGTAGGTAGGACAGTATTTCCTTGTCACATGCATCAAAAGACGAAGCGTTCTTCCGACACAGTATTCGTACGCTTTTTTTTGGTCTCGGGGAAAACCTCTCTTGACGGGTTCCCCCGGCCCGGGGGGACCGAGGGATATGTGGGAGTACGGGAAAGATGTTTGGCCATCCGACTACCCACTAAAAAACCCCGCTGTTCTATCGCCTACGCCCGGGCCCACGGATATATGGCCTGCCGATCTCGCGGCCCGGGCCGGCGCCGGCCCGCCCTTTGTCTTGAGGCGGGCCCCTTCTAAAGTGTTGGCGCCAGGGGGTCAGGGTTTCGTCCCCCCGGCGCTCTCCTAACAACTCTAGGAGTTGAGGGGGGGCCGCGGAACAGCACGCAGCCCTCACCCTCGCGGCAATAGTGCGGGCGGCGAATCCTCTCCCAAGGACATGGGCAATACTTTCATTAGTGTATTTTTATTGACAATAAATATTTTTTTTCATTAAAAAAACGCTACGAATTAATTCCAACACCTAAAACAAAACGTTTATTATAACATAACGACTATCTAATTTATTTAAAATTATAAATCGATAACTTAACGACTGAATATGAACTCTACTTACTAGCTCTAATCTCTAAGTAACTTAATACTAAGGAAAAAATGTTGAAAGAAATGTTAAACCACTTTTGTACAAAATTCGGATTATAAAGTATATTTTATATACATTTGACGATAAATGTAGAAATAAAAAAAAATGTCGTATTGGCCCAGTTCTGTTTCAACACTGGAAACCTTTTCCAGAATAGTCGATAGTGTCCGTATTTCGTGATATTGTAAAGAATGAATAACCGTAACTTTTTTATAATTAAGAGAGGCTATACTGAGAGTTCTAAACCTGGCTAGTCAGCAGCCATATATATATTGTTTTATTGCTGTAGGACAGCAGACAGGCTGACGGCCCGCTTAGAATTTAGCAGTTACCGTCGCCTATGGGTGTTTGTATGCAACACAAGTGGCATCGCAAACAAGCTGCTATTATGGCGACACACTTAAGACCAAAGGTGGTAGCCATCCAGACGGGCTTGTGGCCCGGCCCTATCACGTAGCTAGGGTGGACCGACCGTTTAGTCGCCTTTTACGACAGGCCAACACCGGTAGCAGAGGTTAGTATTCTTTCTCTGCCCCTGCACGGATACAGATATTTATTTTTCATCCATTGTATATTAATGAGCATAACGCGTCTAGATAATTAAAGTACTAAGAATATTTATCAACTCACTTGAGTGTCAATCCATTTTTTGCCCTGAGGGGTGTCGACTACTCGCCCGTAGAAGTTGACTGGCAACATGAACTCGGGCCTCGCCTTCTCCCACGGGTTGCCATACCGCAGCCAGTCGTCAGGCTCTTCTTGCTGTTCACCATTTTCGATCTTCTGCGCGAATATACCGTATTCGTATCTAATACCTGTATTCAGTTTTGACTATAGAACATCTTCTACTATGGTATATATAAGGTACTTTAAATACATGTTTAAAAAGGGGGGAGCCCCTTATCTGAGGGGGGGGGGAGGTTTCACGACCGTGTTGTTCAGGCTTAAATTACCTTAGTGCACGATCGTGACGGTGTCAGACTGTCAAGATAAAAATAGAAACAGTTTTATTTATTAAAAATGAAGCGGGATTTTTTTTAAAGTATAAAGAGTTAGTGCCGCGTTGGAACTCCAGGGGGAGTGGGTGGGGTCCTGCACTTTGCTACTACGACCACTCGACTGGCTAGAGGAAGATAGCCAGGGTGGTCACGACGCCATACCCACTAAAAACCCCGAACGACACAAGCCATTGTTTGAGGTCGCTAGATCGATTTTTGGTCATTGCTCTAAGAAGCCCCCGGCTCGGCTAAGAATAAAATCATTCCTAGGGAATGTTAAGGCGAAAAATGGAATGACTATCAGCTCAGATCAAATCACAGGTAACAAAGAAAAGGCACCATTGGATTAAACAATCTAAGGTTGAAGTTCAGTCGTCCCTAACACAATTTAACAACATTTATTCTGTCCACTTGTTCTCAATAGACGAATAAAGTAGTGACACATTGACAGTATTAGTTATTGTCCTTGATTTCTATGCCGTAACGAATTACTTATGGCTTTTAGAAGGCATCTCGCTGGCACCGATTCCATTTAGTTCTTAAGTCAGTTATTTTATAATTTAAATCGATTGGCCTCTACCCCAAATATGAGGTCATAAGTTCTAATTATATGTTATTCAGAAAAACAAACTAATTTTAGACAATTACGAGTTATTTACACGTCTTAATATCGACATAACAAAAGTACATCTCGTATGTAATAAACAAAATAAATTATCGTTCACAACTCTGAATGTTTTCATTGTGAACAGAGATATCTTAGAATTCCATTTAGCAAGCATATTTATAATTGGCGATGCGCCAATGTTACGCAATGTCAACTGCCTCAAATTAGCTTGTACTCGAAAACATAAAATCAGTTCGCTTTTAAAAATCGAATGACCCCTAAGACATGAAATCACATGTCTGGAAGCATTATTACACTAAATTTTTGAATAAATTAATATATTATCCTATAGTAAGTGCAAACCTGCGCAAGAGATTTCTTACACCGGAACAAATCAGTTGCATTAAAATATTGTAAGTTCAAATTTTCTTTCCTGAGCACGGCCAAGTCAATAAATCGAGTTTGGCGACAATAAATTATGTATGGGTAGGATGAGAAATGTAAAAATCTGGAAATGTAAAAAGAGGAGGAGAAAGGAAAATACAATACAACACAGTAGTATGGGAACATTAAAAAATTTCAGAAATCAAAATTACTCAGTCTATTCAAATTATTTTTGTGCAACAACTAATTAAAATGTTGCCAGTATAATCCGAAGATTAATATCATTAGATCACAAATGCTTGGCATGCATTGCAAAATGTTATCACATTATATTCTTAATGAATTTTTATCTGGCATATGAAAGTGTTATCTAATTATAATAGTTCCATATGCAAGAAACTTATGTAAACTATGCTATTACTTTCAATTTAGATAATTAACTAAGTGTGAATTAGAAACATTAATTAATCGCATTTCAAGCTTAGGTAATATAATAATACCAGCTCATAAACGTTCCGCGGCTGGGTTCGGGCCTCCCCTAGAGGGAACAGACTGTATCTGCCACGCTTGTCCACGGCGGATTGGCAGGTTACACATACCGGTAATATCGGTATGCAGGTATCATCACGATGTTTTCTTTCACCGTCGGTACATGGCAATTATGCTAGAATATGAAACGGCCTAAGCGGTGCATGCCATCGTGGAATTTGAACCCGGGACTTCTAGTTCAATATGATTAAGTTATCAGGTACGATTAGGTTAGTGATAGGATTATTTTCATGTCTGACGAAACAATATGGCTAAAGGTCGAACATTACATTTTGAATCTCTAAACTTAAACGAGGGATGTTCAGAAGTAAATAAATATATAGCGATGTGCGAAAGCCGTTGGACAATGGAGGTCATCAAAATTAATTTAATTAATTATAATTGAATTTGGCATAGGTATTATTATTAGAACTGGACATCTTTGTGTTGTATCCAATATATTCGTTTCTATGGAAAGACTAGAAATTTCAGATATGAGACTTCAATGTTTGCACTCACCGGACTTTACTTAAATAAGTTAAAATATCGCAATATCGGATTCGATGACGACTGACGTGACATAAATAGGTGAATTGGGAAGCAATTTGAAATGGTTTTTGAGGATAGAAATAAATGGGAGAAGGAAAAAAAATATTCAATTAAATTGGGATTATGCAGAATAATTATAATGTAACATCAATTTCCAAACACCCTTATCATTCTGCTATGATAAAAAAATCTTTAACCTTGTAAAATGATTTGTGGTACTAGGCTGCATGTTAAATTATCTTTATAGATAACCGGTTATTAAACTTTGTTCAAAAATAAGATTGTTTACTACAAATACAGTGAAAATGTTTAATAAAAAAAAACTAAAAAAAACACGTTTTTATAGAAAATCCAACTAAAAAATAGATAATAAATTTTAATAAATATGAATTTAAAATAGTGTATTTTTTTAATAAATATAAATTAAGAATAATGTAAAGTAGAAAAAAAATTATTTTATTGTAAAAAAGCGTGGGGGTGCTTTATAAGATATTATCAAAATGATAATCCTTCTACTTATATCTGTCATTACACTATGTACTTTTAATTCAAATTAATTAAAATTTATTTCCTATTTTATTTTCTATTTTTAGTTGAATTTTCCATAAAAGCGTGTATTTTAGTTTTTTTAAACTGTTATTTACTTATGACTAATGATGAGGGTCCACACGGGCAAAACCCCCGAAATTTTAGAGTTCGTATTTCCAGTACTAATTAATTATTTAATTACGAGCGCGAGTTGAACTACCAAACGTTAAAACCATCTAGATCTGAGGACAGTGTGACCATCTAAAAATTTATAATCCTGCCTTAGCTTGAATAGAATCCTGCCAAATCCTGCCAAAGTTTATAATGAAAATGCCAAAATAATGCCAGTATAATAATAATATTTTTTTATTGATATTGTTAATATGAAATGTCGATCATACATCACAATTAAGATTATATTATTATTCATCGCTACATGTTTTTAGTCATCCGTTTGACCATTTTTTGGTTGGTTGAAACGAAACACAATTCTTGAAAAATTTAGTAACCTACAACAACATTACTATATGAAAAAGCACATATAAAGTCTCGCAATAGTAAGAGTATTTTAGTCAGAAGTTGCTGCTATTACTTTATTTTAGCGACTAATAAACCTACATTAGATACACATAACGCAAAGAATATTTTTTTTAGTTTGATACGATAAAATAAATTAATTAAAAGATAATTATAACACTGGTGACTGCCTACCCCCTATAGTGATACTCTTCCATATTTTTCATAAGTTTTGTTATACAGGCATGTTTTTTAAGGCAGATAGACGCGATGGCAATTTACAATTGCATGCGTTACAAAATGCCCTGTCAGGATTGTCTTTATCTTTAGTAAGCCACGATGACAGTAATGGGTCTTGCTCCGACTCTGCCCTGTACGCTCTTTCATACTTTCGCTTTATTTTACCAAAAGACACTCAAATTATACATATATTTATACTCCTTAAAGTCGTGTACTCAGAATAAAAGACAAAAGTTTTGTGAATAATAATATGGTTGATTTGATTGAAATGTACATACAACATTGCAAAAAGAATTTAGACTCTATTATCAGTTTTATAGTTATAGACCGTTTAAATGATTCATTAGAGTTCACAATTTGACGACCTCGGTGGCGTAACGGATAACGCACTTCAGTACGCTTCGGAGGTCACGGGTTCGATTCCTGTCTCGCGTCTGGGTGTTTATGTATAATATGTATTTATTTACAAAAAAAAAAAGTATATAAGTAGTATATCAGTTGTCTAGTACCCATAACACAAGTGCTATGCTACTTAGTTTGGGACTAGATGGCGCTGTGTGAATTGTCACAAAAATATTTATTTATTTATTTATTTATTTATTACAATTAAGTGTCACGCAAAAATTCTAAGAGAGGTTTAAGGGAATACCTGTAACTAAAGATGTAGTATTGCCATAATTAACATATTTTCCCAATACTGCCAAATACTGCCGAATTTTTAAAATCTGCCACACATCCTGCCACAGCCTAAAATAATGGCTCAATCCTGCCAAAATGGCAGGAAACTGCCACATATGGTCACACTGTCTGAGGATCCTGATAAGGATAGTGATACAAACTACACTAATTATTGCATTGTCGTCGGTCTTTGATAAGTATGCCAAATTCGAGATAATCTGACGATTTGAAGGGGGTCAAAATCATGTTCAAAGTTTCCGTTACATAATAACATACTACTAACATAAGCATGAAGCTAATAAAAGTGTGTTAAAAATAAAACTAAAAAGGATTAATATTAATTAATTATTAAAGGATAAAAGTAAGTAAATTTGAATTTATTTTTGTATCAGCCATTTTAGTTATGAGACCTAGTTGAATCTTGAATGTGACAGGTGAAACCTTCATTTGTGGCGTTTTATGTGCTGAAAATAAAACTAAGGTCTTACATTTTTCTGCAATATGTACAACTTAGTGTGTACACTATCAAAATGAACAACATATTTTCATAAATATGAGTTACATGTTTTCAACTCAAAAATATCTAGACACCTTTTTAATATTTTATAATAAATAAATGTACTGAAATTATTCATAAATTTTCATTTTGTCCCAAAGTAAGCACGATATTTTGTTTATATTTTTGTATTTATTTATTTATAGTAGGTCAAAAGACACACATAGATCTGTAAATAATATATATTTTTAAAAGTGATATAAAAATTGTGACTAATTGAAATATATGACTTGACTACAGTTTGCTATGTTAGCAAACATAAGTAGTAAATAGCATGCTGGTGTTATGGGTACTAGACAATTGATGTATTACTTATATAGTTTTGTAAATAAATACATTTTAAACATAAAAACCTAGACTCGGGACTGGAATCAAACTCCTTCCAAAATGCAAAAGCGATTGTGCGAAGAAGGTCGTCATATACTGGAGATAGATAGATAGATAGATAATACTTTATTGTCACCAACTTAACCTAATGATATAATACAAGTTAAAGAGAATATTGTAAATATTGGAGACAATGGGCGGCCTTATCGCTTTAAGCGATTTCTTCCAGGCAACCCACATATAAATTTCTTATGGAGAATATTAGAACTAACATATTGTGCGGTGTATAGAGAGAAAAAAAAAATGTACATGAATGAAAAAAAAAAATACATGATTCAAATCAAGGAAATAGTCATCTATTAAACATGGCCTACATCTTTAAGTAATGTTCGACAACCATTCGCTTGAACACTCCTAAGGATTTTGCCTCTCTGATAGTGACGGGAAGTGAATTCCACAAAAGAGTGGCTTGATAAGTAAAGGATTTACGACAGTATGAGGAACGGTGTCCAGGAACTTTTAGAAATCTGTTGTAGTTAGAGCGCAAATTACGTGAACAAGAGGAGCGGAGAAAGTAAAAACATTCTTTTAAGTAAGTTGGTAAAAGAGGATTGAAAAGAATGTTATACAGGAGAGACAGCAAATGAACATTCCGGCGAAGTCGGATAGGTAACCACTTGAGCCTTTTACGAAATTCTGATATGTGGTCATATTTGCGCAAGCCAAATATGAACCGGATACAAAAATTCTGAAGATGTTCTAGCTTATTTAGTTGCTCTTCGGTTAAATCAAGAAAACTAGCATCAGCATAATCCAATAAAGGAAGCAACAGGGACTGCGCAAGAATAACTTTGGTGGCTGTCGGAAGAAAGTCGGAGATGTAAATTTAAAACCAATTAAATCTGATATGTAACACAATTCTTATTGCATTTAAACCATAAAAATCAAAGATTACAATATTACTTATTTATACCATGATAGAACTATAACAGTAGTAATAAATACTAGACAGAGAAAAAAAAATTTGCTTGTTTGGTTCTAGCCCATAGGCTCTCTAGCCAAAAGTTCGTATTGGAAATGGTGGTAGCTTCATGACATTCAACAAGTTATCTATAAGATTTTATATTGAAACAAATGATTTAAAATTGATTTCATAGAATAGTGCCACTCTATTTCATTCCTAAGGTATTTTAAAATACAATAAATGTGTTATTCCTTCTGTTAGATTACTGGCAGCTAAGGAAGAGATCCATTTAGAATTTTCAAAATCATACAGACCACAGTTATCACTGTAGAAACCAAATTTAGTTATAACTAATCCATTTTCCTGTTCTACTCTGGCCAATACAGGGACATATATATAAAAAGGCACTCTGAAATGCGGCAATAATGAACAAAGCACCCAAAGCTTAATCGTAAAGTCTTCACATGATATCACAAAAGAAATAAGAACTAGAAGTAAAATTATATTTCTACAGTCACTCACCATATCCATAGGCAGCCAATCCAAGGGTAGCCATGGAATCTAGAAAGCAGGCAGCCAGACGCCCTAGGCCACCATTACCAAGACCAGCATCTTCCTCCAGCTCTTCGAGCTCCTCAATATCCAAGCCGAGCTGATACAGGGCCTCATCTACAGTTCCTTGGATGCCCAAGTTGATCATAGTGTTCTGGAGTGATCTGCCCATGTAGTATTCCAGGGACAGGTAGTAGACTCTCTGTTGATAATTTATGACATATATTTATAATATACTTTAAAAGTAATTTAGTGTATTGCCTATTGCGCAGACAAACAATTTTATACCCATCATATTAATAATAATTTATTTAAAGTATGTATCTCAGCATTATTAATATAGGCTAATGATGACTTGTTTCAAAATAAAAGAGCCAATCTTGAGAGATATAAGGCATACAAAACTTGGTTGTAATACAAAGATATAGTGAAAATAAAATTTAACTACAGTCAAGCATATTATCAAACAATCAACTTTTCTATACAATGTTTTATAGATTGGAGGGATGAAAACTATTTTGTACTGAAAATGTATTTGCTAAAAATAAAAATCATTACTTAATATAGTTAATTTATCTTCTATGAATAAATATAACTGTGGCGGCTACCGACAGCTGCAAGTCAGCACAAATTATAATAAGCGTTTATTCCCTGCACTGTCGCCAGTGGTAATTAAATTAAAGAAATGTTTGACACTGAAGAAATGTATTTTATTTCTCTCCATCTGCCCGATGACACGTTTACCGAATTGAAGTCAGAGACATACATAAGGGTACACACATAATTACTTAAAGTGGTGACCCTGACGTGATTTCTCAAGTTTGTTTATATCACAGTGAAAAACTATGTGGGGTCTGCACAACATATTCTCTCCATCCAATCTCTTCTATTAGCCGTCATCAGAACATTCACACCTAAATTTAAGTTAAAAATAACCATATCATCTTTTACACAATCCATCCATCTTTTCTTTGGTCTATCTCTTCTCTTGTAGCCATCCACTCTAATTTCTAGCATCCTCCTTGTTACATGATGCTCCTCTCTTCACATTATATGGCCATACCATACCTATTACTTTTCAGCTTCTCAATCACTACTTTCAAACTTCCCCTAATATACTCATTTCTAATTTTAACTATTTTTGTAACTCCGCTCATCCATCTCAACATTTGCATCTTTGCTGCATGCAATAACCTTTCCATCTTTCCCCTTTGTGGCCCAGCACTCTGATCCATACAATATGAAAGGCCTTGACATCTCGGCCTATCTCACCATCATTCTGGTAGTCTAGTCTGGTGAAGGTACCGGAAATTGGAGCAAGTTGGCAGAGACACACCTCCTAAGGTAATAGGGGTGAAGGTGGAATTTCCACCAGTCGCAAAATAGATGTTCAGGTTTGGTTTTACTTATCTTCAACCCAACACCCTCCAATCTCTCCTGCCATTTGCCAATCTGCTCTGAACCTTGTGAGCATTTTCTCTAACCAGCAAAATGTCATCGGCAAAGAGAATACACCAAGGTGCCTCCTCCTGTATTTCTGATGTTACTGCATCTAACACCAGGAGAAACAAATAAGGGCTAAAAGCAGATGCTTGGTGTAAACCTACCGCAACATTGAAATGGTCTGTGACTCCAGCTAGGGACCGGACGTGTGTGCCTTAACTACATCACGCGAATAAGATGCAAGTACTTCACAGGCAATCCTTTAGCTTTCATAGCCCACTACAATACAAAACCTTTCTAGGAACCCGATCATATGCCTATTTGAGGTCAATGAATACCATTAACATCAGAGAGAAAAAATTTAAAACACATTAACATTAAGATAATTGTTATTTATAAGTATTTAATAAGAATATCATTTGATACCATTAAATAGAGAATTTTATATAATAGATAATTTTCACATAAAAATATTATCATACCATTCAATTTCTGTTTTAATATATATTTATTTAAGTCCTAATTTACAACAGAAACTAATAGAAACATTTTTATCATTGAATTCAATTAATTAACAGAGGCAGTCGGAATGTACCAGAAAACAAACTTACTTTAGGGTCGTTTTCATAATAGTACTGCTGTGTACGAATCCATCTCGACACCAAATGATCCTTAACAGTATGAGCCAAAGCAAAATAATAATCCCTGGGAGTCGCAACATTTCTATCCTTCACCAAAGTATAATGGACGTGACGATTGAATGCTTTCTTTACTTCGGTAACATTTTCCACGGCAACGATACCCCTTACGGATATCTGCTTCCGTTTTTCTGAATCTGTCTGCACGCTCATTTTCAATAAAATTTCGACACAACGTCGTGCAAACGCCAGAAACTTGACTGAACAACTGCGATTGCGGTCACCTTGAGGTCAAAATTATAACGTTCAGTTCAGTTTTTGAAGGTGTGGCTCCAACGCCTTTAGCATTGATTTTGCCAATGTCCGAGTAGAAAAAGTGACAAATTTAATGACGACTGGCAAAAATAAAAGGGGAGGGATCAAAGGGGAAAGATCAAAGGGGAGGGACCTATTACCAAAACAAATCCCACGTCCCATCAATCTAAACTTCCTCTTAACACTTGTGCACTCTAAGCTAATATATACACTCTCTAATTTTTTAATTACTAACAGTATTTACTTATAAGGCTACATATATATGTATATTCATTTAATACTAACTTGCTTCTTGTGTTGTCCTCAGGATCTCAGAACTCAATTTACCGACCATAATTATTTACTATTGCTACATTTAACCTGTCACTTTTATTAATTACGTAGACATTGGCAAAATCAATGCCAAATGCATTGGAGCCATAAGAACAAAGAAAGAAGAAGAAGAGGGATCAAACGCGGTGATCACCTGATCGGTTCGGAAGAGAGCTACATTTTATTTTTATCCGTGCAGGTGCAGGGGCGAAGAAAGAATACTAACCTCTGCGGCCGGGGTCAGCCTTTCGTAAAAGGCGACTAAACGGCCACCCTAGCTACGTGGTAGGGCCACAAGCCCGTCTGGATGGCGACGTGGTAGGGCCGTAGGGCATGGTGTTGATTGGTAATCTCACTCAGATTATACATACTCTTTTCATGTCAACTCTGATCTGTTTGGTTTATGTAATAAGAATTACTTTAAATTTGGAATGTCAGTTTTATTTTGTTCAGATTGAATTGTGTCATGTTCTTAGATTCCGTGAAAATCTCTTGTAGAAGTAACATGTCTTGTTATCTGATATAACTTTTGTAAATTTCATAATGATTACGTTCATCAAAAATAAATTCAAAATGTATAAGTTAAAATAAATAATTTTCAAATCAGTCCTTGAGTGTCTTTTTAGTTTGAAAGTGATCCCATTAGCCACATCTACCATTCAAGATCAAGCCCATCTGGATGGCGACCACCTTTGGTCATAAGTATGCCGCCGTATTAACCTTGTGTTTTGTTCCGGCATTAGTGACTTAAGTTCCTGTACCTTTATGGGACAGCAGCGTGTTCGCGATGCCACTGGTATTGCAAATATCCATAAGCGATGGTAACTCCTAAATTCTAAGCGGGCCGTCAACCTGTCTGCTGTCCTACAGCAATAAAAAAAACATATCTGTAATCCTGATAAATTTATAAAAACACCGAAAATAGTTTATATTGTTATAAAAAATTTATATTATTTCATTCATATTTATAAGTTCCTAATGCTTTAAATATAGAAAATGGTCAGTTTTATGAAGAAATTAAATGATAATATCGTCGTGATCGTAGAATAACGTCGGATTTGAAAAAAATCCAAAATTCACTTTTTACCATATTTGGATACTACATTGTCTAAATATTAATGCTACATTAAAAAAAAATTACATGTATTTTAGATTTCAAAGTTATTTTAAGTTTCAGTCGGTAAAGTGACGGATATGATAGATTCCCATAGTAAAATGACGCTTGTGTATTTTTAAAATGGCTGTCCTGTAAAGTTTAATATATGTCAGATCCGTCACTATTCTACGACTACGACGATATTTTAATCAATATGTCAATTTTGACAATAGCAGTATTTTGACATTTGTTCAACCTACAACCTACAATTCACTACAATTTTTCATTCATTCGGAGCGCAGAATACATTAAATTTGTTTCATAACAGTAAAGTGCTTATTACACTTGGCTAAATTTAGTCGACTGAATTCAGAAACAAATTTAGAAGCGAGTTAGAAGCTTCTGATCACACTGTTCTAAATTCAGTCACTGAATTCAGTTGCCAGTTTAAGGGCGACGAAATTGGACGTGTCGTGTGTCCGAGAATGGCCCCAATATTATCTAAACAACAAAAAATCGGTCTTGGCGTAGCCCTCGCAGTCGGCTCAATTGAAATGAAAAAAAGAAAAAGAAGAATATGGGTGAAGAAATATTTATTGCTGCGCGGAAAGTTAGCAAATTTGAACATTATGAGTGATTTAGAACCAGTAGACTTCAGAAATTATCTACGAATGGATTCGAGATCGTTTGACCTAATATTAAACCTTGTGACACCGTTTATTCAAAAGCAGGATACTATCCTACGAGATAGTTTATACTATCTTATGTCCACAAGAAAGATTGGTTGTAACATTAAGATTTCTCGCAACAGGAAATTCGTATCAAGATTTAAAATTTAGTTCTTTAATATCCCAACCCCTCTTAACAAAAATTATCCCTGAAACATGTCGGGCTATTATATATAAATATCAATTCGGACTAATAAATATAAATTATCAATCTTCTCTTTTAATGTCTTTGTCGTAATCGTAACATCAACTTTTTTGTATAAATTCAGTAATACTTGGAAACCTTTATTGCGAATATTTTTATTCATACAATTTTTGTCATTCTTGTCCCAAAAATAGGGCATGTCTTTATACAGCCCTAAAATATTAAGCATAACTTATTTTTCGTTTGACATTTCGTAACTGTGTATGGCACTGAGACTTTACTTTTTTATTCGGAAGTAAAAAACAAACTAAAACGTCCTCACGCACGGAGAGCTATTGGGCGACTGAGTAAGTGAGTAACTAAATGCGATTACACCTTCCTAAATGCGTTTCTAATTAGGCTTCTAAATGATTCAGTCAGTTAGAAACCATCCTTGCTTCTGAATTTAAGATGCTAACTTACTAAATGCTATTACACTTCACTGAATTCAGTAGCGACTGAATTCAGTCTCCTAAATTTAGCCAAGTGTAATAAGCACTTAAGGTATCAAACTAGTACCAGAGTTAAACGTTTGGTTTGAGTGATTGATGAATAAAACGTCTATTTGAATAATTTTGTTATAAAATATGAGACCCAATACAATACTTTGAGCATTGCAATAAATACCCCAATAACTGGCTAACAAGCATTCATATTAATCTAGCATTTCTTTAGCAGCAGTATATTTTTCGGTTATAATATTTCTGTAAAATTCTGCCTAATTTTATGCAAATGTTTTCATTATTTTAGCATATTCACGTTCAACAGATGGTCTATGTAAGACGCTCATGACTGGCTCATATCATACATACAAAAAAACCAAAAGCAATCTACTTATTTGGTATAAGCCAGTATACTTAGTCATTTTTTTTATTGCTGAGCAGCAGCAGTCAGGCTGACAGCCCACTTATTAATTAGCAGTTACCGTCGCCTATGTATGTTTTCGATACTAGAGGCATCGTGAATACGCTGCTATCCCACAGTACAGGAACCTTGGTCACCAATGCCGGAATACATCAGGGGTGGTAGCTATCCAAACGAGCTTGGGGCCCTACCACTTAGCTAGGCTTGTTTTATCGCCTTTTACAACAGGCCTACTCCGGCCGCAGAGGTTAGTGTTCTTAATCCGCCCCTACACAAGGAAGTTCTGTGCAGGGGCGGATTATAAATATTATTCGAATTTGTCTATATATAGTACTATTGGAGTTTTGATTTAGTGGTTCAAATGTCACGTAAAAATATAATAATAAACAATCAGAAGCGCGACAATTTTATTAAAATATATTTTGTTATTAACAGTAATAAAAGGAAATAATCTTACTACTTATTAATTCGTTATGAACACTAGCTTGACTTCTTAGCTATAAAAATAAACTTATCATTAATACAAGTAACCGCCATTTTGTAAGATGCACTTTATTATGCTTAATTAATTATATTTTTGTTTTCTATAAATTAATTAAATTACAAAAAAAAGTGCGTGCGTACAAAGCACACATGTCAGAAGTGAAACTTCTTTGGCAAACTAATTTTTAAATCTTCTAATAAATTTAGAAAAGAGAATTTATGAAATATTATTTTATATCATATTAAACAAACTCAACTGTATTTTATTGCAATAAAGTCGCAATTCGAATAGATATGTATAAGTAATGTAATGCAATCATTCTAAAATTACATTATAGAACACTTTAATAATTCTTAGGCTTAATAAGGATTAATAAGGTTGGTATTACTAGAGCAAAAAAATTCAAGTGTATTTCATTGTAATAAAGTCGCAATTCTAAATAGATATGTATATGTAGTGCAATTATATAAAAATAACATTATAGAATAAGCCTTAAGCCATTATTAATCAGGTTAGTTATTATTATTATTAGTTTTTATTATTATTATTATTCCAGTTATTACTGGAGCAAAAAAACGTTTCACATCTTCGTGACGCTAATATTGCGTTTCATCCGTAAAAATTTTATCCTCATGCGCGCAAAGAAGTTTCACTTCAATTGTATATGTATAGTGTCAATAAAGTTGATTAAATAGTTTTATTAAGTTTTATGAAAGTATTATAATAGAAAATAATTTTAATTAGATTCGTATTCGGTGGCGGTATTCGGACTGTTTTAACACTAGTTCCTCGCGTTTCAAAAGAGAAAAATAAAAAAATATGCATTACTATTATGCAGATATTTAATATTTATTTGCAAACATTATTTAACAGTTATTGAGTATAATAACCGAAGCGATAAATTTAATTTCTTAAGCTTTTGTTCAATGTTTTTTTATCAATACGCAAGTTACTACAATTATATAGTTTTAATATTATGCCTAGCACCCCATTTCATAATAGCATACATCATTTTCGTTATATATAGAGGCTTTTAATTACAAAACCCGCTAAAACGTTTTTTGGCAAAATGACGATATATTTTATTTTTATTTATTTGAGAAACAAACAATTACAATACATCACAATATAAAGAAAACATAAAAATTAACAAATCAGTAAAGTTTCCACTTATATATCGTCAGAAAACTCTACTACTACTACCATATCTACATAGCTGTCAACTTTTTATTACGCAAGTACCTCTATATTCTTTAAATTCCAATATTATATTTAACCTTTAATTTTGCGTTTCTAATCAAATACTACTAAATCGGTATGGGTTTAGTTCAATTTACAAGTTTGCAAAAAAATATTGTTATAGCAGGTTTAGCAACTACATGCCTCGTGTCTGTACACAGTAAATACTCGTAAATATTTCGCCGTTAATTCAATATTATTTTCATATGTGACATTTTCTAAACTAATTTTAATCAATTATAAAAATATATAATACACATAGTTAAACAGTTATCGCACATCTTTCGAAGTTTTTCATTGAAGATTATGACACAAAACACTATCAACTCGCAATTGCGATATTTTTTTAATTTACAGCCAGTGCTTTTGAAGCATTTTAAATTTGTCATTATTATGTTTTTTTTTACTATCCGCACATTTGACCGTCTTCTCTCTCTTTTGGCTATTTGGCTCACTTCTACCTCTTATGGTGAGCTAGTCGCAGGGCAGAGGTATATTTCTTGCGGATAAAAATCGCCGCGCATCCGCAGTGCCTTCACGCCGTTCGGCGACGCTCTAAATTCAAACTCGCCAATGAGGACGTCGTCAGCGAAAGTTGCCCAATTATTTGGACTACGAACTAAACGGAATGTTGTCTGTAAAAATTTAAAACTAATTATTGTTTAGAAAATAGATATAAATATAAGTAATTTATAGGTTTTCTGTTCCAAAAAACTAGGATAAATTTACAGTATATTTAAAATAGTTATTTATATTTTGGCTGTGTAACATAGGCAAAGTGTAAGACTAATGAAATATTTACTTAAAGGTTCATAAAATGAAAATGGCAACTCCTGTTGCCGATCCCGAGACAGCAAAAGGCAGTTTTTTTTCATTTTAAGGATATAAGACAATCGCTTCTATAAATACCGCTGACAGATCGAAATTTTCAATTTCTTGTGGCTCTGATGCAGCAAAGGAAACTCTAATACACTTTAAAACGTTCAGCTTTGTCAGTACTGACTTAAGAGCGTATCACGATTTTCGGAATTTTATGCTTTATAATATAAAGCTTACGTTCAATAGATGCAGAAAAATTCGCTGATTCCAAATAGATATATTCAATATCGCCCAAAATGTCGCTTAAAACAAAATCGCTTTCACCCGACGATAATGATGTATTCAAGACGAAACGTTTATAAGAAGAAAAATACTGCAAACTCTGGAAGTCATCGTTATAGGAAGGGGTGTAGAACAAGACGGCAAGTACCTGTGTGCCGGGTATGAGCCTGGCGGTGCGCTGGCGGCGCTCGGGCCCCCATTCGCCTAGCCACGCATTGAACACCACCAGCTGGCGGTCCAGCTGCGCCTCTACGTGCGCGCGTACGTTCACATGCAACATCACGTTGGGATGCGGCCACTCGCGTGCCTCGTCTGCCAGCTCCAGTGCAAATGAGTGCAGGAGAGGGCGCAGTCTGCGTTGTTTATGTACACAGTAGAACCTCTTTAAGTTAAACCATTCAAACTAGAAAAATTACTGTGTTCTTCCCTTCAACCCCCTAAGCCTTCGTTGCTCGAAATCTGAACCCTCTATAAGCAAATTCAGAACTTATTTTCACTCTAAACGATTAACTTGAAAAAACAAATTGGACCTCTATCTCATCCTCTCTCTCTCTGTCTCAAACAGAAAATATATAATGTATCTACTCAACATTTTACAGCAAATAATTTATCATATAACTTGTAAATAAAAATGTATTTTACCTCTCTATCCAAAATTAGTTGGAATAAATCAACCTCTACAAGTCGAATGTTTCCTAACAAAATTCGCATAAGTCGATCATCCATAGGTAAGTCTGAAACTCCCATAACTCGGAATTTTTGGCATCCCTCTTCAAGTTCGACTTACAGAGGTTCTACTGTACGTAGTCGTAGTTAATTTTTTATGAACATTTTCTAGCACTAATTGAAATTCTGTATCACATTACATCATATAAACAGATCATCATAGAAAATAGTGATTACACGCTTTATATTAACTTGACTTGTATCTATGTAACGGAATTTTCGGACTAGATTTCTACCCACTTTGAACGATCAAAAAAAAAATTCAAAATTTTGCCCACTTATCAAGACCTCATGACAATACACAAATTTAATAATTTTGTTCCATAGTCCTTATCAGGATCATCAGGATTAACGCATTTTTCCTTCTGCCGAAATGCCATTTGGCGTTTAATTTATAAAATAGCCGGAAGATGCCGTTAAATTAATAATAAAACTGCCGGAAAATGGCGTTAAAATAAAAACATTTGGGAATTGACAACAAATTTTATAGTTAACCAAAATGAAAAGTAAAAAATAATTCTTAACGTATGAATAACATTACTGACGAGAATATTAATGTCACTGTTCTAAAAGCGTGGGGTGCTTTATTTTAATTTATTTTAATTTTAAAGTAACTCTGCGTTTCAATGAAACTAGTAAAAAAATTATAACGATTGATATTGAGCACCCCACGCTTTTTAAAACAGTGACATTAATTTTCTCGTCAGTAATATCATTCATATGTTAAGAATATTTTTTTTACTTTTTTTTACTTCATACGTTCAGAGAGTTTACTTTCAGCGTTGTATTGTATTCATTTTAATGCTCTCTTTTATATAATTACCGGTCTGGTTGGATCCTAAGCCACTCGTATTAAAGTTCTAGTTTATGGAAGCTCACACGTCTTTACCATCGTTCTGGCAAGGCCATCCATGTTGGCGATACTACCGTAAATCTGAGGGGTAAATCCTAAACATTAAGATCTGTGGCAAGTATCTGTCAATTTTATTTATTACCTTCCACGAATAACAAGTTGGAATCCCTCAGGCACTCCTTTCGGCAAAGTGGCTATTGAGTTAGGCTGCCAACAAGGCTCATCTCCTTCGGCTGGATTTTCAACACTAGTTCTACTTGGTATCTATTAATAAAAAAAAAATATATTTTTATGGCGTTCCAGACATATGGGCAGGTTGGGTTACCATTGCATATATTTTTGGCAACACGATATTACTTGCTTGTTTTGAAAAAAGGGAGATAGATAGTGATAAAAAAGAGAGATAATATATATACCTAGTCAGGTCATAAGTATTGTCACACAGTAAAAACTTTTCTTTTAGAATGCTGGCCACAAAAAAGTTTATTGAATTAGAATTTCGAATTGTTCATGATAATAAAAATGTATAACTTTTAGGATTTTACTCATTTTTAAATATGGAGTGGACGCTTAAAGAAAACCGTGTTGCAGTTATTGCGTTGTATCGTTGCGGTTACGCGCCAATTCAAATTTTTAACATACTTAAAAATTTGAATATTACCAAAAGATTCGTTTATCGTACCATCAAACGATACAATGAAGACTCTAGTGTAAATGACAGGTCAAGAAGTGGTCGCCCTCGGTCTGTTAGGACTCCAGCAGTGATAAAAGCTGTGAAGGCAGGAATTCAAAGAAATCCCAAACGTAAGCAGAAACTGTTGGCCCTTCAGATGGGGTTAAGCAGAACCACGGTGAAAAGGGTGTTAAATGAAGACTTAGGGCTTCGGGCATATCGAAGAAAAACAGGACATCGTTTGAATGCTCGTCTAATGGACCTGAGACTGAAGAGATGCCGCGCTTTGTTGAAGCGGTACGCGGGAAAAAAATATCGGGAAATTCTTTTTTCGGATGAAAAAATGTTTACCGTAGAAGAGAGCTACAACAAACAAAATGATAAGGTGTACGCACACAGTAGTGAAGAAGCGAGCAACCGTATTCCGCGTGTCCAACGAGGTCATTTTCCATCCTCGCTCATGGTATGGTTGGGAGTTTCTTATTGGGGCTTAACAGAGGTACATTTTTGTGAGAAAGGTGTAAAAACGAATGCTGTTGTGTATCAAAATACAGTCCTGACGAACCTTGTGGAACCTGTTTCTCATACCATGTTCAATAACAGGCACTGGGTATTCCAACAAGATTCGGCGCCAGCTCATAGAGCGAAGAGCACACGAGACTGGCTGGCGGCGCGTGAAATCGACTTCATCCGGCACGAAGACTGGCCCTCCTCCAGTCCAGATTTGAATCCGTTAGATTACAAGATATGGCAACACTTGGAGGAAAAGGCGTGCTCAAAGCCTCATCCCAATTTGGAGTCACTCAAGACATCCTTGATTAAGGCAGCCGCCGATATTGACATGGACCTCGTTCGTGCTGCGATAGACAACTGGCCACGCAGATTGAAGGCTTGTATTCAAAATCACGGAGGTCATTTTGAATAAACTTTAATGTCATAAGAATCTATGTTTTGTTAAGTTCATTTTGGTATATGAATGGTTACATAATTAATAAACTTGTTACAATTATTTTACATTAAACATGTGACAGAATTTATGACCTGGCTAGGTATATATACAGGGTGACTTTACCTCACCCGTCCAAATTCACACAGAAGAATCTTTAGTAAAAGTTATGAGAAACATGTATTTTAGTTTAGTATCACATAGTACAAAAATGTTGAGCAATCAGCATCACAAAGTTATCACAAGAACTCGCAATTTATACTTGACACCTACACTCGACAAGTGTCAATGACCCCTCCATCGGTACCGCATAATTCGCTACATTTCATTGATAAATACAGTACCTAACATAATGTCGAAATACAAAAATTTCAATAAAGGGCGCGTTTGTAATAAGTAAAAAAATACGTAAATCTTTAGTGATATGTACAATAATTAATAAAAAATCAATTAGAGGTTAACTTACCATTACTGCTTTACACGTATTTTAATAAATGTTCAAAATGCAGTCCGTTTGTCTCTAAGCACAGTCTAGCTCGTTTTTGAACATTTTCCTTTACCTTTCTAAGCACTACAGTGTCATTACGCACATCTTCAAACGCTCACACAATTTTAGTTTTTAAGTTCGCGAGGGTTTGGACCTCTTCCACATACACGTGTCTTTTAATTTCACCCCACAAATAAAAGTCCAATGGTGTTAAATCCGGTGATCGAGGCGGTCATGGGACGGGACCACCACGACCGACCCAACGATTACCGTATTCCGTATTTTTGCACTGTCGACGTCGCGAGAGAACGAACGGTAAACACAATGCACCAACGCGGAAACACGCGGCCGACTGATTATTAATTAATTATAGCTGTGTGTCGTTCACGAATGAATGTTTCAAATGAAGTACTTCAGTTAGTTTCTGTCCTTCATTCTTTACTTCAGTTACAATTCAACCATCTCTTTAGTTCAGTTGTTTAGTTCACCGGCCGCGAACGAACTAAAATCGGCACTGTTCGTATCTCACGAACGAGACTTGTGCAGTGCTGAATGCTGATTGATAATTTGTTGTCACGCTCTGTTGTACGTACCATAATGATGTTCTATTTCTTTCACTCAAACGTTCGCTCGGTACGTACCCAGTTCTTAAGCGGTCGGGTCCTCTAACGATTTGTCATATCTTTGTCTAACTTGTCATACAAAAAAGCTAATTTAGAACTGTCAAGCAAAATGACAATGTACTACTATAGTAACTACAGTTTACAATATGTTTGTTCGAGTTTCAAATTTTAAATATTAAATGAAGTGCATTGTTTTCATTCTTAAGTATAAAAACAAATAAGAAAGCTGACTGATCAGACTATCCCTTCTATCACAAAACTGCTCCAAAAATTTAACACGGAGTTCGAAGGAAGGTTTAATTTTATTGAATTTTCCGTGTTACATACGGAAGAAGCTTTGTAATACAAAAAAATAATGGAAATTATCTAGATTGTCAGCCCTAAGCCTGATCAAGTATGAAAGGAAATCTGTGCTGTAAGTTTTTTTATTGCGTAGGGCAGCAGACAAGCTGACAACCCGCTTAGAATTTAGCAGTTACCGTCACCTATAGGTGTTTGCAATGCCAGCGGCATCGCGAACACGCTGCTGTCCCATAAGGGGTACAGGAACTTGGGTCACTAATGCCGGAACACAACACAAGGTTATTATGGCGGCATACTTAAGACCAAAGGTGGTCGCCATCCAGATGGGCTTGAGACCCTACCACGTAGCTAGGGTGGGTTGTTTTGTCGCCTTTTACGACAGGCCGACCCCGGACACAAAGGTTAGTATTCTTTCTCCGCCCCTGCACGGATAATTTTTTTTATCGGAGTTTTATTTTTACGAACCAATTTCTCTGAACAGATATACGTATTAACTTCAATTACCTATTTAACTATTCGATACGAGCTCATGTCTCAACTCGTCGAACTAATTTAAGTTTCCGATAAGATGACTCATTGAACTCTTCTTTTAACAACCTATTTCATATCTCTTGATAAACTAGTGAACGAAAACCGATCTACAAAGAAAACAATTTTTGTTGAACAACTGAACCTTACTGAACTACTGAACTAAAAGATGGATATAGTTCAAAGTAATGAAAAGACACATTTGTATCTTTTCATTTCAGTCACACATTTTTCGCAAGGATAATTAATTATTTACGGCAGCCAGGGTTGGATTCGGACCCTTTGAAAATTATTGTGTATGGAAATTAAAATACTACTTGACTAAAATTATACTACGTTTCTGGTTTCTTCGATTATGTTTTGAATAGAAATAAAATAGGTAGCATTTTTAGTGTGATTTTTTTTATAGGTACTAATTAATTTAATAGGTACTAAATTTTTACAAATTAATCAAATTGAAGCAACTGGATGTCTGTCTCAGCCAATACGTCAAACTCCTCTTTCAATACGTTTCCTCTTTGGTGTTGAAACACCACACTTTTCTTCGTCCTCGCTTTCACTCATCACTACAAATTGTTGAAAGGAATGTATAAGCACAAGAACAAAATGTATAAATACTCTAAAATTAGCTTCTTCAAATTCAAATATTCACTATCAACTACCGACTTACACTAATGGGTCTAATGGACAATATTATTTTGTCGTAATATCATCGTCTCACTCACACTCATGCATAAAAAAACATGTATCCTATTCTGTCAGAACGACCGGTATAGTAAAACATTACGTTGGGGAAATCCCCAGTGGTTGTCGTTGCCTGATTTGATGCTGCCATACGTACAGAAGAACCCTATAATATTGTAGGGTACATTTTTAAAAGCAAAATCACTACCAAAAAACAAAGGAGTCCGGTCGGCCTGAACATAAAATAATGGTATTTTCGCGTAGTATATTTGCATTACGATACTACATACTACATATCACAAAAATATGGTACGAATAATACTAATACTTTGGTTGTATAATTATACAATTATACTACCAAATCCAACCCTGCCGGCAGCCGTATTTCGCACGCCGGATTTCCCCGGCAGGCCTCCACTCGCTCAAGACCACACACACCGCTACGCTGCACACCGACATAGGGCTGCCAAACTAAAAAATAAATTAGGGTATTTATTTATAAATGTACATAGTAAAAAACATAACTTCACTAGCTTCAATGATTTGTTACAGTAGAAACCGAATGTTGACGAAATTACACTGTACACTCATTTTAAAGCCTATAATAAAGATTAATATTTTTATGGTGGGCTAAAAGTCCCACCTGAAACGTTTAGAAAAAGTATTTTTAAATAATTTTGACAACGTCTTAATGAATCGGCCTGGTAGCACCATTTTCTTTTTTTTTTTGGTCTCAGGGAAAAACCTCTCTTGACGGGTTCCCCGGCCCGGGGTGACCGAGGGATATGTGGGACTCCGGGAAAGATGTACCCACTAAAAAACTTGGGTCACTAATGCCGGAACACAACACAAGGTTATTATGGCGGCATACTTAAGACCAAAGGTGGTCGCCATCCAGATGGGCTTGAGACCCTACCACGTAGCTAGTGGGTTCTTTTGGGTTCTTCTTCTGGTGGGTTGTTTTGTCACCTTTTACGACAGGCCGCCCCCGGCCACAGAGGTTAGTATTCTTTCCGCGCCCCTGCACGGATAAAACTTAAACATTTGATTGAATAATAAAAAATATGGTTGAATCGCAACATTCGTTTTATTACAATAATCATCATAGGTACAACCCTAGCGCATTCTTACGAAGACGTGTTGACACGTGTCCCGCACGGCGGGCAACACAGTCTCGACTCTTTGTACACGTACTTAAGGTACATTTCTTCTCGTTTACAATACCGAGGAGGAGTTAGGTAATAAAGGTCAATGTACGAACCTTGGAACATATGATTATTTGCACGATTGAATAAGCAACCAAGTTACTAAACATTTTCCTTGGGATGAAATATTTTATTTTGAAAATTTTACATACAATTTTTTTTGCAAAAATGGGTTCCATAAATGATGCTTAGTGCGTAAAAAAAATTTGGACGGGTGAGGTAAAGTCACCCTGTATATATATATATATATATATATATATATATATATATATATATATATATATATATATATATATATATATATATATATATATATATATATATATATATATATACCTAGTCAGGTCATAAGTATTGTCACACAGTAAAAACTTTTCTTTTAGAATGCTGGCCACAAAAAAGTTTATTGAATTCGAATCTCGAATTGTTCATGAAAATAAAAATGTATACTTTTAGAATTTTACTCATTTTTTAAATATGGAGTGGACGCTTAAAGAAGACCGTGTTGCAGTTATTGCGTTGCATCGTTGCGGTTACGCGCCAATTCAAATTTTTAACATACTGAAAAATTTGAATATAACCAAAAGATTCATTTATCGTACCATCAAACGATACAATGAAGACTCTAGTGTAGATGACAGGTCAAGAAGTGGTCGCCCTCGGTCTGTTAGGACTCCAGCAGTGATAAAAGCTGTGAAGGCACGAATTCAAAGAAATCCCAAACGTAAGCAGAAACTGTTGGCCCTTCAGATGGGGTTAAGCAGAACCACGGTGAAAAGGGTGTTAAATGAAGACTTAGGGCTTCGGGCATATCGAAGAAAAACAGGACATCGTTTGAATGCTCGTCTAATGGACCTGAGACTGAAGAGATGCCGCGCTTTGTTGAAGCGGTACGCGGGAAAAAAATATCGGGAAATTCTTTTTTCGGATGAAAAAATGTTTACCGTAGAAGAGAGCTACAACAAACAAAATGATAAGGTGTACGCACACAGTAGTGAAGAAGCGAGCAACCGTATTCCGCGTGTCCAACGAGGTCATTTTCCATCCTCGCTCATGGTATGGTTGGGAGTTTCTTATTGGGGCTTAACAGAGGTACATTTTTGTGAGAAAGGTGTAAAAACGAATGCTGTTGTGTATCAAAATACAGTCCTGACGAACCTTGTGGAACCTGTTTCTCATACCATGTTCAATAACAGGCACTGGGTATTCCAACAAGATTCGGCGCCAGGTCATAGAGCGAAGAGCACACAAGACTGGCTGGCGGCGCGTGAAATCGACTTCATCCGGCACGAAGACTGGCCCTCCTCCAGTCCAGATTTGAATCCGTTAGATTACAAGATATGGCAACACTTGGAGGAAAAGGCGTGTTCAAAGCCTCATCCCAATTTGGAGTCACTCAAGACATCCTTGATTAAGGCAGCCGCCGATATTGACATGGACCTCGTTCGTGCTGCGATAGACAACTGGCCACGCAGATTGAAGGCTTGTATTCAAAATCACGGAGGTCATTTTGAATAAACTTTAATGTCATAAGAATCTATGTTTTGTTAAGTTCATTTTGGTATATAAATGGTTACATAATGAATAAACTTGTTACAATTATTTTACATTAAACATGTGACAGAATTTATGACCTGACTAGGTATATATATATATATATATATATATATATATATATATATATATATATATATATATATATATATATATATATATATATATATATATATATATATATATATGTGTGTGTGTGTGTGTGTGTGTGTGTGTGTGTGTGTGTGTGTGCGCGTGTGTGTGTGCGTGTGTGTGTGTGTGCGTGTGTGTGCGCGTGTGTGTGTGTGTGTGTGTGTGCGTGTGTGTGCGTGTGTGCGCGTGTGTGTGCGCGCGCGTGAGCGTGCGTGTGTAATAAAAGTATACTTTCCTTAGATTTGAATTTCCGGTCATTATTATTTTATGTCATGGTGTGTAGGATTTAAGAATTGAACTAATGTGCGAAATATTAGACAACTGTTAATACACATAATTCAGAAATAAAAGTTTATATCCTATTGTTGTATATATTAGGTTTTTACCTATGAAATTGCCGTTTTGTATGAAAACATTTAAACGAATTTTTTTCATGTATTTTTTATTTGTATTAATCGAAGTAATCACCCATGTAATCAACGCATCTTTGCCAACGCAGTGGCAGTTTATTGATGCCCTTCTTAAAGAAATCAGCTGGACGGGAGGCAACAAATTCTGCCGTCTGCTGTGCAGTATGAGGTCGCGCGTTGTTGTGCAGGAGCAGCGGAGACGAGCGATTGACCAATGCTGGTTGGAGATGTGCCAGCTTCTCTCTCTATCATTGTGTTCAGTTCTTCACAGTACACATCTGCAGTAATGCTCACCCCGTTTGGTAAGAAGCTGTGATGAATCACACCGGCGCTAGACCACCAAACAGTGACCATCACTTTTCTAGGGGTAAGCTTTCGTTTAGGGCATTGTTTAGGTGCTGAACCAGGATCCAACCAACTTGCTGAGCGCTTGCGGTTATCAAACAGAATCCATTTTTCATCGCAGGTAACAATGTGGTTCAAAATTCCTTCATTTGTGTGTCTGTTGAGCAGTGCAAGGCACGTCTCGACGCGTACTTCGCGCTGGCGATCATTGAGTTCGTGGGGCACCCATTTGTCAAGCTTTTTTACCTTGCCAATTTGACGCAAATGGACCAATATTGTTTTGACGCTAACGTCGAAAGCTGCTGCTAATTCAGCCGTAGATTGTGTACCATCAGCTTCCACAATCACCTTTAATTCGTCATTGTCGACGAAAGTCTTCGGACGACCGCAAGGTTCATTTTTCAGGTCGAAATTCCCAGAACGGAAGTGAGCAAACCAATAACAGGTGGTGCGTTGGTTTGTAGTGTTAGCTCCGTAAACGTCGTTGATGTCGAATGTCGCTTGTGCCGCGGTACTGCCACGACGGTACTCGTATTCCATAATTACTCGAATTTTTAACGTATCCATGATGACGAAACAGATTGAAATGCGATGAAAATGTAACACTAATAAATAAACAAATGACTACTTTAGGAAAAAGAATTCCATGTTTTTAAAATAAAATTAATTTGAAATTAGAATTCTTAGCCAAACAAAAATTATTTTGATTTGAAATGGCCAGTACTGCAGAATGGCAATTTCATAGGTAAGGACCTATTATTATATTACATTGCAGTTACTATAAAAAGTGATAACAGTAAACTTTAATCGTCGTTTCCTGATTTTACAGGTAAGATTGTGAATATGTAAAGTAAATAATTGTGAATAGTGTATTTGTAAGTATTAATTGTTGATTAACTAAAATTATCCTGTTTTTACAGAGCAAAATTTTGTTTATTTTATCACCACACATAATAATTGTCTTACATATATATAATTGAAAGCGCGAACCTTTCCTGCGTTCCGACTTGCGAAAACCGTTACGCTATGGAGGTCGTCAAATAATGGGGTAAGTTATTACCGGGACCACATGACCATATATATAGAGAATCAAAACTTTTCATAAAATTTCTGTAGGGTTTACTGTGAGAACATAGCATGAAACGATTCCATGCAGGCAAAAAGAGCTTACTTCAGAGCTATTTGTATTGTTCACAATCAAAGTAGTCAATCTGTTAATCCTTACCTCATTAAGATTTGGTGCTAAAATAGGATATATATCAGTCTTTTGTATCTGCAACGTTGCGTCCCTGACGCCTGTAATTTGTACCCACGCTGCACTAAAGGGTGTGGGGTTTCTGTGTATGTAATTGCAGTAGTGAACTCCATCTACCGACCACAAGGAATCCTTCTCGTCTATTAAAATCTCGATAGTGAATGGACGGCTAAATTTGAATGGGAATAACCTGAAATTAGTAAAAAAAAAGAGTTGACATAAATTCTTCATAGTGATTAAGTCTACTCATCAAGAAATATCTCCAGTATGGCGTATGGTCATGGCCACAAAAAAAATTACTATAATTTTTCTGCCTCACTGACTCCAATGTCCACTTATATCTCTCGAGAATCCTATATCTCATTCATACTCACCCGTGGCCAGGGCTGTTAGACGGCCACTTAGAAATCCTTGTGCCGAGCTGGCTGAAAGCTACTATTGCAGACGGGAAACTAGTACGCCTGTGCTCCGCTCCAGCGCTGCCAATACTGAGAGACAAACCGTGTCGGAAATAGCATACCAGTGAAAAAAAATCGTATACCGTATAGTATCGTATAGAGGGCAGTAATTATCGAACGCATGGAAGAAATATCACTTTATACATTTATTTTCGATATTACATTGCATTTCGGATATAAAATGTAAAATAGATGTATATTTATTGAAAAAATAAATAAATCATAACGAAGATTTTTATCGAACACGATGGTTCGTTAGCTTGAGCAAACAATGGAAAAGAAGTCCGATGTAAGCAAATTTGCATGCCGAAAACACATTTTTGACTCGAAACTATTCATTGAAATTCAAATGCAAATGATTTCAAAATAATTAGAAATCTAATTGGAATGCTTTTTTTATATGCATCTCTGAAATTTGTCTGTTATTCTATGTTGTCGTTGTATTTTTATCGGTCAACGGCCAATCTTGGTATTTTTGCATGCAAGGACCGAGTAATCTTGGTACATTACATGGCCTACATGGTACGTGACACTAAAAACTAGTGTGTTGAAGTTGGTACGTCTGACATCATTGCCCGTGGCTCTTATCTTGACAGTGACATCTTGGCAATAGACACACGGGTCAGTAAAGATATGTTGTAAATGAACAACTAGACTAAATCGCATGTACTACGCACTTATCAACACCGGTGGGTATTTATTCTAGGGGAAAAGGGTAAGACGGAAGTCACTCCTGTCAAAACCAAGTATATTAAGCCATTTTTTTTCTTGTGCTTCTTTGAACTCTGTAATCTGGTCAGAAAAATGCTCAGAAAAAATTAGAGATGTGTTTCATTAATAAAATGATGTGCAGCTTTGTATTATAATTAGCAGTATAAAATTCAGTATTAAATGTCTTACAACGGTTTATAATTACAGTGCATAAAATATTTTACAAAATATACAAGACATATATATGCCCATAGTTTTGTACTGCAAAGAAGATCTCTTGAAGCGCTACACAAATAAAATGATTTTACTTATTATTCACCTATAACCAGTGGTCTCCTCAGGTCCCCACTTTCCATGTCGTCGCGTATTCCGGACCACATAACACTGTGGAACTCGCACGTTGAAGTGCACGGCGATGTCTGCCTTCCCGGAATCTACGTCCCCACTGCCAATATTTACCGCGAACCTGTGGCATCGAACCAGGAAAGATTTTATATATATATATATATATATATATATATATATATATATATATATATATATATATATATATATATATATATATATATATATGTAATTGATCATTTCACGAGATATGCGTTCATTTCAACATCAAGAACTCAAAACGCCGCTGATTTTATAAAACTAATTCAAACTGTGTTAGACATAGAAAACATCGGAACAATCTTAACGGACCAATATCCTGGAATAAATTCGAAAGAATTTAAAGATTATTTAAAAAATAAAGGAGTGCAATTAATTTTTACTGCAATAAATGCACCATTTTCTAATGGTCTGAATGAAAGACTGAATCAGACATTAGTAAATAAAATAAGATGTAAAATAAACGAAGAGAAAAAGAATAGAGCATGGACATCGATAGCGAGAGAATGTGTGAATAAGTATAATATACTAGAACATACAATAACGGGATTTACACCAGAGTATCTATTATATGGCACAGACACCAGTAACATACCAGAAGAGTTAAAAAGAAAGAAAAACGGAGAAGACTGGATAAGAGATAAGAAATTAGCATTAGAAAGAACACAGAGATCACTTAAGTATAACGAAAGTTTATTTAATAGAAACAGAAGACACCATGAATTCAACGAAGGAGATATGGTATTCATAGAGAATGGAAACAAACTCAATAGGAAAAAGCTAGAAGAACTAAGAATCGGCCCATATATAATAGAAGAAAAAATTTCAAACTCAATTTATAAAATAAAAACTGGAAAAAGAAATCAAGACACGAGTCTATTCCACGTGACAAAACTAATTCCAATGTTTGAAGTTGAAGCTGATTGAAAAATTATGCAATTTTCATATCGTGGAGGGGAGATGTAAAGAGAATATCATCTCTTTAATGTTATTGTATTATGGTTAGGTTGTGTAACCAGGACATAATCCCTTTTGATTTAACGCGCTTAATGTCATGTGTCATAGAAGTGTGACACATGACATTTGCCTACAAAAAAGTAAACAATATTTACGTTATTACGTTACAGATTTGATTTAAATAATTTAATTAATAGATAGAAAAGCAAGAGTTATGAGAGACGAGTAATCAACTTTAACTGTCGTTTCTGTTATTTTTACAGAAACAAATTTGTTTGATTTATTCGGACCATCCAGACTGAAACAAATAAATAATATTATATATATATATATATATATATATATATATATATATATATATATATATATATATATATATATATATATATATATATATATATATATATATATATATATATATATATATATATATATAGTTTTTTAGCATCTTTCTTGATGTTCAACATATAATGGTTATCTTATCCCACCCATATCTTCTAACGTTTTGTAACCGATTATAATCAATTTTGATAAAATTCCTTACATTTATATTGATAATAATTTATTATTATGAATTAGAATTTTTATAGTATGAGATTATTTGTATCCTTCCATTCGGAAATCTTACGGACTTTTCCCCTGACTCACTGAAAAAATCCAATTATAAAATATATTTAAATAATATGCAGGAGACTCACAGTAGTTTTTTCATCATAGGAATTTCGAACTGTCTCAACCAGTATGATCACCAGCTCTTATATACATATAAAAATAAGAAAAGTTTCATACAGCAAATAATATTTGTAGTGGTCCGTGATCTGAGTGACCGTTCCTACTATAATGTCCAAATTTTCTTATTTATATTCTCCAACTCTAGTCTACTACTTCTCCCTTTTTTACCAGACGACTCTAAGTTCTCTCAAGGCCGGAAGCACGTTGGCAACCTCCGGTCCAGCTTTTAAACATCCCTAGATATTTACCATAACGTGAACAATCGATTTCCCACGTCCCAATCATAAAAAATATTACATGTATTCGCTGCATTAATAAATAAATTCCCACATTAGATACACAGTATTCGAATATTGTGTATAATTATCTTCGTAGAGGTAACATTTGCATTGTCACGACAAATAACAATTGTCAAAAATATACTTTAATTGCGAAATTCCAGCGGGTTCACTATTGTAACGGTGGGACTACATTAGCGGGCTAAGATTCGTGTCGCATTGACGCGATACATCGTGCCGGGTTGTGTTGTGGTGTGATACTCTCCGTTTCACACAATTGAATGAACTCCAACACTTTTTCGTTACTCCACTGTATCGTGTAAAAGAAAACAAGCACGTTCATCCCGCATCAAAATCTGGACGACACTGAAGTGACGTAGGTTAGGTGTAGCCATCTAAGCGAATATTGTCGCGACTAATCTCTTTGATACGCGCCAATTTACCGACAGTGCCCCGATAATACATCGTTTTCGCCCGAATACTATGCGTTGCAACTATCTACTCAGCCACACTCATCGCGTTAACACGAATATTCACCGTAGCCCGCTAATGTAGCCCCAGCTTAAGCGTATATTTATAACAATAGATAAATATAGAACCGAAAGACATTATATGACACAATTTGTTTTATTTAGTTTACAAACAATATAGGAAGGCTGGCAGTTTCTTCTTTCATGCCGGAGAGTACGACCGCAATTTAGTCGCATCTATTAGTTGGTCTTCTTGATTAAGAGACACTGGGAAACATGGATGCAAAAAATGTATGCTACAGTTTTGCCGTTTAACTACAATGGACTTCGAGCTCCAAAGTACCTACTTTAGATGCCAGTGGGACTATCCGGATGGATTAAATGGTAATCACGTTTAAATGGTGATTACCATCATCCTTTAAATAGTTCTAGTTAAATGCACTTAAAAAAGAAAACTTCGCAGTCCACTATGGTACAGTCAACAGGATAGAAGACGCATTAGCTTTATCGATGTGTATAAATTGTTATAGATAAATTTTACTATCGTGTTAAATTGTTCAAGATCTAATGTAAGGTTTATTAAAGAGTAAAACTGATCAGTTATATTTCACGTACCATGGTAATTCTTCGCTAGGTGTTCCTGTGCATGTTATATGAGAACCAATAGAGAGAGGTTCCGTTAGCGTCTGTGTGAACTTTACATCCCTCGCGTTGGCCAATTGAGTCTGGAATCGGAAATAATCGAATTCAAATCAAGCAACACAAGAAAATTGATACGTGCAAAAATACTTATACAGTCAAAACCTTTTATAAAGACATTGAAGGGACTGTCGTAACAACCGATGATATTTTCGTCATATACCATACAGTCGGGCCTTTGATATTGATTAACATAGCCGGTATTTTGTTCTTAACAATGTAGCTATAAACTATAGTTATTTTTCACAGCATCAGTCTAAAAAAACTACAGTCAAGCTTTCAAAGTCACGATCAATCTTTTTCTTGGAGTTGTCACTTGACTATTCGAATTAAGATACAATAAGCAGTGTTTTCCTACTTGCTCCCACGACGACTGTTCAGTACCGACTCGGCATCCAGGCAATATGACATTTTTTCAATTCCCACCACAGTAACGATCTGAGCGTAGGTAATGGAAAATCGAATTCCATAATGTTTTCTGTATGATTAAGCTGCAATATGCATCATATTTTTTATTGCTGAGGAACAGTAGACATGCTGACGGCCCACTTAACAATAAGCAGTTACTGTCACCTGCAACGCGTACACGCTGCTGTCCCATAGGAGTACAGGAACCTGGGTCACTAATGCCGGAACACAACACTAGGTTATTATGGCGGCACACTTTTAGACCAAAGTTGAATGCCATCCAGACGGGACTGGGGCCCGGTCACGTAGCTAGGGTTGTTTTATCGCCTTTTACAACAGGCCGACCCCGGCCACAGGCACGGATAAAAATATTAAAATTTTCTTCAAAAACATGTTGAGGATTAAGTGTGTTAATTGAAGCGTATGGGTTTATATACGAAACACGGAAATAAAGCTGACACGTTCGAATACCGGAAATCGAAACTGATGAAACGAAACGGCAAATCTATGGAGATTAGTATGAATGTACTTGTCGTTCGACAAACGTATGATAAATACCTATTATCTAGCAGTTAACAAGGTGTTATGATAATTGAATGCTTGTACATTATAGAGCATTTACGTGACATAAAATATATTATCTTTTTGTAAGAATGTTTCGTTTCTTACATCTATGTATTGCCAAAGTCGGATGAGACATTTTTATAACCTGTCACCACATTAAGCTAGATGACTAATAAAGGAGGTAAATTCCCATCAAAACCTAACCCAATAAGAAGGGTCGAAGTTTTGTTTTGCTGATTAACGTGTTTTTTTTCTTTTGAATTCCCTTTGTTTTGCTGTTCGTTCAATCCCTGCACGAATAATATCTACAATAAAACTCCTTTTTTAAACACGCTTTTATTAGTTTAAAATTTAATAAATATATGTAAAAAACCTCTTTTCTCCACGGATATATTTGTAAACTTTAGTAAAAACGCCGTTGGTATATTTAAATATATCTAGAGAAAGAAAATTTAGATGTTAGAAAAATATTAAAATAATTTTAATGAATACGTTAAGAACGCATTTATTAGTATTCGAAATTTGATATTTATTTTCTATAGTCTTAAAATTTATTTACACAAATATTGGCGCGAATATAAATAAATAATAACAATTTACACAACGTTATCTAGTCCCAAAGTAAGTAACATAGCATTTGTGTTATGCATACTAGACAACTAATAAGTATATCAGTTGTCTAGTATGCATTTTTTTTTTCGGGGTGGGGAAATCCTCATGGACTACCTCCGCCTGGGGAAAGGAGGAGGGGCATGCCGGACTCCTACCGGCTAAAACCACCACCCCGGTGTCTCCTCACACGTGCGCGCGGGGCCGCGGGAATCCAGATTCTTCCGCAGCCCCACACTAGTGCTGGCCCGGTCTGTCCGGGCCTCGTCTCCTGCACGGGGTAGTCAGGTGTTTAACTACCCCGTGCATCGCCTCAGAGGCGCACGCCGACACCCGCACGCGCCTCCGCCTCGGGTCCATCGAATAGGGGGCGGGGACTTCCCCAAGTCCCTCGCCCCTGGACCCGTTCATGGGGGCCGGAAAAGGGCGTTATCCGCCCTTCCCCTGCGCCCGGTGCGCCTTCTGCGGCCGGGGAAGGGAGTCGAGATCTCCCTCTCCCGTTCCGCAGTTTCCTTCTGCGACATCACGTCCTCGCAGAAGGACACCACTGCGTCCCACGACTCTGCGCTACCGACCATCCTCCGCACTACGGCCGGCAGCGACAGATCTCCTCCTACTTCATTTGTGAGGACACGGCGCTGCTCCTCCCAAGCTACACACTCGGCGAGTGTGTGTTGCGCCGTGTCCTCCCCGCCGTGTACGCAGTGATGGCACCGAGCGTCCGGCTCCCTGTCTATGCGGCACAGGTACTTGCCGAAGCAGCCGTGCCCCGACAGCACCTGCGTCACCCTAAACGACAGGGAGCTGTGCCTTCTCCCGAGCCAGTCGTCGAGTACTGGCCGGATCGCCTCGACGGTAGCGAGGCCGGCGGTAGGGCGCAGAAGCCTTTGCCGCAATTCCGCCACCAAGACCTGACGGAGCTCCTCTCGGCGCAGCGCGATCTGGCGCTGCGCCGGCCTCGAGCCCCGTGCCCGCTCTTCCTCGCGCCATCGATATAATGACGCGAGTACTTTCGCCTCTAGGTCCCAGGGCGGGGATCCGTATGCATAACACAAGTGCTATGTATGTGCAAGTAGTAACTTACATACTTTTCTTTTGTAAATAAATACATATTATACGTAAACACGTCGAACCCGTGACCTCTGAGAGCGTACCGATGTGCATTAGCTGTTACGCCACGACAGTCGTCTAAAATGGAGTGCAACTTGCAACAATGTTGCACTCCATATAGATTATGATTATTATGAATATCAAACGAAACGGAAATCAGGTGGGTTCAATACCTACTCAAGATAAAATATGTATAAAGTAAATGTTTATAAAAAATGATATACAAGTTAGTATGTAATCAGCGTACTTATGTTTAAAAAAATTGTTGCAAGACAGTTGTTTTGAAACGAAGAAGGTCAAAGTTGTACATTTGTACAACTGTTTTTGTCCTGGGAATTTTCCCAGAACTCCCAAATGAACTAACTTGAATGCAATGACAACGAACAAGGTTTGATATAACTAAAATTACATTGGATTTCTATAGGCTTTAAAAAAATTACGAAATATTGACAATGACAAATGTAGATATATCGGCTTACTAAACTTAACCGATATATCAATAACGACCTAGTTCGATATAATTATAACGATGTTTTTAAAAATCTTGCATCCCTGTACATTACACGTCAGATTGCATTACGTAATTACGCACTACACTCGTCTGAATCCGACCCTAAGAACTCACAACTACATTATACACTATTTGTATTGCAATAAATTATACTACGATGTAAAATGATAGTGGCGCCATCTATCGATATTTTGTATCAACTAAAAGTAAATTAAACAATGTTTTAATAATAAATTTTTGCTAGTAAAAACAAGTAACGAATTAACGTAACCCAATATTAAAATTAATATTGTTTTTACAATGTATACTAAATTATATACAAAACTAACGAGTACTAACTTGAGGCATTAAGTCAATTGTGTACTTGTGAAGGTTCGTCATAAGTATGCAGTTCACAATTTGTAAAACCATTTAATCAAACTGATTCATCAAGCATGAGCTCATCGAGTCACTTAGCCATGCATTAATAATTGATGCCAAGGTTTTTCAAATAAGGCGCTGAAGTGCGTAATGAATATTACGTCCTACAATAGTACCTCGATAAGGTATGTACCGTTGGAAAATAAAGCCGACTAGTTCACCAAGACATCATACAAGTTGACCAATGGCATGCAGGTGTGCTAAACCGGTCCAAGCAGTACTGAAGTACTGGACTGAAGTCCAAGGCAACGGCTTGTGCTATACAAAGCACAGGTCATACCGCATATGGAGTACTGCTCACATTTATGGCTGGAGCACCGGCCTGTCAGCTCAATCCTCTAGATTCGATCCAACGGCGTGGCGCCCAATTCGTGTTGTCGGCGATCCCACACTCACAGACGGTCTAGACATGCTTGGACTTCGGAGAGACTTTGCGTCTCTGCGTATTCTACCGTCTGCACAACAAAGAGTATTCTGAAGAACTAGTCAGAATGGTACCCTCGTCGTCTTTCTACCACCGCACTGCCCATCATCGGCTGGGTGATCATCCCCATTTCTTGGAGCCTCTTCTTTCTTGTACGAAACGATCCTCTAGAACGTTCATGCTGCGTACTCTCAGGGTCTGGAATGAGCTTCCGGCTGAGGTTTTCTCAGAGCGGTACGATATGGGGTTCTTCAAAAAAGGCCACCAGTAGAGGATTTTGAAGAGGACATTCGGTTGGTTTTAGTGAGTATACCAGCGACTTGTACCCTTATCTATTTTGAGGACGCAATGTACAGGAGTCCCACAGTACCCAGGATGGGAATCAAACCCATGACAACAGGCGTTCCAATGTGAAAGCCGTTGCGAAAATGTTCAATTTTTAATTTTGATTTGGACAATCAGACGGCAAATTTAGTAACATTTATCGAACCTTTTTTCTTGTACCTTCTTCGTTAAGAAGAGAGTCAAAAAAGAAAAGTCGAAAGGCATCGAAACAAAAAGCGCACTTAAATGTTGCCCTATTAGCGCATATCTATTAACAACAGATTAACGAAGATTGCCATCTCAATGACAATGAGAGAACATACCTCAATGGGACAGCGGCGTAGTCGCAGTGCCTAGCATCACAAATGTCCATAGGCGACGGTAACTGCTTACTCTTAATTGGGCCACCAGCCTATTTGCTATTCCTCAGTAATAAAAAAATCATTTGTAATAAATAGATGAATAAACTCGCTATTGTATAATCCAATTAAAGCTAGGTGACAGAGAAAGTAAACGATTAATATACACTTAATTTCCTGTAACCACTAATATTGATAAAATCTGTAACAGTGTAACATTTAGGTCAGTTGGTCGCGTGACTGCGTTACATTTATCAAGCATACCTTAATGTTTACGGAACATAGCAGGCACAGTTAAATATTATATGTACATAATGCAATTGATTTAACTTTCGTTACTATAGTAACGGATGTTTCAAACCTACCATCCACCTTATGCAAAATAATCTTGAAACGTTGACGGTTGATATCAAAAAAGGCTGTGGTTTTATAGACGGTGGAAAAATAGCGAGGAAAAGTTCAAAGATGATGTGAGATGCTCCTAGTAAGTTAACGCATTGAAATCAGATTGCCACACGCAGTAAAAAAAATGTTACGACGCAATTCATGGAATGCGATATTGTAGGTCTACTTGCGCCTATTTATTAGCATAGTGCTTAGTGTATCCATACTAATATTATAAACTATCTGATCCGACTAACGTTGTTCTGCCATATAAAAAGTAGCCTTACATCCTTTTCCAAGGACCAAAATATCTCTATACCGAAATTCATCAAAATTGGTTAACCGGTCTAGCCGTGAAAACGTAACAGTCAGACAGAGTTATTTTCACATTTATAATATTAGTATGGATGCGATAGTAACTCTGTCTATCTGTCTGTCTGTACGTTTTCAGGCCTAAACGCGTACTTTTTGTCGCAAAATGAGACTTGAAGGGGTGAAATAGGGCTGTTCATTTTAATTTATAGAGCATAACAAAATTTGCCGGGTCAGATAGATAACTATTTATTGCATACTCAATTTATCTACAAACATAGAAGTTCTTACAACTAATACACAATAGGCGGTCATATCGCTTAAAGCGATCTCTTCCAGGCAACCTTCCGTAGCAGGCAACCGTCAGCTAGCACACATACAAAACACACACAAAGCATATAACAGTCATCTACTATGTATTTATAATGTCCTTTATATTTTTACGACTGATATATTTTATACAAATTTTGTTTAAATAGATATTCACGAATTCAGCTCTCATTGAACGTAAAGAACAAAGCTATTTTTGTCCAGGTTCACAGACAATAAAAGATGCGCTTCGTTGGATTTGCCATTCGCGATTGAGGGGTGAGCCTGTAGCCGTGTGCAGTTATTTTCCATTTAGCCGCATTTATTTTCTTGTAGCTTTTTAGTAAGAAAAGATGCATCAAAGAATGTACCCAAAGTGTAAGCTTATATAGCTGTATAACAAATATCACTGAGAAGATTATTACAAAATAATCTAATACACAAAAGTCCGTTTAAAATGCAGTAATTTCACTGAATTTATCTCCTCCCAGCCAATTTATCATAGTTAATTTACTTACACTTAAGTTTATGTTATGACATATAATAATTTCCAAACGCGTTTACAAAGAGCGCAATAAGTTTAATGTAGAAATGTAACAAATGTAATGATTTTAATTATTTATTTCAATTTATTGTTAACTAAATGTTATTTGTTAAATGTATGGTATTAATATCTAGAAATTTTCAGACACAAATTTTTTTGTTCATGAATAAATGATATGATATGTTTTAACATTTACTTAACCGCGCAAATATCGTACATGTAACATGTACGAATATTTTTAAAATATGTTTCAAAACAATAAGTAACGAGTTATAAGTTAGCATCATTCGCAAGTTCAGTGAACCTAACACATTCCCATACATGTAATTAATGGCGGATTATAAAACCCATGTGAAAAGAAAAGACCCCGCAAACGGCCTAATTTTAAAAATTGCTCTGAGATCATCAATCAGAATGTTGGTTAACCTTAATTCAAAATACATAACATCTCTATAAATATTGAAAATAAATTCTGCAATATTTCAGAATACAAAATTAGATCCTAAGAATTATAAAGCCTGCATTCTTTAGAAAGTTATGATTACGACTTGTATAAACTCTGTGGTCAAGACTATTATGACCCACTAGGAACTTTGTATTTAATTGCATTTGGAAATATTTTTACAGTATTGTCTCTAGTCTAGGCATCTCTAGCTGCTTAATAGAAGTAAATAGTTTAATTTAATAATATACGTTTTGGTGTGATTACTGATTTATAATAATGCGTGTTCTATCCCTAGAAAGACTAACTTTTGGCATCTACCGCATTAAAATGAAAGTATAACTTAAAGATTTTTGTAGATCTTTAATATAAGTATTCTTATTTAAAGTCCACTTCTAAGGTCGAATGTGTTTCCTTCATAATTTTCTTTTTTTTTTATTGATGTACCTAGGATTTTTTTATTGATTAGGAACACAACACAAAGTTATTATGGTGGCATACTTATAACCAAAGGTGGTCGCCACCCAGACGGGCTTGGGGCCCTACCACGTAGCAGTTTTTTTTATTTTCGAAGGTGTTTCCTTATTATTAAGGATTAGTTTATACTGTCACGAAAGAATAGATAAGTTAAAATTTCGCTAATGATAGCTAAGGGCTTAGAAACTATGTAACTAGAATAATGTCTCTGCTGGTGGGCTTGGGGCTCCCCCTGAAGGGGACGGACTGTATACTCGCCACACTTGTCCAAGGCGGATTGGCAGGTTACACAGATCTCGGTATATATGTTTCCCCATGATGTTTTCCTTCATCATCGGTACATCGGAATCATATTATAATATGCACATTTTATGTGAAAAAAACTCAGGTGGAGAAAGAATAGTGACCTCTGCGGCCGGGGTTGGCATGACGAAAAAGGCGACAAAACTACCCTAGCTTCGCGGTATGGCCCTAAGCTCGTCTAGATGACAACCAACTTTGGTCTTAACTATGTCGCCATAATAACCTTGTGTTGTGTTCAATTAGTGACCCAAGTTCCTGTACCCTTTTGGGATATCAGCGTGTTCGTGTAGGCGACGGTAACTGCTAACTCCTAAGCAGGCCGTCAGCCTGTTTGCTGTCAAAAAAAATACCACTCAGCTATCAGTTAGCTAAAGGATTATTAGGAGTATATTCCAATCCGGAATTCTTATAATGAAATTCCTTATCACACTCAATATTGTTATTTAGCTATACATCATCAGTATCGTATTAACTATGAACTCTTCGTGGCCTATAATACCGCTTTCACGAAATGTCGAGGTGCATAACCGCAATTAGTATTTAATAAATAGGTTTGCCTAAACTGGCCACATGCAAATAGTGAAATGAAATTATTTACCATCTTACATATTTGTTTTTATTTAATTACATATTTGAATTTAATACAAGTAAAAGTTAATTTTGTTCATCCAACAAAGGATGTTAAAATTAGCATTTGCTGAGCTTGGAGCCAATTTGGAACTCTACCGCAACTGGCAAGTTATATTTAAATTATTAATAAATTTTTTGTATGTATTTATAATATAATATTTATATCTGTTTAGTATCTCTAAATAAAAATTTTTTTTCTTTCTTCCAATTATGAGTAAACCCTTTTACAAACAGTTCGTGTATAAATAGGTGGAAATAATATCTACATACCATCAGTGTTGTATATACTTGTTTTTGCAGAATATATAAGTACCACATTTCTGAATCATGTTTCCTGAGTCATTCACACAAAAAAAACTTATTTTTCAAGCCAATCGGATGTCACATTCGCATATCGTTGTCACTGTATTAAATTGATCATTGCGGGTAGACAAAATCGCATTACATGTCATTCTAAAATTCATTTCTATGTTGTTATTATTTTTGTATTAATTACCAATGTGACTGGAGGAGCTTCGTCTTCTTCTTCGGGGGGCTTAGATCTACAAAATATACGTCGACAAAATGCCCCACAGCCACACCTGTCGCGTTGACAAACCATCGTGCTTATACAAAATAAATAGAATTATGAAGCCGCGCTACACGAGGACACGGTTGGCGCGATACTATTCTACTGAATCTGAAATCTACTGACTATGACACCTCCACGACCGTGGAGTCGCCGTCGTCAGCCGATACGCTCGCGGGAAGTTAACGAAAATATCCGACACTGAATCGTGCTCAATCAAAAATTGTTTTGTGATGTAAGACAAATATTATGCAATTTTTGTATTATTATCTTTATATTTTGCTGCCTACTTCATGTGTGTTTATATGTTATTTATTGATTTCGTTTGCGAGCGTATATTTTACTGATATATAAGCAGTGACCTTTCAGATGTATAATGTACGATAACCTTGGTTTGTCCGTTTGATGGTTTCTTATTAGAATTCTGAACTGCGACAGTTTTTTCCTCGATTAATGTACCTTACTCCTTGAATCAATGGTTAAATTAATAGAACTTTATTTAAGTCCTTTTGTTTTTAATACGTTTATAAAATTTAACAACGCAACTAAGGTTTATTTATTAGGCGTAATGGATTTTTTTATTTGTTCCCAATACTCCTCTATATCTTAAAAATCGCTTTAATTTCCTTAACATCTCGAGCTTGCGTCAATTGCGTCCCACTACTAAACTAACAATTAAAGTGCCTGTCCACACGATCTGTTTTTAGAACCGTTCATTTACGGTGCAAGCTGCTGTACTCTGGAATTCCCTTCCTCTAAATATTAGGCAAGCTAAATCTCAAGACATTTTTAAGAAATTACTATACAAACATTACCTGTCCATGACATATGATGATGATTCCTAAATATATAAGTTATATTGTCATCTACAATTTTTATAGTTTTGTGAACTTAACTATTTATATAACATGGCAGGTGTGCATGGATGTATATATGTATGTGTGTATATATGCGTATGTAATTTATGTGTATATATATGTATGTGTGTGTGTATATATGTATATGTGTGTATTTATGTATATATAAATCTAATGTGAGAACATATATATGTATATATATAAGTATATTTGATTAAATTTAATGTGCCTCCTAATGTTTTCATATCAAAGCATAATCCACGTCTGGGTTGTCTGGAAGAGATCGCTCTCTAGCGATAAGACCACCCTTTGTGCTATCTACTTTTGTATAGTTTTTTAAATACGTGTTTTTCTTTTTTTAGTACAATAAAGAGTTTTCTATCTATCTATCTATCTATTTTTTTTTCTATAGGACAGCAGACAGGCTGACGGCCTGCTTAGAATTTAGCAGTTACCGTCGCCTATGGGTGTTTGAAACGCCTGTGGCATCGCGAATACGCTACTGTCCCATAAGCGTACAGGAACTTGGGTCACTAATGCCGGAACACAACACAAGGTTATTATGGCGACATACATAAGACCAAAGGTGGTCGCCATCCAGACGGGCTTGAAGCCCTACCACGTAGTTAAGGTGGGTTGTTTTATCGCCTTTTACGACAGGCCGACCCTGGCCACAGAGTAACTATTCTTTCTCCACCCCTACACGGATAAGAAATTGTAACTGGTGAGTGAAAAGGCCTGTCACTTATCCCTTGGAAAGCAAATTACTAGTACGATACCAAACTCCTGGGAGAAGTCTGCGAGGTTGCGCTCACTTTTGTGCTACTGATCGAGGTGTGATGCCAAGCAGCGGATGCAACGGTAAGCCTACTAAAACCCTGGCCACCTTAAGCCTTACGTGGAGAGTGGCATAATCAATTTTTGGTTATTATGCTAGTAAAAATCAACCTCATATTATTATTGGTGCCCCTTAATCTAAATATTAGAAACTGGTGTTTGAGGTGGAAAGATAGCAGCAGCTCAGTGAAACAAAAATAGCGTATCCATTGCTAATTTCCATTCCTACTCTTCGATGGGTTAAGTAACCAAAATAATAAAAATATTATCAACTCAAATTATTAAATATAAAAAGGTTTTCAAACATGTTACGCGTTAATTATTATTAATAATAATTTCGGTACACAATCACATTTATATCTCCATACTAAACAAACTTTGCCTGTTTATATTATATATGAATTATTAAAATACTTTCCTAGATTTGCGTATAGAAATTTATGAATATGACTTCATTCGTATTCAGACTAATCTTATGCACACGAATCTTGTTGTATTTCATTTTTTTTGTTATAAGATGATAATACGTCCTAAACATCTCTTTTTAAATCTGATGGAAAAAATACATAATATGACCATGAAATGAACTTTAGATTGTTTTAGAGCTAATATAGAACATCTGATAAAATATTTACAACTGGTTTCTAAGAAATTCCGAATAGGTATTTGTTATGGAATTCTTACTGTACATATCAATTTATCAATTAATTCATTTTATTCCATGACATTAAGTACCTAATCAAGAGTTCCTCTTTAAGGATATGAACACCCATCCTTTCGGTAACGAAGCCCGTAATAAAGGTCAACAACATTATCGTTGACTTTTTGTTTATGAATTATTTTTAATAAATATCAAGCAAATATTTATTGACTAACCTCAAAATCCAGGGCATCTTCAGCGAAATCGTATTCAATTAATTCCCTAGGAATTAGTCCGTCTTCCACGTCGTAATTCATTGTAACACAATTTAGACATTGCAGTGCTTTAATAGGCATATTTAAGAATACGCTTCATTAGCGAAGGAATAACCAATTCACATCTTCCTATTGTTAGGAAATCAATACTTGACGCAAAATATTCCGTAGCAAATATTTTTTAAATTCATAAAAATGTACTTTAGCTTCGTAATTTCTCAATAAAATCGACTATTCCCGAAATGTTTATCTGCTTATGTGCTTGATGCAGGACTGAGGAGTCTGAGGACAGTGTTCATTGACACTGCGTATCATTTTGATAGCGGCATCTAACGTAGTACAAACCAGTTTATTACGTTTTCTCCTTTGTTCCTTAACAATGGTGGTATGAGGGAAAGAGAAAAATAGTCCGATATATACCTCTGAGGGTTGATAGGTTTTAACATATCAATTGTCAATAATGTTTAAGACTTAAATGTATAGTTAACATTTAATAGATATTTTCCTTCATTATTGTTATTATTGACGCCCAGTTTGTTGCATTGTATTATTATCAGTCAGTAACAATACTGGGATTTGTTATCAACTTTGCTGAATAACGATGCGCGAAATATAGTCATCTGTTTTCAGTCACTTTGTACGAAACGTTTCACTAATTGGATTATGAACATTGAAAACATATTTAAAAACGAATAATTTTCATGTTTCTTTTTAGTCTACAAAGTCTCATTATATTCTCAAAAGTTGACTCTACTATGGAGAATTCCGTAACAAACAAATAAACAGTTATGGAATTTGTTAACGAACTTTATTGAGTATCTTCAAATTGGATGCGATATTCTAACAAAATTTAATATCTTCTACTCCGCTTCGGTAGCTTTTATCATTGCCGCGTTCATATGATGAAAGAAATATTGATCCGTGCAGGGGCGGAGAAAGAATACTAACCTCTGCGACCAGGGTCGGCCTGTCGTAAAAGGCGACAGAGCAACCCATTCTAACATGGTAGGGCCTCAAGCCCGTCTGGATGGCGATCACCATTGGTAAGTATGCCGCCATAATAACCCTGTGTTGTGTTCGGGCATTAGCGACCCGAGTTCCAGTACCCATATGGGGCAGCAGCGTGTTCGCGATGCCACTGCGTTGCAAACATCCATAGGCGACGGTAACTGCTAAATTCTAAGGAAGGCGATGGGGCTCTGGTGGTATGGGCATCTTAACCAACTTTTTTAACCAGACACTCCTCACCGGTATGAACCCGAACCAATAGAAGCTGAGTATCATTACTCCAGTCTTCCAAGGCAAAGGATCGGTGCAGGAGTGTGGTAACTGCCGTGGTATAAAAGTCATGTCCCACACCAACAACATCTATTAAAACTCCTGTTATTCTCGGTGGCTTAGCATTTAAACCAGAGTTCTTTAATTATTCGGCGAAAACTTTTCTGAACCTGGATAGTTTGTATCTGAGCGTAATTTTGCACGAAGTTTACCAATGGTCGGTAATTCGTTTTCAGTTTTATAAGTGCTACCGCACTAATCTCTGAATTGGAGGAAGATCTGGCGGCTGCACCTCTTTATGCTGCTTGTTCAGCAGCTCGTGGAAATACGGGCGCCATCTCTCCTTCACTGCGAGGCCCTCGCATAACAGGTTGTCCCCGGTGTCTTTTACACAGCGTCATTTGGAGATATCCTGTTCCGCTTTAAAACTGGATCGCGCCAACTTATATATACGTTTCTGCCCCTCAGACGATTCCAACTTATCATACAGTGGTTGTAAGTGGTCTCGTCTGGCTACAGCTTTCTTAGTGGTGTGCTTGGCAGCTCTGTATGCGTCGCGATCTTCAGGAGACCTGGACGCTTGCCACTTCTTAAAGAGAGCTTTTTTCGCCCTGGTCTCCCTCTAGACTGAGTCGTTCCACCACCAAGTCTCTTTGTCACACTATCGTCCGCCCTTAGACTCGCCAAGCACCTATCTCATCGACCCAAGGATAGCCGCCTGAATCCTGTCCCAGTAAGCTTGAACTGGTTCGCCCTCAACACTTTTCGCCGATGGCAGAGCGCGAACTCCTGGGACTTGACTTCATCAAGCAACCACCACCTGATTCGGCGTTGAAGACGATCGACACGTTTGCCTTTGGGATTCACGCAGATGTCTATGACAAGAAGACGCTGTTGTGCAGTGAGACTCTCACCGGGTATGACCTTGCAATTGGCTACATTGCTGATGTGGTGTCTCCTAGTGAGTAGGAAGTCGATTTGGGTAGCATTTCTCCTTGTAGGTGATAAGATGCTCGGGTCTCTTTTTGAAATACGTGTTCACGATGGCAAGGTCGGCAGCCGCACACGTACCTATTGAGGATGTACTCCCCCTCAGCGTTGCGGCTACCGTACCCAAATCCCCCGTGAACACGCTCAAATTCCCCACATGACCGTTCAGATCACCCCTCAAAACGATCCCATGTGATAATGGGATTCCGCGGAGCACTTCTCCGAGTAGATTCCAAAACACTATTTTATCAGTGTCGTCACAACCGGCCTGTGGCGCATAGGCACTTATCAAGTGGGTAAACTACCCCACCGATAGTGCTTAAGCACCCTCACAACCATAAGCCAATCGCTACAGCGTTTCACCTACAAATTCATTTTAAAAAAATAACATCATATCCATAGGCCAGGCATTGATTATATAAATAGTAAACACGCAAGTTTTAACATGACCTAAATCCCATTGAAATGGCATGGACAACAATAAAAGGGCAAGTCAGTAACAAAAATGTTCAGTGGAATGTGGCCCGTGTAATAAGAGTTAGTAAACGAGAAAGTACATTCAATAGGGCCAAGTGACTGGAAAAAGCTACGCGATAAGGTCAAAACAATAGAACAGTTTTATGTCAAAAGTGATCACGTTATCGACGAAACACGAGTTGGCCGTTCTGACAGCATTGATTCAAGCGACAGTGAAGATGAAGTCGCAAGCCCTGGTCCAAGTTCCGGTGCCATACCACTTAAAAATTATGCAAAAGGTGTCATCGTGCTAATGAGTGACAGTGATTAAACTTTCTTTATTTATTTAATTATTACATATCAGCATAATATACTTATTATTTAAATTCGACTACTGGGTGACCACTAGTATTAAATGAAACACGAGACACTAAACACAGCCTTTATTATAGCAACATACATATACTATGAGAACCCACACAGCTCCATTCAATCCTAAAGTAAGCAACAACTAATATATTACTTATATTCTCTTATTTTGTGAAGTACATTATATTCAGACTCGAGACGAGAATTGAAAACGTGATCCCGCAAACGTTCCGACGTGCGAAAGCCACACGGAGATGGTCGTAGATGTGATTATACCTTAGGAGTGCTGTATATTGCATTATAGCTGTCATATATTTATTAATTTTATTTAAATCTGAAACAATTTTCACAATTTAGAGGAGGCAATCGACAACACTCGAGTCTCAAGTCAGAAGTACCAATTTCGATTCCCAATATAGCATGCATTTCTTAGGTAGTTATTTTCGTCTAACCTAAATCGTATATATTTAAAAAAATAAAATCCACAGCATCTCACTGATGGGCTCAGTCTCACTCCTTTTTTTTTGTCTCGGGGAAAAACCCTCTCTTGACGGGTTCCCCCGGCCCGGGGGGACCGAAGGATATGTGGGACTCCGGGAAAGATGTTCAGCCATCCGACTACCCACTAAAAACCCCGCTGTTCTCCTATCGCCTACGCCCGGGCCTACGGATATGTAGGAATGTGTATTGATATATATATATAAGGCTTGACAAGATGAACTAGTTAATACAGATAAGAATTAATACTTGTATAATATAAGAAAATACTGTAAATGGCACAGCGACATGCATACGGCGCGGGAGTTTGCGTGTACTGGCGTGCGTGGCGCGCCCGGCAACAGGTGACCGGTCGTATGCGGCAAGCGCGCAATCCGCGCCATAATTTAAAATATGTATGTAGGTTCGCCAACGTTCGTTTTTTTTTGTTGTTAGTATTGTTTATTTTGTGGGGGTTTGATGAAGGTTTTGGAGTGTTCGTGACGTCACTCCAAGGGCCTAATGGAAGACCAGCGCTGGTTTTACAAACCAGCATTAATGCTGAATTGGGTCCAATTTATGTTAAATATATATCTACAATAACAGTTTGTTAGTCATTTAATTACTAGTGATGACATCTGTTGGAGCATCTGTAAACGTTCTATTGTTACGTCGAAGGAAACAGTAGTGGCGATTCTAGCGCCACAGGAAACGGTGCGTTTACAAGTTTCAAGAAAAACAGAAGTGGTAACACTAGCGGAAGCAGAGACAATAAACAAACGTCAAAGTCAAGCTCGAAAGTTGTCAAGTGCTACAAATGTAAACAAACTGGTCATTATCGCAATCAGTGCACTTTTCATAAAAATAATTCTTCAGATCTAAGAAACAATGAACGTAAAAAGTCAAATGCGTTCAGTGCTGTGTTTCTAAATGGCAATTTCAATAAAAGTGATTGGTATATTGACTCTGGCGCAAGTTGTCATTTGACAGCTAATAGAAACTGGATGAAGAATGTTTCGTGTAACCAAAACACTAAGGAGATTGTTATAGCCAACAAAGAGACACTGCCAGTCACATGTACAGGCGATGTACAGATTTCTACGTTGTTGTCATCGTGTGTGTATGATATTGTTGTAGAAGGGGTGATGTGCGTACCGAGTTTGACTACGAACCTTCTGTCTGTGAGCCAATTGATTGCAAAGGGCAACAGTGTATCATTTACTCCTAATGGTTGTCAGATTCGCAATAGAATTGGAGAACTGGTGGCCACAGCATGTTTGGTGAATGGTGTATACAAGTTGAACATACCAGAGTGTTCATCAACTGCAGCAATGGTGTCAGCTGAAGTCTGGCATCGCAGACTTGGGCATGTAAATAGCAACTATTTGAACCGAATGCAGAACGCAGTGGAAGGCTTGACACTTGACAGTAAGACAGATGTATCAAAGTTGTCTTGTATAACATGCTGTGAAGGCAAACAGAGTCGTCTACCATTTCCAAAAGGTACCAACAGAAGTACTGAAGCTTTACACACAGTGCATACTGATGTATGTGGCCCAATGGACATCACTTCGATAGGTGGGTCAAAATATTTTCTTCTATTTGTTGATGATTATACCCGAATGATCTTTATTTATTTTTTGAAGAACAAAAGTGAAGTGCTAATGTATTTTCAAAGATATAAATCTGAAGTAGAGAATCAGCTCAACAAAAGAATTAAGATTTTGCGCAGTGACAATGGCAAGGAGTTCTGTAATAAGGAGATGGATGGGTTTTTAACAAAACATGGAATTGTTCATCAGAAAACCAATCCGTATACCCCTGAACAAAATGGGTTATCAGAGCGGTTCAATAGAACCATTGTAGAAAAAGCAAAATGTCTTCTATTTGATGCTGGATTGAGGAAAAACTTTTGGGCTGAGGCAGCCAACACAGCTGTGTACCTTCAAAATAGGACAGTTGCATCGTCTCTTAATGGAAAAACCCCATTTGAAATGTGGACAGGTGTGAAACCAGATGTTAGTCATGTGAGGTTATTTGGTAGCACAGTTATGATGCATGTGCCTAAACAAAAGAGACAAAAATGGGATAAGAAATCAAAAAAATGCATCCTAGTGGGGTATCCAGATGATGTAAAAGGATACAGGATCTACAATCCAGAAACAGGAACTATCACAACAAGCCGAGATGTGGTAATAATTGAGGATGTTACACAGGAAAGTACCATAGAAGTGAGAGAAACCTCTGTCTTAGATCAGACATCTGAAGAGTCTTTGGTTCCAGTGGGGGGATCAGGGACTGATTGTACTGAGGATACAGAGAATTTTCAAGAAGAAAGTATCAGCACAAATGACAATGATGATACATATTTACCATGTGATGATGATCTGCTTGAATCTTCTTCTTCTTCACCTAACACTTCACAGAGTAGTACTGATACATTGACATTTGAAAATGTTAATATGATGCGTAGTGCGAGGCCTAGACAACCACCTGATAGGTATGGTTTTGTGAGTGCTCATGTTAGTGATGGTGACTTAGACAATAACAGTGAACTTACCTTAAAAGAAGCCTTGAAAGGATCAGAAAGGTCCTACTGGTTGGAAGCTGTACGGGATGAATTACAGTGCTTTGAAGACAATGATGCTTGGGAACAAGTTGACATTCCAAAAGGTGGTACAATTGTTAAGTGTAAGTGGGTTCTGTGCAAGAAATATGACAGTGAAAATAATGTGCGCTATCGTGCCCGACTAGTGGCCAAGGGATTTTCACAGAAATATGGTGTAGATTATACAGAGACATTTTCACCAGTAGTGAGACATAGTACACTAAGACTATTGTTTGCTTTATCTGTGTTATTAGGATTAGAAATAACTCATTTAGATGTTAAGACTGCATTTTTAAATGGCGAGTTAGATGAAACTATTTATATGGAGAAACCAGAATGTTATGATTTTATTGATAATGTACATAAAGTGTTGAAACTAAAAAAGGCCATTTATGGTTTGAAACAAGCGTCTAGAGCCTGGAATATAAAGGTAGATAGTTGTTTACAGAGTCATGGATATAAAAAATCTAAATTAGAACCATGTATGTACATTAAAAATAACAACAAGTATAAAACCATTGTAACAGTGTATGTTGATGATTTTTTATTTTTTCTAATGATAAGGATGAAACCAGTAATATTAAAAATATTTTGTCAAATCAGTTTCAAATCAAAGACTTAGGCCAGGTAAAAAATTGTCTTGGAATGAATGTAAACTTCAATAAAAAGGAAGGTTCCGTTACCCTCAGTCAGGAAAATTATATAAATAAGTTGTTATGTAAATTCAATTTATCTGAGTGTAAACCTGTAGATACTCCAATGGAGAGCAAACTAGAAATAAGTAAAGGTCAAGGTATAAACAAACAAGCCCCATATCAACAGCTCTTGGGCAGTTTAATGTATTTGTCCGTATTAACTCGACCAGACATTACTTTTGCTGTTAACTATTTAAGTCAATTCAACAATTGTTATACTAGTGTCCATTGGGAATATGCAAAGAGAGTATTAAAATATTTAAAAAGTACTAAAAGCTATGGGCTTAAATATTGTAAAGATGGGAATTCTCAGATTACAGGTTTTGTAGATGCTGATTGGGCGTCTAACGCATTAGACAGGAAGTCTTATACTGGTTATTGTTTTCTTCTCTGTAATAGTGTAATTTCATGGGAATGTAAAAAGCAAAATACAGTGGCCCTATCAAGTACAGAGGCAGAATACATGGGGATAGCAGAGGCATGTAAAGAAGCATTGTACTTGAAAAATTTGCAATATGAAATAACAGGTTCTGATTATACTATTAATGTGTTCAATGATAATCAGAGTGCACAAAAGCTGTCGGCAAACCCTATGTTCCACAAAAGGTCAAAACACATTGATGTCAGGTATCATTTTTGTAGAGAATGTGTCGCAAACAGAACTGTAAATATTAAATATTTGCCAACAGCTGATATGCCCGCTGATCTCTTAACAAAAGGTTTAAATAAAAACAAACACTGCAAGTTCATGCATAGTTTGGGTATAACTAGTGTTTAGTTTATTTTGTTTTAGGGTTATTGTGATATAGTGGGGGTGTTAAATATATATCTACAATAACAGTTTGTTAGTCATTTAATTACTAGTGATGACATCTGTTGGAGCATCTGTAAACGTTCTATTGTTTACTAGCAGTGCCATCTGTTGATGCATTTGTAGACGATCTATTTTTATAATAATATAAAAGGCAGTTCTTTGTCAACCTCACTATGTGTTTCACTATAATTTAGAACAAAATTATTATTATAGTGAACTTTTTTAAATGTATAACATGTATCATATGTATATTTTGTTCCTAAATAAATGCTTTTCTTTCTTTCTCCTTCGCCACAGATATGTGGCCTGCCGATCTCGTGGCCCGGGCCGTCGCCGGCCCGCCCTTTGTCTCAAGGCGGGCCTCTTCTAAAGTGTTGGCGCCAGGGGCTCAGGGTTTCATCCCCCCGGCGCTCTCCTGTATTGTAGGAGTTGAGGAGGACCGCGGAACTACACGCGGCCCTCTCCCTCGCGGCAATAGTGCGGGCGGCGGATCCTCCCCCGAGGGGCCGCCCTCCTAGAGCAATGGTTGGCGACCTTGTCATCAAAAAGAGTGAATTATAGATAATAAATAATTTAAATTTATTCAGAGCTATTTTTGGCATATGCTCTGCTTTAAAAGGAGATATTATTAAGAAAATAATTTATAGATAATAGCTGATACCCGTGACTTCGTACGCATGCACGCTACACCGCTTGTCCCACTTCTCCGCGGCAAGAAAATAGACAACACTAAACACGTAGTGATTATAAAAATCGTAGTGTCTTAAGACTTTAATAACTTTATATTAAATGAAGATATCTCAATATTTTTTTAGACAAGGGCCAAATGTCTAAGAAATAAAACTTAGAAAATTTAATTGGAAATCTATCCAGTAGTTTTGCCGTGATACGCGCACAACTGCAGACCTCTATCATTTTATTTCAATAAATAATATTCCTTGCTCAGACCAAAACATTTCGCGGAAGAGCTGTAGCCGAGGAGTTACTATGTTTTCCGTCAACAAATAACGTATGAAACATTTAATAATAATAATTTAATTCAGAAATAAGACATACATTACAATTACATTAAAAATATTAGGTCAAAATCAATAAATGTTACAAAATTAGAAATATGATTACAAAATACTATAAATAAATTATTAACTTATAAAGTTATAAAATTAAAATGGTTTCATTATTAAAATCGTACATTATGTAACAATGGGTAATGGTGTATTTAATCAGGCAACGTTACCACACTCAAGTTATGCATAATTTCCTATAATTCCGTTAAATAATATGGAATCGGTGACTGATACATCGTACCTCGTACATAACAATCACTATAATATGCGCTTAGTTATACCTAATCTGAATGCGACTTTGATACCAATTGACTTCAACGTACCTAAGACAGAGAAAGGAAGACTCAATCAGGAGCCCAGTTTACTGAGATTATTGGCATATAATGGGCCCATCCGGCTTGAATCGACGTGACGGGTATGCTGCCCATTTCCTAAAGGGGAAGTCCCGAGTGCAGCAGATGCACCTTATGGGTTGTCACTTTGAGAATGATTCATATGTAATATTTACTAACTATACTAAATTTTCTTTTCAGCTTCTTAGAAGGCGGTGCCTGAAATTAACAATAATTAGGGTTTCCTTTGTGTGATGGAAATCTTTCTTCCGTTAGGGAATAACATAAATAAGTATATTGCAATAATTAACACAACGCCATTCAGTCCCAAAGTTTGTGTTATCGATACTAAACAAGAGGTGGTCAGCGGGCATCGCTAAATCGCTGACGTATGCATAGGGGATGTAGATTTCACTAGTGCCGGAACACAATACAAAATCATTATGGTGACATGTTTTAAAACCAGTTTGCCATCCAGGGCCTGGACCTCTACCTAGCTAGGGTGTTTTGTCGCCTTTTAGAGCCGGTCGCGTCCGGTCGCAGGAATCAGTATTATTATTCCGCCCGGCACGAAGGAAAAATTACATGATATATTACTTCTAATATATTATACATAAACATCCAGACTCAGGACGCGTTTTGACGTACAAAAGCCACTGCGCTACTCCGTCGTCGCAATGGCCACAAGGAGTCACACGCTTCTCAGCTTTCCTTGCAATATTCAATTATTACCTACTTTTTAATAACAAACTAACTGCTCCTCGTCTATCTATAACGAAGTCTTAGATCTGGTACCAGAATTTGACGTTTCAAAGAACACTGAGTCCGCGTATTTTTTTTTTTGTTTTGATGCTGTAGGACAGCGGACAGGCTGACGGCCTGCTTAGAATTTAGCAGTTACCGTCACCTATGGGTGTTTGCAACGCATGTGGCATCGCGAACACGCTGCTGTCCCATAAGGGTACAGGAACTTTGGTCACTAATGCCGGAACACAACACAAGGTTATTATGGCGGCATACTTAAGACCAAAGGTGGTCGCCATCCAAACGGGCTTGATACCCTACCACGTAGCTAAGGTGGGTCATTTTGTCGCCTTTTACGACAGGTCGACCCTGGCCGCAAAGGTTAGTACTCTTGCTCCGTCCCTGCAAGGATAATATAACAAATACCTAGTTTTTAACCGTTTTTTCTTCAGAGCCTTTGTAAAAGTACAGTTTCTCATTTTCTTCTAATTATATTAAAACTAACTATACGATACTATACCTTAAATCGACTACAGCAATGTTTATATTTATATTTTTTATACTTTGAAAATATATTTTCAATTATAATATTCTGAAATAAATAAATAAAAATCAATGTACAACGTTTTCATAGAAAAATAAACGAACCTTAGAAATTTATATTGATTGTACCTTTATTAAATAAACGTCTCTTTTATGTTTCTCATATATTGGAATAATACATATCACTCTGTTCATAAAATATCCTTTGCATTTCATACTCAGTCTTTGTCTGCAATCACTGAAAGCAACGTTTATTATAAAAATTTCAATCTTAACACTGAAATATAAAGACATAAACTACTTATCGTCACATAGACACCGAAATACGATGATAGGAAATATGGACGGGTCAACATTTTTATGGTTATATGTTGGTGCACACATATAAGCAATAAAAAATGAAACAGAAGAAACATGCACAAAGACACATGAAAAACATTCTCGATGTCTTTGATGGCTCCCATAACCCTCCTAAACAAGGTGTATTCAGAGGTTTTATACCCTTGAAGACTTCAAAATACAAAATGGTTACGACTTCAACTGCGTACGTTCACCCAGTTTTCGTACAGGTTTCATAAAAATGTGTCAATCATGATTTCAATGAGCAAAATATTTTCTAATCAAGAAGAACTGAAAAGCTGCCGTAAGTTATAAAAAAATATGGAACATTGGCTATTAGACTTCTACGTTACAGAAGGTTAAGAATCGATAGTCCTATCTCATTTTCGCCATTATTTTTATATAGACCCTAAATTATATTTTACGGGCCATATTTTTTTAATGCCAATTTTGAGAATTTTGAAGCCGTTTGCCTAAACAATGCTCGCCAATTGTCATTTTTCGAAGTAAAATAAGTGTTTTGAGATATTGATTCTTAACCATCAACATAACACAGTTTCTTACAATTGATGTTGACGTCTCTTCCCCACTTCTTTGTAATAAACAAAAGAGACAACGACTTTATATATAGGTCTCTGAAATCAAACAATATCAACCTGATTGAATGCAGCATTCGAAGTTATCTTTCACTGACAATTTACTTTATCTACACATAACAATACTTACATCTATATCGTTAACATCGTTGCTCATAAGTTTATCGGAGAACTTCATAAATTCATCATCATTCAATAAACTCTCTTCATCTTTCTCCCGTATATCATAATTGTGCAATTCGCTCACTGGTCTAGAACTATTACTGATATCAAAATCAGAATCTGGGTCAAATACATTTGGAGACATGCAATTTTCGAAGTTTTCGTAAGTGCCCTCTGGCGAGATCGATGGCTCTAATCTATCCACCGATATTATAGATACCGTATCAGATGTATCATTTATGAGCTCGTCATCCAAATCTTCTGTTTCTAATTCTTCTGGTTCTTCGATTGGCTCTTCTCTAAACATTTCTTCCATTCTTTTTTCAATAAGCATATCTTGTATTAATCGTTGTTCGGCACGTGACCCTGTTTCTTCCACTGATTTGTCTATAAACATATTTTGTATTCTTCCTTCAACATGTGTCTCTGTCACTTCCATTGTATTTTCTATAAGCATATCTTCTATTGTTTCTACTGCACGTGTCTCTTCCATAGTTTTTTCTAAAAGCGCAACTTGTATTGGGTTTTGTTCTACTCGAGTCCCTGTCTCTTTTGTTTTTTCTATAAACATATCTTGTATTGATTCTTCTACATTTATCTCTGTCTGTCCTAATGCTTTTTCAATAAATGTATCTCCTACTGTTTTTAATGTATCTTCTGTTGTTTTTTCTATAAGCATATTTTCTATTCTTTGTTCTTCACGTGTTTCTGCTTTTGGTTTGTCTGCAAACATTTTTCGAGTAATTTTATTTGTACGATTTTCTTCTATTAATTTATTAATGTGTTTACCTTCAACAGGGAATTTTGGTATAAGTAACTCCTTGATCGACTTATCTAAGACAATATTTTGCATTGATTTTTTTGCAGCTATCTCTTCTATCAATGTATTTATATCTATTGCTTTTTCTTCATGTAACTGGTTCACTGACGTATCCATACGTTTAACTTCCATATTATTTTGATTATCCATCTTTTGCATGTGTAGTTTTGTAGGTGATTTTTTATTTGGTATTATTATATGTGTGGTATCCATTGGTATTTCTAAACCTGGTTTTTCAATTGGTGCATTCGTTATCTCTTCTACTAATTTATTTACATCTTTTGCTTTTTCTTTGTGTAAATCTTTCATTGACATGTCCATACGTTTAACTTCCATATTATTTTTACTATCCATCTTTTGAATGTGTATTTTTGTAGGTGATTTTTTATTTGGTATTTTCATATGTGAGATATCCATTGGTATTTCTAAACCTAGTTTTTTAATTGGTGCATGCGTTATCCCTTCTATCAATTTATTTAAGTCTATTGTTTTTTCTTTATGTAACTCGTTCATTGGCGTGTCCACACGTTTAACTTCCATATTATTTTTACTATCCATCTTAGGTGATTTTTTATCTGATATTTTCATATATGTAGATTCCACTGCTATTTCTAAACCTGGTTGTTCAATTGATGCATGGGGCTTTTTTATCAGTTTTTCTATAATTTCTTTTGATTTTTCTACACTTCCAGTGACTATGCTTCTAAAAGTTAAAATTTGGACATGAATACTTTAATCTATTAAATACAACTATTGACGCATTGATACTAAAAGAGAGGTAGACCAAAGAAAGGATGGATGGGTTGCATAAAATATTAAATAACGAAAAAAGGTGTGAAATTTCAGATGAAAATGAAGAATGGAAGGAGAAAACATATTGTGCTGACATCACATAATATAGGATATTGACGGGCAGAAGAATATTTGACTTTCACTTTAGTATTTCTTTAGTAGGATTAATTAATTTAGCAACCGTTTATGTAGTAATGACAAATACAGAGCCATCCTGAAAACCGTAATAATATGATAACATAAAAAATTGTTTAGTATTACTTACACTTGAATTGGTTTCATTTCTGGTTCATCACTATTTGTGGGAATGTGACGTTTTAATCTGTAAATAAAAATATTTCTAATAAACTCTATATCACCAAAAGCAAGTGTTAAAACAAGATGAATTTAATTATTTTGTAAATTTGTTGACTCTATCTACTTTTAAATTTACATATTTATTTTATCAACGCTATTCTTTCTTTTTCTGCTATAGCAAAGGATGCGATGACTCGACTATGAGTCGAAAATATGTGAAAAACCGCGGAGTGAGTCTAAGGACCAAAATAAGGCTTGTCCGTGGAAATAAACCAATATTTCTTTAGGGACATCCATTAATTACATGAGCTATTTTTCGATCAGTTTAGACCCCCCCCCCCTTTAGGTGAGCTTGAGTGAGATTTGCCTGGACCCCCCTCCCCTTACGTGAGTTGGTGCTAAAATATTTTAAACTAAAATTTATTTTACTATTCGGGAAAATAATAAACCGTTCAGGTATACTATAGTTAATTTATTTAAATTAAATAAAATTCAAAGTAAAAAAACAGATAAAAACATATTTTTTAATATCTGTAATATTTTATATTTTTTGAAGGTGACGTGAGATTTTCGATTATCCCCCCCCCCGGTTTAAATTTCATTTCATTGGACCCGCCCCCCCATTCTGAGCTCACGTAATTAATGGATGTCCCCTTACGGTGTCGTAACGTGGACAATACTTGCTAGGGAAAGGCAAAGGATAGATGCATTCGAAATGTGGTGCTGGAGGCGGATGATGCGCATTCCGTGAACCGCCAGGCGCACAAATGTATCTCTTAGAACTTTTTTCTCTTACTTTATACTTTTTTCTGAAATGTCATATTACAAATTTAGAATTTAAGTAATAATCTATTATACTGTTTATTAGTTTATTCTGTCATAAACCTTAGAAGGTTTATGATCCCGCATAACCAAGTCAAATTTTATATTTAGAGAGATGAATGTTGGCTGACTCAAAACAACATATTCTCATGACTCCTAGTTCTGTAAACAAAAACCACATAGGCTATCTTTCGTTTATAAGCACTTACGCATGGCATTTTTCAGGGGAATACGCATGGCATTTTTCAGGGGAATCCGCACAGTATTTGCAGCCGCGACGCTTCCATGGCATGGCCTTGTCATTCTGTAATATACATAAAATAATAACTTTTTTGATATATTCTATCACTTTTTTAAATTACTATTATTTATAATGCTTCAATGATATGTTTCAATGAATAACATTGAATAAAAGTCCATTCAAGTTTGCGGTCATGATGCCAACGGACAAATACGTTGGAACGATGGAAAGAAACTTAAAACTCCGATAGACTAAGAATACTCAGTGGTGTCTCCTTTGCTTTCAGCTTACCTTGTGGTAAAATTCGATATGACGTTGCATTAGGGCCGCATTGGGGAAAGTGCGCTTACATTGGTCACAAGTCCAAGATTTTTCCGCCGTGGAAAAGGCTAAAAAAATATTTTTACAACTAACAATTTATATAATACTAAAACACAATTCACAGAAAACGGGACAAATAGTTTTGCGGGCACCCTTACATATCAAGTATTGAGATGAATGGAGTAACAGAACACAAAAAGAGCTACGAAAATTCTTTTTCCCAGTTATTCTTTTCTTGCGCTACGGAGGTCGTGTTCTGTTTCTCCCATTCTGTGTCTTGGTTAGCTTCATGTTACGTTATAAACGCTCAAATGTCATGTACTCTTTCCAGTACTTTCAAGGTACACCTCTGCCCTTATCCCATTTACTTACAAGATCACCGTACCTCTGCATGCATTGTCATAATATGTTCATACCATGCTAGTTTCATCCTCCAGACCAGTGGTCGGCAACCCACGATTCTTTGATTTCCCGGCTACGGCTCTTCCGCGAAATGAAAGAATACTAACCTCTGCGGCCAGGGTCGACCTGTCGTAAAAGGCGACAAAACAACCCACCGTAGCTACGTGGTAGGGCCTCAAGCCCGCCTGGATGTCGATCACCTTTCGTCTTAAGTATGCCGCCATAATGACCTTGTGTTGTGTTCCGGTATTAGTGACCCAAGTTCCTGTACCCTTATGGGACAGCAGCGTGTTTGTGATGGGCGCGATAGGCGATGGTAACTGCTAAATTCTAAGCGGCCCGTCAGCCTGTCTGCTGTCCTACAGCAATAAAAAAAATTCTCATACTAATGCAAAGCATATGTCAAAAACATGGCTCTTTGAATAAATTTAAAATGTGTATATCTATGTTTGGCTCTTTTAGATGACATGGTTGCCGAAGACTGCTCTAGACTTTTCAGTAAGCCAACTACATCACGTTTTTATTACTTCATTATATTGAAATGCATGTAATTACTTACTTGACAAATCTAAAATAGGTTGAAATGAAGGTATGTTATATTTATCTGCATACATTTTACTATAGCCAAATGTCAGGGGCTTTTTTGCGGGTACATACTTCGTTGTGATGGCGTACAATTCACTGTTCTCTTCGTACAACCACAGATTTGCGGTTTCATAGTAGCCGACTGGCAGCAGGCTAAGCCAATTGGCTTTATCTGCGCAAACATAACAGAAAATCTATCAAAGTATTAGATATATATTTCTTTATCGCTGAGGAACAGCAGATAGGCCCATTTAATAGTAAGCCTTTACCGTCGCCTATGCATGTTTATAACATCAGGGCACCGCTAAACCTCGCGATACTGGAACCTGGCTCACTGATGCCGGAATTAATAGTAATAGGAAATAACAATCGCGAAAAACACTAAGTCAAGCAAATAACTTCTAGCTAATTATATTCTTACCTTTGTCAGATGTATCAATGAAGATAGTTTCATCATTTTTGTCAGTCACAAAGAATACTGGAGTTTTCATGGCAGCACTGTCTGCGACTAGGTCACGTAGTTCAGTCTTTGTTATTGAACGTCTTACCCCTGAAAGAGGTACGAATTATTAGAAGAGACAATAAGAAGAAGTGAAATCTTACCATTACTTCAACTAAAATAAATAATCTCAGATAGTCCACACAACGCCATTAAGTGTCAAAGTAAGCAACAGAACGCTTGTGTTATGGGTACTCAACAACAGATACACTAATTATAACTTTTGTAAATCTATATGTGAATTAAACTTGAATATAATTGCTTGTTTGAATAAATCAATTACTGAATACATTACGTAAGAATGAGTGAACGTTTTCATTAGTTTCAAAATGGAAATGCGCCACTTGCGCATGCGCCGGTTTTGGGAATCTTGAAAAAAGTTGACAATTTAAGAAATTATTCTGTAGGTATTTTTTAGGCATTTATCTGTCAGAGCATGCGAACAGTAATGTTATAATAGATTAATTGTAAACCTTAAATAAATAATGTGTCAATTCACACAGTGCCATCTAGTTCCAAAGCAGCAATGTTAATAAATCCATACTATCCATACTAATATTATAAATGCGAAAGTAACTCTGTCTGTCTGTCTGTCTGTTCCTCTTTCACGCCTAAACGGCTGAACGGATTTTGATGAAATTTGGTATGGTGATAGATGATAACCTAGAAATGGTCATAGGCTATAAATAATCACGCCATCGTTCTTAGGGGGTAGGCAGTAGGCAGATAACTAAATTGAGTTAGTGATTTTTTGTGCTTATCCAGTATCTATGAGAATCGGCCAACATCTATTTTTCATCCCCCTAAATGTTAGGGGTGACCCACCCCCAAAAAATTTTTTTTAATTATTTGACATTTTATTATTTATATGGCAGAACAACGTTTGCCAGGTCAGCTAGTGAATAAATATTTTTTCCATAAAAAGTACACTATAAAGCAATATAAAATTACAAATACAACTACAGTTGATAGTCCACCAGGCTTAGCACTAAGATTAAACGTGTAATACTATTAGCCCAGGTGACTTCCCGACTGTACATCAAGAAAAAAGTATAAAATACAATATTGTCTAACATAAGAATTAGCGGACAGAGTCCTACACTAGATAAACTGTATTAATAGGACTCCCATATATGAAGTAGCCAAGTGTTTACTCCTCAGTGTGTGACAGTTGGAAACCAGTGATACGTGAAGAGCGGTCGTGTTTGTATGTGCGAGCAAGAGTGAGTGCGGCCCGGGCTCATTGCACCGCAAAACCCACACTTCGCTTTTCCCCAAGCGGTGTGTGTGAAAAGCTTATCCACCTCGACAAAAAAAATCGATGTATTAATTTTTTCATCGAACAACTATTTATTTTACGAGAATGCGCGTATGCTTCTCATAGTGAATTGAAGTGCTCGGTGTCAGTTAGTGATATTTGGTGCTAGATTTACAGTATGTTAAGTGTTTGTTATTCTGTTACCTCGTGAAATTAATTATTTCAATTTAATGTTTTTATAAAACAAATATGAACTCAACGATGGTTGTCGTTTCTTTAATGTAATCCTTTCTTATGCTGGAAAGCTGTAGATAACTCGAGAGCTTCCTAATGGAACAAAATGCGACATTATTCTGGCAGTACACTTGAAATTTGACAATTTCACCATAGTAATTTATGCTTGTATAGTAAATTTTTTTTTTCATTTTATTGCACTATCTTTATTGCTGTGTTACAGCAGACAGACTGACAGCTCACTTAATATGTTGATGTTTGCGAAGCCAAGCTCAACGCTAACACGCGTAGAACTGCAAGCCGAGACACTTATTCCAGAGCACAATACAAGGTTATGTCGGCACATTTAGAGGCTAGCGTGGTTTCCGTCCAGGCGGAATTTGCGCCTTCATTCACAATAGGTGATTCCTTCAATCACCTATTGTGGTGATTCAGTCGCCTTAAAAAGCGTCGTAAACGACAGGCCGTCACTAATCTTACTCCGTCATCAACAGAAACGGAAGTGTTAAGAGAAGAAAAGCAAAGAGTGCAGTAGCACTTGCCTGCGTTAAGACTATTATGAAAATATACAAAGTAAGTCGTTTTAGAAGCACATATATAACTACATTTACCCTAAGGTAGGTTAGGCTTTCAGCAGAATTCGTCAGATCTTCTCGTCGAATATCCCCCAATGCTTGAAGACGTATTCGAGCAATGTGTCCTATCAATATTGACCTATGGAGCCGGGACGTGGATATTGTCGACGAGTGATTCACCAATTTCAAGTCACTAGTGTTTCTCATATTGGCAAAATCCGAAAATAGAAAATCCGTAGGAAACCAAAGTCACCGATATAGCTCGTAAAATATGCAAGATGAAGTAGTAATGGCCGGTCACATTTGACGTACGACCGATGGGTGTTAGAGTAAACGTGTCCTTGAGTGAAGACCGCACCTAGGCAAACGTAGTGTAGGGACGCCCCCAGCCCATTGACCAATGACCTGCATAAGATCATTGAAACTTTCGGTCGGCACTGGAGGCCTGTATCTAACAGTGGATAATGATTGGCTGACTATAAAATTGGAATCTATTGTTTTTCATTATAAATACCCTCTTCATGGTTTATGTAGAAGATAGCTTTTGTAGGTTTTTATTCCAACAAATGAAGGAAAAAAATTAATATGGCATTGAATTTCCTTTTTCTGAAAAATATTATATATTAAAGTAGTAAGTTACCTTGCACTGGACCAAACCGAATCCTTGGGGGCAATAGTCGACATGGCGATACTATATCGTTCCTCAAATGCAGTGCAGGTGGAATAACAGCTATGGCCCGAGGCGGAATATCTCGATCCGATATGTGGACTGGAAATATTAAATGACCAGCAGTGAAAGAGTTTATTTATTTCATCAAAATACATTATTTATAAGAATAAATACATATTATGGGTACATATATTCATGTATGGATACCATACACATTTTCATCTGTTAATTAATGTCATCTAAACTAGGTAAAGCCTGTATCGTAGGTGACAGGACCTTCCTTATGTGTAGTTAGTGAATTGAGCTCGTTTAAGACGGTATATGCTAGTTTTATAAATGCACATTATTTTGTTACGATATTGTAGAAAGAGAATGCATTTAAAAAGTAGCGCTCAATAGTTTCTCAAATGACAAATGATAGATGAATTCCTCACATAGTCATCACTTATGAACCTCTTAAGTTTAGAGTGAAATTTGCTTGTATAGAGAAGATAAAAAAAACCGAAGGTAAATAACTGGCTACAAAACTAGTTTCAAAATAAATAAATACACTGGGACAATTCACACATCGTCATTTAGTCCCAGGGTAAATTGCAGAGCACTTACGTTATAGATACTACACAACTTTTACACTACTTATACAGAATCCGTGTTTTTTATCCGTGAAGGGATGGAGAAAGAATAGTGACCTTTGTGGCCGGGGTCGGCCCGTCGTAAAAGGCGATAAAACAACTAGCTCTAGCTACGTGATAGGGCCCCAAGACCGTCTGGATGGCGACCATCTTTGGTCTTAAGTATGCCGCCATAATAACCTTGTGTTGTGTACTGGCATTAGTGACCCAAGTTCCTGTACCCTTATGGGACAGCAGCGTGTTCGCGATGCCACTGGCGTTGCAAACACCCATAGACGATGGTAATTGCTAAATTCTAAACGAGTCGTCAGCCTGTCTGCTGTCCTAAATCAATAATCCGTTTATAATGATATCGACGGAAATAGACAAACACGTCATACTAAGAAGGCGTCATACAAAGCATTTTATTTTATTGAAAATAAACAACTTCTCGACATTATTCAAAGACACACAAATATATAATATATGTAAATCCATAAATATTAAATATAAGTATATATCGACACGACTCAACTCAAAGGCCGTATAGCCTCAGCAGTCGTGTCGTATAAAAATGCCTCCACCGGCCGCCATAGAGAGTGAAGTTCGCGCGCTTGACAAAAAGCAACAGAAAACCGTTCGCTGCTCTAAAGTTGTAAAAGTTGGTTAATTTATGGTATAGTAGTGCAAATAATGTATAATAAATATAATATTATATGTATGTATGAGTATTGTATGTGAGGGTTTGTATATGAGTGTCAGTGTGTTTCTATGAGTATGTGTACGTGTTTATATAATATACCCATAGGTACACTATATATGTATGTATTTATTTTAATAGAGAGAAACACCATATTAAATCAAAATATGTAAAGATTTAATGGTAATTCGACGTATTCCCGTTAGGAGGTGATAGGGGTGACTATTTGTCATAATTTTAAACCCCATATGCATTATGCAAAAGTTATTTTACCAATAACCCTGTATATTTTTTCATTTTTTACTTAAGAAATCATTAATGTTTGTCAGCTTTTGTCTTTTTCCTTATTAGTAACACAGTTATCATCATCTAAGCGTTGTATCCCGGTTGCAACCTTAACTTTCCGTTTCGGTGCCCGTGGTACGCTTTCCGACTTTTTCTACTCCACTTCATATGGTCTTCATCATCCCTGGTAACTAGCCCATTGGCACGCATATCACCCTTTACGACGTCAAGCCAGCACTTTTTGGGTCTAACCCTCCTTTAAACAAGTCAAAGCGATATGTCACTATAAGCGAAGACATTATTCTCATTATATCCGACTTTGTTACAAATAATTTTATATGAAAACCAAACTTCGCTGTGTAATTAGTCCATATTAAGCGGTTGGTCGATATAGGCGGAGTATAAACGGATTCTACTGTACTATACATAAAAACCCAGACCAGGAGCGGGAATCTAGTCATCCCCAGAGGCATTGTGACGTACGAACGCCAACGCCCCACAGAGGTTCTTAAACATATCGTGTAAATAAGAATTTACTTACCATACTCTTTTATTACTTGAGGCTTCGGTTGGAAATATTTAATTATTTTCTCCTTATTTACTGCTTTATTATTCAATTTACTTTTATGTTGTGATAGAATATTTGGTGGATTTGACAATTTGTTTACACTTTTATTTGGCACATTTTTAGCACCAACTATACCATTAGTAGGAATATTTTTAAAATTTGGTAAATTTCTGTTCGCCACAAATATACGCGGAATATTTTTATGAATATGTGCGTGAGGTTTAGGAACATTTTTAGATTGAATACTTTTCGGTGATAATGTGGGTATAACTTTATTTGGTTTTTTGGGGGGAACTTTTGGAGTTTTGAATGTCAGAAATTCTTTATATACTTCAGTTAAATATTTTTCTTTAGGTGTCACAGCTTCTACTGGAGATATTGTATTAGCTTGTACTATATTTTGTTCTGTAAGTTGTGCTGTATTAGCTTGTGTTATGTTTTGTTCTGTGAGTTGTATTGCATTAGCTTGTACTATATTTTGTTCTGTAAGTTGTGCTGTATTAGCTTGTGCTATGTTTTGTTCTGTAAGCAGTATTGCATTAGATTGTACTATATTTTGTTCTGTGAGTTCTAACGTGTTAGCTTGTGGTGCTATGCTTTGTACTGCGAGGTGTATTTCTTTGTCTTCAATTATAGCTTCTTCTGTGGGACATATTGGGTTAGTTTTTATTGTAGCTTGATTTGTGGGATATATTTTATGGGGTAAAATATTCTGATCAACAGTTGGTTCTATGTTTATGTCATCTGTGAGACTTGGTAAGCTTAACCCTATGTTGGTAGGTTGTTCTGAAAAATAAAATTATTATTTTCAGTGATGGTATTTACTTCTTAGCAACATACATGATACATGAATTTATGTATGGTCACATATTTTGATAATATTAAAGATGCAAAAATAGATATGTAAATTAAGTAAACAGCATCTTTTGACTAACATTTATCATGAAGCAATGTTCGAATCAGATTGGAATATAATTTAACTGTTAAAAAAAGAAATAAAATGAATAAGAAAAGTTTTTTTTTCTATATGAACGATAAATTTGGGTTAGACTTTCAGCCATATCAGAGGCCATGGTCAGTTATTTAACAAACATAAAAGTTAAACATAACATGTTATTGTAATGTGACAGTGTAAACTAGTTCAGGGGCCAGGATTAAACTAGATATGTATATGATATTTTTTTCGAAATAAATTTATTATTATATATTTTACAAAGCCCTGATAATGATAACTATTACAAAGTAATTACTTTTTATCACATTTTCTATGTGCAGGGGCCAAGTAGGAATACTAACTTCTGCGGCCGGGATCGGCCTGTCGTAAAAGGCGACAAAACAACCCTAGCTACGTGGTAGAGCCCAAAGCCCCTTGATCTTAAGTATGCCGCCACAATAACCTTGTGTTGTGTTCCAGTATGAACAAGGTTCCTGTACTTTTATGGGCACGTGCAGCATGTTCACTGTGCCTTCAGCGTCGCGAATGTATAGGCAACGATAACTGCTTACTATTAAGTGATTCGTCGTATTAATGCATTCCCCCATAATAGTATTTCCTGATCGCTTGCAAGCTAGAAATTGATTGGGCAGATTTCGACCATTTAGAAAACTGATGGAATGGTCCTATATCCAGGTGTTTGTAGTGTTACCCTTGTAAAACCAAAACCATTGCATAAAAAAGGTAGTAAAGCAGTGTGATATAACTTAATGGGGTCTAGTGAAAAATTCAAGTGCAACCATAATAAAACATTTATAATGGGAAGAAGAAGCATACAATACACAGAACTTATAACCATGCTTCTACTTAATATTAGGGATTTAAATATAAAATTGCCAATTTAAAAAAAATTGCTACTATTCAATAAAATTTAAGTGTCAGATTAAATTTTGAATCATTTTGCATACCTATAAGTGTAAAAAAGATGTGTTTTTTAAAACAGTTCCCTACACCTGTGTATCAGAGGATAATTTCAGAAACTACTCATAGAATAGATGACCATATGTATCCCGACTAGAAGACTGTGTTGAAATTTAACCAACTGATCTATATCTGGTATCTTATATCTTAACCCTAGAACTACTAACTGGGGTATATCTTAGTAGTGATGGGATATCTTAGTAGATCGTTAAATTAAGATTTGATTGTTTTTCAGCCCTTTAATTTATTTAATAAGATTTTTCACCAATTAACTACGGTGACGTAACAACCCAAAGTGAGCCTTGGCCTCCGACACCATCCCTGTCTCTCGGTCTTACGGTAGCTCTCGCCAGTAGCTACGGCTGAGGTTGATCTTATATATATTATTGACTTTCAAAAAAAGTTCTAGCTAGGAACTTATTTTCAATAAAAAATTGAGTTTGAGTTTAAATTTTATATAATGGCAATTTAATACTTAGATCCCTAATATTAGACCCAGTATAGAAAGTTACCAAGTAACACATGTTGCACTTGATGTCCGTCTACTTTCTTTTGTAATAATTCTTCAAACTGTCTTTCATTCTCAAATGGCTGATAGGTCTGGAAATAGTTATATTTCTTCAAATCAGAGATGAATATCAACATTTACAATCTATCTCATGATAAGAATATGTAATGCAACACTTTGGGTACAGGATACATATAAGATATTAGTCAAAACAAAATAAGGACCACCATGTTTTTCTGATGATCTAAAAAAAATATTGGATTTAAGGGTATTTAAATGATTAGATTAAATTAATTAAACCATTTTTAATTAAAAGACCAGCAGATACACCATTTTACAGTAAAATTAACATAGCTTATAATTTTTATGAAAAATCGATTTTTTTCGTAAAAATTAACAATGTGAAAATTGAGTATAAATAAAAAAATACTGAAGTTTTTTCAGTTTTTTTTTCAATAACTTGTGTGTCCTCCCCTTTTTCGAATGCATTCATCAAGCCTGGAAGACATGCTTTCCACCAGGTGTCTCCTGTGGAATTTGTTCCGAACTTGTCTTGAGCACGTTGATGAGCTGTCGTTCGTTATTGACGTGTTGATTTGTGTCTCAGACACTTTTTTTTAACAAATCCTACATGTACTCAACGGGATTAAGGTCCGGGCTATTGGCGGGCTACGTTAACACTTCTAATTCCGCTTTTTCTAGAGCTTCTATAGTCGATCTGGCTGTATGAGCGTGGGCATTGTCGTGCAATAATCGGAATCCTGCACCTATTTTCTGTGCAAATGGCACTATGTGGGGTCTTATGACCTGCTCAATGTATACCTAGTCAGGTCATAAGTATTGTCACACAGTAAAAACTTTTCTTTTAGAATGCTGGCCACAAAAAAGTTTATTGAATTAGAATTTCGAATTGTTCATGAAAATAAAAATGTATAACTTTTAGAATTTTACTCATTTTTAAATATGGAGTGGACGCTTAAAGAAGACCGTGTTGCAGTTATTGCGTTACATCGTTGCGGTTACGCGCCAATTCATATTTTTAACATACTGAAAAATTTGAATATAACCAAAAGATTCGTTTATCGTACCATCAAACGATACAATGAAGACTCTAGTGTAGATGACAGGTCAAGAAGTGGTCGCCCTCGGTCTGTTAGGACTCCAGCAGTGATAAAAGCTGTGAAGGCACGAATTCAAAGAAATCCCAAACGTAAGCAGAAACTGTTGGCCCTTCAGATGGGGTTAAGCAGAACCACGGTGAAAAGGGTGTTAAATGAAGACCTAGGGCTTCGGGCATATCGAAGAAAAACAGGACATCGTTTGAATGCTCGTCTAATGGACCTGAGACTGAAGAGATGCCGCGCTTTGTTGAAGCGGTACGCGGCAAAAAAATATCGGGAAATTCTTTTTTCGGATGAAAAAATGTTTACCGTAGAAGAGAGCTACAACAAACAAAATGATAAGGTGTACGCACACAGTAGTGAAGAAGCGAGCAACCGTATTCCGCGTGTCCAACGAGGTCATTTTCCATCCTCGCTCATGGTATGGTTGGGAGTTTCTTATTGGGGCTTAACAGAGGTACATTTTTGTGAGAAAGGTGTAAAAACGAATGCTGTTGTGTATCAAAATACAGTCCTGACGAACCTTGTGGAACCTGTTTCTCATACCATGTTCAATAACAGGCACTGGGTATTCCAACAAGATTCGGCGCCAGCTCATAGAGCGAAGAGCACACAAGACTGGCTGGCGGCGCGTGAAATCGACTTCATCCGGCACGAAGACTGGCCCTCCTCCAGTCCAGATTTGAATCCGTTAGATTACAAGATATGGCAACACTTGGAGGAAAAGGCGTGCTCAAAGCCTCATCCCAATTTGGAGTCACTCAAGACATCCTTGATTAAGGCAGCCGCCGATATTGACATGGACCTCGTTCGTGCTGCGATAGACAACTGGCCGCGCAGATTGAAGGCTTGTATTCAAAATCACGGAGGTCATTTTGAATAAACATTAATGTCATAAGAATCTATGTTTTGTTAAGTTCATTTTGGTATATGAATGGTTACATAATTAATAAACTTGTTACAATTATTTTACATTAAACATGTGACAGAATTTATGACCTGACTAGGTAGTTGAGGCGTTACTAGGCCTCATTGAGAATTACGAGCTCGGTTCGATCCGATAGTGAAATTCCGCCCCACACCATTACGTTGGGACCCCCGGATCTGTTACTTTTATGGATGCAAGCATCGGAAAATCGCTCTCCTTCTCTTCTCCAAACTCGGATTCGACGGTCATCACTAAAAAATTTCACTTTACATTCATCTGTAAACAATACCTTGCTCCAATCATTCATGTTCCAGGTTTGGTGCTGCCTTGCGAATGATAATCGCCTTGTACGATGCACGGATGTCAATGGAATTCGCACTACTCGTCGCCTAGAAGTGTTGGTCTTCATGCAACCGATTTCTAATCGTTTGGTCACTTACGCGGGTAACCGTCGCCTGGCACAAGCGATTTTGTAAAGAGCGGGCGGTGACAACTCGCTCTCTGCGTGTAGTTAGTCGTATGTAGCGGTCTTCCTGTACCGTGGGTGCTCGAATTTTGCCTGATCCTCGTCTTCTGGTAATTCTCCCAGTCTATTGAAATCGGATCCAAGCATTCTGGATTGCTTGCCTTGAAAAACCCAACTGCAGAGTTACAGAACTCTGAGAATGGCCCTCCTGAATCAGCGTTATGGCCGTGGTTGAGGTTTGAAGGTCAATATGTCTTCGAATTCTTGGCATTTTTCTTGAAAAATGTTAATGATGCACTAACATCTTAACACAAGTTAATTTAAAAAAAAGTGGCTTCAAAAAAAATTTCCTATTCCCACCCACTTCAAAAATTAAGTGAGTGCTAAACTCTCTCAATGTTTGTTAACACTTAATGTAACACTACAAAAAAACTTAACTGGTTAGGATAGCTTAAAATTTATTGTCGACGTCGAAGCGGTGGCGTTGTGGTTTCGCGGGGCGATGACGCGGATCTGCGATGCGTCCATGCCCCGTGTCCGCCAACAGTCCGCAAGGCGCCAGGTGTACTGGTGGAACGACGAGATCGCGCGGCTGCGCGTTGCGTGCGTTGCGGCTCGCCGTCAGTACACGCGATACCGGAGACGACGTCGACGGGATCCCGTCGAAGAAGACGCGCTGTATGAGGTGTACCGCGCGTCCAAGGAGACTCTGCGGCTGGCCATCGGCGACTCTAAGTCGCGTGCCAGGGAAGAGCTGCTGGGGTCCCTAGATCGGGATCCGTGGGGGCGCCCTTACCGTTGGGCACGGGGCAAGTTACGTCCCTGGGCGCCTCCACTGGCGCAAAGCATGCAACCCCAGTTGCTAGACGCGGTGGTATCGGCCCTCTTCCCTGAGCGAACGGGACACGTTCCCCCGGCGATGGCTTCGCCCTCAGCCACAGACTCTCCAGAGGAGGAGAGCACCGATGTCCCCGAGGTGACGCAAGCAGAGACGAGAGCGGCCGTGTCGCGACTCCGGGCTAAGAACACAGCGCCCGGACCCGACGGAGTTCCTGGTCGAGCTCTCGTCCTGGCTCTGAAGGAGCTAGAGCCCCAGCTGAGGGGGCTCTTCGCGGCATGTCTCAAGCAGGGTCAGTTTCCCAGTGTGTGGAAGGAGGGGAGGCTGGTCCTGCTCAGGAAGGAGGGGCGCCCCGCGGACTCGCCGTCCGCGTATCGGCCCATAGTGCTGCTCGACGAGGCGGGCAAACTTTTTGAGCGCATTATCGCAGATCGCCTCGTCAGCCACTTGTGCAAAGAGGGGCCGGACCTGGACAACAACCAATTTGGTTTTCGTCGGGGGCGCTCCACCATAGACGCCATCATGCGCGTGAGGGCCCTGGCGGAGGAGACGGTGTCCCGGGGTGGGGTGGTGCTGGCGGTGTCTTTAGACATCTCCAATGCATTCAACACCCTACCCTGGAGTTGTATTCGGGAGGCTCTGAAATACCATCGCGTGCCTCCCTACCTCCGCCGTATGGTAGGGGCTTATCTGGAGGGTAGATGCGTCACCTATCGGGGACGTGACGGTGCCGGTCGGCACCTCATGTCGTGCGGTGTTCCGCAGGGATCGGTTTTGGGACCGCTCCTGTGGAACATCGGCTACGACTGGGTGCTGAGAGGCGAGCTCCCGTCGGGCGCCGACTTGACGTGTTACGCGGACGACACGCTTGTCACTGCCCGGGGGAGCTCGCACAGGGAGGCGACGTTGATAGCCACGGCTGCGGTGTCACAGGTGGTGAACCGCATCCGGCGCCTGGGCCTGAAGGTGGCCCTTAACAAGTCGGAGGCCATGGTGTTTCATGGCCCCCGACGTGCGCCGGCGCCGGGATCACACATTGTGGTCAGTGGGGCCCGGATAGCTGTCGAGTCCACCATGAAGTATCTGGGATTGGTGCTCGACAGCCGATGGGAATTTGGGCCCCACTTCCGGCGGCTGGCGCCCAAGCTGATGGGTGCAGCGGGCGCGCTTTCGACGTTGCTTCCCAACTTGGGGGGCCCGAGCGCCGCCTGTAGGCGGTTGTACGTGGGAATCGTGCGGTCCATGGCCCTGTACGGGGCCCCTGTTTGGGCGTTGGACATGACGGCCAGCACTCTCGCCATTCTGCGCAAGCCGCAGAGGGTGATGGCCGTCAGAGTCGTCCGCGGGTATCGCACGATTTCCTACGAGGCGGCTTGCGTCCTGGCCGGATCCCCGCCCTGGGACCTAGAGGCGAAAGTACTCGCGTCATTATATCGATGGCGCGAGGAAGAGCGGGCACGGGGCTCGAGGCCAGCGCAGCGCCAGATCGCGCTGCGCCGAGAGGAGCTCCGTCAGGTCTTGGTGGCGGAATGGTGGCAAAGGCTTCTGCGCCCTACCGCCGGCCTCGCTACCGTCGAGGCGATCCGGCCAGTACTCGACGACTGGCTCGGGAGAAGGCACGGCTCCCTGTCGTTTAGGGTGACGCAGGTGCTGTCGGGGCACGGCTGCTTCGGCAAGTACCTGTGCCGCATAGACAGGGAGCCGGACGCTCGGTGCCATCACTGCGTCCACGGCGGGGAGGACACGGCGCAACACACACTTGCCGAGTGTGTAGCTTGGGAGGAGCAGCGCCGTGTCCTCACAAATGAAGTAGGAGGAAATCTGTCGCTGCCGGCCGTAGTGCAGAGGATGGTCGGTAGCGCAGAGTCGTGGGACGCAGTGGTGTCCTTCTGCGAGGACGTGATGTCGCAGAAGGAAACTGCGGAACGGGAGAGGGAGATCTCGACTCCCTTCCCCGGCCGCAGAAGGCGCACCGGGCGCAGGGGAAGGGCGGATAATGCCCTTTTCCGGCCCCCATGAATGGGTCCAGGGGCGAGGGACTTGGGGAAGTCCCCGCCCCCTATTCGATGGACCCGAGGCGGAGGCGCGTGCGGGTGTCGGCGCGCGCCTCTGAGGAGATGCACGGGGTAGTTAAACACCTCACTACCCCGTGCAGGAGAAGAGGCCCGGACAGACCGGGCCAGCACTAGTGTGGGGCTGCGGAAGAATCTGGATTCCCGCGGCCCCGCGCGCACGTGTGAGGAGACACCGGGGTGGTGGTTTTAGCCGGTAGGAGTCCGGCATGCCCCTCCGCCTTTCCCCAGGCGGAGGTAGTCCATGAGGATTTCCCCACCCCGTAAAAAAAAAAAAAAAAAAAAAAAGCTTAAAATTTATTAACACGTTCATCGCCATGGTGGGTCAAAATGACCGGCACTACATCCACCTGTTGAGGCCATGGGGGGTTAAAATGACCGGCATAACATGCCTAACTTTCCGATGCCCGTATACGCTGCAGGTGGCCGACGCTGTGAATTTAGCCGCATAACATGGCCGGCGCGGCCCTAGTGAACTCGTATTACAAGTTGGTTTTTAGGATTTTTCTTGGCATATCTACTTTTTGGACTTAGAAAAAAAAAACATAAAATTTCAAATAGAAAATAAAACCTTTAATCTCAAGTTTAAATTTAAAATTATAAGATATGAAATTAAACAAAAGTTATGTTAACGTAAAATCTCAATTTAAAATAAACAAATGTAAGTATCATTATCTTGTCATGACATTATAAAATTCTTAGAACTTTTCATAAAATTTTAACATAAAATTAACCCGTAACATAAATGAAAATATAAAAAATTTGTGGCATTTATCAAAACATTGTCGGCATAAATGAGGATTGCCAGGACAGACAGTGCAATACCAGGAGACTTTTTTTGTTTTGTTCTTGGCGCCATTTCTACCATGTAATAGAACGTTTTTCTTATAACAATCGCGACAAAACTTTCTAGTTGATGATACTGCACCTTCCTTCTTCTTTAGCTCGTGCTTTTGTCTTTTTTGTCTTGGTGTGATGTTTTCTGTATTTTCTTGATTGCTCTGAATTAATTGTTTAGCTAACACTCGTCTAAAATCAACAACAGAGATTTTTTTATTGGTTGTATTCTGGTAAAGTACTCTCGCATTTACTACTGCGGTATTAAGTAACAATTCGATGCCGAGTTTCTTATACCACCTTAAAGTCTTTCTCAAGGGACTCGAATAAGCAGACATTTGATCTGATAAGTCTACAGCAGCTTTATTGTAATCAATGACGATTTTTGGCTTGATTGTTTCTATCAAGTACCACAATTACGTAACGTTACGAGTTCAATACTCTGCCCGGCATAATGCCCGGCGTGGCCTAAATGTAATAATTGTTCCGTTTAGGCCACGCCGGGTTGAAATGACCGGCATTTAAAAAAAAAACCCAAAATATAGCAAAATAAAGATATTTTATAACAAAACTTATATACATATATAATTAAGACCATAAGCAATCATATAAGTCAATGTAAAAATTTTAAAATTTTTACAAATTATAACCGGCGATGAACGTGTTAAATCACAAACATCAAAATAAACTAGTGGCCCTTATTTTGTTTTGAGTAGTATTGTTTAGAATATTCAATACAAATATAATGGGATAGTTAAATAAATAAATATACTGAAACACTTAGGACTTGTGTTATGGGAACTAGATAATATACTACATCCTTTTCTTTTGTAAATAGATACATATTATACATAAACACCCAAATGAGAGACAGAAATCAAACTGGTGACCTCCGCAAGCATACCAATGTATTAGCTATTATGCCGCAGAGGTAGTCAAATATTGGTAAATATGTATATCGGTGAAATGTTAGCTATACATGTTTTATATAGAACATTTCTCCACTACATCTTACTACTCATCAAAATATAGAAGACTGACAATTTTATTAACAATTTGAATTGGGTATACATCAGTGAATGTATTTTACATAAAGGTTTTTTTTGTAATATTAAAAATTTAACAGAAAGTTAACAATCTTGGTAGAAAATTATTACACAGGGATAATTGAAGGTATTCTAAGAGAAGAACTAATAAGGCTAGGATTTTCCTATGTTCACAGTAATAATTGTTCTAGATTTCTTCTAGACTGAAATTATAAAATGATAGGATACAGCTAAAATTATTTTAATATACTGAATGCATTTGTTTCTCCATACAATTTATGAGACCAATTAATATTATACTGCACCTATGTATCAATATTTTCTTTTAACTCAATATCAAGGTAAAAGTAAAAATTAATACTCACAGAATGCCTTTCATTTGAAGCTGCTGTATAACCATATTTGTCTGAGCTTGGACTTAATCCTAAAAGGTACAGATCATCTGGATTGCTCAGTCGCAAATCTACAGCATTGTCATCTGAAATATTATTACAACTTCATTTAATAAGCTGTATTGAAAAATATATTTTAACCAGCGTAATTCTATTTAGAGTTTATTTTACCATGAAACATACCCATTTTAAATGTTGTTTTATGAAGTTTTCAATTAATTTTTATTTATTTCACAGCACATTTAAATTTCAGTATGTACATAAAGTAAAATAAGAATTTCTTTTCACAAATTAAGTATTAATTAATAATATTTTTTATATATCCAGTGATATGTGGAATTTAAAACCAATTAAAAACATTTTACAAAGTTTTTGTTCTCAGTTTATTGATCAATGATCATTCCCATTCCCATTTGCCCATCTGATCTTCTGAGTTCTGATCTGATTGGTGGGGATTTTTTACAGTTAAATACCTTTGGCATGGCTATAAGGGGTAGAGGCAGTGGAAGTAGTAATGCAAACTAGAACCAACCTCCATTTTGAGTGAAGTGAAATTTATGTTAGCTGTACCGGATTCAACAAAATATTGAAAGTGGTAAGAGAAAAAAAGTCTGAGAACCTCTGTTATAAGAATGTCCATTACATTGCAATACTGGTTTAATGCAATGTCCATTGTTCCAAGCTGATGCTTGGGCTACAATACTAGCAGGCTATTAGATCAGAGGGTCCCAGATTTTTTTTCTCATAGACCACTTTCAAAATTTTGCTGGTTCCAGTGGGTCCATTTAGCTACATTTCTACCATATTCCCAAAACTCGACAAAATATGTGAAGATTAGATCTTCATAGGAAATTTACGGTGCGGCTGAGTTCCAACCAGTTTTGGAAAAAAAAGGAGAATGGAAATGTTATATAGGCCGATGATGATAAACGTATCTTCAAATCCTATTTTTATTAATTAATACATAATCTGTGATTACAATCACTTTACTCTTTGGTCATACTCATATAATTATTATACTCTGTGGCGTCTGTGGTATTTTTTAGAGCAGAATGAAACATTTAATTAATTTACAATACAATTTACCAAAATAATTTTGTAGCCAGTGTTCAGTGAATTCATGTAAAATACTTCTAGTAATACGTTACATACTGAATTACCATGTAGGGTTAATACTTGTTACATATTATCTATTATGTGACATTCAAGTTCAAGTGTGTATATCATATTCGTAAACTTGATGTTTATACTAATATATTTCAACATTGGTGCGGTTTAGTCATCAGTTCATCACCTTAGATATGCTCTATAATGTTTTAATTAGAGGGCAACTTAGAGGAAATATTATGAATGTTACCTGAAAATGAAGTAATAGTAATTACGTAAAATAATGCAATGTATGCTCCAGATAATAGAAAGAAGGAAGCGAGGGATGTCATTTATCGAAGTAATTCTAGCCTTGACTTGATATACGGTGAGCATCCTTCAGGGACAGGTTTGCGGAGAGAGTATGGGAGTCACGGCTCCATAGACGTGATCGGAGGTGCTAACGAGCGAGTGCCTGCGATGGTACATAATTTCGGTGTCTCTACGCCGGATAAGCCCAGTGGATTTGGTCGTGGCTCTGAGCGCCTAGTGGATGTGCTTCATGGCGATCATGCTGATGGGCCACCACCGAGGGCAAGTGCAAGTCCTAAGCCTAGGCTCAAACTGAACAAGCTGTGGGGTGGCGCTGCAACCGCTATATCACGACAGCCCCTCGAAGATGGAAGTTTGTTGGCAGCTAATGATGTTAAGGACAAGAGGAAACAATTTGCTCATTATGACTGTCAGTCTTTAATGGCCAATTTAGGTTATGCAGCTGAAATCCGAGGTGCCCTTTTGAGTAGACGCCGTAACACCACAACAGGAGCTTCTGCAGCATCTTTGTTGGCTACCCGAGGATTACCTCCTGGGGAGGATGCTATACCAGATACAGGAGATGGAAGATGTAATGAGCTGCTTGATAGTTGCCCATTTTTTAGGAATGAACTTGGTGGTATGTATAATTTACCTAATAGAATAATAAGAATAATATCTATTATTTAATAAAGTCTCCTATTTAATAATCTATAATTTATTAATGAATTTATAAGTGCATATTGTTACTTGAAAAAAGGAGGTCTGTTCTCATTGTTTGCCCTATTTATAATTTTAGACTTACACAATGACATGAAGTTCATATTATCATGTTAAAATTCAAATATACCCTAATTACTATATGAAAATATGTGTTTTAACTTCCTATTTCAAATAGCTTACCTCTATTATCTCTGTAATAAAAAAAGGTTGTAAGTTTACCTTGATTTCATAAATCATTGTAGAAAGGTATTATTGTAATCATATTGTACTTGAATCTATTAATTTTATTATATTATTTTTAAGTAATCTAAAAATGCAATGAAATGAAGGCCATATATCCGTGGGCCCGGGCGTAGGCGATAGTAGAACAGCGGGGTTTTTTAGTGGGTAGTCGGATGGTCGAACATCTTTTCCGGAGTCCCTTATATCACTCGATCCCCCCGGGCCGGGGGAACCCGTCGAGAGAGGTTTTTCCCAAGACCGAAAAAAATAGAAGGGTTTAATTTTTTGTTAAATACCTGTGCGAAGCTGGGACGGGCTGCTAGTGTAATATACTTAAATGACTTCTACCATAGGTATAACTTTAATATATTACTAACAAGTCATTTTTGTGCAGAAATGCATAAGAAAGTTGGCATTTTTCATATATATATATATATACTATATTTGTTTTTCAGTGTATTGGCAATTATTTCATCCACTTGCTCCTGTAGTTATAAGTTTCCATCACCACATTGCTAGTATATTAAAGGATGAGTTTTATTGTTTGACATACTTCAGTACTAGCATGCAAAATATTCATTAGTTACTTGTTTCGTGATTAAAATTGGTTAAGTATGAGGGAGAAATCTTATTCTGGATATCATAGATGAAATCAATAAAATTGTAGCATTTATGATGATAAAGAGTTATGTAACATTATCAAAAGCATAAATAAACACATACCCAGTCCCAACACTTCTTTATTCATCTGGCATCATCAACTATAAAAACAGCAACCTAAAGAGAATAGACACTAGAACTAGAAAATTATTCACACTTAAAAACCACCAACAAAAAGCTTTTTGAACATAGAATACATTTATAAAGCACAAATGAGAAATACAAAAATACCTAGAAACAGAACTCGACAATTTAATAAAAGCAATAGTAAAACACAATACAAGCCAAGACAAATATTCCATAATTAAAGCACAAGAAATAGAAAGAAAATTAATCTTACCAACAGACACTACACATGCAGACACTGAAATAAAACATGCAATAACCGATAAAGAGAACGCATCATGGCGAAACAAACAACTCCATGGACAATTCCCAAATAAAGTCATATAGACAAAAGAAATATAGACTGACCTCTCATTGAAATGGATCAACAAACTGTATGTATCCTCTGGCCTAGTTTCATCCATATTTACTATACAAAATCAGGCAGTTATGACACATCAACAAAGGCATCAGTAGGTAGAAAATGTCATGTCTGCAACACTTAAGATGAAACCGCACGGAACATCATCTCTGGGTGTGAAAAACTAGAGGGGAATTATTATGTCAAAAGGAATAATGATCTTGTCCAGAAAACACAAGTTTGAAGTTTCCCTCTTCTGGTGGAAACAGTTCCAAGTTAAGGAAAAGGAATCGACAGAACTTACAACAGACCAGTTTTAATTTATGTAAATAAGATAAACAATAAAACATATTTAATAGACATAACAGTACCATCTGGCTACATATAGTGGCCAAAGAAATAGAAAAGTAGTAGTTCAGTTTCTCTAGTTTCTAGTGTAGTTTCAGGCCCTCTACATTTATTTACACCTATGCAAATCTATAGCACAACATTAAACTGTTGTAATCAACTTCATTAGAGATACCACAAACGGTAGTGTAGTTGAAAGATCACGATGGTCATATCATGATGTGGCTATGACTATTAGTCACTATCATCATCTGGGCCCACAGAATTCATTTATCTAAAGATAAATAAATACATACATAAATATTATGTCCGTAAATTAAATAAAACACTTTTCGGAATTAAACCTTGTATTTGCTATGTAGCATTTTGACAACATGTGTGGTACCCACATTAATTGACATTATTATTTAACAATGTGAAAAAGTCAAGTACCTACCTACAAAGCTAATAAATAAAGGAATATTCATATATGACATACCTTCCCCCTAAGTATGATACAAAAATCTACCTACTACTACAAAATATCTTATAATTAAAAAATATAATAAAGTATATTTAAGCTAAGTAAAAGTTATCCTTCTGTCTCTGATAAGGTTTTCTATAATGTAAATCCAATTTATTTTTAATCTTTCCTGGTGAGTCGGAAGGCCTTTCCATTGGTGGAATCCCTAACATATCAGCCCACTTGCTAGAATCGGGAATTTCAAGTATCTCGTCTGATTCTTGACTATTCTGCATCTCACTGTTATCTATTTGATCATTCCTCTCTGCTTGAACACATTCCTCAGGTTGACCCTCTTCGACAACTTCCTCTCTCTCCTGTGACCTTGTCTCTACTGTCCTCTCTTTTACTATTTGATCGATATGTCGGTTAACTACTATTCCATCTTCTGTTTCAATCCTGTAGCTAGATGGCCCACTCTTTTCACATACTTTACCAGGTAACCATTTCTTACCCCTTGTGCTATAATTTCGATACATCACTCTTTGACCCACTTTTGTCTCTCTGCCCTTAATGTCCTTATTCCTTTCAATTTGTTTTTCAGTCATCTTATGTTGGATGTTAGATGGATGTATTGTATCCAATAATGTGCGTAGACGTCTATTCATAAGTAACTCAGCCGGTGTTTTATTTGTTGTAGTACATGGTGTCGCCCGCAGTCCTAGTAAAAGATTTGGAATCCTAATATCCCATGGCAAGTCATCCATTTTTCGCAATTTATCTTTAATGGTCTGTACCATTCTTTCTGCCAATCCATTTGTAGATGGATGATATGGTGCTGTAGTCACATGGCGTATGTTATTAGCAATGAAAAACTGCTGGGTATCCTGCGATGTAAAGCTCGTGCCATTATCTGATACAACCACATCACACAGTCCATGTGTGGCAAAAACCATTCTCATAATTTTTACTACTGTGGCTGCAGTAGTATTATTTACAATAAAGATCTCAGGCCAGCGAGAATAAGCATCCACAATTATCAGGAAATTCTTGTTGTGAAAGGGTCCAGCAAAATCAACATGGATCCTTGACCAAGGTCTGGCCGGTGTAATCCACTCATAGGAAGTTCTTGGAGGCATGTGTCTGTGTTCAAGACATTTATCGCAAGCACCTACTAAAGCTTCAATGTCTTCATTTAGTCCTGGCCACCATACATAACTCCTTGCCAATGCCTTTGTTTGAACCATTCCTGAATGCATTCTGTGTAGCATCTTCAGTACATCTTGTCTTAGACTCTTAGGGATAATGACACGACATCCCAAAAGTATACAATCTTCATGTAATGACAGCTCTAAGCGGTGCAACCAAAATGGTCTTAGATCATTATCATTTATTCTGACTGGCCATCCCCGCTGAATATAATATGTAACTTGTGCTAATGTTTTATCTCGTTTTGTTTCGGTAATTATATGTTGAATATCATATGGAAAATCTTCTGGTGTTTCAGCCATTAATAATACTTCACTTAGTTGTGGCTCAGGTTGATTTGGGACAGGTTGTGGCCATCGACTCAAATTATCTGCAATCCCAATATCCTTGCCGGGTTTATATGCTATATCATAGCTATGAGATGTTAATGCTATGCCTATTCTGGTTAAACGAGGTGATAACATATTTGGCATAGGTTTTCGGGGGTCAAAAATACCAAGTAGTGGTTTATGATCTGTCACAATACTAAAGTGTCTGCCCATTAAATAGTTGTGAAATTTAGTGATACCAAACATAATAGCCGTGGCTTCTTTATCAAGCTGTGAATAACGGCGTTCATGTGCATGTAACGTTCTCGAAGCCATAGCAATAGGACGCTCAATTCCACATTCAGTTTTATGTGACAACACTGCACCTACGCCAAATTCGGAGCTATCACATGTCAATATTAACGGATTCTGCAAGTCATAATGAACCAGGGTCAAATCGAATGTAATTAAGTGTTTTGCAGTATCAAAAGCCTTTTGTTCTAGCTCTGTCCAATTCCAAACCTGTGACTTCTCTAAGAGCCTGTGTAGAGGTTCTAGTACTGTAGCTTTGTGTCGAACAAATCTCTCATAGAAGTTGTATAAACCAAGAAATGCCTGCAATTCTTGTTTGTTCTTGGGTTCCGGTGTATTTACAATAGCCTCAACCTTACTAGGTGCGGGGTGAATGCCCTCAGCATCAATAACAAACCCCAGAAATTCTACTTGCTTCCTTGCAAACTTACATTTAGATCTGTTGAGACGTAAACCTGCATGACCAATTCTTTGTAGAACCGTATCTAATCTCACTTGCATTTCATGTTTTGTATGGCCACTAATAATGATGTCATCAATCAGTACAGCTACTCCTGCAATACCAGCAAGCAAGGATGTCATCAAGCGTTGAAATATTCCTGGACAAGCCTTAACTCCAAATGCTAATCTGTGTACTGTATAGAGTCCTTTGCATGTATTTAGGGTTAACAACTTTGAAGTTTTATCTGTAACAACCACCTGTGTATAAGCCCTTTCTAAATCCAAAGTAGTAAAAAATGTTCCACCAGCAACTGTCGCAAACACTTCATTTGCAGTTGGCATTGGATATGTATCAGATTCAGTTGCTTCATTGACTGTGCTACGATAATCTCCACACAATCTGATCTCGCCCAATTTCTTCACTATTGGAACTACTGGAGTAGCCCACTCAGAGTAAGATGTTGCCTGAAGAACACCTTCTTTTACTAGTCTATCAATTTCTTCTTCCACTTTCGCCTTAATTGCGTATGGTACAGGTCTAGCTTTTAGAAATTTTGGAGTAGCCCCTGGCTTTAAATGTATGTCAACTGGCTGTCCACGGTATGTACCAAGTCCCTCTTTAAAAACTTCAGAGTGTTTTTCTATTATTTTATCAATTTCAACATAATCTTCTTTAGTCATGAAATTAACATTCATTGAAATGTTTAGTGGTGCGAACCAATCTCGGCCTAATAAATTTGGACCATTTCCTTTAGCCACAAGTACAGGAAGGTTATGGGTCCCGGTCCTGTATTTAACCGGTAATGTAACTTGTCCCAGGAGATGGACAGGTGTTTCTGTCCATGTACGCAATATCAACTGAGTGTGGTGCAACACATTCTGTGGTAGACATCTTTGCAGAGAATGCCATGTCAATTCATTAATAATGCTGAAACTAGCTCCAGTATCAATCTGCATAACTACTGGTATACCAGCTAGAAATATTGTCACTTCAAAAGGGGACACTCTACTTCTACTTTTTACACAGTAAATACCGTTTAAGTGATCTTCTACCTCCGCTGTGAAGTTTGTATTTTGCTTAAAGATTTTCTTTTTTTGTAAACAAATCTTCTCTAAATGTCCCTTCTTCTTACAAAATCGGCACACTGTATTTACAAAACGGCATTCCCCCGCATGGTGTGCCCCACAACGATAGCACAAACGGGTTACCTTTGATTGAACAGCATTGACTTCCATTGGTTCAAAATCTGAGTGAGATGTAGGTATAGAAGTTTGCTGAGTTGTACTGGATGTACTCTGCCCTGGAGACCCTTGCATCATGCGGGCATCTCGTCCCGCACTTTCAGCTGACAACATAGCGTCCACTACATCTTGATAGCTTAAATTGTCACGTTTTAAAAGGTCATACTGCAATTGTCTGTCTCGCATACCACAAACTAGTCGATCTCGTAACATTCGCTCCAAATCTATAAAGTTACAACCTGAACTCAGTTTTCTGAGCTGAGCTAGATAGTCTGCTGCCAATTCATCACATTTTTGATCTCGTTTGTAAAATTTAAATGACACAGATATCTCATTTGGTTTTGGACTATAATGTTTTGATAAAATTGTTTGTATCTCACTGAATGTCACTTCACTAGCTTTCCTTGGAGTGATTAATGCCAATAATGTTTCATACACCCTAGAACCACAAACTGTGAAGAAATTAGCTCGTCTAGCAGTATCTAACACAATTCCATTTGCTTCAAAACAAAATTTTAGACGGTCGAGATAAATGTCCCAATTGTCTGTTTGTGGGTTAAATTCATCAAATTTCACTGCTTTTGTATCCATTTTACACTTATTTTACCACTCGTCGCCACTATTATGTCCGTAAATTAAATAAAACACTTTTCGGAATTAAACCTTGTATTTGCTATGTAGCATTTTGACAACATGTGTCGTACCCACATTAATTGACATTATTATTTAACAATGTGAAAAAGTCAAGTACCTACCTACAAAGCTAATAAATAAAGGAATATTCATATATGACAATAAATAACATAATTATTTATATACATGAATATATTTGTTATAGTTTTTAGGGAAGATCACACTGGCCCTAAACTAGTGAATATTGCATCTCAGTGGGCTTAGTGTTTATTATTATAGATTTTCTGACATGTTTTCATTTCCTAAATATATTTTTTTAATTCCTAAAGACTTAAGAAAAATTAGTACAAAATCATGTCTAGTGATAGACATAGCATTTAATGTGTTAAATATAGAATATATTGGATATGAAAAGGATTAGAATTTTCTCTTCTTTTTGTACCTTTCGTATATTTAGAACTTAGGGTATGAGATGGAGTAACAGTAGTTGTTGAAGGCTAAAACTACATCACTTTAATATAGAAATGTATCCAAATACAGGATGGCGCAATAGAATGTGCATATTTAAAAAATAAATTAACAAATAAATACAAAAGGCATAGTTAAAATAAAACTGAGGCATTGTAAAGTAATAACTGAAGTTTATTTTTTAAAATAACATCATCTAAATGATGATCCTCTCTATGGCACTCCTCTAACCGCAAATGGAAATTATTGAAAACTTTCTTCAGTAATACTGGTGTAATTGCTGTCATTTCACCAGGGATATTCTCCTTGAGCTGATCAGTGCTTCCCGGATTATTGCTATAGATGTTTCCCTACAAAAAAGTCAGGTGTCAAGTCTGGACCTCGTAGGGCCATGGGATATCACCTCTTTTCATAATCAGTCTGCCAGGGAAAATCTTGTTACACAACCTCCATGGAGTCATTTGATGTGTGACTGTTAGCTCCGTCTTGTTGAAACAAGTCCAAGAATTCACTATTTATGAATTTTCAAGTTCTGCAGCCAAAAAACCTTCCAATATCGTTTTCGGTGTTAATATTGATGTTTTGCCCCTGCGCATTTTCAACGAAAAAAGGATCAATTATTCCTCTGCTGGACATTGCTGCCCATACTGTGACTTTAGAACTATGCAGTGGTTTCTGGTGTTTGAGTTTGGGATTCTCACTATTCCAGTAACAATAATTTTCACGGTTTACGAATCCAATGATATGGAATAGGCCTAATCAGAGAAAAGGATATTGTCAAAATTGGAAAATCCATTAAGCATTTCATTAGCAAATGCGAATCTTGCTCCGACGTCAGACTTTCAATTCTTGTGTTAATTGGACCTTGTATGGATGTTGTTTAAGATTCAGATTTAAAATTCGTTGCAAACTTCGTAGCGATAAGTGTAAGACAGACAATCTCTTGTGAGTAGACATTTTGTGAATCTCCTCGTACCAACTGCATAACTCTCTCAATATTGTCCTAGATGTTCTTGGACAACCTTTTGCTTGTGGTTTAAACGTTGAATCGGTCTCTTCAAAACGCTTTACCCATATTTTAATTAAATTAGCACTAGGAGCTTCTCTAATTCGCCTTAGTCCATATTCAGAACAATATAGTCGCCGAGTAACAATGTATGAACGAGAGTTTTCGTAAAATGCGCGATGTTTCCCATAGAAGTTACTCATAGTGACTAAAACTCCATGAGCCCACCTACCCAACGATGTAGGCTCGCCCCGCCCGCGCGCTTTCTACCCCGCAAAAAAATTGATGCAATATGCACGTCCTATATTGTGCCACCCTGTATATGAAAGTGGATATTCCAAGTTAGAACAGGTAAAACAGGCAAGAACATGTTTATAAATTTCATTTGACAATACCAAGTGTTATGATCTCTTTGTGGTTTTTTACTCATATTACTAGAATATTTTATAAACATGAGTATTATAGTAGTACTAATACTAAGTATATTGAGTAACTTGTGAGGCTAAATTGTTTCATGTTGTTACTATTAATGAGGGGACATTTTATTGTTAATAAATTTCCAAGAAAAATCAATTCTTTCCTCATTGGTTTATGTTTCAAATGTTCCATGAAAGCTGTATGCATTTGAGGAAAATGAAAAATTGGTATTGGGCCAAGTGTAATGTTTACAATCATTTATTGTCACATACATATATATCTATTTATTAATATGTGAAGCCAAAATGTACCCTTTTTTATGAAAATTGTGTGGATGGTGGAGCATGAAATTTGGCACAGTTAAAGTTCATATGGAAGAGAAGTGTAGAAAGCTATTTTTTTGTCTAAAATGCATTTGAAATACATTAAATTAATTAAAACAAATATTACACATACTGCTCCAATGACTACACAACATACACACACATAATACCTTACTTTTTTGTCCGTATTAAAGCCCCATATCATGTGGGGCTATTCAAAAAAATCTCTATATTGTCAAATTATTTGCCTTTTTTTGTTTGAGCACACATTTCAAGTTAATCTATATTATTGTACGCTTAATCCTATAATTTAACACTACCAATCAAAATAATGATGGTCATCCATCTTAAAAGTTTTTGGGTAAAAGCTCTTCAACGCTTCATATTCTGTTTCTGACCATAGACCTGCCTTTGGTTTCCTATTCTACCTTTTATTGGTAAACACATATGGCCTAGCAATATTTATGTTATATTTGAAATCTGTACTAACTATATTGTAGGAAGAAATCATGTTGATATAACCATATAATAACTTCATTATTTACTTGTACACATTAGTGTATCACTAACAAATGGATAAATTTCCCAAATACATTTTGAAGTGAGGAATGTGCATATTGTCTCTCTATATTGCCTTCTGTCCCTATATTGTATGTTTAATTATTAAGTCTTTTTAGATTTTGTTTTACTGAAATTCAACAAGCAGGAAAATAGTTCACCTGATACCAGGTGGTCACCATCCACCACCATGGACGGTTGCAACACCAGATGTAATGCCATTGCTCTGCCTACTTCAAAGACAACACTTTTTAGAAAATCCTCATATACAGTGACGGGAGAGTACACAACATGAATATTCTCAGGAACCATTTTGTGACAGGAAAGAAGAGTCTTCAAGAAATGGGGATAAACACCCAGTTGTTATACTGGCAGATACTGTCTGCCAGGCAGAGCAGAGATACTGATAATCTTGCTAATATGCCTCGCCAATTTTCTAAACACCTGAAGAAATTTAGTTAATATGATTTTGTAAGAATATGAAATATTTTTAATCATAGTTTCATTTTTACCACCTGAATAAGGATATAATGTTTATAGGCGAGGAAGAACGTTGTGTGTCACTATGTTGGCGGACGGCTCGTGGCGCCATACCTGGTCAGTTTGGGGGCTGGCATCGTCCTCGCGCGGCATACGGGGTTTCAATGCTGGAATTCCCACCTGGCAGTACGCATTGGCGTAACGGCTGTCCGTTTGCTAAATCATTCGCCCCGCTACCGGTAGAGACTCAAGATCTCGGTGCATTGTACTATAGGAACTATTTTTATAATCAACGTAAGTATATTATATGTAATGTAATCATTGTATTAAAAAAATAAACTATATATCATGTCATCAGGTGTATCTGTAGGGTGTGGATATAATGCATATTGTTGAATTAGAAGGGAAAAAAGAAGTGAAATTTCACTGTCCTACATTTGATTCTATATCATAACAGTTTTAGTAAGTTCATATTATCTATATGTTATGATCATATTATCTATTATGATGGTTAAATGCAAAGTACTTTGTTGCCCAGCATCCTCTGTTAAGTATAGCCATAGATCAATATTACTATCTACTTTTTGCATCTGTGTGCAAGAATAGATTAGATTCTACAGAACGATTATTATCTACATACACGCTCAACCCTGAAAATCCAGTGTCAGAGCCTTGTCCACTGCCTAATGGGAACATCAGCTGGCTTGCTAGGTTGATTTGAAGGTCTTAGTGGGTCCAACCTAATAACAACCTAACAATAAAATTAATAAATTTTAATGAACATTTATATTGATTAGCCCACCAAAATTGGTTTGGCATGGACGAGAATCTTGGTCCAGTTGCCATTTCCATTAAGAAGGAACGAGTGGAGCTACGACGGGGAGGGGGCGACGCCTCTGCACCTGCATCGCTGTTGGCGTGGCAATACAGGTTTGTGTTGGCAATCTTTTTAATTGTATTAACGGTACACAAGTTCATTTGGTCTCATCACTGAAAGTCAAAAGTGTCTCATCATAGTTTGTCATATACATCAGCTAGAACAATATGATCACATATCATCATAAAAAAAAAAACATATTTATGCTACATTTAAAACTACTATTGAGACTATAACATAATAACAGGCCATAAGGTCCCTGTTAAGGTCAGGCCCCAGTGGGAGCGAACAGTATACCCACCACTCAAGGCAGATTGGTAGCTTATGCGATCTTGGTATGCCAGGTTTCTTCACGATCTATTCTTTCTTCACCGTTGGTATATAACAATTATGTTGAGAATATATACATATATAATATGGTTGAATAGAATTTAAAGTTCAAAAAACAATTTTTGGACAAAAGAAAATCCTTCAAGATTAGTTAGATTTAATTTATGTTTTGAATTTTAGATTGATCATACGTACATCTGAATTACTAACGTTACGAGGTTCCGTGCTTGAAGATGCGCTGCCAAATAACAAACCACCAAATAACAGTGCAACATACAACACAAAAGAAGTACTTGAATATGTTGCACCTGAGTTACAATTGGGATGTTTAAGGTAATATAATCTTTGATATCATCTGAATCATCCTTAACACTGAGTACCAGACTAGAACTAATGATTTTCTATCGTAAGGACCTTTTCCTACGGGGGGATAGCATACTGCCGGACACACGTCATGGCGTTCAACATGTTAATTTGTGTTTTAGTAATTATGTTGTTAAGAGTCATTTTCGCATGTTTAGAGTGTTGGATACACTCCATTGTGATGATTTTTGGGGTGTATCTTTTTCTGTTATTAGGTATATTTTCAATTGTTGAGATTTATAATATTTAGATATTAAATCTACCATTTTATTACATGACGGAAGTCATATATTTAACGGCTGCGCCGGATGTGGCGGCGGCCGTATTGTAATGGAAGTCGTATTATTTAAACGCTGCACCGGATGTGGCAGCGGCCATTGACGGAAGTCATATTATTTAAAAACTACACCGGATGTAACGACAGCCATATTATTTAACGAGACGGCGTCTAGAGGGCGCTAGTGGAACGTGCACCGAGTTCGCCCCACCTCCGCCTATATAAGGAGCCGCGCTGTTGAGCCGGTACGCATTTCAAACGAATGCGTCTTGGTGCACGGACCACTGTCTCTCAACAGTCAGTAATGCCCAGTTATTGGATACGGAACGTTGTCTCAGGCAATTAGTACTGTCCTTATTGCGGTGGGTGCGTGGAACCCTGTCTCTGACAGGCAGTACTGCCCGGTTACTGGACGTGGAACGTTGTCTGACAATTAGTACTGTCCTTATTGCGGTGGGTGCGTGGAACCCTGTCTCTGACAGTCAGTACAGCCCTATGTGACCGCCCTCACTGTCGCATGACTAGTTATTTAATTAAATGTATTTCATTTCTATATTTCTAGATCTAACTGATTGTTCGAATGAAATAAATTTGTATATTGCCATATCTGAGTTGCCCCTCTGATGTATGGGCTTAACCCGACATCAGAAGTGGGATCGGATCTTCCGCCCACCTCTGGCACTTCATCACAAAATATGCAGGAAAATATTCCGCTACCCTCAAATAATTTAGATTGGAATTAAATGATGCTTTACTACCCCGGTCTGATGCACCACCACATCTTTTCTCAGTATTAGTGCCGTTTAATCCTGATGACCCGAATTCAGATATAGAGGGATGGTGTCGCCTGTAAGGACGCCATAATTAGTAGCAAGAATTTGAAAGGTGTCGATTTAATCATAAATTCTCTCGTCCTATGTTGATCCAGGATCACTTTAAAGGTACCCTTAAATTTCAAATTCTCACTAATGAGACCCCCGCACAAGCATGATTACGGCTTTGGCAATTAATTGAAAACATCCCGGATGCAAGTTTACCTGAAAAGGTGGTGACATCTGTGACATCAGTGACATCTCGGTGCGATGTTCAAATACGTCGTGAATTAAACCCGACTGTTGTCCATGATAAATCCCAGCTATTTAGAATGCTAGATTGTTAAACGCTCTCGCGCCACGTTCAGCCTTCGTGGCAGCTGCAACATATGTGGCAGGATTCAGCATCGTGGAGCTGATTGCCGTGACAGAAACAAACCACAAAATCGCTCCACAACTGCGGATAAATCTGTCTACCAGAGGCCACACCCCGCCTGCTAAGTTTGCGGGGAGCCAGGCCACATCGTGTCCCCACCTGCCCAAAAAGGGTTGACAATATGAAGAAGGAACAAGTTGCTGCCGGAAGCAAAGAAATCAACGTGTGCTCTAAGATTGTTCGGGGTATTATGGACTGTAGTGGTATGAAATTTCTCTTTATTTTCGATTCCGGTTCAGAGTATAGTTTAATTAAGAAAAGCTTTTCACGCCTTGTTGTTGGACAAAGATTACATGACCTTATCAACATGACTGGTATTGAAAAGGGTACCATTAGTCGCACAGAGCAAATCGTTTGTGTCATAAATATTCAGGGCGTCGAAATTAGCGTCACTCTTCATGTAGTTCCGGACGATTGCCTACGAGACGCTATTTTATTAGGTAGATTGACATATTAACGCAATATGCTGATAATTTTATTGAAAATTTTCTGACAACTATTTGATAGATCCTCGTAAAGTAGTACATAGGAGGCCATATAGGTTGTCCCCTCAGGAATCTAAGATAGTTGATGATAGAATTGAGCAATTGTTGGCGGCGAATATTATTATTCTGAATACTCAACCGATTCATTATCCTTTAATGGCGCTCATTATTTCAGTAGTATTGATATAGCATCTGGTTTTCACCAACTACCTGTACACGCAAATTCCATAGAAAAAACTGCATTTGTAACCCCAAAAGGGCAGTTTGAATATTTGGCTATGCCCTTCGGATTACGCAATGCCCCTTCCATTTTTCAAAAGGCTATTAATATTGCTTTAAAACCCATGAATGATGAAAAGATTTTAGTTTTCATGGATGATGAAATTTCAATTTCAAAAAATATTGATGAGGGGCTTGACCGTTTAGACAAATTTTAAAACACTGTCTAATACAGGGTTCTCGTTTAATTTAAAGAAGTGTTCGTTTCTAAAAGTCCAAACCGAATACCTCGGGTATATAGTTTCAGCTGGGGAAATTAGACCGAATCAAAAAAAAAAAAATTCAAGCCTTAGTTGATATCACAACTCCAAAAACTGTTACTCCAGTTAACTTTTTTCAGTTAACTTTTCCCAGATAATTCGGCCTTTGTATCCCTTAACAAAAGGAAAGGGTAATAGTAAGTGGACCCCAGAGCATGACCATATTATCTACACAAAACAATTATCCACATTTTAACGTCCGAACCGGTTTTAAAAAGTTTTTGACCTTGCTATGCTCATAAGCGTGATTTAACCCCAAGGGTTCACCGTTGGTGGGCTATATTGCAGGCTTACGATTTTGATATCGTGTACAAAGAGGTCGCAAGATGGCTCATGCAGATTTCTTGTCTCGCAATTTGTCAAACACTAATTATTCTGAACTCCGTAAGGTAAATTTTCTTGAATTGGATAGGTTGGTTAATCGTAGAACAAGAACGCGATTCACTTTCTGAAATAATATCAAAAGTCCGTAATAATCAATTACCTGAAGAGATATTGCATACATATGATTTAAGACAAGGAATACTGTACAGGAAGATGGAACATAGAGGAGTTTCTAGTTGGTTACCTATTGTGCCTCGTTCTTTGGTTTGGTCCCTCATTAGCCATGTCTATAATGAAATAAAACATTTAGGTTTTGAAAAAACTTTGCTGTGTAGTATGTAAGACTTCCAAAGGCCCTTCAGGTGCACAGCAAATGCAGTTGCATTCAGTTCAATATAATTCATTTAGATCTAACAGGAAAACTTTCAGAAAAAGTGATAGAAATATTGCTCGGTTTTAATAGACGCCTTTACAAAGTTTGTACTGCTTGAGTATACTCCGGCCTTAAGTTCTTCATATGCGGTAAGAGCAATTAAAAATACTGTGAACTTATTTGGCGCTCCGAAGCGCATTATCGCAGATACAGGACGTTGTTATGACTGCAAAAAGTTTGGATCATGCGAACTTTAAATTCTTATTGTTATAGAATGTAATACTAATATTACCTGGAAGGATGAACTGGGAGAGGTTCAGCTTGCTCTTAATAGTACGCGTTCCAGGACCACAGGTTTTACGCCTATAGAACTGATGTTTGGCATTCAAGGTTGTTCACTTAATCTAGCTAAAATAGCTCCTAGTTGTTTTGAAACAAAATATTCAAAAAGTGGCTAATGTTGACACTATAAGATTTAATAAATGAAAAGCCCGGGTTAAACCTTTTGCAGTAGGTCAATTTCAAATGCGAAGAAAGCCGTCAAACTAAATTGGGCACTAAATTTAAGGGACCTTATAAAATTATCACTGTATTAGATAATGACAGTTATGAACTTAGACACATAAGCGGTTCTAACAAAGGTGATTTACAAATTTACGAAATTGATAATGATGATAGTAATGATGAACGAACTGTGACGGCAGATAATAAGTTCAATATGCCTATTGTTTCTGAATACTAAGCTCTCGAGCATTGACTGCAGATGATTCAGAGGAAACACTTTCTGTAAGTTCTCGCACCTTAAGCGCAAATGATTCTGAGGAAACTTTATCTCTTAGCTCTCGAACATTAAGTGTAGATAATTCCGAAGCTGTAATAGAATCTTTTGAGTGATCAATTAGTATGGTCTCTTCTGCTATTGTGGGAGACCTGTGATACGCTGTAGGAGTCTCGCCTGCTTTAGTGGGCGACGATTCGGACCAGCCTGTTTGACTTTGCTGTGGTGATGATAAATGATACGCTGTAGGAGTCTCGCCTGCTTTAGTGGGCGACGATTCGGACCAGCCTGTTTGACTTTGCTGTGGTGATGATAAATGATACGCTGTAGGAGTCTCGCCTGCTTTAGTGGGCGACGATTCGGACCAGCCTGTTTGACTTTGCTGTGGTGATGATAAACGATACGCTGTAGGAGTCTCGCCTGCTTTAGTGGGCGACGATTCGGACCAGCCTGTTTAATCTTGCTGTGGTGATGATTAAGGATGCGCTGTAGGAGTCTCACCTGCTTTAGTGGGTGACGATTCGGACCAGCCTCTTTAACTTGCTATAGTGATGATCAGTGATGCGCTGTAGGAGTCTCACCTGCTTTAGTGGGTGACGATTCGGACCAGCCTCTTTAACTTGCTATAGTGATGATCAGTGATGCGCTGCAGGAGTCTCACCTGCTTTAGTGTGTGACGATTCCGACCAGCATGTTTGAACTGTAGGGGTTTTTCCTATTGTAAACCTGGACCAGTAGTACTTACCATATCGACGCTTGAAAGGCAAACATAACTAACCGACATTGTACGAACTTTACAAGAGAGTGCTTTTAAAGTTGAAATATTAGGAAAAAAATCATTTTAACAAAACCATCCTTCCGATTGAAATAGTTTAAACAGATATAGAAATAGTTTCTTTTTGTCGATCCAAGTTATTATAAATTGAGTACCTATCACTTTTATATAAAGCAGTATATGTCGCTTCGATAAAAGTTACTTCATTTGATAAACATGTAAAATTATCTAAACTATCTCTGAAATGGTTCCAGTAACAGGTAAAATTATCTAAGCTATCATTAAAAGGTTTGGAGTAGCATGTAAAATTACCTAAGCTATCACCGAAAGGTTTGGAGTAGTATGTAAAATTATCTAAGTTATCACCGAAAGGTTTGAAGTAACATGTAAAATTACACAAATTCTCACAGTTAACATTTTAGATACGGGTATATTTGTCGAAAGCAATCTAATGAATCATAACAATCAAGTAACTTTATCTAAATACTATTCCATTATTTTTGTTGTCGTGTTAATTGCTTGAAAATTAAAACAAATTAAAGAAATATGAAGAAAAATCTTTATTTGAAAATAAAAAATGACCATTTTACGGACCTTACGACATTTATCAAAAGTAACAATCAGAACGAGATCAATACGATTTTTGGTAACTAAATCACACTATCATATTGTTTTACAATGACAAGGAAGTAAACTATATTATATTGTAAGTACTGACAAACTAATAATTATAAATAAATCTACCGTAATGTTAAAGTCTTTACTTATCAGTCTTTAAAAACATTAGGAAAGAATAAAAGATGGTAGTAGGTAGTAATTAGCTCTAGTAATTAGCTCTAGTACTCTCCATGAAACTACCTTTAAAAAATAACATTAAACAATATCATATAATAAATCTTTAGTAAGACTTGCAACATGAGATCTCGTTATTCAATCACAATCTTCAACATCTGATTCGGGTAAACAATCTTTGACATTCGCTGCACGTGGAATATTCAGAAATTCATGTTTAAAACAATTAGGAATGATTTTGTCTGTGCAAAGTTTGAGCAAATCGTCATATTTGGCTTTTGATATGGGTAACTGAGATCTATAACAAGGTAAAAGTGATACCGTGGTTTTAGACTGAACTTCGACATCAAAAAATTCCGTATGAGCCTTCATGGATGTTTTGTATTTGACGCTTTGCCTGTATTTTTTGAAAGTCATAATACGGATCTTGCTTATTTTGCCAGTTAAGTTGCCCTTAAAATATTTGTCACTAATGCTATCCCATCTATAAAAATCTTCATAACTCAGTCTTTCCACTTCGAAAGGCGATGGGTCTTGTCTAGCAGTTGAAAATACTGTAAACCATTGCGACGGTGCGTAAACAGTGGTATTTTTCAGTCGGTTCTCAATAATGGCATGCACAGTATCGACAGGCATGTAAGTGTGTCCCGTTAACAGAAAGTTTATTTGAATAGTGTCGATATTATTACATTCCTGTAATGATGAATGCAACATTGCCAATACGGTACGGTTACGGTTTTGACCCGGACAACAGTCGCAATAGAGAAGTAATCGAGTGACGTTTCCTCGGTCGTCCACTGACTGTATATATTTATGCAATATAGTTGCAATTTCGTTAGCACCACGCTTACCATTACTCTCATCCCAGTAGTAACAAAAAACATTACGTGTTCCATTTTCATAAACACAAAAATTATACACGGCTAGTTTTCTGCTATAATACAAAAGCATAGATTGTGCAAAAGGTGTATTGAGTACCTTTTCGAGATCGAAACTAGCACAAAGAGTTGCAGGATCACTTTTATGAATATTTTTGTGGACTTTGAAACGGGCATAACTTTCTTCTTTTTCTATTTCATGTTCTTGCTTTTCTCTCTGTTTTTCGGGATTATCATTTTTTTCATATTGAAGACACTTAAGGCATTTGTCTTTTTTGGGTACATGGAATCCAATGTTAAAATTATCTTGGAATACTTTACGAAAAATTCTCTCACTTACTACATCTATGCCCTGATTTAAATAGTGTTTTTTGTAAAGTTTGTACAAGTTGGTGACATTCTTAAATTCTTGAGAAAGATAAACTTTACTTGAATCTTGACGACAGTAGTGCGACGGTACAGCTGGTAGTCCTTTAATAAATCTCTTAACGCAGTCTATAGTGGTTTCTTTAGTTTTATTTGGCGGTTCACATCTCCCTCTCATATCTTCTTTAGCACATCCCCAAGAAGCGTTATTCACAATACTATAAATTGTTTTATCAGAAATATTCAGAGTGGCTGCTAAAAATTGTTGGCAAATATATCTTCTACCTTCTCCTTCGTTTATAAAATATTTGATGGTAAAGCTGCGCTTATCAGAATTTGTTCTTTTTCGTTTAACATTTTCTTTTTGAGTCATAGAGACTAACCAACCACGGCGACGTACTTTGTCAAGATTCCAAAAGAATTCAAATAAACTCTGCCTTCTTTCTTCAGGCACAGACCCACAGTCATTACCACATTTCTTCCCAAAGCAAGGGTTGGCCTGCACAGTTTTTCCTTGTACAACAACACCATTTTTAGTGGTATATTCTAGGCCAGAATTTTTGTTTTTAGATCTTTCTCTTCTCATATTTGTTTTTTTAATTACATTAGCAGATTCGCCGACTACTTCATCAATGTCTTGTGTTTGTTTAGTTTGTCTTTTGTTTCTTTTAACTTTCTTTTTTCCCGCTGGCAAATCGTCTTCTGATAGTACTTCTTGTCCTTCTGACCAGTTATCTGATTCAGTTATGTCACCATAAAAAGTGCTAAAATCTTCTTGATCTGATACGTAATCAATGTACTGAATATCCGCTTTACAAGTTCTCTTCCCTACTTTAACTTTGATTGGGTTTAATGGGTTAGATTCCTGGCTGGCACAAGCTGATGTAGATGGTACTGCGGTATATAATGAAAGAGATGTATGTTCTGTATGTATTTCGATTGTGTTATCATTTAAAGTTGGTTCTTCAATTTCAATGAGCGGTACATGAGCAGTAGCCTCAAACTGATTTGGTGCGGTGTTTAAGGTATCGGTCAGAATAGCGTCAACACCTTTGGATGCTTGGGCTAGTGTTATGTCAAACTGCTTTGTGATATTATTAGTAAACCGTACCTCAGATTTATGTACGTTCAAATCGGAGATGTTAGCATCATTATTTATAAAACATGGATTCAGTTCTTCTTGATGTCTTCGGCTATTAGCATTCATCGCAAAATCAGAGTACATTACCTTAAAAGGTATAATTAATGAATTAAAAAAGGTTTGGGCATGACAGAAAGAACAAGTTAATAAGTATGTAAATAATTTATAAGTAGGTATATAACAATAGTTAAGGAAAGTAACGTCACAAAATATTCGTCAGTTAGGTGTGTTATAAGCTTATTTATTCATAGAAAGAGTTGTCAGTGCTCATCATTAAAAAGATTTACATTTAAAAACCTTATTATTGATTACAACATTGTATTATTGTCCGCAATACCATGTTGTTACAAATATGCAACGCGATAGTTCAAAAGCATTATTGCTATATCGAAACGAGCGGTACCTACTTAAAAATACAAAGCAATTTTCAGTGAAAACAGTTTGAACCTTGCATTATTAATGGTGTCTTACCATCAATTGTATGAGGTCAATAGAGTAAAAGGCAAAGCAACATTAAAATATAAAAATTAAATAGGTATTTATGCGTACTGTATTATCAAAACTCAATCGTCTATGACACTTCTTTCGTGCTTTCCCGGCTTTTTCCAACGCCATTTCGACTATTGAAGAACTTCGTCGTTTCTGTTCTTTACTCATCGTTTTAGCTGGAAGAAAAAAGAAATAAATTTTAAGTATATTTACCTACCTGTCTATAATAATGATAAAACAAAATAGGTAAATAATAATAAATATTAAGAAAAATTAACATAATTCAAAATAATATCAGTATAGTTTAATTCAATACTCACCACGTTTTCATTGAACGGGGAACAAAATACGTAAAAACTGGATGAACGTCTTCACTAAGCAACGCCAAGCGCCCAAATGGCAAATGTTGTCAAGCTGTCGACACGTAATGCGTAACACGTTGCGCATATCCATGCGACGTTTTTGAATTCGCGCAGTTCCTTATCGACAACTGATTATTTTTTATGACCGGGTAAAAATATCCAAGCGCCAAACTTAACCATCCGAATGATATGAGTAAAACTATCTATACGACATAATTAATAGAAAATATTATCAAGTAAAAATATCTAGGGATGAAAAGGATTATTACATTAAACAAGTAAAACGGTCTAAGTTTCAATATTATTCCATTTTATTACAGGTTAAAATGTATAAGTGATATGATCACAAAATATATTATCAAGTTAAAATATATAACTATACAAAGAATAATTACTTTTTATGGGTATAATATACTAAGTGGTTATAAAGATAAATTCCAAAACAAGTAAAACGATGTAAATGCAAGTAAATGAAAAAGCAAATTCATGAAAATCTAACTAAGTTAATACATGATATTATTAAAAATGTCTAACTGACGATTATCTTTAAAACACTCTTTTTTTTGGCGGTTAGTAAGAAAAAGTTTTGCATTTATATAGAAATTCCACAATATCTAAGCGACATTAAACTTATTGTAGAGCATTGAAACTTAGATTAAACGACGCAGAAAAATCTGACGATTTCAATGATATATACAACTCATTTTACATATATTTGTCGCTTAGTTATGTTTGCCTTTCAAGCGTCGATATTGATATGTAATAATGATAATGATGGGAAATAAAGAGTCCTTTTCTTAATGCACTCGAGGACGAGTGATTTATCAGAATGGCCGTGACGGAAGTCATATATTTAACGGCTGCGCCGGATGTGGCGGCGGCCGTATTGTAATGGAAGTCGTATTATTTAAACGCTGCACCGGATGTGGCAGCGGCCATTGACGGAAGTCATATTATTTAAAAACTACACCGGATGTAACGACAGCCATATTATTTAACGAGACGGCGTCTAGAGGGCGCTAGTGGAACGTGCACCGAGTTCGCCCCACCTCCGCCTATATAAGGAGCCGCGCTGTTGAGCCGGTACGCATTTCAAACGAATGCGTCTTGGTGCACGGACCACTGTCTCTCAACAGTCAGTAATGCCCAGTTATTGGATACGGAACGTTGTCTCAGGCAATTAGTACTGTCCTTATTGCGGTGGGTGCGTGGAACCCTGTCTCTGACAGGCAGTACTGCCCGGTTACTGGACGTGGAACGTTGTCTGACAATTAGTACTGTCCTTATTGCGGTGGGTGCGTGGAACCCTGTCTCTGACAGTCAGTACAGCCCTATGTGACCGCCCTCACTGTCGCATGACTAGTTATTTAATTAAATGTATTTCATTTCTATATTTCTAGATCTAACTGATTGTTCGAATGAAATAAATTTGTATATTGCCATATCTGAGTTGCCCCTCTGATGTATGGGCTTAACCCGACATACATGTTAATTTATTGCTGTTATTATTATTATTTTTCATTGCACTTTCAAAGGTCCTTTGAGATAAATTTCAAATATCACCAGGACTTTTGAGAAGATACTCCTGTGTTTTTCAAGAAACTTGAAGTATGTGTATAAATTCTTTAACTCAATGATTTGTTTTTACTATGATCATAAATATGTTAAATGTAATTACAGACTGGGATTATCGAATAATGGAGCAGAAGAGCAATTGCTGCGATTAGACGAGCAATGTGTCACCAGACATTACAAAGTTGGTGTCATGTACTGTAAAAATGGCCAATCGACTGAAGAAGAAATGTACAACAACCAAGAAGCCGGTCCAGCTTTTGTTGAGTTCTTACAAATGTTGGGCCAAACGGTCAGATTGAAGGACTTTGACAAATACAAAGCTGGCTTAGATAACAAAACAGATTCAACTGGCTTATATTCAGTGTTCACTACATACCAGAATTGTGATATTATGTTTCACGTGTCTACAATGTTACCATACACACCTAATAATAGGCAACAGTTGTTACGGAAGAGGCATATAGGGAACGATATAGTGACCATAGTATTTCAAGAGCCAGGTGCTGCACCATTCACTCCGAGGAACATTCGTTCACAGTTCCAACATGTGTTCGTCGTTGTGAGAGCAATTGATCCTTGTACGGAGCATACACATTATTCTATTGCTGTTAGTAGAGCGAAGGAAGTGCCTTTATTCGGTCCGCCTATAAGGGAAGGTGCGGTCTATCCTAAAGGGGAGGTATTCACAGATCTACTTCTTAGTAAGGTAATATACTAATTTTTAAAATTAATAAAACTGATTAGTTGTTTGTATATAAAATTAATTGAGTAGTTTTAGAATTTGTCTAATTTATTTTATTATTCTAGAGTTTTTAAAGATTGAAAATGCTGTAAAATAATATTACAAAAAGAGTCGTATATAATAGAAGTCATAAATATTTCTTATTTTAGCTTCGAGTTAGAAAGTGTTTAATAATAAAGGGATATTAATATAATTATATGAAGTTAATAAACAAATAAGTCGAAAGTAAGCAGCAGAGCGCTTATGTAATGATAACTTTTCTTTTGTAAATAAATATATATTGTACATAAATAATCAAGATCCGAACGTTCTTATAGATAGAAATAAAAATATAAAGGTTTATAAAAATTAGTAAACATCTACTATAGTGTTTTCATAATATATTACCAGATAATAAATGGTGAGAATGCAGCCATCCAATCGCCAAAGTTCAGCACGATGGCGACGCGAACCAGGCAGGAGTACCTCAAGGACTTAGCCAAGAATTATGTAACCGCCACCACCGTCGAAACCGGACAAAAGTTTTGTATGTATTTTTTCTCTTTATGTATACTTTGGAATATCGGGGTGTAAGGGGCCCTACCAACATCTTTTGGGCCCAAGTCAACTTCACCTGCAGGTCGACGCACCCTGCTGATTAACGGACGAGGTCCTGACGACGGCTTTCCTTTTGGGTTGGGGGTCAGACGGCAAGGTCACCCCCGTAAAAGCCAAAATCAGCCAAATCAAACAATGGAAAGACTAAGATTACGGGATCGTCTAAGACGCAGAGACTCCTTCGGATTGCGCTTAAAGATCGTTAAACACTGCTCTGAAGTGGTCTCACGGTTGCGCTTGTTGTCCTCAGCATAGTCGGGGATGGCGGAACCTTTAAGAGGCTGCTGGCGCCCATGCTCGCTATCAGAGATGCTGGAGATGAGTAGCAAAGGAAAGAGAGGACGATTTTATTCCAAATCTAACAGTAACTAGAATTTTGTTATTGCAGCAATATTTTCTTCGTTGCTTATGAAGAGTGGTAATAATTCAACCAACAATACAGTCGTGGCTCGAGTGGATAACTGTTCCAATGATGTTCTGATAGGTGGCGCCCTCTGTTTTCAAGTGAGTTTTGGCAAAATTTTGTATTATTAATGACTTTACATTGTATTCAAATGCTTACCATGATTAACACTTTTGTCGTTTCGAGTGAACACATTCATTTCTTATTTCCATAATTGGTGCTATTACGTCTCTTTTTAGTAGGAGTAGTAGTTTGAAGTTCAATGTCCGTTGCTGAGAATTCCTAAATGGTTATTTTTGTGAAAAGATGCAAATAAAAAACAGATGGAAGGATATATGTGTTAAATTTATGATTTTTACGGCAGGATCTCGAAAGAAAACGAATGGTTTCCCTAATTGGACGTAGTTTCTCAAAAAGGATTCAACCCACAATATGGTCGAATAATTAGATGGTATAACAAAGTACTCATTCTGGGCTATTTTCAATTAGCAGTTAAACTTATTTGTATGAAAAATGATACATTTACGCTTATATTTTCCTAAGAACCCATAGACACAAACAAGTCATCAATGCGGAAATAGAGCTAAAACTTTAATTTTTAATAAATCAAAAGTAACATTTTGTGGGTTGGATCCTTTTTGCGTACCTACGTCCAATTGCCTCTGAGTTAAAGGAGTAATTTATGAATCGACTATATATTAATCTCCGTAGCGCAGTTTCAGAACGCCCGCGGGGACTCGTTCCCGTTCCAAGTCCGGGTATTTATGTATGATGTACATATTTATTTACTAAAGAAATTTATATAAGTAGTATATCAGTTGTTTATCATCCGTAACATGAACGCTCTTTTGCCTGTCATTTTGTCAATTAATGTTTCGTGCAGCAGAGACAAACGCTTTATAAAACTGAGAGTGGTCAACACACGCATGCGCGTGGGCACTCGATTCGATTTTATTATTTTTATTAATATTGCCGTTGAAATATGTATTTTAAAGGTGCAAGTCCAGGACGAAGGCGCTGGCGGTTCACTATTGGACTGCATATTGGGCGTTTCTGCTGACACCTTGGTTTTCATAGAGAACAACACACGCCAAATCGTTTTGGTTTTACCATCCAGTTCTTTGCTCGGTGAGTTTTAGAAGAGATCTTTAGTATTGTCTATTATTATACTTTTTAAAGCCTTGTCAACTGTGATGAAAGATACGCCTTGTTTAGTGACTAATCAAGTATCATTTGATGAACATTGGATATTTATTTGAATTCTCCGTGCAGGGGCGGAGTGAGAATACTAACGTCTACGACCGAAGTCGGCCTGTCGTAAAAGGCGACAAAACAACTCTTAGGTTAGCTACGTGGTAAGGTCCCAAGCTCGTCTGGATGCCGACCATTCCTGGTGTATATGTATGCCGCCATAATAACCTTGTGTTGGGTTTCGGCATTAGTGCCCCAGGTTCCTGTACCCCTATGGGACGGCAGCGTGTTCGCAGTGCCTCTGGCTTCGCAAACATTCATAAGCGACAGTAACTTATTATTAAGTGGGCCGTCAGCCTGTCTGCTGTTCCTCAGCAGTAAAAAAAACCAAAGTTCTTAAAGGATCTTCGGATACATGAACTATACCAGAGTCTTGAATTTTTGATTATTCTAAATAATCTTATCTCTTATCCAATAGTATCTAACACCAGTTTTCAGGTTATAAAGTGGATGATTTTTATGCAGAATTTTATCCGTGCAGGGGCGGAGAAAGAATAATACCCTCTGCGGCCGGGGTCGCCTGTCGTAAAACGCGACTAAACAACCCACCCTAGCTACTTGGGGGATGGCGACCACCTTTGGTCTTAAGTATGCCGCCATAATAACCTTGTGTTATGTTCCGGCATTAGTGACCTAAGTTCCTGTACCTTTATAGGACAGCAGCGTGTTCGCGATGCCACTGGCATTGAAAACACCCATAGGCGATGGTAACTGCTAAATTCTAAGCGGGCCGTCAGCCTGTCTGCTATCCTACAACAATAAAAAAAATCCACTATTGCAAAAAACCCTTTATGGTCAACTGTTAAATTTTGTCTATTCCTCGAGTATCTTGAAGTACAAGTTGCTCGGAATGGTAATTATGAAAAGTTTTACGAAATTTTACCTGGATTTAGTTTCCTAAATACGTTTCAGAAATATTTCATATTTATAACTAAGAAAATAAGAACAATTTCCAATCCATACTAATACTATAAATGTAAAAGTAACTCTGTCTGTTTTTCATGCCTAAACTGCTGAAACAATTTTGATGAATTTCGGTATAAAGATAATTTGGACCTTGGAGAAGGCCATATGCTACTTTTTTAAATTTATATGGAGAACAACGTTTGGCAGGTTTTTGTTCAGCTAGTTATTAATAAATATAGAAAAAAATATTGTGTGTTTGTTTCAGGTTGGGTAGTGTCAGGGGAGTGGATCCGCGTATTTTACCACTTGGGGGAGAGTGTGAGGGTGCGTCTACGCGAAGGGGGGAACGGGGTGTTGCTGCGGCGGCTGGCGAGCGTTGCGCCGGCCCACGCGCACCTGCTCACTGAGATCACCCTCGAACGGGGCCCCGCGGCTCAACTTGGTAATTCTTTATGGATATCAATGCATATTCTTTTTCTTACGGTTCGATTTCTAAGATAAATACATTATATAACAAACTTTTTCTATTGGCGTTTTGCACTAATATTGCAGTAATGGGTAAAGTAGTAGTGGGTAAAGGTGGTCGTTTCGTGTCGGTGACTCTGTTCGACTGGTGGGATACGCGGAGGACGAAAGACGGATGCGATGGAGCGCGCTTATTGGCCTACGGGTGCCTGCTACTCTTCTCGATGAAAAGAAATAACATATGAGCTATAATATCGAAGCCAAGCAAAGGCTGGTTGCCAGTATAATTAGCTTCTATATTATGTTAGATAAATAAATATACAGTGAATATTCACAAAGCGCCTTGTAGGCCCAAAGAAGCGCTTGGATGAGTACTAGACAACTGATCTTTTACTTGTTTACTTTTTTTTTTAAATAAATACATATTATACAATGATGCAAGAGTTCCGTTTCCAAGATGTTTGTAGTCCATTACACCACGGATTTCGTCAATAAAACATAACTTTGTACTGTTTATTACTTACGAAAATTTTAATGTTGCGTTTAGGGTTCCACGTGCAACCGGATGGGCTAGTGATAGGCGTGGAAGGTGGGGGGTGCGCGGCGCGTGCAGGCATTCGGCGAGGTGCACGTCTGCTCGAGGTGTGTCGCGCGGCCGTGGTGGCTCTGCACCACGACCAGCTCGTCGACCTCCTCAAGACCTCCGATCCTGTCACCGTAAGCCTATTTTACACTAACAACTGATTCCAATATTAAATGTAATGATTTTTTTATTACTTGGATCAGTCTTCTTACTCAAAATCTGCACGGAGAAAAGTAATTTTTTGTATATTGGAATGTTCATATTAATTTTGAAAATGACATTTTTGCCCTAAAAATTATAATTCTACGGACACTGTTATGTGGGTACGTCAATAATACACGAGCGTGCGAAACTAACTGAACTTTATTTAATAATCATATCTACCCACAGATACTACTTAAAGATGGATAGTAATAGTGGTTCGTCTTTAAGTGGTGTATAAAGTTTCAACAAAATTAGTTAATGTCAATTTGATCATTGGACAGAAATTTATTTAATATAAGTATACCCTCAACTGCGTTGCGTGCAATTTTTTTCCAGGATAGATTGTATTTCATATTATTGTCTATAACTTTTCAAAATTTTAAAACCATAACGTATCTATATGATAAATTTCAACCAAATCCATTCAGTAGTACAGATGTGATTGAGTAACATACATCCATATCCATCTAAAATTATATATTATTAATAGACATTTTTGATCGAAAGTGAACGTGTCAATTATATAAACAATGTTAACCCAATAAAATACCAAGTGTACCCGAAAGTCATTACGTAATTTTCAAGACAATGAAAATCTGTTAAAAATTAATCAAAGTATTGGCCATTTGATTCTGTATATTTTGTCCATCTTTCAGGCAATTTATGGATGCCCTCCCAAAAATACTGTTTGTTCCTTGAGCAAAACGAGCCATTTTCTAACTTATTTCAAATTGGCAAAGTGCTGCTCTGCAAGCACGTGTCCCATTGGTGTGAAAAGTTGATAGTCGGACGGGGCAAGGTCTGGAGAGTACGGCGGGTGCATATTATAATAATACATATGTCCCATCCAAGTGCTTTCAACGCTTCCTTGACCGGTTTCGTTTTATTAGATGGCGCGTTATCGTACTGTAAGATCACTACCGTATCTTCAGGCTCATTCTGGACGTTTTAGATCAATGCATGGTTTAAATTGATCATTTGTTGTCGGTAGTGATCACTGTTAACTGTTTCACAAGGCTTCAACAGTTCATAATACACCACGCCACTCTGGTCCCACCAAACACAGAGCATTGTCTTGCGACCAAAACGATTTGGCTTCGACAAGTGATTTGTGAATCATGGTTGATTGTTTACGCGTAGGGTTTTCGAAATAAATACACTTTTCATCCCAATCACTATTCGGCGCAGAAATGACTGGGGCCATCCATAAATTACATCACACGAATTTCATGATTTTTTGACCCCTCCCCGGTCCTTGACACAGCTGGTCACATTTGTGAGACTCCCCCCTCCCTAGTGTGACGTCACATATTTTGCAATTTTACATTTAGAAATTATTGAATTCAAACAGCAGTTCCGAAATTAGTTTTATATCCATTTATATTATTTTTCAATAAAAAATTAACATCAAGTCAAACATTTCAAGAAATTAACAAAAAAAAAAAAAACGATTATTAAATCATCTTGAGTCCATGGACTTTTAATCCACTCCATTAAAATATTTCATCCAACCATACAGCATCACAGTCATCATCCAAACAAATAATTTCTCTGGCACGTCTAGCAGCAATTCTTTGAGGATGCATTTTCACTATGGGCAAAACTTCTTGTTGACTCTTATGTCTTATGAGTATGCCTCGACACTAGGGCAGTAGCTATCTTATGGAACTTGCTTCACATGTGAGGACGCTCGGAGATAGAAAGCTAGCTGAAGTAACAGTGGAGCGAATTTACCTTCGGCGTCATCATTTTCTACAGTAAGATATCCGCTTGACGTCTGACTAATTAAAACAGGTGGTGGTAAAAACCCCTCTCGTAATAATCGCCAAAGGCTAGATCGTCGTACATCACGACATGCGATAATCTCGCATTTCAATTTTTTTTTCTAACATTTTCAGTCAAGATAGAGTTGCAAATGTTTTTGAGTATTTCGTTAATAGTGTAAAGTTCGTGTTTTAACACGTAGATTTGGAAATGTGACGTCACAAAATTTAGGACCCCTCCCACCCCCTTGTCACACTTCGTCGACCCTCCTCCTCCCTCTTAACATGTGATGTAATTTATGGATGGCCCCTTTCGATCATATATTTGAAGCAGCATTTCACAGATGATTTTTCGATTTTCCATTTTCCTGTCATTCAATTGATGTGGCACCCATCCTCCCATCGTTTCGATTTTTTTTATGAGAAGTGTATAAACATGAAGCTTGATATCTGTAGAATAAAATGACATATGTGTCAAATCATAACATTGCATACTTGAGTCTACCTACATAAGCCTAGCGAAATCTGTTAAAACAAAATCGGTAATGAATTTTCGGTACACTTATGTAAAACTACAGATTAAAACTATATTGGAAGAAAATGAAGATGTACCTCCAGTTGGTTGAAAACATCGGTATTTATATAGGTGACAGTAACATTCGCATCGGGACGGTGTCAGTGCGAGAGCGCGGCGGAGGAGTGCGGTGCTGTGGCGCGGGGAGACGCACAACGGCCCCCGAGGGCCCGCCGCCATCACTCGCCCCCGAGGTCTGACAGCTCTGGATACGGTACAGGTCAGAATATACAATTTATGAAATAATTTCTTGTGTATTATTATTTGAGAAGCCATAATAAATTGTATATTATGTAGGTAGTTTTCAAAAAGGTTAGTTGTTGTTTCCATCTTTATAATTTAGTTTCTTTTACTTTGTATATCTCTGACTTTCGTTGTTGAGTATTACCATAGATAAAACTCTGCCTAACTTGGCGCCTGTTTACACCGGGCTTTTCCTGACCAAAGAGAAAGATGAAATTGAAGTGACTAAAACGAGTCATGTAAGAATACCCAGTGTTCAACATCTTTATTATTTGTGTTGAATGAGTTTTCTAATTATTTGGTTTTGTGTCCAAAGGTGGATCGGGTAGAAGTGGTCGCCGGTCTCCTGGGGCCTCCCCACGGGGTATAGGGGGCTCCGTTGTGTCCGAGGCTGCCCTACGGCGGCGCTCTCACGACGACACCTCTTCTCCGCGACATTCTAGAAACAGACGCGCTTCGGCCAATACATCCTCATTGACGGTAATTCATGAATTTGATATGAATAATTTTGTACTTTGCCTGCGAAGATGTTATTGGGAACTCTTACATCCGAATATAAATGTGTAAATACCATGTATTGTGCAAGGAACGGATAAAACAATTTAATCGTTCAGCGATAGTGTACCCCCATTTTGGATTTGTCGTTTTAAATGGAAAGGCTTGATACAGACCCCACGTCCTGGGGACTACAGTGTCATAGCCTGGGACTCCTGTGCGCCCCTGCAGTAGATCCTTATGAACTGTGGGGCGCACATTGTCCTATTGGACGCACGCTGTATACCCATTGAGACCACCTCAGTGTTAGCAGTGCCCTAATCTATACAAAAATGGCCTGTTTGTACTGTTAAAATAACTTTTATGTGTTTGAATCCCACGCAGGATAGAAAACTTATAAGATCTAGTCTAGTCAGGGGGGTCAGAGATATTTATAATACTGGGTTTATTATTTTTATTTTAAATTAAGCTTAACAAAAGCTTGTGTTATGACTGGATCCACGTCGATCGTCCATTTGCGACTTCGATCAAATTAATAACTTATTAAGAAGGCAATTAAGTCATTAAATTTACAAACGCTTTGGACACAATTCTCTACACATTTTTTATTGCTGAAGATTAGCAGACAAGCTGATGTTGACGCAGGCTGACTCAATATTGATCAGTTACTAACCACTGTTAGCACCGCAAACACACTGCTGTCTGCGTAAGGGAACTGGAACCTGGGTCACTTATGCGGGGACACAACACGGGTTATTATGGTGGCATATTTAGGGACCAGGAATGGTTGCTATTCAGGCGGACTTGGAGCCCTACCACATAACTATTTTGTCGCCATTTGCTACGGGTTGCTTCCAGTCCCAGGCATCAGTACTCTTACTCCTTCCCTGCAGGGAAAAACTACCTCTGTCTGGGACATACTGCTCCTGCTTCTAGATTATAATAACTTAAAGTAAAACGATTGCAGGAGGAATTGATGCGTTTGATGGACGCCGAACTAGGATCGGGGAGCGGAGTTACTAATACTGGCGGTAATAATGGGGGTAATGATAACAACAATGGGACTGTACTGGCCGGGGGCAATGGGGTAAATGCATCCCCTCCGTTACCCCTTCCCGACGCCACTGCCTTGGACTGGGCCACACTTGTTCACACCGCCACCAGGGCTATGTTGCAGGTATTTTTGTGCTTTTATTGATTATCATAAATTTCAACACTAATATAATTATAATCTTCAAGAAATATTACAGTATTTGAAAAAGTAAAAGTGTAAAAACATTTTGTATTTATTTTAAGTAAAATTTTGCCAGTTAAATTGATTTAAATTCAGCTCGCATAATATTGACAGAAATAAGCTCCGGCTAAAAACAATTGTCATTTTCCTAGCGAATTCTCATCCTTTATTCCTTCTCCTCGATATTATTTACACCTTTTTACAGCAAAAGCTGGAACACAGTTTCGTTTCTTTGCACGGTTGGGCCTAAGACGGCCGTCGCACCTGTAAAAATAAAAATTAGCCACATTTGTTTAATTTATTTATTCTTCTTTATCTTTCACTGTGTTCAATAAAACTGTTACGGATAGTATTTATTCAACAAGACATAGGAGCTGGAATGTAAAAATTACTCAACAGCTTCGAATACATCCAGGATAAAATACTTGTGAGATGATCTTGGATCTCTTATTTTTTCAAAGTATTCGGCTTTCTTTTGTAATATTATCAACAAACGTATAAAAGCACATTTAATTTTTTTGAGTATTGGACTTTGTTAATTCTAATTCTGCTTGAAGGACCAAATGTTAATATATTAAGGAAAATTTATTTAACTTTTAGATATGTGAAGAACACCAATACCCATCGATAGATAATGTAGATCCAATATTAGAGACTCCTCCTAATGAGCCCATCTATGACACCTGGTCGGATAACACAGTGGTAAGCAATTTATTTCGAAGTAAAAAAAAATCATTACAATTTTTTTTTAAGGAGTAAAATTTTTCAAGGTCTTTTTTCTGAATGGGGATTAAAATTTGACTCGATTATCTTATGTTAGACATCAGAATCGAGTCCGGCTGGTGGTACGGTAGTGGGGGGCAGTGTTGGGGGATCATCGCCGGCGTGCGAGTGCGGACTGGCGGCGAAGGTGCATGCCCTCGAAGCGGACGCGGCGAACGCCAACCGGCATCGCGCCCAATTGGAGGACGAGGTACGTTTACCTATTATTATAAATCCAAAAAATTACATTAAGGAAAGTTTAAATCGAAACTAGGAATTTGCACTATTTTGGAGTTCTAAAACAGTGTATTTTTGAGAAATTAATTGTGAAATTTGATTTTAGACTCGAAGTTATGAATACTTTATTTGTAATTACTTAAAACTGAAACCTGATTTTGTAGATTATTCGAATTAGTGTTTTTTTAACCTCTTGCTGACTTCTTAATTTCTGTTGTAGTATTCAATTTTTTAATACTTCACAGTTGATTTTTACTTTTTTAATATAAGATAGAAAAACTTGTACATCACAGTATCTTTCAAGTTATGAATCAACGTTTGGAGTATTCGTTTCATATTTGATTTACATAAATCAGGACTTATCTAAAACAGCAGCCTTTTTATAATTAAACGTGAACTATACCAGGTAACGAAAAATCGCAATGGAATTTCAAATCAACTCATTACAGATATTTTTTATTATAAATAGATGTATTTTATCCGTGCAGGGACAGAGTAAGAACACAGACTCCTGCGGCTGGGGTCGGCTCGTCGTAAAAGGCGACAAAACGATTCGAGCTAGGTGGTAGGGCCCCAAGCCTGTCTGAGTGGCAACCACCCCTGGTCTATAAGTATGCCGCCATAATAACCTTGTGTTCCGGCATTAGTGACCCAGGTTTTACAGTTCCCCAACGCGAACGGCAGCGTGTTAGCGCTGGCCCTAGCGTCGCAAACATCCATAGGCGACAGTAATTACTTACTATTAATCAGGCCGTCAGCCTGTCTGGAATCTCTATTAAAACGTAACTGAGAATGACTCTAGTGTTAATAATGATATTTAAATAATGCAATTGGAAAAAAATAGGTCCGTCGGTTGCGCCGACACAACGCGCGTTTGCGCGAGGAATCCGCCCGAGCAGTGTGGCAGTTGCGCCACTTCACGCAGTGGCTCAAGCGCACGGTCGACAGGCAGTAATGCACACACGACATCACATTCAAACATTTACAGCTTCAGACCTTAAATGTGCAATTTACAATTTTAAGATCTCTAAACCCATTCGAGACGATGAGATTTTTTGAAAACGGTCCCCAGGAATGTGTTTTTTATATTGTTAATTTATTAGCAAAACAAGCAATTTTTTTGATACGTATTAAAGCCAAAGTTTAATTTAGTTTTCTATAGATTACAAATACTATTAATTCAGAAAAATTATTTTGAGGACTATTTTACTCGGAATAATTGATAATTGGTCACGATTATTGCATACACTGTGTACGAATGCTCTTATAGCCTCGGAAATCAATTGCGCACACGGTTTGCAGTCGGTCTCGAATAGGTTAAGAAATTTACTACAATAATAGTCTTCGATTGTACACTATCAAACTACGTATTAATAATTGCAACTCATTATAATTAAAAAAAAGATAGTACACCTATAAAATAACACTAGTTCTGAAGTAATTATAGTATTAAAAATATTTTAAAGTTTAATTCAACAGAAAGAGTGATTAGTGAACACCAACATATATTAAAGTTTAATAGAATATAATTAATCTTATATACATATGTACGTATGATAATTATTATAAATGTAAAAGGACCGTTTATAAATTATTTCGTTGACTTAGTGTGTGTCTTCCGAACAGGCTCTTGTCAGCGAATGTCACAACGTCAATGTCAAGACAGTGTTGAATCCAACCAGCGGTAGTTGAGACAACCAATTGACGTTCAACATATTTTTAGGAGTATAAAACCTCCATAGACACTTGTTGGCATATTTTTTAAAATTAATTTCTTGTGCACGTGATTGTAATTTATAAATGGTTCGTACGTAATATACACGCTATATCTTATGAATTCTGTGCCTTTTCATTGCTTCCTACGAAGCGTTTGTTTTTGCGTATAATTTAAGGATTATTTGTTATTGCTATGTATTTACTATAAGTAAATGTGTTATTGAACTGCGTAATATTAGGATGGACTTTGTTTTTTCAGTATTTTGACAATAGTGTTTAGTGTGTCTTTGAAATAATTATCGTTGTCTTTAAAGATCTTCATCCAATGCATTGAATTTCATTGCCTATATTTGAGCCGTGTAGTTGCAAAACCCGCTAAATCTATTTTGATAAAATGACGGTATATTGTTAAAAACACTAAACTCGACCTCGGTGGCGTAACGGATAACGCACTTCGGTACGCTTGCGGAGGTCACGGGTTCGATTCCCGTCTCGCGTCTGGGTGTTTATGTATAATATGTATTTGTTTACAAAAAAAAGTATATAAGTAGTGTATCAGTTGTCTAGGGCCCATAACACAAGTGCTACTTAGTTTGGAACTAGATGACGCTGTGTGAATAGTCACAAAATATTTATTATTATTATCTACATTTTATTATTATATATTGCACAAATGCCTCTATATATATGTTCCAATATTATATTCAACCTTTTATTTTGCGTTTCGAATGAAATCCAACTAAATCAGTATGTATGGGTTTAGTTCAATTACCGGATTTAGAACAAATATTGTTATAGCGGGTTTTGCAACTAAACGACTCTTATAATAAGGCGTAAAACTGGTAATGAACTTCATTAAGCTTCTTAATTTTTTTTTGAGAATTTTAATATACTCGATTTCTATTAAGTATTTATAAAGCTTAAATAAAGTAGGATTATGTGTTCCAGATTATAAGAAGAATATAGCCGTTGTTAGCAGGTCATTGTATAAATGTTTATCGGGTTTTGGGGGTTCAGACAGCAGTCAGTAATGTTAAAACCAAATTAAGCTGTTTTTTCAATGTAATTGTGCGCACTAGATAAAGTCCGAAGTCTGGACTCCGAAATGTGACCTCAAAATATTTGGAAAACAAAGGTCCAATTATTGCTATAATAATGTTGCGTCATAGCCGTGCAGCCAGATGTGAGTAAAATGACCCCCCCACTCTAGTACCGCGCGCGTGTCGCATACAACGTAAGCAACGATGTCGATGTGTTGAGAAACGAAAATAATGCCGTTAAATTGTCCTCTAAATGGTGGCTAAATTCGGTACCTTTGGGCTTTTCGACACACCAACATGGTCGCTTTTGTTGTGTGCGATTGTGTGCGATGCGCGCGTGGTGTTAAAGTGGCGGGGGGGGGGGGGGGTCAAGTTTAGTAGTAGTATGTAAGTTACACGCGAATTATTATCGCGTTTAACACGCGCTGTTTGTTTTGTGCGTATAAATGTATTTTTTATTTATTTATTGTTAAGACTCAATTCAGCAGAAAGGGCTCAAAAGATATATAAGTCAAATATACATAATAATATACAGGGTTTTTATTTAAATATTTTATACAACAATACTTCGTTGAAATGAATTTCGAAGTTTTTGCAAAATGTTCTATATTGGTTAGCGTATCAAATCTAAATTATGAAATATTTTTATTATTTACTACAAATGAAAGTGCGTAAGGTCTTCCACCTAAATGCAAAATGGTTATTTGTATTATTAAAATTACAAAAGGTGGATTGAACTGGTTTTGGTGTAAATATACCCTTTTTTTAACATTTCCATAAATTTTAGTTACGTCTCGATAGTTTAGCTTCGTTTCTTCGCTTCACCATCTTGCGAGCTCTAACAGAATAAAATTAGTAATTTTATTAACCTAAAAAGTACAATCAATTTTAGAAGCATTGTTTCGGTCCTTTATTTTGTTAGTATCCTTACAAATAAAGATAATAAAATTAAAATAGACCTGATAGATGATTGTTTAAAAGTTATGTCGATATTGCCTGTGACATTTTGTCGCTTGGCTAAAAAATACGCTATTGGTTTGTGATAATATACTTATATTATCACATTCAACACGTATTTAATTTGTTACAAACAATTTACTTTTAAATTCACTAATAATTCTTATGGGAATTTAATTTTTTTGAATATTATGCAAATCTGTTGCTACTACTCCCACTGAGGATAAAACGATTGACGCACGTGGTCTACGTTGTGCACTTGTATGTTTGTAAAGAAAACCCTGCGTATCGTGTTTTTTATTGCCGAAGAACAGCAGAGGCTAACAGCCCACGCGAATAGAAAGCAGTCACCTGCTTCGACGCTATAGGTACCGCTAACACGCTGCTGCCCGCTTAGAAGTAATCTCCTTTAAAAATAAAATGATAAAGGTCTGCAGTTGTGCGCGCATCACGGCAAAACTACTAGATTTCAAGAAAATTTACTAATTTTTAATTTTAGACACTGCCCTCATCTAAAAATATAAAAAAAATATTGAAATATCTACATTTAATATAAAGTTATTAAAGTTTTAAGAAACGTGTTTTCTTGGCGCGAAGAAGTGGGGTAAGCAGTGTAGCGCGCATGCGTAGGAGAGGGGAAGTCTCTTCTGTCTTATGACGAAAGCAACGCGGACAAAGTCGCGGGTATCAGCTAGTTTGAATAAAACGAGACATATTGCAATAACGACTAATGGTTGACAAATAAAAGGAATTTCAATACTTACGCACCAAAAATATGTTTATGGGGTAGCGCGTTTTTCGGGGATTTACCGAGAGTTACGAGCCGCTCGCTCGTAGCCGTGGCTAGGCGGTGGGGACTCACTCGGCCGTGCGATGTCTCGCCGCGCGGGTCCCATCACCTGATTCGTTTAATAGATACATAGTTGCAATTCGGAGTGTCAATCCCAGAGTCAGCGAAAAGTTTTTATCAGTGTTGCGATTTTCTCATTCATTTGCTGTATGAATTTCTTATATAATTTGTTACAAATTGTTGACCGCCCCATCACATTTTTTTATTATTATTATAAACTAGCCTTTCACGCCCTCTTCGCTGGGCGAATAACAGTCAAAAATAAATCGAAAATAAATGAGAAAGGGTCGATGTAATCCAAGAAATAAATATCTATCTATGAAAAATTCCGCGTCGAATGGTAGTAGTCCCATCCCGATATGTTCAGTAGATTTGAGATGATGGTGCGTCAAAGGAAACCCATTTTCCTCGTGTATACCTTACATGAATAGATTATGATAATTATATTTGACTAAAATACAATTTTGGACCCTTTTTGTTGAATGTCTGACGCACTCGTTTCTCGAGCTAGGTTAACAATAGAACGTAAGAACATTGACAATGTAAGGCGAACACCAATTAAGTTAAGCGGTAGAGTTAAGTTAGGAAGGTATTCACTATGAGCCAAGGTCGATTCTTTGCGTTAGTTTTTTTGTCTCATTTAAACAAATTTATTTAATTGATTACATATATGAAAGTGGATATGTATACTTATTAAAAAATAACAATAATCTTATATCTTTAAACGAGCAATTCTTGTATATATATATAATTGGAATCTTGGAATCGGCTCCAACAATTTTCATGAAATTTAGTATACGACGGGTTTCGGGGGCGATAAATCGATCTAGCTAGGAATCATTTCTAGAAAATGTCAAAAGGTGGCGTTTGAGTAGTCCCAATTTAAAATGATAAATGACTCTTCCTGACATCTATCGGCGAATAATAATACTATTTTTTTTAAATTGCTTTAACGACATAACAACACTAAAGCTATTCCAGCAGATGGCGTTGTTAAGTAACACGAAGTCAATGAGTGTTTGCTTTGAGGTTAGACTAAGAAAATGAATTGTTAATTTCCAAAAAAACACAATTTATAAAAAAAAATACCAAGCAAAGCTCGGTCATCCGGATATTGTATATTATCGGCTTAATTATCAGAATGCGTAACTCCACAAAATATCGAAATAAGACTTTCAATGCCATCTTGTGGAGTATTTTGAAGTCTATTGGATCTATTGGATTACTTCCTTTGTATGTCCTACAAAGATGTGGCTAATTTGTTATGACTCATTATCCGTGTAGGGGTGGAGAAAGAATACTAACCCCTGCGGCTGGGGTGGGACTGTCGTAAAAGGCGACAAAACAACCCACCCTAGCTACGTAGTAGGGCCTCAAGCCCGTCTGGATGGCGATCACCTTTGGTCTTAAGGCATTAGTGACTCAAGTTCCTGTACCCTTATGGGACAGCAGCGTGTACGCGATGCCACTGGCGTTGCAAACACCCATATGCGACGGTAACTGGTAAATTCTAAGTGGGTGGTTAGCATGTCTGCTGTCTTATAGCAATAAAAAAAATGAGTGATAGTGTTATGAGTAAAATAGTTCTCGTGCATAGCAAAAACAAAGTTTTTACTTGCTCTTGTAAAGTTTATCCAAAGGAACTTATAATTTAGCGGACGATATATCGGTATGATTTTTATGCGTAATACTGAAATTTCAGTTATAAATGAAAATGGATAATAATCATACCACCAATATTGCACTTTTCCAACTAGTTTTTTTTAATTATATCGATTGTTATGATGCAGTAAAATTAGACCTTATTAGGCAGTAAAATTAGATGCTTAGAAATGCTGGACGTGAATCGAACCCGCGACCTCCGCAAACATACTGCATGCGTTAGCCGTTACGACAGGAGGTCGTCAATTATAATACAGTGGAACCTGCGCTCGATTTTGAGGAGAGACGCCAAAATATTCATGTAATAGAGTTTTCGACTTTTGGAGGATTTCGACTTAAGTGAATTTTGTTAGGAAACTTTCGATTTGTAGAGGTTGATTTATTCTAACCAATTTTGAGTTAGAGGTGAAATAAATATAAATTACAGTTTTATGAAACAATGCGGCACATTATCGGTATATTCTTGAAGTTGGTTTTCAGATAATCGAGTCCTAAAGGTTTTAAAATCAAATATTGCTACTCTCGTATGTTCGAAATACAGAGGTTCTATTTATTATTTCGATTTGTGGGTTCATTCGGATTTCGAGTAACAGAGGTTTAGGGCGTTGAAGGGAAGGGAACACAACATTTTTTCGAATTATTATTATTTTATCGAGGTTCCACTTACAGGTTCTACTGTAATAAAAAATAAACCTTAGCATAGAATATGTCCTCTGTAGTATTTTCAAAAAATGGTTTTATGATAATGGTATGTATCTATAATAGAAGATTGTGAGGAATAACACGAAGAATTAACCTTGGTCTTTAAGATTGTATCCCCAGTATGATATAAGAATATATGATTTTTGTGTCTCAGTTATAAAAAAAATATTTAAATTCTGCCAAATATTACTGAAATAAGAGGAAATGACAGATAGCGTAAATGTCATCGAAGTGTGTTGCTTTGTATATCATTTTTATTTTTTACTTGAGGTATTCGCGTACTAAATGTACTGCCATTACACATATTAATGTTTTTGGAAGGTATATATTTTAAGTGATATGAATAATTATAATTTAAATTATTTTATAAAAAATACGCTTTTGGTATTGATTTTTCCAGTATCGCGGTGAATAATTTAAACTAGAAATAATCACATGTGCGCCCAAGTGAGATTTATCACTGGATTTTGTATTAAGATAACGAAACTGTCACGTCTATTTATTAGTTGTCCATAGAATGCTAGGTACGATTTTCAAGACTGGCTGATGCCATTTGATAATCTATAAAAGTTGGCCACGCATATGTTAAACTCGCGTCGTGGTTCACAAAAGACGACCGAAAAATAGAGATTTAAAAGCTTTAAGTCCTTATACGAACTATTGGTTAACAGCGCGTCTAAAGTAAGGGCAATTCAATATAATCACATTGGATACTTCATCAAAATTTAAAAAAAACCTAACCTTGTAAAGAATTGTTTACTTTTCTGAGAACTGCAAATGTAAAAACAACAAATATATTTTAATAATAAATACACTTACATGATTTACTTTTAACTTAAACTATTCTAAATTAGTACTTTATATGTAAAGTAGTAAAGTATTTTTTTTTATTTCTAAAAATTGAACAACGCTAGTATAAATTAAATTATAGTTAATTACTTGGTTCCATTTTTCTTCTCCAAAAACTAGAGATGTTACTCAAAATATCAAAAGAATGATAAATTGCTAAATTTAATTATTTATTGTATTCTTTATTAATAATAAAATACACAATGATTTCATTTTTAGAATAACTTTTAACTTGAATTTTTGGACAATAATTTACATAATAAAAACATTAAATTAATAGAAGTTTGAAGAGTTGATTTATCATTTAGTCGATGTTTTTAAGCAACCTTATGAAGCTGACACTGACAGATGTCAAATATGGCTGTTAAATTGGCTTCTACTTTTCGCTCCTGGCTTTAACCGCTAGTCCGTATGAACCCTACATTAGCGTGTACCACAGCTGTTTAGCAGATGTTGTGCAAAATTACTATCGATTAAGGTTTTTAGTAATAATCACATGTAATTTGTTTTTCTGTCCATTGTAAATTTGGCTAGTGTTTTAGTGTTTTATTTTTATTTTTGTTTTACGACTTTTATAAAAGGATAATGCATAATCACAATAATTTTTAGTTGTTTTACTTATGTCGAACGTATTATTTTACATCTTTATATATAATAATTAAATTTAAAAGGCGTTTGTTTATTATGTTTTTGAGTCTCACTAGTTAGTTTTAAGATCGTCATAAAATGAGAGCTTTATTAGTTTAGATGCAACTTTAAAAGGAAAATAGTTGTTGTTATTTCTTAAGTGATTATTGAGATTATTTCCGTCACGTTTGCGTATTGATTGATAACTTATGGGTTTTTACAAATTTAATTCCGATTACGTCGAGTGCTAAGATCGTTTAGATAGTGGTAATTTTACAATAGCTGTAATATGTGATCGCGTTTGATTTATTTAATCGAGCCATGAGATATGAGAGGGCGTTGTTTTTGTACTTAATCAATAATGCAGGACATTTTTTTTTTTTTTAATTAGGTACTATCAAAATTGACAGTATTGAAATGCGTCAAAAATATTTACCAATCGGTATTATTGCGTCTCTGGCAAAAATAAATTTATTTTATCAAACTTCATTTCTTATTGTAAATTGAGTATAATATTTTTTTTTGCGCCGTCTTCATTTCCGTCCATATTAAATAAAAACTAAATATAGTAGGTTGTTGCAAATATCAAATGTGTACATCCGGTTTAAGCTAATCTATTGATTTACAATCATTTGCGTTGTGAAATTAAATTATTTTGTAAGAACCCATTATCACATTAAATAATCTTGTTTATCGTCTCAATTACGTCGATTATCTGCATTGTATAGGCTACTACAGGAAATCCGTTCGGAATAATGTATAAACAATATACAAGATGATCGGAAATTGTATTGTTTAATTTATATTTAAAAGTAAAATCGTCAATTTCATGCTACAATTTTTGTACTTATGCTAGATTATCTATAACCACAAATGACTGAGAGAACATAATTATATAAAGATCGATACGTACTTATTTTATATTTTACGTTCCATGATCTGGCAGTGGCTTTTTATCGATTTTAATTGTCCAACTGTGAAACAATAACGCCGTATACATTTATGCCTAGCAATAGACAACATAATATTCATGTTTGAATATATTCGATGATAGTGAGATTACGTGTCCGTAAGCGATGACTAAGATGTCTTGTATCTGTAAATGGGTAAAACTGTCGCGATGCGGATGCAGTACGAATATCTGATTGTAAATTTAGATATTCGTCCTGCATCCGTATCGCAGCAGTTTTATCCGTTTCGCATTAACAAGTTTTTTAAATTATTTAATTTCCCTACACTAAGTGAATACCCGTATCGCAGGGCTTTTTCACAAACATACAATTGACGGACACACCCAGACCATGACACTATTGGTAGACATATTGTCTCTGTTGACACTGCACTCACAAACATGACCGTACTAGATCAATAACGTAAACATTAAACTAGCAGTGTCAGCGAACTGATGAAAAATTTATTGATACTATATCTGTCTTAGAAGTCGGACTAACAAGTGAAGACTTGCGCGATCTGATTATGCTGTGGCAAGTGTGATTTTAAAATGGACAGTAAAATACTTCCCCGTTGTCATCATTTTCGTCATAGTGCTATAAAATTGCCTATAAAATCTGGTGCGAGTGATACGTATGTGTTTAGTAATCTTTGTACTCTCGGTCTTTTGTGCTACAATTATATTTACTTGAATTATATTTTGTGTATACATGTATTTTGTATAATTTTCCCACCATTTAAAAGTACATAATGTAATTTTACTAAGGAGTCGGGATTTATAAATCTGATGTATTAACCGCATTCAATATTTTGTGATTTTTTAACCAATTATCTAGAAAAATGTTTTAGGAAAATACATCAGTTTGTGAAATTCCTGTTCCAAACTTATTTAGGAAATTTTGTTTACGTAACCAAAGCAATTATTATTAACCCTTTTTGTATTTTTATTATAGAAATATTTTTTATTAAATGTATTTGAACACGTATTTTTTGTAAAGCTATTTGTAATGGACATTCCAATTAAATTAATTATGTATCATAAGCTTGGTTTTTATTTAGTACAAAGAGTACATTTCCTTATATGGGTGTTGTGGTAAACTTTTTGTTCAGCAGTGCAGTGGTTTCACTCGGAGCATTAAAATGCTCGATTCTCGAATGTTTTGTAGGTGTCTCATAACTGTATGAGACGTAAATGCACCGTCCTTTGCTTCTGTATTAGAATCAGTTGTTTTTTTTTTATTGCTGTAGGACAGCAGACAGGCTGACCGGTCCGCTTAGAATTTAGCAGTTACCGTCGCCTATGGGTGTTTGCAACGCCATTGGCATCGCGAACACGCTGCTGTCCCCATAAGGGTACAGGAACTTGGGTCACTAATGCCGGAACACAAGAAGGTTATTATGGCGGCATATTTAATTTCAAAAAAGGTGGTCGCCATCCAGATCCAGGTGGGTTGTTTTGTCGCCTTTTACGAAAGGCCAACCCCGGCCGTAGATGTTAGTATTCTTTTTCCGCCCCTGCACGGATAAGTTATGCAGAATTAGTATTACTTTTATAAATCCTTGAATCTCAGAAGATCGCGGCTCTTCGTAAGAATTGATAGCCTAACGAGGACGGGTGAAAATAGTGGCATATTAATGTACAGCAAATGCTGACAATTTTTCTTTTTGTCATTATTACATATCTATTTCGTTTTACAAAAGTATGACATGATTGATACTAACTTCCTACAAAAAATTCGATAAGACATAATTTGTAGCAAATCGCTTTGCCTACAAATATGTACATATAAATTTTTGCCCTAATTTAAATTTTAATTAAAGAAGTTCTAAGCAAAAAATGAGAAAATTTCTATTAAAATTTTCTTTCTTGCTCCAAAGTTGACCGGGTTCGTCAATGCTCATGAGAATCCGGTCAAAACGAAATGTTTAACTTATAATTAGTTGCATATGAACCGTTTAATAACTGTTGCATAATTATTGGGTGATTCTGATTAATTGAAAGAGAAAAAAGGACAGGAATGAATATATTATTTTAAACGGTCGCCCTTAGAAATGTTGATCAAGATCCTGCCACCCTAACGTAGTCAAGTCGTAACTGTGCGTGTGCTCACTTCGAGTAGTATTGTTGCACACTATATACTTCCCGAACTAAAAAAAAAATTTATCAGACGTTGGTTAAAATTTCGAGCAGTCCATTTATTGTTATAGTACCCATATTTTTGAAAGGTAAATTTAAAATTAAACTACGAAAATATTGATACTTTTAATGTTTTCATTAAATAACAATAAATTACGAATGATTTATGCTGTTATAAAATTGTTGCCAATTAAAAGTGTGACATTACCTATAGATAAAAATAATCAGGTATTAATAATAACATATATGTTGAATTAATTTTAATCCGATAATAAAATTTTAAATGAGATAAAAAATTATATATAAAAGTATTAGACATTTTAATTGTCAGACTATTATTCAGAATGCGCACAATCATCCTTTTGGTTTTGGTGAGCTCAGCTCTCGGTAAGTGATTTACTTAAAAAATATTTATTTGATTGAGAAATTACACGATAATTAAATCCAAAGTGCACCTTGTTTTCTTATGCTGTATCTAAAGGAATTTAAGCCACTGTCTGCAGCGTACAGCCAGTTCTAATTTAGTTTAAATGCATTTGACAGGATTGAAATTATCTTTCAGGTTGTGACTTCCCAATATCTTGTTTTAGGCTTAATGTTTTCTGATGATCTTTGTAGCATCGCGGAAAATGCACGTTGGTACACGCTTGCGGATTTCACGGGTTTGCTTCCCCCGTCCCGCGTCTGGCTGTTTATGATTGTACAATATTTATTTATTACAAAAACTGTAAACGTCGTACATTAGTTGTCTAGTACATAGCACACAAGTGGTATGCTACTCTTACTTTGGGATGATGGCGTTGTGTAAGTTGACCCAATATATTTATTTGTAGTCACCGTATAACAGATATAGGAAACATAAAGAAAAAAGGATTAGCTCTGAAAAGATCAATGTCGGCCACGTCGCGCGAATCTACTATCCACGCCTTGAAGCACTGCCCTCAAAGTTGCTCCACCTCCAACACCAACGGAATAAGCCTTATCCGTTATTCAGACTCAGACGAGTTGCTTTTCGGTATTTTAGCTCCCATATCCCCCACCCGGTACTCACCGCATCGGGATACCGGTGGCAGCCCAAACATTCCCGATTTGGCGCTACTGAAAGGGATAGCCCTGCAGTTCCGTTCAATCGAAACTCACGAGGATATCGACTTCAACCATCGCCCCGTTGTTCTCAAACTAGGCCCTCCGGCCGACCAAGTGCCTCAGACCAAGCCTATAGTCGATTGATACAATGTTAAGGAAACACTCCAACAGGGAGAATGAAAATGATGACCGTGAGCAGGCTCCAGACGCTATTAGAACCATTCAGGACACGGAAGGGGCGATCGAAGCTCTCACCAGCCACCTCCAAACTGTCGTTCGAGAGTTCATTCGGCAAGTCCCGTACGAGGACGGCCAATTGGTACTCCCGAGGGACGCGAGGGAACTGATGAGAAGGAAGAGAGCCACTGCCCGAGCCTACGATAGGTTTTCTTCTGAAGACAACCGAGTCACCCTCCGCTCGCTTCATCGAGAAATGAAATCCCGCATTCAAAAATTCAGGAACCAACATTGGGAAAATCTGCTTTCGGAGATCTCGCCGACGCACCAGGCATTGCTGAGCTTGAGCTTGGTGAAATCACTGAGTGCGGAATCTCTCTCGACCATGCCTCTAGAGAGACCTAACGATTCCGTTGCTTTCGACGACGAAGAAAAGGCTGAATGTCTCGCCAAGAGTTTAGAACAACAATGTTCCCCAATCATCAATAACGTCGACCCGGTCCACCTACTCGAGATGGACACCGAGGTTGTAAGAAGATCCTTCCTTTCCGCGGAAGACTCACTCGAGCCGATGACGGTGAAAGAAGTACAGGATCTGATCAAAGGCCTTAAGCCTCGGAAATCTCCCGGGGCCGACGGCATTCCCAACCGGCTGCTCAAGATTCTATCAATTCACTTTTTGCTGATTCTGGTGAGCATCTTCAATGCCGCCATGGAAAACTGCTCCTTCCTATCTACATGGAAGGAAGCCGGCATCATCGGCATCCGAAAACTAGGCAAGTCCGCTGCGGAGTCCAGCAGTTATCGTCCGATCAGTTTGCTCAGCGCACTGGGCAAACTGTACGAACGTCTCATCTTGAGCAGACTATAAGACTTCACTTGTGAAAATAAGTTGATCCCCGACGAGCAGTTTGGTTTTAGAGCCCAACACTCGTTCCCCCAGCAAGTCCTCCGCATCACGGAACACGCACTCGCGAACTTTAGTCGCGCCCCCAAACCATGGAAAACGGGCGCTGTCTTCTTTGATGTGGCGAAAGCCTTCGACAAGGTCTGGCACAACGGCTTGATTTACAAACTGTATGGACTAGATGTGCCAGATAGACTCGTGCTCATCTTGCGAGACTTTCTCCTTGATCGGAGCTTCCGCTTTAGAGTGGAGGGTACGCGTTCGTCCCCTCACCCCATCAGGGCCGGAGTCCCCCAGGGCTCGGCTCTGTCCCCCCTACTCTTCTCGCTGTGCACCAGTGACATGCCCCGCACCCCACAGGTACATCTCGCCTTATACGCGGGTGATGTGACCCCCCTCTTCACGTCACATATCAACCAGTATCGGATCTGCAGTCCTCTCAACGCGGCGGTTGAGACGCTGGACAACTGGTTCCACAAATGGTGGATTGAGTTGAATCCGGACTCCGAGCACGTTGCCACGGCTGACCGACCCCGCTCCCACGGGGTTGGAATGCCTTGACGTCCGTAGTTGCTGTCGAGTCGTCTGAGAATTAGAAAAAAATGTAGTATTCAGTAACCAACTGCTGGTGTTTCATTTATAACCCAAAATGGTGACCCACGCACTAAAGTACTGACCCCGTGTCACCAAATATTTATGGTACGCATGTAGTAAGAGTGACATCAAAACATCTAAGAAACAAGATTTTTACTTTAAACACAATGATTGATTTAGGATAATGTATTCGAGCCTTATTTTTTTATACAGCGGTGCCAAGGAGCTCCAACCGCATCGTCGGTGGGTCTCCGACCGTCGTCGAGGAGTATCCCTTCATGTCTAATATGCAATACCTCTTGTTCGGGTTCTGGTGGTTGCAATTTTGCGGGGGCACACTCATCACATCCACCGCTGTCATGTCAGCTGCTCACTGTTACGAGTAAGTGAAATTTACAGCAGCATCCTTGTTTTAAAAGATTGAAAGAAACTAATGAACATCGATCTGACGGCTACCGTCTTGCGACTAGTTTTTCAATACAGGGTTCGTTTGACTCCAAATTAAATCAATTCGGATTTGTTAATACTGACAATACGCTACCGAACTACATGCCTCGGGTTAAAAGGCTTAGAATGTGACTGGAATTCACGACCGAGATGACTGTTATCAATATTTTGATATATCGACATATAAATCTCTTATTTTTTAAATTATTTTTCACTTGTTAATAATTCCCGTAAAGTTGCACCATCTTGGTTATATAAGTCCTTAAAATTGCCAAAAACACTTGACTTGAATCCAAAATGTAAGCAGCCTAGAACAATCTATGAAAAAATACGCGTCGAATAGTTGCAGTTCCACACCAATTCAGTAGTGTTGAGTGGTGCGTCAAAGGAAGCCTATTTTCCTTATAATACTCGTATACATATAGATTCAATATATTTTTTTAGAGGAGACTTGCCCTCGCAATGGCGCGTTCGTCTCGGCACATCATTAGCATCTAGCGGTGGGACAATTCACGCTGTCAACCAGTTAGTGCTGCACCCTGGCTACGACGGGAGCTCCCTGGAAAATGATGTGGCCATCGTCCGCTTGGGTACCCCCGCAGTATATTCTGCCAGCGTGCAACCAGCTAGCATTCCTTCCCCTACGTACAATCTCCTCGATAACAGCGTTGTATACTCCGTAGGATGGGGTGCGCTCCAGGTAAGGTTCTTAATTTCGTGAACATATTTTGCAATGGGAATTGGATTAGACAAATTTTAATTATTGTTACCCCATAGTATTCATTTTAATTAATACATATTATCTTTCTATTATTCTTTTCTCAATACATTTTATCCGTGCAGGGGCGGAGAAAGAATACTAACCTCTGCGGCCTGGGTCGGCCTGTCGTAAAAGGCGACAAAACAACCCACCCCTAGCTACGTGGTAGGGCCCCAAACCCGTCTGGATGGCGACCACCTTTGGTCTTAAGTATGCCGCCATAATAACCTTGTGTTGTGTTCGGGCATTAGTGACCCAAGTTCCTGTACCCTTATGGGACAGCAGCGTGTTCGCGATGCTACTAGCATTGCAAACATCCATAGGCGACGGTAACTGCTAAAATCTAAGCCGGCTGTCAGCCTGTCTGCCTCCTACAGCAATAAAAATAAAAAAAACATGACCTCCGTGGCAGCTAACGCGCATCGGAACGTCTGCTAAGATCACGGATTCATTATGCATAATATGTGTATTTATTTTAACAAAAGTATTTACGTAGTAAATTGTAGTATATCAGTTTACTTAGGAAAATGATAGAAATGAGAGTGGGTGGATACAGAAGTAGAAATAGACCAAAGAAAAGATGGATGGAATGCGTAAAAGATGATATGGCGAAAAGGGGTGTGAATGTTGATATGACGTCTAACAGAGGAGAGAATGGAAGGAGAGAACATGTTGTGCCGACTCCACATAGTTTGGAATAAGGGCAGGAAGAAGATCAGTTTACTTACTCATAACACATGCGCTCGTTTTCTTTCGGCTCTGTGCGAATCGTTACAGTTTATTTATTTACTAAGACCAGCATTTTATAACAGCTTGAAAGTATTGTAAAATTAAATATTTTTTTGCAAAATATATCAATTTATTTTCTTTCAGTCTGGTGGATCATCTCCCGAACAGCTGCAACACGTGGACGTGAACGTAATCAACCAGGAGGTGTGCGCTGAGCGTTACGCCTACCTGAAGACTCAGCCAGGCTTCGAAGACTGGCCCGACATCACAGCTAACATGCTATGCGCTGGCGTTTTGGACGTTGGCGGCAAGGACGCTTGCCAAGGGGACTCCGGAGGCCCTCTCGTGCACAACAGGAACGTCGTTGTCGGCATCACTTCTTGGGGCTATGGCTGCGCGCATGCCACCTATCCAGGGGTCAATGCCCGCGTCAGTCAATACACCAGCTGGATATCTGCCAACGCTTAAGGCTTCTATCATTACTCACGTTAAAGAGCATCTCAATCTCATCCAAGTTCTGCTATTTTTTCACGAGCGGTGTGCTTTCTATGGCTGTTATCTGACTAGTAAAATCGTGTTCTCTTGTATAATAAATATATTTTAAACATTTTACAAAATAAATTAATGCTAATAATTGTATTTTTAATATCCGTATTCATTTTACTTTAAAAAAAAAAACTATGTACTAAGCATGTGTTTCACCAGCCGCCGTAGGCACTAGGGCCGCGGGCAGTCCCTTGGGGGATGATCGGCCGTCACCCGCACCGTTGCCGCGAGGGAAAGCACGCGTGTTGTTCCGCACGCCCCCTCAATCTTGATTTGACGTGTGAGTGCGCCTGGGCACGAAATACTGACTATCGGGACTATCGGCGAAAACCGTGGAAAAGGCTGACACAAGGGGCGAGCTGGCGCCGGCCTCGGCAACGAGATCGGCGGGCCAGGTGGCAGTGGCGTGGCGAGCTTAACTCGCGCCCCCGGGCATAATACCTTTTTAGCGCTCAGTCGCCCCCCCCCCATTCGAAAACCATATTATATTATATGTAAAATATACTCGCAAATTAATAAAGAAAGTGATATAATTAAAGTCATAGGCATTAAATTTGAGACAAAAAATGTAGTTGAGAAAACAAGACTAGATTTTGAAATGTATGTGAGATCGTCTAGAATTAGTTCAAAAAAGAAAAAAATTAGAAAAGACGTGCCATTTCTATTATGAATATATTATTACAGTTTGATTTAGAGTATTAGTGGTCTTTTTTCTTTTTATTTACGAATTAACATTTATTATATTACACTAGCACTAAATTCCAGCAATATTTTGTTTTTTGGACAATTTGGCGCCCCTTGGTGAGTAACGACTGGGGCATGATACTCCCCCTTGCCCCCTCCCGCTACGCCACTGCCAGGTGGTAGGCGATAGTAGAACAGCGGGGTTTTATGTGGATAATCGGATGTCGACCATCTTTCCCGGAGATCCCCCGGGTCGAAGCGACTCGTCATTCACAAGAGGTAAAAAAAAAAGAAAATAAAGTACGTGTTTAGATGGATTTATGTACAGATTGTATTTTTAAAATATTTTTATTTCATTTTAATGTGTTTTGTCTATGTCCCACTGGCTATTATTTAGGCCTAGTTGGAGAGTCATTTTCAAAAAGCTAAATTTATTTTTAAACAATATAATATAATGTAATAATTAAAATAGATTAATATAAATTGAATATAGATTTTTTACTTTAAACCACTGCTGTTCGTTATGAAAACTGTGCTTTGCAGATTTTGAGCGCATAATTACCATTCATGTAAGTATGTCGTTCTTCTTCTTTGTTGGCTATTAAATAAACAACCATGTCATAAAAATACGTAGAACGTTGTTTTAATGGTCGTTACAATTAAAATAATAAAAAAGAGCAATAAAATAATTTACTGTTAAAAAACTTTAATGTTTACCAAGGTGTACTGGAAAGTCATTACTGGTAAAACTACGTAATTTTCAAGAAAATGGGTGAATTTATTTATTCCAAGTATTGGCTATTTGATTTTATACATCTTGTCCATCTTTCAGGCAATTTATGGATGCCATCCCAAAAGAATTGTTCGTCCTTTGAGCAAAATCATTCATCGAACCATTTTCTAACTTCTTCAAAAAAGCGTGTGTCTCATTGATGCGAAAAGTTGGTAGTCGGACGGGGCAAGTTCTGGAGAGTACGGTGGGTGCGATAATATGTCCCCTCCAAGTGCCTTTACGCTTTCTTGATCGGTTTTGCTTTATTAGATGGCGCGTTATCGTACTGTAAACGCATTCTACCTTTGGGCCCATTCGGGACGTTCTTCGGTTAATGCATGGTTCAAATTGATCGTTTGTTGTGGGTAACGATCACTGTTAACTGTTTCACCAGGCTTTAACAGTTCGTAATACACCACAGCACTCTGGTCACACCAAACAGAGCATTGTGTTAAGACTCAAACGATTTGGCCTTGGAGTCGATGGGCCGGCTTCGCCAGGTGATAACCATGATTTTTTGCGCTTAGGGTTTTCAAAATAGCCTGTCGCTATTCGATGCAGAAATGAATTCCGATCTTAATTTTGAAGCAGCATTTCACAGACGATTTTTCGTTTTTCCATTTGCCTGTGATTCAATTGATGTGGCACCCACCTTCCCATGTTTTGGATTATCCCCATTGCTCGTAATTGGTCACTAATCGTTTCATTTAACACTTCAGCCAATTGTTTTCGAGTTTGGGTTGGGTGTTCATCCAATAAATCCTGTAGTTTCTTTCAATCTACCAGTACATTCTTTATCTTGCATATCGAAATCACCACTTTCGAATTTTCGAAACCACGCCTCACATGTTTTTAAGGTGCATGCTCACCGTAAGTTTCTACTTTTTCTTTTTCAGGCACGAAACTTGACATTTACAAAGAGGTGCTACTTTCGCAAAATATAACATGTATTAAGTTTATGTTAGCTTAAGTTGATGAAGCTTGATGTCAGTAGAATAAAATGACATAAGTATGTGTCAAATCATAACATTGCATACTTAAGCCTGGCGACATCTGTTAGAAAAACCGGTAACGACCTTCCGGTACACCTGGTATTTATTAAGTTACAATCTATTCATCACCCAAATTGTCGGCGCGCGCATCGTGTTGGTCTTCTTTTTCGGATGAGCCACAGTCTCCGCGTTTCTAAGGAAAATCATTAGTATCAACTAATATAATAGAAGAAAGAAGAAAGAAAGAAATATTTTATTTCAGAACAAGCTATACAATTACAAAAAGAGTTTCTTGAATAATAACAACAACAATAACTTAGGGCAAAGAAAAAAAAATCAATAAAAATATGTGCGATCTAAAATGTGCTTGTCCTAAAATAGGGTCAGGCTCAGCATTTGCTGGTCATTAAGGCCAGTGCCGATCTTCCGCTTGAACCTTATTTAAATGGTGTTACGGTAGACTATACACAGAGAATATGTACATGTAAAAATACACTTTCATTTTGTTACGAATATGATATATAATAATTTGTTAGTAACTGTGCTTAATATAAGGGTGTAATAAGGACGAACCAACGAATGTAAAATTAGTAATTAACAAAAATACATATCGCTTATCGAAAAAAAAAATTTACAACAAAAAAAGTTTTCAAAAATAAATTGTTTCCTAATGCTGGAATTAAATAATACTAATATCGTTTCTTTGATTTGCTTGAAGTTTTCGTACTTAAAACTGTTCGGCGCAGACCTGTCGCTCCCGGTCCTGGTTCTGTCCATGGTCGGGGGCGATCCTGGATGGACGGCCGTCGCCTCCTTCTGCGAGGCAGTCATGTCCGCAAAGGAGGCGGCGGAGCGGGAGCGGGAGTCGACCACCACACTCCCCTCCCGCCAACGCAGGCCACGTCGGCGGCGCCGGAGGGCGACTAACGACCTCCGGCCGTCGTAAAAAGCAGCCGCGGGCGGACCCTCATGGGGAGGACCCGCTGCCCGCACTATTGCCGCAAGGGTGAGGGCCGTGGCCCCCTCAACTCCTAGAGTTATTACAGGAGAGCGCCGGGGGGACGAAAGCCTGACCCCCTGGCGCCAACCCTTAAGGAGAGGCCCGCCTTAAGACAAAGGGCGGGCCGGCGCCGGCCCGGGCCACGAGATCGGCAGGCCATATATCCGTAGGCCCGGGCGTAGGCGATAGAACAGCGGGGTTTTTTAGTGGATAGTCGGATGTTCGAACATCTTTCCCAGAGTCCCACATATCCCTCGGTCTCCCCCGGGCCGGGGGAACACGTCAAGAGTGGTTTTCCCCCCGAGACCAAAAAAAAAAAAACTTAAAACTGTTGATATGATAGACCTCAAGGGAATTTCTTTGACTATAGTTTTGAAGTTAGATCAACCGCTGTAAAACTACAAGACCTTCACAGAAAACTGACGGTAAATTGGTTAGCTGTAAACCAATCCATGTACAATAAGTTCCGATAGGTTATTTCTCTTCCCTTTTGCATTTGACCTTCGAGATCAGTATACTATGTCTTTGTCAATATTCAACTTTAATAGTTTACAGTTGAGACGCTTACAGTATTTCATCAAAAAACAAAAATGTATAATCCAAAATATAGAACACAAATAAATCTCACCAATACTATCGACAATTCTTTTTCGACCGCATCATCTATTTTGGCCGCCTCTTCAGCGTCAACCAGTTGCACCCTCAGACATTCTATAGTCGTTTCCACAACACGCGTCAGCTCAGATTCCGGCAATTGAACACCACAATCTGAGCATTTACAATTTATAACATTAGTAGGTTAATTAATATATGGCGTCGTATGGAAACTTAGATGCGCTGCCTTTTTAACACGCCTTTTTTAGCTTCATACATATGTTAGTATGTGCCTATGTAAAGGAAACTTTGAACATGATTTTGACCCCCTTCAAAACGTCGGATTAACTCTAAATTCGGTTTACTTACCAAGGAACGATGACAATGCAATAATTTGAATGAAAAATTACTGACAAGAAAATTAATGTCACTGTTCTAAAAAGTTTCGGAATGAAACTAATAAAAAAAAATTATAACGATTGATATCGAGCACCCCACGCTTTTTAGAACAGTGACATTAATTTTCTCGTCAGTAATATCATTCATATGTTAAGAATTATTATTTTCTTTTTAGTTTGATTAATTATAAAAAGCGTGTCTTTTAGTTTTTAAATTATAATATATGGCTCTTGCCACCAGCAAAATATTGCACGTTGTACTGTTGATCATCATCTTAGGGGCCATTTTGAATTCGTAACTGTCAAATCCATGAAATTATTCATAAAATAATAAAAAATAATTGGCTTAGTTGATAAATTCTAAAATATTTATTTTAACAATATTTCCAATCAATATTTTTTACAAAATATGTAACATTTTATTGTAGCCAATTAAGGACACTACGCATATGATATTTGGCAAACAAGTAAAATAAGGTTAAGATTTTATTTTAATATAGAATAAATTATTTAAAGTTTCTTTTACTACAATTACTAACACATGGAAACAGAAGTATGAAGTTTAAAATATAAGAAGACAGATTTTAATCGATGACTTTATATTTGTAAAAATTTATGACAAGGTTTCATTTATTTCATGATCATACTAATTCTATAATTAGCCCCCTTTTAGAAGTAATTTCTGCTTAACATTGGCTGCAATAATATTGGTTATGCTTAACATTATTTATGTTTTTATTGATTCACTCTGTGAGAGCAATTAGCAACTGATCTAGAACTTCAAAGAAAGTAGTAGTAAACTGTGCAATGAGGACGATACCTAAGGAATATAAAAAAATAAGCCAAATTAAATAAATATATATATAAAATAATACGTAACCTTTAATATCCTCAATGATTTTTGGTATCTCGATTTTGTCCAAAGATTCCTTTGACAGGGGTTGCTCGTCATTCACCAAAGAACTCACTAATGACGTCATTGTGTCGTTATTTTCTGAAATCAATTATATATCTGCTTATTTGCTACCTTACTGAACTAAGTACTTAATTTTTTCGGCTTTCGATGTCGAAGTAAGCCGAAGCTCGAAGCAAGCCGTTGAGTATGTGACAAGATAAAATTTATGCTCATCTTTTTGAACTTCTGTCATTCTTTATTTTTTGGCAAAATATGTGAATAGAATAGTTGTGACTAAGTTTGATTTTAACAGAGGCACCAGCCAACCAATCTCCAAGCCTCACGAGAAAAGAGTGCATGATAATCTTCTTTTACCTGTAAGCATAACATAACATAAACCATTTGTTGCCTTTTGCGACGCCCTAGGAATAACATGGACTAGCTCTGTTCCTGCCGTTGCCAATTTTCATTAATATGTGAAATATTTTTTAAATAACGTGTAGTATAACTAGACTATTAAATATTGCAATGTACTATATAATATAAAGGAATATTTGAGCCCGATTTTTCTGGCATTTTCTTTGGTCTGAAACATCTATATAATATAACAAGTTTGCCAGTATAACTCTGGTTATAGGTTGCGACTATTCCCCGTTACTTTCAAAAGGAATTCCGAACCTAGCAGTAGGTCATTGGGGTTGTTCCTAAATTTAAGTTTTGAGTCAACATACCCAATTCATTAGGGTCGACTGCATGCAATAACGATCCTATAGCGGGCCCCATACGGCGGTGCAAAGGTTCTCTTTCCTCCACTACCCCTCGCAAAGCACCCTCTAAGTTTTGCATCATCTGCTGAGATACGTCTCTCACGTCTTCCATCTCTTCGATCTATAGAAAAAATAATATATATATACCGAAATTAATCATAATTGGTTTGGCAGTTTAGGCATGAAAACGCAACAGACAGACATAGTTATTTTCTCATTTATAATATTAGTATGGATGCAAATCAGTCGAAAGATGTAAAATGGTGGGAATTCTTACATGTTTCCTAATAAGCCGGTCTGCCAAAGCTGCCATCGCGTCAAATGCTCGCGTTTGTTTTTTGTACTGGCTGGGATCACCCCCATACTTCAGCAGCCACTTCTTAACTAATGTATCCACAACTTCGTATCGAGATTTAACGCTATTAAAAGGGAAATTTAAAATAATAAACAACATTTAAATCTTTTAAATAATTAAAATTAAAACAAAGTTCACCTACTATACGTTCTGAATTGTAATTGTGTCATAAATCCATTTATAATTGTTATGGCGGTAAAATTTTCTGTTACACAAGTTATAAATAAGTATTACATTAGTTTGCTACGGCAGATAGGCAGATAAGGATGATTAAGTACAAAAATGTAATTGTAAATAAATAAAAACTACTTGGAAAAACAAGTGACCGTTGTTTCTTTGCTCAAATATTCGATTCGAAAAATTCTAATTAAAAATGTTCTATTATTTGTAATATTTATAATTCCAACAAAACCTATATGTATTAGGATTTTACTTAAGGGCAACTAATTCTGGGTGTGGTGGCCACTTACCCAGAGATGATAGCGGGCAATTCCGAATTGATATCCTTCAGCAGCAAATGTGCATCGTCGCGGGTGACACGCATCGTATCAAGACAGTCGTACAGCATCTTCATTATGTTCACATCGTACACCAGTGTCACTTGGGATCCCAACGGTGTACTGAAAGTCGAACTCGAGTTTAAAATGTCATTTAAAATATTTCAGCCATTAATGGTTGTGTGGTTCGAGTGAACAACACACTCAACATGTAAAAAAGTTATCAGTAAATTTTTCACGGTTATTCTTAGATAGACTTTAGAAAGCAAGATTGCAGAAACATTCCTTTATGCAATATTTTACTTTCGCTTCAATAAATTTTAAAAGAAACAACATTTACGAAAAGAACTTACATCGGAAAGTATTTCGCCTGACGTTTCTTTATGACACGGGGTGCCATGAAGAGAGTGATGTGTGACCGGTCGGATTTGGGTGTAGCCTCTTCCATGGGGGTGCCCTCAGCTGTAGGTGGTCTCAACTTCAAGGTCTGAATCTCCTCACGAAGAGCCTAAATTATCAATTGATAAAAATGTATTGAAAATTTAAAAGTCTACTCGGAAAAAAAATCTACTCGAAAAAGTGCTTCGTGGGATTTCATTGTCACATGGGATCGTTTTGGGTGGTGATGTAAACGGTCATGTGGGTGATAAATGTGGGGAATTTGAGCGTGTTCACGGTGAATTTGGGTATGGTAACGTGGAAGGGGTGGAACATCCTCAATATGTTTGCGGCTGCCGACCTTACATCGTGAACAAGTATTTCAAAAAGAGACTCGATCATCTCATCACTTACAAGAGTGCGAGGAATGCTACCCAAATCGACTTCCTACTCACTAGGAGACACCACATCAGCAAAGTGGCCAACTGCAAGGTCATACCCGGTGAGAGTCTCACTACACAACAGCGTCTTCTTGTCATGGACCTCTGTGTGAAGCCCGAAGACAAACGTGTCGAACGTCTCCAGCGCCGAGTCAGATGGTGGCTGCTTGATGAAGACAAATCCCAGGAGTTCGCTTCAGCCATCGGCAACAAGTGTGCAGGTGGTGAGGGCACACCAATTCAAGTTTACTGGGACAGGATTCAGGCAGCCTTCCTTGGGTCGGCGAGGTAGGTGCTTGGCGAGTTTAAGGGCGGACGCAAGTGAGACAAGTAGACTTGGTGGTGGAACGACACAGTCCAGAGGGAGACCAGGGCGAAAAAAGCCCTCTTTAAAAAGTAGCAAGCGTCCAGATCTCCTGAAGATCGCGACGCATACAGAGCTGCCAAGCGCACTACTAAGAAAGCTGTAGCCAGAGTCAGACGAGACCACTTACAACCACTGTACGATAAGTTGGAATCGTCTGAGGGGCAGAAGCTCATATATAAGTTGGCGCGCTATCTCCATAGGATATCTCCCAATACCTCTGTATAAAAGACTCCGGGGGCAACCTGTTATGCGAAGACTTTGCGGTAAAGGAGAGATGGCGCTCGTATTTCCACGAGCTATTAAACAAGCAGCATAAAGAGGTGCAGCCGCAAGATTTTCCTCCAAATCTTGATTTGGAGCAAGATCTTTATATAGCTAGTGCTGACGATATCGCGCTGGCAGATGCGCACAGGGATAGGCTGGTGCGACGCGTGAAGGCGTGGAAGGAGTCGCTTGAGAACGGTGCTCTGAAACTCAATGTGGCGAAGACTGAGTACTTGGGAAGACTGAGTTACAAGTACGAAGGTACTTGTAACTCCACAGATTCCACACCCTTACACATACGCAGCAACACGGTCGAGCGCACGGACCAAGTGAAATACCTGGGATCTGTATTTCACGCGTCTGGTGACATCGATTGTGACGTCAAAGCACGCACAAGGTTATTATGGCGGCATACTTAAGACCAACGGTGGTCGCCATCCAGGCGGGCTTGAACATCGACGTCCAACGATGTATAATGCGCAAGTCCTGGTCCAAGTTCCGGTGCCACAACCACTTAGAAATTATGTAAAAGTTGTCGTGCCAATAAGTGACAGCAGTGACAGTGATAATTTATTTATTTATTTATTGATTTAATTATTACACATCGGCATAAGATGATAGCATACACTTCTTGTTAGCAGGTATTTCATCAACTGTTTTATCTTTACTTATTCATTAATTAATAATTCATTATTATCTTATATCTTTAAACGTGCAATTCTTGTATATATATAATTGGAATCTCGGAATCGGCTCGAACAATTTTCATGAAATTTAGTATACGGGGGGTTTTTCGGGGCGATAAATCGATCTAGCTAGGAATCATTTCTAGAAAATGTCAAAAGGTGGCGTTTGAGTAGTCCCAATTTGAACTGAAAAATGACTCTTCCTGACATCTATCGGCGAATAATAATATTATTTTTTTAAATTGCTGTAACGACACAACAACACTAAAGCTCCAGCAGATGGCGTTGTTAAGTAACACGAAGTCAATGAGTGTTTGCTTTGAGGTTAGACTAAGAAAATCAATTGTTAATTTCCAAAAAACACAATTTATAAAAAAAATACCAAGCAAAGCTCGGTCATCCGGATATTAATAATATAAATGTGGAAGTGAATTTGTTTGTCTTGAATCTTAAATCTGAATTAAAAATTTCATTGAGTTTTAAATTTCGCGGGTAATCGTAAGCCTAACTTTTTTGTGCCTTAATGTAAGAATGCCTGCACGGAAACCCGCCATTTGGGTTCAACTTAAATTCCGCGATCTATAATCAACTTAAAATAAATTGGACAGGAAAGTAAAATTAACTTCCTTTTCCGTGCTAGGGGTTTGCTTTCTTACACTATATTCACCATATCGTACATGAGATATAATCTCAAATGGGATGGGTAGTGAGTCCAATTAGCACGTATGCCACCTTTTATATCAAGCCAGCCTTTTTAGGCCTAGTCCTTCTATGGGAGACATACTTCTTTGATGAGGTGGAAATGCTTGATACGGATCCACCCGCTTGAGAGCTCGCGGCGGGGTAGTCTGTGACCCCCAGTACAATGCACCGGTGCGCACCCACAGTTGTCAAAGGGTTATTTCTCCACAAAGGTGTCGCTGGTATTAATAAGAATAGTATATTCTTCTTAATTAAAAGTTACCGCAATCTGTTGTTGTTGCTGTGCTCGGACGATGCGTAGGCGCACCACATCGCGCTGGTAGTGGGCGGGGTCGTATCCACCGACCATCACTGACTGATCTTTGAGTGGCTGGGGATACAAATATTATCATATAACCAAAAGAACAAGAATTTTTCTCCATGCAGTGGCGGAGTAAGAATACCAATCCTTGCGATCGGCCGCAGTACCTCTGATAAGGAGAAAACCCAACCCTATGTAGGTGGTAAGGCTCCAAGTCCATCCAGATGGCAATCACCCCTGATCTCTAAATATATCGCTTTAATAATAGGTCTTTACCTATGAAATTGCCGTTCTGCAATACTAGCCATTTCAAATCAAAACAATTTTTGTTTGGATAAGAAATTTAATTTCAAATTAATTTTATTTTAAAAACATGGAATTCTTTTTCCAAAAGTAGTCATTTGTTTATTGATTAGTGTTACATTTTCACCGCATTTCAATCTATTTCCTCATCATGGATACGTTAAAAATTCGAGTAATTGTGGAATATGAGTACCGTCGTGGCAGCAACGCGGCACAAGCGGCACGCAACATCAACGACGTTTACGGAGCTAACACTACAAACTAACGCACCACCTGTTATTGGTTTGCTCGCTTTCGTTCTGGGAATTTCGACCTGAAAAATGAACCTCGCGGTCGTCCGAAGACTTTGGTCGACAATGACGAATTAAAGGCGATTGTGGAAGCTGATGATACACAATCTACGGCTGAATTAGCAGCAGTTTTCGACGTTAGCGTCAAAACAATATTTGTAAATTTGCGTCAAATTGGCAAGGTAAAAAAGCTTGACAAATGGGTGCCCCACGAACTCAATGATCGCCAGCGCGAAGTACGCGTCGAGACGTGCCTTGCACTGCTCAACAGACACACAAAATACACAAATGAAGGAATTTTGAACCGCATTGTTACCTGCGATGAAAAATGGATTCTGTTTGATAACCGCAAGCGCTCAGCAAGTTGGTTGGATCCTGGTTCAGCACCTAAACAATGCCCTAAACGAAAGCTTACCCCTAGAAAAGGGGTCAGTGATGGTCATTGTTGGGTGGCCTAGCGCCAGTGTGATTCATCACAGCTTCTTACCAAACGGGGTGAGCATTACTGCAGATATGTATTATGAAGAACTGAACACAATGATGGAGAAGCTGGCACATCTCCAACCAGCATTGGTCAATCGCTCGTCTCCGCTGCTCCTGCACGACAACGCGCGACCTCATACTGCACAGCAGATGGTCTCCAAGTTGCAAGAACTGGGATTAGAAGTTCTCCGTCATCCGCCCTACTCACCAAACCTTGCGCCTACAGACTACTACTTTTTCCAGAATTTGGATAACTTCTTGGCGGGGAAAAAATTCAATACCCGAGAGGCAGTACAAAATGCCTTTGAAGAATTTGTTGCCTCCCATCAAGCTGATTTCTTTAAGAAGGGCATCAATAAACTGCCACTGTGTTGGCAAAGATGCATTGATTGCATGGGTGATTACTTCGATTAATACAAATAAAAAATACATGGAAAAAATTCGTTTAAATTTTTTTCATATAAAACGGCAATTTCATAGGTAAAGACCTAATAATATTGTGCCGTATTCCGGCACAAGTGACTAGGTTCCAGTTCTCCTACGTAGACGGCAGCGATATAACGGTACTCCTAGCGCCGCTAACAGCCATAGGCGACGTTAACCGCTTACTATTGAACGGTATCATCAGTTTGTCTGTTGTCCATAAGCAATAAATAATAAATACATAGATAGCTATTAAACTTTACCTTCTACTAGTCAGACGGTATTTTCAAATGATCTCGATTTCACGACCAACACGATAAGTTTACAATTAGTGGATCGAAAAAAATATGTTTCTGTCGTAGGATAAATTACAAAATTCATCAGAAGTCTATAGTTTTTATTACATAATAGGTGACATTTTACCTTTTGAGGCAAAACATTTGCCTGTAACGCCGCAGCCAGCCTAAGGCGATCCGAATATTTGTTCAGCGCTTGCAGGTATTTCTTCTCCAGAGTACTGTGCTTCTCCTAAGATGTTAACGAAGTTCATAAATATAAGTTTCTGTCATTGCATCAGATTTTATCACTACGAGAATAGCAAACCTTATGGTTATAATAAAAGAGGAACAATTATCAAAGGCAATAAAAAAAGTAATATTTTACAAATTTTGTAAAATATTACTTTTTAGATAAGACATAAAGAAACATGTTTGTTGGGAGGTGCTGTAAGAAACAAAGGATTTATTTCCTTGCTAGCTTACAAGAAGAAGTAAGCATAACTGTTATATTTTTCTTTGTTGTTTTTTTCATTTACATTTTTGGATTGCCTCTATTGCCAAGGGCTCTGATGCTAAAAGTAATACTTTCTTGTGATAAGTAATCCCATCATCCCATCCCAGGCCATCTAGCCCTAAAGTAAGCAAAAGAGCGTGCGTGTTGTGGATACTAGACAACTAATATTCTGCATATATATTTTTGTTACGTAAATAAATACTTATTAATAAACACGTAGACCCCGTAGGCATTTCGACATTTTTTTATTGCTGTAGACAGGCTGATGGCCCAATAAAAAGTAAGCATTTACCGACACATATAAAAGTTTGCGACGCCAAGGACTAACATGCTACCTTCTGCGCAAGGGATATTGGAAACACGGAGGTCATCTCTACTATTAATACCCCAGGACGTCCCCCGGACTTCGGAATGAAAACTTAGGATGCAATCGGGAGAATGATGGTGTTAAGGAGAATGGAAAACGCATGGAATCAGGTTCATTTTCCAACATCAGAAGGGACAGGAGAAATTGGCATGTGATACAAGTATTTTATAAACCCAATCCAAATAAGGTTTGTGTTTGTTTACAAAAGAAATGTATGTGTAGTGTATAGGTTGTCTGGTGCCCGCGGTACGGGTGCCGTACTGCTGCTGACTGGGACTAGATGAAGTTATGTGAGGTGTTCAGGTATACGGTATATTTACTGTAAATGGGCATATGTTGTCTATGAATAACAAATTGTATGTTTTTGTAGTTATATAATGTGTATTGTTCATTTGTTGTGAACTGCAGCAATAAAATATTCCATTTCTCAATGAGTCATGTCATTCTTGAAGGCCTCTGCGGAAGACCAGCGTTGGTTTCTTATAACCAAATATGCTGAGCAGAAGACCTTTTAGGGCACATATATCTGTAATGAGATTTTACTTAATATGTTATTATTTACTTATTTTGTGCTCTAAATAAACATTTTTTCTTTCTTCTTTTTTTTCTTTCTTTCAAAAGAAATAAATGTTTGCTTACCTCTTATAGTTGATCTCTCTAAGGATCTAAAGCAGCTTCATAGAGAATATCGTGTATATACTGACCGTCCATTTCCTTAGCTGCTCGATTATTTGTGGATTAGTCCCCAATGTGGAAGAGAACTTATGCCTTCTGGCCATCTGCCTTAACAGGTCGTCAAGCGTTTTGTCCACTTTCCTAGGCTTTCCGAGTTTACGCGTCAAGACATCACGCATTTGGGCGCGGAGTTCGTTTGCCTCTTGCTCCATTGCGCGCAGGTCGATGTTCATGCGGAACAGGTGGGTGCGGTTCACTCTATATTTAAAAAAGTGCGTATGTGTGTGTGCGTGCAAAACACATATGGCAGAGTGAAACTTGACAAAAGTAGGTAATACGAAGGCCTACACAACACTGATAATACAATAGCCCGAACAAAAAACGAAGATTATAGGAAACATTGTATAATTCTATTCTCATTCTCTTACAGGCTAAAACCTATTTTATTGCTGAGGAATAGCAGACAGCCTGACGGCCCACTTAACAGTGAGCAGTTACCGTCACCTATGAATGTTTGCGACGCTAGGGGCACCGCGAACACGCTGCTGTCCTATAGGCGTACAGGAACCTAGTTCACTTATGCCGGAACACAACACAAGGTTATATAAGATTTAATATAATATTATGGTGGCATATTTAAGATCAATGGTGTTTGCCAACTAGACGGACTTGGGGCCCTACCACGTAGCTAGGGTGGGTTTTTTGTCGTCTTTTACGACAGGCTGACCTCGGCCGCATGGGTTAGTATTCTTACTCCGTCCCTGCGCGGAGAATATGTTTTTCTCTTTTTGGTGTAGCTTTATCTTCTTGATCTATTTGCATCTGTTTTTCGTGCAGGAGCGGAATAAGTATATCGACTACCCCTGGGCTCGGGGTCGGCCTATCATAAAAGGCGACAAAATAACCCTAGTTGGGGGGGGAGCTCCAAGCCGGACTGGATGTCAATCACCCTTGGTTTTAAGACATGCGCCATAATGACCTTGTGTTATATTTCGGTACTAGTAATCAGGTTCCAGTTTCTCTTAGAGGCTGGCAGTGCGTTAGCAGTGCCTCTGATATTGCAAACATCTATAGGCGACGGTAACCACTTCCTATCGGGTGGACCGTTTGTCAGTGTGCTGATCTCAGCTATAAAAAAGTACAAGTTTTCCATGACTAACTTAAAATGGTTAGTTGTGGGAAAACTAATCATAATTTTGGAGTTCTACATTTTGATATTCTACTTTAACTTAAGAAGTCTTTCATATTATAATATATTTTCGAATTAAGTATATTTTGTTTGATAACTCACTTTTGGCGTTGCTTTTGTTGCTTTATCTCATCCTGCAGCTCAATCACTCTCTTTCTTAGCTTCTTTAACATCTGTTCGGGGAACACTACGGCATTTGACAGTCCTTCCGGTCCCGTACACCCTTCGAGGGCCGATGCCCTGATTTGGTCATAACGAAGTACCACCACTTGGTCCACTTCGTTCATGCAGTTTTGTTTCTCCATCTGAAAACGATGTATGACCAATATAACGAGCTGTAACCAATTTACTGAATATATTAATTGAATTTTTTTTAGGAATTACAGTTATTAATTGAATATGCTTAGCAAATTTAAAATGCGTTATAAAATATATGTAACAAGAACAAAATATACAATAGTGTTATTGAATAAAATATACTTTTTTACAATAGAATTTCAGAACGACTTCAAGGACTTCCAACATTTTTATCCGTGCAGAGGCGGAGAAAGAATACTAACCTCTGCGGCCGGGGTCGGCCTGTCGTAAAAGGCGACAAAACAATTCACCCTAGCTACGTGGTAGGGTCCCAAATCCGTCTGAATGGCGACCACCTTTGGGCTTAGGTATGCCGCCATAATAACCTTGTGTTGTGTTCCGGCATTAGTGACCCAAGTTCCTGTACCCTTATGCAACAACAGCGTGTTCGTGATGTCAATTGCGTTGCAAACACCCATAGGCGACGTTAACTGCTAAATTCTAAGCAGGTCTGTCTGCTGTTCTACAGAAATAAATTTAATAAGCTATTAAGTAACGGAAAGGAAAGGATATTACACCGTTAAATATTATATTGACGACCGCACATACGCGCGGTCAATAAAGAATCTATTATATTGCAATTGGAAGAAAAATATTAAATTGAAATTATATAAACTCATGTATTTTTCAACATTTAATTTTGTATACAAAGTACAAAAGTAAAATATAAAATAATGCTGAAAAAAAAAAATTCGTTAGGAATTTTATTTCGCTGTTTCTTCTCTAGCCATTGTTTTGTATTGGAAACGGTACTAGATTCTTGACTACCAATAAGTGATCTTTAATATTTTATATTGAAAAAAAAAAAAAAATTATTTATTGTTATTATTAGTTATTTAAGTGACGCCTTAAGATATCTCCCATTGATAATGCATAATTCTTTAAAAAGAACAACAAAAATCAAAACTCAATACTATCTAATTAACTTAAAAGGACTTAATCCAAACTGCAGGTTTGACTAACATACCATAAATTCTCTTAATTCATTTTTCCTCGTATCCAACTGAATTGATAGTTTTCTTTTTATCTTATTATGTGCTTCGATATCTTTCTTAAGCAATTCTACTAGACGGTCCTGTTCCATTATTTGTTGCTCGTATTGATGTCTGCAATTAGATACTTTCGTTGATAAATAACAAAGATTGATATTGTTTTTAGAACAGTGACATTAATTTTCTCGTCAGTAATTTTATTTTGATGTTAAGAATTATTTTCTAATTTTTAGTTTGATTAATTATATAAGCGTGTTCTTTTAGTTTTGTAAACTATAATTTACTTTTAACTTTTTTGTTTGAGTAACTATAAAATATAATTTATTTGTTAACGCCACGTTCCGGCAGTGTTATTAATTAAACGCCAGATGGCGTTTCGGCAGAAGAAAAAGAAAGCGTTAATCCTAATGATCCTGATAAGGACTATGGTTCAAAATTATTAAATTAGTGTATTGTTATCATTATTAGGTCTTGACCAGTGTGCAAAATTTTGAATTTTTTTGATTCTTTAAAGTGGGTAAAAATCGAGTCCGAAAATTTCGTTACATATAGGTCAAGTTAATATAAAGCGCGTAAAATGTAATTAATTGTTATGGTCTGAATGTCTATTAATTGTTTATTTTTTTTTTGTAGAAGCTCTTGCGATTCAGGGAACTCACTTAAAAAAACGTTTTAAAATTACCTCAATAATTCAACAGTTCATATCACATTCATTTGTAGTTTGTTTATTAACTAAATTATGTTTGTTTTAGTAATATTGGCTCAATAAAATGTTATTTATCTACCTTGTGTTCCTTAGATCGTAAGTCTTATCATAAATATCCTTCTCGCATCCTTCCGGACATATGTTAGGATCTAGCCGTATTGGACCGATATCGCGGCTATCCACACTTCCCTCGTCTTCTTCTTCTTCGCTTGACGATGAAGAGGATTCTGATTCTGACATATCTTTAAATTTAAAATTTTTAATATTTATTCCTTTTTGAAGCCAAACTTTTAATACCTTAATCTACAAAGCTGAAACTGTTTCTTATACTTTATCTAAAGTAAAAAATATCAGCAATCACAGAAAAAAGTTAAAAGTTTATGTATTGGAGCTACGTATTATATGAAAAAAAATATGGTATAATTAAGCAAATGTTTCTCAATGTAGATTAATTTATCACATAGGATTAATTCAGATATTTATTTAAATTTAAGTTTATAAAATTTCAATATCATTCTGTTATATTACCGTCATCATCATGGTCCCTCGGCACTTTATACTTCTTCTTAAATATCCTTCTTAAGAAATCTGCAAACTTGTTGTCCTGGACCAGCCGCTTGAACTGTCTTTGCAGTTCTTGACATGACACATCCAGATGTTCCTTCTCAGCATGGTGTTCCTCGATACGATGTTCGCAGTCCGCTATTTGTTCTTGTACGGCCCTGACCTATATTTTAGTAATAGTTTTTTCAGAAGCATTTTTTTTGCTGTTATATGATAAGTTTTTTCTTGAAGATCTTTGTTTAGATAATTTTGCAGTTTATTATTATTATCGTGAAAAGTGTCAAAATGTTTTAGCTGAACACCGCATATATATATTTGCGTGTTAGTATTTGCAATACTATCATATTGAAATTGATAAATGATTATATTGATATTATATTGAAATAAAAGGAAGAATAAAATTTCAAAACGTATACTTTGTAGAAAGTTAATATTCAAGTAGAAAATTTGTATTTAACCAAACTTAACTTCATCAAACCTATTTTTACCACTCCAAACCAAAACTTCAATTTTTTTGCCAATTTTGGGGGAAGAAAGCGATACATTTTAGACCAATCAAAATTAATGTTAATTAGAAATACGTCTTTTATCTTAACATTTCTCTCGTTGATTTCTCGTTATTTAGGCAACCTAGTAACTGTCAATAAACGATATAATTTAGAGTAATTATTAAACTTTTCATAACCTGTCGCAATCTTTCTTCCCAATTGGTTATATTAATATTGAACTTTCGGTGCTGGCATAGTAAAAAATAGTATACGCACTACTTTTTTTGTCGGTTGAAATGAGTTACTTTACTTTACTCCCTGGGTGCGTAATGTACTGTTGTTCATAGGAATACAAATTCATTACCTGAAGCAACTTTGCGTACACTCGTTCTGCAAGGCGATCTTCGTGGGCTTCAAAGCGATTCAAGACATTCATTTCTCTATGTAATTGATACAAATGAAGTTCTAGTAGTTGGTTCTTTTCCTAAAAATAATAGTAGAACATATCTATATTTCTTTTATATAAAAACCTCAGATAATTTATTAGAAAAAAATGAGAAAGGAAATAGATTTATTAAGAAAAAAGATTGCCGGGCAAACAAACAATGTAGGCTGAAATAAATAAAAATAAATGTATACCTGAACTCGAATACGCTCTCGCTGTAATTCTCTAAGACGAGAGTCAAACTGCTGAACTGATTTCTCAGCATCTGCTATTAGCATATCTTGCTCGTACAGATGTCTAAGACAAACGAAACAATGTCACATTGTTATTTCAAGTTTAAAGACGGTAAGATTCGATTACTTGAACAAATTCTAAGCAATTCTAAGAAATTTTATCCGTGCAGGGGCGGAGAAAGAATACTAACCTCTGCAGCCGGGGTCGGCCTGTCGTAAAAGGTGACAAAACAACCCACCCTAGCTACGTGGTAGGGCTTAAAGCCCATCTGGATGGCGACCACCTTTGGTCTTAAGTATGCCGCCTTAATAACCTTGTGTTGTGTTCCGGCATTAGTGACTCAAGTTCCTGTACCCTTATGGGACAAGGACAGGGTGTGAATGTTCAAATGACGGCTAATAGAGGAGAGTTGAAGGAGAGAACATGTTGTGCCGACCCCACATAGTTTTGGATAAGGGCAGGAAGAAGAAGAAGACAGGATTTGCTATAAGGAGGGAATATAAAGGGGGAAAACATTAGCACGCCTTCATAATCTTGAATCTTTTTTTATCTTAATCAAGAAGGAACAATAAGGACTCTAGAATAAATGTGGTTGAATTCATATTTACAAAAGCGACTGTTGTCTAACTCTGTAATCCTAAAGAAGAATCCGAACGGCTCTTTTCTAGTCTGTAAAAAAGGGGTAATACATTAATCGTCTTTACGAACGCCTAGATAAGTAGTCGGGAACCTTATTCAGTTATTCAAAACCAAAGAACGATTTTCGCGTATTTAGTCTTTGTATCAACTGTGATATGAAGATATGGTATAATAATGATTATAACAGACAACTGTTATCTAACACAATATAATTTCTACCTTTGAATACGTCTTTCTCGTACTTCTGTTTCCATTGGAGTCGATTCTATATCTTGTCTCACTTTGATTAGCTCCCAAGACGCAGCCAATGGATGACTTTCTGTGTGAAGTACAGAAAATTAATAATTTCTAACGAGTATTTCTTCCACCTATTTCATATAAGTCAGTTTATTTAATAATGAGACGTAGTAATTAAATTCAGGCTTACCATATAAAGGTATGAATCTTGTAACTCTAGGTTGACGAACCCTAGGTTGTGGGTATAAGGTTGTCTTTCGTGCGACAAGTGATTTTTTTGCCGTCATTGTTCTAGCGGTGTTTGCTACTTCAGGTTTGATCTAAAAAAAAAATGGTGCCCTAATTTTCGATTCTAGGAAAATTAACTTTGCAGCACAGAATATTGCTTAACATCTTTTACAATAAAAATAGATTCAGATAGTGAGTAATTTATATGTGTAATATATTATGAATTATCTTTCTCACTTACTTCCAAATTTTTCTCAGGAAATTCAAGATCATCATTAATTTCCGGAATAGGTGGTGCTGCTTTAACAAGTTTAGGAGGTATTTCAACGCGTATCTCTGCTAGTCTTTCTCCAATTCGCTTCATTTGTTGCACCATATGCACTTTGTGTTCTCTCAGTTCTAGCACTTTCGCATTAAATTCATGTTTTGTGTCGTATATCTAAGGGATGTCAATTATCATATATGTTTTTATTTTATATAAACCTCACTTATAAATGTCTCCATCTTAAAAGTCTATACTTTGTATTTCTAATTTAGTTTGAAATATACTTATTTCGTTTCTTTTATTACATACGGACATTTGAAAGAAAGAAAGAAAGAAAATGTATTTATTTAGGACTCAAAGTTATTATTTACAATTTATAATTATATACTAGGTATATATTTGTCCCAAATTGGTCCCAGCTCAGCATTTGCTGATGGAATTTACCAGCGCTGATCTTCCGCTGGGGCCATTAAGTGACACCACTAACATTATATATACAATAACACGTGTGCACTTTACACATGATAGAAGTGAAACCCTGAAAAATGTAAACCTTAATGTAATAAAAAACATAAACAGAATAGTAAAAGCCTATGGAGTTATGCAACTTAGAGCTACAAATCGCTCGAACTTTGAGGTGAAATTATCAGTGTTAAAGTTTACAAATTTCAAATTTTTCCAAAAAACTTTCATAACTATATTAAATCAAATCATTCCTCAAAGTAGTTTCCATATAAAGAAAGAAAAAAGAACTCAACTGTATATCATTGTAATAAAGTGGCAATTCAAATAGATATAAGAGTAATACAATGCAATCATTTAAAAATTACTCTATAGAATAAGCCTTAAGCTATTATTCATAAGGTTGGTATTAGTGGAGCAAAAACACTCAACTGTATTTCATTTTTATAAAGTCGCAATGCGAATAGATGTGTATAAGTAATGCAATGCAATCATTTAAAAATTACATTATAAAATAAGCCTTATGCAATAAAATAAAATAATAAACTATTATTAATAAGGTTGGTATTAGCGAAACAAAAAAAAATTATGTGAATTTTTCGGTTTCACTAAGATTCAGATCACAATGATGCTAGAGAAGTTTTCACTTAAAAAAAAATCATCAAACAACAATTCTATAATATAATCTAAAAGTGAAATAAAACAAATAAGACACTAGTCTCAAACGCCAAATCTCCTTGACTCTTTTGATGTTCATTCAAAAATGTTTTCAATCGTGCCTTAAAAGTCTTAATGCTTTTGGAATGCGTTCTGCTTAATAATCGAGGACCAAAAACTATATCAGAATAGTTGAGCTGGGAAAGTACTAGCGATTTGCATACTTAATCTATATTGTGCACGCGCAATGTGGTTGAGATAGTAATGCATACACGAAAAACCAAGAGAGGTGACTTACGAAATACCGGTTTTACCCCGTAAAACATTGTGTGCCAATGGACTCACGAGTATAGAAGCCGAAGACGGGATCCAGCCCAAGGACCGCAATTATTATATTAAAGTTAGGATTTAAGTTAAGTTGATGATAATAACAATGACATGGAAAATACAAAACTGTTTTTTTTAGTTACAGTAAGATTTAATAAGCTATAAATCTGAACAACTTTAACGCTTTGAAAATCGGTGCCTTTTTTTCATTCAGCTGAAATGTGAATATAAGTTTTATTAGCTACCTCCTTTCTCGCCAGACACACTCTCAGTTGTGTGTTGTGTCCAGGCGATGCTACATAATCAGGCTGGGTCTTTAAAAGCCGATTGCCGATAGTTGCTTCTGCCTCGCGCAATGCTTCTGTTGCGCCCGGTGGTAACGCTGACGGATCTGGTCTCCGTGAAACGTGTTCCTGCCACTGTATTACCAATTGAAGTTTTAATGAAGACATTTGACATTTTAACAAGATTTGACAACAATAAACCTTTTAATACTCTTATTAAGACCGTATGATTGATATCTATTAGAATGACAATAGGGCTATCATATTATTTTTCTTAGGAGTCATAAAAAGCGACAAAGGCATTACGCAAAGGCACAATTCTGTTTCTCTTTGGAGAACTAGGGTTACAGAGACCAGCGGATACCCTATAAATTTAATATTACTTTATACACAGTGTACTTCGTGACACGAAGTGAGAGCTTTCGATGTAACCGGGATATATACATGAAGTATTAAAAAGTCCTAAGTTACCGCGAATACCTACATTGGCGCAATCCCTGATGTTGCAAACATGCATTGCAACGGTAACTGCTTGGTTCTACAGTTAGCTGTTCTATAGCTATAAAAAAAAACTAAACAAACCTCAATAAATTGAAGATGATGTCGTCTCAGACGCTGGTAATAGTTGCGCAAAGCTTTCTTTAATGGATGCGGAGGTTTTGGCGGTAAGCCGAGTAAGAAGGACGCGACTCTTGGAGGACCCCATGATGATTTCCTTGCAGTCGCACGACGGGTCGTTGATTCTGCTCGTCTATATATTTGTTACAAGACTTAAAATATAAAAGGTATGTAAACCAGCTCAGAACCAAACTCATTTGAGCAATTATATTATTCTTATATTTGGTGACTTTTATAAATAATGATTGATTTTTTTGAATTATACGAGTAGATATCTATCTGTCTTTAGGGATTATAGCTTGTTGTTTTAATATGTTAGCTTCATTCCAATTCTTCTATTTGGGTACTACAAGTTTTTTGAAGTTTTATTTTCCAGTGAGGAAGTTTCGATCCTTCTTTCTTGAATCAATATGGCGATATATCCAAGAGACTTGATTAAAATTGATTCCTAATCCCAAAAAAGAAATCCCAATCATTCCATCCTTCTATTGCTAGCAATGAGCTACCAGATAGTTGTATACAACCTTATTTATAAGCCTAAATTGCTAAACAAATACTTACGCCAGTTCTTTATTAGCTAACTCCACTAAATTCATATTCCTGATGTAAGCGTGTAATAAGAAATTCAGTCATTATATACTTTTGTTTAGATCTCGATAAAAGGTGAAATTCATTACACTCATAAGTTAATAGTTATTCAATTTTACTGACGAGACGCAAGGTAAGTAAAATATCGCTACCTCCCTCGTAGAGCGGCTTCAGCCATTTTTTGTTGGACCTCCTCAAATTGATTGTAAAAGTCTTTGGATAAGTTTTTCTGACGAAGTGGTCTGATCATGACATCCGGATCTCTGAAAATAATTAATTTTGAAATGTAGTATCACCAAACTTTTTTACGGACATACACTACTGAGACAAGGACAAACTATGTGCAGATAATTTAAACATTAATTGCGTCATCTCCAATTCTCAGACACAAACCATAAAAGTACATAAACGTAGCCACTGCACAAGCTCTATCATGTGTTAAATATGATCAACATATAAAAACTGAAAAATAATCTGAAAAATAACGTTTAACGAGTTTTAAACACCTGTTTATTTAAACTATAGGTTTCGGCTATTCTTTAATAGCTGCCATTTTCAACAAATAAACGATCTCTTTATTCAACAGTATTAATTAGATATGTTTTGAATAATTTTAATTTAAAATTAAATATCAAAGTCTCACTTACCTTATAGCTTTTAAAGTAAATGGAAACACGTCCAACTGTACAATGTTTCTCGAATACATTTTATGCAACGCCAAATCGGAGGCTTCCAACTGGTGTGCTATTTTTCTTTTAGCCAAAGCCCTTGCCTCGTCGATCTCCCTTTCTTGCACTTGCAGAGGCCGTGGGTCTAGGGTTACGTCAATTTGTTGCGAGAATGGTAGAGCTCGATTCCTTAAATGAAGATTACTATTGTAGTGAAATAATATAACGAATATCACAAATTTTAGTCCAGTAGGTAAAATAATTTTATTGTTCCTCGAGTTTAATTTTTTATTACTTAGTGAAAATTACCTGCCAAAATAAATTGCCAAAACGTCAAAGATGGATAGCTTATAAGTGCTTAAAGAAAAATAATAATATTCCTAAAAACAGGTTTCAAGATGAAATTGTAGATAACAACTGTGAAAGTGAAGAAAATATCCTATATTTTGCTAGCCGATCCCGTCCGCTTAGCTGGGCGAATAACAGAAAAAAGTAAATAAAAAAAAAACAATTAAATCTGCCGGAAACTGTATAAAAAATTCTGCGTCGAATAGTCGAAGTTCCGTCCGATATGTTCAGTAGCTTTGAAGTGATGGTACGTATATACCTACATATAGATTTATTATTAATTTAATTTTACTTACGCTTTAATGAGTTTGTTATATTCGATCGTAAGTTCCACCAGTTGGTCTCTGACCCGTTTCTTATGTGCATTAGCTATAGCCATCATTTTATCGTATTCTTCTTTTTGCTTAAGCTGCTCGTGTGACATGATTTCTCCTTCTTCTGTACTAGGCTCGTTGGCGTGTTCTACTTTCTATAGATAATGTAAAGTCAATTAGAAGGTATCCAAAAGTACACTCTTGTTTTTTATTATACGCAGAATTTTTCCTGTTGTTACAGCCAACGTATGTAGAAACAAAAAAGATCCGCTCGTTAAATAAAATTGTTATTTGATAACATCTCAATATTGTCGAAACGCTTTGGTGCGCGCCTGCTTTGCGGATTTTTTTCCTATTTTTAAGACATTTCACACGTTCTGTGACATCCATTCATCTAAGTTTGCAAACATGAGATTACCCCAACCGGATTTAAAATAGTAGACAAAGTAGACGACTTCTATACAGTGCCAGGAATCATAAAATTGTCCTTAATTTGGGAGTTCCTAACATGGTTCTTCCGCATTATGTAAGGGACATTGACCGCATATGAATATTTGTGTCGTACTCAAAGGAGCATTTCTGTTAATCAAACTAATATTTTTATAATAATATCACAAAAGTCAACTTACTAATATTTCAATATGTTCAATTATAGAAGTAGGCAAGAGAGGTTCGTCGAAATTGATGACGTAAGAGAATATGTTTCCGTCTGCTCCGCACGTGTACAAGTGGCTATAAAGCGAGAAAAAATTCATAATAAAAATATCATATATAAAATATAATATATTCAGGTCCAGTAATTCAATAATTAAAATAGGAATAAATCTTACCTTCCATCAGTAGTAAATTCCAAGCAAGTTACTGCACCAGTATAATGATCGTGCATCGGTAGACAATAGTTATCGATAAAATCGATTCTTGGGGTTGGTTGTGGCTGATGAAAGAGAAAAAAGAAATTCATGGTGTGTAAATTTACTAAAACTTTTTGCACGTTTAAAAAGGTAATAACACCCTTACCTATGTTCTGTAAATAAATATTTATCATTTTTATTATAAAGAAACTGTTCCAATCAGAACGTCATTCGGCAACAGGTGACAAGCCGATAGAATAACTACTGTGTAAATGCCGTTGACTAATTTGTGTATATTGCGACATTTGACTTCTACACAGTTCTCACTTCACTTCTCTACTACGTGTATAAACGTTATACACTTACTATGTGTGTGGGTGTATAATATAATAAATTAAAAATCACTTTAATCATAACAAAAGTGATATATTTAAAGTTTTCTAAGTTTAAATCAGAAGAAATTTCAGAAGAAAAAAATTTCTATACATGTAGTTAAAATATTATATTTTAAGAAATAGTTTTCACGACACTTGGCAATTATGTGTCCATTGAACCATATGTTAGCTCAAGTAAGTCTTGGATTGTTGTATTTTTCAATCGCTGAGTTCGGTCACCACAAAGGACAAAATAAAATATGATTGTGTATGTATGAATGTATTCTAGTTTGGCTGGACGAGTCCATTGATTTTGTTTGTAAAAAGCCCTGCGACTGTAAAACTGTCTTTAAAAAAGTAAAAAGCATTACAACTATTGTGCAACCGATATATATATATATATATATATATATATATATATATATATATATATATATATATATATATATATATATATATATATATATATATATATATATATATATATATATATATATATATATATATATATATATATATATATATATATATATATATATATATATATATATATATATATATATATATATATAAAGAAATAGTTAAACATTTCTTTAATTTGAGTTTTGCCGCGACTCGTTTCGTCGGTAAATCAATATGGTATTCGGCTGTGTCGGCAGATGGCAGTAGAAGCAATGTATTCTGTTACGTCGGTAAAGCAAAGCTGTCATGCACAGATGGATAGAAAAAGAAAATAAACATGGTGGTCTTTGTGTGTTAAAGTAAAGTAATTATAGAAAGAAATACTGAATAATAAACGTTAAATGTCGTTTCTTTGTTTACAGAGCAACACATTGTTTAAATTCACGTCGTTAATATTTGAAAGAACATTATAAAACGACATTTTTGTTTATTGACGTTATTTAAAAATGGAAAAGCTACGTTTTGAATTTACGGTGTTGCCGGGAAGTGATGGAAAATCTAATATACTGGCGATAACCTCAATAACAACCAGCGATGATAAGGTGTATGCTATACCGGAAACACTACAATCCGCTAGTTATCACAAGGAGATAATGAAAACAGCAGCCTATACTAAAGTGAAAAACAGTTTAGTAAAAAGATATCAAGTTCGAAGAGTCTGGATTACAATGACAGAAAATCTAAAAAAAATCTACATTGATGACGATGAGAATTTGCAATTTGGGGACCAGTATTTGGAAGAAGTGAATACCAAACAATCTGTTACAAAAGAAACCGATTCATTTGAAAAATTATTTGAAAAATTATTGGGAAATTCTCAAGAAACAAAACAACAGAACTTAAAAAATATTGCAGAGAAATTTGTTATTGAAAAGTTTACAAGTAAGAACTCAAATGCAAAACAATGGATTGATATTTTTGAAAAAGAGTGTACACGCTTCGATGTTACAACAGATGAGAAAAAAATTGAAATTCTACGGTTGTTTATGGACAAAAGTTGTGCAGATTGGTACAGTTCTATGATTATAAAACTGACTTTAAACTCGGAATGGTCAACATGGAGACACAAATTTTGTGAGTCGTTTGCAAATAAAGGATGGAGCCCGGTGACATATGCACTGTGGTTTAAATACAAGGATGGATCGCTATTGGACTATGCCATACGAAAAGAAAAACTGCTGTTGGATATGAGAAGATCTATTGACGCAGGTACGTTGGTAGATCTCATTGCAGCTGGCTTACCAGAATTTATTTTGAATAGAATCGATCGTGAAGCACTAAGAGACACAGTAGATTTGTTTAACGAAGTAAGCAAATATGAACATATGGTAAATAAAAAAAATGTATTGCCTAAAAGAAAATATGGAGATAGTAATGTAATTAAGACATATAATAAAACTGAAGAAAAATTTCCATGTAAAATCTGTGAAAAATTAAATAAAGGCAGCCGTTATCACTCGGAAGCTACATGCTGGTTTAAAAGGAAAGAAGAGGATAAAACAAAGAATAGTTTCATTAAACATGTGAACAACTCTGTGATTGAGACAGAGTTAAATGAAACCAATCAAAAAAACGAGCAGTAACACCATTAATAAATGTCAAACTATTATTAAATGATATATTAGAGATCAATGGAGTTTATGATTCAGGATCAAATGTTTCCTTGATTAATTCTAAACTATTGAAAATAAAAGGAAAAGGAAACAAATTAAATGAAGCTGACCTAGTAACAATTAATGGTGTTAAAAAGACAAGCGGTTTGACAAATTTGAAGATAAAAATTCTAGATTTGGAGGAAAATGTGGATGTGTATATCATTGATGAACAAAACTTTAAATATGAATTTTTAATTGGACTTGACTTAATACAAACCTTCAGATTGATACAAAATGAAGACTTGAAAATAACTCAGAAACCACATATGAAGTATAAAAACACAAACAGAATGGAAGGGACTACTACAGAAAATAAGATGGACTCTATAATAGAAAACGAAAGCGTGGAAAATAAAAAAATTTCAAGTAACTATACAATTAATTTCAATGAACATGTAAGAGAAAACGACTTTGAAATAAAGATAAACCATTTAGATGAAAGTCAAAAATCTGAAATAAATAATTTAGTAACAACATATCAATCAATTTTTGCGAAAAATAAATACGATGTAGGCACTGTCAATGGATATGAAGCAAGAATAGAACTACTAACAGACAAATATTGCAGCAAGCGACCCTATAGATGTACTTTAGAAGACAAGAAAGAGATACAAGAGCAAATTGCAAAGTTATTGGATAATGGATTAATAGAGGAATCATATAGTCCATTTGCTGCACCAGTTACTTTAGCATTAAAAAAAGAAGACAACAGAAAATCAAGACTATGCATTGACTTCAGGGATTTAAATAAAATAATAATACCTCAAGCCCAACCGTTTCCGTTAATAGAAGATTTAATGATGAAGACAAGAAATTGTAACTTCTTTTCAACACTAGACATAAACTCAGCATTTTGGTCGATACCTTTGCGAATAGAAGACAGGAAAAAGACAGGATTTGTAACACAGGAAGGACATTTCCAGTGGACTTTTGGACTCAAGACTTCTCCTGCGATTTTTCAGAGAATTTTAAGTAATATACTCAGGAAATACAAGCTTACAGATGTCGCTGTCAACTATATAGATGACATCCTTATATTTTCGAAGACATTTGCTGAGCATATTAATCATCTCACACAGCTACTGGAAGCAATTAAGAATGAAGGTTTTCGATTAAAATTTACGAAATGCACATTTGCCTCAGACTCAGTAAAGTATCTAGGTCATATCATACAGAACAATGCAGTTAAACCAGTAAAGGACAACTTAATTTCAATAAAGAATTTCCCTGTGCCTAGAACTCAAAAGAATATAAGACAATTCTTAGGTAAAATAAATTTTTACCATGAGTACATCCCTAATAGTGCAATAATACTAGACCCACTGCATAATTTATTGCGGAAAAATCAAAAGTTCATTTGGTCAGAAGAGTGTCAAAAAGCATTTAACTTGATAAAAGATTTGTTATGTTCTCAACCGGTACTGGAGATTTTCGACCCAGATTTACCTATAAATATTTACACTGATGCTTCCTTGTTGGGTGTTGGAGCAATTTTAAAACAAGTGCAGCCTGATGGAAAAGAAAAACCAGTAGCATACTTTTCAAGAAAACTTAATGAGGCACAAAAGAAGAAAAAAGCAATATATTTAGAATGCTTAGCTATTAAAGAAGCGGTCAAGTACTGGCAATACTGGTTAATAGGAAAATCATTCACAGTTTATTCAGATCACAAACCTCTAGAAAACATGAATTTGAAATCAAGAACTGACGACGAACTCGGCGACTTAACATATTATCTATCGCAATATGAATTTAAAATAAAATATGCACCTGGGAAAAATAATTTAGAAGCAGACTGCCTTAGTAGAAATCCTGTATTAGAAGCGACAGAAAACACAGATGAACAACTCAAAGTTGTGAACTTTATGAAGATTGAAGATATTCTAACAGATCAATGTAAAAACGAAGAAATTCGAAAAAAATAAAAACAAGTTAATCGAAAAAGACAAAATTTATTTCAAGAAAGTTAAAGAAAAAGAAAAAATTATTATATCAGAAGAATTTAGTGTCAAACTTTTGAAATCAGTACATAAAAACTTATGTCACATCGGAATTGGACAGATGCAGAAAACAGTGAGCCCACTCTTTACAACCAAAAACTTAGCAAAAAATATAAGAAAAGTTTGTAGGAGTTGTGAAATATGTATTAAAAATAAATCAAGAGGACAGGACAAATTTGGATATATGTCACATTTAGGTCCGGCAACAAAACCATTTGAAATAATGTCTATAGACACAATTGGAGGTTTCGGAGGTTCAAGATCTACAAAGAAATATCTGCATCTCTTAGTAGATCATTTCACTCGATATGCATTCATCTCAACATCAAAAACCCAGAGTGCAAATGATTTTATAAAACTAGTCAAGACTATAACAGACATTGAGGACATTGGTTTGCTATTAACTGACCAGTACCCAGGTATAAATTCGAAAGAATTTAAGACATTCTTAAAAGACAAACAAGTAAATATGGTGTTTACAGCAGTTAATGCTCCATTTTCAAACGGTCTCAACGAAAGGTTGAATCAGACACTGATTAATAAAATGAGATGTAAAATAAATGAAGAGAACAATAAAAAGTCATGGACAACCATAGCACATGAATGTGTTAAGAAATATAATGAAACTTGTCATTCGGTTACTGGCTTTTCACCTAGTTATCTATTATATGGTACAGATGTTACGATTTTACCAACAGAGTTAAAGCAGGAGAAGTCCCATAGTGACTGGATCAGAGACAGGGAAATTGCCCTTCGAAATACAATAAAATCACATGATTACAACAAGACACTATTTGACAAGAATCGGAAATACAATGAATTTCATATAGGAGACATGATATATGTGGAAAATGGCAATAAGTTAAACAGGAAGAAATTAGACGAGCTAAAGATAGGGCCATATAAGATTGTAGATAAAATTTCAAATTCAATATATAGTGTAGATACGGGTCATAGAAAGATGGAATCAAACCTTTTTCACATCACAAAATTAATACCGGTCTCTACGGAATATAAAGAAGATGAAGAATGGTGTATGTGAATATTTTTGAAAATTTCCATGAAAATTTTCTTCCCTTGTAGGGGAGATATAAAGAAATAGTTAAACATTTCTTTAATTTGAGTTTTGCCGCGACTCGTTTCGTCGGTAAATCAATATGGTATTCGGCTGTGTCGGCAGATGGCAGTAGAAGCAATGTATTCTGTTACGTCGGTAAAGCAAAGCTGTCATGCACAGATGGATAGAAAAAGAAAATAAACATGGTGGTCTTTGTGTGTTAAAGTAAAGTAATTATAGAAAGAAATACTGAATAATAAACGTTAAATGTCGTTTCTTTGTTTACAGAGCAACACATTGTTTAAATTCACGTCGTTAATATTTGAAAGAACATTATATATATATATATATATATATATATATATATATATATATATATATATATATATATATATATATATATATATATATATATATATATATATATATATATATATATATATATATATATATACCTAGTCAGGTCATAAATTCTGTCACATGTTTAATGTAAAATAATTGTAACAAGTTTATTAATTATGTAACCATTCATATACCAAAATGAACTTAACAAAACATAGATTCTTATGACATTAAAGTTTATTCAAAATGACCTCCGTGATTTTGAATACAAGCCTTCAATCTGCGCGGCCAGTCGTCTATCGCAGCACGAACGAGGTCCATGTCAATATCGGCGGCTGCCTTAATCAAGGATGTCTTGAGTGACTCCAAATTGGGATGAGGCTTTGAGCACGCCTTTTCCTCCAAGTGTTGCCATATCTTGTAATCTAACGGATTCAAATCTGGACTGGAGGAGGGCCAGTCTTCGTGCCGGATGAAGTCGATTTCACGCGCCGCCAGCCAGTCTTGTGTGCTCTTCGCTCTATGAGCTGGCGCCGAATCTTGTTGGAATACCCAGTGCCTGTTATTGAACATGGTATGAGAAACAGGTTCCACAAGGTTCGTCAGGACTGTATTTTGATACACAACAGCATTCGTTTTTACAGCTTTCTCACAAAAATGTACCTCTGTTAAGCCCCAATAAGAAACTCCCAACCATACCATGAGCGAGGATGGAAAATGACCTCGTTGGACACGCGGAATACGGTTGCTCGCTTCTTCACTACTGTGTGCGTACACCTTATCATTTTGTTTGTTGTAGCTCTCTTCTACGGTAAACATTTTTTCATCCGAAAAAAGAATTTCCCGATATTTTTTTCCCGCGTACCGCTTCAACAAAGCGCGGCATCTCTTCAGTCTCAGGTCCATTAGACGAGCATTCAAACGATGTCCTGTTTTTCTTCGATATGCCCGAAGCCCTAAGTCTTCATTTAACACCCTTTTCACCGTGGTTCTGCTTAACCCCATCTGAAGGGCCAACAGTTTCTGCTTACGTTTGGGATTTCTTTGAATTCGTGCCTTCACAGCTTTTATCACTGCTGGAGTCCTAACAGACCGAGGGCGACCACTTCTTGACCTGTCATCTACACTAGAGTCTTCATTGTATCGTTTGATGGTACGATAAACGAATCTTTTGGTAATATTCAAATTTTTCAGTATGTTAAAAATTTGAATTGGCGCGTAACCGCAACGATGTAACGCAATAACTGCAACACGGTCTTCTTTAAGCGTCCACTCCATATTTAAAAATGAGTAAAATTCTAAAAGTTATACATTTTTATTTTCATGAACAATTCGAAATTCTAATTCAATAAACTTTTTTGTGGCCAGCATTCTAAAAGAAAAGTTTTTACTGTGTGACAATACTTATGACCTGACTAGGTATATATATATATATATATATATATATATATATATATATATATATATATATATATATATATATATATATATATATATATATATATATATATATATATATATATATATATATATATATATATTTTTTTTTTTTTTTGACAGTGATTGTTATCGGTACAGGGGCGGAGTGAGACTCCTGCGTCCAAAAGTGGCTTATTGTTAAATCCGACAAAACAATTCTGGCTAGGTAGTAAGACTTCAAGCCCAACAGGATGGCAACAACTCCTTGGTCTTTAAATATGCCGCCATAATCTTGTGTTCCGAAATAAGTGACCCAGGTTTCAGTTCCCTTACATGGACGGCAGCATGTTAGCGGTGCCCATGGCGTCGATAACTGATTACTAATAAGTGGGCTGTCAGCCTGTCTGCTGTTCAAGAGCAATAAAAAAATCGTATTTCGTTTAGTTATAAAAGCAAGTTCTTATGTAGAGACAATTTAAAATATGTCTTACTTCTTCTTTAGCCAAACGTCTTCCTTTAAGTTTCTTTAGCAGTTTCTGTTGAGCAGTCATCCAAGTGACATAATGATGCTCAGAACTGTCTTCCTCTTCTGAAGGCATTCTAACAACTCTTATGTAACCGGTATTGGTGCCTATCACTAAATACTGTCCATTACACCTGCAATTGGAATTCAATTTTGTTTTACATTTTCATCATGATCCAGATCGGAAACTTATAGTAATAAACGAGATTTTTTTTAAATAGCCGACTTGCCAAGTATCGGTTGTAAAGAATGAATTTCCAACTAATACATGGTAGCATCACACTTAAAAACGAATCTAGAGGAATAATATAATATCAGGAATTTTATTCCACGTTGGCATTTGTTGTGTAGATAGTTTTTCTCGCTTAACGTGCATTACAAGCACCCATCATCATCATCTAAGCGTAGTATCCCGGTTGCAACCTAAACTTTCGTTTCAGTGCCTGGGGTCTGCTTTCCGACTTTTTCTACTCCACTTCGCACGGTCTTCAGCATCCCTGGTATTGAGCCCATTGGCACGCATATCACCCCTTACGACGTCAAGCCAGCACTTTTTGGGTCTACCCCTCCTGCCGGGGCCCGGCGGAGGCGGCATGGCCAGACATTTGTTTCCCACGTAATCATCCGGTTGCCGTAAAACGTGGCCGTACCAACGGAGCCGACACTCCTGCAGTTTATCCGCAATGTCACGGACATGAAGACTGCCGCGAATGCTGGAGTTCCTAACGCGGTCCTTCCGCGTCACTCCACACATCCACCGCAGCATATTCATCTCCGTGACACGCAGTTCTTGCCTGTGTCGCTCTAGCACCGGCCACGTTTCACATCCGTATAAAAGAACAGGCCTAATGATGGTCTTATAGACCTGTCCCTTCAACTTTACCGGCATCTTGGGGTCACAAATGACACCAGTTACCTCACGCCATTTGGCCCACGCGGCAGCAATGCGTGCCTTGACGTCACAATCGATGTCACCAGACGCATGAAACACAGATCCCAGGTATTTCACTTGATCCGTGCGCTCGACCGTGTCGCCGCCTATGCGTACGGGTGTGGGATCTGTGGAGTTACAGGCCAAGTACTCGGTCTTCGCCACATTGAGCTTCAGACCACCGTTCTCAAGCGACTCCTTCCACGCCTTCACACGTCGCACCAGCCTACCCCTGTCCGAGTCTGCCAGCGCGATATCATCAGCATACATAAGCAGCCACGGGGGCTGCTCATGTGAGTTTCTAATGCTGTCTGACAATACGTCTAATACCACGCTAAACAGAAACATTCAATACAAGCACCATGAAAACATTATGAGACACGCATATTGAGAGCAGCGGTATGAGAAATTTGCTAGGTCGCATTGGACAAGTATAACAGATACACTGACCGTTTCCTTTAAAGAGGTCCACAGTGGGATATTTTGCGATGTTATTATTCTACCTCCAATGTAGAAAGTATGAGCAGCTGATTTGCCCAAACATGGTCTAAAGGGCGTTTTCAATAGGAATTATAATTTGGAGATTCTCTAATACTTCCTACCTTTCCACTTTAAATGGTCCTTGAAAGTGAGCCAAATGGCATGCCTATCAAACGCAACTTTTTACACGAAACGTTCAACTTTGCACTAATATAATACTTAGTGATAATAAAAAAAAAACTTAAAATCATTATCACCAAAACTCAGTGTCAAGCCCCTGATGGACAAATTAAATCAAGTAGTACTTGAATTACTTCGAACATAATCGCATTAGATAAAACATATTAATACTAACACAAATTTTAATGCGGTGATATCGTCACACCATGCACCTGGGAATGGGCCGTATTTTAGCACTTTATTACTGCCAGGTTTAACCAGCAGCAACGCACCCGTTCCACGTTGAACTAACCAGATGCCATCATCACAGTACTCCGCCCATGTTATAGTAGTACCAAGCATGCTCTCGCTTTCCACTATAACATAAAAATAAATTAGTAGTTAGTAAAATATAATTAAAAATTGATGAAAACACTATAAAACATATTTGCCCATGTAATGCACAACGAGCGGTGTTATTACGAAAATGAATTCATTCATTTAATGCTTCATGAAATGCAATTGCATTTCATGAAGCATTAAATAATACTAAATGTGTATCATCCTCGAGTAACAATATTAATTTTACGGTAAAATTACTTTAGCGTAAAATCAAGTTGCAAGCAATCCCAATCGCAACCCAAAATTTCGTTTGGATAACCAAATAACCCGAATAATCGGGGCTCGTTTTCAAATATTTTCTTCTCTAATTCGCATGATCTTTAGTATCGCTGATAGTGAATCGGTTACGCAATCTTTTTACAATGTGAAGCCAACACTTTTTGGGTCTACCTACTCTTCCTGCTAGGGCTGCATAGCTAGACATTTGTTCACTGGATAAGATCAAATCAAATATTAACCTTTATTTTTACACTGTGTATTGTAACATTGGTGGACAATAAAGGAGACTGGTTAGGCGCCTCATCCTATCCTTTTTTCCATGCCTACCCGCAAGTTAGTTTAGACGCTGCGGCGCCTGACGGTGATTTCGAATAAAGCTACTCGACCACCGTCGCGCCGCCTTCTTCTTGGCTAGCGCCCGCACCGCCGACACGTACCGTCGAGTCTTGGTTAAACTCGCACGAGTTTTTATATGTGTGTTATTGCGAACCGCTAGTTGATAAAGGCCTAGACTCCAAACCACAGAACCAGCCGTGGAAGGTGGGTAGCAGATCGGAGAAGCTCAGGTGAGTCGCCGCTCTTTCTGACTTGCTGGGTATTTCCATCTCCTTCCATTTCACGTTAATTATCAAACGCACTACTTTTGTTTCCCGCACCACGGCTACCATCTTTCTAGACCTAAGCCACATCATTGTTTTAAGCGGTCCTTCAGCCTCACCATTTTATGGTCCATTCGCAGTCGGATCATCACCAATCTCTCTTTTTTTTTTTTTTTGTCTCAGGGAAAAACCACTCTTGACGGGTTCCCCCGGCCCGGGGGGACCGAGGGATATGTGGGACTCCGGGAAAGATGTTCGAACATCCGACTACCCACTAAAAAACCCCGCTGTTCTCCTATCGCCTATGCCCGGGCCTACGGATATATGGCCTGCCGATCTCGTGGCCCGGGCCGGCGCCGGCCCGCCCTTTGTTTTATGGCGGGCCTCTTCTTAAGTGTTGGCGCCAGGGGGTCAGGCTTTCGTCCCCCTGGCGCTCTCCTGTAATAACTCTAGGAGTTGAGGAGGGCCGCGGAACAGCACGCAGCCCTCACCCTTGCGGCAATAGTGCGGGCGGCAGGTCCTCCCCCGAGGAGCCGCCCGCGGCCGCTTTTTACGGCGGCCGGAGGTCGTTAGTTGCCCTCCGGCGCCGCCGACGTGGCCTGCGTTGGCGGGAGGGGAGTGTGGTGGTTGACTCCCGCTCCCGCTCCGCCGCCTCCTTTGCGGACATGACTGCCTCGCAGAAGGAGGCGACGGCCGTCCATCCAGGATCACCCCCGACCATGGACAGAACCAGGGCCGGGAGCGACAGGTCCACGCCGATTTGGGCGACGAGGGCGCGGCGCTCCTCGCGCCACGCAGGGCACACGGCGACAGTGTGGTCCACCGTGTCCTCCTCGTCGCCCGCACCACAGTGGTGGCACCCCGACGTCATCTCCCGCCCTATTCGACACAGGTACCTCCCGAAGCAACCATGCCCCGAGAGGACCTGCGTCAGGCGGAAGGTCAGGGCGCCGTGGCGCCTTTCCAACCATTCATCACCAATCTCTCTGGCCCAACGAGTCGCGATGTCCGACTGTATTTTTACATAAACAATATACATAAGCAATATTTATTAATTTAATATTTCCCGCTATTATATATCCCAAATATATATTAAACTCATTTACTTAATTATATATACATATTTTACTTGTTCAAATATTATCAAATTCGATCCCGCCATTGTGCTGTATTACTGAATAGGTTGTCAAAATTTTATTATTTTACTAAAACCCGCATTTGCAACGTATTTATTATCATAATCCCGCAGGATCAGTATTATTATACATACATTTTACACACATTTATAATTTTTTATATTTAAATACTCAATCTTGACGGTAGGCGCAACTTATTTTTTTCTGTACGTTCGCTGGGATTACAACGAATCTTTCAGTCGCTTCTATTTACGGTCACACAAATATTTTAATATAATATTTATCTTTTAAATACTCAATATGAGTAAAGAACGTTCGGAAGTGTATGATGAAGAAAATAACAAATTAATATTACTTCAGCATAAACGCGATATGCTGTTTAGTCGCATGCAAAGTATATAATGATAAAACATTGGATTTGTCTGATGATAGTAAAATAAACTTATTCATAAAGCTTCAAATATTGTTATCTATATCTATACTACTATTATAAAGAGGAAAGATTTGATTGTTTGTTTGTTTGTTTGTTTGTTTGCTTTGAATAGGCTCCGAAACTACTGACCGATTTAAAAAATTCTTTCATTGTTGGGAAGCTACACTATCCCCGGGTGACATAGGCTATATTATATTTTCAAAAAAATTAGGGATCCTTACTAAAACTCTAATAATGTAACCCAAAGTGTAAAAAAATTACCTAAAATATTATTTAAATCGCGTGCGTTGCGAAAACTATTGATGATAGAATAAAATAATGTACTACAACTTTGCAGAACACATCATTATTTACAAAAAGTGTCGCGACAGCATATGTCTAACTATTTTAGTTATGCCACAATAAGTGTTCTTTTATTTTAAAAAATTAATTGAAATGCCGCCCCTAGAAAAGGCTCTTTATTTGGATCTTGGTATTAATCCTTATCAAAATAAATTACTTCATATTCAAAACTGTTTCAATACCTTTATATAACTTTTTGAATTATTGAATTCGGATATTCCATTCGAAAGATATCACGAGTTTAAAAATGTAAGTATTAGAAAAATGTTGCGCGGTAGCCGCTCACCCTGTTCGGCTAGCTAGGCAGCACCTTATGCAATGTAGGCGTGCGTCACTGGGGTTTTTACAAAAATTAGAATACTTATTAAAAAATAACGAAAAATAAATAAAAAGTAATAGCAAAAAAAATCATTAAAATAAAAGCTCATAGAAATAATAATATTCAAACTTTCTTTATAATTTTATTTTTTTAGTAACCTGACGCAAATAGAAGGGTTTGCCCCCAGGGGCGCTCGCTCCTCTGTCCGAGGAGTGCACGGGTGTGCGTACCCGAGGTGCCCGAGCATCCGTCGCTTCACTCCCCTCTCCGTTCGAGGCGACAGAGTCCTACCTTTCTTTCCGTCTACCTCTTACATCCTTTCCAACTTGGCTCTCTGTTCGTGGCATGGTCCCCGATGGGATGGTTGCGAATACTGATTGGGGTCCCGGGTTCTACCATGGGACCTGATTTGGTAGTCAAAACCATGCCTATTTCGACTGCGCCTGCACAGAGAGTGTTCCCGGGGCGGGAATTGCATCCTCGCTGTCGGTTGGTCTTGCTGGGCCGGCTACGACGTCAAGCGACTCTGCTTTTTCTGGAGTGTCGTCTGGTAGTCGTACACACGCCTGACTAGCACGCAACGGGGATGCGAGTCCCGTCCGGAATTGGCCGCGGACCTGTCGCTTCCGGCCCTGGTTCTGTCCATGGTCGGGGGCGATCCTGGATGGACGGCCGTCGCCTCCTTTTGCGAGGCAGTAGTGTCTGCAAGGGAGGCGGCGAAACGGGAGCGGGAGTCCGCCACCGCACTCCCCTCCCGCCAACGTAGGCCGCGTCGTCGGCGCCGGAGGGCGGGCAACGATCTCCGGCCGCCGTAGAAAGCGGCCGCGGGCGGCCCCTCGGGGGAGGATCCGCCGCCCGCACTATTGCCGTGAGGGAAAAGGCCGCGTGCTGTTCCGCAGCCCCCCTCAACTCATAGAGTTGTTACAAGAGAGCGCCGGGGGGACGAAAGCCTGACCCCCTGGCGCCAGCACTTTAGAAGGGGCCCGCTTTAAGACAAAGCGTGGGACGGCACCGGCCCGGGCCACGAGATCGGCAGGCCATATATCCGTGGGCCCGGGCGTAGGCGATAGGAGAACAGCGGGGTTTTTTAGTGGGTAGTCGGATGGTTGAACATCTTTTCCGGAGTCCCTTATATCCCTCGGTCCCCCCGGGCCGGGGGAACCCGTCAAGAGAGGTTTTTCCCCGAGACCGAAAAAAAATAGAAGGGTTTAATTTTTTGTTAAATACCCATGCGAAGCTGGGACGGGCTGCTAGTTGCAAATATTTACGAAATGATTTCGAGTCAGTTTTGGACTCATGTAATTTACTTTTAATAAAATCAATCCTACAAAGACGCAAAGGATAAATTACTAAGCATTCACAAGTTTTGATGAAATGCACTGCTCAGTCAGACCAGTCTTTTCGGAAATTAATAAGAAAGACAATGAGTCATCATCGCAGATTAATAATAGTGTACGTAATAATAATTTCATGCGTAGACCACTATTGCCGCCGATTGATTTGATGTCTTTTTTTATTGCTGTAAGACAGCAGACAGGCTGACGGATCGCTTAGAATTTAGCAGTTACCGTCGCTTATGGGTATTTGTAACGCCAATGATATCGCAAACATGCTGCTGTCCTATAAGGGTACAGGAACTTGGGTCACTAATGCTGGAACACAACAGAAAGTTATTATGGCGGCATACTTAAGACCAAAGGTGGTCGCCATCTAGACGGGCTTGGGACCCTACCACGTAGCTAAGGTGGGTTGTTTTGTCGCCTTTTACGACAGGCCGACCCCGGCCGCAGAGGTCAGTATTCTTTCTCCACCCTTGCACGGATAGTATACCAGAGACACGCATCCTCATGTCAAGTGCGGGAGCGCATTGCACGGGAACCACACTACTCCACCAGCCCCCAAATGGTGGTACAAGCATTTCTAACTCAAAAAAATTTTAGCTTCTTCTATAAAATTAATTGATATAGTATCTAACTTACTCAGCTCAATCTCCCCTAGCCATTCCTCGTCATCATCCTCACCCTTTTCCTTTTCCATTTCTTCCTTCGCTTTCAATGCTTCTTCATCAATACTGGCCAAATCTTCTTCAGTTGGAAAAGGACGATTACGCATACTATCCAAATAATTTAAGTTAATATAGCTATTATTAAAAACTTGGCATTCTCACTTTTGATGACACGGTTAGGTCAGTGGTGTGTGCGGTCGTGTGTGTTCAATCTCCACGGAGTACTAAATATTTGTATAATGAAAATATATTATTTAGATCTAGGTTTGTGTCCATTAGTTCGTAAATAAAGTCCTGCGATATAAGTTTTTACCTAGTGAAGGAAACTGTTAAACAGTTTAGCCAAATTGAGTCTTTACTCGAAAAGTGATTTTACTTCGAACATTTATTTGACTAAACATCGATTTTCTGTATATAAATGTTCATCTTCTATTTAGAAGCCTTTTAGAAAAAAGCTAAAGCATAAGTTATGTTTCGTAGTTGAGTTTTCTTTAATTGAGAACACTCAACTAGGAAATTAATGGCAATGTTTTTGCATCGATGCTTTTCAATGATATTTTTTTGCACAATGAACAATATACATGAATTATATGCGGCTAATTTTGAGTTTGTGTGAGCAACTGGACTCTTGCAAACTGTTTTGAAAAGGAAAATCGAATGGTAGCTTCGATAATAGCTACCAAAAAGAGTAATCTCCCTGGTCGAAACTATACGCTGTTTTGTACAGAAAACTACCATAAATAAATGTTCAAAATGCAAAAAATAAGAAGCTTACTTACAAATGCTTCTTAACCAGAGTTTCTTTATAAGATGTAAAATCCAGTTTGAAGGTAGTTATTTCACTATATTTTCGAACTGATACATTTGGTAGCACCGCCTCCATTAAGAAGCCAACTTGGCCGCAAAGTAATAAAACATGTTCCTGAAATCCAATAATTTTATCATTTAATATAAAATCCACTTTCTTAACTACCTGAATAGACTTGAATAGGCTTGTTAAAACAGGGTGACTTTGACAAAACCATCCAAATTTTTTTACGCACTAAACATCATTTAAGGAACCCATTTTTGCAAAAAATATTGTATGTCAAATTTTCACCATAAAATATTTCATCCCAAGGAAAATATGGTTACTAATTTAATCGTACAAAATATGGTGCAAATTTCGCACGTTAACCTGTTATTACCTGTCTCTGTCACTCCCGCGTAAATTATATTAGTATTGCGTAGTATTCGCTCGCACAGATGCAATGACCGCCGTCCTCGGCCTCGTACTAGGCCATTGTACCAGTTTTTTGCGGTACCGATGGAGAGGTTCTTGACACTTGCGCGCCGTAGTATGTAAACTGTGAGTTCTTTGGATAACTTTATGAAGCTGATTACTCAACATTAATGTACTATGTGATACTAAACTAAAATACATGTTTCTCATAACTTTTACTAAAGATACTTCTCTGTGAATTTGGACGGTTTGGTCAAAGTCATCCTGTATAGGGTAACTCAAATCTATGTATTCAGGTCAGTTGAGATATGTTTTTCAAAGGTTTTTCTCTTACTATATCAAACAATTTGGATTATATCCATCCTATCAGGTCCATTGCCACGTTTATCAATTTAACGAAAATCAACATGATGTAGTCAGATTTCAAAGAATCTTATATAGGGTGAATGAATGTTCACCCAGTAGAATTACTGGCCTATTTATCCTTTCATCATTAACTTCCCTGATTTGTTCTTTCCCTAGCCTTCCCTGTATATTTCATGTCGATTGCAGCCTCTCATTTTGACGTGTATCTATTGTAGTACTCATTAAATGAAACTACAAATATAAATTCCACTTCCACGTGAATAATTACGATTACCATCATACTCGTTTTTTACACAAGATTTGCCATCTTTGTTCGATGTTATAGCGGCAAATTTATATTCTATGAAAAATTTGGCATCGTTTCATCATTGATCTAATGGGTACGGCACTCTTATAACAAAATGTTGAGACTTACTTCATTAGGTTTCCAAGTCATGTAGGCTATATTGTTTGGCGTTTCGATAAAACCCAATCTTTCTAAAGTAAACGGGGTACCTAGTATCAATTTGTACATAAATATAGTACTATCCATTCCACACGTGACTAGTAGAGTCCTTTGTTCGTTGATAGTTATCTGATTGATTGCTTTCGAATGCGGCTTCAATAGCTGTGAATGAAATTTAAAGTAGTGAAATTTTTTTTATTTCTTCCTCTCCGTACAGGGGCGTAGTAAGAATGTGGCCGGGCGGTCTTTTGTAAAAGTGTGGTAAGGCTACAAGCTCATCTGGATGGCAATCATCTCTAGTCTATAAATATACCATGTGTTCAGGTATAAGTGACTCAGGTTCCAGTCCCTCTACACGGACGGCAGCCCATTAGCGATGCCCCTGGCATCACAAGCATCCGTAGGCGACAGTAACTGCTTATTATTAAGTGGGCCATGCGCCCGTCTGCTGTTATCAACAAAAAAAAAACTGAAGAAATAAAGAACGAGAACAATTAATTTTACATCTTTCGCGTTTTGATTTTATGTACGCCCCATGCAGGGAAGCGAAAGAGGAACTCTTCTTCTCTTTCTTCCTCTTAGTGGCATTGTTGCATTCGAAATAACACTCCAGAGTCCGGGGTATGCAGTAGAATATCGTAATAGTTATCGATTGTCCTATGCTATACATACATACCGGTGATTAAGGCATACAAGTTTCTTCATGATGTTTTCCTTCATCGTCAGTACCTATGGCGCAGTTGTAATATGTACATTAGGCGTGAGAAATTGTTTAGTTAGCCCGTGAATTAGCCCTTCATATAGTTTCTTACTTAGTTTAATGAATCGCCAATGTTAAAGTTAAGAACATGGAACCTTCGATCACAAATAGTTATTGATCGAAGCATGGAACTCACAGATATTAAATCCATAACATCACCATCAACTGAATCCTCACTATGTACAGTGATTACTGAATGTATTTTAAAATTGTTTATTGTAGTTTGAGCCAGCAATCTCTCCGGATGAAGGAGCAGCGATCTCATTATACCGTCCGCAAAACCGACCATTATTATGCGAGACGTTTCGTCCACCTGCAATTGTATTTTTAGATATTGTACTAAAAATCTACAAAAGTAGTCTTCGAGCGAAATTGTACATATGACTATAAAGAGAAAATAATTTATTGTTCATAATACAGTCTTAAGAAATATAATATTATACAAAATTACAAAGCGATCTCATAAATACAATTTTAAATTTAATGAAACTTACATCAGTCGGCGGATATAACATACAAGTAATAGCAGCAGGGAATTGATATCTTGCCAACAAAAGTTTAGATTCTGTACTGTAAGCATGCAAAGCACCATCTTCTCCAGCTGTGATCAAAACTGGATGAGTCCTCAAGGCAGCCATTGATACCACTCCACCGGCGTGACATGTCATTATTTTGCGATGATCGCATTCGATTTTATCCAATTCTAATTCAACTGTCCATATTCCTCCATTACCGTCCTAGAGACAATACGTTTTGAGCTTGCTTATAATGTCTTAAATGAATACAACATCAGCTACACCAGTCCAAGCAACGTTATATTATCAAAGGCATATATTAATTCCTACTTACAGATGTGATTTTAAACATTTCTTATTTCTCAGAAACAATAGACAGGCTGATGGCCCACTTAACAGTATAGCAGTTACCGCCGCCTATGGATGTTTGCGACGCTAACAGCACCGCGAACACGCTACTGTACCATAAAGGTACAGGAATCTGGGTCAATAATGGCGGAAAACAACACAAAGTTATTAAGGTATATTTATAGACCAAAAGTGGTGGCTATCCATATGGGCTCGGGGCCCTAGCACCTACTTAGGGTTATTTCGTCGCCTTTTAACGACAGGCTGATCTCGGGTTAATATTCTTATTCCATCCTTGCATGGAGAAAATTCCTATCCACAATATTTTGTAGCTTTCAAACGTGACTTATATGAATTATAAATAAATTATATAATTTTTCCTTACCTGAGCATACCAATACATATCTTTTTGATGTTTCAAACACATAATCTGACAACCGGGAACCTGAAATTAAGTTTAGGTTAAAAAATTATGATGAACAATTGAACAATTGAACATTTCATAATTATAGATAATTTTCATTTTATGAATTGAGAATAAAATCTTTTTGAGTTAACCTGATGATTTACATGATACGGAAGAAATTTTTTTGTTTTAATGATATTCAAGTTAGTGAAGTAATATTATTCTTAATTTAGAAATACTTACGCAAGTTTCTGCAACTGGGTTTAGCTCGATGTATGGATCGTCTTCGGGGGGATCGGACTGGTCCACGGTGTCCCAGTACCACGCTCGGATGCAACCATCTCGGGCGATGGTCGTCACTTCATCGCCTGCTGGACTCAGCATGAACTGGATCTGATTTAATGTAATTGTAAGAATTTTAGAAATATGTATTGATTCCTGAATACGTATCTATCAGTAAAGTTTAAAGTAGATTCTACTGAGAAGATATACTCCCCAGCACGCTCGCCTAGCCAAGCGTACATAGTAGTATTATTTTCCGGTTTGTCAATGCAAATACTAATAGTAGGTATTGATGAAAAGATCTAAACTTTAGAACAAAGAATTTAGTTTAGACCCTACCAGGAATGCCAAACACCGTACAGAATGGAGAGTACATCGGACCAATAATTATTGACTGGAATTTATTGTCATTTTGTAGATTTGTTAAATTTAATACTGTTTGGTAGGTGTCGAAAATTTTTAGTCACTACTCGGGCACGTCTTTACACAAGTTCATTATAATGGCGGTAAAAGTCATCCGTGTTCGTCAAGATTAATGAATAAAATTATTCGATTCTATATAAATGTTTCGTTTTTTTTTTGACAAAATCAGCGGGTTAAATATGTAGCTTTATATAATAAAGAAGATGTAGTGACAAAAATTGAGAAAGGTATGCTGAGATGGTTTGGCTATGTTGAGAGAATGAATGAAGAACGATTGACGAGAAAAGTGTACAAGGCGAGTGGGAATGGAAGTGTTGGAAGGGGTACACTTAGGCGGACGTTTTGAGACCAGATCAGGGACGTCTTGAAAAAAGACCAGGTCAAGAGTACCCTAAACCGAAGGGCATGTATGAAGGGAATAATGAAAGTGGACGAGGCGAAACAAGTATGTAAGGATCGTAGCAAGTGGAAAAAAGTGGTCTCTGCCTACCCCTACGGGAAAGAGGCGTGATTATATGTATGTAAATATGTAGCTTCGATAACTTTTCAACTAATTTCATGAAGAATCGTATTAGCATAAACTTCAGAATAAACCTTAATTCAAAACGGTGTCTTCAAGGTGCAAGGTCCATAAACTACTACCATCAAATTTTTATTTGATGGTATGGATTATTTGATTACCACAATATTTTATCAAAAGTGGCAGTAATGAAGAAGTATTTGGCTTGTAGAGCTGCAAAATAAACCATATTCAATCAGAATTTACCGAAGTTTATTTTGAAGATCAAACTCACCACTGGCGCTTGATGGCATGTTTTTCGTCCACGTTGCGTCACTTCTACCTTGACAAGCCCAGCTTCCCAAACTAACACATTACCCCATTCGCAGCCAGACAGCACCTAGATATTTAAGACCAAAAATATCAGAAAATAAAAGGGTCAATATTCAAATCATTCTGTTGGTTAATATTACTGTTGGTTATAATACCACAACTATTACTATAATATCAGAAACATTATAACATATTATTAGAATCGCGAAATAATAAATGGTTATTATATTCTATTGGAAACTTTCTCTTTGATCTTTTTTTCAGAACGCTTAAGTTATCATACAAATATTTTTAAATATGCAGGTAATTTTCTGTGGTTAATTAATAGCTGCACAGTGCACAATTCACATATCGCCCACAGTTGTGTGATCTCAGCTAACGAAATAAAATCATATCTTTTTATAAATGCCACTTATTTTTGCAGTTCTGTATATTGCGTCAAAAGCACAAACAGAAACATAGATACTTTTAAAGTCATTTTTCTCCATGCAGGGGCGAAGTAAGGAACTAGCCTATGCAGCTGGTGTCGGTATGTCGTAAAAAGCGACCAAACAACCCTAGCTACGTGGTAGGGCGTCAAGCCCGTCTGGATGGCAAACACCCTCGGTCTATAAGCATGCCGCCATAATAACCTTGTGTTGTGTTCCGGCATTAGTACCCCAGGTTTCTGTGCCCCTATAGGACAGCAGCGTGTTTGCGGTGCCCCTGGCGTTTCAAACATCGATGGTGACGGTAACTGCTTATTGGGTGGGCCGTCAGCCTGTCTGTTATTTTTCAGCAATAAAAAGGCAATTTGCTGCATTGGGTGAAAACTTGTATTTAATACAAACAGGCATATGACCCAAATTATCGGCAGATGTCCTGCGTGACGATAAAGTCCACAGAAGGGATATTGAATCATTAATGCCAACATTAATTATTTACTGGAATATATTCTGTATATGTATGTAAAATATACCTTCTCATCGGGCATGGGATATACGCCGAGGACGTCGCATATTTCAGTTTTTCCAAACCTTCCGAGCTCGCCTTTCAACTTAAGACCAGTGAAAGTTTCAGCCATTTTCCAAAATTTGATGTGTGCCGCACCTTAACATACAATCACGTACTTTAGCTGCCAAACCTTATATGATTGAATTTTTATTTTTTAAAGAGTATATTTACAGCCACACAGAGTATATTTCAAATACACAGTGGACCGGTAAGTACACTCAGTCCATAACAAACTATTTGTTGATTAAATAAATAATTTTACCTCTGGGTCTCACAGACATAACGGTACAAGGTCATTTATGTAGCCCCTGAATCAACATCGTGAGATATCACACCAAGATCTTCGGTGTCTCAATAATTTTCGCCTGCCAGTTAGAGTCAGTCCTCAAACTGCTCTGACAAAAAATCCCATTTGAGGTTAAAATATCCGACATCAGTCGCGTCCGTAAAAAAAGATTCAGCTAATTCTACTCCGTCTATTTTACAATGTTGAGTATATAATTATAAGAATAAAAGTGGAATTATCATCAAAATAAGCATTGCGCACTAGTATCACCCCAGGGCAATAACAACGAAGTATAAGCGCCAAATTTTTGTAAATAATCTAGTAAGTACATTGATTAAACAAATAACACCATTTTCTAAATCAAATATATTTAATGTATGTATGTGTGTATGTACGTATAAATGTGTGTGTATATGTATGTATGCGTGTATTTGTATAATTTGTGTGTGTTTTAATGTATCATATTATAAGTATTGTTTTATTTTACTTCCGTTACATACACGTTATGTGTACTCAAAACCTGCCCACTTTTATTTCTTAATAAATCCTCTCTAGAGGTAGTCTGGAAGAAATCGCTTACAGCGATAAGACCGCCGATTGTACTTTATTTGTCTGTATTTTCTTGTTAAAATTGATCTTAATGAGTGCAATAAAGTATATAATAATTATTATTATTACCATGCCTAACATAATATTAAAATGCTCGCACACCTGCAGTTGTAAGTTGTCCCGGACAATATGGAGAGAACATAACGGTGTTAACATCAAATGTGAAAGCGCTGGTTCGTAATAGAATCCTGTGTTTCTTCCAGTTCCATATAGTTAAGTTGTAATCCGGCTCTTTCCCCACAGATGCCAACAGTTCGCCATCGGGACTGAATTAATTGTTTATAGCTGTTTAATTCATCATTTTTTCAATTCAATTATATTAACAGAAAAGAGTGTAAGATATTTAAATTATTTAAAAACAATGAATTTGAAGGTGCTAAGTACAGTAGACCCCGCTTAACGCGGGGTACACGTTCGATCAAAGTAGAGCGTAATATGAAACACAGCAAACCAATTCTGGAGGATACTTTCCTCGTTCAATTATTGTTTTCTATGTCGCTGGGAATTACTATTACAGGGACGAAGTATTTCTTAAGGCTAGCAGGAGCTGTTGCAGTGATGACAAGGCTATTGAAGTTATTTTCAGTAACCTCATCTGATGTCTGGTAGCATTGTAAGATAACACTTGTCTTTGCAGACGTTCGCAAAATGTCTTTTAATTCGAAATGTGAATTAATTACACCACTTGCTGCTATATATGTTATGAAGATTGTTTTGATGTTTAAGTCAATTGAACCATCCTCGACTTGCAACGAAAGTTTCACTTGTGTCATTTGCCTCAACCTGAATGTAATTAAAAATTCTTCTTGCTTTTTCCATTGTAATAGATTGTCTTAATGGCATATTGCTTTCAATTTCGTCGTCAATCCATATAGAAAATAGTTTTTCCATTTCCTCGTTTTTCTATTGTATTATTTCTAGAAAGCGTAATTCTAGTTGCAGAGTTTGTTACAGTTGCCGATGACAGTATTTGTTCTATATATTTAAGAATAGTCCTTATTGTTGAAGCTGCCAAATTCAATGTAGCACTAATTTGAGACTAACGTTCACCAGTATCTAATCTTCTAATCACTTTCATTTTAGTTTCTAATAAAATTATTTTTCTTGTTGATTTATTTTCGTTTTTTTTTATTATCACCCACGATAAAATTAAACACCATAATATTTGTCACTATATCAATAATATAAATTTATGTTTACAATAAAGTCAACAAATGTTTGAAACGTTAAAAATACGTTCGTATAACACCGCAGGAAAGAAGAAACAGATAAACTGCTTCGGATATCGGAAAGCCTAACGCTGCGTATAATTTCGACGAATCCCATAATTCAAATAAAAGAGCGTTAAACCGAAACAGCGTTAAGCGGAGTCTTACTGTACATATTAAATATTGTGATTTATGTAAGTCACTAATAAAAAGTACAGTTGTGGTTATAACTGTACTGTTCTCAGTACTGGTATATACTGAGAAATGTGTCTCAATAATACCTGAAATCTAGTATAGAGTAAGCATTAGACGTGCCGTCTCGTAACACCGCTTCTATTTCCATTTGCGGCCACGTGTACAGTAATATCACAGGACCCCGTCCTCCTTCTTTCCCTTCGGCAATCGCTATACGGTAGTTGGGATCATGTCTATACGACTGAAACATTTTTTTGATAAGGTTTATAATTCACATTATAAATATTAAATCTAGATTTGGCTCGAATTACGATAAAGACATTTGAAATTTTAATCTGTGGGCCTCTAAAATGGCCGCTTTAAATTGTTACGATACTGTCAGTTCTTAAATTCTGTGAGCATTTAAGACAAAAAATTGTGTCAAATTAATATAGGAATGAATTTGTACACATTCAAAATATTTGCACGCCTAAGGCTAAAAATGTATTGGGATTATTTTTTTTGTATAATATAATAAATATCATGTAACAATAACCTGCATTTTAACCAATAAAAACTTATGACTATGATTACATTCAGATACAGAAACAAATAGTTGGATACACTGGAATTAATCGGACTTAATATCTAACCATTTTATAATTCTTAAACGAATATCCTGCTTCTCGCTGTCATTTCAGACAATATTATAAAATTGTTGTGTTATTATTGCTAATATATATTATATACGTATAGGAAAAATGATCGTGGCTGGAATAAGACTATTCGATCACTAAACTAGGATGTTGTAATTTATTTTGACAATACATTGATTGCAAAAACAAGTTCCAGTTCATTCCTGTGACAACACTTAGCAGTGAACATCCTGTTTCGAAATATATTTTTCAGATGCTACTGAGATTAATTGCTTGTAAAAAGATATAATATGTGCAATTAACACACGGCAGAAGTGAAACTTCAGAAAAGTTGCCTACGAGAGAATGAAATAATTATAGATTTATCCGTGCAGGGGCGGAGAAACAATACTAACCTTTGCGGCCGGGGTCGGGCTGTCGTAAAAGGCGACAAAACATCCCACCCTAGCTACGTGGTAGGGCCTTAAGCCCGTCTGGATGGCGACCACCTTTGGTCTTCAGTATGCCGCCATAACCTTGTACTGTGTACCGGCATTAGTGAACCAAGTTCCTGCACCGTTATGGGACAGCAGCGTGTTCGCGATGCCACTGGCATTGCAAACACCCATAGGCGGCGGTAACTGCTAAATTCTAAGCGGGCCGTCAGCCTGTCTGCTGTTTTACAGCATTAAAAAAATTATCTTGTCTTTGTATGTTTATTCATCATCATCATTTAAGCGTTGTATCCCGGTTGCAACCTAAACTTCCGTTTCGATGCCCGGGGTCCGCTTTCAGACTTTTCACTCCACTTCGCACGGTCTTCAGCATCCCTGGTAGTGAGCCCATTGGCATTGCATATAGCCAAACGTCAAACCAGCACTTTTTGGGTCTTTGTATGTTTATTATTTTTTATAATCGTAATATTTTTACCAAGCTCAATAATGATTTTATATTTTAATGCAAAATATATATAAAACCTACGAAAGGCCAAATAAAGAGGAGACGAAGATTATAGGTATCACTATATACTTGTATTCTAGCTCATTATCTCGCAGGCTATAATTCCTATTTATGAAAATGTTTGTCTCTTTTTGGTGTCGCTTTTTCGTTACATCTAATTTTCAAATCACAACAGCGCTAAAGAAGTTTCACTTTCAAAATTTATATGTTAGATATATGTAACTCGTAAAAGAAATATATTTACAGTAATATTTCCAACAGATCCTCCAGTAGTACTTCTTCTAAACCAAGTCTGTTTTGTATTCACGTCCAAGAATGATATAACGCTGCCGGAGGCCCAACAAACAACACTTTCGTCGCAGGCACACAAATTGAAATACTTGTGGCAGTTGTAACCATACGAGTATCTTTTATTTAGGAAATGTATTATTAATAATAATAATAAATTTTATTTATTTCTCCCAACGTATATTACATTTAGGGCCTTAGAAAATAGTATTACTTAACGAAGTTATTTCTAATCATGAAATACATTTGTCTACTAAAATAAAGACAGCGGGAGACAGAAGTCAACACTGAGAAAAACCCGTCCTATGGAGCTCTTGGCGTATTGGTTATAGATTTTTTTGAACAAAAACGTTTTATGTACATAACTAACATAATTTTCTTTACTTTGCTCAATTTGTATAAAGCAATACTGAAGAAAAGAATGCTATGTAACATGGAAAATGCTAGGAATGAGAGTGGATGGATGCAAAAGGAGAGGTAGACCAAAGAAAAGGGGCAGGGGCATCCGTGCAGGGGCGGAGAAAGAATACTAACCTCTGCGGCCGGGGTCGGCCTGTCGTAAAAGGCGATAAAACAACCCACCCTAGCTGCGTGGTAGGGCCTCAAGCCCGTCTGGATGGCAACCACCTTTGGTCTTAAGTATGCCGCCATAATAACCTTGTGTTGTGTTCTGGCATTAGTGACCCAAGTTCCTGTACCCTTATGGGTTAGCAGCGTGTTCGCGATGCCACTGACGTTGCAAACACCCATAGGCGATGGTAACTGCTAAATTCTAAGCGGGCTGTTAGCCAGTCTGCTGTCCCACAGCAATAAGAAAAAAGAAAAGATGGATGGATTGTGTAAAAGATGATATGGCAAATAAGGTGTGAATGTTAAGATGACTATTAGAGGAGAGTGGAAAGAGAGCACATGTCGTGCCAACCCCACATAGCTGGGATAAGGGCAAGAAGAAGAAGACATCCAATAAATCAGCAGGAGAATTTGAATAGGTATGTTTCAAGACCAAATTATGTGAAAGTTAACATAGAATTATTTTATGTTATCTAACTAATTTTATAAATATGAAAGTGAGTTTGTTTGTTACGCTTTCACGCCTAAGCCGTTGAACCAATTCTGATGAATTTCGGTATAGTCGTAGATTGGACCTTGGAGAAGGATTTAAGCTACTTTTTTTAAAATTCATATCGCATAACAACGTTTGCCGGGTCAAGTAGTATATTATAACTAATAGTCAAATGGTATTCGCACTAAGAGACTAACCCGTGAGGGTTAAAATCTGACGATGGCACATAATTGCCACGTTCTTCACGAAAAAATACAGATCACCGGTATGAGTAGGTAATCCGTCTTAGACAAACATGGTGGGTATACTGCCGGTGTACTCGAGGAAGAAGTTCGAACAGGACTTTATGGGCTGCTATTATTCTATCTAAAAGGATACTCAAATTCGAACAGATTATCAGGTATCGTGGAATCTAAACTAGTGACAGCGCCTGATAAGAAGTCATCAGGGTCATATTCTGTGAGAATCGACTCTTCTTCACTGCGTTCTTCCTCGACATCTTCTGGAACAGTTTCTTGTATTGGGGTCTCCTCTTCTTCTCCTTTTATTAAACATATTTGTTATGACATTTTTATCTATACATATAAATAAAATGATAGAGGTCTGCAGTTGTGCACGCATCATGGCAAAACTACTTGATAGATTTCAATTAAATTTTCTAAGTTTTATAACGTGGCCCTTGGCCGTTATCTAAAAAATTAATGTGGTATCTTCATTTAATATAAAGTTTTAAGAAACACCGATACTTATAAGCACTATAACGTGTTCATCATTTCAGCCGGAAGACGCCCACTGCTGGACAAAGGCCTCCCCCAAAGATCTCCACGATGATCGGTCCTGCGCTGCCCTCATCCAACCTATTCCGGCGATCTTGACCAGATCATCGGTCCATCTTGTGGGGGGCCTACCAACACTGCGTCTTCCGGTACGCGGTCGCCATTCGAGGACTTTTCTGCCCCAACGGCCATCAGTCCTTCGAGCTATGTGCCCAGCCCACTGCCACTTCAGTTTTGCAATCATCCGGGCTATGTCGGTTACTTTGGTTCTCCTGCGAATCTCCTCCTTTCTGATTCGATCTCGCAGGGAAACTCCAAGCATAGCCCTCTCCATTGCCCTCTGAGCGACCATGAGCTTTCTCATAAGGCCCATAGTTAGCGACCACGTCTGCGTTCCGTATGTCATCACTGGCAACACACATTGGTTAAAAACCTTCGTCTTGAGACACTGCGGTATTTGGGACGAAAAGATTTTACGATCGAGACCTGGGCGGTGCTTCAGTCTCTCCAGAGGTGCCACATTGATTATCGATACATCAAAGCGTTGAAGTGTTTGTATGAAAACGCCACTATGTCAGTCCGTCTCCAGGATCAGAACTCGAAGCCTATCCGACTGCAGCGGGGAGTCAGACAAGGCGATGTCATATCGCCGATGCTGTTCACCGCTGCGTTGGAAGATGTCTTCAAGCTTCTGGACTGGAACGGACTGGGCATCAACATTAACGGTGAGTACATCACTCACCTTAGATTCGCAGATGATATCATAATCATGGCTGAAACCATGGAAGACTTAAGCCATATGCTTAATGGCCTCAATACAGCTTCCCAAGGAGTAGGTCTCAAAATGAACATGGACAAGACGAAGATCATGTCTAATGTCCATGTCGCACCTACCCCCGTAACAGTTGGGAACTGTACTCTCGAAATTGTTGACGAATACGTCTACTTGGGTCAAACTATCCAGTTAGGCAGGTCCAATTTCGCGAAAGAGGTCACTCGTCGAATCCAACTCGGATGGGCAGCGTTCGGGAAGCTCCGTAACGTATTCAGTGATGTGTTTTCTTGTCGCAGAGAAGTGGGGCAAGCCGTGTGACTCACATGCGTAGTAGAGGGTCTAGAGAGGGTAAGTCTCTTTTACCTCTGCCTCATGACGTAAACTTTGCTAATATATCAAGCAACGTAGACAAAGTCGCAGGTGTCAGCTAGTATTTAATAGACAAGTAGTACTCCACTAAATTATAGTAAATTTTATTGAAGCAAGTAAATATAACTAGAATTTGATGGGATAAAGTTGTGCACACAGTGTGGGCAGATAGGCCTCAAGATTTGACAGTTGAAACGGTAGTACATCGTTTCACGTGACGTGAGTGTACTTGGGAAATAGTGGTTCTGGGCGGTACTTAATCTAACAGCGCTTAGAATAATCAAACGTCAAAGTGCCACCCACTATTGTGAAGATGAGATCTGTTCAGCGCCACGGGACTTAGAATAATTTCACTTTAACTAATAAACATTAAAAAAAAAAATAGAACTACGCGTTAAAAAAAACAAGAATTTTTAATGAGTTAGGCACTATTTTTTTATTGCCTAACTCAAAGATGGAATGAAGACAGTGTTGGTAATTTCTAAGACACGTCACAAGTTTATTATATTTAGCTACCAACAGATACGTACATATGTATGTATATGTTTATTTAATAATATAGTATAACTTTATGTCTAAAGTCAAGTGACTTTTAATTTAATTTTATATTGGTGTAGAGGCGGATTAAGAATACTGATCCCTACAGACAGGGGCGGCCGTTCGTAAAAGGCGTAAAGCAACCCTAGCTAGTTGGCAGGGCTTCAAGCCCGTTTGGATACTAACCACTCCAGTCTCTAAATATGCCACCATAATAACAGTGTGTTGTGTTTCAGCAAGTCACCTGGGTTCGAGTCTCCGTACGCGGACGGCAGCGTGTTAGCGGTGGCTCTGGCGTCGCAAACATCCATAAACGACGATAATTTAATTACTATTATGTGGGTCGTCAGTCTGTCCCCCCTTTCATAGCAATTAAAAATACAACCTTTTGCAATGATTATAAAAATTGCATTAGCCGCGTGTATTTTGAACTATGAATTTAAATACCATACACAATACAAAAACTGTATGACAAAAGCATACTAGTAATTTGATTAATTCGAGGGTGTATGTTGATATTTCATTTTTTAAATTGGTGATTTAACAAAAAAATCAAAGTATTTAGGATATTCGGTAAATCATTGTGTTCCACGCAAAAGTGCATATATGTATATTCTTGTTGATTACTATAATATGGAGGTCAGCCATGTCTTTATTTATAGATATAATGTGTATGGTACAAGTGATTTCGCATCAGAAAATTAAATCTTCTATTGCATTTCTAAAAGACATACTAAAGTCATCATAATGATGTTATTCAATGCGTTTCTTGTCCGTGGACATGCAAATGTGAACTATATAAACTACAATAGAAAGAAAAATGATGAATAGATTTACCTACCTTCTTCTGGATTAGTTGGTTCATCAGCCATTCTTTATATTAAACGTAAAGCAATGTCCTATAAAATTTTTTTCAAAGAAATAATTTCTGATTGTTTTATGTTAAACTCCACTCTATAATTAAAACTATTAAAAGTGATTACATATTGATAAATTAGTAGTTGCTAAGCAACATTCGTCCACTTTTAATCTATACCTCATTTTTAATCTATACTTAAAAAATAACACTCCATATTTATTGCTCAAAACACTACATACTCGTATGAAATGAAAAATCAATATGAATTTCACTAGAATTACGTATTGTGAAGATCTGATTAAATAAGTACCTAGTATCCGTGCAGGGGCGGAGAAAGAATACTAACCCCTGTGGCCGGGGTCGGCCTGTCGTAAAAGGTGACAAAACAAGCCAAGCTACGTGGTAGGGCCTAACGCTTAGATGGCAATCGCCCTTGGTCATAAGTATGCCGCCTTAATAACCTTGTGTTGTGTTCCAGCATGGGTGACCCAGGTTCTACTATTTGGACTATTATATATTGGACAAAACGGCTAATCAAATGATACCAGTGTCCGTATTAGCATATGCCCCCTTTTTCCAGAAACTAATAAGGAAGTTCTAAATAAAAATCTTTCTTTATTTCTAATCGGCATTTATGACATGAAAAAAAAAACAAGTTTTAGTAGGTAACTAAAATAAATTTGTAAAATAAATTTTGGGAATAAACAGACTTAATACTTATTATTATTATGTATGAGTTATATGCGTTTAAGATGTATGAGAAGCAAGACTATTTGGAGGTAATAGAGATCTATGTTTCAAAACTACATTTTGTCTCTTAATCTAAACTGAATAAATCTTGAACATTAGGTTAGTCTATCAGAATTCCTATAGAGTGCGCATTAAGCTACGATAATTATCCGGATTTTGATAACAGATATAGTTCGAATCTTATATGGCATATGGCATAAACCAATTTTTTCTTTTCTACTACTATTTTTCTAATTTTAAAAATATTAGGTGTCAAATTTTCAAAGTCAATTTTTCTCTTCTTCTATGTGGTAACTATGCACAATTACATATTTAGCCAATGTCATGTAGGTTAAATTTTTTGATAATAAAGTGTGAAGTTTAGAAAACTAAAATAAATAGCATAAATTTCTTAAATCTTTGTCCAGACTGCTGTGTCCATTGTCCATTATAACGCAGTCTTTCAATATTTTAATATAAATTATTAATCAGTTAGCTCTTGTTGTTAATGTAGGCTGTATGGACCAAGTCCTTTGCCTGCCAGATTGGCAAATTAAAACAACAACAATCGTTGTTAATGCATCTCGCTTAGTTCAAGCCAAAATATATAGCTATCCTTTTCTGTCAAATATTAGCAAATAAGCAAATATCAGCTGTCCTGTTAGAGTTGCTTGTGTTGGACTATGAACTTTCTTCAAAAATATTTTAACACTGTTTAATTGTGAAAATTCTGTAAAATGTCACAACCACACAGAAAAGCTGTTTTAAATCTTTATAAAACCGTAAGTAATTTATACCATCATGCTACTCGATCAAATTATAGCATTAAAAACTTTAATGATACATACTGAGAAATTTTGTAAATCAGTTATCAAGTTCTCAGTGTATCAGTTTAAGGAATATAAAGTTTATTATCCTAATCAATTGTAATCAGTAATTGAAAATATGTTTTGTTTTCAGTTATTATATTTGGGACGTGATTGGCCTCAAGGCTATGACCTGTTTAGGAAAAGACTTTACAAAGTTTTCTCCAAAAATAGTAACGAGTCCGATCCAGATAAGATAAAAACAATGGTAAAACATGGTGAATTTGTTGTCCGGGAAATCGAGGCACTTTACAAATTGAAGAAGTACAGGGCAATGAAAAGAAGGTATTATGATGACAATTGATCTACACTGTATAGTTAACTATGTATATTATAGAATATTATTATCGTGAGTTTCATTAGTCATGTAATATTTATCATTTGTAGCTTATTTTAATATATATAAATTGTATATTTGTTGTATATATAGCAAATCTAATGCTATTATAAGGATTACAAGCTTCAGGTTATATTGATATGGAAATTTTACATATATTTTTATCAATAATAACTCAAGAGACATTACAACATATGTTGAGAAATAATCACATAATGTAAATGTGCCTTACAACTTATTATTATGTATTATCGGTCTATGTGGTTCTAATTCAATGCATCTAAAGACTGAAATGGATTAAAAGGGTACAATATGGATCATAGCAAGTGGAAAGGGTGGTCTCTGCCTAATCCCTATGGGAAAGAGGTGTGATTATATGTATGTATGTATTACATACTGTAATGAATTTGTACTTAAAGGGGGATTTTAATAGTCAATAAAAGCTTGTATTATAATGAACATACCAGTTTATCATTATAAACACAGTATATTATTATAAAAATGTCCCATACTTTTGAAAACAAATAATGGTATAAGAAATTCATCTGTATTCTTAACTAAAGTATTTTTCCTTTATCTTTATGAATACCGAAGTTTATTGAAGTTGTTTTGATATTTTGCTTATTATTATACATAACACATATACTGTCTAAATAGAATCTTAGATCTTTCTAGACAGTATAGGTATTATGTAAATAATATTATATATTCTTCTTTATACAAATTTGTCTTTTTAGCTATAGAGAAAAATTGTATATTGGTAAGGATGAAATGTTAATTAATAAAATAAAACAAGTTATCTATGTAATTATGTTTATAGACATTTTTTATAGTTTACATAATTCATTAACTATATTTTTAGTTTATAAATCAAACTATGTTATATTAAAATAAAATATCTAACATGTATATATCCTGAATAAATTGTAAATAAATTTACATTAATTAAATAAATTAATTTCAGATGAATTTTATTTCAATGAGTGATATGGTAAAATTTATTGTTAAACAATATTTGGATTTTGAATATATACATAGCTGTAACAACTGAAATCAAACAACACTATTTGGTGCAAGAATGGGCGATGACAAACCCTGCATATTTTGTGATTCACTAACTGAATATCCAATATAGTTCTACAATATGCAGCTTTAACAAACAGCTTATATAAGCACCATTCTTAAACAATGCTCTGAAGTTTGTGCAAGTCTTTGTGTATTAGTAACACTGTCACTGTAGTGGCCAACAAATAGATTGTATTACTTTTTTCTTGCTGAGCAACAACAGTTAGGCTGATGGCCCACTTAATAATAAGCAATTATCATCCATTCGGTGCCTATGGATGTTTGCAATGGCCACCATGAATACGCTGCTGTCTGAAATAGTTACAGGAACCTGAGTCCCTAATGGCGGAACACAAGGTTATGGTAGCACACTTCTAGACCAGGCGTGGTTACAATCAAGACGGGGTTCTGGCCCTACCACATAGCTGTTGTTTTGTCGCCTTTTACGCAGACCAACCCCGGCCGTAGGGGTTGGTATTCTTACTCCACCCCTGCACGGTGTACATCAACTCCAAAGCATTGTTCATAACGGTGGTAATTATAATATACAATATTCCAACATCAAAACCAACTTGAACATTATGTAAACCTTATTGTTAGTAATTTTATTATTTGAAGACAATACATAATCATTTTCTTTAGTATATCAATATATAAGTCTGAAAAAGCTGTGTTTCTGTGTACTGCCCCTAATAATATATTATTTTAAATAGTTACTCTTTGTCGTTAAATATTTTTTCTTGTTTATTAAGATGGCATGAGATTTTTCAAGGCAAGCTTAAATTTGCTACCTGAAATATTTCCTATGAAGGAATATCTTTATATAATGATTTTTAAATAGTTTAATATTTAAATTCATGACGAAAAAACAACATTGTAATACATTTTATTGTTTTTGACTTTGCTTATAATACACACTACCATTATATTTAATTATTGTTTATTACAGTACTTGAACCGCAAGTTTTTCTACCTACTTGTTTCGTGTTGGTGCACCTCTAAATTACTTGAAGCCCGTCTCTATTACCTAGATACATGAACTTGAAATTTAACACGTGAATACATTATATACAATAATACACTTAGAGATCAACAACAGGTAAGCTTTATCTAAGTACGCGGTTATATGTACTTGATTCGCCTAAGAGCATTACAATGATATAGATATATATAGCCTATCGAACTTAGTGCTTACGATAGGTTTCGAAAATAGTGATTATATATTTTATTGATACACATTTTAAAAGTAATGGATAATGTCGGAAACATCTTACTGATGCGTGTCGTTATACACGCAACGTCGAGCGTGTTAGAAACACGTCACGCCAGTAGTGTCCTGACTTAAAAGTACTTGTTTTAGCCTTATTATTAGTTTGACTAGTTTCGATGATAATACGTGTCCATTTCCGTATCTATCAAATTTCATAGTGATGCGCGTGCGCAACACGATACTAAAATCATAATAAACTGTTTCTTTTTTTAGTTTTAACGTAGTAATAACTCTATGTTCGGCTTAATACAATTTCTAGAATGTTCTATCATAAATAAACTTCGATAGTTAATGGATATTGGACAACGATTAGATTTTGGATAGTAAATATTAAAAAATGTCATGCCTACATAATAAATTAGGTTCCTATAAGATAGGCCTAACGTTCCTCGGAAGAAGAGAACGATAATTCTCAAAACAACGCGCTAAACTATTATAATAAAAAATACACGCGTTCTCTTCTATAGAGGGCTACATTCATATTTAATAAAAGGGTATTCAATACTATAACACTTATATTAGGAAAATAGAATGTAATAAATTTAACAGGATTCAAATTATTTACATAGAAAACCGGAAACTTGAAACGTGACAATGAAGATAACGGAACGCGTCTTACTTAATTCAATTGAAAAGTATGGTAAAAGTTGAACTGAACAATTGTTATTTGTTTATTAATTGTTACAATTTTATTGATAGAAATATAAAGAAAAGGTAGCTGTTTTATAAGTGTTGTTATTTTGTATATCAACACATTAATCAATAAAAAGAAAATAGTTTTTATGTTTCATTTTTAATACGTTGTCATAGAAATAAAACAGAAGAATTATAACAAATTGTGAATATTTATGTAATATCGTTTTTATCCGTCGTGTTACAAGTGTTTCCGGTCATTATTATTGGAAACAATAAATATATGACTTCGATTTTTAAATTATTTAGATCATCTTATCTATCTTTATAGATAGCTAAAGGATCGTAAAAAGACGAAGTTGCGTATCTAAGAAAAAAATTACACAACATGTTAACCTTAATATGTAACTAACAAGTTCATAGAAAGAGTTTTTAATTTGAAACTGTCCAAAAAAGTTTTTTATTTACTTCAAAACATCTTGTTACTTAAGAGTAAAAATAAAAAGAATTGTTTTATTACATCTTTGATACCTAATAAAACTTTCAAAGAACAAAACTAATTATAATGAAATTAAAAAAACAAGATTATAACAATATCTTTTATTGTTTCAAAAGTGTTATCTTTAAAAAAAAAACGGTACTTATATATGCAAAATTATTTAGTATGTATTGTATGGATGATTATTTCCCAAAAAAAATCTATTATTTTTTACCTTAAGTTCAACAGACAAGTAAACTGCCCATCCGATAGTAGAGACACCATCGGCAACACCAGAGGCATTGCCAACGCGCCGTCGGCCTCGAAAAAATTTATCTGATTTATGTAAAACAATTACACAAAATATTTCAAAGGATATATCACGAGTATTAGGTATTTATGAAATGATTGAGAATAATCGCAAAATTATTATCAAAAATAATCAAAAAATAATTATTATAGAATAATAATAGTATCTTATTATAGTTAAAACTCGTGAACGAGATTCGGTTGTATGGGAATCATATTTGATAAAGTTCATTAAAATATTTCGTCACTAACATCCGCTGATATTATTAAATAAATTATTTCATGCTTTAATTTTTATCTGGTTTAAAATTAAATATTTAACGCGAAATTTGCCGGTGTTATGAATAGTAATTATGAATGGGTAAATATTGAATATTTTTAGACGCATCGAAATGTTTACTTATATTTTAAATCCGTATTTCCGAGTTATTTTTTGGATATGAAAGATTTTATCAGAGAATGTTATTGGTATGGAACAGGAACCAGGCGGCTGTCGGCCAACTTAATAGCAGTTACTGTCGCCTAAGGATGCCGTGGTGGCCAATGAAAAGAATAGAATCACCCCAGGTCATTCCAAGGGAGTCGTAAAAGCCGACTACTCCTTTGTCAGCTTGCATGCGGCAAAAGAAGTGCACCTCTCGGTTTTCTTCTAGGGGTTGGGAGGTCGGACGGCAGTCGCTCTTCGCTCTCGCAGTTCGCTTCTGCAAAAGCCAAAACTAGCCAAAAAAAAAACAAATTAAATGGTACGTACGAGAAATGGTCCAGTCACAGCGGACCCCGGGCACCGAAGTTTCGGTTGCAACAGGGATTTGACGCTGGGATGAAGACTGTCGCCTAAGGATATTCGGGACGCCAGGAGCATCGCCAACATGCTTCATGCCTCGTAGGAGTTTTCTGAGATAGCCATAAGCAAGCCGCGGTACTGTCTATATTTCATAAATATTGCCATTGAAAAACTATGAAAAACCCAATAAATATAAAGATTTCAAAATTTATAATATTAATTAGTTTTTATAATAAAACATGTCTATGATTCTAGCACACAATAAAGAACCTGCAGTTGTCTGAATATTATTAACAAAAGAATCGAACATATTTGTGAAAAATAAAAAATATATTGAATGAAATGTGTAAGTTTTATATTACTTCTCTACATATATCTACTTCAGTAAATTCCTTTTTTATATATGGTTTATTGAAGAATATTCAGTTTTATGAGTTACTAGGATAGCTAGCTGATGCCTGGTACCGATTATAAAAACCAAGACCAAAGAAAATATTTGACTGTTTACGAATTACATTGCTGAGAAACAAATTTTTAGATCAATCGTAGAAGACTTGGAACGGTGCTGCAACTATTCGTCTATAGATAGATGTCTACTTGTGGCTTATGTTATCCAATATCAAAATTTACAAAACCGGCGATAATAACTTACTTAAAATTAATAACGAATTAAAATAATTTAAAATAAGTTTAATAACAAATTTACAATTATATCTGATTTTGCCTAATAGAGGGGCTATCTGCGAAAAACTTATTATAAGCCAACCCAATTAAACCTATATTATAACACAATAAAATTAATGATTTAATAGTGTGTTCTCTTCCTAATAATCTTCGCTCTTCTTCTGTTTCAGAGTCCATTCTGAAATGCAATTTTTATCATGCAATTAATTCATATATCGTATTAATTTGTCTATTTTTTAATCTAGTGTTTAAAAAAATTGTTGGCCCAGTAAACGTTGTTTTGCCACATAAAAAAACAGTACTTAATTGCCAAATATTTACGCGGGAAATAATTTTTGATTTCACCATAAAAAGTTGCTTGTGTTATGTCCTTCTCCAAGGATCAATCTTATCTCTATACCGACAAATTCAATAAAATTGGTTCACCGGTTTAGATGTGAAAACGTAACAGACAGAGTTACTTTCACATCGATTTTTAGTGATTTAGTGGTTGGGTCACTTACATGAGTAATGCTTTTAGTCCTTCTTCTCTCCGTCTTCGGGGTCCTTGAGCGTGTGCCACTGCGCGATAGGGCGCCGCGGGCTTGCCAGCATGTCGGACCAATGACGCAGCTCTGTGCCCGATGCGTTGTACCCCAGTACCACTTTTCCGATCGGTTCCGATGTTCCAATGCGATCGTAATCAACCACAGTGATCACTAGATTCACTTTCTAAACATCAAGATAAATTTATACTCAATCAGGAATAATCTGTTTTTGATTTGTGTGTAAACAACATATTAATTAAAATGTGCTAAAATAAATATCTAAAACATAATAGAACAATGGAATAAAGTTCAAAATACCCTCTGAGAATCATATAGCAAGGCAACTAGACTAGATGCTCATAATAGTTTATTCAAATATTTCATAAAAAAAATATAAAGTTGACTGACTGAGTACGTGTTATCCTGACTGACACACTGAGACCAACTTGGAAGTCAATTTTTGAAACCAACGACGGCATTCACTGCTCAGAAAATTTATCTCGTTTAATGTGCATTATATAACATTTCTTTTCGGTATGTGTACTCGTAATGTGCCAATCCCCTACGGGCAAGTGTGGCGGAAGGCGCCAGTAATACAGGTCTGTTTAATTTTATGTTATTTTACACTTGTTACTTTATCTTCTATTTTGAGCATTGAAAAATTTGCTTACGTTGTGCGTGATTGCCTATATGTGACTCGATGCAAACTCAAATGAAAATTATTTGTGCATATGTATATCTGTGGTGTTAGGAAGTTGAAACATATTATTTAAAAAAAATGATATAGTTTTTAATTCGATAGAAAATAAACAGTATTCGAGGGAAGACGTTTGGAAAAATATGTTACACCTATGTGAAGCAACAATAAATCATGCCAGGCATTATCCACACTAGTCCAAATCAATAAAATTATAATCATTCGGATTGACGAAAATAATGAAATGAATATTAAAAATATGATAATGGAAAAATACATACAAAGAAGAAAGAATAGAAGAAGAACGAGAAACTGGATTCCTTAAACCATAAGTTATTACAATTTGAAGTCACCAAATTGCAATGCAGTCACGAGGGGAGATTGCCAAACACCACTCTTTGGGGAACAAGCCAACTTATTTGGAATATACGGAAATGAATACCTTCAACCGAAACATCTAGTCGCAGTAAAGGTGGGACATTTAATGGATATTCCAAATAGTTGGCAAGTTGAAGGTAAGGAGGGAATTAATGGGGAATAAAAAAGGAGGTAGTTTGAAGAACTTGGTTGATTCTAGTTGGGTAATAGCATGTCTTCACATTCTCTTAACAATACAGTCGTCTTAGTTCTCGTGTAAAGGCGATGGAAAGATATTCTACACAATACGTTAATGGGAAGAATTTGTAATAGGACAGTGCTCATGAATTTAAATTTCAAATGATACTTGTCTTCTAAATTATTTAGATATTTGTATATGTGAGCACGTTATTTATTATAGATATCTTTTGTTGGTGAGTATTGATTATAAATTAATATCTTGTGACAATACACACAACGCCATGTAGTTCCAAAGTAGAATTTTAGAACCAGGGCGTTTGTGTATAAATGCATGTTATATATAAACCAGATTCTATAGGGCAGGAATAGCAGCCGGGAATCGCGTGACAAGTGATACGTCACAGAGGTTGTCAAAGATTGTATCTTGTTGAGGAACATTGTATAATTTGCCGTTTAAAAGTACGATTCAAATATACTAAGTGAGGAAGGGATAGGCATGGATGCAAGTGGTGTATTCAACGTATACTCACAACAATCAGTACACAACATCAAATCGAGCACATTTAAGACGTACTAATGAAGAATACATTTAAAAACTTTGAATACAATTGGAAGAGAAATCCGTTAGTCCTATATTGATCATAGAACTAAAGGAATCCAATTATGAATGCATATAAGATCTTTTTTATTAAGATTAGGTTAGAAAGATCAAACATTCTAAATATAAGTAGATTAATGTGTTCTCCATCAAGTAAATTGTCTAAGCAATGCGCCACGACATCGACTTTGTCATAAATCTCGGCTCGCACCTGTATTTGTTCGAATGGTACTTCAAAAGTAAATGACTCGTTGTAATAGGGATTCAGTGTGCATTTCTTGATGCTCGTTTTCTTCTTCTTGAGCCGTTTGCCGTTTTGCATGAGTGCTATCTTTACGTACGGATCTGTTGGTGGATGCCCCACGACACGCATATGAAACAGACAACAATTCATATTAGTTTTATGTTCTAGTTGAATATCATCATTCACTAATTACTAAACCTCTTAATTAAGAACATTCTGATTGAATCAAAAAATTTGAATAAGTCATTGTCACGTTTCTAACTATGCGAAGAATAAAAGTTTAATTCGTGAAGATAAATTAGCAATAAAGGTAACAACCGTAAATCCTATAGAATAAAAAATGTATCAGTAGATAGACGTATATATAACGTTCTATGATTCTACATTTTATATGAATGCATACCTATAACTATTGTAAATTTTATATAAATTATATAGACGGATTTTTGCTTCAATAGTGTTGTAAATTGAGAGGTTTAATATTAGTGAATGATTAAATCAATTCAAAAGAGAAGTATGGGAACTAAATTTGTGTTAAGCGCGTTTTAGAGGTGAGATAATTTCCTAAATGCCGTGCTAGTGAGCTATGTTTGTAATTATTATCGATAAAGTGATTATTAAATGTATATTTATAATATAATATATCTAATACTAACTAAATATAGTAAATAGAATATGGAAATATGTTTTATAGTGGAAAATGAAGTATTTAATGTTATGAGTAAAATCCACATGCTTTATAAACGTATAAGCTACATAGATTTAAAGGAATTCAAGCTATACATTATAATTAAATATACCTATAATACCTGTGTTGAGAAATGCTGTAGAGAGTGTTCTGATTAGGAGTAAAGAAAGATCTCGAATGAACATAAAGAAATACCTGAGAGGCCGCCAACATCCATTTTCTTCAAGTTCTTCGCCTCTAAAATAACAACCGTGAGTTTTCCAGCAGTCGGCACGTAGCGCAATGAGAAACAAATGTCTCCCAGCTTGTTGTCCTGGAATATTTAATACATTATTGAGAATTCTACTATCATTATTATTATATGAATACTAAAAACACATTTGCTTACTTAAAAATACATTGTTTTATGTTTTGTATGTATTATTTATATACTTCGTTAGAATTGAGTTATTAGTTTAGGTGTGGTTATGGATTAGGATTGTGTATGGAGAACATAGTGTTCATAGAATGGGTTTGAAAAGCTCATCATAAAATAAATATGGGCCATAAATAACGCGGCTTAGGGCGGAACGGGGCACGCAATCTGTTAACACGTAACAAAAACAAAACAGTAGCTCCGTGTGGTCGCCTAAAAGCGTTTTATATGTTTCGGGGTTATTGGAACAGAATTTCAGCTTAGTGTATAGGCCAATAGATGCAAGTCTACTATGTCTATATTAAAAAAAACCAATTGTTTTTAAGTCGATTGTAGCCTATTTTGTATTTTTATTGTATCATTATCATAATCAGAATTATCAACTCTAATTATTTATTGCTCTATCTTGAGTGCAACGTGAAAATTAAACTGCCATTTTATGTCTGTCAATGTTGCTTATAGTAAATTATTTATAATATTTAAAGTGTTAATAAATATATTTGTTCCGTAAAATCTTATACAGTACGAAGGGCCAAATTTTTATGGCACTGAACTTTTCAGATAAATAATAGTTTTTTGTAGTAAACTAGTATAAAAAATTGTATGTTGTTTGATCTGATGCTTCATAATTATATCCTCCATATTATATCCTCTGTTGGATTCACATCAAATAATATTTAAGTATACCAAAATTACTATAAAATATTTTAGACGTGTCCAGTTGGGATATAAATTCTGAATGTTTCCGAAATGTTTTATATTAACTGATATTAATTCTATAATATTGGCATCTATTAAGCCTATACTGAATTTAATTGAGGCAACATGCTCAACTGAATCTCTGCACCAATGAACGTGCTTTAAATTCATAGCCGTTGAGCATCCGGTACACATAAGGGAGACGCTAAATGACGAACACTCATTGCGTTACTTACAACGTTTTAGCACATTCTAACACATAATCTAGACGGACAGTTGCATATTAAAGCATTTGTTTCCGAATTCTCATTACGATCTGTTGCCGAAATGAAGCCGATTGTAATTTTGAGTCACCCAGTTCAGATCAATGAACTTACGTCACATCATGCTTTCCGAGTATACCTATGGACCTGTTTACCTTGCTGTGATGGTTCTGTAAAAGAAGACTAACCATTTTAGAAACAGATCGCAATCTACATAAAATCTATTACAATAAAAGCTATATTTTATGATACAAGATTCACATGCTGACAATCATTTAATATTTTAATAATCACAAACAAAAACTAAATTTAGATCAGATAGCATATTTAGCAAAGCTGAAGTACACACGGCCCACCCGATAGCAGGTAGTCACCCCAGAACCATTGCCAACGCGCTGCTGACCTCGAAGAAACAGAAATGCCTTTTTCAACGGCTTTATTATATGATAATGTGAAAGTTACTTCTTTAGGGTAATTAGTAACCAAGTAATTTTAAAAGTAACCCGCTATAGGCAGTGGATACTGGATTATACCTGCCACGCTTATCCGCCACACAGATGTTTGGTCTGAAGCCTTCATTCACGAAATTTCAGCTGTCAGTATACGTTATATAAAAAGATGGACCTATATAAAAATAATTTCTTATAAATATGTCTACTGTCACCGATGATATTCATTATTGTAAAGGATTTATTAAAGAAGCTATCTTCTTTCATATCGGTTTTATTCGAAGCTTACACATCAGAAACTTACGCTGATGTGTTACAAAGGCCAAAGTTCTCGCCGCGAACCGTACCTCACCGTAACACACCCTTTTCGTGAGCAAAGAGTTAAGAATATTCATGAAATATAGTAGTTCAACTTATTTTTAATTATTGACCTCCAATCTCAATATATAACTGAACAGTGCTTTAATTTTATTTTGTTTTCGAGCATATAAAATCTGTAGAAACTGGCTCCGACATCAACAAATATTTGAATTCTATCCGGAACATAAGTTCTCTTACAATACAAACTAAAAATACCGAACTATAATATATAATATTAATGAATATAGAGTATATTCAACATACAAATTGATCCCTAAAAATGTTTTTCTCAAAACAGAAGATTTCTAAATATACAAGTAGGTTACATAAAAAATAACTGTGTACATAAACTTGGAATTGATTTAAGATCAGCTGTGAATCTTATAACAATGTGTAAACAGTTTATATTTAAACACAGCTACATAAATATAATATGAGTTTTAGGTAAGGATAACGGTGTATAATATTAACACATTTAAAAAGGTACTTTATGGCATGGGTTAAAAGTGATATAACAATTTTCTTTATATCATTTTCTATTTAGCATTGCAATGGAAGCTTTCACTACGGAGAAGAAATTATTGTCATAGCACAATAGTGCGGCGTTATATTTTATTATTCAATAGTTCGCTGCTTGTGTGAACGCACGACCATAGACATGTAGCGTTTGACTTCTCAAGTTCAAAAACATCAAGTACCCTGGCTACCAAACCACAGAGACCTAGTCGTCCACTCGTCGGACAAGGGAGACGCATTGCCGGCATCACGCACAGGCACAAGAACACACAAACACGCGCGCACACACAAATCCATTAAGGCCGTTGAGGTCCTAGACGCCAAAATTAGGTTAAAAATATTGTCCAACGAGGCTGAGGATAAGGCATCGTCACTCACATAGGTGTGCGTGCTCCAGCATCCCATTCCACGTCACCGGGAAATAGTCGTAGATGACCCAAATTGATTGGATCTCAAAAACTAAATATAATTTTTAACGAGTTGTAAAAGTCTTAGATAAATAGCGGTGAAGAAAAGATCAGAAAAGGAATTTTTCATTGCTTTATGAAAGCTGGCAGGCAGACGGCTCTCTTAATATTAGTAGGTCTGTAGCCACCGTATCCATATTGATAAGGAACAGGGAGAAGAATTAGTTCTGAAAAGTCAGCATACATAATCGTCAGCCACGTCGCATATGTACTATCCACGAAGCATCGCCCTCAACTTTATTACATTTCTCGGAAGAGGCTTCCGACAACGACAATAACAGCGTACATAGACCAACAGCGCGACCGCACGCTCACAGCGCGAAGTCTCAGCCAGGAATGACGGGAGACGGGAGAACACTGCGAGTGCGCGTATATAGATCGCCTGCGGAGACGGCCGCGCGGGACTAAGCCCCAACCAATTTCGTAGAATTACTAGTCTCGTGTCAAACGCAAATCGAACCATGGATGAAATGTTTAATTTCCAAGAATTAGTCTCGGGTACAAATAACTTCATTTGTTTACTTTTTGACGCTTCTGATTGGTCGAAGAACCCTGGCCAAATCATATATAAAGAGCACAAATTTCGAAATAAATTATTCAGTACAGATTCAGTATTCAATACAGCTTCTGTATTGATTTAGATAACCATCACTGGTGTTTAATTTATAACCCAAATGGTGACCCACTGAAATACTGACCCCGTGTCACCAAAGTGGTGACCCCGACGTGATTATATCACCCGTCACCCGACGTGATTATATCACCCGTCACCCGACGTGATTATATCACCCGTCACCCGACGTGATTATATCACCCATCACTTGACGTGGTCATTTTACCCGTCACCCGACGTGATATATTCAAGACACCGAATCTCTGCTCGAAATTCCAAAAATGGGATAACAGAGCAACAGCACCAGCCATACTGAATCCATCTCGAAGCAAGCCGCCGGTATCTCCCTCACCATGAGGATACCACCATTCTGTCGCGACAGACCCAGCTCGAACGACAGGACATCGAGCAAATAGTAGATCTCCTGTACAACCCGTCAGATAACCAGTACAACGCTATTAAGGAGAGACTAATATCAGAATATGAAGAATCAGACAGTCGGTAATTTAAAAAGCTTCTCTCCGAAATGGAACTCGGTGACCAGAAACTTACACAGTTACTTCGTCGTACGCGTAACTTGGCCCGAGACAAGGTACCCGACTCCACCCTACGTCTTATGTGGACTAACCACCTGCCACCACACATTCGCTTCGTGCTTGCCGTAAGCGAAACCTTTAGCAGCAAGGCAACACTGGAGGAACTTGCGCTACTCGCCGTCAAAATGTTGGAGCAATCCGCCGCATCCGAAGTCGCAGCCATAAAGTCGCCTACAACTTTACCTCCATCACCACAATCAAATACGCAATATCTCATCAACGAGATACGAAAACTCTCACTAGAAGTCGCCGAAATGAAGTCTCAAAATTATCGCCGCAATCGCTATGATTCCCGCCGCTGCGATACTTCAACATTACGGCAAACGCAACATCACCTCAGCAGAGAAAATTCGCCATCACCGTATTGCTACTACCATCGACGTTTTAAGGAAAAAGCCAGACGCTGCACGACACCATGCGCATTTAAGAGAAACGCACAACACAACACAACGACTACACTTCCGCAAAACATTTGAAGGAAGACAACTCATAATATTCACCGATCACAAGTCGCTTACATTTATCATGTCAAAAATGTAATCAAACGCCGACACGAACACGACAAATTTTGTTTATCAGCGAATTTACGACAGATATACGTTATATCAGCGGTAAACAAAATATAGTCGCCGATGCATTGAGCCGCATAGAAACAATATCCTGCCCATCTACAATCAACTATCAAGACATCGCCACCGCGCAAGAAAAAGACAACAACATTCCGCAGTTACTACAAAGAGCTGTTGTACTCTCAAGAAAGTATTAATACCAAATACCAACGTCGAGTTATATTGCGAAACATCTACGGCATACTTGCGACCATACATACCGGAACAATACAGACAAGAAGTTTTTAACGCCGGACATAATATTAGCCATCCCGGAACTCGTACAACACGCAAGCTTATTACGCAAAAATACTTCTGGCTATCAATGAACAAGGATATCGCTCATCGGACTCGAACTTGTATACAGTGCCAAAAAAGCAAGATATATCGACATACACTCTCGGAAACCTCTACTTTCCCGACAACCGAGCGAATGCAACACCTACACATAGATATAGTCGGAAGATTGCCTACTAGCACTCAAGGACATTGTTATCTAGTTACCATGATCAACAGAGTGACCCACTGAAATACTGACCCCGTGTCACCAAAGGTCCACTACCTGTGGACGTTTGTGATGCCAAGGATATCACTAACACGCTGCCATCGACGAAGGGAAATGGAACCTGGGCTAATTATGCCGAAGCACAAGAAAACGTTATTATGGCGGTATATTTAGAAACCAACTATCAACAACATTTTTACTCCACCCCTGAACGGAGGAAATTTTTTGTATGCAATTTATAAAGAGAGAATATGACATAAAAAAATTTGAATTTATCTTTTCTTGTGCCTCTTGGCATAATAAATAGGTTAGAAGTATAACCTAGTGATTACGCAGCTATCTAATTGAGCCCCAAAGTGAAAGTTTCGGATACCACCGCTATTCTTAAGACGAAAACGTATTTGTAAATTGGATCAAACGTATGCAAATCTTATTTATTTTAACCCATGCAATAAAAAGCATGCATCTGACATACATTGGTTCTGTGGTGAAATTAAGCTTTTCCTTCCACGATAATCAAACGATGACCTGAAAAAATACTGGAAATCCATTAATAATATAATAGCACTTCTCGCAGTCCTACTTTAAAAAGCCAGAGCGGAATGATTTTAATGATAATATGTTGATAGACGTTAAAAATATGCGACACGAATATCTGATTTTGGTACGTTTTAGGATTTGATTTTACCTAAATCTCTAAATAACAGCTTCATGCTCAAAATGGATTGAAATTACGGCCCAAATTCTACTATCTGGGGTAGTATTACATTTTATAGAAGTTATGTCAAAGTGCCTGAGAGCAACATTTAGACTACGACCTGTTATTAATTTCAGGCCTGAACATAGTCAGAGGCATTCTAGGACTATAATGCCTATATAATCAGGCATTCGACACAACAATTTGTTTCTATGCCCAAATTTTGCATTTTGCAAATTTTGCACGACTCTTTTTCTATGAAAATAGTTAAAAAGGAAACATTTTGAATTTGAAAGCTGTACATATTGGTTACAATGTTTATTATAAGTAAAATACCATCTATTAATTTAAAAATTGATTATTTTTAAATTTAGGAACCAATGTACTCAATTTTGTTAAAGCCAATAAATATATAGCCAATTATAAGGTATAATATACATTTATTAAATATATCTGATTTGTCATTTGTTTATTGATTATTATAAAAAAATACTTATGATATCAAAGAACTAAGTAGATAACTTAAACTTAAAAGTATACCTACTTAAGTATCTATAAGGTTGTACATTAAAGTTCTTCTTTTAACTGAATACATAAAAGATTTATGTATTCAAAATTGAAACAAGTACATAAAATAAATTTCTCTGATGTTTCTGTTTTAAAGTACAGAGTAGACTAAGTAGTCTAGAGGCTAATTAGCCGCGTTAAGTAAGTCTGATAACAGAAGTAATGATAATTATTTCGCCACGATACAACTGTACAACTTGTAACATTTTAACGAACCAATAAAAGTATTTTTTTTTTAAATTGACAAAGAATCTCAAGAAAAAATGACAAATCATTCAACAGCATACACAAAAGGACAAACATGCTACATTCCCCAGCCGCAATTTTAATCAGAAATCAGTGTTGGATGGATATAAAATAAAATAAAATAAAAATGTTTTATGACAGGTGAATAAGGTAATCGGATGAATTAAATATTTTACATTTTTTTTTACCTCCATTTGTTTGTTATGTGCCCTAACCTAATTTTAGGAGCAAATTTGAAATTCTTGTGCCTCTTTTAAATCCCAATCGCCTCGGTTAATTTACATAAGTAACTTGACGTCTCAAAATAATACTTACGTGAATGATCATTTCGTTTTTGAAGCGGCATGCAAGATTGTCAGGACACAATCAAACACAGCCAAGCAGAGCAGAGAAAATATGGAGAAAAAGAGAAAAACCAAGTAAATACATTTTTGCTGTCGAAATAAATTTTATCAGAAAAATAAAAATCCAATCCAAATTGCGGTACCTTTGACTGTAAAAATAATCAACAGATTTCCTCGATTTTTTTGATCGTTTTAAATAGTCAAGGGCTCCTCAACGATAAAGTGCAGTAAAATTTGTAATTGTGAACCATTCTTGTATAGAATTATCCCTTATATAATTCAAATTCTTTACAAGAATGGCGTTATGAAAATATGGCTACTGCCAAAACACAACATTTAAAAATAAAGTGTCACATTGTGTTTTACCAGTCGGTCTAAGCTAAGAACAAAAGATGAAAACAATTTCCTTGTTTTTTGTTATTCCGTATCTTGTTGAAACATTATGTGCGTAGTATACCGTCTGTGTTGATGTGACCTGGGTGTTACTGTTAACCTCTTTAACATGACCAATCCTGATTTGTTGCAACATCGTCCCCAAATAATGTGGTCCCTGAACTTTTTAATCGTAGAGTTTATGGCCCAACTTAATTTTTTTTCAATAGAATTGCAAAGGTGACTGTGTCCAAGCTATGAAAATTTAAAAAGATTTTTAAATTGCATTTGACTTGCATTGTATTTGTACAAGTAATAAAGCCAGTGAAACCTGTAATTTTGCAGTAATACGTACAGGCGGTTAGTTAAGTATACCTCTGTGGTCCAAAATAGGACAGCTTATGCTTTACAAATCTGGCAAGGACTAATTGCTAGATGTCATTTTCTAATATTTATATTCGTTTATAGAATCGTTTATGTAATGTTCAGATGACGACTAATAAACGAGAGTGAAAGAGAAAATCTTGTGCCAACTCCACATAGTTGGGCTAAGGGCAGGAAGAGTACTGTTTAATGTATAATATACATAAAATCGATATTATTTTCTTCATTTTTTGTAATTGTATTGGTCTAAATTCACTCATTAACTTGCTTTACTACACATGTATTAACGTTTAAGGTAATATCAAATGTTATATGTCGCAAATCAATGGCCAAAAGTAGACCCTACGCTGACATAAATCACAAGATGGCGGCCGGGAATTGAGTGGTATTGCGCCATCTTGGTTTTTATCCACTACCCGCTGTTGGTAACCTACGGCAATCGCTTGGTTAGTCTAAGACTGAAGCGCAGGCGCAGCACGCAGGATGAAGAATTCGAAATAACTACGCCAACTTTCCCCAGGAGTCAGGCATGGTCACTGGTGTACTATAGCTAGTTTCTCCGGAATAAAAATTATGAGTTCTATTACATAGCATTTTCAGCGTGGTTTTAATTCGCTTAGCTTGTTTTTTAATGATTCACTAAAAAACAAAACTATAAATTCCTGCCAGATGTGTAATGCAATTTTTGTAATCCTTTTGTATCCTGAACATATTGTATTGATGGAGAGTATATTTGTTGTGTTGTGTCCGCACCTGCCCCCCTTCGCCTTCAACGCTCTGCAGCTCACGCCACTCCTCAATGGTCTGCGCCAGGTCCACCTGGCACAGCGGCACCTTCACCTCCCCGATCTGGTCGTGCTTGGAGAACCGATCAAAGTCAAATATCGCAAATACGAGCGTTTTGTTCATTGCGTCGGCGTACGGCACGTTCTGGATAGATAACATCACTATCATTATTTGTTGACATGTTACAAATATATGAATTTGAAATTCGAACAAAATAATAGATTAATTAAAATTAGCATAAAACACTATTAATTTTAAAATACAGAGTCTCATATCACTCGTTATTTAATATTTAAAATATCATCACTATGGAAATTAGTATAAAATGTTGCATTAAAATATTAGCCTTTTGGGTCTTGAGAGTCTTGGTAAGACGCTTTACATGTTTATAAAAAATTACTATCAATTATTTTAATGACTTGCCTTAAAAACAAATGTTTCGTTGAAAATGGGGTTCAAAGTTTTCCGGTGCACTTTGGTTTCGAATTTCTTCTTTTTGTCGGGGAGTAAGTAAACCTTCACATATGGATCAGAAGTTCCACCCATGTCCAGAGCAGGCAGGTCTTCAGCCTGAATCACGGTCACAGACAAGCTGTTGCTGTTGAAGTCGTAATCAAGCTGTAAGAAGTAACATTAAAGTAATAATGTTCTTGAGTAAGAAATATTTAAAATAAATATTTTTGGAGGTATCAATTCAATTTTTGAAAATAAAAAGCATATTTTGTTTTGAATATTTTTTACAATATAAGATCGTTCCATCGAGAACTCAATTCCAGAATTTTAATTAGAGTTATAAGCAGAAGCATGGAAGTTATATAGATAAAATTAGGTTTATTTAGTGATAGAATATAAGTAGGTCTGTTAATAAAATATTTTTTTGTTAATAAATTATATTATACATTCCACCACTGCTACCTTAATATGTTTAATGAAGAAGAGTAGCGAGGGACAAACACTGATTTATTCCAAACTACCTACAACATATTATAGTTTTGAAAAAGGTTTTCTTCTAAGCATATTATGAGTGTGTTTATACCTAGTCAGGTCATAAGTATTGTCACACAGTAAAAACTTTTCTTTTAGAATGCTGGCCACAAAAAAGTTTATTGAATTCGAATCTCGAATTGTTCATGAAAATAAAAATGTATACTTTTAGAATTTTACCGTGTTGCAGTTATTGCGTTGCATCGTTGCGGTTACGCGCCAATTCAAATTTTTAACATACTGAAAAAATTTGAATATAGCCAAAAGATTCATTTATCGTACCATCAAACGATACAATGAAGACTCTAGTGTAGATGACAGGTCAAGAAGTGGTCGCCCTCGGTCTGTTAGGACTCCAGCAGTGATAAAAGCTGTGAAGGCACGAATTCAAAGAAATCCCAAACGTAAGCAGAAATTGTTGGCCCTTCAGATGGGGTTAAGCAGAACCACGGTGAAAAGGGTGTTAAATGAAGACTTAGGGCTTCGGGCATATCGAAGAAAAACAGGACATCGTTTGAATGCTCGTCTAATGGACCTGAGACTGAAGAGATGCCGCGCTTTGTTGAAGCGGTACGCGGGAAAAAAATATCGGGAAATTCTTTTTTCGGATGAAAAAATGTTTACCGTAGAAGAGAGCTACAACAAACAAAATGATAAGGTGTACGCACACAGTAGTGAAGAAGCGAGCAACCGTATTCCGCGTGTCCAACGAGGTCATTTTCCATCCTCGCTCATGGTATGGTTGGGAGTTTCTTATTGGGGCTTAACAGAGGTACATTTTTGTGAGAAAGGTGTTAAAACGAATGCTGTTGTGTATCAAAATACAGTCCTGACGAACCTTGTGGAACCTGTTTCTCATACCATGTTCAATAACAGGCACTGGGTATTCCAACAAGATTCGGCGCCAGCTCATAGAGCGAAGAGCACACAAGACTGGCTGGCGGCGCGTGAAATCGACTTCATCCGGCACGAAGACTGGCCCTCCTCCAGTCCAGATTTGAATCCGTTAGATTACAAGATATGGCAACACTTGGAAGAAAAGGCGTGTTCAAAGCCTCATCCCAATTTGGAGTCACTCAAGACATCCTTGATTAAGGCAGCCGCCGATATTGACATGGACCTCGTTCGTGCTGCGATAGAGGACTGGCCGCGCAGATTGAAGGCTTGTATTCAAAATCACGGAGGTCATTTTGAATAAACTTTAATGTCATAAGAATCTATGTTTTGTTAAATTCATTTTGGTATATAAATGGTTACATAATGAATAAACTTGTTACAATTATTTTACATTAAACATGTGACAGAATTTATGACCTGACTAGGTATATCGCTTACCTTGTACTGTAGTTTCCCAAGTTTTTGTTCTTCCTTCTTAGAATCTCCGTCGTCAGGCTCTTCAGCATTTTGAGTGAGCTCCTCCATGTCAGGCTGAACCTACATACACGTCCCGCGGCAAATTTAACTTGAATATCGTATTTTAATGATGGATAGGATAAATAAGTGAAACATGGAATTAAACTACACAAATCACGAGAAAATTAATAATAAAAAATATGGTAACGATGGTTAAATACAATACAAGCAGGGTTGCATTACAATGATTTGCTTCCTTATTAAGTCGATTAAACACAAAAAACTTTGAGAATAATACAACGTATTACAGATAATACGGTAGGGAAAATATTACTATCGTATATAAAGGTACTTTGAAAATAACGAAATAATACTGTTTCTTCGGTTTTATTAGGAAATTTTCGCTTGTTGATTAAAAACCAGCCCTAAATACCAGTTATCCATTATACGAGTACTCTCACTATTTTTTCACTCCCGCTGTTGCCACATTTCGTTAATAATAGTTAGCTTCGTTAATAACCTGAAGTAAACTTTAGTATTCCTTTTATAAGAAATAAATACTAATATTTTGGCAGCAATTTTATAAGCCACACTGATTCATTTAAAAAAAAAAAAACTATGCCAAAGTTATCAAATCCGACTGTTTGGGATTAAGATGTCAATGACTTCTACCCCATCTAGGAGACACAGGAATATAATGAAATAATTTTCAAATCCATAAGTTTTGTTTTAGCGACAGATCGTTCTGTCAAAAACATATGGCTAACCTCTTAGATCAGAAGAGTGCATTGGTATTTTTGGAATAACTTCCCTTTGCAGTTTTGTTTGGTTGGTTGTACTCCTGTTAATAGAAGATTATGAACCATTACCTTCTCCTTATAAGCAGAACCTAGTAGTTGGACGGATTTGAGATCGACACCTTTCATGCCCTTCTTGCCATCCTTGGATCGCCGTTTGCGGAAACATCGGCGTATGCAGCAGAAACAAATGCCGAGCACCACTATTGCCACGCCTAAATCATAAAACGTTTTCTAAATGGTGCATTTGGACTTGTTTTAAATAATATAGATTGAGATACATTTTTAATTTCAGCTATAGGCCTTTTAAACCGACAAAGCAGGTGGATAGAAATCCTACCACAAATAATAGGTTTAAAAGGCCTATAGCTAAAAATATTTACCTAAGTAATTTTAAATAATCTTAAATCAAAATTTTGTGTTCGTCTTTTTTTAGGTTTGTATATTTTTAAAATGGCTCATAAAATATTGTGATATATCAACATTTGTCAAATGTGGGGATAATACATAAGTGTCATATATAGTATAACAATATTTTAAACTCAAACTACAAATAATTACTCGTATATTATATATAAATCTACTATAAATAAATAATTATAATTTACTTGGTGGCATGTCTGGATTAAAACAACCTTCTTCTATTACGGTTTACTAGAAAGTAATATTATTCAATAATCTACCAAGAATTGATTTTGATACAAACATCGATTGTTGCTAATTTGTTAAAATAAAATCAGAAAATTTGCAATGCCACGATACTTATCGAATTCTGAAATAACATATAATTTAAAAGATATATTAAATTTTGATTTACATATATATAATATGCAAAATTTTTTTTAATATGTTTTCTAAGAGCAGATGACACCACATGTAAGCACTCTTTTGTAAATTAAATTATTGTGAAATCCTCCATATACGAGAAAAAAGAAATCGTAAATACTTACATAAGTAGTTATAACTTACCGACAAGAATGGCGACCAGTTGCCAGGTCTCCATGTTCATCTTTTTGGCAAACTCGGCAGTTTTCTCGCTTATAGATTCCTGAGTGGTGGTTGGTAATGGATTCGCTGTCGTCGTCATTGGGGTCGCGGGGGTAGCTGTAGCAAAAGTTGAATTTGACAAATAAACTTAAACGGGCTTTCGGCGAATTTAGGTTCAATTTTATTTATGTATTGTATTATTTAGGTATTATGTAAATAATTCACGCTCTTAACAATTTGTTATCGGAGATAAGATTCTTGGGTACTTTGGTCACATTGCCCGACACCATCTCGAATAAGCTGATCGTGACAGGAAAGGTAGAAGGAAAGCGACCCCGTGGCCTATCACCTAGCTGCTGGTGTGACCAGGTAATCGCCCTCAATTGACTCCCAACAGCAACCGCTATTCGAGAAGCTGAGGACCGGACGAAATGGAAACAGCTTACGAGACAGGCCACGATTGATTTTCAAGGACACGACCTTCAGCAATGAAAAATTCGACCAAGAAGGAGAAGAGGAGATACAAATTTACTGCATTGATCAGTTTCTATTTTATGAAAATCTTAGTACAGTCTAAGGGGCGTGCAGGGGCGGATAAAGAATACTGACCTCTGCGACCGGGGTCGGCCGTAAAAGGCGACAAAACAACTCACCTTAGCTACGTGGTAGGGCCCTAGCCTGTCTAGATGGCGACCACCTTTGGTCTTAAGTATGTCGCCATAATAACTTTGTGTTGTGTTCCGGTATTAGTGACCCAAGTTCCTGTACCCTTATGGGAGAGCAGCGTGTTCGCGATGCCACTGGCGTTGCAAACACCTATAGGCGACGGTAACTGCTAAATTCAAGTGGGCCGTCAGCCTGTATAATGTCGTATTAGACTTAAATATCGAAATTCCTAAGCACTGACGGTGTTTTTTTTTATTGCTGTAGGACAGGTAGTCGCCATCCAGACGGGCTTGAGGCCCTACCACGTAGCTAGTGGGTTGTTTTGTCGCCTTTTACGACAGGCTGACCCCGGCCGCAGAGATTAGTATTCTTTCTCCGCCCGTGCATGGATAAAGTAACGGTTTAAACGGTTCGTGTTATTAAGTACTAATTTAAACTATACGTCGAGTAATTTTGTTTATAAAACATTCACCCACACGACAATTATAACATTGCTATTCACCCGCTGTATAATTGTCTGAACTAAGAACGCTACAGTTAATAATAAGTAGAATTCTTGTAGATATATATTATAAACACAAGTTGGTTGGTCAACCAAAGCCACAAACAGAAAATAACAGAAACAGACGTGGCTCCCTCCATGAAGCCACCTACCCTTATCCCACATTATATGGGGTCGGCACAACATGTTCATGCTGTAATAGTTGTGGCTTAGTTTTTACAACCGGTCGCCTGCCTGACATTAACCCCTTTTTGGGGGAAAATCTGTCGTCCTTTTTATTTAAATTATTTTTCTTGTTTCACATTGAAAGCAGGACAGGACATTTCGTTGTCAATCATCTAATATATCCTCAAGCGACACTTTTATTCGTTTTTTCTTGAGTAAACAACATCCGAGTGTCGGTTTGGGTGTGTAGGGTAGCCCTTTTGCCGGGTCGCATCGACTTTTATGGATTTTTCTAAATAGGAAATTCGCAGTGCTGATCGTCTTCGAATGCTCTTAGTCCTGCATTCCGTTGTGCTTGAATGCAGTCACAGTCAGCTTGCGCACATTGCGTCCATCTTCATATATTTTGGTGGTGGCTCACAGCAATCCCTGTACCCCTATCATATAATCTTCTGGAATCTATTATATCTATTGTAAGTGGTTAGCTTACTGTATGGTTTTATTTCAGCTTTAAACTGATTTTGTTGTGGCATAAAATATTTGTACGATGTGTCCGTCAATTGTGTACCTGTTAAAAAGTCGTGCGATACAAATTTTCACCCAGTGCAGGTAAATGTCTTTAAATTCGAATTCCGCTGCCAATGATCTTTTAAAAGCAGTATTTCATTTGTGCCCATTTACAACTCTCTAAATAAGAACGGGGTGGCCCTATTCTTCTACTTAATTTAAGTTCTCTATTATCCGGGATAATCTATTTAATTTTTTACGTATGTCTATTTTTTTCAGTTAAACAATATTGAACAAAAACATATTAAAGCATTAAATGTTTACAAAACAAAATATTTCACTTAACGGGCGGCCATCACATTTTTTCCGTAGTGCGGTCGTCACTATAATTTTTAATGGTGTAGTAAACCCTTCCCGGATCGAACTTGTTCAATAGCTTATATAATTCAAAATACTTTTTTTTATTGCTGTAGGCCAGCAGACGGCCCGCTTAGAATTTAACAGTTACCGTCGCCTATAGGTGTTTGTAAATGCCAGTGGCATCGCGAACACGCTGCTGTCCCATAAAGGTATAGGAACTTGGGTCACTAATGCCGGAACACAACACACGGTTATTATGGCGGCATACTTAAGACCAAAGGTGGTCGCCATCCAGACGGGCTTGAGGCCCTATCACGTAGTTAGGGTGGGTTGTTTTGTCGCCTTTATGACAGGCCGACCCCGGCCACAGAGGTTAGTATTCTTTCTCCATCCCTGCACGCATAAAAATAAGATATTTGCTGTTACAATAAATAATAACAGGAAGGAGAGAACATGTTGTGCCGATCCCACATAGTTTGGGATAAGGGCAGGAAGAAGAAGAAGAATAAATATAACAGCCCATAATGTCGCCCTGCTGGGTCTCCCCTAGAGGCAACTGCCAGCAATGATAGTCCAAGGCAGATTGGCGGGTTACACATACTGATCTCTGTAGGCACGTTTCCTCACGATATTTTCCTTCGCTGTTGGCATATGGCATGCACTTAGGCTAGAAAAACTCTGTAAACGGTGCAAACCACCGTGCAATGCCGAATTAAGCACGTAGCAAGAGTAGCAATTGCTACGGGCCCCGCGCAAAAAGTGGTCTCGCATATTTAAACCCGCTCATCTCTGCCTGAGTATCTACTGTACGATTAATCACCCACAAGATTGTAACTTATAGATGGCAAATAAATGTATTGAGGTATTAAGTATGAATGTTTATTTATCACTTTATACTTAATCCCAGTAGACCAAAGGCCCTTCAAAAGAATTTGCTACGGGCTCCGCGCTAGCTTAATCCGTCACTGCCACCGTGGGATTCGAATACGGGACTTTTAGACTTGTCTCCGAGTGTAATAAATAAATATATTGTAATAATTTACACAGCATAAGCAGCATAGCACTTGTGTTATGGGTACTAGACAACTGATATCATATACTTTTTCTTTTGTAAATTAATTTATCCGCGCAGGGGCGGAGAAAGAATACTAACCTCTGCGGCCGGGGTCGGCCTGTCGTAAAAGCCGACAAAACAACCCACCCTAGCTACGTGATAGGGCCCCAAGCCCGTCTGGATGACGACCACCTTTGGTCTTAAGTATGCCGCCATAATAACCTTGTGTTGTGTTCCGTCATTAGAGACCGAAGTTCCTGTGGCCTTATTGGACAGCAGCGTGTTCGCGATGCCACTGGTGTTGCAAACACCCATAGGCGAGGGTAACTGCTAAATTCTAAGCGGGCCTGTCAGCGTGTCTGCTCTCCTACAGCAATAAAAAAAATACAAATTATACATAAACACCCAGACGCGAGACCGGTATCGAACCCGAGATTTCCACAAGCGTGCTTGTGCTATGCTTTTACCCGTTACTTCCCGGTGGTCGTAATACCACTGAGATATCAGGTATCTATTTTCTGTTACTACGTATGAAATACCACAGCGTGGTTTACTTTGTTCGTTCAGATGAATCAAGAAGAAAAAAGAAGAGACTTACTGGTGTCGACGTTCCCGGCAGGTATTGTGGTCTTCTCTTCGTTTGTGACCGACGTGGTCGCCTCCTCCCGGCGCCATCGCGATAGCACTCCCGACATAGGAGGCATTTCTGTAACAAAACATCGTTAAATTTCGCACTCAGAAAGTATAATTAATTTATTTAATACAAATAACAATTGACATAAATAAAATTCCGTTGTTCCTGCCCTTGGTCCACATTAGGTACGTGTCGCAATACATATACTCTCCTCCCACTCTGTTAGCTAAACATGCATATTTTGATCTGAATACATCCAATATTAAGTCAATCTTTCGACTTCAAATTTATTCTGGGATGTATATAGAGGAGTAACGGTCTCAGGAAATGTATTATACAAAAAGTTATTAAAGAATTTATTGCCTTCGAACCCTTTACCCTGAAAACTAAAACCAGAACGGTGGCCTTCCTTTATTCATATAATTAGAAAAGAGGGCCATTCTTTTGTTGTTTTTGCGACTCATAAGCAATGTAGCCGTCTTCTTATTTCTTGCCAACGCTTAGTTATAAATAAATAAACTGTGACAATTAACATCACGCCATCTGGTTCCAATGTAACCAGTAGAGCGCTTGTATTATAGGCATTAAACATTTTATGCAGTAGTATAGATAACAGGTTAAAATACTTTTCTGTTATAAATATCTATGTAATATTACACCTAGACTTGAGACTAGAAGCGAACCCCCAAACACATTACAACGTACGAAAGCCGTTACGTCACTGAAGTCGTCAAGTTGAATTTAATTGAAGTATGATAACCTCACTTAATATTTAGATCATTTATTAAGATGACTACTATATTGAATAACAAATAAAGCTCAGACCTGTCGAACACAGGAGTTGCAAAGGGTCCTTGCGAGTCACAAGTGCAAGTCAAGTGTGTGAACCGTTGAATTTTACTTGGTTACTTTATTGATTTGGATTGTAAAACTATTTTTAATAAATATCCTTAGGATTTGTTGTTAAAAGTTAATTTTAAATGAGGTTTCTACTATTACTTAATTCTATGGAAATATTTCACATCTTAAAAGAAAAGTTATACCATACATCAGTATCCTTAACCTTTATTAGGGACCTAAATTTATTTTACCAGCGAAGTAGTGTTTTTTTATTTAATATTTATTGCACGAATCATTACCGTCCGTCACTACATTTACGAAATTAAACAAATTAGAAAAGTACAAATAAAAATTTATTTTCATATTGATAACACAGATTTGGAAAATGACGAGGTATCAGAAACGAATGTTAGAAATCAACTTTGATATTTTTAATTTTTTAATCGTATAGGTATATGTCAGCTAGGTATTCCATGCGACTTCACTTTCGTAAAAAAATCAATTAAATTAAAATTTTAACTGTCCGCCATTCCTGGCATAATCTTTCTGCCAAATTTTCCGCTCGGCAGTTTTAATGTGATTAAATAAGACACCCACCCATCCGTTATCCATAACCATAAGAGACTAAAAATTAATACCAATATTTGTAGTTTTACTAAGTATATAAAAATACTAAATAATAATTCTAAATTTGTGTTGGAGTATTATAGCAACATAAATTACCATATTCGATTATTTCTAAATATTCTAGATAATACTTCTGACCACGACTATACATACATACACATATGTATATACGTATGTATAACAAAAACCTTTAACTATAGTGATGTAACACTTTTCACAGATCATATTCAACGCATGTAAAATGTTAAATATCGTTTAACATAACAACTCTTAAGAAAACGAAAAGGATAGTGAAAATTTTCTTTACTATAGCAGGTATCTATGATCTTGCAATAGAGTATTTTACTTTGTGGACTTATCACCCTCAATAATTAAACATTATATACGCTGAATTATTTAAGATAAAATAATCACTTCAGATTATTAATTCATCCATTATTTAGATATTTTTTATTTTTCCAAATATAAACTTGATATTACTTCACAAGTTAAATGTCAAGAATCTCTCTTTGGAAATAATACTGATATGTTCCAATATTATAAAAATGGCAGTGACATATTGTAGTGGGCGGGATGATATTTTATTTATAAATATATCAAAGAGTTGAACTGTAATGTATAGAGATACGTAATAATTATTTTTCGTATTAAATAATACTAATAATATCTCTTATATACTGATTTATCTCTAGTTCCTTACAACAGAGTTTTGTATAGCTATAAATAAGTAATCTATAAGTGCGCACATATATAAATCTAAATTATGTGCAAGTATGTAAAAATACATAATATGTAACTATATCATCATCATCATCCTAGCGTCAAATCGCTACATATTATTCAATAGTGACTGTTCACATGTCTATTTACTAAACGATGTGAAGATTCTTGATTTTGTAGTTTTTATCAATAAAATCCTCTTATAGCACAATTATCGACTATAAAATTAGGATTCGCCTCCACTGATCTGAATCTTAATGCATATATATTGTACGTATGTAAAACGACTAGATATCGTCTTTAAAAGTAGTACTGACCTATATCGGGTTTCTTTCCTAGGGTAGATGATGATTTTATAAATTTGTAGTCACTTTGCACAAGTTTGTTTCATTTCTGTGGAATATTATAAAGGACTGAGGTCGCCTTTCTGTGGCGGAGGCAGAATGGCAGCGATGCGCGCGCAGCGGATCGATCCCCGATGCGCGATGGGCTCGCGTTTTCAATTCCTGGCCAAGTCACGATGTTTACGTCACACGCTGCGTACATTGACGACTTGGTTTGAAGCGTTAATCGCTGAATGTACTGTGAAAACGTTTTACTTCCACGTGTATAGGAATTTGTGCCCTTTATCAATAATATGAACTTGGTATGGAAGGAAGGTTTAGCGCATGAAATATTTTGTGTGGGGCGTGGGGCTTCTGTAGAGTTGTTTTTTTAATCTCAAGTTTATAACTGAAAGAAGGCATTATACTTTATCAAGATAATATTTAAATAATTAATTTAGTTTAAATATAAGCCATTCAACAAAGAAAAGCGACTTTAATAAATTACAATTAAAAAATAATTGATTTTTGTAAATACTACATCCCCTCAATAAAAGGAAAATGAGCCGAAACAAGCAACAAAAATATTAAGCAATTTAGTAACTCTAAATCCATGAAAATGAACAAATCAAAATTAAATACAATACCAATCTTGGAATTCACTTTCATAGTTATCAATTTGGCGTTAAATCACGGTTGAGACCCAAACTTACACTACAATGTCGCTTTTCGACTTCTCGCACTGTCTGCAATAATTCTACGTTAAGTTAGTACCTCTTTCTGCTTCTCCTGCACGGCTTGATAGAGGTGATATGGCTAGAAATTTGTTACCTACGTAATGACTCAGCTACCTTAAAACGTGGCCATAACATAACAAAACGTGGCAATGTCTGGACATCGTAATGAGAATGATGAATTTCATAATATTTGGAGGGTCAATTATTGATTACTCAATCAAAAGCATAAGTTATAATTCTGAAGTAGGAATAAAATAATTTCGCTGAAAATCAAAATTCTACGTAACTGTATTACGTAGATTTTTTTCAGAATTAAATAGATAATACTTTTTTTTTATATTTAGGACGTATCTATATATTTTATTTAATGGGATATAACAGAGAAAGTGTGAAATTAGGAAAATTAAAAACTAAAAAGTAAAAAATAACGTGGTATGGCCATGAAGTGCGAAGGGAAGGATGCCATATTACAAGAGAAATTTAATAATTTAAATGTCAATGGAGGAGATGTAGATCAATGAAAAAAATCATTGCGTAAAAAATTATGCAGCGAACGGGGTGTGAATGTTGTGATTATGGCTAACAGAGGAGTGTGTTGTGCCGATTACATATAATGTAGGATAAGGGAAAGAAGAAGAAAGAATTTGAGGATCACTCAAGCCGTTGTCAAATTTAATCTGCATCACTAGTTCTGTTTAGTAAGGAGAATAAGGACGGTCACAACACTAATTGGACCAAAGATACTCGTCTTTGTTCAATTTCTAATTGTCAGGGTTCTTATTGAAGGTAAATCATTGTAGGGAATACAGTACAAATAGGCTCTGAACTTAATGGCACGTCTGGATCAGTGGTGACGTAAGTGTATGGTGCCGTCGTGTTGTGCACAAAATATCTATATGATCCAAATTTTAGTTTTAAAACTAAACAATTATCTATACAAATAAATAAAATTGGAGGGTCTGTTTGTAATATTAAAACAACCGCTTTTTACTAAGTGTATTCGGACGTATACACGGTACATATACCAAAACAACATTCTTTACAATTTTTGTCTATCTGTCTGTCTATCTGTTTGTTCCGGCTAATCTCTGAAATGGCTGCACCGATTTTGAAGGGACTTTCATTGGCAGATAGCTGATGTATCAAGGAGTAACTTAGGCTATTATTATTTTAGAAAAACAAAAATAGTTTTTGTTAAAAAAGATAAGTTTCGGAAATTTTATATTCCGAAATTACATGTGATTGATAGTTTTCATTATCTTAAAGGAATATTCCGGTAGCAGACTTTGCAGTCGTCTTAGATCCCAGCGTTGAAGCAAAAGCAGTCATCAGAGCTGCGTCCAGTGTTCAACAAGTTGTATCAAACGTGGTCATTAGTCAACCTTTTGACTAGAAACAAATTTAGCCAAAGCAGGGACTGCTGTAAAGCTCAATGAAACAAAATAGCGGCCTTTTATTTTAGTTATTGGTAAACTAAACCCCTATGCCCGGTAGGGAATAAATAGGGACTATGGTAGTACCATATAAAAATAAATTAAAAAACTGCTCATATTTTTCTTGTGACTCTCTGAAGAAGAGAAAAGATGAGAAGAAGAGTCAGTGAGGGACGCCGTTTTGATTAACAGCGTACCTTGTGCTCTTGCGAAACTTTCGATAATCGTAAGGAAACGCTTAGATTAATAATGAAGACGAGATATACTTGTAAGTTATTTACGAAAACTAGTAAACTGTAACATTGATACATCAATACAATATTTTGTTTCTAATTTGAGATCTACTATCTATTTTTTTTGTTTGAAATTATTTTTATTGTAGCCTATGATAATAAAAAAGATACTCGTAAGAAAACCTTGTAAATTAAGGAGTCTTACGAAATCAAGTTTGCTATTTCAAATTAAAACATTAACGAAGCCTTCGAGGAATTAATTGATATGCATAGAGTTTAAACGCGTGTTTAATTTGATTCATTTAACAGTGATTAATAATATTGATAATTTAACACATTAACTACGAAACAATTTGGTGAGTATGTGGTGATTTACCGTTGCAAGTTTACATAGTACATATATATATATGTATATATAGACATATTTGTTTGTGAGGTTAATAATTTTCAAGATATTATGTTTTTATTTCTTGTAGCCACTGAAAGAACATAATTTCATCTCCCACATTTTCTTTATAAATCCCCAGTCTTAGAAAAAAATTGCCGCAAACGAAGTTTCGGTCACCAGTGACCGACATGGCGTTTAATGTATTAAGAAAATATTGAAATAACATTTTCAGCAGTACATAGAATTGCGTGTAGGTAGAGGATATAGGTTTTATAGATACAAAGGTGGTATATTGAATGGCAAGCCCTCTGGTTTTTAAATATGCCGCCATAATAACCTTGTTTTGTGTTCCAGCACAAACGACCCACCTTCCACTTACCTTACGCGTACGGCAGTCTGTTAACCGTTAACAGAGGCACCGACAAAATATCCATAGGCGAACTGCTGAATAATTAGTGGGCCGTCAGCCTGTCTGCTGTTACACAGTGAAAAAAAAAATCCCGTTCAAATTATAAACCACGCATTTAGGACCTTTCGCCTTACATCATCAACCCTATTCATGAATGAAAATGATATACAATAGTTAGTATATATACCTGTGTGATATTATAACAATATAACAACACCTAACAACACATTTACTCTCTTCATTAAGCTCAAATAGTTTCACGATGGTAAGGAAAATAATGACTGGTCTCCATGGAGCAATCGTCGCCAGCTCTAATAAAATACGCACCGATAATTTGAATTTAAGTAAGGTAAAGGCGACGTTAATACAGTCTTTATAATAATAATAATATAATTTATTTATTATAACAAGGAAAATGATAGAAATGAGAGTGGATAGATACAGGAGTAGGGGTAGAACAAGGGATGGATTGCGTACAAGATGATATGGCCAAAAAGGGTGCGAATGTTGGGATAACTGCTAACAGAGGAGAGTGGAAGAAGAGAACATGTTGTGGCGATCCCATAAAATGTGGGATATGGGCAGGAGGGAGAAGAAGAATAATTTATTTATTTGTCAAAGTCCATTCCATTACGTACTTTATACATTAATTTAATACTACAAGACATAAATAAAATAATAATAATAATGACAACAAAGAAAGAAGACAGACAAATGGGGGAGCGCCTATAAATAGAATATTTAGCCACCGGATTATGTAGCCCATTAATGTAGGCGGAATCCAGCCTACCCGCAAACATGTTCAGGAAGTCGTTTTCTTTAGTTTGTGATATTATTTTATAATTGTAAAAAAAGGCGCAGAAGAAGGAAGCAGAAATGATAATTGTAGATATAGACTTCTAGAATGTTCATTCGCCGTACGAACTATCTCAAAGCTAGCCCCCTTCAATGCTAAGAGCATGGTATCTTATTGAGTAAGCCGACTTAGTGTATTGAGAAAGAAAAACAACAGACAAAGAATAAACGTTTGTTCGTAAATATCTATTTTAATTATAATAATTACAAATGAATAAATAAATAACGTAGACATAATAAGAATAATTGTAAGTGAAATAAGAAAAATAATTGTAAAACCAGATAAATATAGATGTATGCAAAATACTACACGTTGTATCTATTACAAATTTTTATACCTTCAGTTCTGCTACGTCTACAACATCCATTATGGTGTTCCAGGTGGACTGTCTGTAAGAACCTTACACATACATAACTGACGACTTCTGTGGGTTAATTTGTGGAGGATCGGTTCGATTCTCGCATCTGGGTGTTTATGTATAATATGTATTTACTTACAAAAGAAAAGTATATATATAGTGTATTACTTAACTACGTGGTAGGGCTCCAAACCCGTCTGGATCGCGACCACTTCTGATCTTAACTATGCCGCCATTATAACTTTGTGTTGTGTTCCGGCATTAGTGACCCAAGTTCCTGTACCATTAAGGGACAACAGCGTGTTCGCGATGCCACTGGCGTTGCAAACACCCATAGGCGACCGTAACTGCTAAATTCTAAGTGGGCCGTCAGCCTCTCTGCTGTTCTTCAGCAATAAAAAAAACTAGTACCCACAACACATGTGCGTACTATTTACTTTGGGACTAGATGGCGCTGTATGAACTGACTTACATTTATTTATTTATATTTATTATACCTTACTTTGTTTCGAGAATCAACGTTGCGTAATAATGTCTGAATCATCATAGTAATCTATATGCTATTCACTTTACCAAAAAATAAAATGTAAACAAATAAATCAATGTTTCTCAAAGAAAGCTAGAATAAAACAACATGGCGGGTATAATCCGACCGTAATAATAAAACACTCCTTTCAATCGACAATAGTACGTTGAACAGTACACTTATAATTACCAGCATATAAAATCAGTAAGAGATTTGGAAACATTGTCTTTTTAGGTTCTTTATGATGTAAGTTAGTTATTACAATTAATGTTGTAAATATGTAAATTTTATATGCATTAATATTTATCATTCATAATAATTGTAAAAATAATTTATTTTGTTTTTTCTAAAAGTAAGGAATAGTAATATAAAAAATAAGAATATAGGAGATATTTCTAATAAATAATTAAAAGTTGTTATGATGATTTTATATCATGTTGATTATTATAAAATCGACATCCAAAAATCCTTTTACGATTTGTTTACATTTTATTTTTTGGTAAAGTGACTAGCATATAGTTCATATCAGCCTTGACCTCTTCTTTATCAATTCATTGATAGCTACGACTGATTCAGAAGTATATATCTATGCAAGCTTTAAAACAATCTTCAAATATCTTAATAATTTTTAAATTATTGTATATTTTTAGTTAAATGTAAAGGCTAGAATTAGATTCGTCTAGACAGCTGACGCCTCCTGCCAACCTACGCAATATCTTAGCTTAAGAACATGAGCTTTATTATTTTGACACTATCTAAGTTCACATTAATATTATGATTTATTTATTAAGATTATTGTTGACATTTCAAATACGTTTTAACATAAGTTTTTTTATCAATAAAGGGAAAAATAGGCGTATATTAGTCACTAGCGGACCCGCCAAACGTTGTTTTACCATATTAATTTAAAATATTAGGTTTTAAGAGCATCTACATTGCGAAACGAGTAAATATGCCAAATTTGAAGTTAATCGGGTGTAATCTAATATATAAAATTCTCGTGTCACAGTTTTCGTTGCCATACTCCTCCGAAACGGCTTGACCGATTTTGATGAAATTTTTTGTGCTTATCCGGTATCTATGAGAATCGGCCAACATCTATTTTTCATCCCCCTAAATGTTAGGGGTGACCCACCCCCAAAAATTTTTTTTAAATTTTTTGACATTTTATTATTTATATGGCAGAACAACGTTTGCCGGGTCAGCTAGTATATATATATATATATATATATATATATATATATATATATATATATATATATATATATATATATATATATATATATATATAGCTGTAGGACAGAAGACAGGCTGATGGCCTACTTAGAATTTAACAGTTACCGTCGCCTATGGATGTTTGCAAGGTCAGTGGCATCGCGAACACGCTGCTGTCCCATAAGGATACAGGAACTTCGGTCACTAATGCCGGAACACAGCACAAAGTTATTATAGCGGCATACTTACGACCAAAGGTGGTCGCCATCTAGACGGGCTTGGGACCCTACCACGCTAGGGTGGATTGTTTTGTCGCCTTTTATGACAGACCGACCCCGGCTGCAGAGGTCAGTATTCTTTTTCCGCCCCTGCACACACACACACACACACACAGACCCACACACAGACACACACACACACACACACACACACACACACACACACACACACACACACACACACACATTATTCTATTTCTATTTTATCCTCTATTACATGTATGTGGCCTTTTACTAGACTATTTATCAACTAATAAATCTATACGAGCTTCGTAGTCTGTAACAGTGTCAATATCATATTTATTTTTTGCAAATGCTGTGATAAATTTTTCTATTAGTTTTTCAATCTTTAATTTCGTTATAACGTCCAAGTGATCTAAATTCATTCTGAACTCATTTTCATTTACATATTCCTTAAAATTTACTTTAACCTCTATTTCATTATTCTTATATATAATGTTTTAATTTTTTTTCTGTTTTTTTTTTTTTGAGATATTTGTAAATTTTCATTTTGAATTACTTTGAATTTCTTTATTATGTCTAAACCAATAAGAAAATCTTCAAATCATTTCTTTCTACGATGAATACGTCAATGTATCTCTTTTTCAAAAATTTATTATTTTTATGGTTATTAAACCTTTGGTTTGTGTCACATCATTGACTGTCTTTAAATATATTTCATTTACATCTTCTGTCTTGTGCGTTAATTAATTTTGAATTTATGAGAGAGACTTGGGAACCTAGATCATATGTACCGTTTACCTCTAATTTTCCTTCTAATCAATGGTGTGATTATTCGACTTTTTGTTATGTATTTAAATCCACTTCTATCACTGAATTACTTCCAATTACTCTAGCTTCATTTCCAGTTTTCTGTTTAACCAGTTTGACCAGCATGAATCCTCTGGATGGAATCTAATACTTTTGTTGAGTTTTTTAAAACTTCTGTTGTTAGTGTTGCTGAGTGCCAGTTTAAACATGACTTGTCCAGAAATAGTCTTAGTATCTCTATCTTTGTATTATTTTTAATGATTTCAAATCTTCTACATTCTTGCTCAAATGTCTCTAACCACTGCGTTGCATTTAAGTGTTTGCATACAAATTTTTCAATCATAAACCTTTCAGCTATGTTTTTCAAATTTATTTTATGTTTATTCTTGTGCATGGATTTTGCTACACTGGTTTCCACTATCTGTTCTAAGTATAAATCGTTAAATATTATATTATCATCTTCATTAAAATAAATTTCCTCGATTTCCTTTGTACATGTAATCTATATCATCCTTATCCTTTCACGGCCTCTTTGGCTTATAGATTTCTGTTTTTGTCAACTCACTGTGCTTACTTACAAACTTTTTAGCTTCAGGTAATACATACTTCTTATTATCCTCTGTTGTAACAGATGTGATATAAATTACATTTCTCTTTTGTCGGTTTGTGATGCCACATATTTAAATAGAAATTGCAGTTTTTTTGCCATCATAATCAAGTATTGTCGTTTTGTAAGACAAATGTGTGGTAATAAAATAAACGAAATATTGCACTGTAAAAACAGGAAAATTTTAATTATTCAACAATTAATACTTACAAATACACTATTCACAATTATTTACTTTACACGTTACTTTATATTTACTTTATACAATCTCACCAGTAAAAACAGGAAACGACAATTAAAGTTTACTATTATCACTTTAGCACTTTTTTATAAATTAAATTTCAATTTTGTGTATAAACAGTGGTCTTATATTTCGTATGTTTGCTATTGTTCAATTCTTAAATTCTACTTACATAAATTAAAATAATAAAGACCGCGCGCCTCGCGTGAGAAGTGCGGTCTTTATATGTAAATGTTATGACATTTATTTGTTAATAACCAAATGAAGATATAAAAAATCATAACACAGATTAATGCTATGCAAAGTATCTCGTGGTGGTGACGAATAGGTGTTTATTTAGTTCTTATTTTCCGTGAACGGGCGGAGTAAGTATACTGAACCCTGCGGCTGAGGGCGGCCTGTCGTAAAAGGCGACAAAACAATCCTAAAACATGCTGCAAGATAAATCTTGTTTTGTGTTCTGGCACTTGAAGAGAAATTAGAACTTGATTTACTAGTGTCGGAACACAACACAAGGTTATTGTCGCAGAATCAACACAGGCAGACTGTTTGCAATGTATCTTGTGTTACAGAAATCTATGCTATAGTGATAATCTACTATCAAGTCAATTGCCTATCTACCGAAGTATTTTATAAAAAAAAATACATTTAGTAGTCACTTAAAGTAATTTCTATATTTAGTCCAAGTGTAATAAACAAAAGTAAATACAAAACTTAATAAACGTTTATTTTTATTTGTCGGCAAGATAATTTTATTTGCGCAAATTGATAACAGAACAGAGTCACAGTGTTTTATTATTTAACTGTTATATCAGACGATTGCAGCTCATTGAGGTTTTAATTAACCGTGATTTTTCATGTTTTTGCTAGTTTAAGATAGTAAAGAACGGTCATCGGTTTTTAAGGTAATGCTGTAACTAATTATTATAATACTCGGAAGCCAATCAAGAGATGGCACCACTTAGACAGTTTTTTGTCTAATGTGCATATATATTTTTTATTACAGCAGCAGACAAGCTAACGGCCCACTTAATAGTAAGCAGTTACCGTCGCCTATGGATCTTTGCAGCGCTAGGTGCACCGCGGCCACGCTGTTATCCCATAGGGTCATAGGAACCTAGGTCATTAATGTCGGAACACAACACAAGGTTATTATGGCAGCATATCTTTTATGATAGGTCGTCCCCGAACACAAGGGTCAGTATGCTCACTATACGGAGAATAGTAAATTTAATAGAATAAAAAATACTTAGCTTTCAATAAACTACAGTATTTCTTTTAATATTTATATGCATTGTGTTACATAATGTAATATGGTGCCATCGTATTGGGCTTGAGTGCTAGTAGACTTCGTCTGTAGTAATTGTGTGCTAGTAGTAATTGGGTCCACTGCCGAATATATTCGATGATTTATTGACAACAAGCACCCCACCATTTAAATTTATTGGAAATTATTTTTAACTTTTTACTTTGGTAAATGTTTTTATTAATTTAATGCTTCTGGCAGTGTTATAGATTAAACGATGGCAGGCGCAGAATTATGATTTTTTTTATTGTTCAAAGTGGGTAAAAATCGATTCGAAATCGTAAAAATTCCGTTACATACAGTTCAATTTAATATAAAGCATGTAAAAAAAGAGCAAAAAGCCACCGTCACGTGGTGTTCCAGGGCGATCACCCATCCAAGTACTGGCCGCACCCGACGGTGCGTAACTTCGGTGATTGGACGAGAACCAGTCCGAAAATTCATTATTCCTGAGGATCCTGGTAAGGATAATTATAGAAACTATACAGGGTATTGCATTGTCATCGGTCCTTGATAAGTGTGCAAAATTTCAAATCAATGCGACGTATTGAAGAGGGTGAAAATCACGTTCAAAAATTCCGTTACATAGATATATACATACAAAGCTAATAAAAGCGTGTTAAAAAAGAACACAAAAATGTTGTACTTGACATCTTATGTCAATAGGTTTTGCTCGAATTTGAATTTTGAACTTAAAATATACTTAAATCATTATTAGAAATAAAAATTTAAGTGTTATAATATGTTCATTGTAAGGGAACGTGAACCACAAATACATGCCCCTGTATAAAATAGGTCAGAGCAACTTGAGCACCGTGCCAAAGTGGGTAACTTTGTCGGTCACTGAATGTACCTTAACCATGGAAATTACAAAATCAACCGTAAGTTAAAGAGTAATACACCGTAATAATTTTTAGTAGTATACTTCGAGCTCCATATCGGATTCATTCATATGTAACCGGGGATAAAGCTTGTATCACAAAATTATGAATTACAATTGCCATACAAAGATAAATCAGCGCATTGGTTTGTTATTTATCATAAATACGCAACGTCAGAGGGCGTGTAAATCTTCTTAATCCCGACCATAAAGATAAAATCAATTCAACAGACATTATCAATTCTGCTATGTGAGTGTACGCTTTGTTGTAAACAATTAAAATATTTTGAGAAGTTAATGATATTTAATTTTGAATTTTTATAAAGAATTTTTCTGGTAGATACTCTATATATATATACTTCTTCTGTACTCTTATACAGAAGACGTAATAGATTGCTATTCCACAACAATAAAACAAAATTTTTGATAGGCTGACGGTAAACTAAATAGTTATAGTAGTAACTAAATAGTTTACCGTCGTTTATTATTTAATAAGTAGTTATTGTCGCCTATAAATGTTTGCGGTGATAAGGGCACAGCTAACATTGCCGTCCGTTAGGGAAACTGGAACCTGAGTCACTAATGCCGGAATATAACCAGGAGTGGTTGACATCCAGTTGGGACTAGGGCCCTGCCATCTATCTAGAGTTGTTTTGTCACCTTTAACGACAGGCCACAGGGATCAGTATTATTGCTCCGCCCCTACACAAAAAAAAATTCAAACATTTTTATTCCGAAACTATTTATATTGATATGATTGATATCTATTAATCAGATTATTTTCAACTTAAAAAAAGGATTTTTATCCGTGCAGGGGCGGAGAAACAATACTGAACTCTGCGGCCGGGGTCGGCCTGTTGTAAAAGCCCGTCTGGGTGGCGACCACCTTTGGTCTTAAGTATGCCGCTATAATAACTTTGTGTTGTGTTCCGACATTAGTGACCCAAGTTCCTGTACCCTTATGGGACGGCAGCGTGTTTGCGATGCCACTGGCGTTGCAAATACCCATAGGTGACGGTAACTGTTCTGGTTAAATTCTGGGTGGGCCGTTGACCTGTCCGCTGTTCTACAGCAATAAAAGAAACAGGATACGCTTCATTAAAATCGGATTAAGATATGGAATAAAAGTGTAAATATTACTGTCTAGCTTAACAGTGTGTTGCGCAATGAATATCAAAAGAAAAAAATAAACTTGGTCAAATTGTAGTGTGACATCATCGTCTTTGCCACAAATTTTTATTTCGTATAAGACCTCCGCTGATCAGCGTTCGCTACCTCATTTTTTCCTTCCTCATTACCCCTTTATTGATCAATTCGGTGATATATTTGGCATCCCATCCTCAAATACTCATTGACGCACTCTTTGGTCCTACCCCTACACTAAGGCATAGCTACATATTTGTTGCTCACTTGCCAGTAGTCAGTTGCTGTAAACCTTGCTAACAACCTTCTCACAGTTTTCCCGCAATGTCACGGACGTGAAGGTTACCGCCGATGCGGGAGTCCATAATGCGGTTTTTCCGCGTCACACCATCAATTAAACCTACAACAACACAACTAATACTCGTATAGATCACAAAAGATGAACTAGATTTTTTTAAAAGAGTTACCGATATCTGAACTCCAAACCCAAACCCATAATAAAAAGTGATACCTGTATTTTCTTGACACATTAGGATTATTCTCAGAAAATATCATAAATAATTGTAATATTATATTACTATTATTAATATAAAAGCTAATACTTCGATATACAATATAATTTCTATGCGGTTTGTACTCAATCTATACCTACAATATTATTATTACATATGGACACAATTAAAATGGCTCCAAGATTATTATTGATTATTCCAAAGCAGGTGAATACATATAATTCCACGCGGAATCTTCAAGGCGTAGGTAGTCAACATTCAGCGAAAACTTAAATATAATCGATGAATTTAAAACGTCAATCTGTCACAACCTAAATAGAGTAAACAAAATACTTTCGATTGCGGTAGTATAATATCAAAATTCGGATTTATATTTGTATTATATTTTTTAAATAGTGTACTTACTGAGTGATTTGTTGAAATTCACTTCATTAATAAGACAAATCCATTCCGTTCTATATTTAAAATGCTTTTTTTATAAATCGATTTTGCACGTTTGAGGCGTCTCCCCGCAACAATCGCGTACATCTAACTGAATTTTATAGGAAAACAGCGCTGCCTTCGCTTGGGCTGATTTTCAGAACCCCTATTCGTGATAAACTGGCGTAGTTTACAACTGATAAATGGAATTAACATTTAAATTATTTACTTTACATTGGCGTAGTTTAATCAAATATTGTTGTTATTTATTACTATATTATTTATATCATCAAGTATAACGCATAGAAAGGAGTTTTTTTAAATGTGAAATTACAATTTCAATAGCTCTTTCTAATAGTACGATCTAATCTATCCACAAATTACAAAAATGATTTTAGTATTATGAGTACAACGAAAAAAGTCTATCGCTGAATCCTTCCATATTCCATCATCATCATCATGTTAGCGTTGAGTCCCGGTTGCAACCCAAACTCTCGCTTCGGCGTCCGACTGATTTGGCGCTGAAAATACTCGGCATGCATATCTTTAGGCTTAGCGCAGAGGTCTATGACAACAAAACGATGTTGTGCAGTGAGACTCTCACCGGGTATGTCTTCTAGTGAGTAGGAAGTCGATTTGGGTAGCATTCCTCCCGCTCTTGTAAGTGACATGATGCTCAGGTCTCTTTTTGAAATACGTGTTCACAATGGCAAGGTCGGCAGCCGCACACGTATTGAGGATTTACCTTCCCTTCCGCGTTGCGGCTACCGTGCCCAAATCCACCGTGAACACGCTCAAATTCTCCACATCCCTCACCCACATGACCGTTCAGATCTCATCACACGTCACAACCGAGCTGTGGCACGTAGGCACTTATCAAGTGGGTAACTACCCCATCGATAAGCACCCAAACGACCGTAAGCCGGTCGCTATGACGTTTCACTTCCAAAATGTCGTTCTGGAACTCCTCCGAGAGCACTATAGCAACCCAATTCCCAATGAACCGGGATCTGCTAGCCTTCCACCGTCTCCTGCAGGAACGCCACGGCAACCCTCTGCCTGGAGAGCACATCTTCCAACTTTCTCGCGCGTACAGTTAGCGTGCCTATGTTCCATCTTACGAAATCCGATTTGAAAAAATACCACACACCTCTTACTACAATTATTTATTTTTGTATTTACGTAGGTAATATATATTTCGCAAATTCATAGTTTATCTTATAAATGAAAAATATTGTATAAGTAAACGAGAAAATATGTCTTATATAAATATTTTCTATGTCTTGTAGGTGCTTGTAGATATTTAAGCGTTGTTATGTTATTTTAGCCAAAAAATATACTGAATAATAATATTTAAAAAAATATAAGTAATTTAAAGTTATTTTTTAACGTATTAACCTAGATTATTACTAATTTGTCGTACTTTATTTATACTTTAGTTTAATAATTAGCGTTTTGTCAAAATCAAATGGACATCCTATAGTTAACAAGAAACCACACTTTCGTCCTTGTCGGTCTCTTTGACAACTAACTGCGGGTAGGATGTAATTTTAATTTTACTTTTTCATTAATTTAACGTTCTTGTTGCCGGGTCATAAAAATAACCAAAAATACTTTTTAACCGACTTCAAAAAAGGAGGAGGTTATCAATTCGTCTGTATTTTTTTATGTTTGTTACCTCAAAACTTTCGACTGGGTGAACCGATTTTGATGATTTTTTTTATATGAAAGCTGGTGCTTTCCGTGTGGTCCCATTTTAATTTGGTCCAGTTCTGACATTGGCATCTATGAGAAAACCATATAAGTCTTAAATTTGCATTAAGTATGTGCACGATAAATGGACGAATAACATATCACGCGAACCGATTTCGAAGATTAATTTTTCACTGGAAAGGATGTACTTCAAAGGTAGTTTGATAAGAGTTTGGTTAGGTTCTGATTATGGGATCCATGATAAAGTAACGGAACTCTTCAATTCTTAGGAGCAAATTAACGATACTCGGCCGAATTTTTTATAGGCTATCCGGATATTTTTGTAGTCGAATATGATGATCAATGGAACTCCTCAACGGCTTACAGTAAGGGTGCGATCTGTGGCAGAAATTCTAATTGTCCAAAAATAACAATAATTGTAACTACATTATATTATCGTAATATAGATCGTAACTACATATTGATGAGTAGAAAAAGTAAGTTGATTATTAAGTTATAGAAGAATATGCAATTATTTTTTTACTTTTTAGTGCATATTAATTTATTTTGGAAAAGTTTTTTTTCTTTAGAAGCGGTTTTTCTTTTTGTTAAAATTTTTGTTCTTCATTACGCGCGTATGAACGCTAGATCTATCAGTTGACTATTTAAGAAAATTAATATTTATTTATTATATTATATTATATATATATATATATATATATATATATATATATATATATATATATATATATATATATATATATATATATATATATATATATATATATATATATATATATATATATATATATATATGTTAATAAAATGTTATTTTGTGTACGCTTCAAAAACTCAAAAAGTTCTGCACCGATCGAGCTGAAATTTTAGCATGATATATAATCCGCATCAAGGATTGTTTTTATCTATTTTTTTGTTTCACAACCATTCAATCACAATGTGCTACGGCGAAGCTTGGCAGGGTACAACTAGTATGTTATAAGTATAATAATACTTACATATACAACAATACAACGCCATCTTTCGTTAGCATATCTATACAAGATCTTATGAAAATGGTTCAGGAGATTTCCAAAACCATTGCTTTTGAACCAAATTCTTGTGACCGATAAAATTCGCGCGTACGTAATATCACGAAATACGCTAGTGGCGCTTCAAAAACATTATTTTCCGTCGAGCTGTAATTTTGCGTATGGAATCTGGAACAATATTTTATAAGTTTTAGTTTATAATCTATAATATATTAATACTTATCGGTCACAAGAATTTGGTTCAAAAGCAATGGTTTTGGAAATCTCCAGAACCATTTTCATAAGATCTTGTATAGATATGCTAACGAAAGATGGCGTTGTTTCAGAGATAACTAAATAAATAACCTTTTAGTATACAGAGGCGGAGTAAGAATACTAACCCCTGCGGCCGGGGTCGGCGTGTCGTAAAAGTCGACAAAAACCCTAACTACTGGTAGGGCTCCAAGCCCGACTAAATGAAGACCTGGTTTCTAACTATGCCGACATATTAACCATGTTGTGTGCCGGCATTAGTGACCTAGGTTCCTGTACTCCAATGGGACATCAGCGTGTTCGCGGTGCCTCTAGCGTCGCAAACATCCATAGGTGATGGTAACTGCTTATTATTAAGTGGGTAAGCCTGTCTGCTGCTCCTCAAGAATAAAAAAAATACATTACATGACAAGAACAATATGAGATAGTCATACAAAAATAAAATAGATTGTAACTGAGCTCATATAAAATTTTTGCTTTGAAATATAGTTTAATGTATAATGTAGCTAAAGCTCATACATACATATTTTCTTCAGTTATGCTAACATATCCATAATCTTCGAAACGCCCAGCATACAAAAACTTGTTTTAGTTCTTTTTTTATTGCTGTAGGTCAGCAGACTACAGGAACTTGGGTCACTAATGCCGGAACACAACACAAGGTTATTATGGCTGCATACTTAAGACCAAAGGTGGTCGCCATCCAGACGGGCTTGGGGCCCTACCACGTAGTTAGGGTGGGTTATTTTGTCGCCTTTTACGACAGGCCGATCCGGGCCGCAGATGTTAGTATTCTTTCTCCGCCTTTGCACGGATAAAACTAGTTTAGATCAGTACTTCTCTTATGGCGTACGATTAACAATTATTGGTGTTACATCGTTTTTTTTATTGCTGTAGGACAGCAGACAGGCCGACGGCCCATTTAAAATTTAGCAGTTACCGTCGCCTATGGGTGTTTGCAACGCCAAGAGCATCGCTAACACGCTGCTATCCTAACCTGGATTCCTAATCTGGATTAGGAACTTGAAATAATTGTAAAACTCAGTCGAGTTTTGTTAAATTTATAATTTGGAAAAAAAAATTAAATCCAATATAAGAAAATATGTGCTTACATTTTCTTAAATAGTTATAATTTCATAATTGAAAAATATCACAAAACTCCGTTAAATTTGTCTTTATACAAATTACTTTGAGTCGGTACGGCCTTTCTTTTCTATTAATCCCGATCCTGAAATCCTTTACGAATCTTACCATCGATCAATCCGTTTTCCATTGCTTTTAATCCTTCGCTCACTCGATATCCTTTCACTTAAATATATTACTTACTAATTGAAACTCTATGGAAACTTCTAGTATTTTATGTTGTAAAACTATTTGAAAGGAAGATATTAAAATTTGGTATGGAAGGTATTATATGCAATATCACATTTTTTTATTGTTTAGGAACAGCACACAGATTTAATAGTAAGTAGTCCGCCTATTTAATAGTAAGTAGTTAACGTCACCTATGGATGTTTACGACCGCGAACCATCTACAGAGCACCGCGAACACCACCATTGCGAACATAGGGGTACAGGAACCTGGGTTACTAATACCGGAACACAATACAAGGTTATTATGGCGGCATACTTATATACCAAGGGTTGTTGCCATCCAGACGGGCTTGGGCCCTAACGCGTAGCTAGGTTTGTTTTATCGCATTTTACAACAGGCCGACGCCGGCCGCAGAGTATTCATACTCCAATCTTGCACGGAGAAAATTTATATTTAGTAAAATGCTACTAAATTTCTATCATATATGAGTTTGTATATTAAATGTACGATTATTTATGTTGGAGTTAGGAGGCATTAGCATATTTTATCAAGATCAGTTAAATGCTGTAGTAGCAATATTCGAAAATTGAAAGCCAATTTGAAGTGAAATTGGCCATAATAAAACGATTTTGCAGCTCCACGGTACAATGGTAAGTTTCTTGGTTGCTCAGTTATTCACAAAGTGGCTTTAGATGTTTACTGAAGCATCCCCGCTGGAATAAATTTTAAATGTTCTTTTGAAAAGTGGTTTTCTAATTTTTTTTATACATTTTATTAATTTACTTTCAAGTTGATCAACGTTTAGTGATCGTGGTTAGAAATAGGTGTATAACCAAGTGATTACTTTTGGAGTCGCGTCGAGTCGGAGTCGTAAATGTCAAAAAACTATTTACTCTGTTTGCTAATAAAATCGTTAATAATTTCGTTTAAATTTATTGGAACTGCGAAATTTATTAACTGACTTAACGTAATATAGGGTTGTGTTATAGTTACGCTTAGATCTTTCTCGTAGTAAAAGCCTAGTTTGAGAAACTTAAGTCATACCAATCGACTTCCCAGTGGGAAGAAGTTTATGAGTATATGGGAATCCTTGTGCCGACACTAAAAACCACGCTGTTCTTTTATGGCTTACTGCTTAGGCGAACTGAAATACAGTCTTGCCAATACCGTGGCCCAGACTGGACGTGAGTTAGATCCGAATTACGAGCAATATTTGTAAATGAGACTGTGATATCGGCAATATTTGAAAGGAGAGAATAATCGACCACCGTTGCGTATGACTCGTAGTCATAGTCGTTATCCCCTTAAACGGACCAAAAATCAATACATTAGACGACAAGAGTTTAAGAAGAAAAGAGAAGAGTAAAGATTTTAAATAAGCAGCTAGCGGCCCACTTAGTACGAGTAAGCAGTTACCGTCGCCTATTTATGTTTGCTACGCCAAGGGCAATGGATACACGCTGCCGTTCGGAGAACTTATTTAATTTACTATATTATTATTTTTGCGCGTGTGCGATTATTTTTTATTGCAAAAGTTTGTTTTTCTATCAAAGCGTGTTTTCAGTTTTTTAAGTATTATTTATTTTTATCTTCGACATTTCTTTTATGAAGTCGTCAGACAGGCAAACGGCAGATACGTTGCTAAGACACTGCTGTCCTCAAAGAGGAACTAGAACCTGATTTACTAACGCTGAAACACTACACAGAGTCAATATGTTTGTCATCTAGTCGGGTTTGGGACCTTGCAAATTAAACATATTAATAATTAAAAATATTAAATGTGTAATTACAACATAACTATAACTTTAAAATAGTTCCACAACATAACAAAGTTGAAAACTAAACTGCTATTCAAATGTTAGGAATGGTATTAAATTGGATATCCCTCGGCAACATTTGTTAGCAAAATGGTACCGATTTGTCCTTTTCCAGTGCCCTTTACGGATAGCTTCATTTATTTCGAATATACCAACAGTTATGGTTGATGGAATATTTTATACCCATAAGGGAAAAGTAAACCTTTTAAATAAGAAATAAGAATTATTCTAATGGGTATCCCTTTTTTCCAAGCTTATAGGTCTTCGCTGTATATTTAAAGCGTGTGTCTAAAGTATCGTTAGTTCGAGTTCTCTTCATCAATGAATGACTGAACCTTCTTTTAACACAAACTTTTAAGGTAAGGTTTAGCGGATTTCTGGTATTGTGATATTACTTTTAAAACTTTTCATTTCAGTATTAAGTATAATTATAAAACCAATAAGAGTTCCCTTTTAAAAATGGCATTGAACAAAATAAAGACGCGTTTAATATTCGTGAAATGTAAATATTATATTGACATGACTAAATATCTATACATCTATACTATTTTGTTTGTAATATTAAAATAATCGCTTTTTACTAAGTTCATTCGGACGTATACACGGTACATATACCAAAACAACATTTTTTACAATTTTTGTCTGTCTGTCTGTCTGTCTGTTTGTTCTGGCTAATCTCTGAAATGGCTGCACCGATTTAGACGGGACTTTCACAGGCAGATAGCTGATGTACCAAGGAGTAACTTAGGCTATTTTTATTTTAGAAAAAAAAAATAGTTTTTTTGTTAAAAATGATGTTTCAGAAATTTATAAACCAATTTAAGTTGACCTCAGATTTATATCAATAATCATATGAAATAGGGTTCAGCTTAGGCTGGACTTAGTAGGTTGAATTTCCAATTTAAGTTGACCTCATATATCCAAAAAAATGCTGCTTAAAGTCACTATTCCACGCGGACGGAGTCGCGGGCACAGCTAGTTACTAAATATGCGTACGTAATTTTACTTTTCTTTTGTTAATTAATACTTATTATATAGTACATGTTTATGTACTAGTATAATAACGCAGACTTGGGATAGATCTGTCAGCTCCCCAGTCGGGGTTGCGGTCTGACTAATTCGTCACATCCCGCAGCCTCGGCACTTAGGCGTGTGAAGGAACACCAGGGTGATTTTAGTGTGTATACAAGCGACGTGCGTCCCCCAGCCCAGAAAAGGGGATGCATGAGTCCCACATTACCCCGCCGCGTGGTAATGCGCACCCCCCAGAAACCACCGGTTATAACTTTGAATTGGTTCCCAAGCATTTTACTTTAGCCCTGTATACTCTTTGAATATTAATAATCTTGGTAGTGATACCAACTTAACAAAGTCCTAAATAACGCAACAAACTCATTCAGAAGTATTTAACTTGAACTCGACAAACACGGCTAATTTCAAATAAAGTAAATTAAAAGTATGTTGGGTATACTGTTGATTAATTATAATCCCTTTTCCGTTGTAGGGGACTCAAACTAATTTTGTCTTAAACTTACATTTAAGCCTAGATTAAAATCTCTTTAACTGGGCGGGCGGGCTGTGCAAACTTGTAACGAATTAAAAGTTAAGGCAATACTTTCAGATGTTTACAGATCTTAATTTCATCAACATTTATCCGAAAAGGAGTTTTTCTTATTGCTGTAGGACAGCAGACATGCTGACGGCCCACTTAGAATTTAGCAGTTACCGTCGCCTATGGGGGTTTGCAACGCCAGTGGCATCGCGAACACGCTGATATCCCGTAAGGGTACAAGAACTTGAATCAGTAATGTCGGAACAAAGTTACTATGCGGCATACTTAAGACCAAAGGTGGTCGTCATCCAGACGGGCTTGGGGCCCTACCACGTAAGGTGGGTTGTTTTGTTGCTTTTGATGACAAGCCGACCCCAGACGCAGAGGTCAGTATTCTTTCTCCGCCCCTGCTCGGATAAAAAGTTGAAATTATCGTATGACGTCAGTAATAGATTAAGTAATTTAAGGTCATCAATAGATCATTATAATTTTAAGCTTTCATTTTGAAGCTTTCCCTGCCAATCATTATCACCATACGTAGCTGTTGTGCTTGTGCTTATACCGTTTCATAAACGCTTCTTTGCTTCTGTCAAGATAGCATTAAAAGTAGATGGAATGCTTTAATTTGATTTTTGACGTGTTTAAATTAAAAAATCATTTTTCTATGTAACTAAACTGAATAGACCTTGGGCTCCAATTTTGAAGTAGATTTTTTTTTTCACCATACAATTTAGAACCTGGACTATATTAAATATACACACATCAAAAAAGTCTAAGCAACATGTACTAATTTAAATTTTAGGATGGTGGATGAGCTGCTGTATGGATGAACTTCCTGAATGCACCTGAGCCTTTCAGTATTTCCGGGCCGACGGTACACTCGCACCCTTCTTGTATCAGGCCTAAACCCGAATCGCGACTCATCGGAAAACATAATTTTATCCCATTGTTCCTGCGTCCATGTTCTGCGTTCTTTACACTGCGATTCCCATGACGTATTGGTGGGCACCTAATTGGGCGTCGAGCTCATAGGCCGTACTGCAGTCGATTTCGCACAGTTTGGGGACTTACATCAACACCCGTTGCATTTTGTAGCCTCAAACTTATCTCTCGAGCGGTTAACATTGGCTGGCGTCTTGCAGTCAGTTGTATGTACCGGTCTTGCCGAGTGGTTGTACTCCTTTTACGGCCTGGATGCTGTTCAGCGGGTTCCCTTGTATTATTGTAGCGCTGCCAAAGACGACAAATAACACTTCTATGAATGCCAAAATGCCGAGATACCTGAGAGTAATTACTTCCCGCTTGTAACATCCCTACAGCTCTTTGCATTTCATTTGCCGTCAAATGAAGTCGCTCTAACTTTATTTAAATGGTTGGTAAAATTATAAAATCAAGACTAACCGTAGCAATAAAAACGCACTTAAATTCAAACAAATTCCCTTTCATTTAATTTTATGAAAAAAACAAAACATAATCGAATTTTTTTTACAACCAGCCAGTATGTCATCAAGAACAAAAATGTTTACATACCTACGCACTTTGAGTGAGTAAAGACTTAGAAATTAATTAGTATAAATGGTAAATTTGTAATATCATGCATGTTGCTTAGATTTTTTTGATGTGTATATTATACTAGCTAACCCCAGGCATACTTTTTTCTGCCATATAAGTAAAATTAATCATTTTGTAGAGGACCGAATTCTAAACCTAAACTATTCTCCAATCCACTTGAACATACTCAAAAAGTTTCAAAAAAATCGGCCCAGCCCTTTAGGAAGAGTTCTGACACATACACACGCACAGAAGAGTTTTATATATAATCAAGTATATATAAAAGTACCTAGTAGCTTAGTTGTATTACAATTGATGACCAATTAGATGTCTCAGGTTTAAATACCACGGTTCGGCAGTTTACTGACCAAATGTGCATATTATAGCATAATTGCCATCTACCGACGGTGAAGGGAAAATATTGTCAGAAAACCTGCAAACAGAGATCACCTGTATGTGTAATCCACCTTGGACAAGCGTGGCAGTATACCCATATTGTCCGTTCTCAAAGAATACTAACCTCTGCGGCCAGGGTCGGCCTGTCGTAAACGGCGACAAAACAACCCACCCTAGCTACGTGGTAGGGCCTCAAGCCCATCTGGATGGCGACCACCTGTCTTAAGTATGCCGCCATAATAACCTTGTGTTGTGTTCCAGAATTAGTGACCCAAGTTCTTGAACCCTTATGGGACAGCAGCGTGTTCGCGATGCCACTGACGTTGCAAACACCTATAGGCGACGGTAACTGCTAAAACCTAAGCGGACCGTCAGCCTGTCTGCTGTCCTACAGCAATATATCGTCGTGGTACATGCAATAGGTCGTATGTCAAAAAAATTCCATTTTTACTTTTTTGCTTAGAGGTATCAAAAACATGCTTCCGTAACGTTTAAAAAAACTCCTATGTCTATCTACCTTACCCAATTTTAGTACAAAATTAATTAACATAAACCTTATATAGCTAACATAACAAAAAATAAACAGTTTTTAGTCCTTCCTGTAAAGTGTTACCTGGCTGACATTCGACCTATTGCATGTACCGCGACGGCTGAATATATAGCTGAATTTTCAAAACATGGAGTTGCTATAGCTCGGTTGGTTTTCTCGTATGATGGTCGATTAATGACGAGGACGATTAATGACGACACAAATGTTCTTGCCCCCTAGGGGCAACTGCTGGCGAAATACGAGTACACTTCAGGCGGAAGCACTGGACGCTTACCCAACGAAGACAGCAAGTAGCGTCGCAGAGCATTGTTTAAAAGAACATTCTACCACCATATGACAAAGATTTGAGATGGTAGGTATGCCACCGCGAGCAACCTCGCTATCTTTCGCTACTTAGTCGAGTGGTTAAGGTAGCAAAGCGATAACCCAAATGCTCGGTCAGCTTCCCCCTGTAGATCCGACGCGGCGCTAATAAAATTCTGTTTTGTCCAGGCAAAAAGTTGGTATTTTAGTCAATTTTAACAATTTTGGTTTATATCTCGTTTTCTTTCTGAAGCAAACCGAATGATCTATGCATGTGTACATAAACCATTTAGTATATTTCGAAGTTCAGAGATAACTGTGAGCTATCAAAAGAAGGTAATCCAATTACAAACCTTTACCACACTCTGGAAAAATAAGAGGATGACTCTATCAGTGTGTAAGAAAGAGTAATTTAAATAAAGAAAATGGATCAACATAATAATATAAAAATGTAGAAACCTTACAAAACAACCTTATAATATATATATATATATATATATATATATATATATATATATATATATATATATATATATATATATATATATATATATATATATATATATATATATATATATATATATATATATATATATATATATATATATATATTATAGTATATCACTTGTTATCTATAACACAAGAGCTTTGATGCTTTGAGGTAAGATGGCGCTGTGTGAAGTGTCAGAGTATTTAAATTATAATTATTTACCTAGAAATTTGTCATCATCATCATCCTAGCGTTAGTCCCGGTTGCCACCCAAACTTTCGTTTCGGTGCCCGGGGTCCGCTTTCCGACTTTTTCTACTCCACTTCGCGCGATCTTCAGCATCCCTGGTAGTGAGCCCATTGGCACGCATATCACCCTTTACGACGTCAAGCCAGCACTTTTTGGGTCTACCTCTCCTGCCGGGGCCCGGCGGAGGCAGCATGGCCAGACATTTGTTTCCCACGTAAGCATCCGGTTGCCGTAAAACATGGCCATACCAACGGAGCCGACACTCCTGCAATTTATCTGCAATGTCACGGACACGAAGACTACCGCGAATGCGGGAGTTCCTAACGCGGTCTTTCCGCGTCACTCCACACATCCACCGCAGCATATTCATCTCCGTGACACGCAGTTCTTGCTTGTGTCGCTCTAACACCGGCCACGCTTCGCAGCCGTATAAAAGGACAGGCCTAATGATGGTCTTATAGACCTGTCCCTTCAACTTTACCGGCATCTTGGGGTCACAAATGACACCAGTTACCTCACGCCATTTGGCCCACGCGGCAGCAATGCGTGCCTTGACGTCGCAATCGATGTCACCAGACGCATGAAACACAGATCCCAGGTATTTCACATGGTCCGTGCGCTCGACCGTGTTGCCGTCTATGCGTACGGGTGTGGGATCTGTGGAGTTACAGGCCAAGTACTCGGTCTTCGCCACATTGAGCTTCAGACCACCGTTCTCAAGCGACTCCTTCCACACCTTCACACGTCGCACCAGCCTACCCCTGTCCGAATCTGCCAGCGCGATATCATCAGCATACATGAGCAGCCACGGGGGCTGCTCATGTGAGTTTCTGATGCTGTCTGACAATACGTCTAATACCACGCTAAACAGAAACGGACTAAGGACGGATCCTTGGTGCACACCGACGGTGATGGGGAAAGGTTTTGTGTCGCCAACAGCGGTCCGAACTACGGAATCGGAATCACGGTACATGTCTCGGATGATCCCAATATAGGCCTCTGGAATCCCTTTGGACCGCAATGCCCACCAGATTATCGCGCGAGGAACACAGTCGAAGGCCTTCTGCAAGTCAAGAAACAGACAATGCAGAGGCGTATTCTTCGCCCTGTATTTCTCCGCGACAGTCCTTAGGGCGAAAATAGGGTCCATTGTCCCGTGACCAGGGCGAAACCCATATTGACATTCCGAGACAGTGCACTCCTGTCGAATCCGAGAGTCGATAACCCTCTCGAAGAGCTTCATGGTGTGGGACATGACCTTTATACCGCGGTAGCTACCGCACTCCTGCACCGATCCCTTGCCTTTGAAGACTGGAGTAATGATACTCAGCCTCCATTGGTTCGGGACCGTACCGGTGAGGAGTGTCCGGTTAAAAAGGTCGGTTAAAGTGCCCACACCACGAGAGCCCATCGCCTTCCAGGCTTCGATGGGGACTCCATCGGATCCAACAGCTTTCCGATTCTTCATGCGGCGAAGACAATCCTGGACCTCTGCAGGCGTTATCAGTGGCACTAGTCCTTGGTTCGGAGGAAGATCTGGCGGCTGCACCTCTTTATGCTGCTTGTTCAGCAGCTCGTGGAAATATGAGCGCCATCTCTCCTTCACCGCGAGGTCCTCGCATAACAAGTTGCCCCCGGGGTCTTTTACACAGCGGCACTTGGAGATATCCTGTGCCGCTTTGACCCTGGAGCGCGCCAACTTATATATGAGCTTCTGCCCCTCAGACGAGTCCAACTTATCGTAAAGTGGTTGTAAGTGGTCTCGTCTGGCTCTGGCTACAGCTTTCTTGGTGGCGCGTTTGGCATCTTTGTATGCGTCGCGATCTTCAGGAGATCTGGACGCTTGCCACTTCTTAAAGAGGGCTTTTTTCGCCCTGGTCTCCCTCTGGACTGAGTCGTTCCACCACCAAGTCTCCTTGTCACACTTGCGTCCGCCCTTAGACACGCCAAGCACCTCTCTCGCCGACCCAAGGATAGCCGCCTGAATCCTGTCCCAGTAAGCTTGAACCGGTTCGCCCTCACCACCAGCACACTTTTCGCCGATGGCAGAGGCGAACTCCTGGGACTTGACTTCATCAAGCAGCCACCACCTGATTCGGCGTTGAAGGCGGTCGACACATTTGCCTTTGGGCTTTACGCAGAGGTCCATGACAAGAAGACGGTGTTGTGCAGTGAGACTCTCACCGGGTATGACCTTGCAGTTGGCCACTTTGCTGATGTGGTGTCTCCTAGTGAGTAGGAAGTCGATTTGGGTAGCATTCCTCCCGCTCTTGTAGGTGATGAGATGCTCGGGTCTCTTTTTGAAATACGTGTTCACGATGGCAAGGTCGGCAGCCGCACACGTATTGAGGATGTCCTCCCCTTCCGCGTTGCGGCTACCGTACCCAAATCCACCGTGAACACGCTCAAATTCCCCACATTCATCACCCACATGACCGTTCAGATCACCCCCCAAAACGATCCCCTGTGATAATGGGATTCCACGGAGCACTTCTCCGAGTTGATTCCAAAACGCTATTTTATCGGCGTCGTCACAACCGGCCTGTGGCGCATAGGCACTTATCAAGTGGGTAACTACCCCATCGATAAGCACCCTAACGACCATAAGCCGGTCGCTATGACGTTTCACTTCCAAAATGTCGTTCTGGAACTCCTCCGAGAGCACTATGGCAACCCCATTCTCCCCACCAGGTGCACCTGTGTAGATCAGCTTGTAGCCATTCCCAATGAACCGGGATCTGCTGGCCTTCCACCGAGTCTCCTGCAGGAACGCCACGGCCACCCTCCGCCTGGAGAGCACATCGGCCAACTCTCTCGCGCGTCCGGTTAGCGTGCCAATATTCCACGTTGCGAAGCGGAGTTTCCTTTTGGATGGGGCTAGTGTCTTTAGCCGTGCTCGCCCACGGCACGGCAGCCCTAGTCCACTTGTCACAGGAGTCGGGCGAAGTTCCTGCGCGTCGTTTTGCGGCGACGCCCTATCCGTGACAATACCTTTCCGTGTCCGTACCATTTTTGTTTGGCTTGTTTTGGTTTTTACGGGAGCGACTGCCGTCCGACCTCCCAACCTCTAAAGGGAAAACCTAGAGGTGTCCTTCCCTCGCCGCATGCAAGCTGGCAGAGGGAGTGACCCATCAGTCGGCTTTTACGACTCCCTTGGGATGATTTGGGGTGGCCCTATTCTTTCTTCGGCCGGGACCACACGGCACATGAGAAGGTAAAAATTATCAATAAATTAGTTGTTAAATAATTAATTATTATTAATTGCAGCAGACTTGTGGTGGCAGAGGTTGTTTTCATAAATTCATAATAATGATATCAGCTTATAAAAAATGTTTCATCTAATTAACAGATGTGGGTATATTTTCTAATCCCGGATCTTAGACTATAAGGTATTCATTTTATTTAGCTCATTTCGTGTTGTTCATTTAAAATAAATATTTTAGTGTTAAATACATGACAACCTACATTGTGCAACGACTTTTTTACGTTCAAACTCCTACGGGGTCACGGGTTCCACTGCTTACTTTGGACATCGAATCCCTTTGTGTGAATGTTCACTGAATATAGTTCAATAAAAATGTTTCGTAGAAAATAAATATATTTCTTTGTATGATATTGCCGAGTATATATTACATTTTGGTTGGCAAGCATGATGATTGTAGAATATAATACAATATAAAATCTGACAGGATATTTTAATTGTACGGCTGCCAACCTCCATGCCATTTTAAAATCTGATTTCGATGGATTCTATTGTAAGATTTCTCACACTTTTATCACTCACTCACTCTCTCTCTTCAAGTGCCTCTCCATCACTGAAGGTTGGCAGTCATCTCCTTGAATCTCCTCTTGTCAAGCGCCAATCTGAACATTTTTTATCACTCACATTTTTATATTATTATGTTGATCCATTTTCTTTATTTCTATTACTCTTTCTTACATTCTGATAGAGTCATCTTCTCATTCTTCCAGAGCGTGGTGAATGTGTGTAATTGGATTACCTCTTTTTAGAGCTTCGAAATATACCAAATGGTTTATCTAGACACGCACAGATCATTCGGTTTTCTTCAGACAGAAAACGAGATATAAACCAAATTCGATAAAATTTACTAAAATATCAACTTTTTTTGCCTGGAGAAAACAGAATTTTATTAGTGTCGCGTCGGATCTACAGGGGGAAGCTGACCGAGCATTTGGGTTATCGCTTTGCTACCTTAACCGCTCAACTAAGTAGCGAAAGATAGTGAGGGTAATCACGGTGGCATACCTACCATCTCAAAACTTTGTGATGGGGTCGTAGAATGTTCTTTTAAACAATGCTCTGCGACGCTCCTGATGCTTACTTGCTGTCTTCGTTGGGTAAGCGTCCAGTCCTTCCGCCTGGACTCGTATGTCACCAGCAGTTGCCCCTAGAGGCGAGAACATTTGTGTTAATCGACCATCATAAGAGGAAACCAACGAGCTATAGCAACTTCATGTTTTGACAATTCAACTATGGATGTCGGGCTCTTAAGTAGTAACTTTTTAAATACTTAGATGCAAAGGGAATTCAAAATTTAGATGTCCATATAGGTCTATGTAACAAAACGGTAAACTGCGATAAATCGGGTTATATTACTTTTCTTTTGATATTTCTCTATAAGTGAATATTTATATTCTTTAGGAAAATAAATATTTATAAACCGTAAACAGTAGATGTTGTCGCAGGTATTATATATCGAAGAATGGCTGGCCGCTATTGTGAATTGAGTATTAAGTACAAAGCAAACCTACTCTACTACGATTCACCCATATTTTTAAAGAAAGAATACCGGTTTCCTGGAAATTTAACACTAAATAACAACGTTTTAATAAACAGGTTTTGGGTTCAATATAATAAATGAAATGATTGTTTGAAATTGGCATTTTATAATACTTGAAATTTCAGAACTTTACTAATAATATAATGAATACACACACACACACACACACACACACACACACACACACACACACACACACACACACACACAGACACAGACACACACACACAGACACACACACACACACACACACACACACACACACACAGAGAGACACACACACACACACACACACACACACACACACAGACACACACACAGACACACACACAGACCCACACACAGACACACACACACACACACACACACACACACACATATATATATTTAACGAATGTTAGTTTTACGATTTCTTTTTTAAATAAGAAAGTTGATGTCTTACCATTCTTTGGCTTGGAACAGCTTTTATGAACAAACAATAAATTTATAAATATTGTGACAATTTACACAGCGCTATCTTGTTCCAAAGTAAGAAGAAGAGCACTCATGTTAAATTTTGGAAATTTTATGCATAAACGCCCAAACTTGGGGTGGAAATCAAACCCGTAACCTCTGCTGGCAAGTGCGTAAGCCGTTGCCCTAGGTCACCGATATTGATAGGCGCGCGGTTGTTTCGAACGCCCAGCTCACACAGCCGTGAGAAAGAATATGCCGGGGTCTATCACACCTCGGCTTTGAAGAGGCCCCCGAAAGTGGGGCAGCACTAGTCGGGGCCGCGGTCTGACTAGTTCGTCACGTCCTGTGGCCTCGGTACTTAAGGCGTGCGAAGGAACACCGGGGTAACCACCCCGGTGTTCCTTAGGTGTTAGTGGGTATACCAGTGACGTGCGTCCCCCAGCCTAGGGAAGGACGTACGGGCGCATTGGATGGGGTGTCCCACACTACCACGCCGCCCGTTTCCACGCGGCAGGGTGTTCAGCATGCCGGTGTTGACGTATTTTTATGATAAAATAATTTTTCCTGCAAGCAATTACTATCGTGTATAAATGTTAGCACCACTAGGTGCATCGCTATAACACGAGGTTATTATGGCGGCGTATTTAGAAACCAGAGGTGTGGATTTACGGTTGCTTTGTTGCTTTTTACAACAGGCCGACGGGGTCAGTATTCTTATTTCTCCCCTGCACAGAGATAAACACGCACGCGTCCGTCGATTATATCTTTGTGAAAAAAGTCGTATGGTTTCACATATACCTTATAACAGAGCTCATACAGTACCTTCTCTTGTAAAATTCCAACCTTTATCATATACTGAGTAGCACAAGATCATGTAATGGTCCCTAATATAAACGATGCATTATTTCGACTGCATATATTGCTTAGGTCCAATTTCGCGAAAGAGGTCACTCGTCGAATCCAACTCGGATGGGCAGCGTTCGGGAAGCTCCGTAAAATCTTTTCGTCCCAAATACCGCAGTGTCTCAAGACGAAGGTTTTTAACCAATGTGTGTTGCCAGTGATGACATACGGAACGCAGACGTGGTCGCTAACTATGGGCCTTATGAGAAAGCTCATGGTCGCTCAGAGAGCAATGGAGAGGGCTATGCTCGGAGTTTCCCTGCGAGATCGAATTAGAAATGAGGAGATTCGCAGGAGAACCAAAGTAACCGACATAGCCCGGATGATTGCAAAACTGAAGTGGCAGTGGGCTGGGCACATAGCTCGAAGGACTGATGGCCGTTGGGGCAGAAAAGTCCTCGAATGGCGACCGCGTACCGGAAGACGCAGTGTTGGTAGGCCCCCCACAAGATGGACCGATGATCTGGTCAAGATCGCCGGGATAGGTTGGATGAGGGCAGCGCAGGACCGATCATCGTGGAGATCTTTGGGGGAGGCCTTTGTCCAGCAGTGGGCGTCTTCCGGCTGAAATGATGATGATATGATATATTGCTTCCTCCTGCGTTATTAGGTTGATGGTAACAGCGTAAAAGTGAGATTTAAATTAAAAATTGAGTTACACTTTTAAACACAACTGTATTCACGATCTAATTAAAGTTATAACTTACATAATGCTTACTTTGTTTAGATATTTACACCAGTTTACTTGCAGGAGTTTCAGGTGGAGTTGGCGGCGTTCCAACAGATTAGAACCAGCACTCGTGGCTTAATGTTTACTAAGATATCCCGTTTAACATTCCACTCGATCAATTTCAACTTTATTTATAGGCAGGGATTTTTCCTAAAACCCGACGTATCAAATTACGTTGGCATGTTTGTTTATTGGTACTGTTTTAGGGTTGTGAAAAGAAATGAGTTAGTATTATAGAAAGTTTTTCTAGCGCAGTACGATACGGGGTTTTTCAAAAAAGACGTTATAGAATTTCTTAGAGCCTGGCAGCGCGTTGGAAATGTGAAAGGCGGCGGTGATCACCTGCAGGGTCGGCCGTTTGCTTTCTTGCTGTACTCCAGCTGTAAAAATACATATACAAAACATTGCTTGTAATGTATGAATTGGTATAATAAATCGTTTGAATTTTTAGAAGTAGTTGAATTTTACTTAGTTATGCCGGTCTAGAAGAGGGGAGCTGGAACCTGGGTAAATTATGTCAGAACATAACACGAGGTTATTGTGGCGGCATACTTAGAGACCAGGGGTTGTTGTCATCCAGACGAGCTTCGAGCCCTGCAAATTAACTAGGGTTGTTTTGTCGCCTTTAACGACAAGCCGTCTCCGGCCATAGGGGTCTGTATTCTTACTCCACTCTTGCACGGAGGAAAATCTATAATTTGTAGTTAAGAACCTTAAAAACTGCCTTAGTATGTGATAATATAGTATATATTGTTTATTGGGATTGTCCTATGATTAAACTTCTGTGCTCAGCACCAAAGTTTCCCACACTGCTAGGCCACAGTTTTTCTCGGGATAGAAATGGGCTGCTTCTGTGAGTTTTCACGTCGATGCCCCTGCAAAAAATTAATTTTCTGTGAAATTAAATGAGTGTAATTTGATTTATATAGGAGAAGTCAAACCTGGAAGGAAACTCTTAGTAGTCTTCATTTAGTCTTGATTAAGAGCAGATACTTTCTTCATGAACTTTTTATCCGTGCACGGGTGGTGTCAGAATAATAACCCTTGCGACCGGAGGCAGCCTGTCTTAAAAGGCGACAAAACCTAAGCCTGACTGGGAAGCAACCACCCCTGGTTTTTTCCAGCACCAGTAAAGGTACCAGTTCCTTTTCGAGGTAGACAACGCGTTGGCACCACTTTTGGTGTTGCAAACGTCTATAGTCGCCGGTGACCACCTAATATCAGGTGGGCTGTTTGCCTGTCTGCCAATCTCCGCTATAAAAACTTCATGCAGCACCTTAAGAACGACATAGGGTATTCGATTCTGGCATAAAGGGTATTTGAAATCCCGCCTCCGTGGAATCAAGGTGAGTGCGAATTTCTTTGTCCACTGCAAGGTATTGCGTCTCTCTAACTACCGCTCCTCTTCCCCCTCTCTCTCATACAGTCCACTGCTCGAGAGCAGTCCTTCTCATTCCTGTATGGTGCAATCTCGGTCCGTGATCAGCATCGTACAATTTGTTCTTATTATAACATTATATAAACATACTAGCTTCCTGTACCCTTATCGGACAGCAGCGTGTTCGCGATGCTACTGGCGTTGCAAACACACATAGGCGATGGTAACTGCTAAATTCTAAGCGGGCCGTCAGCCTGTCTGCTGTCCTACAGCAATAAAAAATACTATTCTATTTTATTTATAAATACATTTATTGGATGGCGACCACCTGTGGTCTTAAGTATGCCGCCATAATAACCTTGTGTTGTGTTCCGGCATTAGTGACCCAAGTTCCTGTACCCTTATGGGACAGCAGCGTGTTTACGATGCCACTGGCGTTGCAAACACCTATAGGCGACGGTAATTGCTAAATTTTAAGCGGGCTGTCAGCCTGTCTGCTGTTCTACGCAATAAAAAAAAATTATAACACAAATAATTTTAGATATATTGAAGTAGGTATATTTCATTGTATAAAAATCGCGTGGATGAGTCTCCTACTTCGCCTAAACGTAAACTATTAATTTGTCTTATATAGGTAGAAAGAATATTCGAAAGGCTAGATAAAATATATAATTTATTCAACAATCTCATTGATAACGATTCTGGGCGATTATTCTTATTACAATGCTCAGAAATCGACGACTTACGTCAAAATTTTTAAAAACAAATATTCCTAATTTACGAGTATGAACATAGTCATAACCCTAATGTATTGATAAACAATCAAAAGTTAAATAGTTTCGATGACATTTATTATAAAATAAAAATGTGCGCATCCAAATGTTCGTCTTCAAAAAGTAGTGATAAGGTTGAAATTCCTACACAACAATCTCGCTCTCATCTGCCGAAGTTGGAATTATTAACATTTGACGGTAACATCGAGAATTTTACCACATTCTACGAGACATTTTGTTCGTTAGTATATAATCAACCTATCGACCTTAGTAAGGGTTCCGCTTTAAATATTGTTAAATGTGTGCCAATTACCTCTAGTAACTCTGACGTTGTTTGGCAATCTTTACTTGACAAATATTTTATCATGATAAAAGAATGCTCGTCGATAGGTATATGGATAAAATGTTACATTTTTTATCTCTTAATAAGGAATCTTCTGTTAATTTAAATATGTTTTAGAGACATTTGAAAAGTTGTACAGGCGATTCAAGCTTTAAAAATTGATAACTTGGGCAGTTACATATATCCTGTGTCATGTCGCTTGAGAGCCTTAAATGTAGAAACTCGAAAGTCTTTCGAACAAACTCCAAACCAAAAATGTTGCCAAAATTTTTGGATCTTATTTCTTTTACACACAACCAAATAGAAATTCTTGATCATAGTGAATCTTATATAAATAACTTTCTTTACTTTGAAATATCAGTTAAATAAATCTCAAGTAAACAATAATTTAAATAAAAATAAATTTAATAAACATGTTTCAAACACCACTTTTTACGCAAAAATAATGCGCTTTGTTTACATTGCGGTGAATATAATCATTTAATTTACCGTTGTGACAAGTTTAAAGATTTATCAAATAGGGAACGAGTCAGCCGTGCTGCCGCTCTATCTTTATGTTGCAATTGTTTAAAGAATTTAAATCATAATGCACAAGTCGATTTAGATGTTTAGTGTGTAAAAAACAGGATCATTTGTTATTGCATACTGAAAACAGAGAGGCTGTTAATAAAATCAAACCGACGGCGTGCACGCTCTCGTCACCGTCTACGCCGTCGTCTGCCGCAGGTCAAAGTTCGTGTGCGTCAGCTCAGAACTATAGCAGCGTAGTTATATTGGGGACCGCGCTCGCTAGTTTTAGATGCGAATAATGAATTGCAATCGTGCCGTGTTTTGATTGATTGCGGCGTTCAGTCTAAGTTTGTTTCTTTGTCTTGTTTATAACGTCTCGGCTTTCCCAACGTAAATGTTCTTCTAGTATTCACTAGAAACTTGACCGTATCACAGATTAATAAATAGTTACTACGTAAACCGTGTTTCACTCTAGTGATAAAGTGGATTACCACACAGTTGCGTCCTCATCTTAAGTGTCGTACACTACGGAGGATAACCCTATTAATGAAACTTTCAAACGGACCTGAACCGAATCGGGAAGGGGTGGAATCAAGGTCAGTGCGAATTTCTTTGCCCACTGCAAGGTATCGCGTCTCTCTAGCCACCGCTCCTATCCCATCCTCTCTCATACAGTCCACTGCTCTCGGAGCTATCCTTCCCATTCCTGTACGGTGCAGTCTCGGTCCGTGGCCGGCATCGTACATAGGGTAACCTAACCTTAATCGTAAAAAGCTAGATGTTTAAGAATACCAATAGATGTAAATAATACATTTTTTAATATCATTACAAAGAATTAAGATTTGATATTTCAATTTATGTATTCTGTGGTTTTCATAAATCTGTTGTTATTAATTCACGGGTGCATGTAAAGTTCTCGCCTCATAAAGTTCTTGAAATTCATTTAGTCGAAATCTGGAGTGCTTGCTTGTTAGTTCATTATGTGGTATTGTTAGCTTATACGGGGTAAATTGCCGTCTGGATTGATAGAAACAATCGAAGACAAGAAAGTTTTATATATATATATATATATATATATATATATATATATATATATATATATATATATATATATATATATATATATATATATATATATATATATATATATATATTTTTTTTTATTGCTCTAGGACAGCAGACAGGCTGACGGCCCGCTTAGGATTTAGCAGTTACCGTCGCTTATAGGTGTATGCAACGCCAGTGGCATCGCGAACACGCTGCTGTCCCATAAGGTTACAGGAACTTGGGTCACTAATGCCGGAACACAACACAAGGTTATTATGGCGGTATACTTAAGACCAAAGGTTGTCGCCATCTAGACGGGCTTGAGGCCCTACCACGTAGCTAGGGTAGGTTGTTTTGTCGCCTTTTACGACAGGCCGACCCCGGCCACAGAGGTTAGTATTCTTTCTCCGCCCCTACATGGATAAAACGGATATAGTCTTGGTGAAATTGAAAATCAGTCAAAATGTGTAAATCAAACAGCATAAATAATGTCCTTCGTCTTATCCATCGCTTCTCGAACAGCAATCTGAGGTAGCAGTGAGCCGGCCATATTTGCCGTAGACTAATAACCTATCGGGAAAACGAGTTCTTAAACGTAGTGTATATAGGACGCTCAGCGGGTGGGGCGACGACTTGTGTAGAAAAGCTGACAAGGACTGGATGTGATGAGTCGGAGATAGGGCTCTATGGTACATTTTGGAAGAGGCCTACGTCCAACAGTGGACTTCAATAGGCTAACGATGATATAAGAAAAAAAGGTGTGTATTTTTTTTATTGCGAGAGTTCAGCAGACAGGCAAACGGCCCACCCTGGCAGATGGTCACCGACGCCTATGGACGTCTGCAACACCAGAGGCATTACCAACGCGCTGCCGGCCTCGTAGAAATTTTATAACGCCTTTTTTGAAGAACCCCATATCGTACCGCGCTGGGAAAACCTCAGCCGGAAGCTCATTCCAGATCCTGTGAGTACGCAACATGAACGTTCTTGAAAACCGTTTCGTACATGTATGTTTATACTATAAAAATATATAAAATATAATATATAAAATATAATTATATAAAACTATACATACCATTTCGTGTATGTTCAAATGACGGCTAATAGAACACAGTTAAAGGAGATGTTATGTTATGCCCTATCCATATAATGCGGGATATAAGCAGGAAGAAGATATGATATGACAGCCTTGGGAATTCCTCTACGATTTTTGAAGTCAACCGTATCTTTTCTGATTGTGTCAGACGGTCTACCTGCGCAGACAACGCGCCTACCTTGTCTTAGGACAGTACTCTTCTCATTGAATCCTAGATTCTGAAGTGCTTTGAATATAACTCCAATCAATCAATTCACGATGGTGCCTAATATCATTATCATTATAGCATTAAATCCCGGTTCCAACCTACCTCTAGTGCACCTGGGGTCTGCTTTCTGACTCTTTCATCTCAACTTTACACGGTCTTCAGCATCCCTGGCAGTAAGGTCATTGGCCAGTAATTTTTGTGTCTATACCTCCTGCAGCGATCCGTCATGGGCGACGTAGGCCAAATTTTGATCATTAACCTTACGTTACTATTGGAAGCAGAATTGAGTACAGATTTAATTCTGATAATCATAATAAAAGTATTATGATTATCACAAGGGAATCAATCGAAATCATCCAGAATTCCAATAAATACTTCCAAGTCTAATCTGGTACCCTATATGTCCCCTAACTTTTTTGAGGTCTACGTGGCTTTAGGATCTCCTACATATTATACTTAGAATCAATTTTATTAAACTTACCACATTTAACTTACAACATAAGTCTGAATTAACCTAACTTTAATAATTAAATAACGTAAAACATGACAGAAACGAGAGACCCGATATTGTTAAGCTTGCAGGCCCGAAGGCAGTGCCGTTCAATTTTCCACAGACCTCTATCTGGAGTAATTTGGAATATCGTATACGAAAATAGCTTTCCGGGCGATAATCGACACGCAACGTCGTAAGCATTCCTCAGCCTTGTTCCTTTGAAAAACCACCATTTTTCATAATAATGAGATTACAAAATAATTTTCAAATAATGTAAATCGTGATTTTGTTGATTTGGCAGGAAAACAGCACGGTTGTACCAAAAATCAGAACTTTCAATATTCTACACAATTTTATTCGTTTTTATTTAATTGTATATTGTATGTATATAATATAGATTCTAAATTTTGATAGGTGGTAGCTCCAAGCTCGCCTGGATGGTAACTAACTCTAGTGTCTAAACATGCTGCCAGTATTACCTTGTGTTGTTCCAGCTTAAGTGACCCGAGTTCCATGTCCCCATCGCAAAGATGCGTAGGCGACGGTAACTTCTTACTTTAAAGTAAAAAGTCAGCTCGGCTGCTTTTCCACAGCAATACAAAGTTATGATAATTAATTATTATTAAATTAGAAACAAACTTTAATTACGATTTCAACTATAACACAGAAAAAGTGGGTTGTTGACTTGTAAAAAGCAAGCTCTGGTTAGCATCATTAACTATTTTCAGTTCGTTATTCGCTAGTTTTGCAAGTAGACTTATTAAAAATATTCTATGCCTGTTTAAATTCAAATGTAAACTTGTTTACAGTTTATTATATTTTTTTTAAACTTCACTTTTAAATTTATAGCATTGCTGCTAGGTAGCGAAATTCTGATCAATGAAAAAAGATTATGTTCTGAAATAAATTGTTTGGTAATTAATGTCTTTTTAAACTAGTACTTCATCACTTATCAAGACGTATCATATGAACGCAAGAAAGTTTTGTGATGTTTTAATAAAGGGTGTTCAATTCCTTTCTCAGCTTTCACAACCATCTCCTGTAAACTATATAAGACGATAAACAATTTAAATGACACGGAACCCGATGGCGTTGATATATTTTATTGAACAGTTACCGTAACTACTTTCTCCCACGAAGACAGTGTATACTTTCTTAAACAATCTTCATATAATTACAAGATATAATATGGATAAATAGATAAAATAAAATAAGTTCCTTCTTTAAGTTGTTAGGAGATTGAGCACAATTGAAAAACATATTTATAAATATATTATAACCAATAGTTAAAGCTATTCAAGTTCTGTAGTATATATACTACAGAAACTCTTTTATTGAACTAAAATATATTACTTATATTAATCACAACTATTTTCGCACTAGCTACGTTTCTTAGATTTTTATGTTGATTTATGGAAGCAGTAGTCTCTCAATTGAGTTTTGCAAACTATCAAGACATAACATATCTACTTGTTATTGCAATTTACTATACCTATTGTATTGTGAAATTGTAACATCACATGTTTAAAGCAAATTAAGTACTCCCATTCTCACTCTCGTATATAACATACTTTTTTCTCTTAGTTATCCTCATTGCCATAAGGAACTCTTTAGTTTTCTACGCCTTTCTACTTCCTTCAGCTTGCGCACTTGTATACACTGCATCTTTTTATAAAAACTCCTTTACAATGCCGTCTGTCCTACTCTGGAACGCACTGCCTCTACATGTGTGTGTGTGTGTGTGTGTGTGTGTGTGCGCGCGTGCGTGCGCACGTGCGTGTGTGTGTGTGTGTGTGTGTGAATGTGGATGTATATGTTAACTGTGTATGTCGTAATATATAATATAGATAGATATCATTTCATTTTATTGTATTTCACCTACACCGCCATATTCTTTATTACAATTGCTTCCAGTTAGGTTATCTGGAAGAGATCGCTTTAAGCGATAAGATCGCCTTTTGTTTTACTATTTCATTTTTGTGTTATTGTAATTACTGTTTAGTTCATGCTAAGGCATGTTGCTATAGTCATGAGTTTTATTTTAAATCTTCTTCCTCCTACCCTTATCCCACATTATATGGGATCGGCACATGTTACATGTTGTGGCTTAGTTTTTACAACCAGCCGCCTGCCTGACGTTAACTCCTTTTGGGGGAAAATCTGTCATCCTTTTTATTTAAATTATTTTTCTCAGGACACGAAATTTCGTTGTCAATCATCTAATATATCCTTAAACGACACTTTTATTTCTTTCTTTCGACTTGCGGTTCCTTCACAACAATACATATCTAACCTAACAGGGATAGCACATAGGTGGATCTTCACAGCACGTTGTTGGACAAGGGACCATTAACATCGGACATACTGCAAATTGCTCGCAGTCTTCAGGGTAAAAGCACTCCATTTTTACTAAGATTTTACTTTTGTAAATTTTAAATCACAATAAATAAATTTCCACTAGAATTTTGATCGCTAATGTCAAAATAAACAGGTGAGTTTTATTCCTTAGTGCAACAGAACTTATGACCAGAAATTATTTTTCTAAACACGGGCCAAGCTAGGCTAAATTACGATTATTATCGAGTTAAATTTCAAAGTTTAGAAAGAACGTATGTATTCCACCTAGAAGAAAAAACAATATACTAAATATTCGGAGAAGGCTCCGTTGAAAGAAAACGACGTTTCATTTCATAATGTGCAGGCGAATGCGGTCCGGGCGGCAGTTCCAGAGATCGGTTTTCTTCCTGAGGCCTTCTTCTTCCTTGGTTGCTTCCTTTTGGTTGCTCGCAAACGACTACGACTACGCTCCAAATTGGTCCGACTTTTATTCCATTTATCCCCACTCTGCCACCGCATTATCCGACCTCATCCCCTTTACTTTATTTTCCTTTGATACAAATAACTTATCGCTATTTACATTTGTATTTGTATCTGTGCAGGGGCGGAGAAAGAATACTAACCTCTGCGGCCAGGGTCGGCCTGTCGTAAAAGGCGACAAAAAACCCACCATGGCGACGTGGTAGGGCCTCAAGCCCGTCTGGATGGCGACGACCTTTGGTCTTAAGTATGCTGCCATAATAATCTTGTGTTGTGTTCCGGCATTAGTGACCTAAGTTCCTGTACCCTTGTGGGACAGCAGTGTTCGCGATGATACTGGCGTTCCAAATACCCATAGGCGACGGTAACTGCTAAATTCTAAGCGGGCCGTCAGTCTGTCTGCTGTTCTACAGCATTAAAAAAATACTCGACATACAAGTTTTCTCACGATGTTTCTTCACCATTGGAACATGGCAATTATATTGCATTATCTATATCTATATCTATACTACTATTATAAAGAGGAAAGATTTGATTGTTTGTTTGTTTGTTTGTTTGTTTGTTTGTTTGTTTGTTTGTTTGTTTGTTTGCTTTGAATAGGCTCCGAAACTACTGACCCGATTTAAAAAATTCTTTCATTGTTGGGAAGCTACATTATCCCCGGGTGACATAGGCTATATTATATTTTCAAAAAAATTAGGGATCCTTACTAAAACTCTAATAATGTAACCCAAAGTGTAAAAAAATTACCTAAAATATTATTTAAATCGCGTGCGTTGCGAAAACTATTGATGATAGAATAAAATAATGTACTACAACTTTGCAGAACACATCATTATTTACAAAAAGTGTCGCGACAGCATATGTCTAACTATTATAGTTATGCCACAATAAGTGTTCTTTTATTTTAAAAATTTAATTGAAATGCCGCCCCTAGAAAAGGCTCTTTATTTGGATCTTGGTATTAATCCTTATCAAAATAAATTACTTCATATTCAAAACTGTTTCAATACCTTTATATAACTTTTTGAATTATTCAATTCGGATATTCCATTCGAAAGATATCACGAGTTTAAAAATGTAAGTATTAGAAAAATGTTGCGTGGTAGCCGCTCACCCTGTTCGGCTAGCTAGGCAGCACCTTAAGCAATGTAGGCGTGCGTCACTGGGGTTTTTACAAAAAATAGAATACTTATTAAAAACTAACGAAAAATAAATAAAAAGTAATAACAAAAAAAATCATTAAAATAAAAGCTCAAAGAAATAATAATATTCAAACTTTCTTTATAATTTTATTTTTTTAGTAACCTGACGCAAATAGAAGGGTTTGCCCTCAGGGGCGCTCCTCTGTCCGAGGAGTGCACGGGTGTGCATACCCGAGGTGCCCGAGCATCCGTCGCCTCACTCCCCTCTCCGTTCGAGGCGACAGAGTCCTATCTTTCTTCCCGTCTACCTCCTACATCCTTTCCAACTTAGCTCTCTGTTCGTGGCGTGGTCCCCGGTGGGATGGTTGCGAATACTGATTGGGGTCCCTGGGACCTGATTTGGTAGTCGAAATCGTGCCTATTTCGACTGCGCCTGCACAGAGAGTGTTCCCGGGGCGGGAATTGCATCCTCGCTGTCGGTTGGTCTTGCTGGGCCGGCTACGACGTCAGGCGACTCTGCTTTTTCTGGAGTGTCGTCTGGTAGTCGTACCCACGCCTGACTAGCACGCGACGGGGATGCGAGTCCCGTCCGGAATTGGCCGCGGACCTGTCGCTCCCGGCCCTGGTTCTGTCCATGGTCGGGGGCGATCCTGGATGGACGGCCGTCGCCTCCTTTTGCGAGGCAGTAGTGTCTGCAAGGGAGGCGGCGGAACGGGAGCGGAAGTCCGCCACCGCACTCCCCTCCCGCCAACGTAGGCCGCGTCGTCGGCGCCGGAGGGCGGGCAACGATCTCCGGCCGCCGTAGAAAGCGGCCGCGGGCGGCCCCTCGGGGGAGAATCCGCCGCCCGCACTATTGCCGTGAGGGAAAAGGCCGCGTGTTGTTCCGCAGCCCCCCTCAACTCATAGAGTTGTTACAAGAGAGCGCCGGGGGGACGAAAGCCTGACCCCCTGGCGCCAGCACTTTAGAAGGGGCCCGCTTTAAGACAAAGCGTGGGCCGGCGTCGGCCCGGGCCACGAGATCGGCAGGCCATATATCCGTGGGCCCGGGCGTAGGCGATAGGAGAACAGCGGGGTTTTTTAGTGGGTAGTCGGATGGTCGAACATCTTTTCCGGAGTCCCTTATATCCCTCGGTCCCCCCGGGCCGGGGGAACCCGTCAAGAGAGGTTTTTCCCCGAGACCGAAAAAAATAGAAGGGTTTAATTTTTTGTTAAATACCCATGCGAAGCTGGGACGGGCTGCTAGTATAATTATAAAGCGAGTACATAAATTTACGTTTGCTTCCAAGTATCTTACGATATACATACCGTGTACCTAATACAAATATATCTAATTTTATTAATCATGCTACAAATGTATAAAATGATCGAACAATTACATTATCTGTATTTGGTCCGTATAATACGAGCATTTTCAATAGTCAGCACTACCATTCGCAATCGCCTTTTTATGTAGGCACCATTCATCCCAAATCCCGCGTATTCCAGTGACCCTCATTTCGGCTGAGTGAAGTTATTTTTCACGGACGGATATCAACTACCAGTATATTTTTGTACATGCTGCATATAACAAATTGTATTCGATTCGAGCGCCCGTTTTTATTCAACTCTCGATATGTTTTTCTATTGCTTGCAAACGTAAATATTGATACTTTATGAAATTGATTAAAAAGAATTAATTTTTGTGTATGAAATTGCTTTGCTAATTGCTAGAAAACATGAAATAGTCTCAAAGACATAGCTTAAGATGAAATTTAGATTAAAACTTGGATGATAAAATGAACAAATATATGGTACATTTCACAGAGCTTTATCTAGCTCCAAAATAAGCAGCAAAGCGCTTGTGTTTTTGATACTAGACCAATAATATACTACTTATATTAAATCGAAGATTAATGGAACCCATAACCAGTAGGCATGCAACGTGCGAATAACTCTACGCTTCCTATAGCCTACCCACATATCCCTTAGGATTATTTATAATATTTAACTCTCGATATGCTTCTACCGGTGCAGGGGCGGAGAAAGAATACTGACCTCTGCAGCCGGGGTCGGCTTGTCGTAAAAAGCGACAAAAAAAAAACCACCCTAGCTATGCGGTAGGGCCCTTACCCCATCTGGATGGCCACCACCTTGGTCTTAAGTATGCCACCATAACAACTTTGTGTTGTGTTCTGGCATTAGTGACCCAAGTTCATGTACCGTTTCGAAACAGCAATATGTTCACGATGCCGCTGGCGTTGTAAACACCCATAAGCGACGGTAACTGCTAAATTCTAAGTGGGCCGTCAGACTGTCTGCTGTCCTACAGCAATAAAAAAATGACCCCAACAATGGTGTATTAAAATTTCTTCAAGACTGTCAGCGCCATTTGTCCATTGGCGAAGATATCCACTTACTATCAGCCATACTATTTGCCTGTCTGCTGAATTCAAGCTATAAGAAAAATGTAAATAAATTTTAAAAGGTAAAAAACACAAACCTGCAAAAAGTTAGGTAATCGCTGAAAACAATTTATAGCCAATCTAGATAATTCTGTCTATTGTACTGTTAACAATAGCAAACCTTCGTCTTCCATTTTGTTGGCTCTATTTAGAATAGATGCTTGTTCTTGCCCTTAATATAATTTGCTTTGGATTTTCTTATTAGATTTAAGGATTTAGATGTGAGTTGTATAGCAATGTCTTATCAATTAACTATTTTCCGTACAGAGGCGGAGAAATAATACTGTCCTCTCTGGCCGGGGTCGGCTTGTCGTAAAAAGCGACAAAACAACCTACCCTAGCTACGCGGTAGGGCCCCAAGCCCATCTGGTTGGCGACCACCTTTGGTCTTAAATATTCCACCATAATAACTTTGTGTTGTGTTCCGGCATTAGTGACCCAATTTCCCGTAGCCTTATGGGACAGTAGCGTGTTGGAGATGACACTGGCGTTGCAAACGCCCATAGGCGACGGTAATTTCTAAATTCTAAGCGGGCCGTCAGCTTGTCTGCTGTCCTACAATAATAAAAAAAGACGATAATAAAGAAAGAAATATCGTAAGAGATGAATATTACTAATATACCTACTGAATATACTAAATAATCATATACTAAATAATATATTACTAATTTTCTTGTTCAGAGAGTAATGAAAGGGTACCGACCGGTATTTTTCCCTTAGCAAATTCGCCCTGTAAAGCCCAATTTAGTCAAATCTATTTGAGATATTATTTTATTTGTGGCCTTTTGGTCAGTAAAAAAGTAAGGGTTTCGATATCGATGTTAAAAATCTTATATTTCTAGAATATAATAATTTGTAACACATTCATGTGCAAAAAAATTTTTCATTTGTAAATTTTCCTTTAATTGTACTCCAAATAATGTGAAAGGAAAAATGTCATATAACAATGAAAATGATAGAAATGAGAGGCTGGAGGAGATGGATGGAGAGGAGGAGGTGAGTGAATGGATACTGGATTGGTAGACTAAAGATAAGATGCATGGATTGCGTAAAAGATGATATGATGAAAAATTGTGTGAATGTTGAAATGGCGGCTAACAAAAGAGAGTGGAAGAAGCGAACATGTAGGAGTGGAAGAAGAGAACATGTAGTGCCGACCCCGTATAATGTGGGATAGGGGCTGGAAGAAGAATTGTACTCAATGTGATCGTAATACTCTTTCAATTTTCAGAAGCCTTAGGCAATGTGAAATGTTCACATCAGAAAACAAAGAAAGATGAGTTCCCAAACTTTAATAATAAGCGTATTGTCTTCGATGGTTGCGTTTGAAGCTTTCACTGTGGAATCCGACGTATACTGTTTTTTTTATTAATCACGAGAGAACTGGTTTTTACAACTAGCCTCATCATCATCATCATCTCAGCCGGAAGGCGCCCACTGCTGGACAAAGGCCTCCCCCAAAGATCTCCACGACGATCGGTCCTGAGCTGCCCTCATCCAACCTATTCCGGCGATCTTGACCAGATCATCGGTCCATCTTGTGGGGGGCCTACCAATATATCGTCTTCCAGTACGCGGTCGCCATTCGAGGACTTTTCTGCCCCAACGGCCATCTGTCCTTCGCGCTATGTGCCCAGCCTAATGCCACTTCAGTTTTGCAATCATCTGGGCTATGTCGGTGACTTTGGTTCTCTTGTGAATCTCCTCATTTCTGATTCGATCTCGCAGGGAAACTCCGAGCATAGCCCTCTCTATTGCCCTCTGAGCGACCATGAGCTTCCTCATAAGGCCCATAGTTAGCGACCACGTCTGCGTTCCGTAAGTCATCACTGGCAACACACATTGGTTAAAAACCTTCGTCTTGAGACACTACAACTAGCCTACTTAGTAATTTTCTTGTTTTTGCATTGGTATTTTTGTATGCTTTATTTTTTGACCACGCGTCTTTTTCCGATTTATATTTTCTTTTACTCTTCATATTTTCTTATTTAAATTTTTGTTTGCTTTTCCTTTTATAATATTATGCTTCTTATAATATCATCCATGAATTGGTCGTTTGTAAATCGCTGTAAATCTATAAATTTAAATAAATATATATTCAATTGAATGTGTTTGTACACAATTGATGTAAGTTTTGTACTTGTGTACAAAACTTGCATCAAACAGAGAATAACATAGAATGATGACTTAATAAATTATACATTCGTTTACAATTTCACTAATATAGTTTAAACGTATAAAAAAATGTATATTTCTCTATGCAGGGGTGAGAGGTGGAGTAAGAATACTGAGCCCTACGGCCGGGCTGTCATAAAAGGCGACAGAACAACCTTACCTAGGTGAGGGCTCCAAGCCCATCTGGATGGCATCCACACCTGGTCTCTAAATTTGCAGTCATAATATCCTTGTGTTGTGTTCCGGCGGTGATCCAAGTTCCAGTTCCCCTATGTGTAAATAAACAGCGTTTCTCGATTCCAATCACAAAAATCCACGGGCGACAGTAATTGCTTCATAAGTGGGTCGTCAATCTGTCTGCTCAGCTATCCCACAGCAACAAAAAACGACAATAAAACAAATTCTAATTCGAAAATAAAATCAATTCAGTTTATATAATCAATAAAATGCCGACCCCACATAGTTTGGGATAAGGGTAGGAAAAACAATCGATAAAGAATTTTTGAACGCGAGAGAAGGTAAAAGAGATCAAATTAAAATTACTCCATGCGATTTAATATTTTACCATACCCTACACTTAACAGCTCATGCAAGTGCTCATTGTTGGATGTTTTAAAATTTCATGAAACAAATATATATTTGTGTTTCAAAAGGCTTTGTGACTTGGCATAACAAAATCAAAAAAAGAAATGCAAAACGAATAATAAAAACACTCAATTCGTTTTAAATCTATCGATTTTAGCTTGAGCGTTGTTAGAAAGCGGTATTTTTCCGATTTTCCACGCCATTAGTGATGTGACAAACAGCGGTTTGTACTTGCTATGTCATTTGGGACCATTATGAGATTGGGCGATTCGTATTATCTTAATACAAATGATATTAATTAGGAAAGCTAGATTTGTATTTATAAAAGCACGATTCCAAGTGCTTAAATATATGCGTATCAGAGGAAATGTGTGTCAGGAGTAGGTTGGCCGTTTGGTTGAAACTCCTTCTGGTGTGTATTAAAAAACGACAAATGGACAACTAGTTCGAGCTCCACTACTAAGCATCAGAGCTAGACCGACTAATTATTTTTAATCAATCAACTATATTAAGCTATGAACCTATAGCTACGTTATGATGAGATTAAAGTCTTTGTCGTCTTTGTGACTCAGCTTGACATTAGGTGTTGTATCGCTGTTTCAGCCGTTGTTTCAGCTTGCTGACTCAAGATGTTGAAGATTTCAGTTGTCTAACGGATCATTTTATTACGAATGGGACCTCTAATAAACACAGAGGTTCACTCTCTTCATAACTTACTGATAGGATTTTAATTGGTGCTCTAGTCCCATTGTATAATATGAGTATGTAGAAAATATTACAGGTATCTTTATTAACTTCTTAAACTAAAAGTAAATACACTTTACAGTGAATATTGTTCAGATAAACTTGTTATGCTAATAAATATAACTGTTTAGATAACCGTAGTTGCGAAAGTTGGGCGAAGGCTGTGTGTAATATCTCAAGGTAAGTTGAGAGTTACCTCAAAGACTCAGGGGGAAGCTAGGGCCGGAAGGACGTGCTCGCTCCGGAGCCGACCGCCGTCGTCACTTCCTCTGCGCTACTGGGAATTATTTCAACTTGAAGCTCTTAAGATCGTGTCCCACTTATTATGCGGTTACAAGGAGCTTTTTGCCTAATTATTCATTATCGAGTTGTACTGGAACATAGGCGTATATATGAGATTCTTTGAGACTTTGCCGACATAAATTTTGGTTTTAACTCAACATTCATAAATAAAAATAGTATTTAATTAACCTGGAACCCAGTGACACCGTTCACGATGTAATTTTTTTATTTTCATTGATTTCTCATTCTACTGGGAAAGCATACGCTAAAACCGGATGCGAGCCACGTTACGAGCAAAGGGATTCTACGCTACATAAGTGTCACCTTGTCAGTGAGCATTAGTTAATGTAACGATCACAAATTGATTAATACAGCCACCATCCCTGAATAATAAAATAACTACTGAACCCCAAGTATACCATCTGCATATCTGCTCTTCAACAACTATAAAAATAATTGACAAACTTTTTTACAAGTTCTAATTACCAACTTTTGATTGATTGAACACATCGGCATAATCAATAGATTAATTGACGATTATTCTGTTCTAACTCTATAACAACAATGATTAATTTATTCCTCTAATTAAGAACTTAACGGAATCTTGCAATAATAAATTTCGAACTTTAACAATTTTGTTTATTTTGAAATATTGCTTACGGAGTTTGTTTTTCTTATTCGATTTTCAAGGATTATTTTGACAAGAAGTTTTATGAAAGTGATGAAGATGTGAAAATTATAATTATTATACATGTATTATATATAAGATACATGACATTCTTTTCGTCGCTTTATAAGGCCAAATCAGTCTAGTCTTTTCAGCTTCACAATCACTAGTGCTATTTTCGAACTTCCCCTGATATTTTATATTGTTTTATTTTTTTTATTGCTGTAGGACAGCAGACAGGCTGACGGCCCGCTTAGAATTTAGCCGTTACCGTCGCCTATGCGTGTTTGCAACGCCAGTGGCATCGCGAACACGCTGCTGTCGCGAACTTGGGTCACTAATGCTAGAACACAACATAAGGTTACTATGGCGGCATACTTAAGACCAAAGGTGGTCGCCATCCTGACGGGCTTGGGGCCCTACGTGGCTAGGGTGGGTTATTTTGTCGCCTTTTACGACAGGCTGACCCCAGCTGCAGAGGTTAGTATTCTTTCTCCGCCTCTGCATGGATAAAAATTGATATATTAATTCCTAATTTTATCAATTTCTGTAACTCCACTCATCTATCTCGACATTCGCATCTCCATCTTTCCAATTATTTTTGAATAATACATTTGTTTTAATTTTTAATAATTCATGTATTATAGATATTACATTTCATACAAATTTAAAAGTGTCTGCATTATTTGTGTAGTTTTATAACGTTAAGTATAAAAGAGTAGAGAGAAAAAACTTGAAAAATGCAACAAATTGCTTTACATAAATTCAAATTAATGTAAGGAACGCTTACAATACGCTCATTCGTCTAAAAAGAAATATATGTGTCCCGTATATCATTGGGCAAAGGAGCAATACCACGTATAGACGACGTCACGGCCTAAACGACCGTCTTCCGCAGTGGCCTCGCAATAAATAAAAAAGGCGATTTACGAAATCCTGACATGACTCTCACGATTTATACAGAGTGTACTCTGTCGCAAACTTTTCCTTGAGGTCATCAAAATTCCCCCCTCGTGCGGACGATTGAATGTTATGGGCCAGAGGCGTTCTCCACTTCTGAGTTATGGCTTGTTGCTCCCTGACATGCTTACCGTACTGATTTAATTCAATGATCTCGCTGCGGTTCGCCTTGCGAGACTGGCGCGAGGATTTTTGATAACTCTATAACAAGCAACGAGGTTGTGTTTTTCATTATAAATTATAACCTCTGTTGTATGTACAGAAACTTTGTTGTATAGAAATCCTTGATGATTATAGTATACCTATTAAGTCTATTAAGATTTCTAAACTTAAATCACATGAGGTTACAAAAAGATAATATGTAATAAATTGAATTGGAAATTGCTTTTATTGCACCAAAAACTATAAGGGTGAAACTTAAATAAAACAAACTTATAAATAATTGATTCCACTTGATCCAGAACTAGCTCTAACTGTATCTATAAAGCAAGTGTTAGATTAAGTTTAACTTAAATATTCTGGTGTGGACATTTCTTAAAGTTATGATCAAAGAATATACTACTCTCTTATTATGATGTCATTTTTAAATAACCTAAATGTAGGTAGGTTTCCCTAGCATAAAATTAACCGGAAGTTTGTAAATGTTTAAAAACACAATAACCAAAATTAATACAAAATACTTATAGAAATAATATAATAATTAATGCCTAAATAATCTTATGTTCACATTTTTAATTTAATATTATAATTTCTCTTTATTTATTTTCTTTTCTAGTTATTTACATTTTTCAAAATAATTTACATTTCATTTTATAAAATACTTATTAATATTAAAAAAATAATTTATTTTATAAAACGATATTTACAAAGAAATTAAATTAAAAAATATAAAAAACTGTCCGTCGCTGGGAGCGAGGCCTAGGGCCCAAGCTACCGGTGGTTAGGGCTCCAGAGACAGGAATCTCCTCACTATGCGTGCCGTGCTTAGGAGAACCGCCTTCTGTATCCGACCCTTCACCCATTTACCTAGCGAAAGCCTCTCTAGGTGTTTATCGAAGCTCTTCGCTATAAGCCCGTTCACTGACACCACTATCGGTACGATGCTCGTTGATTCCATGTGCCACATGGCGGCAACCTCGTGAGCGAGATCTAAATATTTTGTAATCTTGTCAGTTTCTGCTTTCACGAGGTTACCATCATGTGGGACACTAATATCAATGATCATCGTATGTCTCGCAGATCGATCTATTATCACAATATCAGGCTTATTGGCAACAATAGTCCTGTCTGTGATAATAGATCGATCCCAGTAGAGCGTGATATGGCCACTATCAAGAACTGACTATAATTAATTAATTATAATTTAATATTATAATATTATTATCATAATTGTTTCCGTTTCTGTTGTAAATATTTTGATAGATATTTTAATTTTAGTTATTGGCAAGTAATGGTAGGAAGGGAGACACCTGTCGACGAGATATAAAAATAATATTATAAAAGACGGTGTAATACTAAAAAATAGTCAGTGTAAGAAATAATATAATTGATAAGTGTTTAATATAATTGATTGTAAGTTCAAGTTAGTTTTATTTAATAACTTTCATACAAGTTTCCTTTCCTATTTTTAATTAACTAATTATTTTTTACAATTTGAGCGATTATGCGTGAGTGCGAGGGAGCTTTTGTGCGTGTGTGTGTGTGTGTGTGTCGTGTATTAAATATGTGCGTGTTCGTATGTGTAGGTTTGGATATTTCTAACTAGGATAAATATGTATTATTCTCCAATATGAATAAAAATTTCTCTATCGGAATAATCCATTTTTAATAATCATGATTATAATTTATTTTTAATTTCAAATTTATTTAATGTTGCCATTTGTCGTCATATTGGAAATTTTTTATTCATATGGCAAAACAACGTTTGCCGAGACAACTAGTATAATATAATAAGTGTCCACATTTTTGTGATTAATTTTGCCTAAATAAATCAATGAATCCATTGGAATTACGCGTTTACTCGCTATAAGCTGGCAATTCTAAACCGTTAGAGGGGTGTTTGACGTAACGAGATACACTTCAGCTCCCATGCTGTCCTAAATAAATACGTAACTTTTTTTACCTAGTTACATTGTGCCCTAAATACACAATCCCTAAACTACAAAAACATTGTAAAACTTATTGAATATGCTTATCTAAGGTGTTTCGAATGGCTTTCTAATTTTACTATATCGCTATTTCCGGTTATCAAACGAAAATGAATTAAGATCGCAAACTTTCACTAAAAGTACGAATATATTCAATAAGTATACGTAGTAATAAGTATACATAAAAATAATAATATCTTACAATCTACAGATCAATGAGTAGTTTTATCGCTTAAATCAATTTCTTTCAGGCAACGCTATTCAGTCCCACAATAACTCGCCAGGGCTTGTGTTATGGATATATACAACTTTTTATCCGTGCAGGGGCGGAGAAAGAATAACCTCTGCGGCCGGGGTCGGCCCGTCGTAAAAGCCGATAAAACAACCCACCCTAGCTACGTGCTAGGGCCTCAAGCCTGTCTGGATGGCGACCACTTTTGGTCTTAAGTATGCCGCCGTAATAACCTTGTGTTGTGTTCCGACATTAGTGACTCAAGTTCTTAGCGTTGCAAACACCCATAGGCGACGTTAACTGCTAAATTCTAAGCGGGCCGTCAGCCTGTCTGCTGTCCAATAAAAAATATTGCTGTAGCAATAAAAAAAACTAGACAACTGATATTACAACTTTTTTTAAATACATATTACATTTATATAAATTTCCAGATTCGGAACGGGAATCGAACGTGTCCGCAGGCATTAAGACGTGCGAAAGTCGTTGCGCTGCGGAGGTCGTTAAATGGGAATATCCATAGATTTTAGGAAGCCATAAAAAGAAAAAATATATTTTACTCCTCCTACTAGTTCCTTTCGAAGGTGGGTAGTTGAATAGCATTGCTTTAAGTTTTCAATAATTTGAAGGTTATGAAAAAAAAACTGTCATGGAAGGTTAAATGGACGAGCAGACGTTATGTCATTTACACCAGCGTACGTAAAGCTGTAATTCCAATTTAAATAAATATAAAATTATCTATGATTTTATATATTTAACAATATTCCTTAATTACATAATTTCAACTGAATTGTATTTTTTGTTTATAAATGTACTATATTAGTGGAAATTTAATTGATGTATATATTTTGTATATTTTAATTAATTTATGAATCATGTGGATTGTTTGTTTTTCAAATAAAGTATAAAGTACAAAGGCAGAAAATACAAAAATGCTTTTTTAATACTAAATATTTTCTACGTAAGTGAATCAGAAAGAATGACATTCAAATAGCGCGGTCCCATCGGCTGCTTCAGTAGTAGACATTTATGTCTACCTGTAGGTTTACCTACAAATGGTATATAGTTTGACTTTTTCTATGTTTGTATTTTTTTAATAATGACAAAAAAAAGTTATATATTTCGTAACCTATCGGTATCACAGTCGGTCAGTAAGTATGATTTAGAATCCGAAATCTTAGCTAAAGTGTAAACCAACTTCGCCTACCTAAAGTACCTCTTTTTAATATTAATAATATTTTTACTATCGCTGTGGACAAGGTTGTATATCTGAGACCCGGGTCACTAATTATGGAACACAGCACAGGCCCAACCAATAGCTGGGTAGTTTGTCGCCTTTTACTCGTAGGCCGCCCCGGGTTGTATTGGTTAGTAGTTTTATTTCGCCCCTGCACGGAAAAATAAATCTAATTAATACGTTAAATATTAGATATAGAAGAGATATAAAACTAAATACATTGAGCGCTCGTATGCTTGTTGTTAAACTATCATCAAACTCGAATGTGACTTGGTTTTTAAATTTATCCTAGCTCAGCGTTACGTGGTGGCGGCGCGGTCTACTGATTTGCTCACTTTTTTAGCGGGAACCACGAGCGCATATCGTCTGCGACGAACTGGTTCTTAATCGTCTTTTAATTATCAGTAATACACTGTGATTGCTGTTTTTAGACCCTTGCTGTCCCACTACTTACGCCTCCGATCCGATATTCGCCCACGCTATATAATCGTGAAGGTTCACCTGCGTTTATCTCCTTCCTCCTGCTCTTATCCCACATTATATGGGGTCGGCGCAACATGTTACATGTCGTAATAGTTTTGGCTTATCTTTTACAATCGGCCGCCTGCTTGACGTTAACCCCTTTTTGGGGAAAAATCTGTCATCCTTTTTATTTAAATTATTTTTCTCGTTTCACATTGAAAGTAGGACACGAAATTTCGTTGTCAATCATCTAAAATATCCTCAAGCGACACTTTTATTGGTTTCTTATTGAGTAAAAAACATCCGAGAGTCGGTTTGGGTGTGCAGGATGGCACTTTTGCCGGGTCGCCGACTTTTACGGGGTCCGTGCACAATTCACATTCGACAATTACGTCACGAGGGCTTCTAAATAGGAAATTCGCAGTGCCGAGTATCTTCGAATACTCTTGGTCCTGCATTCCATTGCGATTGAATGCAGACATGGGCAGCTTGCGCACAATGCGTCCATCTTCATACATTTTGGTGGTCACTCACAGCAATCTTCCTCTTGGCAAGTTAGAGGCTTTGAAACTCGCGGCTACTTTCACAATAATACATAACCTTCGTCGAAGGACATCGTGGCAAGCAGGGATAGCACATAGGTGGATCTTTACAGCACGTTGTTGGACAAGGGGCCACTAACATCGAACATACTGCAAATTACTCACAGTCTTCAGGGTAAAAGCACGCCATTTTTATTTAGATTTTACTTCTTTTTCTTTTGTAAATTTTTTGTCATAATAAATAAATTTCCACTAGAATTTTGATAATTTTAACGCACTTGAAGTTAGAAGAAGAAAATAAAGGAACATATTTATAACGGTAAAGTTCAGTATCCGTTTAGTTTAATGGAATCGTTTGAGTAATTCCATGACAGTTTCCTCTCACCAATCCATTTTAGACAGGCACATTTGAACTTTATTCACTCTAATGTTCAGAGTGACATGCGACGACAAAGTTCCAGTGTTGGCTGAAACTTTGCCAACACTCGAATACTCTCGCCACACTTTGTAACCTCAAAGGTTATCAAGTAACTATATTGGAACCCTGGGAATGGCAGCTTACAATTGAATGTCTAAAGGGGAGTTTAATGGTTTTGTTGAGCAAGTGAATTTGTTTATATTGAATAGATGTCAAGAAGACAAGTTTTTTTTTTTCAAGATAGTTTAAAAAAATTTGTATTCGTATACTTGTAACTTATTTCGCGCGTTTGGATGGCGACCACCTTTGGTCTTAAGTATGCCGCCATAATAACTTTGTGTTGTGTTCCGGCGTTAGTGACCCAAGTTCCTGTACCCTTATGGGACAGTAGCGTGTTAGAGATGCCACTGGCGTTGAAAACACCCATAGAAGACGGTAACTGCTAAATTCTAAGTGCACAGCACAGCACAGCAATAAAAAAATATTTTTTACAAATCTACAGTTGATGACTACGTAAATCTAGGCAAGAACAAATTTTTTCCAGAGTATAAAAATATTTTATCACCCGCTGAGATTTAATGCACAAGTACGACCGTATACGACCCGCTTACGTAACCAACTATTTTATTATCTTGGCGATGAATCCCAGTTGCAACTTAGTTGTTGTATTTTTTACAACTGGAGTTCAGCAGAGACGCAAATGGTCCACCACAATTGATAGGCATCGTCGTCTATGTACCAACACCGGAAGATATTGCTGGGCTGCCGGCTTTGAAGACACTTAATAACGACTTTTTTTAAAAAATTCCATATCGTACTATATACAATGGAAAAATACAGTCCAAATCTGAGAACAAGTAACATAAAAATTTCTTGAGAAATGTTTCGTATAAGAAAGAAGGAAAGGAGGAGGAAAAGAAATTGGGATGAAAGCCAAGCCAACGGAAGGTAGTGTGTCAGTAGAAAGACGATGATGGCATCGTTCTAAACAACTCCTAAGAAATTTCCCTCTTTTACAAACGATAGAAAACGTAAAGAGTGCAGTCTCGCCAAAGACCAAACGCGTCTAGATTGTCTGTGTCGCCTGATCTCTCAATTCGGAAAGAAAATGCAACTGGATGACAAGGCAAACTTGACCCATTGCTCTGCAGCCTGTAAACTCGCGATAAAAAGATCCATTTTGCTCCTTTTAAGACTCACTAACTAGTGGTTGAGGTAGCCCATTTTCTGACTTAAGCAACACAGTGTGAATATTAATGCACCTATATATCCAGCTAATCTATTTTTAATGAGCGTAGGTAAGTTTAACTTGGAGGACCTGAGACTTGTAGTGACATATTTATAGTTTGATAAATTTTACACTTCATATAGTTTTAGTTTACGAACATTTAAGGATTATCAAAAGCATTGAATACTTCAATCCTTGTTGAAAAATTTTGGAAGTTGTATTTATAATTATTTTTTATATCTAAGAAACAGCAGATAGGCTGATGGCTAAATTAATAAATATTTATACATGATGTAACCGTACAGTAACCCTATGCATGTTTGTGACGCTAGGGGCACCGCGAACACGCTGCAGTCCACATAGAGATACTGGAACCTGGATGGCAACCTGGGTAACTAATGCCGTAATACAAGTTTTTTATGGCGACATAATTATAGATCAGGGGTGGTTGCCATATAGGCCGACCCTGGCCATAGGGGTCAGTATTCTTACTCAGCCTCTACAAAGATAACATGGATATAATACCTTGAACATATATTAGGCTTATATGCCAATAATTTTTTTTTTCTTAAACAATATACTATTGTTATCGTTCACAATAATAGTTATCCATCAATCCATCCAAACCTTATAAAGCTTTATTTGGAATACTTCAAATTTTGCAAGCAAACGTTGCTCGGTTTTATGGAGGTTGTGTAATCCTTTTAGTGCGATTTGTACGTTGCAGTACGCCTCCCGGGATTCCATTTCTGGCATAAGGAAGTCAAAGTGGCCACTAGGCCAAGTTTCTGCTCACAATTTCATTATGGCTCTGATGTTTTCACTGATTTTACCTCGTATTTGATATATATCAATAAATTACTAGTATAATTTTAGCTTAATATAATATGCTCCTACTAAGTGATAACAAAATCTTTGTTTAAAACAAAATTAATTTTAGTAACTGTTGATCATGAATCATTGATTTATCATGATTTATTTCAGACGTATAATTTCGACAAGATATAGTAGTGGCATTGCTTTTTAATTTGTTTTTTGGCGTGGTATACAAATTACTACAAATAATAGTTCTCTATGCGAATAATATGTTGTTAGCGTTAACTTTTGTTTAACCTTTTTGTTGTTAATGGATTAATTTCCGGCTTTACAGCCCTTTCGCCATTTAACTATGTTTTAATCGTAATTGTAAAGTTCATCATTTTATAACTGACGTATATCAGGCGTGATCCCGGATAAAAATAAAAAAGGAACAAAATCAAATTGTTTGCTAGAATTTAATAGAATAAGATTTACAACCTACCTAAAGTTAAATGTTTATTCTCGCGTATCGATAATTATAACACTACTTTTATTGCTAACAGATTGCTTTTCAGAACAAGCTCTAAACGTAAGCTATATTTGTATAAACATAAAAAAAAAAACATTGAACATGAGTGAAGTGGCGGGAAACATTTATAAAAAATAACAACAACAAGAAATATTAAATACAATTAGAAAAAAGCGAACATGTTAATTCACAAGTAGAAAGTACAAAATTGAAATCACAAACTTATAACATTCCTCGAGCAATTAGATTCGCAGTACTCGAGAGAATTGAGTGAGTCCTTTTTATGGCTGGGTAAGGACTCAATATATTTATCGCACGTTTGAGCCACAGCAATTTGCGAAATTCGAGCCCCGGGATTATTTGCCTAACCCACCGGTGGATAGTGTGGAGAATTCGTTATTATTCACATACTGGGTGTCCGGGTAATGGGTCTATTATTGTGCAGTGAAATATTAACTGTACTGCTAGTCGGTTATGGGGTGCTTTAGTTAATTAAATTCGACCATAGAGCAGGAATTAATAAATGCGTATTAAATTGCTTTTTATTTAAATTTTACGTAGTAGAAAGTTTTAATATGGTTTTTATTTAAAAATATACGTGTTAGTATAAAAATTATAAAGTATTAATAAATTTAAAATATGCTTCTATCTATAATGCAGTCCAAAAGTAAAAGTGACCAGGAACTGGTCTGTGTTTTGTCGCTCAAAGGTAACTCGCACGGATTAGATCAAAAATAAAGCAACGAACTAAATAATGTAAAATAAATAAATATACTTATAAAATAAGCTGTTTCATAAGAGCATGTTATGTTTATTTTTACCTAACTAAATGTATCACACAAATATTAGGTATTTGTGTGTATGGTTACAATCTTCGACATATAAATGTAAAGGAGGCAGGGCAGAAGAAAATGAGCATAAAATTCTGATCACATATTATTGAAATAAAATGACCTAAAAGCCAGTGAGCTTATGTCTGAGAATAAAGCAAAATGGTCCTCAAGCTGTCCAACGTTGAATTCTAGTAAAAACAAGTTTAAAATCTACAGTGAGAAGTTTTCAGAGCGTGACTAATAGGCGTACGTCACGGAACAAGACTTGAAAGTAGGAAAAAATACGCGGCAGCTGTTTCAATGAAAAATAACGTGTCATTAATCATAACGATGAAAGCTTTGAAAGGAAAGAGCGACGACGCAACGCGACAAATACCTTCCTGTTCAGGGCGCCCGTGTTTGCACTTACACCCTGTTGCCGAGTGCGGATCGCATCCAAATGGAATACATATGTACACGTGTAATGTGGACTACTGCTGGCAGTCTAAAACTGACGAACGTTTTAGGCGTACCTTATCTTGCTCGTTAATATCTAATGACGACATCAATTTCGGTAGCTACATATTCTTTCACAATTGTGTCTGCGTGCGATCCCGACAAAGGAAAAAATGTTTGTGAGTTCCATACTTAAATACTTTATTTTAAGTAAATTTACGCAGTATGGAGATCTTTTTTCAAAAACAATAACAGACTAAACTTAAGTAGTCAAGTCTTAAAACAAACTCTTCTCAGTGTAAAAAAATCAGTGTTTGGAATTTTTATCTTCGGAATCTATAATTTAATGTTAGATTGTCGCCAAATTATGTAATAGTAATAGACTATAAACGTTTTACCGCTGGACTCGGGTCCCTCGGGAGCCACTAGGAGGCTCGTTATGTGAACCATTACCAAGCCATATTACACGTTTATTTAAGAAAGATTGTATTTTAAAGCTATCAATGGCTATTTGTATTAATAACATTAATATTAGACAACTGTATAAATATTGTAATAAAAAAATGTGCGTCTCGGGTGGGTAGCTACGTGGTAGGGCCCCAAACTCATCTGGATGGCGACCACCTTTGGTCTTAAGTATGCCGCCATAATAACCTTGTATTGTGTTCCGGCATTAGTGACCCAAGATCGTGTACTCTTATGGGATAGCAGGGTGTTCGCGATGCCAGTGCTAAATTATAAATGGGCCCTCAGCCTATCTGCTGTACCACAGCAATAAAAAATAAAGTTAATACATCCCGGAACTTTTAAAAGTTTTCGGAAAGTTGAGTGGGTGGTACTTTTTCACAAGTTCTCGTTTGAAACTCAAAACAAAGCTTCCACCCCAAACACACCCGAGAGGACCCTTTTAACTCACTTTTAAATTTCAATCATCCCTACTAAACAATGATTTAAACATAATTTAATGTTGCATTATGCACATGGAAAGTTGATTAATTATATTACATACATACATATAATCACGCCCCTTTCCCGTAGGAGTAGGCAGATACCACTTCTTTTCACTTGCTACGATCCTTACATACTTGTTTCGCTTCGTCCACTTTCATTATTCCCTTCATACATGCCCTTCGGCTTAGAGTACTCTTGACCTGGCCTTTTTTCAAGACATCCCTGATCTGGTCTTGAAACGTCCGCCTAGGTCTACCCCTTCCAACACTTCCATTCACACTCGCCTTATATACTTTTTTCGTCAATCGTTCTTCATTCATTCTCTCGACATGGCCAACCCTCTCAGCATACCTTTCTCAATTTTTGTCACTACATCTTCTTTCAGACCACAACGTTTTCTTATCTCACTATTTCTTATCCTGTCACTCAGTTATATGTTATGAATTATATTAAACTGATTTTATTTAATGCTGTAGGACAGCAGACAGGCTGCCGGCCCGCTTAGTATTTAGCAGTTACCGTCGCCGATAGGTGTTTGCAACGCCAGTGGCATCCCGAACACGCTGCTGTCCCATAAGGGTACAGAAACTTGGGTCACTAATGCCGGAACACAACACAAGGTTATTATGATTAAATCATAACTCAGTAATGTAGGTTAGCTTTAAATGTACGTTATCCGTGCAGGGGCGGAGAAAGAACACTGACCTCTGCGACCGGGGTCGGCTTTTCGTAAAAGGCAACAAACTAACCCAACCTAGTTACGTGGTAGGGCTCGTGTGGATGATGACCACCTTTGATCTTAAGTCATCCTCATCTTAGCGTTGAATCCCGGTTGCAGCCCAAACTCTCGCTTCGGCGTTCGGGGTTTGGGTCTACCCCTCCTGCCGTGGCCTGGCGGAGGCGGCATGGCCAAAAATTTGCACCTTTGGTCATAAGTATGCCGCCATAATAACTTTGTGTTTTGTTCTGGCATTAGTAACCCAAGTTCCTATACCCTTATGGGACAGCAGCATATCGCGATGCAATTGGTGTTGCAAATACCAATAGGCAACGGTAACTGCTAAATTCTAAGTGGGCTGTCAGCCTATCTACTGACCTACAGCAATAAAAAAAAAGATTAGTTGGTATACTTATACTAAGACGTCCATTATTCCTTCAAATATTATTTTTCTATGAAAGATGGTAGAGCTGTACTAAAGAGAAGATTAAGTTCAAAATATGCACCTGTCACAGGCGTTGCAAATACTCATAGGTGACGATAACTGTAAAAGTGTAATAGGCTGTCTGCTTTCCTACACTTAAAACAAACCTATACGTCATTTCATTCCACGCTCTATTGAATACCGGTGCAATAGAGTTCCAGCAAATCCTGTTTCACTGATTCACTTCCTCTCCTTTTCGTTATTTCTTCCTTTTTTTCCATGTTCTATTTTTACTTTCTGTCTTTTCTATTCTCTCATTTTGTTTCATTCTTAATGTTTCTTACTTTCTTTGTCTTTTTTGCCAACAAAAGTATCACGTTTTTAAATTGTAGCTTAAAATAAGTTAAAAATGTTTTATAAACAGTAGATACCAATCGAACTCTATGTCCTAAAATTAATAAATTGGATTTCCCTAATTCTCATAAATACCAAGGCAATAATAAATACTCAGCCGGCCATATCTGATACAACAAATGACTAAATATCGACCGGCAATAATTTATTTTTTCCAAAGAAGAATTGCTTGCGTTCACAATATTTGAATAATCCCATTTGGGATCCCATCACTAAAAAGGTCTGACATGCTTTCAAGTAATCAAGATAATTCAACCGAGAATTTCCTGACGGATGTAAATCCTATTCTCGATATTACAAATAAAAGTACTACGCTTAATTTTGAGCAACGGAATGTCAGTGCGCCATTGTTATACACAAGAATTATTAGAATTTCTCGTATGTAATGTGAAGGATGAACTTTTGTATAAGATGGCAGACCTCAAAATTGACACTCTGGGTTACGCTGACAACCTAATAGTGATCGTCAGAGGCTTTTGTCAGGATATCCTATTCACTCTTGATACAAAAGACAATCAACACCATATCACAATGTTGTGTAGTAAACAACTTGTCGATTAAAGCTGACAAGACTGTTATTATTCCGTTTACCTAAATAAATAAAAGCCTAAGTAAGCTAAAACCCCCTAGCTTAAACAGAAATATAATATAGTTTTCCACGGAGATAAAATACCTGAGGGTTATTATGGATCAAAAACTCACGTGGAATCAACATATGGAAAAGACAGAACAAAAAAAAACCGCCTTCAATAAAAAAGAAACTATTCCAAAACAAATTAATATGCACTAAAAAGTATAAAAATAATTGCATATTCTTCTATAACTTAATAATCAACTTACTTTTTCTACTCATCAATATGTAGGTACGATTTACGTATATATTACGATAATATAATGTAGTTACAATTATTGTTATTTTTGGAGTCGGTGTCAGCCAAGGTAGGTTTGGAACTACATACATAGTTATACGTGAGATGTGCTTGTGTATTATTATTTCTAAGTATATTGTAGTGTTTCCTTGGCTGACACCGACTACAAAAATAACAATAATTGTAACTACATTATATTATCGTAATATAGATCATACCTATATATTGATGAGTAGAAAAAGTGAGTTGATTATTAAGTGATAGAAGAATATGCAATTACTTTTTTAATTTTTAGTGCATATTAATTTGTTTTGGAATAGTTTTTTTTTTGAAGGCGGTTTTTTTGTTAAAATTTTTGTTTATTTCTTTGATTTTTAGTGAATCTGAAGTACACTAACTAATTTGTCTGTATATGGGTAGACCTACTAAACGTGCTGCTCATATGAGACAGTGCCATTTAAATGAAACAAACGAAGTCAGAAACATCTATTATAGATGGAAAAATCTCTATTTACATGAAAACAGTTTTGAACAGGGAAAATATCGAAAAACGTAGTCACCGTCTCGGCTTGATCAACGATCGTCTTTCGAATGAGACGGAGGAGCAACGTGCCCACCAACTCAGCGTTTTACACGATCGTCTATCTAATGAGACGGAGAAGCAACATGTCCACAGACTCAGATTTTTTTACATCGGTAACCCCAAGGATCGAACCCGCAACCTCATGCGTTGCAGGTCGGTTACTTTGCCACTCCGCTACCACCAGTCTTTTATATGGTAATAAAGCTCATCAATAATACGCAATAACTTCTACCACCCACTCGGCTACCACCACTTTACACATAATACGCCTTAAGTAATGTAATTAGAACGCTGGCGTCATGTTGCAATGCAGCAACGAACGTAAGCGCATTGCAGTTTGATTACAGACAGTTAGAAATTCTGCCACAGATAGCACCTTTACTATAAGCCGTTAAGGAGTTCCATTGATCATCATATTCGACTACGACAATTACTTGACCATAACGACGTTACTGTAGGTGACTCAAATATCCGGATAGCCTATAAAAGATTCGGCCGAGTATCGTTAATTTGCTCCTAAGAATTAAAGAGTTCCGTTACTTTGTCATAGATCCCATAATCAGAACCTTACCAAACTCTCATCAAACTACCTTTGAAGTACATCCTTTCCAATAAAAAATTAATCATCGAAATCGGTTGGCGTAATATTGTTATTCATCCATTTATCGCGCACATACTTAATGCAAATTTAAGACTTATATGGTTTTCTCATGGATGCCATTTTCAGAACTAGACCAAATTGAAATGGGACCACACGGGAAGCACCAGCTTTCATATTATAAAGAAATAATCATCAAAATCGGTTCACCCAGTCGAAAGTTCTGAGGTAACAAACATAAAAATAAATACAGACGAATTGATAACTTCCTCCTTTTTTGAAGTCTGTTAAAAAGGCTAAAATAGCCTTAGGAATTGGACGTTGTCTGGTTGGGAGAAGGTGGGGATCACATCCAAAACTTCTCCTCTGGCTATACACTGCCATTGTAAGGCTGAAAATTGCATACGCCTCTGTTGTGTGGTGTAAAAAGCCAACCAAAGGTCAACTTTTGACATACTAAATAGTCTGCAACGTACGGCATGCATGGTGGTAACGGGGGCCATGAAAACAACTCCTGGAGCAGCCTTGATTGAACCTTGTGCTCAGCCTACCGCCTCTCGCCGTTTATTCAATATGAGGCGTTGGCCTGCATGCACAAGATAAATGCACAGGAGTCGAAAAATTAGCTCTCATACACGCTGAGGACTTTAATGGACTCAGTAGTTACGAACTCCATCCTATGCATGCCATTAGACAAAATATGTCCAGTACAGTTTGTAGGACCGAAAAACTACAATGTGGAATTTCCTTCCAGAGAGGACTGGTTACTCAAAAAAATCTCTTGGAATGTGATGGAATATGATGGCTCCAAAGTTGGACATGATGTAGGCTGTGGAGTGTTTGGAGAAGGCCAAGCTTTAAGACCAGTCTAAGGCTGGGGAAATATGCCTCCATCTTCCAAGCAGAGGTCTACGCCATTATAGAATGTGCGGAAGTAAATCTGCAAAAAGACTACAACAATCATGTAATATATATTCACTCTGACAGTCAAGCAGCATTTTCGGCGTTGGATTCAGACTTAACAGCCTCGAAACTAGTTAAAAAGAACTGTATAGACTACTTAAATGCTTTAGGTGAGAATAATAAAATAATTCTTCGCTGGATCCTCGGGTATGCGGGTATACATACCCAATGAAATGGCCGATGAACTTGCACGGATATGGACCAAGGGAGCACAGTACGGACCTGAACCGTACTGTGGCGTATCCAAAAGCCTGATCCGGCTTACCCTCAAGGATCAATACACCAGTGAATTTATTAAGCGCTAGAACACAATCCTAGGCTTAAATCATTGCAAAATACTAGTAAAAGCCTACGACTGCAAACTTGCGGTCGACGCACTAGCACCAAACAGGAATCAGTTTTGCACCTTAACGAGGGTGCTAACCGGACATTTCCACCTAAACAAGCACCTCAGCATCATAAGAATCAGGGATAGCAAAGCCTGTAGATTTTATAACGAAGCAGATAAAACGCCTCTGCACCTGCTGTGTCGCTGCTGTTCCCTGATGCATAATTGTAACTTCATAATAGAAGAAAGCACATGCTGGAACCGGATGAGATACGAACAGCTCCTTTCAAAAAATTGCTTCGTTACATTAACGAGGCAGGCTTTGCCAATGAGCCATAGTAAATTAGGTGATCACAGTAGATCATTAAATTGGACGCAGTGATACTAGGTTGAATAAACTAGCATAGCCACCTTTCAAAAAAATAATAAATTGTGTATATCTCGATAATACAATTGTTTGAAATAGTCTATATAATACATCGCAATTACTGTAGCGTACAAATTTAGTAAGAGTGTGTTAAAATAATGCTCATAAAAGTAATGTAAGAGATACGACAACTAATAATTTTTTTTAATAAAAGAAAGCAGTACAATTTAACAGTATAAATTGTATAAGTTGTGTTGTAGGATGTTATTCCACTCTTCTTGTGTAGCTGCTTTAGCTAAGCAGGCCAAGCGTCTCCGGAGCAGGATATCTCTCTCTGACTCGTCTCTTCAAATCATTCCATGTTCTATGTGATTCATATCCGGGCTTCTTGCTGGCAAGCCCATAACCGCAATACCGACTTCGCTCAGGTATTCATTTACAATGCCTGCGGTATGAGCCCTGGCATTGTCCTGCATAAAAATGAAGTCTTCGCCAATAAAATTTGCATAGGGTACCATATGAAAATTCATACACTCCTCGATGTAACGTGACCCATTTAATGACGATAATCGAGGTCCAAATACAAATGCAAATTCGGTTTTTCTATCGTCGCTTATGCCTCCCCAAACCGTCCATGAACTGCCACCGTAGCTGACTCTTTCTTCAATGCAACACTGTGGAAAATGCTCTCCCTCTCTTCGATATACCTTCTTTTTGTCGTCATTACCATACAGCATGATGTTACTCTCGTCAGAAAAGAGAACTTTGCTCTATTGAAAGTATGACCAATTGAAGTGCTCAAGTGCAAAGTTGAGGCGCGCTCTTCGGTGGTCTACCGTAAATTTTGGATCATTAGCTGGTTTGTGAGGTTTCATGCCACCCCCCTCAACTCATGTTGATTTAGAAGAGTGCCGGGGGATGAAATTCCCCTGGCGCCAACACTTTAGAAGGGGCCCGCCTTAAGTCAAAGGGCGGGCCGGCGCCGGCCCGGGCCACGATATCGGCAGGCCATATCCGTGGGCCCGGGTGTAGGCGATAGGAGAACAGAGGAGTTTTTAGTGGGTAGTCGGATGGGCGAACATCTTTCTCGGAGTCCCACATATCCCTCGGTCCCCCCGGGCCGGGGGAACCCGTCAAGAGAGGTTTATCCCCGAGACAAAAAAAAGTTTTCATGCCACGCTCCGCCAATCTTCTTCTTATGGTAGAATCGCTTACAATCAATCCTCGAACCTCACGGGGTCACTGCTGCAGTCGAATAGAGTTAAAGTGGCGATTACTTAGAAAAACTGATACAATACAACAGACCTGTCATCTTGACCTGTCATCCTGACATGACTCGATGTCTAACAGATTCTGGACGGCGATTAAACATACTAGTTTCCCAATAACGCTGATACACTCTATTAAGAGTAGAGAGGCATAGATGGAATCGTGCAGCCACAACATAGTGATTATGCCCTGCATCCAGCAATGCCACGACTTGGGCGGCTTCTGTGGGCGAGGTATCCATATTTTAGGAAATGATTTATTTAGTGGGATGTCACAGAGCTTAGTTAACAATCACGCTCAGCTCAGCTCAGAGCTCAGTTAAAAAAACGATAATTTATGCAAAAAATTTGATTAAGTGTAGAAATTCCGACGGAATACATACTCGTATTAAAAACAATCTCTACATTCATTTACTGGATGAAAATTCAAAAATTTTAATTCAAATTTAGAATTTTGGTAAACTGTAAGTAGACTAAACTGTCAGCTTTGGCGTATTTTTTTAATGATATGAATCCTCGTTTTCATTTAAATGCCGCCTGAATAATACTTGCAGTAGCGTTTCAATTTTTTTGATCAAAAGTATATAAGCAATGTATCATTTTTCTAGCATTCAAAACACAAGCCCCTTCTGGACTAGATGGCGCTATGTGAATTACTATAGAATATTTCGTACCATAAATTATTATTATTAACAAAAACAAATAAGTCTGGGAAAAAAGTAGCTATTAAAAGATATTAATAAAAACCAAAACATTTCAGTTTTTTTTTAAATTTACGACTTCATGAAAAATGTTCTAATAATACAATGTAACAGTACAAGAAAAAGCGCGTAGATTTCAAATATCTGGGCAAAGTCGATGTTTAACATATAAATTGCCATCATTTTTTTACATTCATATTAGGTATATTCGTAGCTGCTCCTCGGAGATAAGGCTTTGACGCGAGCTCCCGTGACTTTATTACTCCAATGCCGACTGATATCCAAAGGAATATGATAAAAAATGATTACTTCCCTAATCTCACAAAGCCTACCCGCTACTTTCCAAAGTTTACTTTCGATATTTATACAGCCGTGAGAATTATTAGCAGGTTTATTGAATTCATAATAATATTGAAGAATGCGGCAACCATCGAGAAGCGGAGCTCGTCTTATTATTAGGTTCATGAAAATAAAGTTTTATGCCACTGGAAGACCAAACTAAAAGTTACGGGTTCAAATTCCGCACTTAGATAGGTAGTTTTACATGTAGATAGTTTTTCTCACCTAGTTTCATTCTTCGCGTTATCGCGTTGCGCCCTTTTAATTCTCGATAAAACAGTACATAATTACTATCTTACCGTACTGTGAGCCGGACCGTGTGCATAGAATAGTGCAGCAGACAGAGATTCAACAGCGGATTGGTGCATACAACGCGGAAAATGGATTCATTTAATGTAACTTTTGATCGGTTTGGAGAAGATGGACAAGAACGCATACCCGGTGAAATGAGCATTAATAATTCACTAATTGAAAAAGAATCATCGCCGCAATTCATTACTACACGGTAAGGTAATGCCGTACAGGATCACAAAGTTTGCAAGAGGAAATCCATTTATTCCAAAGTAATATTAATATGCTAGAAAACTGGTTAGCTAAACAAGATGACAAATTTATTAAATGATCTCAGTGAGGTGAAATCGTCTATTAAATTTATGAGTGACCAGTATGAGGACCGTAAACTTAGAAATGATAAAATTGAACAGCGTCTGACAGCCGTGGAAGAAAAAACTACGCTCCTACAAAATGATTATTATTTACGAGTTATTAATTTTGAAAATAGAATGTAAATTATGGAGCAACAAGCTAGACAATGTAATGTTGAAATTAGTAATCTACCGGAAAAACGTAGTGAAAATCTCATTACCATTTTACAAGAAATTTCTGTTTTAATCAATATTGAAATTACAAAACAAGAAATAGTATATATTCACCGCGTAGCTCAACTATCGCCAAACAGTTGGAATCCCAAAAATGTCATAGTGAAATTCTAGCTAAAGCTAAAGATGCCGGGTCCCACTAAGAGAATATACTTCAATGAACATTTAACCATAGTGAACAAAAATCTATTCCGTAAAGTACGGGAAGTGGCCAAGAAACATATTTTTCGCTTTGTATGGATTAAAAATGGCACCATACTCGCCAGAGCTAGTGAAACCGCACATGTTGTTACTATTAAATCGGAAAGTGATCTGTCAAAAATCAAATATTAATCACCTAACTTGTAAAATCTATTTAATGTTTCCGTATAAATTTCAATTTATCTTCTTATTTACTTAGTTTAAGGTTTAAAATGTGTACGTACAGCACATGTGAGGTATGGCACTTCTGCTTTGTTTGTTGTTCTGTGTACTTACGCGATGGTTTCTGTTTCTATAATAAATACTTCATTAATACGGATAATATTTCTATCCAGTTACATTTTGGAAATGTTACTTCCTGTTTACATTGTTCATTTATTTTTGTGTAATAATTACAGTGACAATTTCAGAGTATATTACATACATGTACATATTATTTCATTATTGGAGTATATATTTAATATGTTGTTGCAAAATGTACGTTTCTAAGTATTTAAAGTACAAATTATATACAGTAATGGATGTATTTATTCTAGTCTCACTTTTGTGTACTTTTAATGTACTTATTTATTGTTTAATATGTATACATACACACGCATATCGATGACGTATAAATTAGTAATTTTCTATCAAAACTGTCGAGGACTTAGAACAATATTAAATATTTTGACTGAATGTTATGATGTACTGGTACTGTCTGAAACATTGTTGGTGCCAAGTATTTTTGACAGTTATTTTTGTGATTCTCGTTACTATTTGCACCGATGCGACAGAGATCGTATCGCATCAGGAAATCAAGATGGCGGTGGTGTTTTGATTGCCGTACGCCGCGACTCACCCACACAGTGAATTTTCGTATCATTTAATAATAATGAAGACCAAAACACCACTATACCTTGTATTGATTACGTGTTACAGGAACTAAGGGTACAGGAACTTGGGTTACTAATGCCGGAACACAACATAAGGTTATTATGGCGGCATGCTTAAAACCAAAAGTACTCGCCATCCAGACAGACTTGAAGCCCTACCACGTAGCCAGGGTGAGTTGTTTTGTCGCCTTTTACGACAGGTCCACCCCGGCCGCAGAGGTTAGTATTCATTCTCCGCCCCTGCACGGGTAGAAATAATAGTCTGATACCCCAACCCTGGAAGAAAAACCTTCTTAGAATCTCATTACTATTTATCTGGGGACACCAGTAAGGTTTTTATCCCCTTTACGCCCAACTAAACATACTTATGACAATACATTTAAGATCCTATCGTCAATATCTACGAAGAACTGTTTCGTATAAATTGTAATATATCTTGCAAGTTTGACGGATACATTTTACGTGTTTCAGAGCAACTCTATAGTATTATATCGTAAACTTCACTCGAAATGGTTTGCGGAATTAATGCTTGCTACGTGGTTGTTATACTAATGTAAATGCTTGAATAAACAACTGAAATTATTTGCTGAGCTAACTTCCCGTTCGTATATTTGTCGCTATCATGTAATATATCACCGTATAATTTTTTTTGTAAGTTTGTAAGTATAGTATGAAGTCAACAAAATATAATATTAATTGTTTTTCTTAAAAGATAGTAAATTTAGTTTATTTATAATCATCATCCGTGCAGGGGCGGAGAAAGAATACTAACCTCTGTGGCCGGGTTCGGCCTGTCGTAAAAGGCGATAAAACAACCCACCCTAGCTACGTGGTAGGGCCTCAAGCCCGTCTGAATGGCGACCACCTTTGGTCTTAAGTATGCCGCCATAATAACCTTGTGTTGTATAAGTTCCTGTACCCTAATGGGACAGCAGCGTGTTCGCGATGCCACTGGCGTTGCAAACACCTATAGGCGACGGTAACTGCTAAATTCTAAGCGGGCTGTCAGCCTGTCTGCTGTCCTACGCAATAAAAAAAAAATCATCTCCTTAGCGTTGAGTCCCGGTTGCAACTACACCCATTTAGCACGATTTTTGGCATCCCTAGTAGTGAGTCTATTGGAGGATTATCACCCTCACCCTTTACGACGTCCAGCCAGCAGTTTATAGGCCTACTCTTCCTGTCGAGCAAGGCGGAGGCAGCATGGCAACTAGATATTTGATCCCCACGTAAATAGGTGGCCTTAAAACGTGGCCATAACAGTGGAGGCGACACTCCGGCAATTCACACGCAGACATGAAGGCCGTGGAATTCCTAACACGGTTCTTCCGCTTCAGTCCACACATGCACCACTGCACAATCATTCCCGTGACACGCAGTTCCTGTTTGTGTCAATCCAGCACAGTTTATTTGTATTTACCCAGAAAAATTGTTTGAACTCAGAATAAATAAAGATCAAGTTAAAAAAGAGCAACTGTTGTGTTTCAAAATAACATCTACAATAATACTTAATAAATATTGTAAATGTATGATATTACAATAATACCTACTTGCAATACTATTATTTAGACGTCTGACTACGAGCAGTACAGAAATAGAAATATTTCACAACCGGCGGCTATAAATGAAAGAAGTAGTCATAATGTTACAGAAATATCTATGAGAATGTCATAGTCAAAAGAGAATTGTTTGTTTAAATTTTTAAAGAATTGTTCAACAGTGTTCGGATATAATATTCTAAAACATCTCGCCTGAGATTGTGAGTTATTGTTAACTTATCCTCAAGAAAGATTGCACAAAGAAAATACAATATGTTATTTAATATCTACGAATTTCTTAGAATATTAAGGTAAAGTGGACGGAAATATTTACAATTGTGGTTCATCCGAATGTAAATAATCCGTTTGAACTTTGGATATAATTACATTTTTTACTTTATCGTACTGGGCCCATAACCTGTTAGAATGGTGTGAAGAAGGAGGCACGCAGTGGAAGCAATAAAAACGACTTCTTTAAATATAGTAATGTATAATATATGATAACAAAATAACAAGTGAGCGTATTAGCAGAGTGAGACATTATTTATACTATTCCTAAAAGTCATTCTATGTCAATTACAAATTCAATCTTTATTCTTTTACTATTTGAACTATACATAAAAACTCTAACATTAGCAACTTGTCGGAAACTTAATATTGTGACGCAGAATTTTAAATCAAGTGGCCAATTTATACATTTGTCGCGTTGGAACAAACGTGTCCTGGAGTGTAGACCGCATCTAGGCAAACGTAGCTAAGGGTGCCCCTCAGCCCGATGGACCGATGACCGGCGCAATGTTGCCGGTCGAGGCTGGATGGGAATAACAAGAGACCGAGATGTGTGCCGCAATCTTGGAGAGGCCTACCTCCAGCAGTGGACTACGATTGGCTGATGACTAGGCCAATTTAGATCCGGAAAGACAGTTGGATTTCATTTTAAAATTAGGATACCTTTACTTCCTGTCTTCCATTACTAGACATAAGCTTCAATAGTTCATCAAATGCCCCAGTTCATGCATGGGTTATAGATCTATTAGGTTGATCGGTATAATATTCAACAGTTGATGAATTTTCTCCACTCTCTATCAATTTCCACTACAGGACTCATGTGTTTCACCACTCATTGGTACTGTAGAAAATGCTACTTTAGCACGCCTAATATACCAGATGTTAGTTATTGTAATTCTCTTACTCCATCTTCATTGACATCCCGTTGAGAGACTTTGAATTCTTAATTAATATTCAATACCATGCTTTCATTAAATTCTTAACCAATACCATCATTAACGTATACAATATGAATGTGTAAGTAAGTACTTTTTTTGCAGTGAACTTTTTTTTGCAGTCAGGCTGACGGACCATTTAATAGTAAGTAGTTAGCGTCGCCTATGGATGTTTGCGACGTCAAGGTGAGGTACTTATACCGAAACTGAACATAAGGTTATTGTGGAGGCATATTTAGGGTTGTTTTTGTCGCCTTTTACAGGAGGCCGTCCTCGGCCGCAGGGGTCGGGGACTCTGTGAAGAGTTGTAGTCGAAATCTCTAATTAGTAATTATATTTCGATTGTTTTCGTCTAGACAACGCTGGCCCAGTAGCTAATAATAATATTTGTACATTCAAAAACTTTGGTTTGTGCGTGTGTGGACATATTCGACAATTGTATGTTTATAAATACTCTTCGATACAGATTTTCACAAAGTGCAGAAAAATCTATTTTTTTTATATAAAAGAAAATTCGAATTTCTTCTTCACCTTCCTGCCCTTATCCCAAACTATGTGGGGTCAGCCAACATGTTCCCTCCTTCCACTCTCATCAATAGATGAGATGTTACTTCTATAAAACGGCTAATAAGCCGTCATCTAAACATTCACTTTTTTACTATACGAGTAACATCTTTTACAGAATTCATTCATCTTTTCTTTGGTGTACCTCTCTCTCTCTTGTATACATCCAATCTCATTTCTAGCATCCTCCTTGTTACATGACGTTCCTCTCTTCGCATTACATACACCAGCAATAAAATTCTAATTTGTTTACATTTAACTGTTTCGAAGTGTTAAATCGATAGCACTGGTTTCGAATGGCCACTTCAACAGTGATCCATGGGAGTAATTATGGGAACTAATTTCATTCTCAGAAGTCCATTAATTTCGATTCCCGAGCCAGATTTAACAAAGCGCTTGTTGCAACTTTGTTATTACTGGTGTTGTTAAGCCTTCTAATCTCTATTACAACTGAATAAGAGGCACAATATAATAATATTCCAAACACTTTAGTTATTATTTATAATAAATAATCTGACGACCTCTGTGGCGTAACGGATAACGCACTTCGGTACGCTTGCGGAGATTAAGGGGTCGATTCCAGTCTCGCGTCTGTTCGTTTAGGTATAATGTGTATTTATTTACGAAAAAAAGTATGTAACTAGTATATGAGTTGTCTAGTACCCATAATATAAGTGCTATGCTACTTAGTTTGGGACTAGATGGCGCTGTGTGAATTGTCACAAAATATTTATTATTTATAATAATTTTCAACTCAGAGATTTTAACTAATAAAAATACTGAAGTAATGTGGATGGGAATTGTCACTAATTTATTTAAATTAATTAAAACACTATACATGAATTACATTAAGATAGATAGATAACACTTTATTGTAAACCAATTATATAAACATAATGAAACATATTTACACAATCAATATGAACTTGACTTACAATGGGCGGCCTTATCGCTACAGAGCGATCTCTTCCAGGCAACCCGGGCTATATAACATTATTGGTGTTATATTGATGAGGAAGGGAGGTATGGTAATAAATAATAATTATATTTTATTTACATAATAAATAGATAATATACATAAATTCAATAATACATATAAAATATAATAAATAAATAAATAGATAAACATACTTAACTTTTATTAACTTACCATGTGACGGACATAATTGTTAAATAATTTTTTTCCTATATTGCGAGTTGAAAATATAACACAATTAATTAATATATTATTATGTATATAAAAATTATCTAAGACTATTGCTATTAATACTATATTACCTATTGCTCCATATTTCCCAGGGTATTACACAAATCAAACAAGGGATCGGATAGCTCAGGCAGCAAGGGAAGGATTTCTTTTGAATTCACCTTTATCTGTTCCATCTCCTGATGATCAACGTTAACTAAATGACATCGATATAAGGATGCATACTTACCTACCCTCTATCAACATCATGAAAGGAAATGGTATACAACCAGGAAAAAATGCTTAGAAGAAAAGATGGCAACTAATAATGATAAAAAACCCCTCTACACGCTTGATCACCAGACCACCATGGCATTTGAACATCAATCTACAGAGACCTAGTAAAACGCTCATCAGACATAGCAGATAAGAAGCTGAAGTCGTAAAAACTCTAAACTGGCCGTTAATAACCCAAGATTGGCCCCAAAATGATACAATTTAAAGCAGTGCCGAAGGCACACTAAACGTATGGATACTCGTCTCTACCCCCTGAGTTTATGCTCCCAACATAAAAAGCGTTACTGCGATTCGAAACCGTAACCCTTTTTTTTGGTCTCGGGGAAAAACCTCTCTTGACGGGTTCCCCGGGCCCGGGGGGACCGAGGGATATGTGGGACTCCGGGAAAGATGTTCGACCATCCGACTACCCACTAAAAAACCCCGCTGTTCTCCTTTCGCCTACGCCCGGACCCACGGATATATGGCCTGCCGATCTCGTGGCCCGGGCCGGCAGCGACCCGCCCTTTGTCTGAAGGCGGGCCCCTTCTAAATTGTTGGCGCCGGGGGTCAGGATTTCGTCCCCCGGCGCTCTCCTGGATCAACAGTTGAGGGGGGGTCGCAGAACAGCACGCGGCCCTCTCCCTCGCGGCAATTGTGCGGGCGGCGGGTCCTCCCCCGAGGGCCGCCCGCGGCCGCTTTTTACGGCGGCCGGAGGTCGTTACTGGCCCTTCGGTGCCGCCGGCGTGGCCTGCATTGGCGGGAGGGGAGTGTGGTGGTCGACTCCCGCTCCCGCTCTGCCGCCTCCTTTGCGGAACCCTAACCCTCCCTAAGAAAATACTATGGGGAAGAAAACACGACAAGGTAACAAAAAAGCGGAATACCTGTGAGTTTAATTTATTAATTTTCTACGTGCAAGGGCGGCGTAAAAATAATAACCTCTGCGGCCGGGGTTGGCCTGTTGTAAAAGGCAACAAAACAACACTAGCTACGTGTTAGGGCCTAAGCTCTTCTGGATAGTTACCACCGTTGGTCTATAAGCATGCCGCCATAATAATATTGTGTTGTGTTCCGGCATTAGCAACCTGGGCTCCTGTACCCCTATGGGACATAGGAATTGCTTACTGTCTGCTGTTCACAAAAAAAATATTATTTTAAATTCAATAACAATACAATCTCGTTTTCCTAATTATCAATAGAAATTTTAAAGGCTGGCTTAATTATATTTCTTAACAAGGGCTATCCCGTCGAAACTTTGGTCCTGTCTTCTAACAAGAGCCCTTACAACTTCCGGATTCCGTGAAAATATTTTATCTAGTTAAGAACATAGAAAGTTTTCAGAAAATTATCTATATTTAAAAATTAATTTAAACATAATTTTTATTATTGAATAGCGAATTCTTACATAGTATAGTTACAAAAAAGCTGACATGTGTACTTTGTACGCACGCACTTTTTTTATATATGCGTAATTTTTTACCAATAAAAATTATCTTTGTTTCTTTTTACTTTTTGGAACCGAATTGAAACACATCAAACAAATTTCAATCATATTCTTACAATATTGTATGTTAATATTTTAAATGAAAAATATTTCCACAAAAAGCTGGTTAAATTAGCAATTCAGCGCTGAAACGGAATATTTACTAAGATACAGTCTTTTGCGTTCCTGTTTACATACAAGCGGTGTTCGTGTCGATTCAAACGCACCTTTCAGTGCGTTATTTACCCGCCCTTAGAAATAGGCGATGCACGTTCATCTGTCGGGTTATAAGTGGCGTCGTTCACACTCCGCTTTCTTTTTGCAAGTCTTTTATTAGGCATACAGAATAAAAGGACTTGCGTACTATTTGCTTTACAACGTGCCTTAGTATCTTGAAAAATAATGTGAGCATTTCTTCTTACAAGTAATTTATCTCATATACATTTTTATGTATTTTTTTTTGGCAAAATTGCTATGTGTATTTCATGTGCGTTGTTCCTCTTCTAACTTTTACTCCTCAACTCTTCGGTCTTATCCATGTTTTTGCGATTCCATCTATTTATTTAGCAGAGGCTTTATAAAGTATAGAAATGGTGGCTTAATTTATTTTTATATTGGCCCTATTTTTACTGCCTGTGAGCAGAAGAAGAAATTAATTTTTACCTTTTGGTGACGCTCTAGGAATGAGATGAAATGAGAATATTACTATTGTATGCAGAAATGACTTGATATGTAGAATTATTACAGTATATAAAACCTTGGATTTTTTTCTAACTCCAATTATGTGTGACGTTCAGATACACTTCTTCTTCACATCTTTTTGAATTTTCTACAGTCTATGTTTAATAACAATGTGTAAGCGGTGAATGTTTTGGAGAACTGTTTACGAAGCTGCTGTCATCTTTCTACATCTACATTACTCCCAACATTTTCCAAAGCCTTTTCATTGCTGCACGCAATAGTTTCTTCGATACTGGCAGCGTTGCAATAACTCTGTTGCAAAATTCATAAACGAAGGTGATTACTTGCTATCGGGTGGAGAAAGTAACGTAGTTAATAATAGGTCTTTACCAATGAAATTGCCGTTCTGCAGTACTGGCCATTTCAAAACAAAATAATTTTTGTTTGGCTAAGAATTCTAATTTCAAATTAATTTTATTTTAAAAACATGGAATTCTTTTTTCAAAAGTAGTCATTTGTTTATTGATTATTGTTACATTTTCATCGCATTTCAATCTTTTTTGTCATCATGGATACGTTAAAAATTCGAGTAATTATGGAATATGAGTACCGTCGTGGCAGCAACGCGGCACAAGCGGCACGCAACATCAACGTCGTTTACGGAGCTAACACTACAAACCAGCGAACGCATCACCTGTTATTGGTTTGCTCGCTTCCGTTCTGGGAATTTGGACCTGAAAATTGAACCTTGCGGTCGTCCGAAGACTTTGGTCGACAATGACGAATTAAAGGCGATTGTGGAAGCTGATGATACACAATCTACGGCTGAATTAGCAGCAGCTTTCGACGTTAGCGTCAAAACAATATTGGTCCATTTGCGTCAAACTGTCAAGGTAAAAAAGCTTGACAAATGGGTGCCCCACGAACTCAATGATCGCCAGCGCGAAGTACGCGTCGAGACGTGCCTTGCACTGCTCAACAGACACACAAATGAAGGAATTTTGAACCGTATTGTTACCTGCGATGAAAAATGGATTCTGCTTGATAACTGCAAGCGCTCAGCAAGTTGGTTGGATCCTGGTTCAGCACCTAAACAATGCCCTAAACGAAAACTTACCCCTAGAAAAGTGATGGTCACTGTTGGGTGGTCTAGCGCCGGTGTGATTCATCACAGCTTCTTACCAAACGGGATGAGCATTACTACAGGTATGTATTGTGAAGAACTGAACACAATTATAGAGAAGCTGGCACATCTCCAACCAGCATTGGTCAATCGCTTGTCTCCGCTGCTCCTACACGACAACGCGCGACCTCATACTGCACAGCAGATGGTCTCCAAATTGCAAGAACTGGGATTAGAAGTTCTCCGTCATCCGCCCTTCTCACCAGACCTTGCGCCTACAGACTACTACTTTTTCCAGAATTTGGATAACTTCTTGGCGGGGAAAAAATTCAATACCCGAGAGGCAGTACAAAATGCCTTTGAAGAATTTTTTGCCTCCCGTCCAGCTGATTTCTGTAAGAAGGGCATCAATAAATTGCCACTGCGTTTGCAAAGATGCATTAATTGCATGGGTGATTACTTCGATTAATACAAATAAGAAATACATGAAAAAAATTCGTTTAAATTTTTTCATACAAAACGGCAATTTCATAGGTAAAGACCTAATATAATAATTAACTTAATTAAATGTCATTTTATGTTTCCTTTTTTTCTTATTAATCAGCGTATCCGTTATTTATTTGTTTCTTGTATGGTACATTCTTAATATTCGATAAATTGTGACGTATTTAGACATCAATCAACAAATGAGCTATTTATAGACATATATATAGGAACATTCTTCCTATTATGATTAACCACAAATAATAGTGCAGTTATAATATCATTTTTTTGGTAGAGTGCTCAAAAAATACATTGACTTATTTTAACAATAACAGTGTATTCAATTTAATTAGAGTGCGTTTTCTCTACCTACGAAAAAGAAGTCCTTGTATCAAGCTTTGAAGACCGCGAACATGTTGTCTAGGATTGGTGAGGCCCGCGCCCATTGTCAACTACTAGTTCAAGATGGCGACTGAAGGCACGCAGTATTTTATGGTACGCTGCATGTGATAAACGAGGAAGAAGGAGAATAAAGATCCTGGGAGAAGTATTTAGTGGATATCCAACGTAACCTCGAAAACATAGTAAACATGGACTAGCATGCTTTTTCTCCTCAAAAAAAAGTAATAGACAACTTTTTACTAAAATAAAAAAACCAAATAAAACATTTATTCCATATTTTTATTATGGTTCACATCATTTATGCTGCCCACATATCCCTTTTCTCAATCTTGAATTTGCCATTATGTTTACATTTTTATTTAAGTTATATGGCATAAACATACCTGATATATGTTAGGTAATGTATCAACATTTTCTGAGCTTCGAGTAATATGCACTTCCGTGCAAGGAGGCAATTCATAAAGATTGCTTCGTTTGCCTCGACTGAGCTCCTGTATCTGTATACTTTAAGTGTTTGACCTGCCTTTACCCAAATGAAGCTCCCGAATATGTCTACCAATTTATCTATGAACCTCTATTATACTTTATTGCTAGAAAATAAAGCTTAAAGTCGCTTGAAGAAAGATGCAGGTATTTTTGTCGCGTCGTGTCTCTTGTATTTCTTTTTATGTCTTGCTCATTCACTGGGAATGTTAACCGGGTCTTATTTTAGCAATGGAAAAGTGTATTTCATATGGTATTTCAAAGATTTGCATCAAATACTTCATAAGTATGTTTTATACTTATGTAGCTTCAGCTTTCATGAGTTGAATTCTGATTATAATTCTAAAGCGTTCTGTGAAATATAAAATCATGAACGAAAGAAGAAAAAACTACTTGCATTTAGCCTTTGTTATCCGTTCTTCTTTTCCTAAATGGCTGATCCAGATTGCGTCTCAAATTTTCACCTACCGAGCATTCAATAACAGTTCTTTATATTGTGAAAAGAGGTAAAAGAAAGCATATGTCTAAATAATGAATTAAAACGTTTGAAATTGACACTGGGTTCTTAGTAAATACAAAATTATATAAGGAAAAAAACTTCTAAAATTACAAAAAATTTACTAAAATCTATCATAAATAAATTCCTAAACATATACGTCTAGATATAAAACAACATGATATAGCTGACTCAAAATATCAAATTCGTAAATGATACCCAATTTCATTTAAGATGATACTCGAACAACAAAACAAATAACAATAAAATAGTATTTAATTTAACAAATTATATAACAACAAGCAACCATTATTATACAGATTGTATTGTAAGAAAGCATTGTGGCCAAATTTTCATAAATAGACGCCCCGACCGAGACGGTGACAAGACATTTTGTGGAAAGCTAGTAATGCCGGTATAATATTGGCAGTATGAAATAAATATATCCATACTAATATTATAAATGTGAAAGTAGCTCAGTCTGTCTGTTTGTTACGTTTTCGCATCTAAACCACTTTAATAAAAATAAGTAAAATTAAGTTTTTTTCCATGCAGGGGCGGAGTAAGATACTAACTTCTGCGACCGGGGTCGGCCTGTCGTAGAAGGTGACAAAACCCTAGCTACGTGGTAAGGCCCCGAGCTCGTCTGGATGGCAACCACCCTTGGTCTTAAGTCTGCCACATACAACCTTGTGTTGTGTTTCGTCATCAGTGACTCAGGATCCTGTACACCTACGGGACAGCAGCGTGTTCGCAGCTGGCTTCGCAAACAACCATCGGCGACGGTAACTGTTTACTATTAAGTGGGCCGCCAGCCTGTCTGCTGTTGAATGAATGAATGAATGAAACTCTTTATTGTTCACCTACTAAAGTATTACAGCATCAGCGAGAAAAATACAATATTTATATTCATAGCATGAACAATAGGCGGTTCTGTTCGTCAGCAATAAAAATAATGATAGACTGGACCTTGGCGAAGGACTTTACTTTTTTTCATTTATATGGCAGAACAACGTTTGCCGGGTTCGCTAGTTTTTAATAAAATATAAACGATAACAGCTCGTAACTTCCGAACGCTGGACTCAAATTTCCTCCTAGAAGTAACGACCCCCTAGAAGCAAGTAAATCGTCACGCTTGTCCAAAGCGGATTGGAAGATTACACATACCGGTGATCTTGGTATTCAGGTTTCCACACGATATTTTCCTACACGATCGGTACCTGGTGATTCCGGTTGCAACCCAAAACTTTCACTTTGGTGCTCGGGGTCTGTTGTTTTAATGTGCACAAGAGGTGAGAAAATCTGCCTAAGTGGTGCATCACCACCGTAGAATGGGTCTCCCAGTGTCTCACTTGGCTACAGCGTACATCGTATTTCTATAAAATAGTCTTAAAATATTATTGCATACATACATATATATAATCACGCTTCTTTTCCGTAGGGGTAGGCAGAGACCACTTTTTTTCACTTGCTACGATCCTTACATACTTGTTTCGCTTCGTCAATATTCCCTTCATACATGCTCTTCGGTTTAGGGTACTCTTGACCTGGCCTTTTTTTAAGACGTCCCTGATTTGGTCTCGAAACGTCCGCCTAGGTCTACCCTTCGATCAATTGTGATCGAAGGGTCTACCCCTTCGAATACTTTCATTCACACTCGCCTTATACACTTTTTTCGTCAATTGTTCTTCATTCATTCTCTCGACATGGCCAAACCATCTGAGCATACCTTTTTCAATTTTTGTCTCACTATTTCTTATCTTGTTACTCAGTTTAACTCCTATGATACTTCTTAACGCTTAATAGTATTACTAAGCGTTAAAATATTATTATTATAATAATAATTAAAAATGTTTTACTGTAATAATAATAACATGGTATCCAAGACCGCTTGGTTAGATAAATTTAGTTTCATATATATAAATCCATGAGGCTAAATTCGGAAGTCACGGGGTCGATGCTAACGATGGCATGCACTGGCGGAGTTTCTCGTCTAATGTACGTTTAACATGATTGAGAGATTGAATGCCAGTGACGCGTACCTGTACGTTCCATCTAAAGTAGGCCCAAAAATTGCAAGGATAGTTACTAATTAATTTTAATTATTTCAATTTAAATTTTATTTTCCTATATTAATTTAAGATGTTTGTTTGCAACTAAAACACTACGTTGCGAATAAAATGCGACTAATATTGGTGGGCTGAAAATGAAAAGTTCGTAGGTTAACATAGAAAAAATTTTTTTGTATAATTTGTTTTGATTATTTAATAATAGTTGCCTTCGAGAGCGATACAACGATTATAGCGGTCATAAAAAATTTCGATACCATTTTTATAGTACGATTTACCTTTAACCTCAAAATAGGCTTCAGTTTCGGCGAGTACCTCTTCATCAGCGCAACATTTATGTCCAGCGAGCATTCTCTTGAGGTCTGAGAACAGAAAAAGTGCTGGGGGCCAAATCTGGAGAATACGATGAATGCGGAAGCAATTCTAAGCCCAATTCGTGGAATTTTGCCATCGTTTTCATTGATTTGTGACACGGTGCATTGTGCACGGTGCAATGGGGCCATTTATCCGCGATTGTGTCTTTCAAACGCTACAATAATGCTACGTAATAGTCGCTGTTGATGGTATTTTACTTTTTAAGATAGTCGATGAATATTATACCATGCGCATCCCAAAATATTGATGCCATAACCTTGCCAGCCGACTTTCGCGTCTTTCCACGCTGAGTCGGTTCATCACATGCAGTCCACTCGGTTGACTGTCGATTGGACTCCGGTGTGAAATGATGGAGCCATGTTTCATCCATTATCATATGTCGACGCAAAAATTCGGATTTATTACGATTAAATAGCTTCAAACACTGCTAAGAATCATCAATTCGTTGTTGTTTTTGGTCGATGGCTCAAGCGGCACCCACTTTGGGCAGAGCTTTCGCATATCCAAATATTCATCTAGGATATGTCCAACACGTTCCTTTGATTCCTTTAGGGTCTCAGCTATCTTAATCAACTTATCCACTGCGTGCATCGTCCTCAGTGCTCATTTCCATCTTTCTAATCACAGCATAGCATTTGGCAAAAACAACTTTGTGACCTCTCCAGTGGTTCCGTTTGCATACCTTTCTACCCGTTTAAGCACGCTTTCTTTTCTTATATCGGATTTTATATACAATTAAGGACATTTCACGCTGCTGCTGCTTCAAACTGTTGGGCTGCCACCTTGACCAATTCATCCGCCCTCTTATTTCCGGGAACCGCAAAATATGCCATTACCCAGTACAGCCGGGTTGATATTACCACGAATACGGGTAGCAAAGGGAAGGGACGTATCAGGATTGGAAACCAAGTCCAAACATGACTTGGAGTCACTCACCACGGCTACTTCTTTATTCGATAATCTTAAAAGATATTTTATAGCCTGGCAGAGGGCATAAAACTCAGCTTCATTCAACCTCAACCCCCATCACCCTACCAACTTGATTATCAATTTTACTTCCGTCCGTATATATTTGTAGTTTTGGTAAGCGCTGCGCAACAATTTCAGTCTGTATTTAACATGTTATTAATATGATAATTCTAAAAATAATATTTTAAAAAAAATGGTTATAAGATATCCAGCCATATTCTATTAGTGTATTACTAAATTATATAGTAATATTGTTTACGGAGTTTAAGCACGTATTTAGCGAAACTAAAAAAATTAATTTTAACTGTGAAAAATTATAAAAAGATTCTATAGTTATCTCTCTATAAGTTTCTATCTATATCTATTCTATAAGATTTTTTGTAGTTTACTGATAACAGGGAAGGTTAAAGGCTTTTTTTATTTTATTGCTGTAGGACAGCAGACAGGCTGACGGCCCGCTTAGAATTTAGCACGTCGCCTATGGGTGTTTGCTACGCCAGTGGCATCGTGAACACGCTGCTGTCCCATAAGAGGCTGGCGAATAGACAATAATTTCATTGCGTAAATTCATCATCATGATCATCTAACAATCTAGATTTACTATCTATACGTCTTAATTATATCTACTATATTAATTACTGTTGTTATTCATGTATTGAGTATGTGGATTCAACAAATTAATTAATATATGGCAAATTTAATTAAATTGTAAAATTAATATACTAACTGGAAACACTCTGGACGTTTCCGACATTGGTGTTTAACATGGCATGACGGAACATCCGGTTTGAGTTTTGGAAATAATAATTAAGACAGAGAAGGGATTCTACATAATCGTTGAGCAGGGTGAACGGTTTAATCAAAATTTTGTAAAAAATTTATGTGTGTATCTTTGTTACCCTAAGAAATAAACAGAGCACATAGATGTTATTAGGTTATCTAAAAGATGTCGCTATAAGCGAGAAGGCCGCCATTTGTACAACGTATCATTTAAAATATCCTATATCTTTAAACGAGCAATTCTTGTATATAAATATTTATATAATTGGAATCTCGGAATCGGCTCCAACAATTTTCATGAAATTTAGTATACGGGGGGTTTCGGGGGCGATAAATCGATCTAGTTAGGAATCATTTCTAGAAAATGTCATTTTATTCGCTTTTTTTTTATTGGAAGAAAAATAACAAAAATGTGACTCTTCCTGACATCTATCGGCGAATAATAATACTAAAAATGACTCTTCCTGACATCTATTGGCAAATAATAATACTATTTTTTTTAAATTGCTTTAACGACACAACACAAAAGCTATTCCAGCAGATGGCGTTGTTAAGTAACAAGAAGTCAATGAGTGTTTGCTTTGAGGTTAGACTAAAAAAATCAATTGTTAATTTCCAAAAACACAATTTATAAAAATAAAAAATATACCGAGCAAAGCTCGGTCATCCGGATATTGTGTAATAATATCTATAAGGTTTTGTACCATAAAGAATAAATAAATATATAGAGTTTGGTATATTTCGTAACTGTCAAAATTAACGTACTTACTCTCCGTGCAGGGGCAGAGTAAGAAAACTGACCCTTGCGGTCTGGCGCAGCCTGTCCTAAAAGGTAACAAAACTACTCCAACTATAGGACTCTAAAACCAACTGGATGGCAATATGTTCTATAAATATTCCGCCATAATAATCTTGTGTCGTATTTTGGCATAAGTGACCCAGATTCCAGTTGCCCTTTTTTATTGCTGTAGGACTGCAGACAGGCTGATGGCGCGCTTAGAATTTAGCAGTTCCCGTCGCCTACGGGTGTTTGCAATGCCAGTGGCATCGCGAACACGCTGCTGTTCCATAAGGGTACAGGAACTTGGGTGACTAATGCCGGAACACAACGCAAGGTTATTATGGCGGCATACTTAAGAGGTAAGTACAAAGGTGGTCGCCATTCAGACGGGCTTGAGGCCCTACCACGTAGCTAAGGTGGGTTGTTTTGTTGCCTCTTACGACAGGCCGACCCCGACCGCAGAGGTTAGTATTCTTTCTCCGCCCCTGTACGGATAGGTAGCCCTACGCGGACGGCAGTGTTTTAGCGGTGCCCCTGGCGCCGCAACCATTCATAGGCGATCGTAACTGCTTACTATTAGGTATATGGACGGTTAGGCTGCCTGCCTTTCCATAGCAATAAAAAAGTTAAACGATTTTATTACAGACTAGCTGTGCCCGCGACTCCGTCCGCGTAGAATAGTGACTGGGCAGAATTTTTTGGATATATCTTATGGTTTATTTTGGATTACAAACCCTACGTACGTTCGAACCTACAAAGTCCAGCCTAAGCTAAACCCTATTTCATATGACCGATGACATAAATCTGAGGTTAACTTAAATTGGAAATTCAACCTACATGGTCCAGCCTGAACCCTATTTCATATGATTGATAACATAAATCTGAGGTCAACTTAAATTGAAATTTTAAATTTCTGCAACTTATAATTTTTAACAGAAAACTATTTTTTTTTTTCTAAAATAATAATAGCCTAAGTTACTTCTTGATACATCAGCTATCTGCCAGTGAAAGTCCCGTCAAAATCGGTGCAGCCATTTCAGAGATTAGCCGGAACAAACAGACAGACCGACAGACAGACAAAAAATGTAAAAAATGATGTTTTGGTATATTAGCGTGTATACGTCCGAATGCACTTAGTAAAAAGTGGTTATTTTAATATTACAAACAAACCCTCCAATTTTGTTTATTTGTATAGATGTTATAATTACTTTGTTAGTTGTATTAAAACCGAAAAATTACGTTTTATTAATATGAATTGAACACATAGATTTTTGGTTCTTCAATGGTTTAGGAAGGAACGCATGGTGGACCAATAGACAATCATCTTTCTAACATTATTTCAGTAAAAATACTATTTTATTGTACCTCATAAATTTCAGTGAGAGTTCATAAATGAGAAATATGATTCAATACTTTTGTATTTTTATACATGTTATTTATTGGATTTTATTTTAAATAAATAACATAAATACATATAATCACGCCTCTTTCCCGTAGGGGTAGGCAGAGACCACTTCTTTCCACTTGCTACGATCCTTACATACTTGTTTCGCTTCGTCCACTTAAATAAATAAATATGAACAAATATAGAACAAAGAATAAATATACCGAAATTTTGATGTCTATGGGTCAACCCTACTCACCAACACGGAAAGAAAACCGGTAATATACTTATTTGTCGCATTTTATCACTCCGTAATGGGGAGAGGGAGCTTTAATCTGATTTCTAAGCATATGCCCAGAAATGCACTTAACTCTTATAGTCTATTTTATTAACAGCTGCGTATTGTACGCAGTATTGAAAATGAAAAAATATGTCACAAAAGAGCGATGCTGAATGGTCGGGAATATTGTATGAAATGTTAAATGTTTTAAGTCTTTACCAAGTTCTAAAAAAGGCTTTGTGAATTATAACTTGTTGAATATTCAGGGAATTGAGAATATTCATAGCCTGCTCGTTAGTGGCGCTGGTTAGCGGTCGCGGCGTATTTTTGATACTGGGATTGTATTGTCACCCGTTTAATTATTAGATTTTACTAATGGAAAAAATCGATTTAAATAGTATGTCGAAGGGTTTTATCGTAAGATTTACCGCATTGTATCTTATTTATTTGAATTATTTGTATCAAAGAATAAACCTACTTAAATATATATTCATCGAATTTTTGCGTTTAGATTCAGTCATTAATATAAAAAAGAGAAATATATTTTATTTTTCTTAAAAACGTTATTTATTTAATGGTATGAAACCAGCCAGTCAGAAACAGTATAATAACCCAAGAGGGTTATTACAACTTTTAAAATGCGAGAATACTTTCCCCAACCTAATAAATATATAAAAATATTTATTTCTTATCATTTTACCAATTAATTTTTTACATAAGTTATAAGGTTGGCACCATGAAGAGTATTAGTCGGCACTGAAATGACTCTTCCTTTTCCTGTTTCCTCTACAGTATGTGATTTAGTTTATGGTATGCATTTACAACATACTAACTGTCTATGTGTAGTTGTCATGATGTCAGTGTCACTGTCAAGGGAAGAGCCACGGGTGAGTGTGTGCGACATACATGGGTACATTTGAAAGTGATATATGTGGACATTGGTGAGGCAGTGAAATAAAGGCAAATTCACACTATTCATGAAATTCACTTAAATTGACCACCATTTATCCCGAGTGCAGTCAATACATTAACTCTTTAAACATGCTTGAATTATTAGAATATATTGATAGTCATCTTTTTATATAGCTAAGATCAGCAGATAGGCGAATAGCTCACACGATAGCAGGGTCTATAGGCGGTTGAACCACCAGAGACATTAACAATGCGCTGACAGCATCGATGTGGAGGAGCTAGAACCCGGTTAACTAGTGGCGGAACACAACAAAACGTCCTGGCAGCATGTTTTTAAACCAAGGGGTGATTATCATCCAATCGAGCTTTGACCTCTACCACTTAGCTAGGGGTGTTTTATCGCCTTCTATAACAGGCCGCAGAGGATCTTTACTCCTACACGGTGAAAATATCTAATAAAAATATTACAACAACAAGCCATGTCAGTAATATTATAAAATGTCGTTTTAGTTCTTTTTTTACATAATAAGCTAGGAAACGTATACCATGCCTTTATTAAAAAAATGAAATCCATAATCAGCAAAATATAATACAAAAAATGAGCGTAATGAATAAACAATAGGGGAAAGAAACGCGACCCCGGTTTCATTTTTCAAAGTGGCATAAAAGCGATCTCTTACTTTGCGTCGCCTTAAAGCACTTTAAGCGAGCCTGTCTAAAATCATAATGCGGTTATTATTTCACAGGGACCGGGGGTAGGGGCCTGCCGTCGACAAGGCGGCCATTTTCACAGAATTATTGCTACTCGGCCGCTCCACGACAGCATCGAGGACGTAACCGCGAACTTGTACTATGCATTAGCGAAGAAATATTATTTTCTAAAAGAAATGCTTGTCTAACTAAACATAAAATCATAATAATAAAATATTTATTTACAACACAAGTTCAATAGTAATTATTATAGAATATAAACACGTAAGATTTTTATGAATAGGTACACGTAAGAATTATAAGACATTTATTTATCAAAAACATGAGTTTTATACTGTAGCGATCCCTTAGGTTGCACAACACAATTGATCTAAATCTTGATTTTATATTAATGTTTACTTTTTAAATATTACATTGAGCGTAAACACTTTTTGGTTGTTTAACAAACAGCTGTTTACTCATTTTCTCTCACTTTTTACTCATTTTATTCAAGGCCGATGAGATTTCGAAATTATATTCAAAATTCCAAATTAAACAAAAAGACGACGCAATTCGCTCTTGTGGCTCGAGATTCCACGTCGTCAACATCTGCTCCAAAGTTTGTAATTTATAACGTGTCCATCATTGTGATTTTTATAAATAATATTCAATATATAAGATATATAAGTAGAGTGAAGTGTGTTTCACCGGACGTAATCCATATCGGCGGACACTACCGCCATTGACAACGTCGCCAACGGCTTACCGAGCCTCAACGTTCAACTACATCAACATTCCACATCTAATAATTAGGGGATTAATGCCAATCGCTCATCTCGTGCCCCAAACGTGCATTGATGACACATAAAACCTAACATAGCTCATCGTGTTCTACCCAAGAGTTTACGAGTATATTGGGCTAAAAATAGTTTTTAATAAATTATATTAATAGAATTACACATTACATTACTTTAAAAAAAGCAATTGAATTAACCATGATTGTAATCTTATATCTTTAAACGAGCAATTCTTGTATATATATATATATATATATATATATATATATAATTGGAATCTCGGAATCGGCTCCAACAATTTTCATGAAATTTAGTACACGGGGGGTTTCGGGGGCGATAAATCGATCTAGCTAGGAATCATTTCTGGAAAATGTCATTTTATTCGCTGTTTTTTATTGGAAGAAAAATAACAAAAGGTGGTGTTTGATCCCAATTTAAACTGAAAAATGACTAATCCTGACATTTATCGGCGAATAATAATACTATTTTTTTTAAATTGCTTTAACGACACAACAACACTAAAGCTATTCCAGCAGATGGTGTTGTTAAGTAACACGAAGTCAATGAGTGTTTGCTTTGAGGTTAGACTAAGAAAATCAATTGATAACTTCCAAAAAACACAATTTATAAAAAAAAAATACCGAGCAAAGTTTTTTTTTTTTTTTTTTGGTCTCGGGTAAAAACCACTCTTGACGGGTTCCCTCAGCCCGGGGGGACCGAGGGATATGTGGGACTCCGGGAAAGATGTTCGAACATCCGACTACCCACTAAAAAACCCCGCTGTTCTCCTATCGCCTACGCCCGGGCCCACGGATATATGGCCTGCCGATCTCGTGGCCCGAGCCGGCGCCGGCCCGCCCTTTGTCTTGAGGCGGGCCCCTTCTAAAGTGTTGGCGCCAGGGGGTCAGGGTTTCGTCCCCCCGGCGCTCTCCTACCAACTCTAGGAGTTGAGGGGGGCCGCGGAACAGCACGCAGCCCTCACCCTCGCGGCAATAGTGCGGGCGGCGGGTCCTCCTCCGAGGGGCCGCCCGCGGCCGCTTTTTACGGCGGCCGGAGGTCGTTACTGGCCCTCCGGCGCCGCCAGCGTGGCCTGCGTTGGCGGGAGGGGAGTGTGGTGGTCGACTCCCGCTCCCGCTCCGCCGCCTCCTTTGCGGACATGACTGCCTCGCAGAAGGAGGCGACGGCCGTCCATCCAGGATCGCCCCCAACCATGGACAGAACCAGGGCCGGGAGCGACAGGTCCACGCCGATTTGGGCGACGAGGGCGCGGCGCTCCTCGCGCCACGCAGGGCACACGGCGACAGTGTGGTTCACCATGTCCTCCTCGTCGCCCGCGCCACAGTGGTGGCACCCTGACGTCATCTCCCGCCCTATGCGACACAGGTACCTCCCGAAGCAACCGTGCCCCGAGAGGACCTGCGTCAGGCGGAAGGTCAGGGCGCCGTGGCGCCTTTCCACCCATTCGGCCAGGACGGGCCTCACCGCTTCGATGGTGGCGAGGCCCGCGCTAGGGTGCGCGAGGCGCTTCTTCCACTCCACCATGAGTACCTCATCGCGCAGCTCCGCCCGCTTTACCTCCACTTCGCGAGGCGCGGGGCGAGAGCCACGCTCGGCCGCATCCCGGCGCCACTGGTACAATAGCGCCAGGACTCGAGCCTCGAGGTCCCATGGTGGGGATCCGGCCAGCAGGGAGGGCGCTTCGAAGGACACCGTGCGGTATCCCCTTATCGCCCTGACGGCCAGGACGCGCTGCGGCCTGCGAAGCAGCGCCGTCGTTTTGGCCGTCAGGCGATCCGCCCATATCGGGGCCCCGTAAAGGGCCATCGACCGCACGGTTCCCTCAAAGAGCCTGCGGCACACTGCGCCCGGCCCGCCGATATTCGGCAGCAGACGGGAGAGTCCCGCCGCCGCCCGAACTAACCTCGGCGCCAGGCGCTCGAAGTGCGCCGCAAAGTCCCATCGCCCGTCGAGCACCAGTCCGAGATAATTCATGGACAGCCCGACGGCGATGCGGACGCCTCCCACCGTTATGCTCAGGCCCGGTGGCGGCCTCTGGCGGGGCCCGTAGAAAATAAGGGCCCCCGTCTTTGACCGAGCAAAGCTCGGTCATCCAGCTGGTTGATATTATACGAGTAATATTTAGGATAGTACTATGTTTTTTTTTCATTGCGTTGCTTAGATTTTTGACTGTTAATTCTAGTTCTATTCTCATCCCTTTCCCGCCTCCCCAAGGAGGAGAAACGTTACAAAGTTTATATCTGATATTACACTATATTTAAATGCAGACCTTGAAATTTTATAAAAAAAATTAGGACATAAATATAATATTAAACATGTTTGAAGTAGTTATAACAAATACAACAATATTATCTATTACACACAATATAATTTCTTTGGCTCAACTATAGAAATAATTTCCGCTAAGACCATGTACCAAATGACCATGAAGCATAAGACTTAGAGTACAAAATTTAGAAAAAAATGTTGTTCTTATATAAAAGTCTTGTTCAAATTCGATTGGTTTGGGATTACCCCAACCGAAACTAGTGAACCGATTTTGATCAGGTCTCAAGGTCTCAAGATCGACTTTTGTCATTGTTATACGACACCCTCGGATTGCTTATATTTCATCCTATTGCGGCTAATGCACTTTGGTACGCTTGCGGAGGTCACGGGTTCGATATCCGTCTTGCGTCTGGGTCTTTATGTATAATATGTATTTGTTTACAAAAAAGAAATATACAGGGTAATTCGATGTATTCCCGTTAGGGAGTAATAGGGGTGACTATTTGCAATAATTTTAACCCCTATATGCATTGTGCAAAATTGAACCATTTTTCAATTCTCGTGTTTTTTAGCTTTTTTCAAAATAAGTTAAAAGTGCGACATCAAAATTTATATAAAAAGTATCAATTTAAATCTCATATTTTCTTCTGATTTATAAAAAGGATTAAAACCTGGTTATTTATCAATATCAAAATAATAATTATCGGTCCAAAATTTAAAATTCGAGACGAAAAACGATATTATTTCAATATTTTTTGGGATTTTTTCCCACTAAAATATTTGCCTTAAAAATAAAAAAATGTTTATGAAACTTGGCTTCCAGATTCTTTTAAAAACATAACCGTTTTCTCAGCTCTGCTATAATGCATAATAACTAGGAATTTATTTCAAAGAAACTGAAAAAAAGATCACAAAGGAAGCAGACGGAAATTCGTATTCGAACTAAACTTAAAACTTCTTTAAAATTTCCATAAAATTAATTAAAAACAATACCCAATGTAAATAAAATAAAAAATACATATTTAAAATAAAATTTAGAACCAGTAACAGTTTAGTAGTAACAATTACGATATTTTGTAATTTAGCCTAAACTTCTTGCTCGAAGTGACTTCCCCTATTGCGTACGCAAAGTCGCATTCTTTATCTGGGTTGTAACTTAACCATGTGAAATGTGCCAGTATATTTATTATTATTTTATTACAAACTTATAATATATTAAACAGTCTTAACGCTAACAAAAACGATTACACTCCTCATATTCGATTTGTAACAATATTTTATTTGTATGCGAAGAAGCCTTTGTTCTCGGATCAAAGGAACACATTCATCCCAACACAATGTAATGTGGGTGTTAACAATATAGATGCGTGTCCTTTGGTCTATCTTTGATTAATAGTTTCGGAACATCGGCGAGAAATAAACACGACATATACAACTGTAGGAGTATATGTTATAGATTTATGAAATTATATAACGAATGAATAAAATTTCACAAAATAATATTAGTTTGTATAAAAAAAATCTATTTAATCTTAATTTTATTTTATTGCTGAGCAACAGCAGACGTGCTGGCGACCAACTTAATTGTAAGTAGTTATCGTCGCCTATGGATGTTTGCGATGCCAGAGGCACCGCGAACACGCTGCTGTCCGTATATGTATATACCTAGTCAGGTCATAAGTATTGTCACACAGTAAAAACTTTTCTTTTAGAATGCTGGCCACAAAAAAGTTTATTGAATTAGAATTTCGAATTGTTCATGAAAATAAAAATGTATAACTTTTAGAATTTTACTCATTTTTAAATATGGAGTGGACGCTTAAAGAAGACCGTGTTGCAGTTATTGCGTTGCATCGTTGCAGTTACGCGCCAATTCAAATTTTTAACATACTGAAAAACTTTGAATATAACCAAAAGATTCGTTTATCGTACCATCAAACGATACAATGAAGACTCTAGTGTAGATGACAGGTCAAGAAGTGGTCGCCCTCTATCTGTTAGGACTCCAGCAGTGATAAAAGCTGTGAAGGCACGAATTCAAAGAAATCCCAAACGTAAGCAGAAACTGTTGGCCCTTCAGATGGGGTTAAGCAGAACCACGGTGAAAAGGGTGTTAAATGAAGACTTGGGCTTCGGGCATATCGAAGAAAAACAGGACATCGTTTGATTGCTCGTCTAATGGACCTGAGACTGAAGAGATGCCGCGCTTTGTTGAAGCGGTACGCGGGAAAAAAATATCGGGAAATTCTTTTTTCGGATGAAAAAATGTTTACCGTAGAAGAGAGCTACAACAAACAAAATGATAAGGTGTACGCACACAGTAGTGAAGAAGCGAGCAACCGTATTCCGCGTGTCCAACGAGGTCATTTTCCATCCTCGCTCATGGTATGATTGGGAGTTTCTTATTGGGGCTTAACAGAGGTACATTTTTGTGAGAAAGGTGTAAAAACGAATGCTGTTGTGTATCAAAATACAGTCCTGACGAACCTTGTGGAACCTGTTTCTCATACCATGTTCAATAACAGGCACTGGGTATTCCAACAAGATTCGGCGCCAGCTCATAGAGCGAAGAGCACACAAGACTGGCTGGCGGCGCGTGAAATCGACTTCATCCGGCACGAAGACTGGCCCTCCTCCAGTCCAGATTTGAATCCGTTAGATTACAAGATATGGCAACACTTGGAGGAAAAGGCGTGCTCAAAGCCTCATCCCAATTTGGAGTCACTCAAGACATCCTTGATTAAGGCAGCCGCCGATATTGACATGGACCTCGTTCGTGCTGCGATAGACGACTGGCCGCGCAGATTGAAGGCTTGTATTCAAAATCACGGAGGTCATTTTGAATAAACTTTAATGTCATAAGAATCTATGTTTTGTTAAGTTCATTTTGGTATATGAATGGTTACATAATGAATAAACTTGTTACAATTATTTTACATTAAACATGTGACAGAATTTATGACCTGACTAGGTAGGTATAGGAACCTGGGTCACTAATGCCGGAACACAACGCAAGGTTTACACCAGACTAATTGCCATCCAGACGGGCTTGGCGCCCATCTACCTAGCACGGTTGTTTTGTCGCCTTTTACGACAGGCCGACCCCGGCCTCAGGAGCAAATAAATAGTATTTGATATAATTATTTCTTTTACTCATTTCACATTGTAGATATCCTACATATACATACAAATATAATTTAAAAGAGCTAAAATAGAATTCAAATTTCAAGTTTTCTTTTCAGACTCGTATAATTTGAGCATTATTAATCCCAAACTGCTACCTCGGTAAGCATTCGTTACTTGATAGTATATGATAAGCTTACGGATGTTTAAATCCTGGTGTTTTGGAAACGCTTCAGAAATATACTTTAAAGTGGTAATGTTAGAAAAATATGTTGAAATTTTAAGCTCACACCTAATATTTTCTTAATTTTTAATAATATACATACATATATTTTAGTTAAATACCTTTTGTAAAAATTTATTTGTGAGTCACTCTACTTTTGCAGTTTATAAAACTAATATCTTAAATAATACTAAATTCAAAAAAGAACGGAAATCGTGTTGCTAGAGTCCTTAAAGGTTACCATTGATTTACTCTACTTATCAGTTCATTGGCATCATAGAATATTTTATTTTGGGCCTTGTCATTCAGACAGTAGTCATCTAAAAACCAAGCTGTTCTTGTGCTTTTTTGGACAAGATTGAGTTATTGACCACTGACCCAAACAAAACCCAAATAGTTGCGCCTAAATTAATTATTAATTCCTTTATCATTTAAATTTAAATTCATTTTAATTTTATAAGTTTGTAATTTATTTGTTGTACTTTGTAATTTATTAATATTAATTTTGTTTTATTATTATTGTTTATCATATTTCTAATTTTGTAAACTTTATTGACTTTGAACTAATATTTTTAATGTAATTGTAATGTGTGGGACTGGTTTCTGAATTACATTATTATTATTATAGCAGCAACAGCGTATCTCGCAAATTATTATAAAATGTTCATAAGTCGTCGTAGTCGTAGAATAGTGACGGATCTGACATATATTAAACTTTACAGGACAGCCATTTTAAAAATACACAAGCGTCATTTTACTATGAGAATCTATCATATCCGTCACTTTACCGACCGCATAATTTGAAATCTAAAATACATGTAATTTTTTTTAATGTAGCAATAATATTTAGACAATGTAGTATCCAAATATGGTAAAAAGTAAATTTTGGATTTTTTTCAAATCCGACGTTATTCTACGATCACGACGAAGTATACTGGGACCATTCACATAGCGCTGTCAAGCCTGTAAGTAAAAAGCATAGCATTTGTATTTATATGCTATTTTTTTGTAAATAAATACATATAATACATAAACCCGGGACCCCACAGGCGATCGAACAATTAGCCTTTGCGACAAAACTTTGGATGCCACCGAAATAAAATACATAGAAGAATAAATAAATAGAAGTTTTACTGAATATTTTTGAATAGATATGAAGCCATGTTTGAAAATTGTGGTAGTCGAGCAAATAGGATTTCTACAAAAGGCTACCGACGGTGATGTAGCGCCAACCCTCCAATACAGATTGGATGAATCCTTATTTGATTGAATCGCTCCTTACAAGTCAACGAATTTGAATTTTTATTTCATTCAGTGAATACGTATACTGCGAACAATGGAGAAATGATGTTTCTGAGATCGTGTAAGAGATTACTTTTTAATATAAAAATAAACGTTTTATCTGATGTTATGTTCAGAGCTGATTTTAGTTATCAAACATCTTTGGTGAAAATGTTAACTAGAGTAACTAGTTCTTAGTTTAATACTTTTATTGCAAAGTACTCAAAGAAGAAGTTAAGGATATGTATACATATAAGAAAGAATTTATGTATTATAAAAAATCACTGAGATAAATGAAATCTTTAGATTATTAGTTTCCTATCCGAGTTTTATATCTTGATTGCAATACTTCTACAAACCTGCAACCTTAGTGATTTTCCCACTCGCACAAAAAACAAAAACGCAATAAGAGCGGCCGAAACGTTGCTAAAAGTCTTTGTTTAGCATCTTTTTTATTTTATCTTTTATTCTGACATATAAGTAATTATTTTTCCTTAATGTACTACAATGTTGACATCGACGGCTTTGTCATTTTGTCCTTAAATTTTCATGTTGTTCCTGCTAAAAACTCCACGCTCCATTTATACGTAGATATATATATATATATATATATATATATATATATATATATATATATATATATATATATATATATATATATATATATATATATATATATATATACCTAGTCAGGTCATAAATTCTGTCACATGTTTAATGTAAAATAATTGTAACAAGTTTATTCATTATGTAACCATTCATATACCAAAATGAACTTAACAAAACATAGATTCTTATGACATTAAAGTTTATTCAAAATGACCTCCGTGATTTTGAATACAAGCCTTCAATCTGCGCGGCCAGTCGTCTATCGCAGCACGAACGAGGTCCATGTCAATATCGGCGGCTGCCTTAATCAAGGATGTCTTGAGTGACTCCAAATTGGGATGAGGCTTTGAGCACGCCTTTTCCTCCAAGTGTTGCCATATCTTGTAATCTAACGGATTCAAATCTGGACTGGAGGAGGGCCAGTCTTCGTGCCGGATGAAGTCGATTTCACGCGCCGCCAGCCAGTCTTGTGTGGTCTTCGCTCTATGAGCTGGCGCTGAATCTTGTTGGAATACCCAGTGCCTGTTATTGAACATGGTATGAGAAACAGGTTCCACAAGGTTCGTCAGGACTGTATTTTGATACACAACAGCATTCGTTTTTACACCTTTCTCACAAAAATGTACCTCTGTTAAGCCCCAATAAGAAACTCCCAACCATACCATGAGCGAGGATGGAAAATGACCTCGTTGGACACGCGGAATACGGTTGCTCGCTTCTTCACTACTGTGTGCGTACACCTTATCATTTTGTTTGTTGTAGCTCTCTTCTAAGGTAAACATTTTTTCATCCGAAAAAAGAATTTCCCGATATTTTTTTCCCGCGTACCGCTTCAACAAAGCGCGGCATCTCTTCAGTCTCAGGTCCATTAGACGAGCATTCAAACGATGTCCTGTTTTTCTTCGATATGCCCGAAGCCCTAAGTCTTCATTTAACACCCTTTTCACCGTGGTTCTGCTTAACCCCATCTGAAGGGCCAACAGTTTCTGCTTACGTTTGGGATTTCTTTGAATTCGTGCCTTCACAGCTTTTATCACTGCTGGAGTCCTAACAGACCGAGGGCGACCACTTCTTGACCTGTCATCTACACTAGAGTCTTCATTGTATCGTTTGATGGTACGATAAACGAATCTTTTGGTTATATTAAAATTTTACAGTGTGTTAAAAATTTGAATTGGCGCGTAACCGCAACGATGCAATGCAATAACTGCAACACGGTCTTCTTTAAGCGTCCACTCCATATTTAAAAATGAGTAAAATTCTAAAAGTATACATTTTTATTTTCATGAATAATTCGAAATTCGAATTCAATAAACTTTTTTGTGGCCAGCATTCTAAAAGAAAAGATTTTACTGTGTGACAATACTTATGACCTGACTATGTATATATATATATATATATATATATATATATATATATATATATATATATATATATATATATATATATATATATATATATATACACACACATATATATAAGAACCAAATGGGCCAGATATAAGTCCCATAGTCCCATAAAGTTAAATTTTGTTTAACACATCACAAATTTTTCTCTACTTAATTTATTTTTTACATAAAACCCAATACATCACTATCATCCCAGCGTTATATCCCGGTTAGCGCGTTTCATGTTGCGAAGCGGAGTTTCGATTGGGCTAACGTCTTTAGCCGTGCTCGCCCACGACACGGCAGCCCTTGTCCATTTGTCACAGAAGTCGGGCGAAGCTTCTGCGAGTCGTTTTGCGGTGACGCCATATCCGTGATTGGACCTTTTCTTGTTCTGACCATTGTAATTATTGGCTGGTTTTAGTTTTAGTTACGGGAGCGACTGCCGTCCGACCTCCCAACCCCTAGAGGAAAACCGAGAAGTGCATTCCTTTGCCGCATGCAAGCTGGCGAAGGAGTAGTCCATCAGTCGCCTCTTACGACTCCCTTGGAATGACCTGTGGTGACCCTATTCTTTTCACTCGCCGGGGTCACACGGCTAATACCTGTAGTCAATATAACTGAGTACACCGTTTATTCTCTGCGAAACCGTTGCCCAATAGCAAGGCTCTGCACCATTTTGGGGCAAGTTTCGTTGCCTATAATATAGATTAAAAAATCTATATAGAAGTACATATAATTCAATGATAGAGAATTAGGACTAAAGTCCATATAAGGTATGACATAAAAAATCTATAAGAAAATTAATTTGAGAATATGTAAATCGTTCATAGAACAAACAGAACGCACTCAAAGCTCGTAATCTGCGCACAGATCGCAGTATGTAATTACATTTTCATTTAAATTGCTTCACTGTAGACGAATACCTATAAATAAACCGATAACCGTAAATACATCCACAACCATGTATTCAATCTATGTGGGGATTACTTCTATTTTGTTATTCCGAGCCCGTATCACTGGCTTTGTTTTCTATATTTATGTAACACTTGAACAAGTAACATTGTACACATTTATTGAGCCTCTTTGTTTAGTTATTTAAAGTGAGTGTATGATTTTGTTTTTTATTATGATACATATTTGATGCAATGGAATATTCATCGTTTATTATCTCCGCTGAATCAAATTGAATTCTTTGTGAATGTTAAATTTATTTCACGACCTCCGTAGTCACTTTTTCAACGAAACGTCGGCATGGGTTGGTTCAGTTGCCATCCTGTATAATGTGTATTTATTGACAAACTTAAGTATGTAAGTAGTATATCAGTTGTTTAGTACGCATTACGGAAGCGCTCTGCTACTTGCTTACTTACTTACTAGCTAGCTAGATTACAACTAAAAGCTCTCATACACTAATAATCATAACTTTAATCAAACCACTTATTGAGCAATAAAAGTGTAACTACATCCCAAGTGCCAAATCTGTATTCAACAATAACCATTTATTTTTACATAAAAGTAATATATCAAATATTTCACACATACAAATATTTATCTGTTTTTTTACGTGTTTGGATTAATTAAGTAAAACACAAATCTATTCTTATGGTGGACAACGAAAGAAAGTACAGTCAAGTGTAAAATGTTGGAACATTGTTGGTTAGGCGACTCATCCTATCCTTTTTTCCCTGCCTACCCGCTAGTTAGTTAAGATGCTGCGGCGCCTGACGGTGGTTTTCGATAAAAAACTACTCGACCACCGCCTCGCCGCCCTCTCTCTGCTTGGCGAGCGCCCGCGCCGACGACATGTACCGTCGATACTAAATTAAACCCGCACGAATTTATATATGTGTGTTATGTGTTATTGTGTTTGTATATCAGTGAACCACTGACTATAAGTCTTAGACTATAAACCGCAGAACCAGCCGTGGAGAGTAGCAGATCGGAGAACCTCAGGTGAGTCGCCGCTCTTTCTGACTTGCTGGGTATTTCCGTCTCCTTTCCTTTCCACCTATAATAATCGAACCCGCACTACCTTTGTTTCCCGCACCGCGGCTACTCCTTTTGAGACCTAAGCCGCACCATTTCTTTACGGGTTCGCCACCCCCCTTCCGCATAATTTACGGTTCTTCAGCCCCACCATATCGTTGGTCCACACGAGCCGGATGGCACATTTGGTCTATACACAGCCTCCCCAATTGTAAAGAACTCATTCCCTAAAAGTCATTACAAACTTAGACTTAGCGGGTAGTTCGCAAAACTGAAAAGAATATCAGCTCCATTTTTTTAAAGATAATAAATAAAAGTTTTGTTGTTTATTGACATCAATAGACGTAGTTATTGTAGTGAAATGGTAACAGTAATAATAAACATATAAATTTTACAAGTACTTGGCTGTATGTGAAGTGAATCCAGTGTAAACAATTTAACCTCTATTGCTGGTGTCACTATTGCCGAAACACAACACAAGGCTAACATGGCGGCATACTTATTGGCCTAATGTGGCTGCCATCTAGACGTGCTGGGGCCCTACCACGTAGATAGGGTTGTTTTGTCACCTTTTACGAGAGGTCGACCACGGCCGCAGGGGTTAGTATTCTTACTCCGCCCCTGCACGTAGAAGTTATTCGATATCTTATATCTTTAAACGAGCAATTCTTGTATATATATATATATATATATATATATATATATATATATATATATATATATATATATATATATATATATATATATATATATATATATATATATATATATATATACATATATATATATATATGTATATATATATATATATATATATATATATATATATATATATATATATATATATATATATATACCTAGTCAGGTCATAAGTATTGTCACACAGTAAAAACTTTTCTTTTAGAATGCTGGCCACAAAAAAGTTTATTGAATTCGAATCTCGAATTGTTCATGAAAATAAAAATGTATACTTTTAGAATTTTACTCATTTTTTAAATATGGAGTGGACGTTTAAAGAAGACCGTGTTGCAGTTATTGCGTTGCATCGTGGCGGTTACGCGCCAATTAAAATTTTTAACATACTGAAAAATTTGAATATAACCAAAAGATTCATTTATCGTACCATCAAACGATACAATGAAGACTCTAGTGTAGATGACAGGTCAAGAAGTGGTCGCCCTCGGTCTGTTAGGACTCCAGCAGTGATAAAAGCTGTGAAGGCACGAATTCAAAGAAATCCCAAACGTAAGCAGAAACTGTTGGCCCTTCAGATGGGGTTAAGCAGAACCACGGTGAAAAGGGTGTTAAATGAAGACTTAGGGCTTCGGGCATATCGAAGAAAAACAGGACATCGTTTGAATGCTCGTCTAATGGACCTGAGACTGAAGAGATGCCGCGCTTTGTTGAAGCGGTACGCGGGAAAAGAATATCGGGAAATTCTTTTTTCGGATGAAAAAATGTTTACCGTAGAAGAGAGCTACAACAAACAAAATGATAAGGTGTACGCACACAGTAGTGAAGAAGCGAGCAACCGTATTCCGCGTGTCCAACGAGGTCATTTTCCATCCTCGCTCATGGTATGGTTGGGAGTTTCTTATTGGGGCTTAACAGAGGTACATTTTTGTGAGAAAGGTGTAAAAACGAATGCTGTTGTGTATCAAAATACAGTCCTGACGAACCTTGTGGAACCTGTTTCTCATACCATGTTCAATAACAGGCACTGGGTATTCCAACAAGATTCGGCGCCAGCTCATAGAGCGAAGAGCACACAAGACTGGCTGGCGGCGCGTGAAATCGACTTCATCCGGCACGAAGACTGGCCCTCCTCCAGTCCAGATTTGAATCCGTTAGATTACAAGATATAGCAACACTTGGAGGAAAAGGCGTGCTCAAAGCCTCATCCCAATTTGGAGTCACTCAAGACATCCTTGATTAAGGCAGCCGCCGATATTGACATGGACCTCGTTCGTGCTGCGATAGACGACTGGCCGCGCAGATTGAAGGCTTGTATTCAAAATCACGGAGGTCATTTTGAATAAACTTTAATGTCATAAGAATCTATGTTTTGTTAAGTTCATTTTGGTATATAAATGGTTACATAATGAATAAACTTGTTACAATTATTTTACATTAAACATGTGACAGAATTTATGACCTGACTAGGTATATATATATAATTGGAATCTCGGAATCGCCTCCAACAATTTTCATGAAATTTAGTATACGGGGGTTTTCGAGGGCGATAAATCGATCTAGCTAGGAATCATTTCTAGAAAATGTCAAAAGGTGGCGTTTGAGTAGTCCCAATTTAAACTGAAAAATGACCCTTCTTGACATCTATCGGCGAATAATAATACTATTTTTTTTAAATTGCTTTAACGACACAACAACACTAAAGCTATTCCAGCAGATGGCGTTGTTAAGTAACACGAAGTCAATGAGTGTTTGCTTTGAGGTTAGACTAAGAAAATCAATTGTTAATTTTCAAAAAACACAACGTGTTCACGGTGCCCCTAGCGATGCAAACATCCACAGGCAACGGTAACTGCTTACAGTTAAGTGGCCCGTCAGCCTGATGACTTCGGCAATAAAAAAACGCCATCTAAGTTTATTTGCCTAATAGTAGGCAAGCAAATATACATCTTTTGCATGCCAAAATAAGTATAGACGGTAGCTGTGTGGAATTCTCCAGTTTCTTTAACAAGCACTTGGATGTTCGCCAAACAACCAACCTTATGATATTTAATTGAGTTTTAGATTTAAAAGGGTTTCTATTGTTGTTTAATTTAAGTCTATTTGAATTATACATATGTTTATTTGTTGTGGATTATTAAATACAAATAATCCACAACAAATTATTTAGAACAAATGTGGATTATTTAGTTTAAATAGTTACCACGCAAAAGAGAATGTTTATTAAGATTTTTCTTGTAATACCGGTAAGTTTAACAGACAGGAAAAAAGCCCATCATGACAAATAGTCACTGTCGCCTATGGACGTTTGCAACACCACAGGCATCACCAACGCGCTACCGGCTTCGGAGAATTTTATAACGCCATTTTATGAAGAACTCCATATCGTACCGCGCTGAGAAAACCTCAGCCCGAAGTTTATTCCGAATCCTGAAAGCACGCAACATAAGCGTTCTTGAGAACCGTTTCGTACAAGAAAGAAGAGGCTCCAAAAATGGGGATGAATACACCCAGCCGATGGCGGTCGGTGGTAGAAAGACAATGAGGGCACCATTCTAAATAGCTCCTCGTTGTACAGTAGAATATGGAATGAGACGCAGTCTCTCCGAAGTCCAAGTGCGTCTAGACCGTCTATAAGTATGGGTTCGTCGACAACACGAACTGCGCGCAGCCGGATGGAGTCTAGGGGATTGAGCTGATAGGTGGATACTCCAGCGCATAAATGTGAGCAGTACTCCATATGCGGCCTGATCTGTGTTCCTTGGAACTGTGGCGCAGGTGCGAATGGAGTTTTTTTTGGTAGAGAACACGCAGACTTGCGTTTTCGAAGGGTTGAACTGGGCAAGGTTTGTCATCCCCATTCAGCCCATTCATGAATTCCATCTATGGATAACATGTAATTGATGTGCATATATCGTATAAATTCAAATATTTATTATTTTATCTTCTATCTTTATTTAAAAAAATAACAAGGTATAATTTACACTAGGAAGAAGGACCGAATCTCCCACACGCCGCTGCCCTCGTAACATACTCCCTGACATTATACGAGTAGTACTTATTACAAGTTACTACAGCGGAAGAACCTATCGACTTCTGTCATCAGACTAGCATGGATCAAAATGTTTTGGACTTTTAATCACCAAACTTCTAGATCAACTCTACATAGTTTAGTGGGAGATATTGTTTCATAGTTTATTTACTCACAGCTAATATTCATTGCAAAAAGGTAGTATATACTAGGATAGACTAGGATTAGCTACGCTGATGAAGTCAAAATGATCCCGCTTCTAGCTTTAATGGCTACTTCATTTATTCCTCTTATGCAGCGATTCGTGATGTACTTAAACAAGATGTCCCTTCAAGCTGTTATCACTAGCTCAAAGACCCCGAATACAAGACTTTGAGATGCATATAACGCCCGGTATTGCTGTTACGTTGTTGGTAAATAAATCATCTCATCATTACGACGTAAATTGTCTCGGTTGACATGTAAACTGAACTTTTGAAGACTTTTTAAAATTGATATACTTTTTATAATGTGTGTGTAGCACAGTGTTACTACACTCGGAGACGATTCTAGACGTCCCAGGCTCGAATCCCTCAGTGGCATGTATCGCTTAGGCAGTTTTCGACGGTGAAGTAAACCTGTATGCCAAGATCACCGGTTTGTGTAATGGCCAATGCAAGACGTTTATAGACTGTTATGAGAATGCTAAACAGTATAATTATATTTGTATTTATAGTGTTAATACCTCTGTTTGTTCAATTAATCTTGCACAGTGAGGTTATTGAGTTCTTAAGGTTATGTAACAATATTGTAATTGAAATTACGTATATATTTTTATATCTTGGAATCTTGATCTTATAATAAATACCCTTCAAACTTATATTTTAATTTTTATTCTAACACGTGTCAAGTTAGATATAGAGGTATGTATTTCAACAAGTCAGGAAAATAAAGGAAGACGCAAATAACTCAATAAGGTACACAGCTCAAGAGCTTTTATCTCCTGCTCTCTGAGGGACCTCAAAGTAACTCCTTGTAACCGAATATTATCTTGTAAAAGTTCCGTGCCTCTTGAAGAGGAAAAAGCAAAATAACTCACGATAAACGTACAAGTATTTGTCAAAAGATCCTAACAATATATTTGTTGGGATCTGTTACTCCCAAACTTTTGCAGTTTGCCCGAGCTCAGTCCTCCCCTGAGAGGCACGTCTGATTTGGATTGCGGTAAATCTTCGGCCAAATCAAGCGATATAATTCTAAATCTATATTTCCAGTTGGAGTGCTGTTTGGAATAATAGAAATCTGTGGCAAACTTTTTTTTATTTCATCTATATCTATACTACTATTATAAAGAGGAAAGATTTGATTGTTTGTTTGTTTGTTTGTTTGCTTTGAATAGGCTCCGAAACTACTGACCCGATTTAAAAAAATCTTTCATTGTTGGGAAGCTACACTATCCCCGGGTGACATAGGCTATAATATATTTTCAAAAAAATTAGGGATCCTTACTAAAACTCTAATAATGTAACCCGAAGTGTAAAAAAATTACCTAAAATATTATTTAAATCGCGTGCGTTGCGAAAACTATTGATGATAGAATAAAATAATGTACTACAACTTTGCAGAACACATCATTATTTACAAAAAGTGTCGCGACAGCATATGTCTAACTATTATAGTTATGCCACAATAAGTGTTCTTTTATTTTAAAAAATTAATTGAAATGCCGCCCCTAGAAAAGGCTCTTTATTTGGATCTTGGTATTAATCCTTATCAAAATAAATTACTTAATATTCAAAACTGTTTCAATACCTTTATATAACTTTTTGAATTATTCAATTCGGATATTCCATTCGAAAGATATCACGAGTTTAAAAATGTATTAGAAAAATGTTGCGTGGTAGCCGCTCACCCTGTTCGGCTAGCTAGGCAGCACATTATGCAATGTAGGCGTGCGTCACTGGGGTTTTACAAAAATTAGAATACTTATTAAAAAATAACGAAAAATAAATAAAAAGTAATAGCAAAAAAAATCATTAAAATAAAAGCTCATAGAAATAATAATATTCAAACTTTCTTTATAATTTTATTTTTTTAGTAACCTGACGCAAATAGAAGGGTTTGCCCCCAGGGGCGCTCCTCTGTCTGAGGAGTGCACGGGTGTGCGTACCCGAGGTGCCCGAGCATCCGTCGCTTCACTCCCCTCTCCGTTCGAGGCGACAGAGTCCTACCTTTCTTTCCGTCTACCTCTTACATCCTTTCCAACTTAGCTCTCTGTTCGTGGCATGGTCCCCGATGGGATGGTTGCGAATACTGATTGGGGTCCCGGGTTCTACCATGGGACCTGATTTGGTAGTCAAAACCATGCCTATTTCGACTGCGCCTGCACAGAGAGTGTTCCCGGGGCGGGAATTGCATCCTCGCTGTCGGTTGGTCTCGCTGGGCCGGCTACGACGTCAAGCGACTCTGCTTTTTCTGGAGTGTCGTCTGGTAGTCGTACACACGCCTGACTAGCACGCAACGGGGATGCGAGTCCCGTCCGGAATTGGCCGCGGACCTGTCGCTCCCGGCCGTGGTTCTGTCCATGGTCGGGGGCGATCCTGGATGGACGGCCGTCGCCTCCTTTTGCGAGGCAGTAGTGTCTGCAAGGGAGGCGGCGGAACGGGAGCGGGAGTCCGTCACCGCACTCCCCTCCCGCCAACGTAGGCCGCGTCGTCGGCGCCGGAGGGCGGGCAACGATCTCCGGCCGCCGTAGAAAGCGGCCGCGGGCGGCCCCTCGGGGGACGATCCGCCGCCCGCACTATTGCCGTGAGGGAAAAGGCCGCGTGCTGTTCCGCAGCCCCCCTCAACTCATAGAGTTGTTAAGAGAGCGCCGGGGGGACGAAAGCCTGACCCCCTGGCGCCAGCACTTTAGAAGGGGCCCGCTTTAAGACAAAGCGTGGGCCGGCGCCGGCCCGGGCCACGAGATCGGCAGGCCATATATCCGTGGGCCCGGGCGTAGGCGATAGGAGAACAGCGGGGTTTTTTAGTGGGTAATCGGATGGTCGAACATCTTTTCCGGAGTCCCTTATATCCCTCGGTCCCCCCGGGCCGGGGGAACCCGTCAAAAGAGGTTTTTCCCCGAGACCGAAAAAAAATAGAAGGGTTTAATTTTTTTTTAAATACCCATGCGAAGCTGGGACGGGCTGCTAGTTAGATATAAAACCTCTTTAACTTTTTATTTTTCTTTTTTAACAAATTACCATGACTGTACTTTGCAAATTGCTATGCAAATAACTGAGTGAAGGAAACAGATTCGTTGTTGCAAGATTTTTTCTCAATACCTATTAGATCTTCATAGGTATTCAATATATATGCTGTATGTATTAATTATTACAATAAATATGCTGTGTTAAAATTTTATGTCAGCGCTATTTTTCTATTTTTTCTATCTAGTTTTTATTCTATACATCTGGTCTTGTATACATAGCAGTTGTGTACAGCATCTGTTATGAATAATATAAACTTTGCTATTGTTTTATATACTCCTCGACAAACTAGAGGGGACAATCGACAAAACATCTTTATGGACTTTATTGTAATGCGGCTGGCTGACTGACTTGGATAGCATTCAGATTGAAAATGCTGCTAGCCTTCTGATAAAACTAACATTGATTTTAAAAATCATTAATACTTTTCCCATTTAAAATCATTTTTATAGTTCCTATTTTTTTTTTGTATATTCCATTTTGTTACTTATATTACATATTTTGACATTATTTATTCCGCTCTAGCCAATGCAGTTACGTGCCGATTCGCATGGATAATAAGATAAATTTCGAAAACCTGCCAACAAACCTGTAACAAATCACCCATAAATCTTTTAAAAAATCCTCTAGCTACAGGACTAGTTTTTTCGTTCCCGAATTTATTGACTTTTTTTTTATTGCTGTAGGATAGCAGACAGGTTGACGGCCCGCTTAGAATTTAGCAGTTAACGTCGGCTATGGGTGTTTGCAACGCCAGTGGAATCGCGAACACGCTGCTGTCCCATAAGAGTAATGACTCTGAATGTATATAAATTTTATTCAGTAACATAAACGAGCCATCTCATACCAAGTTAAATATCTTCAGGAATTTACGTAATATAAATAAAAATACATTTATTATAAGATTGATAATAGTATGTAGTATCTAAATTAATTTTTATGAACTATTTATCAACATATTAATAGATCTATTTATATTATTATTAAATTATATTATTAAATTATACTTTTTATGATAATTTAATACTATTTATATACTATTAAATTATCATAAAAAGGGGTTAACGTCAGGCAGACGGCAGGTTGTAAAAACTAAGCCACAACTATTATACAACATGTAACATGTTGTGCCGACCCTATATAATGTGGGATAAGGGCAGGAGGAAGAAGACTGTTGCTCTCACCGATAAGTTCCATCCAGGTCTGCGTATCTAGTTGCCAACTACTTGTATACTTACCAATAGGTCATTGGGACTTCATCACTGGACATGCCGCACACTACGTTTACTACTCCCTATGGAGTATTGACATGGATAATATTTTTTTAGAATAATAGTAAAATAAGCATTTCTCTGTGACCTTGTCTGCGAGTATTTCGAAAATCGCAAAAATTAATTATGAACCAATTTCTGTATAGACAAATATTTATTGATTAAGTGAATCTGATGCACAATGTGGAAATTTTGTGGTGAATTATTTTTGCACCACCGTGCTATTGCATATATTATTATTACCATATACTCACAGTTTTCTGAAATATATTAAGAATTTAATCTTCGAACGTAATCAAAGGAGGAAAACCGTTGAATTTGCCTTTTTTGATCCTTCGCCGAATCTTACAAATTTGCATGTATCAAAACGATGTTTTGCGTGCTTTCCGACGCGGATAAGGGATTAGGACGTATAATATGTAAATTACATAATTCCTTTTACATTTTGTGTGAACTGTGAATATAAGATAATTTAACCCGTCTTCCCTAAGCCATACAAATAGCCTGACAGATTAATATGCCAAAGATGTACATGTATATTGAATACCTAAAAAGCGTAATTAATTTTTTCCCCCATGGTGTTGCAAACGTTAATAGGCGACAGTAGCCACTTATTTTCAGTTAGTGTCAAAAATTTATGTTAATACATGAAGACGTTGATGTTTGAAAATTTTCTTTTCTAGTAAAATTCTTATAAAGTGTGGATTTAATAATGAAAATAAATGTATAAATACAAATAATGTAAGCTAAACTAACACGATATAAAAGTGATGAAATATGAGTTATCGTATTCAAGTATATTCTTACTTTATGGAGATTTTATTTTAATTTTAATCGTTGTTGAAATAAGTTTCTGATATTATTTTAGCTTGATGAACACACCTGCTGTATAAATATAATATCAAAACTAACTTTTATCGATGAAGTAGTTCCTAAGAAAATTATTTAAATTAGGGTAGATTAATACAGTAATGAACAAAGTTCATTTTTAAAATGGGAAGTTTTATTTTATTTACGTTTATTAAATAAATCTAATCCGTTTTCGCCGTAGCAAGAAACCTATTAACAACATTGCTAGAATTGAGTTTGCTCTATAAAACTCAAATAAGTTGTAAAAATGGTTATCGTCTTATAGGAAATGTTTTTATTTTGCACAATTCAAAAGAATAGACTCCTTACATTAAGAAGTTTTTTTTAATTCTGTAGGACAGCAGACGGCCCGCTTAGAATTTAGCAGTTACCGTCGTCTATGGGTGTTTGCAACGCCAGTGGCATCGCGAATACGCTGTCCCATAAGGGTACAGGAACTTGGGTTACTAATGCCGGAACACAAGACTAGGTTATATGTCTTTTTATAGGTTTACATTTTTAACTTTAAACATAACAATATGGCAATAAAGAAAAAAAAAGTTAATTATCCTTTACAATGATGATCTTTCGTATTTGCTATTAACAAGTAAAAGCTGAGCTCTCAAAATATGCATATGCAAGCGTTGTAGTTCCGCCGGAAGTAATTTTTTAGCCGGAGCTCACGTGCTTTATCCTGCAAGCGTGGCTAATTTGCACTCAAAGTTCCCAGTTTTTTCAATTTACGCTATCTTCTTTGATTTTAATTACAAAATCTCTAATAAATCTGGTCTGTCAGGCGACTGAACACCAGTTGGAATTTTGACGTAAACCTTTAATTTCCAGTTTGTGATTCAAAGGACATTTGCACTCATAAATTACAAAACTGATATTTTGTTAAACTTTTTACGAAACCCGGACTTTGGACTCTAACTAAACTTATGATGCAAAATTTTAAGTAGATATCAAATATAGTCTTATATTTATCATACTTGTAATCAATTCCACAAATATTTCGATATACTCCATAAACCATGTTCATTACAGTCAGTTCATAATATATTTAATAGTATTAAATTTTTTTAGATAGTATTTTTTCTGATTGATATTTTGCTTTATAATAGATTTTTCATATTTTACTACTTACTATAGTTGTACATAGAAAAATAAAAATGTGTTTTTTAATATTTCGCTATTTACTTTCTCTATTTTAAAATGTTATGAAAGAAGATGTAGTGACAAAAATTGAGAAAGGTATGCTGAGATGATTTGGTCATGTCGAGAGAATGAATGAAGAACGATTGACGAAAAAAGTGTATAACGCGAGTGTGTCTTGAAAGTGGACGAAGCGAAACAAGTATGTAAGGATCGTAGCAAGTGGAAAGAAGTGGTCTCTGCCTACCCCTACGGGAAAGAGGCGTGATTATATGTATGTATGTATGTATATATTTTAAAATGTTTATTCCTTGTTGGGAAGTAATCGCTGTCGAAACAAATGAACGGTCTATGTCAATTAAATAGCAGAATAAGAAAACTTAAAAAATATAGTATATTTAATAATTGTCCTGGCAACACATACACCCGAAGCTTTCAACTCACCTTCCTTCCGTCTGTATTTACGCGTCGTGGACCTAAACGAGGGCACTCCGAGTAAATGACGACCACCGCCATTTTGGTAACGACAGGTGCCGTGCATGCGAGTCGCACGGTGCCACTTCCTTCATTTTAGACATGCAAATTAGTGCAGCGGTAACGCATCTCAATTCATAAATCACTGTGGACATGATCTATCTGATTCCATACTACAATGATGAATCAGTCATACATACCAGATGAAGAAACTTTAGTTTATATAGTTGATTTTTTAATGTGATTTGATTATTATTATGACGCATGTTTTAAAATTGGTTTAACAGATAATATATAGCACAGGCATAGTGGTAGTTCTGGTGACAAATATAGAGGGAAAGGACATAAAGTATTCCCAATAAGTCAAAAAGAGCGGCGACTAAGCTGGGGTTCTCTGATCTGCCGTGATTGATTCTGCGATCTTGAGTTTTGACTTTTAGTAATATTCAGGTTTACAAATACCTAAATAGTATTTACTGGCAAATAATATGCGAACTGTGGTGTTAAGAAAAATACTAACTAGCGTGGCGACGGTCGCGTATTTTTACAAACTAACATGTGGGTAGTTTGGGAAAAGGATAGAAAAAGGTACCTTATTGCACAGTTGTTCTCTAAGTTGCGATACATGTAACATAAAATATATGTGAATGTGACATAAAAAATATTAATCATATTTAAATTAAATGGAATGTTCTTGTTATTTCACATTTTTTCACAGCTTTCACATCTGTTATACTTCATACTACAATGTTTTTGATACAAAAATTATTGTTTATTTGATAATATTAAGTTAAATATAACTTATATTTAGTATAACTTATCTTGAAACAAATTTTAAATCTTATTTAAAGGAGCTAAATAATTCTTAATAAAACACAACGTTTTAGGTTTAAACAACAGCTTTACTCAATTATCTTTACTATATCAATATATTTTCCAAACGAGGCAACAACTTTTACGTTTAATTCTAAAAAACAAGGTAAACGGATAAACATTTCCTGCTTTTTGTCCGTCAATAAAAATAAATAGGCACCTGGTGTGGCTACGGACGGTGTTAGGTGTTAAATTGAACAGCGCGACGGCCGTAAAAGCTAATTGAGTGTGCGCTCATTTTGGGGGAGCCACCGCTGGGCGGCAGACGACACCAAATTGGGATTTCGGCGGATACAGCCTGCAGGCATTGCAATAAAGCATAAGTGCAGGCGTCAACTCCAATTATTGTTCGAATCGTCTACTCTAATTATTTTAACGTCGGATATACGCACGTTTAATAAAACGGGCCCATATATTTTTATCACATGGGCTTGGGCTATCCCCCAGATTACAGACATATTATATACACTATCATTAGCTTATTAGCCCAAGCCTATTGGCTTCCTAGACGTATTAGCGGGTTACATACATCGATAATCTGGGTTGCACACCCACACCTACACGGTTTTCTGGTAATGTTTTATTTTCATTATAAGCATGTGGCATTTATTTAATAGCATGCAGGAAAAGTTGTCTAAGATGTGTAATCTTGAGAATCGGAAAAAGCTTAGGTTGATATAATTTGATTGGCGCCTTTACTACATTTACTTATATTTTTATAATATGTTATATAATTGTAATATAATATCTAGTTGCTAAAGAGAAGAAATATAGTTTTTGGTACTTCGTAAACTATGACGCTACTGACCTATTAATCAATTTAATTTACATATAATAAAATTAATGTATGCAGACCTAACACTAATAATACGCAAACTAATTACACAGGGAATCATAAAGCCTACTAATAATAGTTGTCCAATTGTCTTCTTTCCAGAGTTGAAGAGAAAACGTCATTATGCATAGATATAACCATGCAAGCTATGTATGCAACATATGGTAAAAAATATTAACGCGATTTATGTAACTCAATGATTCTCCGTTGTTTATCGAAGAAGGCACAAATACCTAGAATAAATACTGTACTCTGTCCTCAAACCCGAAAGCATAAAGTGACCTGTGGCGTTTCTTTGTTGTTTCGGTTCAGCATAGTCTCGCCTCTAAAAATTAAATCTAAATACATGGATTTAACTTCTTTTCCTGTAGTTATTTTCGACGCTAAGAAGTTTAGTTCTATGTGAACAATTGACAGATATACCGAGATAAATAAATAAATTTGCTGTAACAATCCATACATCGCCATCCAGTCTCGAAGTAAGGTTCAGAGCACTTGTCTTATACTAGAAAAGTATTTCAACTCGAAAATTTTTGGTTTTCAAAAATTGGTAGCTTATGTTAAATAGAATTATTATAACTATTATTACTACTATTAATTAGAATTTTCTGCTTCATTTATTTTCTGTTTAAAAGTATTTTTATTTATAAATTATTAAATTTTCTTCTTCTAAGCATTACCTCCTTGTCAAATCCAAGGCCCTCACGTTTGAGCCTAAGGTATGCTGTTAAGTATAAGATAAAACGACATTTTAATGCTTCTTTTTATATTCGTGGTCGTCGGCTACTCTTCATTTCCTCGTTGATAGAGGCAAAGTCATAAAAGAAAATTTTTATTCTGTAGAATAAATATGAGTAATGTTGGTTTTTGCAGAAGCATCTGTTGTCAGGCATTTCAATCCTGAAAGGAAAAATTAAACAGTACCCTTACTTTTTATGTGAACTATCCAAAGAGAAATAAGTTTCTTACCAATTATGACTCTAGGGATAGTCCAATTCTTTGTCCTAGCCAAGCTAGACGGATTAAGGCAATATGGTATAATTCAGTAGGTGATAGGGCTCCAAGCCCGTCTGGATAGCAACCATCCCTAGTCTCTAAATATCGGCGTAATAACCAATTCCAATTCCCCTACGTGGACAGCAGCGTGTTAGCGGTGCCCCTGTTTATTTAATGCTGTAGGACAGCAGACAGGCTGACGGCCCGCTTATAATTTAGCAGTTACCGTCGCCTATGGGTGTTTGCAACGCTAGTGGCATCGCGAATACGCTGCTGTTCCATAAGGGTACAGGAACTTGGGTCACTAATGCCGGAACGCAACACAAGGTTATTATGGCGGCATGCTCAAGACTAAAGCTGGTCGCCATCCCGACGGGCTTGAGGCCCTACCACGTAGCTAGGGAGGGCTGTTTTGTCGCCTTTTACGACAGGCCGCAGAGGTTAGTATTCTTTCTCCGCCCCTACACGGATAGGTGTGTAAACATCTAAATCCTGGTGTCGTAAACATCTATATTAGCGATGGTAACTGCTTATTATTAAGCCGCCGCCAGCCTATCTGCTGTCCCACAGCAATAAAAATAATGACGGTTATATCTGAAAGCTATGCAAGTTGAAAGTAAGGCTATTATATAATTGTAAAGGAGTAACGGAGACAGATGATGTCTGGAAACTAGTTCTTATAAGGCATCGAGCTGAAATGGGGATGCTTACCACATGGCTGGACATAATTAAAATCCCAAAACGAATGGCGGTTAAATAACCAGTTTCTTTGAGATTGTGTGATTTTTTTTTTTTTTTGGTAATTCGACGTATTCCCATTAGGAAGTGATAGGGATGACTATTTGTGATAATTTTAACCCCCATATGTGCAAAAGTAAACCATTTTTGAGTTATCATGTTTTTTAACTTTTTTCAAAATAAGTCAAAAATGCAACATCAAAAATTTATTTAAAAAAAGTTTCAATTTAAATCAAATTTTTTCTTTCTCATTTATAAAAACGATTAAGCACTGTTTTTTATCAACATTAAAACAACAATTACCGGTCCGAATTTTAAAATGCGAGACGAGCAACGATATTATTTCTATATTTTTTCCACTAAAATGCCTTAACAACAAAAAATCGTTTGGAAACTTGGCTTGCAGATTATTTTAAAAACATAACCGTTTTCTTAGCTCTCCGAAAATGCATAACAACTAGGAATTTATTTCAAAGAAATTTGTATTCGAACTGAACTTAAAACCGCTGTTTGAATATCTTGCAAATAGGTTTAATGCGTACCTAAGCTAATGCAGGAAGTAAACTGGCAGGTTAAGAAAAAAAAAAGAAAGTTTTCAAACACTTCTTTTTTCAAAAACTTTTCTCAATGCACTCACGATTGTAGTTCAATTTTTAATTTGAATTGAAACATGGAAGAGTTTTTAATCAAAATGAACAGCGTATGTTTCAAAAATACACAAATAAAGAATACGCCGATATTGTTTTGTTACGGCTTTTACAACGGTAAAAGTGAAGTGTCAAGATTATTCGCGTCGGTTTCCTAATCGCCGGTTACCCCATGTATCAATTTTAAACGGAGTGTATAGGCGAATCCAAGAAATTGGTAGTTTGCAATAGTAAGAGCAACTTGCAATAATTTAATTTAAATTTTATCGTTATAAAAAACAGCTCAAATTTTAAAACGTGACTTAATATTTTGGAATCCTTTTTATACGGAATATCGCTAATGTCTTAAAAAAGACTTGTTAAAACTCAATAGTATGTTACAATCGTGTAAAGTTGCACTCACTGTTGTCGGTATATTACTTTGTATAAATATCTCTCAGTAGCGAGTAGTGATGTTAAACTGCCACCATAAAACCACGGAAAGGCAAACTTATTAGACGAAGTGTAGGTTTAAACAAAAAAATTACGTTCTTAAAATGATGTAAGCTGTAATAGTAAGTACTGTTACGTAGTGAAAAGCCTTTGTTTTGTTAATTACTGAGCCCCGGCCCGGTCCGCACCTGCTTTCACCGCAGCGGAATAAGCTGCGAGACTAAATTTCCTCCATTTCAATTAAAAGATACTCCTCGCCAATAGTTATATCCGTTGTAACATTATGGAAATTTAAATGGAGCATAAAACTTATTCGGATCGCGGGGACGAAATGCGGGGTGTATTTAAATACATACATGTGTGTTCCATTCACCCAAGATTATAGATGGATTAATCGCACAAGGTTTTATACACATAACCTTGAGCTCTCTTACAAGGTTTTTTTTATCGCTGTAGGACAGCAGACAGGCTGACGGCCCGCTTAGAATTTAGTAGTTACCGTCGCCTATGGGTGTTTGCAACGCCAGTGGCATCGCGAACACGCCGCTTTCCCATAAGGGTACAGGAGAGTACGAATGCCGGAACACAACACAAGGTTATTATGGCGGCATACTTAAGACCAAAGGTGGTCGCCGTCCAGACGGGCTTGAGGCTCTACCACGTAGCTAGGGTGGGTTGTTTTGTCGGCTTTTACGACAGGCCGACCCTGGCCGCAGAGGTTAGTATTCTTTCTTCGCCCCTGCATGCATATAGGTTTTACATATATGTATATTAAATAAATTGCTAGAATGAACATTGGGTTACAATATCTTTCTAAGATTTCTTACAAGGGATAAAAGAAAATATCTTGTATTTTTAACGCAATTTTAATTTTTTTATTTTGAACACACTTATTATGAAGGTACTGATTATTAAAATTTTATAACTAACTAACTAATGATGAATGTATTAACCGTGAAAAAAATTAAACTATTTTATATTATGATGAATATTTCCATCAAAACTGGTTACATGTAAATAATTTAATTAATGATTTCAATGTGTAAAACCTTTCAAAAAGATCCTTTTAACCATAATGGTATGGTTTGAAGAATCTTTGAAGTAATTATTACTTACTTCTTCGTATATTATTGTTATTTACTCATTTCCATTGCAATAATAGGTTAAAACGAAAATACATACTTGTATATAAAATATGCCCATTTGTGACAATATATTTATTCCCTACATATTTTACACCAGAAATTTTTTTGTCTCTAATGCCGGAACATAACACAAGATTATTATGGTGGCATACTTAAAGACCAAAGTGGTTGCGATCCAGATGGGCTTGGGGCCCTATCACGTAGCTAGTAGCCCTAGCACGTGGTTGTTTTATCACCTTTTACGACAAGTTGACCCCGGCCGCAGAGGTTAGTATTCTTACTCCGCCCCAGCAGGAGAAAAAAGTTTTACAATAACGTATAAACAACGCAATTTTATACACGTACAAAATAATTATTTACTATCTACTGCTTTCACTAAACATGTCTAGAGTAATTCCATAGCAATTGAATTCCTTGCAATAATTTAACTCACGCTACTATAATTTGAATTGCTTTACACTCCATGTTTACAAGTAGAAATGTTTTATATAAACTCGTATTTGAACAAGTAAATCAACCTCAAAGTACACATATAGTAGAAAACAATTTTACTTGTATTTTTAATGTTAAAATATCCTAAAGCAAAAATTTCCGAAAAGAATTTTAATCACTTGAACGGAATTTGCCCTGAATCGGTATTTATATACAAGTTAATTTCAAAGATTAACATTTTTTTCGCGACGTTTTATATAAACTTTATCATTATCAACTTATTGAAGTATATTCTAACAAGTAAGACCTCTACCAGGGCTTGCTGTAAAAAAGCCTTTGCCAGCTAATTTTGCAAGATGTACCTTGTTGTTACCTCGCTACCTGAAGTTGCTACGTTTACTGAGACGGTGGTCTCCACTCGATATCTTGTTTACACCCTCTGTCATGAGTTCTACGACAGATATGGCCATTTCACTGCCACTGATTCACTTGAGAAACGATGTTAGTGAATTTAATTCTCTGACGGATGGATCTCTCCATAAGTTGCCGAGCAACTTTAAATTTATAATTCAGTTCTATCGTTTATATATATATATATATATATATATATATATATATATATATATATATATATATATATATATATATATATATATATATATATATATATATATATATATATATATATATATATATATACTGGTATATTTGTCGTATTGTAATATAGTATAATTCAATCAAAGCTACGAAAGCGGCGAATGAAATTCGAATGCTTAAATGGATATGTAGGGTTACAAAAATGTATGAATATAAATGAATGCATTAGTGGTGGCCTGTAGAAAAAGTAAAAAAATAATACGCGTAAAAAATTATTTTTGTGCATGATATAGAATAGTTCCCATAATTCCATAACCATAACATAACTTATGATACAGTAAATATAGAGGTTTGTTGACTGTTAAAGCTAAAGTTCTAAATGTTGTATCGTCTGTGTCCTTTCGTGACACTCCTTTTGTTGTGCACAGGAAATTTCATTTCTCGAAATTCATTTTGAAGAAATGTCATGATTTACATTTTAAATTATTTGTACAATATATTCTTAATTTCAAGTATAAATAACCTTATTTATATTTTAATTTAAGTTCCTTCTTCCTCCCCTTATCCCACATTATATGGAGTCAGCACAACATATCTTGACAATTTCGGTGGCGTAACGGAAAACGCACTTCGGTACGCTTGCGGAGGTCACGGCTTCGATTCCCGTCTCGCGTCTGGATGTTTATGTATAATATGTATTTATTTCCAAAAATTATATAAGTAGTATATCAGTTGTCAATGGCCCATAGCACAAGTGCTATGCTAGTAGCTACTTAGTTTAGGACTAGATGACGCTGTGTGGATTGTCACAAAATATTATTATTATTTTCTCTTTTCACTCTCTTCTGTTAGTAATCATTTTAACATTTTCGCCATATCATCTTTTATGCAATCCATTTACCTTTTTGGTATATCCCCCCTTTTGTATGTCTACTTTCATTCCTGGGATGTTTATTGTCACATGGCATTCTTTTCTTCGCTTTATATGTCTTGACATGTCCATACAATAATAATCTGTTACTTTTTAGCTATCTACGAATATTATTGCACTTTAGGTACTACTTCTGAACTCCACCCGATATAATCATTGACAACTACATCCTTTCTTATCACTAACACGTCCATTTTAGCATTCGAAAATTAATATAGAATGAATTAATTGTCTTAAGCTTCATTATTAAGTATTCTAACACCACTTCATAAAGAGAACACTCCTAAATGCGTGCGCTATCAAACTTATGCGAAGAAATCGTCTGGTAGAGCGTTGAATGGCGCACTTTAAACCTAAGTGGTTTCAATTTAATAATTGTTAAACAACCTTTTACTTGAATCAAATCTTTTTTTACGATTTTGATTTAAATAAAGACCTGCAGTTCATAGAATAGAGTAATTCATCATTTTAGCTTTAAATCAAACCAAAATCTTGGGCCAGTGAGCCCGATAGGGTTGAAATGGGTAAACATTTGTTCTCACCTTAAGTTCTCCGGTGCCATACCTGTGCTAGAATTAATATTTCTTGTATATCCGACAGTTCAAGTGATCTTAATAGTTAGCTACAATGTGATTTTGTAAAACAAATTTTATATTTTTGAGGAATGTGTGGAAACATCATAAACGATTTGATTTGTATGATTTTTTATAAAACATAATATACAAACATGTATTAGGTAGTATTGGGATAATATAATAATTACTATATATTTGAATAAAATAATATCAGCATTAGCTTGGCTTAGTCCAAATCATTTGTTCCATTTTATTTTATTTATGCATTCTTCATCTGTCACTTCACAAACATTCAGGTTCAACATTCTTCTGGTAGCATGGTCGACATTCTTTAATATTATCTATACATATATAAAGAAAATGGGGTTCCTTTGACGCACAATCACAACAAAACTACTGAACATATCGGGATGGGACTACTACCATTCGACGCGAAATTTCGTAGATGTTTGGTTATAGGCTATTTATTTTTGGATTCCATCGACCTTTTCTTATTATTTTGCGATTCACTTTTGCTTGTTATTCGCCCAGTGGAGCGAGCGTGATCGGCTAGTAACATATATAAGCATTTCCGCCCTGCATTCATCTTCAATTCAATTATTCATGCTTATATATAAATACATTATACATAGACTCTTTTGAGATATAGCATATTATATATCTAATATATATATATATATATATATATATATATATATATATATATATATATATATATATATATATATATATATATATATATATATATATATTAGCATATGATTTTCAATACGACAATGACATTTCTTTTGCGTTATCTATCTCACTTATAATTTCTCTAGTATTTATATTTGCTTCGTATCTGCTTCCTGATTGTGGTGTACTGCATTTTCAATCTTTATAGCTAACTTTCTTTCTTCATATAATTGTACGCTATTGTTTGCTTTATGTAGTTCTGACTTAAGAAGATTGTTTAAATTTTCAATTTCCTGATTGGCAATTTTTAGTTTTTTTTCTTCTCGTAGCTTCTCAAAACTTATTTGTTTTTATATTTTATAATGAAAAAGTTATTTGTTTACATTATTTTTTTCTATAAATGAATTTGGTAGGCGAAAAATTGTGCTCTCAAGTACAACCGATGAATCCATCACTCATCTTCACATTTTCTATTCCTCATTCATGTACTAAATAAAATTTCAAGACTTATTATTATTCTCTCTAATTCACTTTAATTTTGTATTTCGCTGCACAGTCTATGCACATTCATTCGTAGTAATTAAATTAGGTAACTTGAAATGCTACGTTTTTCTGAGTTCTACATTAACCAGGGCCCTTTTTTGTACATTTAGAGCGAGTTCTAATACTTTTTTTGTCGGAACGCGTGAACGTGGTGGGTTGGTATTTATGTATTATATATTATATATTTACTTACATAAAAATTATATCAGTTGTACAATACTGTAACGTCCACCCCTTCGAAGTTTAATATCATATAAATCCATATATGTACCGCACTACATATATGTATGTACGAGAAGTTTCCATCAATAACGACGAATCGAAATAATAATTTTAATTTAGAGTTACCTTTTATTAACCGATTTTTTAGACATCAAAAGCTGAATATGTTGGAATATATCTACTTATTTCTATGGGACTTAACGGAGATTGAGACAATAATAAACGTACTTATAATACAAACCTAACCACGACCGTGATTCGGGAATATTTTATTGCAGAACCGGAACTCGACAATAAAATATTACCCGATAATTTAACCCACCGCCTCTAAACCCCCCGAAAATGCGACACCTAACCTTCTATATTTAGTGTCCCACAATACAATTTCTTAGTATCATTTCTTGGGGAAAAGAGGAATAAGTATTATATAATGTAACGCGTAAAATTGCTCAAGCTGTAAACAGCACTTGTACGTTGGAGTTCAAAGAACACATTTACCATTGGCGATTCGCTTATGCCTATCGAATGGCGTACAAATGGACTCTGCCCAACTCATTAAAGTATAGCAAGGAAATTTTATCTAGCGTCATGCCGAAGAGGAGACTCAGGTCTGGTTGGCAGTCCAAAAGCTCCGTTGTGGACTGACCCTCACTAACTAATAATAGAACCATCTAAACTTACTCGCGTAATAGCTAAGCTAATACAACTCTAACTCAAGTGGGCCCTAGTCCGAGAAAATAGCTAAAAAGGGGTTAGGCACACCCGTGAATTCATTATTGGAATAAATCGCGGAATGAGAAACAACACTAACTTTAATAAATTCCTAAAAACATTGTGAATCACGAGATAGAACTGGCTACATTCAGATCCAACACAATGCAAGTCACGATAATCAATTCTCTATAAAGAAACAAATATCACGCGAAACCTGGAGTCCCAGCACTATTCTGACCTCATTCTTTACGTGCATCGCCCAATACAATCCGTTAACCATACTTCAAATTTCGTTCACTCGTAATAGCAAAAAATGTTAAACATTGCGTTACGTGCCACAGTAAAATTCCATTACAGTGTGTCGACTTTGTTATTTTTATTAAAAAAACTAATTAGATAATGACTGCATTGTACAACATAGAGAGCTATAAATAACACACATACACATCTAATATGACTTATATTTCTACCAAGCACTAGACTTGCAGTCGTCGCCCAGTCCTTCTACACGAAGTGCATATGCTGTCCCTTCATTACATTGTATCTTACACCAACAAGCACACGTTCAGCTAACTGAAGTACTGTTGACAGATTAAAATTGTAGAGCATGTAAGTAACCAGAGAGGACATCCCTAAGCTTTCTGCCTACAAAGAAGTTCGTTCAACAACAAACGACGTTTTCCTTAATGTTATACCTAGTCAGGTCATAAGTATTGTCACACAGTAAAAACTTTTCTTTTAGAATGCTGGCCACAAAAAAGTTTATTGAATTAGAATTTCGAATTGTTCATGAAAATAAAAATGTATAACTTTTAGAATTTTACTCATTTTTAAATATGGAGTGGACGCTTAAAGAAGACCGTGTTGCAGTTATTGCGTTGCATCGTTGCGGTTACGCGCTAATTCAAATTTTTAACATACTGATAAATTTGAATATTACCAAAAGATTTGTTTATCGTACCATCAAACGATACAATGAAGACTCTAGTGTAGATGACAGGTCAAAAAGTGGTCGCCCTCGGTCTGTTAGGACTCCAGCAGTGATAAAAGCTGTGAAGGCACGAATTCAAAGAAATCCCAAACGTAAGCAGAAACTGTTGGCCCTTCAGATGGGGTTAAGCAGAACCACGGTGAAAAGGGTGTTAAATGAAGACTTAGGGCTTCGGGCATATCGAAGAAAAACAGGACATCGTTTGAATGCTCGTCTAATGGACCTGAGACTGAAGAGATGCCGCGCTTTGTTGAAGCGGTACGCGGGAAAAAAATATCGGGAACTTCTTTTTTCGGATGAAAAAATGTTTACCGTAGAAGAGAGCTACAACAAACAAAATGATAAGGTGTACGCACACAGTAGTGAAGAAGCGAGCAACCGTATTCCGCGTGTCCAACGAGGTCATTTTCCATCCTCGCTCATGGTATGGTTGGGAGTTTCTTATTGGGGCTTAACAGAGGTACATTTTTGTGAGAAAGGTGTAAAAACGAATGCTGTTGTGTATCAAAATACAGTCCTGACGAACCTTGTGGAACCTGTTTCTCATACCATGTTCAATAACAGGCACTGGGTATTCCAACAAGATTCGTCGCCAGCTCATAGAGCGAAGAGCACACAAGACTGGCTGGCGGCGCGTGAAATCGACTTCATCCGGCACGAAGACTGGCCCTCCTCCAGTCCAGATTTGAATCCGTTAGATTACAAGATATGGCAACACTTGGAGGAAAAGGCGTGCTCAAAGCCTCATCCCAATTTGGAGTCACTCAAGACATCCTTGATTAAGGCAGCCGCCGATATTGACATGGACCTCGTTCGTGCTGCGATAGACAACTGGCCGCGCAGATTGAAGGCTTGTATTCAAAATCACGGAGGTCATTTTGAATAAACTTTAATGTCATAAGAATGTATGTTTTGTTAAGTTCATTTTGGTATATGAATGGTTACATAATTAATAAACTTGTTACAATTATTTTACATTAAACATGTGACAGAATTTATGACCTGACTAGGTAATATCGCTTAAGTATAAGAATAGTTATATTAACTTGGTACCGCCACATTACACATAAGCGCTGTGTGTGATTATCACATTAGTATTATTGATACAAGATAATTATTCTACTTATGTAAGTATATACGTATTAAGTCGATATTTTTCTTACGTCAATAGTAGTAAAAGCATCCAATCCCTAGAGAAACTAATAGAAATACCTTCACAAAAAATGAACACAGAAATTACATTTTCAAAATGTTTCATTTGCATAGATAGTATATTTTAGGAATAATTAATTGTCATCGTTGGTTTGAGAAATGAGGGTTGTGGCTGACCACTTCATTTTCATTTGGCGTGATTAATGTGATCATGCCACGCAAGCTCAAGTACGTCCACCGATCCCTAGGCCTGGTATTCCGGGACATTCCTGTCTTGTCCTTATAACAAATATCTTGTTTATTACTGTAGCTCATCTATCCATGTCAATGAGATTATTGCGAGTCGTCGCGGGACGTCTGGCAGATGTGAAACATCAAAATTATTTTATATAAGTAATATGAAAGAAAGGATAGTTTACGACAGAGTAGTGAAAAATAAAATACTAAGAATTATTGCAAGAAATAGATAACTTTATTAGAATTTTATAATATATTCAGAAATATATATTTCGAGACCAGAAATGTGAAACCTGATTTTTTCATATTATATTTCTATTGAAATTTGCATGATTAAAATGAAATTAATATCTCTATATATCTAATAACTATATATAAATGAATATATATTTAGTTCTTTTAAAGAATATTTACTTCAAAAATAAGATCACTTTAAAAATATGTTGTGTTATTTAAGAATAAAAATAATTTTCTTAAATACTCGTACAAAAACTAAAATGCATACTAATTATAAAAATTTAATTAACTTACTTTTGACTTTAATCACTGGATAGTGTATCACAGTGTAATTTTGTTTTCTTTGCAAACGAATTTCTACGCATCGCCACGTCAAGAATTGATCTGACCTGCCGCTATAGATGCCTTCTTCTTCTTTCTGTCCTTGTCCCAATCTATGTGGGGTCGGCAAAACATGTTCTCTCCTTCTACTCTCCTCTGTTAGTTGTCTTCTCAACAGTAACATCCTTTTTCGCCATATCATTTTTATCCGTGCAGGGGCGATAAAAGAATACTAACCCCTGTGGCTGGAGTCGGCCTGTCGTAGGCGTAGGCGACAAAACAACCCAAGCTATATGGTAGGGCCTCAAACCCGCCTAGGTGGCAACCACCCTTGGTCTTAACTATGCCGTCATAATAACCTTATGTTGTGTTCCAACATAAGTGGAGTGCCCACGAAGTTTGGAACCCGAGATGTGCAAAATCCCATCACATCCCCACAGGGGTGACGGATTGGGGCAGGGGTCAGGTAGACCCGTTCCGTGGGGGACCCGAATCCAGATTATCTGGTCTGGGAGGCTGTTCCCACCAACTGGTACAAAGTGTTTGAGGAGTATCGTCGTGCCAGTGCGGAGACCGGACGCGGACCCGGCGATATTCTCCGGAAAGGATTCGGGGCCTCGCCTCGCGTCAACTCATCACACTGTCAATGATACACGAGCGTGCGAGACTCACTGTACTTTATTTAATAATCATATCTACCCACAACCCCCCCACAAATTAACAAAACAAAAAGTAAATATATAACAATTTTTGAACTCATTTAACAAAGAATCAAAGACCAATAAACAATACAAAACAAAAGTCAATTTTTACAAGTATGACATTAATGATGTCAATCAAGATGCCTCTTACACAAACTATACAATCATTATATCTAAACTTTATTGTCAAAAATGCTCCATTATAATAATAATTAATTATTATGTATCATGAAAAAAAAATTAATTTGGAAGAAATAAGTGTTTAAGTTAACAAATAATAACTGGTACTATAATATCCACTATACAATAATATAATAAAGCCTCTCCAGTTTATTAATAATGTTGTATTATTAAATTATTACAAAATAAATGTCATTGATATTAATAATAATTATGCCATAAGAAAAAATACAGACAACCTAAATTTTAATTTTATCTTGCAATCATTAGTTCTATGAAATTTATTTAGTTTCCTCGTTTGATATTTATAAAAATTTATACAGCTACAATCAGTTAAACAAAATAGTCAAAACAATTATGTCAATATACTAAAAAAAAAATAAGTAAAAATAAAATTAATTAAAAATAAGTAATTAAAAATAATTAAATCAATATGCTTTTTAAACTTTACTCAAAATTAAAATATTAATTGTGATGATTAAGTCAAAGTTTTTAAATTAAGCCATATATTATTATGTAATATTAAGTCAATATATAAAATTTTAGCTTCATTCTTCTCAGTATCTCCATCTATTCGGAGGCCTCACTGTCCTGCCAAAACGAGTAACATAATGATTACCTATATTGTTATTATTATTATTGTTGTTTTGGGTGGGTGACTCGTCATCGGGAGCGATGCGCAATGATGGAGCCGGCGCGCTATAGTTATAGAAGTCATAATCTGTGTCATAGTTAATTGTTTTATATTTCTGTAAGTGAGGGGAGTCTATGATTAAATGGCGTCTATTCCTAATAACTATTCGTCCTGTATTTAATTTGATTTCATATTTGCGATTTCCCAAAAAATTTGTAATGATGCCTGATTTCCACACTTTGTTAATTTGATCTCTTACTTTCACTGCTTGGCCAATGGTTAAAATAGGAAGGTTTTTTGCTGTCCGATCATAATAATGTTTGTACACTTGCTGTCTTTTTTTTAACTCTGTATTTATTGAATTATTTTGGGGTTGTTCTAAATTGTCAATTACTGGAAAAACACCACGCAACTTCCTATTTTGTAGCAGTTCCGCAGGTGATGGGAGTTTGTCACTTATCGGAGTATTTAAATATTCTAGCAAAGCCAACCTGAAGTCTATTTTGCTATGTAAACTTTTCCTTAATATGTTTTTAACGGTCTGTACAGAACGCTCCGCCTGGCCGTTTGACTGGGGATAGCGCGGTGATGAGGTCACGTGGCTGAATGACCAATTTTTAGAGAACTCACGAAATTCTCTAGAAATGAACTGAGGTCCACAATCAGATACAACAGTTTGGGGTATACCCAATCTACAAAAAATAAATTTTAAATGATTAATTATGCTTTCAGAAAGAGTACTTGTTAATTCTACAACTTCAATAAATTTACTATAATAATCAACAATTAGAAGATAATTTATTCCTTTAAAATAAAATAAATCAACGCCTACTTTAGACCAAGGCTTATTAGGTATTTCGTGAGGGCATAATGTTTCTTTATTATTATTCTTTCTATAAGTCAAACATGTTTGACAATTCATTATTAAATTTTTAAGTTGATTATTTAATTCTGGCCAAAATAACAGCTCTTTAGCTCTAAGTATACATTTTTCAAAACCTAAGTGAGCAAAGTGTAATTTGTGTAACATTTCTTGTTGTAATACTTTTGGAATTATTATTCTATTGCCTCGCCATAATAAGCCATATGCTTCCGACAACTCATCCTTGTATTTCCAGAAAGGTTTCACATTAATATTAACTTTCTGCTTATCACTTGGCCAGCCCTTGTTTATGTAACGCCTTAATATTTGTAAAGTCTCATCACGGAATGTTTCTTTTTGGAGTGAACTAAAATGAGAGTCTGTTAGTTCGTTAGATATCGAAATGCTTCGTACTGCCTCAATAATTTCTTCTTGTAAGCCGTTATCAATATGACTACTGCTATCACATGCACGTGAAAGTGTGTCTGCGATATATAATTGTTTCCCTGGCTTATAAACTAATTTAAAAGTATAGGGTTGCAATCGCAATAACATGCGCTGTAGCCTAGGCGGGGTGTCAATTATGGCCTTTTTTTTAATAGTAATTAGGGGTTTGTGATCAGTTTCTACTGTTACATCAGTACGACCATAAATGTAACCATAAAACTTTTCACACGCGAAGACGCACGCATACAGTTCTTTTTCTATTTGAGCATAGCGTTGCTCAGTTTTAGTCAAAGACTTTGAGGCATAACAGACGGGGAGGCCACCTTGCATTAAAACTGCGCCTAAACCGTTCTTACTAGCATCGACTGATATTGTAATTGGTTTACGCATACTGTAAAATTGTAAAACTGGTTTTTTAATGAGACATTCTTTTAATTCGTCAAAGCATCTATCGTGTGCTTCAGTCCAATGCCACTCTATGCCCTTTTGCAGTAACTCTCGTAGTAAATATGTTTTTTCCGATAGATTCGGTATAAAACTGCTTACATATGTTATTAATCCTAAGAATCTCTCAACATCCTTAACTGTTTTGGGCTTAGGCATGTTTGCTATTGCTGACACTTGATTTTCATCCGGATATAAACCATTTTTTGTAATCTTGTGTCCCAAGTATGTAATTTCAGTTAAACCAAATTTACACTTACTTTGGTTTAACTTTAAATTAATTTTACGACATCTATCTAACACCGCTTTTAACCTGTCATCGTGTTCTTCTTTAGTTCGCCCGTAAATAAGTAAATCGTCTATGTATAAACATACTCCTTGCAAATCGTCAAAATTTTCATGGATCTTTCTATGAAAAACTTCACTAGCGGAACATATTCCATAGGGCATTCTTAAAAATTTGTAGCGGCCAAAGGGCGTATTAAATGTACAAAGGTCACTACAACTTGGATGTAATTTAGTCTGCCAAAAACCATTAGATGCGTCTAAAGTACTAAAGTATTTTGCACCGGAAAGCTTAGAGACAATATCTTCAAGTGTAGGCAGTCTAAAATACTCACGTTTTATAGCTAAGTTAAGTTCTTTTGGGTCTAAACATATCCTTAAATCTCCATTTGCCTTTTTTACTATAGTAATACTATTTACCCATTCACTAGGCCCATCTACTTTCGCTATAATACCTAATTTCTCCATTTCATCAAGTTTTTTCTTAACTTTATTTTTTATCGGAATGGGAATCTTTCTAGGGGCATGCACTACGGGTTTACATTGATTATTAATCTGTATTCTGTACGTCCCTGGCAAACAACCTAGCCCTTCAAAAACATCTCTATAATCATTTAAAATTTTCTTATTAAGATCACATTTACTTTCTATACAATTAATCCGCTTTACTAATTGCAATTCTTCACAAGCATTTTTACCTAAAATAGGAGCCGAATCCACCTTCGCGATTTTAAAAGCCAATATAAAAGTACGTTTTCTATATTTTAATTTGATAAAACACTTACCCATGACTTCGATGTGTGTACCTGAGTAACCGTGTAGCTTTGTAGTACTTTGTAACAAGTTTTCTTTTTTAATATTTAATATGGACAAAAAACGCTCCGGCAACACATTGACATCAGCTCCCGTATCGATTTTAAATAATACATTACGGTTATTTATGTTTAAATTCACTGACCACCGATCATTATTATAATTATTTATAGTATAAATTACCTGATTATCAGACTCTGAAATGTGATAAATATTACACATATTGGAAAAGTGGTTTAACTTTTTACAACGATGACACCTTTTGCCATAAGCTGGGCACGAGAACTTTGGATGATTTAGTCCACAATGGCCGCACTGAACCGAACTATTTCTAAGTTTTTTATTTACGCTGACGTCGCGCGCTGAATTCGCTGCTGCAGCGGATTCGTAATGGCCGCGCACCCGGCCGCTGCAGCTCGCCTCGCTAAAGCGCTGCACCCGCTGCCCGCTCCGTGTGCTCGACTCCAACCCGCTGCCGCGCGCGCCCACCCGCATTTTTGTAGAATTTCGGATGACGCTGCGCGTGACCTTGGAACCTTGTGACCCGATTCTCCATACATTTTCATCATGAGCACATTTTTCTTCATTTGAATTGTACATTAATCGCGTCGAATTTTCTGAACATATTTTTTCCAAATATGTTTTAGATACGACGACTGCTTGACATATTTCTATCGCATTTTCCAATGTTAAATCAGGTTCCCTAAGCAATCTTTCCCGTAATTTCATATCCACAATCCCACATACCAATCGGTCTTTTATTAATGAATCACATAATGTTCCAAATTCACAGCTTCTTGACAATTTATTTAATTCATATACATATTGCTCAATAGATTCATTATTATTTTGATTTCTAGTAAAAAATTTATGCCTTTCCACCGTCAAATTTTTCTTGTGAGTAAAATAATTTTTAAATTTGTCTAAAATTTCGTCCACAGTTGTACATCTTACGTTAAATTGTTCGTATAATTCTCTGCATTGTTCACCAATTACGTGTAATAATATGTTCACTTGTATGTGAGGACTCTTTTTCGTTAACTCGCACGCGTCGAAATATATTTTGAAACCTTTACTCCACTTATTCCAACTGTCGCTTAGTGTTCCACACGTAATATTGTAAGAGTTTTCTTCAAAACAAAACGGCTCCGGGGGATTTAGTACGGTTTCCATCGTTGGAACGATTAAACTATTTCAAATTTCGTTATACCGGCTGCGCCATGTCAATGATACACGAGCGTGCGAGACTCACTGTACTTTATTTAATAATCATATCTACCCACAACACAACCTGTGGGTTTAGGTAGAAAAAAAACACTCAATTTTTTTCCACTTTTTCGTGGACACTCTTAAGGTTCCGAAAACGCCCCTTTTGTCAGTACACATGAAACGCAAAAGAAATAGTAAGTTTACCCATACGGATCTCATATCCACATTTAAGGTGGACTTTTATAACATAAGAGGTGTGGCATACCTACTTCATATTGTTAATATTAAAATTAAATAACTTTTGTATGTAAAACGCGGACAAGCGCACCGAGTTTTCGTATTAGATAAAATGTAAACTTCAATATAACACCGCACAAAGAAGAAGCCACAAATATAGGAAACACTTTAAAATGTATTTTATCTCATTCTTTCGACGTTATATTCTAAAGATAGCCACGATATAAAGATGTATATAGGTGTCTCTTTTTACTGTGACTTTTCCGTTTCATCGATTTTCAGATCACAACGATGCTAAAGAAGTTTTGCACTACAAAAAGAGATGCACAAATAGATTATCTTGCAATATATAAGTAGTAAAGTTTTTTATAATTAGTACCAAATGTTATTGGTATATCTCGTCACAAATTTATGTCATGTTATAATTTTAGTGTCTACTTATTATTTATCTATTTGTTTATTAACAAAACAGATAGAATTTACATCCGAGATTGAAGAAGGTAGGAACTCAACAATATGTTTAAACTCAGCGCCATCAATATTTGTTCACACGTCTTATTGATGAGTTCCTAGCCTGTGGGTGTAATATTTGGCAAATGTCTTTATTTATAATAAGGATAAGGATTTATAGCACTCTTTATATTGTTATACTTTAAGATAAACGTGTTGTTTTCATCATTTACCTCGATAAACATTTATTTATTTGTACCTAGTCAGGTCATAAGTATTGTCACACAGTAAAAACTTTTCTTTTAGAATGCTGGCCACAAAAAAGTTTATTGAATTCGAATTTCGAATTGTTCATCATGAAAATAAAAATGTATAACTTTTAGAATTTTACTCATTTTTAAATATGGAGTGGACGCTTAAAGAAGACCGTGTTGCAGTTATTGCGTTGCATCGTTACAGTTACGCGCCAATTCAAATTTTTAACATACTGAAAAATTTGAATATAACCAAAAGATTCGTTTATCGTACCATCATACGATACAATGAAGACTCTAGTGTAGATGACAGGTCAAAAAGTGGTCGCCCTCGGTCTGTTAGGACTCCAGCAGTGATAAAAGCTGTGAAGGCACGAATTCAAAGAAATCCCAAACGTAAGCAGAAACTGTTGGCCCTTCAGATGGGGTTAAGCAGAACCACGGTGAAAAGGGTGTTAAATGAAGACTTAGGGCTTCGGGCATATCGAAGAAAAACAGGACATCGTTTGAATGCTCGTCTAATGGACCTGAGACTGAAGAGATGCCGCGCTTTGTTGAAGCGGTACGCGGGAAAAAAATATCGGGAAATTATTTTTTCGGATGAAAAAATGTTTACCGTAGAAGAGAGCTACAACAAACAAAATGATAAGGTGTACGCACACAGTAGTGAAGAAGCGAGCAACCGTATTCCGCGTGTCCAACGAGGTCATTTTCCATCCTCGCTCATGGTATGGTTGGGAGTTTCTTATTGGGGCTTAACAGAGGTACATTTTTGTGAGAAAGGTGTAAAAACGAATGCTGTTGTGTATCAAAATACAGTCCTGACGAACCTTGTGGAACCTGTTTCTCATACCATGTTCAATAACAGGCACTGGGTATTCCAACAAGATTCGGCGCCAGCTCATAGAGCGAAGAGCACACAAGACTGGCTGGCGGCGCGTGAAATCGACTTCATCCGGCACGAAGACTGGCCCTCCTCCAGTCCAGATTTGAATCCGTTAGATTACAAGATATGGCAACACTTGGAGGAAAAGGCGTGCTCAAAGCCTCATCCCAATTTGGAGTAACTCAAGACATCCTTGATTAAGGCAGCCGCCGATATTGACATGGACCTCGTTCGTGCTGCGATAGACGACTGGCCGCGCAGATTGAAGGCTTGTATTCAAAATCACGGAGGTCATTTTGAATAAACTTTAATGTCATAAGAATCTATGTTTTGTTAAGTTCATTTTGGTATATGAATGGTTACATAATTAATAAACTTGTTACAATTATTTTACATTAAACATGTGACAGAATTTATGACCTGACTAGGTATATAACATTTAAATTGTAATAATTGAATTACCTAAAATAAAAGTCATTCACATATAAACTGAAACATAAGATATTCAAACAATTTTATAATTAAAAACTTACATTTGGTTTCCACTCATCCGGTTGCATTATACTCACCAGATTTTCATTAAAGATTTAATTTGCTGCCAGCGGACGTAACTTTCAATGGGCAAACGCGCGAGCAATTTCTACCGCGTGAAACTAATAGATTATGGGACATCATGCATTACTACCTCATAGATATATTACTATATGATTATCAATGTGAAGTTAAAAGGTTCAACTAAGATCATTTGTGACCGTTGAGGGCTCTCAACAATAATTCCCAGGTTCCAAGTGGAAAGTTGGGATTTATCACATGGAGGGTGATATATGTATATTAGATTATTATTTATTTATTTTCGTAGTGCAGAGGCGGAGTAAGAATATTAGGCGACAAAACAACCCTAGCGTGTTAGAGTCCCAAGCCCGTCTGGATGACAACAACCCTAGGTCTATAAATATCCCGGCATAATAACCTTGTACTATTGTATTATTTTAATAAAAGTTTGTTGTTTTTATTTCTTATTGTTTTATTAATACATAGTATTAATTATTTATTTTAGGAGGACCAGCCATTACACAAATGACAGCTGTCCTTCTAGGTGTTTGACACATATATTTGATAGCTAGTGGTGTGCAACATTAGTACAACTATGTTCCGGCATTAGTGACCTAGTTTCCTGTACCTCTATGGGACAGTAGCGTGTTCGCGGTGCCCGTATCGTCACAAAAATCCATAGACGATAGTAACTACTTACTATTAGTAAGTTAGTGGGCTGATAGCCTGTCTACTGTCCCATCTGGGCGATTAACAGGCAAAATTAAATCGAAAAAAATGAGAAAGGGTAATAATATCTCCGTAAAAAATAAAAAAATAAATTCAATAAAAAGTATCCTATGTTAATTCTAATACCTCCAAGAATATGTGTCGGTTAAGTAGTTTTCGCGTGAAAGCGTAACAAACAAACTTACTTGCACATTTATAATATTAAGTATGATAAAATAATATTAAACGCGAAAACAAACGTGAAAAAATACAATATAACATTCGATATAATGGTACTAATGTAAAATGTTAGCATACTCGTACATTGCTTTACATAATTCAAGAGTGAACCCACTTAGAGGTGCAAATATGTCGTAATTACACTCAATTTAAATTCACATCCTATTCCTTAAAATTCTGTATCAAACGTAAAAGCATATGATTAGTAACACGAAGGGTAAATTTGTGGAGATAATGAAATGGTTAGAAAATAACACTATAATTACACGAACGAGGCAAACAGCTTCAGATGTACTTAGTAAACAGGAAAACAAAGACATTCGCTTGTTTCTTATTTACATGCTCACAAAATAAGTCACTTTCTTTTTGTAGGAACAATTATTTTAATTACTTAAATGTAGTGTTTTTCTCCGTGTAGGAGCGGGGTAAGAATAGTGACTCCTGCGGCCGGCGGCCGTATCCTAAAAGTGATAAAACAACCTTAGCTAGGTGATAGGGCTCCAAACACCACTGGATAACCTTTGGTCTCCAAATATACCGCCATAATAACCTTGTTTTTTTATAGCTGAAGGACAGCAGACAGGCTGACGGCCCACTTAGAATTGAGCAGTTACTGTCGCCTATAGGTGTTTGCAATGTCAGTGGCATCGCGAATACGCTTCTGTCCCATGAGAGGTGCAGGAACTTGGGTCACTAAAGCCGGAACACAACACAGATGTGGTGGCATACTTAAGACCATAGGTGATCGCCATCCAGACGGGCTTGGGGCCCTACCACGTAGCTAGGGTGGGTTGTTTTGTTGCCTTTTACGACAGGCTGACCCCGGCCGCAGAGGTCAGTATTCTTTCTCCGCCCCTGCACGGATAAACGGCCCTTGTGTTATGTTCTGGCGTAAGTGACCCAGGTTGCTGTTCTATAGCAACGAAAAAAAAAACTATATATATATATATATATATATATATATATATATATATATATATATATATATATATATATATATATCAGTTACTCAATACCCATAACAGAAGCACTCTGCTGCTTACTTTGATACTAGATGGTGCTGTATGAATTGTGCAGGTTATCTATATTGTTATTAAGAGAGCCATGATAAAAAACCGGGAGTTCCTTTTTAAAATCTAATATGCAGTAAAACCGAATCCTTTAGTTTCTGCAAAGATCAATAAGTCCATGTTCTTAAGAATTATGGAATAGCTGGTGAAACAGATTGAGGTTAGCTCTCGGGTTGGGATCTTTCATTAAGTACTGATAGAATTAGCATTTAAAATTATGCAACCTCTATAGTGATTCAAGAATCATCATAATCAAGAAGAAGTTGTTAGTTGCATCCACTTTAGAACTTGGGTTCCATTTTAAAAATTAAAAACTGTCAATGAGTGAATCTCTATAACACGCTAAAGTAGCTTAGTATTTTTATGTCAAAACTGGCATAAAAAATATTATCCCATATAATTGTTTATGTGAAGTAACTTATGGTGGGCCGTCTGCCTGTCTGCTGAACTCCAGCTATAAAAAAAAACTAAATAGTTCACATAAACATTATCTAATATATAAAATTCTCGTGTCACAGTTTTCGTTGCCATACTCCTCCGAAACGGCTTGACCGATTCTCATGAAATTTTGTGAGCATATTGAGTAGGTCTGAGAATCGGCCAACATCTATTTTTCATCCCCCTAAATGTTAGGGGTGACCCACCCCCAAATTTTTTTTTTAATTTTTTTGACATTTTATTATTTATATGGCAGAACAACGTTTGCCGGGTCAGCTAGTATGGGATAAAATTTACTATCACATAAGCGACAGTCGTCTGTCGTCTAATACCATAAAGAACACCTTGCCGTTTATCAGCAGAGGGAACCAGTTGGATCCTTAGATAAATTTCTGCCCTGTTATTAAACTCCCAATGTACAAATGAATACAAAACTATCTATTTATCTACATTACATTTGTTTTCACTTGAATACAACCTCATTTAAGTAGATGATTACCAAAAAGAACTATAATTTATGTCAGAGTAACATTATTGATGTAATTCCCTTATCTCTCTCCTATTTGTATAACCTTAATTGGCGTAATTTTTTATTCTCCGATTACTTAAGTAGTCCACATCTGAATTTTTAATGTTTAAATAATTAAATTTAATGTATTTCTATACTTTATTTTTGAAATAATTGTGAGGATGTTGTATTGGAGAAGATAAGGTGTAAGTATAACAAGTTTTTTAGATCAAACATTTGTCTAGGATTTTATTTTATATAAACCTCTATGTGTAATAATGGAGGAGATTGGTTTTCAACTCAACAAAATAATTTCTTTTGAGGTATAATTTTATTATTATTCTTGATTTCCTATAAAGCATCTTAAATGTGTGTTCTAGGAACACCAGAGGAATCTTTAAGGGTCTTTAGGATATCTCCTGACTCGCATTCCTGTTGCATGAAGAGGCTTATTGGCGTAATTTTCATTATGGGAATAAAATATCAGACAGCAGTGACTTATATAGCTGTGTTACACAAAATTATGTCTGTTTTTAAGTTTAAATAGCTAAGGATCATAAGCAAATTTTAATTGACTACTATGAAATATTTGATTTATATTATCATATTTAACTCTTAATAATGACACAATATTTGTTAATGTGTAGATTTGAATAATGATGTCATTTCTAACTGAAACACGGAAAAAAACCTGAAACCCATCTGATGCGTTTGCTTTCGTAATAGTAATAAAATTTGGAATACCAGAATTATTACCCATTTCACTTTTGTTTGCATGAGTGCTCAAAATGTTGATTTAGCCCAACATGTTGGAATCAAATAATATATTTTCATTGTTCTAACGACCCCACTAAGTCAAAATAAAGGCTCATCATCAACCAGAGTGATTATTAGTAATACTTAGTATAGTTGCACTCTGAAGCCAAGTCTGCGTTGTTGAACTCAGTGATTATTCGTAGCATTTTATCATTTTATGATCTCGGTCATTATAACAAGAAAAAATGGCATGTCTTTTGCTGAATTTTGTTTTACAGTATTACTTGCATATTCTTCTGATTCCGAAAATAAAACTATGCGTCACATCCTCATTTTCCTATCCTGGTTTAGGTTGACTTGATCCCGAAGAACTTGGGCTATTTTGACAAGTCGCGTGTGACAAGGTTTTTGTTTGGTAAATGACACCAGTGGTATCGCGAACACTGCAGCCCCATAAGGGTACAGGAACTTGGGTCACTAATGCCGAAACACAACACAAGGTTATTATGGCGGTATACTTAAGACCAAAGGTGGTCAGTGGTCGGTGGCCATCTAGACGGGTTTGAGGCCCTACCACGTAGCTAGGATGGGTTGTTTTGTCGCCTTTTAAGACAGGCTGACCCCGGCCGCAGAAGTTAGTATTCTTTCTCCGCCTCTGCACGGAGTAGTCTAAACAAAGGGTGCTAAAACAATAAGAATGTTCACCTAATTATAAGTTTCATTGCAGTTAAATAGAAGTGTCATGGGAAAGTCAACAAAATTCCTAAACACGGGTCAAGTAGTTTTGTCAGCCATTAAGAAGTTGACACGAAACACTGGATGGACAACACGCACCATCGTTAAATTTATCAAGTTAGAACACAAAATAGTCGATACGAAGATCGGTGGGAAAATTTCCAGGTTTGTAATAGCATGCTGCAGAGATAAGAATTCCGAGATAGAACATGCTTTACTTGATTTACAAAAAAAGATAAAATTAGAAACATGAGATCGGCAGGCCATATATCCGTGGGCTATAGGTGAACAGCGGAGTTTTATAGTGGGTAGTCGGATGGCCGAACAATTTTCCCGGAGTCCCCCCGGGACGGGGAAACTCGTCAAGAGAAGGTTTTTCCCCGAAACAAAAAAAAGGTCGATGTAACATGTTATCTCCTTCCAATGTATTCTTTTAGCTATCAACATTCACATCGTTTATTGCCATATTATCTTTAACTCTATTCATCCATCTTTGGTCTACCTCTCCCTTTAAATCCATCCACGCTCATTTCAAGCTTATTCCTTATCATGTCGCATTCTTCCCTTTGTAGTATATGGCAATAACACGCGATTCTGTTACTATTAAGTTGTATCAGTCACTAGCGCTATTTTTACACTTCCCCTAATATATTCATCCCTAATTTCATCCATTTCCTTGACTATACATATACATCTCAGTATTCTCATCTCCGTAGCAAGTAACATCGTTTCAATGATACGACTAATATCAATTTCATTAATATAAATAAGAAATGTTTTAATGTTTTTTACTTATTTATCATAAATTTCAATAATGCAGATGAATCATTTTCTTATAATTGTATCATACGTCCAGGTAAGTGAATCTTGATTACATAATATAATAACAGACGAAGCTTTATTACAGGATTTTTTCCAGGTTTCAATTTAAGACGGTAACCGCCTCTCTGAAAATCAGATTTAATTAAATATCGTCTTTCTTTCTTGTGTTATCAAAGAACTGTCATTGACAATGTTTAACGCAAACAAGTCGTCCTTAGACACATTAAACAGTTAAGTTGCGCGAAAGCATTAGATACAACCAACTATACTAACAACAATGAATATTTTGGTTGTTGATGTGGCAAATTTTTTTTAACTGTATATCAATATGGTTGGAACTTTGAAAAAATGCTATCTGTACCCCAATACTGCGACCACTAAACTGACAACCAGAAGTGATCCCGATGGCATACCCACCAAAAACATCATAGGATCAAATTTTGTAATGACCAGTCAGTCATCAACCGATACAACATATTGACCTCAACAGCATACAAAAATACAAACTTCACCTTTACATCAAATTCCAAGCCCAGTTACAGTTCAGCCCAGAGCGTTATAGATTTTTATAATTCCATCTAAACCTTTCCAATATAGAGCTTTGAAACGTGGCGTACGCTTGGGTATCCTGCAAAAATCAGCCGGTCGGTACAAGTTGAACGATTTGTCTCAACTCGCTCAACCGGTGACACGCAAAATACAGAAACATTGTAAACCAAAGAAGCGGGACAGAACTTTAAGAATCCGTTCCCGAACTCCATCCCCAAACAACAGACGCAGACTTCGTTAAATACATATTTTTCACAAAGTTGTATGATTGTTGTAATGATTGTGTTTTGTATTGGTATATAATATTAAAATTGTATATCCTTTTTGTTAATCTGTATTTCTTTACGTCATAAATCATAACTCTTATAATAAGTCTAATAAGTAAGCTCATGTTTTTTTTATAAAAGAATAGTAGGCTCGCAGTATGTCCGTCACATTCGCCGGGGGCTCTCGTATCTTGACAGTGACAGTGACATCTTCACAAACGTTCATAGACACACGAAATCGATTTCTTCTCTATTTTTTCTTCTTGAAATTTTGATACAAGTACATCTAAATAGGGCATCTAGTTCATAAATCTTCAAAAAGGTATCAACCGCCAATTGTTTTATAGTTACTTGTGTAAAAAAAACAAAGTACGTCAGAAAATTCGACAAAACTAGTTCAGTAATACGTAAGAGACTTTATAAGAATGTATTGCTTGTTTCTTTAGATAGTTTATTCAGGTCTGCGTTTATGTATTTGGGTAAACATGTATCTGTAAAAAAAACAAGTGAATCACATAATGCAGGTACTGTCTTTGGAAAAGTCGCTATGACCGCCTCACACTAGCAGAAAGCTCCATACAGGGTGGAGTAAAAATATTGACTCCTGCGGCTGGGGGCGGTCTGGTAAAGGTAACCTCACACAAGGTGTCAAAATAATCCTAGCGAGGTGGTAGGACTCCAAGCCCGTTTGGATGGCAACCGCCCCTGGTTTATTCCACCATAATAACCTTGTGTTGTGTACCAGCATACATGACTCGGAGTCCAGTTCCACTATGCGGACGGCAGCGTGTTAGCGCAGCCTCTGGCATCGCAAACATCCATAGGCAACGGTAACAGCATCTAAGTAGGTCGTCAGCCTGTCAACCGTTCCATAGCAATAAAAAACTACACGACAACCGTTACATAAAAATTCCATCATAATTTTATTTCGTCGTTCAGTTTTTAAACATTCCTTCATCTCATCGTCGTCTAAGCGGATAAGCTTCAGAACCGTTTGTGACGTCATGAAATTTTCCGGCATCCGCTTTGTTTGTAAGTCACGAAAGCTATACAACTTTTCTCATTAGAACGATCTGTTGTGGTGTACCATCAGATCGTTCACGATATAACCGTCACAAAGTACTATATTACGAATTTAACAACAGATTATGTTTACTCAGTTACATTATTGCGTCGATTCATCATCCTTTCAGCCTATAGCTGTCCACTGCCGAACATAGGCCCCTTCAATCGATTTCTGTATATAGCCCTGCCATGGAGTATTCCCCGTACAAAATTACTGACACTCTGTACGTGTCCTGTTTATTACTGAAACAGCATTATTAGCCTCGGGCCTCATTCTAGATACCTCTAAAATGTCCGTGTGTGTAATGTCCGTTATCACGGACAGTACACACACGTGTCAAAAGTTAATTGGTTGGTTACATAAACCGATGGTAGTGGTATGTAGGTTTACTCACCTGGTTTCCCTGACTCATTGATTCGCAAATATGTTATACACATAGAGGAAGAACTACGGGTATTTGTCATCATGGTGTTCGTCACATCTAGGTTTGTCATACTCGGCTACCACGTACCGAGATGAAACAATATATACTAAATATACCTTCCGACATAATATCGTCTCTCGTGTAGTAATATGCAATAGCTAGCAGTTCAAGTTAACTTCGGGTTTGTGTCAATGCGGCCCTTTGACCTTTGGCTCTTGACGTTTGTCGTAAGCCTCATTCTGAGATTTTCTTTCCGTAGAGATACTGAGGTTTTGGTGCAGAGTCTGATGGTATTTTTACTTTGCTACAGATTTTACACTACAGAATTTAAACTAAAAGTATAAGAAATGTTAATGTTTAATATTTATTTTCTCCATACAAGGGTGGAGTAAAAATACTAACCCCTGTGGCCGTAGCTACGTGGTAGGGCTTCAAGCCTTTCTGTACGGCAAACACTCTTGGTTTATAAATATGACGCCATAATAATCTTGTGGTGTGTTCCGGCATTAGTGAACATTGCTGACACAGCGTTTCCTGTACTCCTATGGAACAGCAGCGTGTTCGCGGTGCCTATAGCGTCGCAAACATCCATAGGTGACGGTAACTGCTTACTATTAAGTGGGCCTTAAGCCTGTGTTATTCCTCAGCAATAAACAAAAAGACAAAGATAATTGATGAAGCATGCCAGGATAAAATTAAATAGAATAAAAACATAAACTGTGCCGACCTTAAATCTCCTCGAACCTCAAATTACAAATTTATTATATCATCGAGAAAATTATCCTTTTTTTATCGAGATTCTAAATATTTACGATAAGAATAAACTGTTTTTAACATTATGATATATAACAAAGAATTATCGGATTTTGTTCCGTCTTTATTTTTGATAAAGGGTTTTGTAATTAAGGTAGGCAACCAAGTGGTTTCACTCTCAGAGAATCTTGAAGTAATTAATTAAAGTATCACTATAGCATGTTCTGCTTAAGAACATTTTATGCTTAATATGCCTGTTATAACATAATTGTTACGTACTGACGGTGATGGAAAACATTGTGAGGAAACACATACATTAACCCAACCTAAACAACAATTATTGATTTAATAAATATATGTAACATTATTGAAATATGCGAAAAGTAACATCACTGTCGCCTTTGTTAATATTCGCTGGATAGTGTCCGATTGAAGTAAATAAAAATAATAATTTCAGTCCTATGATGCAATCGGAAGAATATCATTGAATAAATAATAAATTAAATATTGTGGATTTTTAATCTCGGAATATTATCAGTAAAACTATCCTTATTTATTTCAAAATTCATTATCGGCTATTTATATTTTACCAATATTTTGTATACATAATATTACGATTTGCTTCTAAATTATATACTTAATCCCTGTTATATTTTTGTAATTTTTTTTAATGCAGGGTTTATTTTTTGTAAAACAAACGCAACCTAAAGCAAAACATGCAATTTTCAGTTTATTGTAGATTTGCAGACCGTACAAGTGTTTTGTCCTATGTGGGAGTCAAACGCAAAAACACCGTGCAAGACTACATAAATAACTACCGAAACAGACGTCCCGCTTATTGATGACTGTTTTAATTACAAATCGAATATAAAAAAAACGAATTATATGGGCATATCAGTTAATAAACGAACTGGTAATTACAAAAATATATTTGCATTATATATCTTTCATTGAAAAATTTCCCCGAACAGTCTTTTGCATTTTACAGTCTGCCAATAAAGTAACTGCGGAGTGAATTTTAATCAGTGAATATCAACATTTCGCCCACGTATTCTTGGTAATGGCAGCATTTACTTTGTAAGTTAAATTAATTTGTATACTCCCCAATTCATCAGCAAATCGTCGATATAGCTTATTGAAAATGTTATTAATTTGATATTATTTTTAGAACTAAATTAAATTTATATTAGTTTTAGTTTTTATTGCGTATTCGAATATGATCTGAGGGTAATATACGTCATATTCATGACGATACTTTTATATTATTTAAATAAGATATAACCCTTTAGCAAAAGTGAAGCAAACCATTGTTTAAAAGGAACTCCCCGGATGTAATTATTTTATTACAAGCATATGTCTGTATAAGGTGTATTAACAAATAACAACGATGGAATGCCAAAAAAATAATATATCTACATTTGTTATCGCTGTGTCTCACGGCACCCCTTATTAATTTTTTAAGCGAATTTTTTTTTACATTGCTTTGAAACAGAAGACAAGCTAACGGGCAGTAAGGTACTAGTAGTAAGCTGTTATCGTCGCTTGTAGATGTTTGTGACGCCAGGGACACCGCTAACAACGATGCCATCTGAGTAGGGGCACTTTAACCTGGGCTAGCTAAGGTTGATATGTTGCCTTTTAGGACAGATCGCTCCCGGCAGCAGGAGTCAATATTATCACTCCGCCCCTGGACGATTAACATTATTTCTTATACTTAAAGTTAAGTGTCGATTATAGTTGTAATTATAAATTAGGAATATACATATGTATGTATGCACAATATTATCAGTTGTGAAGTAATGTCACCGAAACTAGGCCGAGCCTGTATCGTCGTTGACAATCCCTTCCTGATGTGGCGAGAAAGCATTTTAGTGGCAGTTAATAAATTCAAGCTGAATTTGCGAGTTTAAGAAACCCAAATTTATATATAAAATTTTTTTTAATGGAATTAGTTGACTTATATTTGTGAAGCCTTAGATTTCCCACTCAAGTAGCATATAGGCTGTTATAGGCCATACACCCACCCATATAGGCTTTTAGTTTTTCTAGCATTCGAAAATTAATTAAGGAGATAAAAAAATTAAACGAATTTTAATTTTTATACCATACTATTACAATAATTTTACTATAAATACAAACAAAACAGTGTAATGATAATAAAAACTATAATATATCAAAAACTAAATGCATAGATCACTCCGAAAATATTTGAGTTATATTTTACTCGTAAAATATCAAAAGTTATAATAGAATTTGAAAAGATTTTAGTACAAGTATCACGTACCTTTTACAAATCCTAAAGTGAAAATGAAAAAGTATCTTCTTAGACATAAACAGTTACATCTTCCTGCCCTCATCCCAGCTATGTGCGGTCGGCACAACTTGTCTTCTACTCTCCTTTATTAGTCGTCATCTGAACATTCACGCTTTTTTGCCATACATCTTTTACACAATCCATCCATTTTTTCTTTGGTTTATTTTTAACTTTGTATCCATCCACTGTTAGTTCTACCATTTTCCTTGTTATATGGTCATGAATACTATTATAATATTAATAACAATCTATAATGTCTCAATTCTGGTTCAAGGCCTCCCAAAGAGTACAGATAGTACCTATCATGATTATTTAACAGTTTGATGGGATACACAAACTACAAGTCTTGGTGTATAGTATATTCTCTTGAAACTAATTTTGTATCATTATGAGTTTTTTGGAGTTATTAAATAACCCAAGTACCTTGTCAAAGAGATTTCTTTACTTTCTCGTGTATAACATCATTTATTTCTTCAAAACTGAAGCAAAAGCACACACATACACCTATGATCAATGAATGAATGTCATAATCCTATATTAAAATGGGCAGTCTTCTCTCGCTTGATTTTGATTGTAACCTCAACTGATGCTGGTAAAAGTAGGAGTGTTATTTAAGTCCCCTTTAGGCAAGTTTCCACCGACGGACGATTTCAGTGAGAAATTCTAAAACATACTCACGTAGCTCATTTCCCTAGTAATAGGGCTATTTTCCGTTGCGCAATTTTCAATTTCCGTGCTCCGTTATTGCATAAAAAACATTTTGTAGAGGCGTATTCTTCGTAACAATTAATAACAGGCAAAAGTGTAATATATTTTCAACAGACTCTTGTTGTAACTTATCAAGTTTATCACGTGTAAGATATTAATCTTTACTATTAATAAACGAGGATGGATGTTTGTTGAATTTATTTGAAATACTGAACCTTAATGAAGTTTTGCTTAAGAATTATATTCATAACATAGATAAATGGCTTTTAGCTATATGATTCGACTCTTCGAATGCCATGTAACAAAAAAAATGTTAGAAATACAGGGAGGGATAGATCCAAGAAAAGACGGCTTGCATATACAGCGACAAATATGTGAAGATTGAAATTACGGGTAACAGAGGAGAATGAATGGAGAGAACAAGTTGTGCTGACCTCACAAAACTTTCGACAATCACAAAACAAGGAAATAGAGGATTATTCTTCAGATTCTTTCCTTTCTGTGAGTACTGTGAACTTTACGATTCCCATAAAGACAGGAAATAATAAAGACATGTAGTACTTTTGTATTGTCTATAGTATATTATACCTAGTCAGGTCATAAATTCTGTCACATGTTTAATGTAAAATAATTGTAACAAGTTTATTAATTATGTAACCATTCATATACCAAAATGAACTTAACAAAACATAGATTCTTATGACATTAAAGTTTATTCAAAATGACCTCCGTGATTTTGAATACAAGCCTTCAATCTGCGCGGCCAGTTGTCTATCGCAGCACGAACGAGGTCCATGTCAATATCGGCGGCTGCCTTAATCAAGGATGTCTTGAGTGACTCCAAATTGGGATGAGGCTTTGAGCACGCCTTTTCCTCCAAGTGTTGCCATATCTTGTAATCTAACGGATTCAAATCTGGACTGGAGGAGGGCCAGTCTTCGTGCCGGATGAAGTCGATTTCACGCGCCGCCAGCCAGTCTTGTGTGCTCTTCGCTCTATGAGCTGGCGCCGAATCTTGTTGGAATACCCAGTGCCTGTTATTGAACATGGTATGAGAAACAGGTTCCACAAGGTTCGTCAGGACTGTATTTTGATACACAACAGCATTCGTTTTTACACCTTTCTCACAAAAATGTACCTCTGTTAAGCCCCAATAAGAAACTCCCAACCATACCATGAGCGAGGATGGAAAATGACCTCGTTGGACACGCGGAATACGGTTGCTCGCTTCTTCACTACTGTGTGCGTACACCTTATCATTTTGTTTGTTGTAGCTCTCTTCTACGGTAAACATTTTTTCATCCGAAAAAAGAATTTCCCGATATTTTTTTCCCGCGTACCGCTTCAACAAAGCGCGCCATCTCTTCAGTTTCAGGTCCATTAGACGAGCATTCAAACGATGTCCTGTTTTTCTTCGATATGCCCGAAGCCCTAAGTCTTCATTTAACACCCTTTTCACCGTGGTTCTGCTTAACCCCATCTGAAGGGCCAACAGTTTCTGCTTACGTTTGGGATTTCTTTGAATTCGTGCCTTCACAGCTTTTATCACTGCTGGAGTCCTAACAGACCGAGGGCGACCACTTCTTGACCTGTCATCTACACTAGAGTCTTCATTGTATCGTTTGATGGTACGATAAACGAATCTTTTGGTAATATTCAAATTATTCAGTATGTTAAAAATTTGAATTGGCGCGTAACCGCAACGATGTAACGCAATAACTGCAACACGGTCTTCTTTAAGCGTCCACTCCATATTTAAAAATGAGTAAAATTCTAAAAGTTATACATTTTTATTTTCATGAACAATTCGAAATTCTAATTCAATAAACTTTTTTGTGGCCAGCATTCTAAAAGAAAAGTTTTTACTGTGTGACAATACTTATGACCTGACTAGGTATATTTGTAAAAATAAAAAAGCTTGAAGCCATTTATAGTATCAAAAATGGATATCGGTCCTTTTTTAAATTTTCTCAAACTTAACTAAGAAGTAAAAGAAAAAATTCCTTAAGCATTATTCCTCACCGAATCGAGATCAGCGTGAGTTTGTAGGGTTTTATGACCTATAATGTACAGCTATAAACCATAAAAGCCCCCCGCAATGAAAGATAAGGCTCTTCTCCACCAAAGTATAGAATCCTTACAATCGCTAAAATCATATTAACTTTAACAGTTTAGGCCAACTTGCACGACCAATCACTAAACCTATTTAGCGCTAAACTTATTTAAATCGTCATTCTGTCCCTGTCAAATGTTGTCAATGTGACAGGGACAGAATGAGGATTAAAATAAGTTTAGCGCTAAATCGGTTTAGTGATTGGTCGAGCAAGCCGGCCTTAATACACTTTCTATTCATTGGAAATGAAATAAAAAAATACCAGTTTTGTACCGTACTCCTTTGAGAAGCAAGTTCTATTCTCATTCTTCTACTTTTTACTATTACTACTATAGCTCATAGCCAGTGATAGGATAGTTCATGGCAGCTACAAAAACATGTGAGCATTATAATAATAATTCAGTTAATCTCTTCAAAGAAATTAGTCAGCTCTTCTCGTAGACCATTCTCAGCATGAAGACGAAATTTTGAAATGTAGACACTGACGATGGGACTGGTCCAAAATTCAAGTCATTAAATAATAAAAAAATTAATAAATATATTGGCACAATTCACACAGCACCAGCTAGTCCGAAAGTATGTAGCATAGCACTTGTGTTCGCAATCGTACCGAAGTGCATTATCCGCTACGCCACGAAGTTGTCAACTATACTCGTAGACAAGATGCTTTTCTTATGGATACAATTTTAAATGAGAAAATCCGTAGAAGAACCAAAGTGCAACGATTATAGCTTGCGAAATATGTGGGCTGAAGTGGCAGTGGACCGGTCACGTCTATCGCAGGACGGGCGATGGATCGAACGAGTGGAAAGCGCGTCTCGACAAACGTAGTGTGGGACGCCCTTCAGTCCAATGTACTGTGACCTGCAAAAGGTGGCCGGTTGGGGCTGAGTGGGTAAAGCAAGGGGCTGATTTTTGTCGCGCAGACTTGGGAAGGTCTAAGTCTTAAAGCTGATAACTATTGTGTAACGATAACTTTAAAAATGTAAATTATAACAACAGTTAAGATTAAATGCTTCTAAGAAGAAGGATCTATTAAAACTCTTCCTTCTCCGTATTTTGTACTTCGTAGTCTTTTGTGTCATATATAAATCTAAGATATTTGTATGAATCGCCCTTAGTTATTGGACGTTGGTTCTCATAAACGCTAAAACAAGTCTCTGGGGACTACAATAATTCTTGTTTATTCACTCCCGTAACATTTTGGCGGATCCGCGATGAAATAAACTTTTATAGCGATCTTTTAATTTTGGTGTCTGATCTAAGATGGATTACAAATTTATTTTTGAAAAGTTGTAGCGATTTATTTCTATTGTTATGTACAATTGAATATACAATGCATATTCGATCTGTTCAATCAAAGTCATTTATTTGCTCAAATCATAGTTACAAAAGATTAATACTCGTATAATAAGAAAAGGGTACATTTTACCATTTCGGCATGCAAATATAGCGAAATTGATTTAGCATGTCGGAACGGTAAAATAATAGGTAAATAGTAGTCGTAAAAGGTTACTAATTGTTTACTCCTCCTGTTCTTTTGAGGGACCAAACCGGAGGAGAAAACCCCTCGGGTCAGACGGCATCCATTCTTAAGAAATATATACAACTAAGATAATAAATCATAACAAAATGTAGTATTTGGAAGATATAGCACACGTGCGTGCGTGTTTATGTGTGTGTGTGTGTGTGTGTGTGTTTGTGTCTTTGTCTTAAAAAAGAATATTTTGTCGTGTAGTTTTTATATCCCTTATTATTTGTTTACATAAATAGTATCTATATACTGATATTATGTTTAATAAATAAACAATCTCTTCGATATAAATCGATTAAAATCATTTAGAAACTAAAATAATAAGCGATACAAAGCCACAATGCGAAACTGGATTTACTACAACCGAAATACTCGGGTGGTTGAATAGATATCCCCTGCGAAGTAGTTATTGGACCGCAAGAGTAGTAAAAGCTAATTGGCGGCAGGGTGGTTACGATGATCGTTAACACCGAGTCCGGATTGGGAAAATTAACCACTTCTCGGTAACTGTATTGGCAGACTATGATTTGTTTCAAATTCCAGATAGCTATAAATAATGTTTGCTGAGTCTGCTATTAGGAAAATAGGTACCGTTGAATGCCTTTATTAATCTATTTACTTTGAATGGTTGAACTATTATAATTTGGAATAACTTGAGACGAGATTTATTATGCACTAGTTACGCGGCAAACGTTGTTCTGATTAAAAAAAGAGATCTTATTTACTATCACTACTATTTCACCCGTTCAAGTTTCATTTTCACGACAAAAAGTAGCTTATGTGCTTCTCCAAGGTCCAATCTCTCTCTCTATACTGAAATTCATCAATTTGTTTCAACGGCTTAGGCGTGAAAACGTAACAGACAGATAGATTTACCTTCACATTTATAATATTAGTGAGGATTTACTGGTTTGTCCAACACAGGGTTACTCCGAGTCAAGAAATAAATTATTCCTTCTATAGAAGAAAGAGCTAAAGGCTCAGTGAGCAAGATATTGTGATTGATTTTTACCATAGAAATTAGGAAATCAGATTGATATACAAAAATGTCAGGCAGACATTTATTTTTTTGTTTAGAAAAGATAAGAAAGTGTGACGAAATCCTATCGGCGTAAAATGCCGTACACAAATTTTGCTTTACATAAGACTTGATATCAAAATGCAAGCGGGATAAACTTTTAATCCCGAAGAAGAGTGTAATTTATTATAGTTGCATTCTACGATTCATTTTTATAGCTGTAGAACATGAAAAATGCGGATGAATTTCTTGATAGTAAGCGGCTGCTATAGAAGCTAGAAACAGTTTACAAAAAGCTTATAAATTGAATTTAAATGTAATGGAAAATAATTATAATTATTTTAAACATTTTAAGCATTATATCTAGTATCTTTAAACGAGCAATTCTTGTATATATATATATATATATATATATATATATATATATATATATATATATATATATATATATATATATATATATATATATATATATATATATATATATATTCATTTTCACTGATGGCGCACAAGCAATTAGCTATAGATTTGCAACGCCAGGGGTACCGCTAACACACTGCCGTCCGCTTAGAGGAACTGGAATCTTTGGTTACTTATGGCTGAACAAAACGCATTTATTAAATAATTAAAATAAAGTAATTTGTATCTTCACTATATAGGAAAATTGACGCATCGCCATCTATTACCAAAGAATCAGCCGAGCGCTTGTGTTATAGATACTAGGTAATTGATATTCTACTTATAAACTTTTTAGATCTGACTCAAAGCAGAAAATAACAAAGAAAAGCATTAATTTATATAGATTATGTATTTTCTTTAGATTAAATAATAGATTAAAGTAACCATATGTGATGCCGAAAAGCCCACATGTAAATTATATGTATACTAATGGTGAGGCTGAAGTACCGTATAAGGAATGGTGCGGCTTAGGTCTTGAAAGTTGGTAGCCGCGGTGCGTGAAACAAGGGTAGTGGGGTTTTAATAATTAACGTGGAAAGGAAAGAAGATGGAAATACCCAGCAAGTCAGAAAGAGGGGCGACGCACCTGAGGTTCTCCGATCTGCTACCTTCCACGGCTGCTTCTGCGGTTTGGAGTCTAGGCCTTTATAACTAGCGGTTCACAATAACACACATATTGAAGTAGTGAGGGCTTAACCAAAACTCGACGGTACGTGTCGTCGACGCTAGCTAAGAAGAGGGCGGCGCGGCGGTGGTCGAGTAGTTTTATTCAAAATCACCGTCGCGTCACGCGCCACAGCATCTAAACTAACTTGTGGGTAGGCAGGGAAAAAAGAGATAGGATGAAGCGCCTAACCAACTAGCGAATCCGACAGACATTGTCCTGTACACGTTCTAAATTCGAAAAAGCTATTTAAAAAAACGTTTTACAGTGGACTAAACTGTGAATCCAAACCATTCTTGAATTCACTTACATACAAATCATCAAAATCGCAATTTATGAGGAGTTCAGTCACTTAGGAACAGAAGATAAATATATAAAGATTTAACATCTTTGTTTACAATAAACGAATTTAAATGAATGATAAATATTTAAACAAGTTCCCAGTTGAAATATAACCACAGCTCGCTTTTTCCAACCACCGTCTAAACATTGACATAGTTTTATTTGCATCAGACACTTTAAGCTGATATATCCATAGCCAGAAACAAGCTCAGAATTCCCCGAAGTGTTTCTTATGGGATTCACCGAAATCTTTATATAAATGGAAATGTAACGTCGAGGAATCGGAAAGTCAATCAATTGCGTCGCTCGTCTGTGTAGCGGCAAATCGAAATTTTCTAGAATACTCACTGTAGTATGTATGATTAAATTAATAATAAATAAATGTAATGAGACAATTCACATAGTACCATCTAGTTCCAAAGTAGCGTAGCTTTCGTGTTATGGTACTAGATAGCTAATGTACTACATATATACTTTTCTTTGTAAATACATATTATACACAAACCAGACGCGAGACGGGAACCGAAACCGTAACCTCCGCAAGCGTACCAAAATGCGTTAGCCATTACGGAGGTCGTCAAATAATAAATAAAGTAAATAATTATTAATCAAGCTTGTTGATAATAGTTGAATTTTAATAATATTTCCTTACACGAAAAACGAAAATCGGAAGGCTTTTTCACAAACAATTGACGGACGCCCAGATCATTTGGGGTCTTTTTTTTCTATTTTATTCTTTTACGTCTACCTTTTGCCGGACCTATCTATTTTCAGGTTCAACATTCTACTATCAATGTGCCTCCCTTCTCATTACATGCCCGTACCATGACATTATTTTTCTTCTCAATTTATCATTCATTAGTGCAACTTTCAGAGATCGTCTCACCTTATCCATTCTTGACACTCCACACATCCATCTCAACATTCTCATTTCAGCTGAATGGAGACGCCTCTGGCCTTCCACTTTAGTGGGCCCACATGCAGCATCGTACTAGTATAACACGACTGGCCTTATGACAGATTTATAAATCTGCCCTTTTAATTTAAGTGGCGTAAATTCATCACAAGTTACACCAGACTATTAGCAGATCATACAAATAAAAAATATTTGTAAATTGGCGTATGACACCACACGCATAGAATTTGTGTCATCAATACCTTCAGAGTATCAATATATCGCAGGCTTAATGTGTTTCACCTTCTTCCGCTTTTCTGCGTTACACCACAGTTAGGGAATGAAGGACCTTTCTCTCCAAAATAAGGTATACTAGAGGTATGATATCTGTTTAGAAGGCATAACATGTCATCATCATCATTTTTGCGTTGTATCCCGGTTGTAGCCCAAACTCTCGCTTCGGCGCCCGGGGTCCGCTTTAGAAGGCATAACATGTATCTTATGTTAAATTAGAAAGAGTTTTCCATAACCAGTCCATCTCGCTTGCATTCGAAACCTTCACCTTGCAATTCAAAAAATATTATTGCATTTGTCACAAGACAAAGCTTTTGAACACCTTACCGATGTTTTGTTCCGATCCTTTGTGTCAAAATTTAGATAACAAAACAATTGGTTTCTACAATCTACTATTCCAGGTCTTCAGATGAATATAATTATGAATTTATAAATATTAGTAAATATTTATAAATTTTTATAAAATTATCACTTATTGTTTGTATATCATCTACCTAGAAGCGCAACTGATGTTACAAAGTGAAAAGAGTATGAAAAATTATCACGATGTTGGTATGTTTGCACCCTTACCACACGGAGGACAAGATATTAAACCGGATAGTTTGTTCTAGAAGCCAACTCTCTCCGTGTAGGAGCGGACTAAGAATATTGACCCCCGCGGCCGGAACGATCTGTCATAAGAGGCGACAAACAACCCTAGATAAGTGGTAGAGCTCCAACCTCGTCTGGATGACAACCACCCCTAATCTTTAAATATGTCACCATAATAACCTTATGTTGTGTTCCAGAATAAATCCGTGCAGGGGCGGAGAAAGAATACTAACTTCCGCGGCCGGGGTCGACCTGTCGTAAAAGACGACAAAACAACCCACCCTAGCTACGTGGTAGGGCCCCAAGTCCGTCTGGATGGCGATCACCTTAGGTCATAAGTCTTAGTATGCCGCCATAATAATCTTGTGTTGTGTTCGGGCATTAGTGACCCAAGTTCCTGTACCCTTATGGGACAGCAGCGTGTTCGGGATGCCACTGGCGTTGCAAACAGTCATAGGCAACGGTAACTGCCTACTACTAAGTGGACCGTCAGCCTATTTGCTGTTCCATAGTAATAAAAAAGCTTTTCAATATAGTTTTTTTAGTCCTAGTGTAGAGAAGAGCCTTTGAAAAGACCAATAATAAATTCGTACAAAATATTACCTATCATAGCTGAAGGCAGCGATATTCTAACATTACCATTTACAGTTGTATATTTGAATTACTGTGAGTTCCCACATAAAATAACAGCAAAAACAGTTGCAAATCCTACAAAGACATGAAAGTACTAGTCTCGGAAGTTTCCGATTCAACGAAGGCAAAAAACGACAATATCCACCCTCCTCCGACGACTTATTCTCTGAAGAGCCAACTCGTTACAGCGATAGAGATTTACATTCGGAATAGTCTTACTTACATACAAGTACGGTGGGGTTCCTTTGTTTTTATGGGTATAGTATGGATTGCACTGAATACTATGTAAACATAACACTTAATTTATTAGAAACAGAGAAAAAACTGTATTGTATAAATGTAAGTTGGATGTTATATCCGTGTAGGGGAGGATAAAGAATACAACCTCTGTGGCCAGGGTCGGCCTGTCGTAAAAGGCGACAAAACAACGCACCCTAGCTTCGTGGTAGGGCCTCAAGCCCGTTGGGATGGCGACCACCTTTGGTCTTAAGTATGCCGCCATAATAAACTTGTGTTGTGTTCCGGCATTAGTGACCCAAGTTCCTGTACCCTTATGGGACAGCAGCGTGTTCGTGATACCACTCGCGTTGCAAACACCCATAGGCGACGATAACTGCTAAATTCTAAGCGGGCCGTCAGCCATTTGCTGTCCTACAGCATTAAAAAATACTTAGAATATATCTATTGACTCTGTTCAAATTTTTTAGTTAGATATATATAGGTATATATATTATTACTGTAAAACAGCAGACAGGCTGACAGCAAACTTAATAGTAGATAGTTGCCTTCGCCTGAGGATGTTTGCGACGCCAAGGTACCGCTAAAATGCTGCTGTCCGCGTAGAGGCCGTTCCTAACTACGATCACTTAAGCCAGAAAATAACACAAGATTATTATGGCGACGTATTTAGAGTCTTGGGATGCCATTAAGACGCGCTTGGAGTCCTACCACCTGGCTAGAGATGATATATCGTCTTTTACGACAGGCCGCCTAAGGTTGCATGGATCACTATTCTTGCACTGCCCCTGCACGGAGAGATATAAAAGAAAAATTATATACAATAATTAACAATAAGGGTCGATAAAAGTCTTCCGTGGAAATTCACCGAGGTTACAAGCCTTAACCATTTCAAGATAAGACTGTGACAATATCTTGACAGTTGAGTCAATTAAAAACTTTTGTTTAACATTAATTCGAACCGGACATTACGAAATAAAATTATTATTAATGTACCAGCTGACCTGGCAGATGTTGTTCTGCAATAAAAAAAGAAAATGAACTTTTTAAAATTTTGGAGTTATGTTCGGAAATGCGAAAAATAAAAATCCCAGAAATTTATTGCAGCACCACCTACCGGGTCCAATTGTAAATCTAAACCATTCTCGAATCCATTTGAAAACACACAAAAAAATTCAATAAAATCGGTCCAGCCGTTTAGGAGGAGTTCAGTGACATACACACGCACATAAGAATTATATACATATATAAAGATATTGAAATTATAATACTATTAATGTAAATTATAATTGATGAGAGGTACAATATTAAACCATGTAAAATATTTATAAGTAATATTGTAAGTTAATCTTATTAGTTCAAATATTTAATTAAAAATCTCTAAGATACAAATAATTTATTATAAAATTAATATATTTTCTGCATTCAAAATTCAAATTATATTTATCTATATCAAAACATGGTTCTATAAAGTTCTTAAAGTGTAAACATATAGTGCAACATATTTTATGCCTCCTCGGCGTGCAAATATTAATACAATTACTAATCCGTACATCCTAATTTAACATCAACCTGAGTTAATATTTTCTGGCTGCTACTATATTGCTAAAATATAATACTCGTATATAGTCAGTGTCATTCAATAAATGTTCTAGCCTCACCATATAACCCCCACTAGAGAGTCAAACTATATATAATGATAAATAATAAATGTAAAAGTTATTAAATAAAACTAACTTGAACGTATCACCATGAATATATATCAACTTCACTTATCAATTATATTTATTACAGTGTCCATTTTTTAGTATTACACCGTCTTTTATAATATTCTGTCGCTAGTTTTTATATCCCATCGACAGGTGTCTCCCCTCCTGCCATTACTTGCCAGTAACCAAAATTAAATATCTACCAAAATATTTATTACAGAAACGGAAACAATTCAGCTAGTTAATATCTATAGCAAAATTATGATATAATATTAAATTAAAAATTTGGACATAAAGTTATTTAGGCATTAATTATTATATTATTTCTATAAGTATTTTGTATTAATTTTGGTTATTGCGTTTTTAAACATTTACAAACTTCCGGTTAGTTTATGTTATGGAAACCTACCTACATTTAGGTTATTTAAAAATAACATCACAAATTTAAGAATAGTCAATACAAAAATATTTAAGTTACACTTGAATCTGACATTAATATGCTTAAAAAAGATGTACATATTTTTTTAAATATAGGTATGTTTTGATATAATTTATGTAAATTAATAAAATAAAATAAAAACTCCAACCAAAAACCCAGCGGCAATGCACGATGTAGTTAAAACTTTAATAGACCTAAACTGCCCATTACGCTCAATGCTGCGTCAAATAACAAACTCCCTTTAAAAGTTAGATATTTGGTACAGTTATATAAAGTGTATATATTTTTTATCCGTGCAGGGGCGGAGAAAGAATACTGACCTCTGCGGCCAGGGTCGGCCTGTCGTAAAAGGCGACAAAACAACCCACCCAAACTTCGTGGTAGGGCCCCAAGCCTGTCTGGATGGCGATCACCTTTGGTCTTAAGTATGCCGCCATAATAACTTTGTTTTGTGTTCCGGCATTAGTGGCCCAAGTTCTTACCGTCGCCTATATGGGTGTTTACAACACCAGTAGCATCGCGAACAAACTGCTAAATTCTAAGCGGGCCAACGTCAGCCTGCCTGTTGTCCTACAGAAATAAAAAAAAATAATTATAAAAAAAATATTCATCTGTGTGAATTAATAATTAGTATCTCCATGAATAAGAATCTTCACAGAGATGCTGATAAACTCAATATGAACGTAAGTAAGTCATCTCGTCCCTCCCGGCGCGATATTAAAGCTACACGGGGTGATTCGAACAAACCTTGAGATGCCACCTTGACATAATCTCAAATATATTATACGCGTTTAACGAGAGAAATGTGATAATATGTTCTTGAGTAAGAACTGTGGTTCCTTTCATTCAATTTGTTAAAAGGAATTACAATTACCGTATGTAATACGCTAGAAATTCTCTCGTGTTATGTGTAAGCTAAAATAACAGCAAAATCTAGTAAAATAACCTTTTTACAAACGCTATTGTTCGTAATTTAACCCAATTTTTTTCTATAAAACCTTAGTTATTACAGCCAAAAAAACAGATATAGACTGCGAACAGATATACAATTTTGTAAAAAGTGATTACTATGTATCACAAAGAGACGTTTTATTTATTGCTTCAAATGCTTGGTCAAAAGTTGTGATTTGTTACATTAAAACAGTCGAAAGCCATAACTTAGAAGGATTCAATTTTACGACTATCAACTTCAAATGTGGAACGATCTGGCAATTTCAATTGAAAATATTTTTATAAGTAATAATAACTTCGAACACAATTCGACCCCGCAAAGGAAAAAATAAATATAGATAATACAAAATAGATAACAGAATAAATAACATGCTATATATATCTGCGATTGCTATTTCCAAGCCTGAGTTCGGCGTCAGTACAGTCTGCGTTATTTGCACTGGCTTCGGCTACGGGTCGTTTAACAAAATGACGGGCCCTTTTTATCTTAGTCGGGCTGCAATTTGTTTCTCGCTCTATTTTCTCGAAACCGCAAACCGTCGTGTCGGTTCCTATTTTGAATTTCCCTTTTCTGTAAAATTAAATAGAATTTGCGACTTCTCCGCGGGGATCGATTTGTTTAAAAGGAAAAGGACTGTGGTGCGACATGCGAATGTTGACATTCTCTGTTAAGATTACGGCACTTTTGATTTAATCATAGTACAGTCGACTCTCGTTAATTCAAACCTGCGATAATTCGAACCTTTCTATAATTCAAAGTTATCATGAGTTCCCCAGAAAGTCTCTTTGTATTTCGAACTAAATAAATACACTATACTTATATACTTGGTAATTCGAACGAAAAAATCATCGCTACGTAACAAATCCACGCGTTAATTCGAACTCATCATTCGAAAACACTCGATAATTCGTAAAGGATCAGATACTTTTATAAACAAGCCCGAGTAATCCATCGAGTTAAGTATCAAAAAAGTAGAGGGAGGTGAGAAGAAAAGTGATGTTGCAAAATAATTTTAGATTCCTCTGAGTACTCTCTCAACAATAATAGACTCTTTTGTCATTTGTTGTTATTGTTAAAGAATAGAAGTTAATGAATAATACATAATTGATTATCAACACTCAATAATTCAAAGTTTTATTTTTTTTCTCTCAAAAATTTCGAACCATTTGATATTTCAAACACTCGATAATTCGTAATATTTTAAGAGTCCCTCGAGTTTCGAATTAACGAGAGCCGACTGTACATTGTCATAAGAACATTCTACGAATAATGTATGGAGGGTAGAGAAAAGAACTATCTCTGTGTTTGAAAGTGTCCGTCGAAATGAGTTAAATTGAGCAGGCACCACAATAGACTCAGTGTAAATTTTGTAGGTTATGTTTACCAATTTAATCTACTCTAATAGGTGAAGTTTTCATTATTGTACCGTCAGCAACTACTATATTCGCCAAAGATATTAATTTTTCAACTCGGCATACTTCAATTCGTCTACAACAGAAACTTTAATATAATACACTGTAGCTGCACTCGCACAATTCCGGCGTGTTTTTGAACTATAATTTACAGAGTGTAACTTTACGCTTTTTCAACTTCTCTTCCATATTATATAGTACACCTTACTCCTACTCTCCATAGAATAATGTTAAGTAAAGGGTTTAATCAATTTTAAATCATCTTGTTAAACATATTATAATGAAGACATGATACCTAAACTTTGAATAACTGGCGCAAGACAAAAATATTTACTCGTACCTAATATAGATTTGAGTAGGGTGCGCGATATCAAAGTAATAGCATTCGAATTGTAACATAATCGTTCCGGGGTTTACGTATTTATACGTATCTATTAACTGATATACTGGTTTTCAACAAGTTTACTACCTTTTAACACCAATAACACTAAAATACCCGAATGGAGCAACAATTTAAATTTCTATCCAAGGAAGTCGTAAAAAAAGACTAATGAACTACTCCCTCTGCTAGCTTGCATGCGGCGAGGGAAGGACTTAATTTGGTTTTGCGCTAGAGGTTGGGAGGTCAGACGGCAGTCGCTCCCGTTAAAGCTAAAACTTGTCAAATTCACCATAGTACACATACATGGCATAGTCACAGATAGGGCGTTGCCGCAAAACGGCTTTTTTCTTCTCTCTGACTAATTATCCGTCTGTATGCCAACCTTTGGTCTATAAATATGCCATAATAACCTTGTATTGTGTTCCGGCATTAGTGTCCCAGGTTCCTGTACTCCTGTAAGACAGTAGCGTGTTCGCGATGTCTCTAGAGTTATAAACATCCATAGACGACAGTTATATATTAAGTGGGCCATTAATTTGTCTACTGTTTGACATCAAAAATATACTTTGAAGGGTGCAGTAGATTATTTCCTAATTATGGGACGTTAATGTTATGTGTGTATTTTAAAATAACACCAAAACATAGTGTAATAAATACGACACGATTGGTTGCAAACTGTTTATTGCAAATGCAGATTTTATGTATATAGTGAACTACCCTTTACTCTTCATTATATTTATTGTTATGACACCTACATATATAATAGGTCTTTACCTATGAAATTGCCGTTCTGCAGTACTGGCCATTTCAAATCAAAATAAATAATTTTTGTTTGGCTAAGAATTCTAATTTCAAATTAATTTTATTTTAAAAACATAGAATTCTTTTTCCAAAAGTAGTCATTTGTTTATTGATTAGTGTTACATTTTCATCGCATTTCAATCAGTTTCGTCATCATGGATACGTTAAAAATTCGAGTAATTATGGAATATGAGTACCGTCGTGGCAGCAACGCGGCACAAGCGGCACGCAACATCAACGACGTTTACGGAGCTAACACTACAAACCAACGCACCACCTGTTATTGGTTTACTCGCTTGCGTTCTGGGAATTTCGACCTGAAAAATGAACCTCGCGGTCATCCGAAGACTGGTCGACAATGACGAATTAAAGGCGATTGTGGAAGCTGATGATACACAATCTACGGCTGAATTAGCAGCAGCTTTCGACGTTAGCGTCAAAACAATATTGGTCCATTTGCGTCAAATTGGAAAGGTAAAAATGTTGACAAATGGGTGCTCCACGAACTCAATGATCACCAGCGCGAAGTACATGTCGAGACGTGCCTTGCACTGCTTAACAGACACACAAATGAAGGAATTTTGAACCGCATTGTTACCTGCGATGAAAAATGAATTCTGTTTGATAACCGCAAGCGCTCAGCAAGTTGGTTGGATCCTGGTTCAGCACCTAAACAATGGCCTAAATGAAAACTTACCCCTAGAAAAGTGATGGTCACTGTTTGGTGGTCTAGCGCCGGTGTGATTCATCACAGCTTCTTACCAAACGGGGTGAGCATTACTGCAGATATGTACTGTGAAGAAATGAACACAATGATGGAGAAGCTGGCACATCTCCAACCGGCATTGGTCAATCGCTCGTCTCTACTGCTCCTGCACAACAACGCGCGACCTCATACTGCACATCAGACGGTCTCCAAGTTGCAAGAATTGGGGTTGGAAATTCTCCGTTATCCGCCCTACTCACCAGACCTTGCGCCTACAGACTACTTACTACTTTTTCTAGAATTTGGATAACTTCTTGGCGGGAAAAAAATTCAATACCCGAGAGGCAGTACAAAATGCCTTTGAAGAATTTGTTGCCTCCCGTCCAGCTGATTTCTTTAAGAAGGGCATCAATAAATTGCCACTGCGTTGGCAAAGATGCATTGATTGCATGGGTGATTATCTCGATTAATACAAATAAAAAATACATAAAAAAATCGTTTACATTTTTTCATACAAAACGGCAATTTCATAGGTAAAGACCTAATAGATACGTAGTAGCAATTTTGCTTACAGCATATCGCCAAGTTTGCGCAATAAAAACGCCTCGTCGACAGCTGGTGTCTTGTAAAAACTTGTAAAAAGAAACTTTATAACCGTCTAGTGATTGCGCTAATGAAACAACAGCCAAATCTACGTTATATAGTAAATTAACTTCTAGAATTTTTAGTTGCACCAAGAAACCCTAACATGATATTAACATAATAATTATACTTATTTCTGGTTATCTTTCCAATTTTAGGCACTAAGGCTACCTTTTTTTTTTGGTCTCGGGGAAAAACCTCTCTTGACGGGTTCCCCCGGCCCGGGGGGACCGAGGGATATGTGGGACTCCGGGAAAGATGTTCGACCATCCGACTACCCACTAAAAAACCCCGCTGTTCTCCTATCGCCTACGCCCGGGCCCATGGATATATGGCCTGCCGATCTCGTGGCCCGGGCCGGCGCCGGCCCGCCCTTTGTCTTGAGGCGGGCCCCTTCTAAAGTATTGGCGCCAGGGGGTCAGAATTTCGTCCCCCCGGCGCTCTCCTAACAACTCTAGGAGTTGAGGGGGGCCGCGGAACAGCACGCAGCCCTCATCCTTGCGGCAATGGTGCGGGCGCTGGATCCTCCCCCAAGGAGCCGCCCGCGGCCGCTTTTTACGGCGGCCGGAGGTCGTTATTTGCCCTCCGGCGCCGCCGACGTGGCCTGCGTTGGCGGGAGGGGAGTGTGGTGGTCGACTCCCGCTCCCGCTCCGCCGCCTCCTTTGCGGACATGACTGCCTCGCAGAAGGAGGCGACGGCCGTCCATCCAGGATCGCCCCCGACCATGGACAGAACCAGGGCCGGGAGCGACAGGTCCACGCCGATTTGGGCGACGAGGGCGCGGCGCTCCTCGCGCCACGCAGGGCACACGGCGACAGTGTGGTTCACCGTGTCCTCCTCGTGAGGATATTTGTAATCCTAAAGGTAATCACGCACACACGCACGTACCCACGAGCACTCTGGCTTCATTTTTTTTTATTATTTGTATAAGTCATATAATGTCCGGCAGTAGAGGATGTCACTGCACAGTTTTTATAATGTATAATGTGTATTGTCACCCTTAAAACTGTACCTTTTTATATGATTTAATAAATAAATTTGAAAAAATGTTTCCTGGTATCGGTCGTATTTAAGTAAATGTATTTTCACCCTTATTCTAAAATGACGCTAATATCTCGTAGAGCCCTAGGAGCACGAAGACCGAGGTTGTCGAAATTCCTTTCCCGATTACCTAACAACTGGTAACAAAGCGTACTAGTTTTTAGGGATAGCTTAAATAAATCTATAAATACTACCCTAAAATCTAAATCCATATCAGAAATTTGTGTAAAAGTACCGAAATATTGTCAAATGAGCCTGCTGTTTTTATTAATTGGGATATCCTCATTATTGAAATGTTATAAACAAAAAACGCTTGGTCGAATCTCGAATTTCCAAATTTAAAATTGGATTGGATAACAATGGTATCTAGTTCAAAATTAAACAATGGAACGGTATATATTTTTAAAATAAGGGTTCGAATATTTTTTCTAACCAAGTTAACAACGGTTTAAAAACAATATCATTGGAAAAAATCGTAAAATCTTTTTGAAATTTTAGTCATAGTAGACTAAAAATTGACTGTACAGTTTTACAGAGCTTGAACAAGTAAAATTCTTTTAGTAACCGTCAAAGGTGCGTTAATTTCCGCATGTTATGAATCTTTGTCTTTTGGAAAGTTTTTCAAAGAGTTTAATTAATGGAAAGATCGCTGCCATTTTCGACAAAAAGTGATCTTATAAGTATTCTTTGAAATTATTTATGATGTAAGTATTTCTTAGATTATCACAATAACTTTTAGCTCTATATTTTTTTAAAATACAATAAATGTATATCAAATTCACCAAAGTCGGTTTAAACATGGAGTATACTATTTGCTAAGACATCGTTTATCTACTATACATAATTATGTGGCATAGCACTATCGAGTCAACAACAATCCAAAAAGGTTGTGACAGTTATGACCACACTAACGTGGCGGGCCCGAGCGCCGCCTGTGGGCGGCTGTACGTGGGAATCGTGCGGTCCATGACCCTGTATGGCGCCCCTGTGTGGGCGATGGACATGACGGCCAGCACTCTCGCCATTCTGCACAAACCGCAGCGGGCGATGGCCGTCAGAGTCGGGGCGAGGCGGCTTGCATCCTGGCCGGATCCCCGCCCTGGGACCTAGAGGCGAAAGTACTCGCGTCATTATATCGATGGCGCGAGGAAGAGCAGGCACGGGGCTCGAGGCCGGTGCAGCGGCGGATCGCGCTGCACCGAGAGGAGCTCCGTCAGGTCTTGGTGGCGGAATGGCGGCAAAGGTTTCTGCGCCCTACCGCCAGCCTCGCTACTGTCGAGGCGATCCGGCCAATACTCGATGACTGGCTCGGGAGAAGGCACGGCTCCCTGTCGTTTAGGGTGACGCAGGTGCTGTCGGGGCACGGCTGCTTCGGCAAGTACCTGTGCCGCATAGACAGGGAGCCGGACGCTCGGTGCCACCACTGCGTCCATTGCGGGGAGGACACGGCGCAACACACGCTCGCCGAGTGTGTAGCTTGGGAGGAGCAGCGCCGTGTCCTCACAAATGAAGTAGGAGGCGGTCTGTTGCTGCTGGCCGTAGTGCGGAAGATGGTCGGTAGCGCAGAGTCGTGGGACGCGGTGGTGTCCTTCTGCGAGGACGTGATGTCGCAGAAGGAAACTGCGAAACGGGAGAGGGAAATCTCGACTCCCTTCGCCGGCCGCAGAAGGCACACCGGGCGCAGGAGAAGGGCGGATACCGCCCTTTTTCGGCCCCCATGAATGAGTCCAGAGGCGAGGAACTTGGGGAAGTCCCCGCCCCCTATTCGATGGACCCGAGGTGGAGGCGCGCGCTGGCACCTGATGGCCTGAGGCGATGCAAGAGGTAGTTGAACACCTCACTACCCCGTGCAGGAGACGAGGCCCGGACAGACCGGACCAGCACTAGTGTGGGGCTGCGGAAGAATTTGGATTCCCGCGGCCCCGCGCGCACGTGCGAGGAGACATCGGGGTGGTTTTAGCCGGTAAGAGTCCGGCACGCCCCTCCGTCTTTCCCCAGGCGGAGGTAGTCCATGAGAATTTCCCCCGATAAAAAAAAGCTATGATCACACTGGCAACGAAAAATATTATATTTTCTTTTCATAATCTGTCAAATAATTTTCAATGAGAATGACAGATAGAGATTGAAAAAAACACAATCGGCTTATATTTGATTTTGTAAAATGTATTCGTTAATATAATAATAGTCAAGAATCTTTGATTCATCAATCTGGCAACCAGTTGACGGTACACAGCACCCTATACATACAATGAAGCCATATATGTATGTATGCGAGAAAAATCTTGGTCCGAATCACGGAATAGTCATACAAGAGACACCAAAGATATAGTAACTAATATAATCATTAATATAATATTATTGCGTAACGATGCCGTTCAAAAACACTATACTATTTGAATGACAGAATGACAGAGAAAATAAAGACAACACTGGACTGTATGAGCGAGTATTTGAAGGGATAGAAAAGATTAGTATTAGTTTTGCCAAAATAATCGTACTGACCTTTAATCCCATTTCCGCTTCGTTTCGCTGTTCACAAAGGACTTGTTGCATGCCAGTGACTAAACTTCACATATTTCTAAACACCACAACAGTTTTAGCACGGTCAAAAAAAGTAAACAAAAGTATCGGAAGCCGATTGCGTATGGCGCAGAATGTGGTAATAAAGTTGACGAACGTCAACGCGTCCCGATAGTTATAAGGATACTAGAAATCCAACGCATTCATCGTCGTTGCACACAAAAATGAATTTATTTAAATTTCTTTTAATATTTAAGCCAGAATCAGAATTGAGGAGGTTTTCTTGAGTCCAAAGATTTTAGTCACCTCTACGACCAATTTAATTTTAAATTCATAGATTTTAGTTTAAAACCTTTGCATCCTGTTCTGCTTTTGCTCACTTTTTCAATTATTAGTTATACCTAACTAGATATAATTATACCTTTGTAAGCCGATTTTTGAACTACTCAATCGATTTTATTCTTTAATAAAGGCATTATAAATAGTTGCATCCAAACTTTTGCATTTTGATAGTCCAACGTTTCACTACCGTGGATAACAAAAAAATTATTTACATGCGAGCAGTGAATAGAGTTATACTCTAAACATCTTAATCACATCTGCAATAAGATAATACGTCAGAAAACCCAAGTTAATGAGGTAGCTTGTTGAATATGCAGGCTATGGACTGGTACTACATATCTAAGTACCGATTACTGGCATGTTCGAGTGATGACCTACGAGAAGCTGCTGGCAGGAAGAGGGTGTAAGAAGAAATTCGGTCTAAGGATCTTGGAACAATTTTTGTTGAGCAATGTATTTAAATAGGCTGATGATAAAGATATAATTCAAGGAATCTCTATACCAAATTTTATCTACCTCAAAAGTTCATTCAACTAGCAGTAAAAAACTTAACGGTGCTCACGATAAAAACTCACAAAAACCGGCGTCGATTAGCTGAAGGTTTATTCAGGCCTCAGTCTTATACCTTCGGGTGAACTCAAAACAGCTTTAGAGGATATACGACATGTGTGAACTACATGAGCACTTAGTTTGTCGCGATATCTCTCTCAGCGCCCTATCTCCCTACTACGCGTCGCGGCCTATTCTCACAAAATAGTGTTCCGTCCCTCAAGGAGTTTGGTAATGAGTTTCCTCGGCTACAGTTACTAGCCTACTATTTTTAATGACGTCATTCTGGAAATTGACTCCGCGTCGTCGACATTCTTTTGTAGATCTCGGTCAATCTCTTCGTTTTATTGTCTCAAAATTGTTATATGACAAAAACTAAGAATATTATGCCAATTTTATATAATATGATTCATGTTTTAAGTGTTGTTCTTTTTTAATCACAAAGTTAAAAGAATGTTCACAATAAACAAAAATACGTGCTTGAAACTGGTAAATATTAGTTTAATGAACAATGAATAATAATAATAATAAAAAATAATATAATACAATAGATTTGATAGTTAAAGAATTATAACGTCAATTTATATTTCTTGTTATGTTATTAATATTGAGAATTCACAATATTTTATATTAAAACTAGGTTTTATCTATTTATTACAAAATGTAAATGAATTTCGTAATCATATGAATTAAAACTCAATAGTGTTGATTCAAATATATTATATAGAACGAGTGTATTTCATACTTCTAGTATCATTATGTTTACTCATATAAAAATATAGTGTTTCAACGACGTGTGCATATCTTTCAAATATTACAATACAATACGTTACATTCCAATGTGGGATAAGGAAAGGAAGAAGAAGATTTTGTATATAAGTATTTTGTTTATTAATTCATATCACAATCTGGTAAATCAGCTGGTAAATAAACCTTACTATGGATTTTAAAACAAAAAGCGTTTCTAGAGACCAAAATAAAAACAAATCGAACATTTATTTTAACTGAACTTTATGAAATGCAGAATTTATAACTGAGAACATGAACTAGCTTGGTAATGGCACCGAATTCCGTAGTTAGATTGGACGATAACCGGATTGGAAATTTAATACAATTATTGTGAAATAAAGTAAAAGTCTTCAACTGTAACTGGAATTTGAAACTCTCTGTAAAGCTTTATTTTGATTGATGTTCGTTAAATAATCATTAATAAATATTCAAATTGTATTATTTTTATGGAAGTTAAAAATGGTTAATACACTTTTTTTATTGCTGAGGAACAGGAGTCAGGCTAACGGCCCACTTAATAGTAAGCAGTTACCGTCACCTATAGATGTTTGCGACACTAGGGGCACCGCGAACACGCTGCTGTCCTTTAGGGGTACAAGAACCTGGGTCACTAATGCCGAAACACAACATAAGGTTATTATAGTGACATACTATCCATGCAGGGGCGGAAAAAGAATACTAACCTCTGCGGCCGGGGTCGGCCTTTCTTAAAAGGCGACAAAACAACCAACCCTAGCTACGTGGTAGGGCTTCAAGCCCGTCTGGATGGCGACCACCTTTGGTCTTAAGTATGCCGCCATATAGTCCGCCCCTGCACAGAGAAAAGTTGAACATTTTTGATATTATTACTTCTATCTTTGTATAACAGAATCTACCTACAATAAGACGGTGTCTTATAATATGACGTTGGCTTGGAACATTTATAACACAAGGCAGGGGAGATTGCTAAAATAATGACCACCGACGAACGCTATTAGAGGTTGTAATGGCGGGATACTCGTAATTATTTGGCGGGGTATAAGATGCTCCACCAAAATTTTCAACATGAGTTAGCTAATCAAATCGGGACTTTGGTCACTTTAGGGGCCACCCCCGTTACGACCACCCATGCTAACTCCTCTCAATCTTGATGAAACTTATTTACTTAAGTTTAATTTGCAATACAATGGATTTAAAGTACAATTAGTAACAGACTCAATTCATCCGGGTAGTTATGACCAAGGCAATAAATTAATGAATAATAAATAAAATAAATATTCCGTGACAAATCATCATCATCATCTTAGCGTTGAATCCCGGTTACAGCCCAAACTCTCGCTTCGGCGCCCAGGGTCTGCTTTCCGACTTTTTCTTCTCCACTTCACACGATCTTCGGCATCTCTGGTGGTCAGTTCATTGGCACGCATATCAACCCCTACGACGTCAAACCAGCACTTTTTGATTCCGTGACAAATCATAGTACGCTATCTAGCAGCAGAGAGCTTGTTTCATGAGTACTGAAAACCTATCAACACAACTACATTTCTTTGGTAACGGACTCTGGGCATCAAAGCGAAAATTTAGGTTACAACCAGGATTTAGCGCTAAGAATGATCATGACACGTTTTTCAAATAAATGCATATACATAAATACCCAGACTCGGGACGGGTATCGGACCGGTGACCTCCGTAGGCGTTTCGTAAGAAAATTGCGCCACGAAGGTCATCAAACTATTGTCTACCCAGCCTAGGTAAGGCGACGGGCTGCTCTTATTTTTTTGTAGCAGCTTATGACTCATTAGGAAAATGACAGTTCTAAATTTCTGAACGAAACACAGCTTTAGAGTTAGATGTCTATGGTGAATAGAACAATTAAAATTTCTTTAATTTATTAAAGTAATTTCACATGAAAATAGTTCTTTTAATAATATTAATTTGTCACCTCAGTTTAGTGGGGTAGTGAAATAGTTATAAATTCTCCTCGTACTAATTAAAGTTAGATAGCGGACACGTCGTCAGCCGGTCCGCCATTTTGAAAACTATTCGCTACGCGCGGTGAATTGATTTCAGTTAAAAAAATCTCAGATTACTTCCTTCTTTTAATGAGAATAATGTAATCGTATTTGTTATTTAGTGGGGTTAGCTATGGTAAGTAATTTTCATTAAAGCATCTTTATTGCCCGGGATTAACTACACATTAATAGTGCCGTGTCAGAACTCCGAGAGGAACCCGACGCGGGTATATGGAGTTCTCCACCCTGCTCACTCACTGTCACCACTCAGCTAGTTAGCAAAGTATAATCAGGGTGGTTGCGGTGGCATACCCAGTAATATAAATCTAGAGCATTTGTAAGGCGGAGGAGGTTCGGTGGTCAAATCGGTAAAGTGCTCCGCAATTTTTATCAATATTCTCACTCTTTTATCACTATTAATTTGTGTTGTCATTCTTAAATAACCTAAATGTAGGTTTCCTTAACATAAACTAACCGGAAGTTTGTAAATGTTTGAAAACGCAATAACCAAAATTAATACAAAATACTTATAGAAATAATATAATAATTAATGCCTAAATAATTTTATGTTCACATTTTTAATTTAATATTTTAATATCATAATTTTTCTTTAGATATTAACTAGCGGAATTGTTTCCGTTTCTGTAATAAATATTTTGGTAGATATTTAATTTTGGTTATTGGCAAGTAATGGCAGGAGGGCAGACACCTGTCGACGGGATATAAAAACTAGCGACAGAATATTATAAAAGACGGTGTAATACTAAAAAATGGATAGTGTAAGAAATATAATTGATAAGTGAAGTAGAAATATATTCATGGTGATTAACGTTCAAGTTAGTTTTATTTAATAACTTTTATATGAGTAATTACATAGTTAATTTATTAGCTGTGAAGTGTAAAAAATACATGTAAAATTCAACATAATTATTTTATAGCAAAACTACCTACAATTATAGTTTCGTTTATCATTGTTCAATACTGAAATAGCGAAAAGTTTAGTGTATATAGTATTTATAATATATAATAAGCAAGATCAGGAGTGTTTATGCAATGATCTAGACATAACTGGAGTACTATAAAAAACTGACGACGGTTCGACGCACATAATCATGACGGGATCCATTCAACTTGGAGTTCAAATAGAGGAAAGAGATATTGTTTACATTGAAGCTCTAGGATGATCCAGACATAAACGAGCAGACGAAGACAACAATAGTTCGAGTTCCAGATCTTCATAGCCTAGGAAAATTGCAGTGCGCTTTGCTCGTCGTTTGGTAAGGAATCGATGGCTGCGAGTATCTCGTGTTCGACGCATCATCACCACTTCAGACCTAGAGGTCCCCGTCCCTTCATCTCGCGTTTATATTAATGAGCGCCTCACGCCAATCGTTACTTATTCTATCAGGCTCGACAGGCTATCGTGTGTTTGAAGTGGAAATATGACTGGACCAACAATGGGAAAATCTTAGTTCGCAAGGTAGATGGCCAACCAGCATCGGTCATGCGATGCGAACAGGACAGAAATAAAATTTTTGGGCCAATGTCTTTTGAAACGTGTATGTATTTGTAACTGTTACTGTTTTATTATCACTACACTGAATGTTATATGTCAAAATTTACCTGTGTTCCTTATGTGTCTGATTTATTTATATTTATTTACTTCACAGTGATTTTACTCTTTTTAGAGTTTTATAACAATCTAGTAGTGCTTTTGTGCGTGACCGTGGAGCTTTTTTTCAGGGTCAGTTGAAAACCAGCGTTAGGTTTAAGCCTCGCACGTACTGAACTGAGTCCTATTTGTCACTACCACGAGATACTATGCCTTTGTATCATATAATAATCTGTGTGTGATTTTATTTATTATTTGTTTTTTTACATAATTTTTTCTTTTCATTTGGTTATTGTGTGTGTATCGTCATGTGTGATAAATAAATCTTTCCTTCTTTCTTTTAGGATTTATTATAATAGCTAGGCGTAGGTTTGGACTTTTATGAATATCTGTCTATCACCACGGCAAAAAATATGAGTATGATTCAAATAGTTCGTTCTGATTTGGGTGAATGTGTCAGTTGATTCTATGTAATAATTGTGTGCACATTGTGGAGGAAATCGTCTTTTAAAAAAAAAAAACAATTATAGCAAAATATATTGTTGTTGATTTTGCTCTTGGGATGTACGATTTACCTGCTCAAAAACGTATACGGGTTCTAATATGACCCACTTAGGCTTGAGGTTCCAAATTACTTCCTAAAGATTTTTACTTCTTATAAGAGTTTCCTTCTATTTTCATTCAAGGTTGATTGTTGCCACAGGCCACATTTCAGTTTGCTTCGGTGTGCTACTAACCTTTTCTTTCCAGAAACAGCAAAAGAGACTGATTTTGATTTTTATAGAGGCAATTACCACCTAAATCCCTACATTGACAACAAAATTCAACAGTACCCTTTCGGTACCTGAATACTAGGAACTAGGTGATAAATAATCCTTATATGCAATGGATTATCTCTGTTCTTGTTTCTATATGAGACCACACGGCCAACTTTTCGAAAGTACTTTATGAAATTTCCATCATTATTAAAATATGCAAACTTACATACATATTAATCGTACAAACATTTCACGCTTTCACTTTTTAAAATAAACATAGTTACAAATTGTAGCTAAAAGTCTCAGTTTTATATCCCATTTAATACCTTAAAGATGTTTTTCCCTCCTTTACGACTTACACAGAATTACAGGCACTTAGTATGTTTTATAACTTTTTACTAGACCGTCTAAAAATCGTGTAGTTTAGTTACATTTGTCTTAGCAGCCTCACGGAAAATAGGGTCGTGCTGAGACAGAAGTTGCTCGCTCTAAGGGTTATGCCTCAAGAGACACAAGCAACGTGAGGCGACACTCCAATTTGAAGCAAAAAACTTTGACAGACGCTTTTTCATTAAAAGCAGCGCGAGTCGAGCAACGGTCTCGAGCTGCGGAAAGCTGAGACGCTAAACTTAAAGGCTTTCTGCGACGCAAGGCCGATTCTCCTTGATTTAAGCATTATTTTTTGGATTTTTGCAAACATAAATGCTATACCAGAGATATGTACCAGAGTTACGAAATTCAACACAGACCTGTTTACAAAGACAGTGTGCCGACGGAATTTGCATGTAATTAAGTCAACTTTGAGACCTTACGTAACCTTGTTAATAGGAAATTAATAGTCTTTTATCTTTTGAAATTACATTTCACAATTAATACACATTAATATCTTTTTGTTTATAACCAGAATCAATTGAATGTATTGTGTTTTTTGGTGTGCAAAGCGTGATTCTGTGGAAGGGAAAACCTTTCGGTTTTGCCTTCCGAGTATGGGGTATCAGAGGGCAGTTGCTTCTGCGAAAACTAAATTCTGCCATATATATTATATTGTCTGACAACTTTTTAGTAATGAAAAGGAGGTGTTAAGCTTAATCATTAAGGTAATAGACGCATATATCTTTTACCGTGCAGAGGCGGAGAAAGAATACTGATCTCTGCGGGCGGGGCGGCATATCGTAAAAGGCGACTATACAACCCAAGGTAGGTGGTAGAGCTCCAATCCTGTCTGGATGGCAATCACTTCTAGTTTTTAAATATGCCGCCACAATAACCTTGTGTTGTGTTCCAGCATTCGTCTACGAGGCGCTGCACGGTGCTGAGAATAGGAAGCAGTGGAAAACTACCATAAGTGATAGACTGGAGGATGTTGGTCACGACCCTCAGACATGAGGACTACGACTCGAGGAGGAGGAGTGTTCCAGCATTAGAGACTAGGTTCCAGTACTATTGCGGATGGCAATGTGTTAGTGATGCCCCTGGCATTGCAAATACTGCTAACTATTAAGTGGGTCATTAGCCTGTCTGCTGTCCTACAGCAATAAAAAGAATATGGTACCAGCCAGTGTACATATAGTGTAGCGTAACAGCTAAGTACCCTTGGTCGTCAGTTTGGAAAAAAGCTTAAAAACAAATCAGTTTTATTGGAATCAAAAGAAATGTGAAACGATAAACCGCTGACAGGCGGTCCAGTACAAAACTCATAAAGTGAACACTGCGTAAAAACAAATGAGAATAAAAAACTAAAGTACTTTCTCGAAGATCCTTGTCCTACTAGCACAGTCAGTCACTGTAAAAAAATTATTGATCATATTTACGTGTATTTTAGCATCGTCATCATTATCGAAGTGGTTATTTCAGTTACATCCGATTTTCTTTTGGAACTCGAGCCCCAATTAAATACAGTCACAGAGTAAACTGCATTCTCCTTTTTTGATTTGCCTCCCGTTACTCTTCTTTTTTAGACCATGAAAGCACACTAAAACTTTGGAACAATGGTGATTTTTTAAAAGTTGTAGTTCAGCCAACTGCCATACGGCTCACTTAGTAACAGGTGGTTATCGTCGCCTTGGATATTTGTAACACCACGGGCTTTATTAACGCGCTGCCGACCTCGAAGATATTTTATAACGCCATTTTTAAAAACCTCATAAAGTATTGTTACGGGTAAACCTCAGTCGAAGCTAATTTTACATCCGAAGAGTACCCCTGAACAGTTTCATCTTCGGTTCATTAATAAACCACTACAACTATATACAGTAGATAAAATTATTATCAGTCACATCATATAAATGGGATTTAATTTGATACAAATGGACATTATTTCACATGAACTTAAAGTCTTTTCTTCATCTTACTTTGAAGCACAAAATTTTCGAGCGATACAGCTTTCAAATGATTTGGACGCCTCAAATTTTAAGTTATTTTTTTCTTATTCGAAAATTGCCTCAACTGCTTATGTTATCTGGTACATTTATTAATTAGGTACGTATATAAATAATGCAACGTTCCATGTAATATGTTTATTTACGTGCTAGTTTATTAGCTACATTTCGTATTAAATAACTTACTAAAAACACATGACAAAGCTTTAAATAAGTTTTTACGGACGAAAAAGCATAAAACATAACTAGGTCAGAGAGCCCTCGCATTCTAGACAAGCCTGCTTTTGAAAGCATTAGCATTACCGAGACACAAATTCCCTAAAGCATATAAGTGTAATATTTTTAGCGCTGTTAAATTTCGACTACAGACATACCAATTTTTCCTTAAAATCTCAACTCAAATAATTTAAAATTTGAATTATTTATTACCCACGTTTCTCTCGTCATCTAGTTATTACATCGATTCTCAAACTTTATTCGACGCGGCACCTTGTCGGTGAAAAAAAATTCGTAGCATCATTATCGGTAAAAAAAGGTTGTGGTCGTGCATATGTAGCTAGTGTGGATGACTTGAAAAGTTTAGTATTCATTGCAAAAAAACTCCTTAATTCATATTACGATTGACCATGATAACATGTATCATGGCCAACTTTATTCTAAAAGAAAATATTCAAAATTAGATTTAAAATCAACGCGCGTCATAATACTTGGTGTTTGTTAATTATTTACAAATGTGTATTGTATTTAAGTTGATTTATTTTTAATTTTATTTGTACATGTAAAGTACATTGTTGTTTTTGAATTATCTCGCGCACTTACGTAGCGTAAGCAGTCACATGTTAATTACAGTTATTATAGACAAATTTTAACAAATTAATCTACAATAGCTGTAATATGATAATAAACCTTATATACAAATTAACCATTTAATACCCTTTTTACTGTATCGCCCCACACCTACAAGCGGTTTAAAAAAAGAATGTCAATACAATTTTAACCCTAAGTTTTTTAGTACGATGAATGAAACTGTTTCGATAATTTTTAACATTATTTCTTGTATATTTATGGTAAGTTTATTAAATTCACTAAACTGTTTTGTATTATTATTTTTATGTACCCGTTTTTGAGAATACAAATTCAAAAAGATAAGTAGAATAAAAACGCAGAAATCTTTTCACTGCAGTCTTGCCAACCGCTCTGGGAACCTAAAATCTAGAAGACTAGGATTAAGTATCAGTCTTTAGTTTACATGAAGTCGGCACAACATTTTATATACTTCTACTTTCCTCTGTTGACTTTCATCGTAACTTTTTTGGCCATATTATCTTATACGCAATTAATCCACCTTCTTTTTTTTTGGTCTACCCCTCCTTTTTATCCATCCACTCTGTTTGCTTGCATTTTCTTTGTCATATGACATTCTTCTCTTCTCATTATATGGCCACATAAATATAACAAACATTTTAGTATTAAGCATAAGTGTTATAAGTTTTTTTTATTATCTGTATCTGCTAAAGTTACGTGAAAAATTTATCCAATTAGTAAAATATAATAATATAAAAATAAACATAATATTAAAGTAACCCTGGTTCCAATGATATACTGTCATAGGCCAAAAATATTAAGCCGGATTCAACTGAGTGTAACGCGTAAGTAATGTAATAATGTAATGTATATCGTCTAATGAAAAACGAATCCTATGTGTGCGTTACCTGACAACACTACGAGCCTTACATGTAACGCTTGCACCGTCGCTCGGCAGGATCCATCCGTGGTCAGTTTTTAGCGTGAAGTGTGAACTCAAAAGCGCTCGCAGTGGTCGTTTGAACGGACACCCAGTATAAGCGTTGGGCTCGTGTGCCGTCCATACTATTCGTGTTAAATTACACGACAGATTAGACTCGCCTTTCACGTTATTTGCATTCACTCACATTTAAAACTTTTTTCTTCCCTACATTATCACCACGAGTAAAAAGAAAAAAAGAAAACCTCGCGTTAGAGTCTCATGTATTATTTAGCAGAGTGCACCTGCTTGCAGATAGATTTGGCTCTATTTAGTTGGGACCCTTTAATACCTTGATCTACCTTCATATATTGACACATATCGATAAAATTGTCAATGTTTATAAGACGATAATATATTATATTATATTGACTTATATACTTTTTTATCTCTTTATTTACGTGCGTAAAAGAAAATATCGAACGTGCTCAGCGTGGTTACGCGTATCACAAGCAGCGATCGCCGCCAACAAATTGCGGTTGGTCGAGATAAAAAAGGTTCGTCCGTCATTTCGGTAACGACCAGAGTCCACTACCACAAAATACCACGGCGTACAGATGTAACTCTTGAAAATGTACTTGGGATTTCCTTAGTGTCACCCATAACAAAACTGTCTTTGTATGGGGAAATTGATAAATGGTTTTGGCAGGTAAAAATGCATGACGCACACCCCACTGCGTGGGAAAGGGCGGCGGGGTAGTGTGGGACTCCCCGTGTAATGAGTCTGTACGTCCCCTTCTCTAGGCTGGGAAACGCACGTCGCTGGTATAGGTATAAAAACCACCCTGGTGTTCCTTCACACGCCTTATGTGTCGAGGCCGCGGGACGCGACGGGTTAGTCAGACCGCGGCCCCGAAGGGCGCCGGCCCGCTTTTGCAGGCCACTTCATATCTGAGGGGGTGGTGAGCCCTGGTATATTCTTTCCCACGCAGATGTGAGCTGGGCACGCGGAAAACCCGCGCACGCCCTTTTCTCAACTATGTGTTTGCGGGCTACGGCCCTTTCCCAGGGGGCCGCGCCCGCGACCGGTCTCTACGGCGGCCGAAGTTCTGTCGCCAACCTTCAGCGACGAGTGGCCCTATGTAATCGGGAGGGAATCTTAGCGTGCTCCCTCTCCCTCTACGCTACCTCCTTCACGGATATGACTGCCTCGCAGAAGGAGGTGACAGCGTCCCATCCCGCTTGGCACCCGACCATCGCTAGGATGATGGCCGGGAGTGAAAGGTCAAGACCGATGGTGGCGACGAGGTCTCGGCGCTCCGATGCCCATGCGGGACATACTTCGAGGGTGTGGAGTACTGTGTCCTCGTCCCCGGCGTCACAGTGGTGGCACTCTGTCGTTTGCTCCTTTTAAGCGATACGACACAGGTATCTCCCGAAGCAGCCGTGCCGTACGTAATCGATTCATCAATCCTGAGGATCCTGGTAAGGACACTGATACAAACTATACAAATTATTGCATTATCATCGGTCCTTGATAAGTATGCCAAATTTCGAGTTAATCCATTTTGAAAGGAATCAAAATCATGTTCAAAGTTTCCGTTACATACTAACATACGTATGAAGCTAATAAAAGCGTGTTAAAAAGAAAGTCATGAATGTGTGCTTCATTTTCAAAACTATTTTTTGTGGACTTTGTCAGTTTCTTGATGGAAAGCCTTCCCAAACTCTTTTAGGTATAAATTTATTTTCATTACTTTTGGTTGAAGGCTATTATTTATAAAATTTTAGTTTATTCTGGTCTGGAAGTTTGTGTTTATAAATTGTATGATAGTAGAAGCCCTGCAATACAAGTTTTCAAATAGTGCATGAAACCGTTGTTGTTATTAAAAAAAATATCGCCATAACCTTATTGTTTATGACGCTTAAACAACGATATTTGTTATTTTGTGCCAAATGCTATAAGAAGTATGAATATTACTCTATACCTAGTCAGGTCATAAGTATTGTCACACAGTAAAAACTTTTCTTTTAGAATGCTGGCCACAAAAAAGTTTATTGAATTCGAATTTCTAATTGTTCATGAAAATAAAAATGTATACTTTTAGAATTTTACTCATTTTTAAATATGGAGTGGACGCTTAAAGAAGACCGTGTTGCAGTTATTGCGTTGCATCGTTGCGGTTACGCGGCAATTCAAATTTTTAACATACTGAAAAATTTGAATATAACCAAAAGATATCGTTTATCGTACCATCAAACGATACAATGAAGACTCTAGTGTAGATGACAGGTCAAGAAGTGGTCGCCCTCGGTCTGTTAGGACTCCAGCAGTGATAAAAGCTGTGAAGGCACGAATTCAAAGAAATCCCAAACGTAAGCAGAAACTGTTGGCCCTTCAGATGGGGTTAAGCAGAACCACGGTGAAAAGGGTGTTAAATGAAGACTTAGGGCTTCGGGCATATCGAAGAAAAACAGGACATCGTTTGAATGCTCGTCTAATGGACCTGAGACTGAAGAGATGCCGCGCTTTGTTGAAGTGGTACGCGGGAAAAAAATATCGTGAAATTCTTTTTTCGGATGAAAAAATGTTTACCGTAGAAGAGAGCTACAACAAACAAAATGATAAGGTGTACGCACACAGTAGTGAAGAAGCGAGCAACCGTATTCCGCGTGTCCAACGAGGTCATTTTCCATCCTCGCTCATGGTATGGTTGGGAGTTTCTTATTGGGGCTTAACAGAGGTACATTTTTGTGAGAAAGGTGTAAAAACGAATGCTGTTGTGTATCAAAATACAGTCCTGACGAACCTTGTGGAACCTGTTTCTCATACCATGTTCAATAACAGGCACTGGGTATTCCAACAAGATTCGGCGCCAGCTCATAGAGCGAAGAGCACACAAGACTGGCTGGCGGCGCGTGAAATCGACTTCATCCGGCACGAAGACTGGCCCTCCTCCAGTCCAGATTTGAATCCGTTAGATTACAAGATATGGCAACACTTGGAGGAAAAGGCGTGCTCAAAGCCTCATCCCAATTTGGAGTCACTCAAGACATCCTTGATTAAGGCAGCCGCCGATATTGACATGGACCTCGTTCGTGCTGCGATAGACGACTGGCCGCGCAGATTGAAGGCTTGTATTCAAAATCACGGAGGTCATTTTGAATAAACTTTAATGTCATAAGAATCTATGTTTTGTTAAGTTCATTTTGGTATATAAATGGTTACATAATGAATAAACTTGTTACAATTATTTTACATTAAACATGTGACAGAATTTATGACCTGACTAGGTATATTCTGTACTCTACTCTATTCAACTGAATTCGAACACGGCCGAGTTGCGGTCCAAAAACGACCCTGGGAACCCTTTTGGGGGCACTTGCTTTATAAATTATATCGCCCTCCCATTTAATTTCAAGTCTCACTTACTTGCAGCTAGTTCTCATGCATACGTTACTCATCTTTGTAAACGTCATTTCCCTTTGAGTATTATTATACATTCTAATTATAATAATTAACACGGTTCAGACTACACTGAAGGTGTTTTGAGAGAAATCCTTTGAAGTATTTTGTATTTTAGAATTCGAGTATGTATTTTATAATAATAATTAAAACCTGTAACTTCCTACAGAGTAGCTATAATAATAATCTAGCCTTCCTCTAAAGGGAACGGACCGTACTCCCGTCTTTTTTTATGGCTGTAGAATAGCAGGCAGGCTGACAGCCCGCTTAGAATTTAGCAGTTACCGTCGCCTATGGATGTTTACAACGCCAGTGACATCGCGAACACGCTGCTGTCCCATAAGGGTACAGAAACTTGGGTCACTAATGCCGGAACACAAGGTTATTATGGCGGCACACTTAAGACCAAAGGTGGTCGCCATCCAGACGGGCTTGGGGCCCTACCACGTAGCTAGAGTGGGTTGTTTTGTCACCTTTTACGACAGGCCGTGCAGGGACAGAGAAAGAATACTAACCTCTGCGGCTGGGGTCAGCCTATCGTAAAAGCTGACAAAACAGCCCACCCTAGCTACGTGGTAGGGCCTCAAGCCCATCTGGATGGCGACCACCTTCGGTCTTAAATATGCCGCCATAATAACCTTGTGTTGTGTTCCGGCATTAGTGACCCAAGTTCCTGTACCCTTATGGGACAGCAGCGTGTTCGTGATGCCACTGGCGTTGAAAACGCGACGGCGTTTATAGGCGACGGTAACTGCTAAATTCTAAGCGGGCCGTCAGCCTGTCTGCTGTCTTACAGCAATAAAAAAAAAGCCGACCCCAGCCGCAGAAGTTAGTATTCTTCCTCCACCCCTGCACGGATAAAAAGTCTTACTAGTAAAAGGTTTAGTTTTAATAGGGGGTTGTTACCAATGAACTCGGCATGCCAGTTTCCAGTAGGAAACAAAACTGTCTAAGCAGAGCGTGCCATCGCAGGAATTGAATCCGTGACCTCTATATTAGTATCTGAGTGTGATACTATTAGACTGCCACGTACCTAAGTATTCTTATTATATTTAAAGTGGTTGAGTTAATTTAAATATATAAAAATAACGGTAATAATGAATTTCCAAATCCAACATCTTGATGGAGTAATAATATCAATATGTTTGAGTAAAATAACTCATATAAAAAATTTAATAAAACAATGTATGTATTTTCACTATGAAAATATCATACAACGTTATTTTTTGGATTTTTAAAATGCCTTAAACACTAAAACGTATCAGATTCCATATTGCCGCAGATGATAATCCGTAGTGAATGTCAGGTGATCCTCTACCAAGATAAAGACAATTTATTTTAAGTACTTTTGTATTGCAGAGTTTTTGCAAATATCTAATTAACGAAATAAATACCCTCGAACCAAAACAAATAATCAAATAGCATAAAACCTGTATAAGAACAATTATTTTATTTGTGCCAAATTTCGTATTTCATTTCATAAATATCCTATTAATATAATTCAATTCTACATTAAATGTCGGTCTTTTATAAAGCTATCAAGCGCAGCTGGTTTTTAATTTTTCTCAGATCTAATTCAATAAGCAGCGCTCGAGACTAAAACTACGCTGCAAAAAGTGTTAAATAAAATTGAATCCAGCTTAACAATTGCTCTGCAGAAGGCTGAAATAGTGCGATCTAAATTATTAGACCGATAGACAGTACGAGAGTTGGCAATTACAACTGTCCGAACGAATTGTGAGTGCGACAATAAAAGCGATACTTTTATTGTCGCCGTAAATTGCCTTTCCGTTTGGGCCGATGTCGACGCTTTCTTGTTGTCCTGTTCCACATAACTCCGTGTTGATACAATGTGTTTTCTGATTACGTTGATTGTCGCTTCAGATTCTTTAGGATTCATTTTATATCTTTATTCGTTCCATTTTATATTTTCATGTAAAATAATAACTACCAGTATTCTATGCCATACTAATATTGTAAATGTGAAACTAGCTCTGTTTTTCTGTCTGTTACGTTTTCACGCCAAAGCTACTGAGACAATTTTGATAAATTTATATGTATAGAGCTAGATTGAACTTTGGAGAAGGACATTTACTTTTTGTCGTGAAAATCTATCTTGAAGGTATAATAGGGGTGAACATAATTAAGTTTTTTATTTAATTTATATGGTACAACAACGTTTGCCGGATCAGATAATTTCATATATTTATATTATAAATTTAATTTTTCTTACAATTCACGCCATCTCTGAATTTTTTGGATAATATTTCCTCTATATCGTTAGATACAATAGAAACAATAAAAATTGTTCTTTTCCTTCGTCGAGAAAGCTTATTACATATATACACAATAATAAAATCTGTACACCCTTTATAAACACTCTCCGTTACTCCTGAGTTCATTGAGTTTTATCTCATATAAGGTTCTTAATATTTCATTAGCTTTACTTTATCCTAAATAAACTTAACCGTATTCATTAGTATTCTATCAACGTTCCAGGAGTCACGGTTGTATATTATTATAATTTAAGCCGATTATAATATCGACACGTTTCAATGATATTAGTTTGTAATCTAAAGGAAGATAGGCATAATTGGTTCAAATATTGAATATAGGTATAATTAATCTATTTGCGTTGTCATTTATTATTGCTTAGGAACAGGAGATAGGCTGAAGGCCCTTTTAATAGCAAGCAGTTGCGGTCGCCAATAAATCGTCGTGATCGTAGAATAACGTCGTATTTGAAAAAAAAAACCAAAATTAACTTTTTACCATATTTGGATACTACATTGACCAAATATTATTGCTACATTAAAAAAAATTACATGTATTTTAGATTTCAAATTAAGCAGTCGGTAAAGTGACGCATATGATAGATTCTCATAGTAAAATGACGCTTGTGTATTTTTAAAATGGCTGTCCTGTAAAGTTTAATATATGTCAGATCCGTCACTATTCTACGTCTACGACGAGATGTTTGCGACGCTAGTGGTACCGCGAACACTATATATGCTATGCTATTGGGGTACTGGAGCCAGGGTCACTTATGCCAGAAGACAAAACAAGGTTATTATAGCAGTATACCAAGGCTGCTATCCAGAAAGAGAAAACTTTAAATGTTCAAAAATTATATATTAAATTTAGTTTTATTGTAAATTTGCTTGTATAACTCAGTGTTTTATGGTTATGGTAAAAAAAACTAGCTGACCCAGCAAACATTTTTCTGTCATATAAATAAAAAAATAGAACTAATTACGTTCACCCTCCTTCAAGTTTCATTTTCGCGACGAAAAGTAGCCTATGTCCTTCTCCAGGGTCGAATCTATATCTATACAAAATTAGTTTAGCGGCTTAGGCGTAAAAACATAATTGACAGAGTTACTTATACATTTATATTATTATTATGGATGATATATTTATATTAAGGTACTGTGTTATAAAGGGAATCGATTGTAATATAAGTCTATAGTATTACTAGCTGACCAGGCAAACGTTCTGCCATATAAATAAAATGTCAAAAAATTAAAAAAAAATTTAGGGGTGGACTACCCCTAACATTTAGGGGGATGAAAAATAGATGTTGGCCGATTCTCATAGATACCGGATAAGCACAAAAAATTTCATCAAAATCGGTCAAGCCGTTTCGGAGGAGTATGGCAACGAAAACTGTGACACGAGAATTTTATATATTAGATTTATGCTGTAAGTTTTTTAGTATCTGTGGTAAGTAGTAGTCTTGCCCGATTATGGTTGGTTTATTTTGTGGTTTACTACTCCAACAATATGTGCTATATATATGCTGCGGTGGATGTGTGTAGTAACGCAGAAGTAACGCAGTTCATGTTGGTGACATTGCGGATAAATTGCAGGAGTGTCGGCTCTGATGGTATGGCCACGTCCGGCCGCAGGGGTAAGGGCTGGCTAGACGTCGTAAAGGGTGGTATGCATGCCAATGAAACCCACTACCAGGGATGCTGAAGACCGTGCAAAGTGGAGTAGAAAAAGTTGGAAAGCGGACCCCGGGCACCGAAACGGAAGTTTCGAGCAATTTCCAGTATGTCCGATGTTAGTGGATCCTTGTCCAACAACATGCTGTGCTGTGTCCAACAAGATCCACCAATGTGCTATTCCTGCTTGCCACGATGTCCTTCGCCGAAGATTATGTATTGTTGTAATGTAAAAAAAACATGAAGATATTCAAGCGTGTCGGAATGCAGGTCCAAGAGCATTCGAAGATACTCGGCACTGTGAATTTCCTATTTAGTAGCCGTCATAAAGTAGTTGTCGAATGTGAATTGTGCACGGACCCCTTAAAGTCGGCGACCCGGTAAAAGTGCCAACCTACACACCCAAATCGACACTCGGATGTTTTTTACTCAAGAAGAAACCAATAAAAGTGTCGCTTGAGGATATATTAGATGATTGACAACAAAATTTCGTGTCCTACTTTCACTGTGAAACGAGAAAAATAATTTAAATAAAAAGGATGACAGATTTTTCCCCAAAAAAGGGTTAACGTCAGGCAGGCCTGTTATGTCATGTGTGTGGGGAACCTTACCACTGTATTTGTTTGTAATACTGCCACCACGAAACAGTTTGTTTATTATTTATACAATGTTTGTTTAGTAAACTTTAGTACAGTTACACACGGCTCCACACATCTATCTGATCAGAAAGCTATTTATATTGTTTACTATTTTACGATTTATTTATCGCGAGACTAAGTTCGCGGGCAATGCTTGTGCCGGTCCGATTTCGTGAGCGCTAAAATGATGCGCTCGGAATATTTATTTATATAATTATTTAAATTATTATATACATTAAAGTTATACAATAATACTAATTTACATTGAGGAATAGGGTGCCAGTGATGAGAAGATGGATACAATAGGAGAGGGAGACCAAAGAAAAGTTGAATGGTTTGCTTAAAAGGTGAAAATAAGTATCAATTTTGACGGCTAACAAAAGAGAGGGGAAGAAGACATATTGTGCTGTCCTTACATAACGAGGAATATGGACAGAAAGAACAAAGGCGTCTGTAATAAATGTTCAGATAAAAACGCGCGTTGGTTTAGTGTCGTACTCACGTGTCGCTCGCCGAGGTTGAAGTGAAGTCACTCGTCTATGGCAGGCACGCTACCAGGTGGCACTGGCTTTCTGGGTACAAGTCTTGCGACTTACATATTGTATATGCTAGCTAGCTAGCTAGACTTAGAATGGGTATCAAACCCATGACGCTTTCCAAGGTACGAAAGTTGTTTCATCCTGGTTGAGCGTTAAGGGTTCACCGAGGTGTTTCAAGTAGTGTTGATTTGGTTTATAAGTTCAGAAATAAGCAGGCCACCTATTACTTATCTAGGAATTCGTAGAAGACGACTAAAAATTTGCATATTTCATAGACAATAGATGTAGGGAATTGATTTTTCGACAAAATTACTCTAATATATTTCATCTAAACTCGTGTAGCTCTTTGCTTCTCAAAGAGTCACGGAAATAACTCTTCGTAATTAGGTACACTGAAGTTTACCGTCTCCTATGAAATTGAAAGTTTGTAAGTAATACTAAGTTATCAATATAATATAAAAACGCTCAATTCAGTCAGTCTGAAGCCAGTCAAGTTCATTAAGTAGGTAAAAAAATATTTTAATCTAATAACACAATACGCAACATAGTACGCGTATTGTTGTGTTTGATATTATATATTATTGTCAGGAAGAGTAGTTTTTATTGCTTAGGGGCAGCAGAGGCTAATGGACCACTTGATAGTTAGCAATTACCGTTGCCTATGGATATTTGTAACTAACGTCGCGAAGACGCTGCTGTCCCATAGGGGCACTGGAACTAGGGTCACTAGTGCCGGAACACAACAGAAGGTTATTATGGTGGCATACTTGTAAACCAAGGGACCTACCATCCAGTTACCATCCAGACGGGCTTAGAGCCCTACCACGTGGAAAAATCTTATAAAATAAGTACGTTCTAATAAAAATATATAAAATAAAACAATCCTTTACTTATTTTTTTATGTTAAATGTAACGCGGAATAAAAAACAACATGTAATATATTGCCCAGAAATATTTTTATATGAAGTAGTTGACACTTAAAATATGCAACGGTTTAAAGTTGGTTTCTGAATAAAATACATACAATTATAAAAAGGATCCTTATGCTTATTTTTGTCTGTACAATCGAATATATTTATTTATTATTATTAAAATACTGCATAGAATTAGGATGGATAGTTTTCGAAAGATATTGAAGCAATTGCTTTTTTAAGCTGCTATTAAACGGCTCAATAGTCTTAAATCATTATCTTATATGATTTCAATATTATTTACTAAAAAGGGATTTAAATAACACACGTATATACTCAAATTGGATTTGTGTTTTATTTCAAACCAACATCAAAAACTTAATACGTTTCGCATAGTTCTTATAAGCTATTAACTTACAACTAAGGCCTTTTAAAAGGTCAGTTCCCGTCAAATATCTAACATCTTAGATATATATTTCCATTAACTAAGGGCTAACACACCCTCCTAACGTTTAATAAATTACCATGAAGAAAACAAGTTTTAAAGATTTAAAATAGTTCAATCAGACTTATAATTAGTATGTACTTTTATTTACGATACACGGAAGAAGCAACCCAGTCCTGTCTCTGTTGGATTGCCATGAATTCGGAAGGGCTTAATGTTAGCGCAGAAGGTGCATCCGCCATTGGCACAGGTGGCGCATCTGCCAAAAGATTTCTAGGCCGCTCATTAAGCTCACATCCTTCCTCACCAGCCATAGATCTTTGCATCTGTTCACGCACCTTAGTTACTATGTGAAACTGATTTTTCAACGTTATATATTCAGCTAAAAACTCCTCCAAATCTGATGGCAATAGATCGAGATCTTCAAATGTTAGTGGTCGTTGGGAATATTTATGAGAAGCTCCATCTAAAATCTGCGTATCGGACGGCATTATTGAAAGATCTCTGGAAGGTGACGTTGGTAGGCTTGGATTTCGGATTCTCCTGCATCCAACGGAGAGATCTAAAAAACTATTAGACCGTTGTTTAGAGTGCTGCCGATTTCTCTCGTAAGGCTTCTCAATTAACGATCCCGATTCCCCACCAGAACTATTTCTACGACTATTAAGTAAAGGACTACGACTATCACCGGCACTATCATATCTCCTTCGGGGCATAGTGCTAAAATGATTTGTATTCCTTTTAAAATCATTCAAATAAAAAGTATCGTTCATATCGTTCATTTTTATAGCTTCTGAACACATATTTTCATTATCACTATCTGTTAAATTAGTTTCAACGCTGTCCCTAGCTCTTCGAGACCTACGGTAGCGGCGAGTTTTCGGAAACTTATTGTTTTCTACCGTATATCCAAAGTTGTTACTCGCAGTACTAGACGGACTATGAATCGATCCGAAGTCAAAAGATTGCCTGTAATAGAAACATATAATTATAAATAAAGCAATAAATAAATTTTACCCCTACCTACCTGAAGGTAAATAGTACGTGGCAAGGCTAAATAAAAAAACACGAAACTAACTCCCATTATATTTTTTATTCTTTTAGCCTTTCTTTCTTTCCATAACCTTTTAAACGGGTCTAACCTAACAGAGCACGACTTTTTCAGATATTACGATCATGCCCTTTACCTAAAAATATTGATTAACTTTTTGGTTGTCAGTACAACTAATGTATGATTTACCGCATATAAAGGTGATTTTACTTTTTCAACGCTAAAAAGAAGTTTCGAATCGGAACTTTGAGATTTTTATGTCCATAATTGAGCCACACAAACAAATTAAATTTTAAAAAATGTTTAAATCACGGTACCACATCTTTCCTACTTTTTTTAATGGTTAATTAATATATTAATTAACACAACCAGTACAGTAAACTTATAGAAAATCCAAATAATTATAACTGTTCACACCTATTGTAAAATGCTTCCTAAATCATAATACATATCTATAACAAAAACTTATTTTATACCAAATATACTTCTTTATATCCATTTCTGAACCCTTCTTTTTACATGCATATTTTTATTTACAAATTTGCAGTTTTATATAAACTGCAAATTTCACTTATAATATTAATGCAATTAGACAAAATTTATTACATTCTGTCATTATTCATAACGTTATTTCGTTTAGAAAATTGGTCATATATAGGAGTCCTTTAAACAAAATTCGCTAACATAACTTCAAAGATGATTATAATTAAGTATGCAAAGTTTTCTGTACGTTCATTAACATTTGCTCACATTAATCATATTATGTATATACTCTATACAACATAAAATTCGTGTCGTGGGAGATTCCTTCGAGTGTGAATAATTTCTTTACCATATTTTTGGTAAACTCAATTATAAAGTATATAAACAAACACATTTGAATTACGGTAAGAAACAACTACTGAGGATTTTGAATCATCAAAACTTAGTTTAAATCTTGTATTGATACCTCTTCATATCATAAGTGCTGATTAGTTACGTTACTTACTATTTTTATTAGTTCTCGGGTCGACAAAGAGTTGATGATTGATATTACACTCAAGATCCATATTAATAAGCGTGAACCGAACGAACTATATATGTAACAATTAACAAACTAAATTTTACTTTATAATGATTTGTGTTTTACAATTTAATACAACATCATTCTGTTTTCATTTTTTAACTTAAAAGTCAAACAAACCGTAGCAAACTCTGTTAAAACAAAAATTTGTCACATATTTTCTATTATTGAATTTGCTTGAAATAAGGAAGGAAGAATCGAAATCAGAAACATTAAAGTGAAGGATTAAATTTAAAGCTTTAGGATAAATTGATTTGAGTAAACAGAAGCTGTAATTTATTTGTGTAATTTATTATGAATTACCTTTTATCATATTCTTTATACAGTGGAATATGAAGATCTGGTTTTGGAGATGTCCTGTTAGAATTCAATTCTAAATGACGCCAAGTAGCCTCAGGTGGAGGAGACCGAGATTCATCTCTGCCAAAATATCCATTGCTTCCCTTTACACCTCCTCCTTGACATTTTCCAAAATCTTCTTCCGGATCTTGAGACGGTACGTTCTGGTAATCACCTCTTTTACGACCACAGTTCGGGGATAATGTCCTTTGTTCAAATACACTGTCTTTAACACTAATATTTACTTTATCTACACCATCTCGACGATGCTCAAATACTATTTGTTCATTCCACCTATCTGTTTGTCGTCTCTTTCGCACTTCGTAAGCATAAAGTGTCACTAAGCACACAATCAATATTATCACTGCACAAATAGTCATTCCCGCTATTAACGCTGTCCCACTAATAATATTATCATTCGACCGCTTGTCCATTACTAAATGAAACGTTAGTTCAGCTTTGCCAGCCCTATTTTCAGCACCACAAATATAAGAACCGGCATCCTGCATATCAGCAGATTTAATTGTTAAATTACTAGTATGTCCTTCACTACGTAGTATAAAAGCTCTACCGGAATTGACATTGATTGATGTTGTGTTTGAGAGGAGGCGGCCTGCACGGGACCATCGCACCAATGGTGCCGGCACCCCTTTCACTCGACAAACAAATGTTACATCGGCTCCCTCCATACCCTTTAATTTACTCGAAGTTGTGCTTACTTCTGGTTGGCAGGCCAAATCTTCAAGAGTTATTTTGCTCCATGATATAGACTTTAGTCTCGGTGGTGTATTGCAGTCAGGCACCTTAGTTGCTGGTAAGTTTTTTTTATTCATCCAATCTCTGAGAGGTCTTAAAACACAAGTACATTCCCACAGATTGCCAGCTAACTCCAGTGCATTCAAATTGCGTAACGGGGCAAGGGCGGCAACATGCAATATCCGCAACCTATTATTATTCAGTTGTAAATATTCCAAAGAAGACTCCAGACCAGCAAATGCCCGTGTCTCGATATAATTGATTTTGCATTCGTTCACGATAAGTTCCACAAGATTTGGTAAATTTGCAAAAGCGTCATTTAAAAGTTTAGTAATAGGATTACCACTCAAACGCAATTCTCTGAGTTCACGAAGAGGGTGAAAAGCGTGCGACGGGACAGCGACGAGTTGATTTCGAGATAAATCGAGGTCGACGAGATTAATTAATGATTCGAAGGATGTTGCGTCTATGCTCTGCAAACTGCACGAACGGAGATAAAGCCGCTGTAGATTTATCAAGCCGGCTTGTGAAAATACTCTGTGTCCAAGTTTTATGAGTTTGTTATTTGTTAGGTCTAATAGTTGGGTTGCGGGGACCAAATGACCCGGGACGGAAATGAGGCCCGCGTCTGGGCACAGGACCGACTCTTTGCCGCTGCGCCACTTGCATTCACAAAAGCGAGGGCAGTCACCCAAGGCTTCTACGGATATGAAGCTCATTAGGATCAGCCACATAGTCCACCACAGGTCAACCTTCTCCACACCGTTCAACGTGTTCCACGAGCGTCATGCTCGGGGTAAACTTCTTTGACCTGTGAACAATGAAAAAAGCATTATTAAATATTGAATGGAATTAAATGTCAAACAAAATACGTGAGACAGCATTGCGGTTGGCAACCATATAAATTCCACGGATTAGTAGTTTGTTATCTCATAATACGATTATTAATTTAGAATGAGACCATTACTGCACGACGACCCACTATAAAATATAGTGAATGGTATACTTTGAAACTACTCTTAACACATAAATTAGATAACTTATCTCTTGTTCTAGCAAATATAGGAAAACAAATTTGTTATGTGAAATTAAAGTTATGCTTAAAAGTTTAATTTTGCTCAAATGTCTATACCAAAAACCTTTTAAATGCGTGTATGCGATCTCACCAAAACCTACAAGCCCTTTAAGATATTTATTATTTTGTAAAAACCAAATTAGCTACTAAATAGCCAATCTATCAATTCAATTTCATCTATTTTTATAATTATGTCAACTTAGAAAAGGAACGGACCGACGAAAAGGAACACTGATACTAAGTCGATTTTCATATCAGTTTACTCATTGATAGCAGTCAGCACAACCCCGAAGATCAAAACGAAATCTTTAGATGCGGATAAAAATCAATACCTTATTTATAATGAAAAAAATTAAAACAAAAATAAAATTTAAATCCAAATCACGCTAAAAAAACCTCTTATAGTAAAAACTGTAGTGTGGACGTTAGATTACACTGAGCACTCATATAAATAAGGATCCAATATGAAAAGGGTCTTAATAAATAACGACTAAATCATTTTTATGGCCAATCTATACAGAGTATGGTATACTATAGCGCAGCGACCGCACTTCCCGCGTGGCAGTTTTATTAGAAAGAGCAATAAATGTTATTGAAGGCTTAATACAATCCGTATTTATAACAATACAATTAACAACATTCAGAAAAATCTGGTTTCATTCATTTTCATAGTTTACTATTAGGATAGTTCGCGATGAAAAATTAAACAAACTAAACTAGATTTCAAAAAAAACAAAAAATATATATATTTATACAATTGATCCTCTGTAAGACACACTTGAAGAGAGACGCCAAAAATAAATTGAGTTACAGAATTTTCGACTTATGGAGGATTTCGATTTAATTTGTAAGGAAACATTCGACTTGTCGAGGTTAAGGTTTATTCCAACTAATTTTGAGTTAGAGAGATGAAACAAATAAAAATCCTAGTTATAAGAAATAATGCTGTACGTTATCGGTATATTCTTAGTCGATTTTCAAATAATCGAGTCGTAAAGGTTGTAAAATCAAACATTATGTTCGTAATACATAGGTCCAATTTATTTTTTCGAGTTATATGTAGAGGGAAAATAAGTACTGAATTTACTTATAGCGACTCATTTTCGACTTATCGAAGTTCAATTATATTTGAAATGGAATTTGAATTCCATTGCAATTGCGTTGCGTTGTGAAACACTAACCAAAGCTGATATTTAGCAGAAGATACAACTAAACATTTTATTAATTTATAGGAAGAAAGTAAAGTATTTATAGACATAAAATGCATGTAAGTCCGTCTAACAAAACGTTAATTAATCACTTCTTTTATCTGGCTCATTTAATCTACCTCCATCTCTCGCTTGTTTTTCCAAATTCTTTCCTCTATTCTCTATAGTCAATTTTTGACATTCATTAAGTGGTCTTATATTGAAATAAATGATTTGATTTGGTTTAATGTTAGTGTAAACATTTCAAATAACCTATCTACATGTCTGCCTTGCTTAAATTTAATCTTCCATTACAAAAAATAGTGGTGTCTGACATCTCTGCCTTTTAAAAAACATCTTCTCTATACTAGGTAAAAATACTGCGTAGGGACCTGCATAGAAATGGACTAATTATATATTATTTTAATATAAAAATAATTATATAACGATACTTACAAATTGTATTCGTTTCTTATGTGGTTTTATGATGGTCTCCATTTTTAATGACCTCTAATTATTGTCTGTTTTATATAATGAGGTTGTTCTTAAATACTGAATACGATTTCCAACTACTAAATATTTTCTAATATCTATGACAGGGATCTTAATTTCTTACACTTACTTTAAATATATCTCAAAATAAAGTAAGAAACAAAAATACGGCATTAAACGTTGTAAATTATATATAGCTCACGATCTAATTCAATTTAGGCCGATCGGAAAGAAAGGTTTGCCCTGAAATGAACGTTCAATTGATCGTCATTCTCTGAATAGCTACCTTATTGGGCTATACCTGACTATACCTCATAGATTAATATATCTAATGTCTAATTGAAATTTAATTTTTACGTTATTAAACAAGAATAGTTGAAATGCTTGTGGTTCCATTCTAGGTAGTAAAACTATTGTACTTCTGTTCTAGACAGTAATCTACGGAGTAAACTGCGTCTTACGAAATCTATATGTTCTGGAATTCGCCACCAAAGAAATTCCGTTGTATCCATCATCATGTCATCATCCATATACAATTTTAGACTTGCAGGGGCGGAGAAAGAATACGGGGTCGGCCTGTCGTAAAAGGTAACAAAACAATCCACTCTAGCTACGTGGTGGGACCTCAAGCCCGTCTGGATGGTGATCACCTTTGGTCTTAAGCATGCCGCCATAGTAACTTTGTATTGTGTTCCGGCATTAGTGAGCCGAGTTCCTGTACTCTTATGGGACAGCTGCGTATTCGCGATGCCACTGGCATTGCAAACACCCATAGGCGATAGTAACTGCTAAATTCTAAGTGGGCCGTCCGGCTGTCTGTTGTCTACAGCAATAAAAGCAGGACTAATAATATTGACTCCTGCGACCGAGGACGTCCTGTCTTAAAAGATGACAAAACAACCCTAGCTAGGTGGTAGGACTACGTGCCCGTCTGGATGTTAACCTCCCATGGTCTCTAAATATGCCGCCATAATAACCTTGTGCTACGTGCAGCATAATTGACCCTGGTTCCAGGTTCCTCTATGCGGACGGCACATGTTAGCTTACTATTAAATGGGCCCTCAGTCTGTTTGTTGTTTCAAAACAACAAAAAAGTTAAAATAAAAAATCTGTCATAATTTTGCTCATCACCTAGCCTCAACCAGATTATACTCAAACACAAACTTATACCAATTAAAAACGAAAGTAGGTCATGGTTTGTCAGTGCAAAAAACACATCTTCAAATGTAACAAGAAATGACGACCGCTTTCTAATCCTAAATGACGGCGGACGCGGATATTTGTACATTTTATCCAAAAAGCTTAGTATAACATCCACGACGTTCCTAAAACATATAAAATTCGTATCGGATATATCTGAAGTTATTCTGAATACATTTTGATGGCGCATTCGCTTTTTTCAAACTAATCAAAACCTTTTTTCCAGAAATTTCGTTGAATTTTATTCGTATTTTATGATACATTGAGGGCTTATTCTATTTATTTCATTCCAAGTATCTGTTGATATTCTAAATAATTCAGACCTACATAATACGTATAAAAATATATACGAATTTAAACAAAGTAGATAAATCCAAATTTAGCTTAATTTATTCAATTTATTTTCTTAAATCATAAAAGATCACGACACAAGAAAAATAGGTATCCTGAAAAATATATTGAGAGACACCGCTATGTTTACTTTTCTACTTTTCCCAGAGTGGTATTTTCAACAATAAAAAAGTTTTTTTTTAAAAAGGTAATAACATTACAATAAATCCAGTAGTAATGGCACATGAGTAACTAAACGTACAGAGACCAAGCTTCTAAAGAGCGAGCAAAATTGTTATTTATTCTGATAGGGTTGGCACAGGAGGATTAAAATAAATACACAAAACGTTTGTCAGCTTTTTTATGTATGTATATTTTTTACACATTGCTTATTATAAATAGTTTTTTTTTTTTGTAATTTTTGTTTTTTAATAATTTGTTATACCTCTTAATCGAATGATAAATTCTAAATCTAATATAAAGTATTTTTTAATAATAAATCGTAAAGCACTTGCATGGCATATCAAATTTACAATCTTGTATATCACTACCAATATTAAGAATATTTATTTCTAAATTGAAATATTCTCGAAATTTTAAACTTAATACAGGGTTTTTCGAAGTGATCTTCACAGATTCTGTATTGTTGCCTTATTTTATCATTTACAAGTTTGGAAAGATCTTCTCGCCCGACAGCTTGTAACCACTCTTGTCGTCTGAAATAATAATAAAACCATGAATAGTATTTTAATTTATAAACAGAGGTAATTATTAAATCACTAAAGGATACCCAAACAGAGACCACCGGCTTTTGGCTTCCTAAATAACTATTTTTGCTCTTGAACGCACCGTTTACGAGATAGGTATTACCTATTTCGTGCAACTTACTAAAAAAACTACTTAAATCATTTATGATCAATTCCAAAACGTTTTTTGCACCATCGCACCCATATGAGTTTCTTTCGAAATTGAGGCAGATACATATTATGAGGTATCTATCATAACTAAGTAAAAATAAATTATAGTTACTACTTACCTAGTGGAGTCTTTGGGATAATTAAAAAAAGATATGTTTTTTATTTTTTCGATTGTTGTTCATGCACACAGTACAATAAAACCATATTTAAACTCTTTCTAATTAATTCAAATTTTAAATTTAAACAAACACGCACGACGCGACGCACAGCGAGCGGTGAGTGAGCCCTTTGTTTGAGCACTGGCCGAACCAGTAAAAACAGATTTCGCTCCGTACGTGACGAGCCGCCAGTGCTCACGCACACACGCGCACATACTTGTAGTGTAGTAGTTGTAGTGTACATCATATCTACCGTGGCGCGGTTGTTGAATCTTTTTCTCTGTACGTTTATTAACTCATGTGGTAATGGTACTGCGCGTATACAGTATAGATGTGTGTGTGATTTTAACATGACAGGCCTGTCACTAAAACAAATAATAGGTAATTATATCGCACTCTTTGGCCGATACTGTATCCATTTTTGTTAAGTTAAAAATCGTTTAAATTAAATTATTAATCCAATCTTTTAGTAACCACTACTGGGAATAATTAGATGCCTTTTCTAACCCTCTATTGCATCTCTCCCATTGCGTTGCCTTTTTACCGATGTTAGGTTTTATGTTGTCTATCTTATATATTTAAACGAGCAATTCTTGTGTATATATATATATATATATATATATATATATATATATATATATATATATATATATATATATATATATATATATATATATATATATACATATACATATATATATATATATATACATATATATACCTAGTCAGGTCATAAGTATTGTCACACAGTAAAAACTTTTCTTTTAGAATGCTGGCCACAAAAAAGTTTATTGAATTCGAATCTCGAATTGTTCATGAAAATAAAAATGTATACTTTTAGAATTTTACTCATTTTTTAAATATGGAGTGGACGTTTAAAGAAGACCGTGTTGCAGTTATTGCGTTGCATCGTTGCGGTTACGCGCCAATTCAAATTTTTAACATACTGAAAAATTTGAATATAACCAAAAGATTCATTTATCGTACCATCAAACGATACAATGAAGACTCTAGTGTAGATGACAGGTCAAGAAGTGGTCGCCCTCGGTCTGTTAGGACTCCAGCAGTGATAAAAGCTGTGAAGGCACGAATTTAAAGAAATCCCAAACGTAAGCAGAAACTGTTGGCCCTTCAGATGGGGTTAAGCAGAACCACGGTGAAAAGGGTGTTAAATGAAGACTTAGGGCTTCGGGCATATCGAAGAAAAACAGGACATCGTTTGAATGCTCGTCTAATGGACCTGAGACTGAAGAGATGCCGCGCTTTGTTGAAGCGGTACGCGGGAAAAAAATATCGGGAAATTCTTTTTTCGGATGAAAAAATGTTTACCGTAGAAGAGAGCTACAACAAACAAAATGATAAGGTGTACGCACACAGTAGTGAAGAAGCGAGCAACCGTATTCCGCGTGTCCAACGAGGTCATTTTCCATCCTCGCTCATGGTATGGTTGAGAGTTTCTTATTGGGGTTTAACAGAGGTACATTTTTGTGAGAAAGGTGTAAAAACGAATGCTGTTGTGTATCAAAATACAGTCCTGACGAACCTTGTGGAACCTGTTTCTCATACCATGTTCAATAACAGGCACTGGGTATTCCAACAAGATTCGGCGCCAGCTCATAGAGCGAAGAGCACACAAGACTGGCTGGCGGCGCGTGAAATCGACTTCATCCGGCACGAAGACTGGCCCTCCTCCAGTCCAGATTTGAATCCGTTAGATTACAAGATATGGCAACACTTGGAGGAAAAGGCGTGCTCAAAGCCTCATCCCAATTTGGAGTCACTCAAGACATCCTTGATTAAGGCAGCCGCCGATATTGACATGGACCTCGTTCGTGCTGCGATAGAGGACTGGCCGCGCAGATTGAAGGCTTGTATTCAAAATCACGGAGGTCATTTTGAATAAACTTTAATGTCATAAGAATCTATGTTTTGTTAAGTTCATTTTGGTATATAAATGGTTACATAATGAATAAACTTGTTACAATTATTTTACATTAAACATGTGACAGAATTTATGACCTGACTAGGTATATATATATAATTGGAATCTCGGAATCGCCTCCAACAATTTTCATGAAATTTAGTATACGGGGGTTTTCGAGGGCGATAAATCGATCTAGCTAGGAATCATTTCTAGAAAATGTCAAAAGGTGGCGTTTGAGTAGTCCCAATTTAAACTGAAAAATGACCCTTCTTGACATCTATCGGCGAATAATAATACTATTTTTTTTAAATTGCTTTAACGACACAACAACACTAAAGCTATTCCAGCAGATGGCGTTGTTAAGTAACACGAAGTCAATGAGTGTTTGCTTTGAGGTTAGACTAAGAAAATCAATTGTTAATTTCCAAAAAACACAACGTGTTCACGGTGCCCCTAGCGATGCAAACATCCACAGGCAACGGTAACTGCTTACAGTTAAGTGGCCCGTCAGCCTGATGACTTCGGCAATAAAAAAACGCCATCTAAGTTTATTTGCCTAATAGTAGGCAAGCAAATATACATCTTTTGCATGCCAAAATAAGTATAGACGGTAGCTGTGTGGAATTTTACATTAAACATGTGACAGAATTTATGACCTGACTAGGTATATGTATATATACATATACATACATATATATATATATATATATATATATATATATATATATATATATATATATATATATATATATATATATATATATATATATATATATATATATATATATATATATATATATATATATATATATATATATATATAATTGGAATCTCGGAATCTGCTCCAATAATTTTCATGAAATTTAGTATACGGGGGGTTTCGGGGGCGATAAATCGATCTAGCTAGGAATCATTTCTAGAAAATGTCAAAAGGTGGCGTTTGAGTAGTCGCAATTTAAACTGAAAAATTACTCTTCCTGACATCTATCGGCGAATATTAATACTATTTTTTTTAAATTGCTTTAACGACACAACAACACTAAAGCTATCCCAGCAGATGGCGTTGTTAAGTAACACGAAGTCAATGAGTGTTTGCTTTGAGGTTAGACTAAGAAAATCAATTGTTAATTTCCAAAAAAAATAAAAATACCGGGCGAAGCTCGGTCATCCGGATATTCAACATAAAAAGCTTAAGAAATTGTATATTATACTCCTTAAGAATTTTCTTTTCTAACCATTTGTTTTCACGCGCAAGTTAATATTACTAAATCTCAAGCGGTTTGTAAACAAACCCTTATCAATGTGTCACCTTGGTTAATCTTAGGTTACCATGCAAGGGCAGGGCTATGGCATATCGGGGTCACTTGAGGTAGCCCCGAGAGGATGGCAAAGGGTAAAACAAATCAACAGGGAGTAATTTTATACTGAAATAGGAACCTACCGCGGTTTCGTAATATATATCGAAAATATAGCTTATATTACTAATAATAAAACTTTCTAAGGTGAAAAAAATTAAATTGTCCTCTTAATATTTTTCTAGGCATGTAATAATTATTTTTATTCTAAACATATGTATGTGATCTATTCGTGCAGGGGTGGAGAAAGAATACTAATCTCTGCGGCCGGGGTCGGCCTAATGTAAAAGGCGACAAAACAACCCTAGCTACGTGGTAGGGCCCCAAGCCCGTCTGAATGGCGACCACCTTTGGTCTTGCGTATGTTGCCATAATAACCTTGTGTTGTGTTCCGGCATTAGTGACCCAAGTTCCTGTACCCTTATGGGACAGCAGCGTATTCGCGATGTCACTGGCCTTGCAAACACCCATAGGCGACGGTAACGGTAAAAAAAGAGCTCGAGAAAGTGTTAGCGCTTATAGCGCTATATATTTAAAAAGTTTCAAATTTAGCATGAGTTTCATTAATTATCAAAAAAGGCAAATTGGACTTCTAAGTGTCTAGTTATCAGATCAGGTATGAAATTTTTTTATGCTAGCATCTAGTAGGTTACGGATGGGAGTGAATCTGATTGTATAATAAACACAATACAGATATAAATAGAATTTAATATACTTAACTCACCTCAAATACGCGTCCATCTCGGATTCAAAGCTGCTGAATCCTGAAACAAAAAATGCTATTAACAGAAAGCTTTCAAATCCCATTTGTATTTTTGCTTAACACTTTTTATTTATCGAAACAAAGCGATTTTTACTTTAATACGTCTTAAAGTAAAAATCGGCAGACTTAGTTTTATTCTATTCTCCAGACAGGCCAAACAAGTGATTAGTAGTTTGCAATACCATTTTCAGTAAGCTGGTAATAATAAACAAACAAAAATAATATTAAAAATAAATTAGTTTCAGTCTAAAAAAATACGAAACAGAAAAATTGAAATAGTTTTTTTAGATACATTAATATTCACGTTCAACGTAAAATTTTTTTTCCATTTCGCCGTGTCTTCAGTGATGCTTTAAATTTAATCCAAATTACAATCCCAACTTTATAAGACACTAGTTGACCCGGAAAACATTTTTCTGCCATATGAATTAAAAAAAAAGTAGTATATTTCCTTCTTCGAGGTCCAATCTATGAGTATACCGAAATTCATAAAAATTGGTTCAGCGGTTTAGGCGTGAAAACATAACAAACAAAGAAACTCACTTTCATATTTATAATATCAGTTAGGATTAGTTAAAGCAGTAATATTGTTTTCTTTGTTTACGTACTAAATTATTCAGAATTTCCAACATCTTTTCCATTAGTGAGTGTATCTGTCTGAATTTAATTTGTATGCAATAATTAATGATCAATTATATCACTAGATGGCGCTTATGGAACTAGTAACACACGCAAATGTTTTCCGATGACGTATTATAAATCTAAGGCCGTATACAAAAAGAAAGCTGGCAGCTGGCATGAACAAGCACTGATAGGCGCCGATAAGCGCCGAATGTTGCCTATCGCTTATCGGCGCCTTTCGGCGCTTGTTCATATAAATGCCTGCGCCGGTTACCTGCATGGACCGGTACCTATAAGCGCTGGTAGGCTGCCAGCTTTCTTTCTGTATACGGCCTAACACTGAAAAGTATTATGTATTTGATCATGAGAAGTGGTTTTAGTTTACCGCTGCCATTTGAATTTGGGAGTCTCGAACGATGACCTACTTCTGAAGACAGATTATGAAAATCTCCAACAACGCGTATTAATTTATTTGCACAATGGAAGTGTTACTGTAATTTTTATAGAAACAAATCTTTTAGCAATTTTCTTAGTCATTTTCAACGACCTCTGTTTCTAAATGACTTTCGTACGTAAAACGCCTGCGGGGGCCACGAGTTTAATTTGCGTTCCAAGTTTGCTTATCTATAATATGTATTTTTTTACAGTAAAATATATAAATATGGAATCAGTTGTTTTGTTTACCAAGTGCTCTGCTGCTTTGAAAATAGATGCAGCTGGGTGAAAAATCACAGGACTATTGTGCCATTCAAACTTTACCACTAAGACCTATTATTTTAATCGTTCGTTGATCTAAATTTAGCCAATAAATCCTACAGTTTTATATTTTGAATTTATTTTTCAATATTGTGGTCAAATCATTAATAGAAAGAAGAATATCTGCACTTTAAAGAGTTAAAACAACCGTATCGTCCTCACAGGCTGCAAAATTACACACATACACATACACGTCATAAACTCGCTCACACACACAAACGTAATTTAAATTATTTTTTACTTAAGTTTTTAGTTAGAGGGCCAGGGGTGCCATAGTGTAGGTTTTACCTAGTTTGGTACTCTATCTAATAAACTTGTGAGAAGAAATAAATAAATTATTATTATATATAGTACTAGCTGTGGCCGCGACTCCATCCGCATGGAATAGTGACTTTGGGCAGAATTTTTTGGATATATCTCATAGTTTATTTTGGATTACAAACCCTATAAACCCTAAAATGTAAATGAAATATGCAAACAGTCAGTATTATCGAATGCAACTGGCGTAACAGTTGCGCCTCCGGAATACGTACGTTTGAATCTACAAAGTCAAGCTAAACCCTATTTCATATGATTAATGACATAAATCTGAGGTTAACTTAAATTGGAAATTCAACCTACAATGTCCAGCCTAAGCTGAACCCTATTTCATGTGATTGTTGATATAAATCTGAGGTCAACTTAAATTGGAATAAAAAAATTCGAAACTTATAATTTTTAACAAAAACAATTTTTTTTTTCTAAAATAAAAATAGCCTAAGTTACTCCGAAAGTCCCGTCAAAATCGGTGCAGCCATTTCAGAGATTAACCGGAACAAACAGACAGACAGACAGACAAAAATTGTAAAAAATGTTGTTTTGGTATATGTACCATGTATACGTCCGAATGCACTTAGTAAAAAGCGGTTATTTTAATATTACAAACAGACCCTTCAATTTTATTTATTTGTATAGATGTATAGATTTGGTTTTTAGTTATAAACGTCATTCTGTACAATGAAAAAGCTCCACTACATAAGCTGTTTCAAAATTATGTAAGATTTTTGACATACGATCGACCAAAGACCTTTCACAGTCTTTTCAAATAGATGACAGCCAAGTTGCATGTTAACAAAGTAGTTCAGTCGGAACTGCGGCTGCCATGTGCTGTGGAATTACCATAAAATATTAGAAATTATAGAAGTAAACCCGTTTGTACCTACTATCCGCGGTCACGATTAAGGTTTAATAAAATGCTGACAATAATTACACCAACGATGTAACGTCCTAACCATTAAATCACCACTGAATCAATTCAATACGGGTTGAATATACGAATCCAAAGCTTGAATATTACAGCCCGATATCCACTGTAAATTACCGTACCAAACTGAAGCATGCCGATACTTCTTGATATATTTTATGTTCCCAATAAAGAAATCACTTTTCCTCTTGACTTCATTGTTGGGAAAAGTAAGCTTTTTCATTGAAAGCTTTTCATCACCATAAAATAAGATGTGACTAATTTTCTGGTGCACACCATTTTTAAGTGTAGGAACATAAGTTTTTACGGGAGTGACTGCCAGCAAACGTCTCAACCTCTAAAGAAAAATCGAAAGAAAAGAAAGGAAAATTCTTATGCTCTATGTGATCTACCAGAAGCAGTAATCCAGTAGTTCTCTTTTACGACTTCTTTGACGGTACGTTAAAATTACTATTTCAATATTTAAGTTTTATCCAAAAAACAAAATACCATACTTATTGGCAGGCATAATCAAACGAGTTCCTACGATGTGATGTCGAATCAGTGAGCGATTTTTCACAGCCTGAGAGCTTAAAGTTTGAATTTTAATATTTCGTCGTAGACGTAGAATAGTGACGGATCTGACATTATATTAAACTTTACAGGACAGCCATTTTAAAAATTCACAAGCGTCATTTTACTATGAGAATCTATCATATGCGTCACTTTACCGACTGCTTAATTTGAAATCTAAAATACATGTAATTTTTTTTTTAATATAGCAATAATATTTCAACAATGTAGTATCCAAATATGGTAAAAAGTGAATGTTGGATTTTTTTCAAATCCGACGTTATTCTACGATCACGACGATTTGCACTTAAGTATTTTGTGGCACTAGTGAGTTACGCGCATTGACCCCATTGCATGGCTGGAAATGTCCGCCCCGTATTATGTCAGAAGGGTGTACCGCATTCACACTGATACGTAATTATATAAGAGAATATAAATTGTATGTGCGAGTAACGAGGCGAATACCAAGTGCCGTCTGCTGGGGAAATTTCAAATTAGCGTCTGTTGAAATTTGTGCAGAGTTGCTTCGTAAATTCGCCTACAGAACGTGTACATAATTTAATTTAATTTTGGACCAAGAATTATGTTATATAACTTATGACATAAAATTATTATGGATACATAATTAAAATTATTTTATATCTTTGTGTTATTTATGGTGCCTAGATAATTTTTCAATAGTTGTGTTACGGTGCGTAATTTTTATGACAATTTTTATAAAGACGTTTTAAAGTTGAATATTAATTATGAAGACGTAAACAAAAAGTATTCTTATTTAGGCTTATTATCTTGCATTTAATTGTCGCTTGTTCTAAATCTGGATACTGTTTTTTGAGACTTACACGATAAACAATGATTAATTATATCCATATTTAGTTAGTTAATAACCAACATCTAACTTTAGTAGCATTTTACCTACGAAAGTTTAATAAAAAAACGTTTCATACAAATTAGTAAAAACGTATATACACATTTTTAAAGTTTAGTTTATGTTTTTTTTTATAGCTCGGTTACAGATTATTTATTCATAGAATAATGTTACATATCCTTTCAAAATGGGACAATAAAGAAGGACCCTTCTTATTTTTTAAATTCGTTACGTACCTCGATAACCATGTGGGACTCAGCGCAGATTGTGTTCCTTAGACTAGCGCTTTGAAAATGACACTAGTGAAGTGTATAGTTTGTCCACTATCTAGTGCTAGTTAGTCTTCACCATTTTTCACCATAATTTTTTTATTGCTGAGGAACAGCGGACTGTTCTACGGTCCACTTAATAATAAGCAGTTACCGTGGCCTATGGATGTTTGCACCACGAATACACTGCTGTCCCATAGGGGTATAGGAATCTGGGTCACTGGAACACAACACAAGGTTATTATGGCAGCAAACTTATAGACCCAGTGTGGTTGCCATTCAGACGGGCTTGGGTCCTACCACCTAGCTAGGCTTGTTTTGTCGCCTTATACGACAGGCCAGTCCCGGCCGCAGGGGTTGGTATTCTTACTCCATCCCTGCACGGAAAAGTTTACCTAATAATAAATCTCGTGTGACGATTCAGTTTAAACCCTGTCGTAATGAACATAAAAGGTCACCTTCTGTTACTAATCACTAGAAAATAAACAACTTACGACCAATTTCATATTTTTCCAAATCTTTTGTTTTATTTGATCGTTCCCTCTAATTTAGTATTCAAAATTGAAAGCAGAAAATATATCGAATGTAATTAACGGTCATAATAGTGATAATGTGTAAATGCGGTAAACCGTAAAACATGCATGCCTCTACCCTACCCAATTGTAATATTAAGTAAAAAGCTGTTCCAATATGTACTGTTATATATAACATTTGTATAATATTCATATTGCGCGAGCAAGGGTTGTTTGTTGTACTGTTTCTATAAATAGCCATACACGCTAATAATGATTATGCGGCAATAAATGATATTATGATATTTACCAACAGATAATATTCACCATTGTATTGTATATTCCATATTTGCTTGTACTCATTGTTAGGTAGTACCAACACTAATGTGTCTACGATATAAATATGAGATAATCCTCCGTCTCAGCTGTGATGGTTAGAGGTAGGTGGTACTATCACGTGTGAGAGAGAAGTTGAAAAAGTCTAATGCTATAATTTAGTTAAAAAAACTCGCCAAAATGGCTCTAGTGCACCATATGAATGTGCCTGTTGTAGTCTAACGAAGTATGTTGTGTTAAAAATTTAATATCCTTGGCAACTAGAGTAATTAGTGGCAGTACAGTATTTAAAATCCTAAATATTAGAATAGTTCAAAATTATTTGGTAAATATAACCTAAAAGATTTATACTAATGAGATTGTGACGCCACCTTATTTAATGCATTTTGACGGATACTTTATACTCGTAGTTCGCCTTAATTCTACCCTTCACAGTCTCAGCCATTAAAGATTTTCATTTAATTATTAATAAGAGCCCAGCTCATCTTTTCTACATTTATCTATCCAACTACCTACCTATATAACATTATATGTAGGTATGTAATATATTACACTCATCAATGTTCAAGCTATTTTAGAACTTTCAAGTGTTGAATATTGTGAAACAACGATGCGAAACTACTGCGTGCTGTTTTGAGTCAGTACTCTTTTTTGACTTAGTTGATAGAAGAAATCCAATTAATATATCAAGTAAAGATATAAATTACGATATGCGGTACATTGCTGAATACGTTATTCTTCTCTTTTCTTGAACAAAGAATAATAAAATAGTTGAGAAAGATACGGCAAATTAGGATTTTTAAAGCCTGTAGTCAAATCTCCAAACGCTGAAACAAAAAACCGGTTTGGACAGTTTCTTTGTTACTTGTGAAAGCCGAGAAAAGGAGTAATCCATTTGTTGCCTTTTACGACCTCCTACACGATACGGTACTCTTATCTGCTCGTTAACTAGTACCACACCGCCAATCTTTATATTTTTTTCGTTTATTCTTGATCACATGGCCAGATAAATACCTACACAAGAGGTCTTACGTTTTACTTAGGATACGATCGTGTCAGGGTATATCCGTCAATTGTAGATATGTAAAAAAAGTCCTGCGATACAAGTTGTATATAGTGGACGGAGCCGTAGCCAGGGGGGGGGGGACATTGTGGGGCAATGCCCAACCTTGAAATCCACAATACCTTACCTTAAAAATACCAAAAATTAAGATAAATTATTATAATTAAATTTTGTTCATAGTTTGAGATAAGAAAAAATTATAGTGATAGTTATCTAAACTTTTCCGTTCTTCGCATTTTTAATAACATGACGACGACGTAGAATTCAGTTGTTTTAAATATTTTTTATTATTATAATAAGTTTGCAGAAACAATATGATCTAAATGTATTTTTGGTCGTATCTATTTACTCGTATCACCACACCTAACAATTAATTATTACCTCACTCTCACTCAGACTTGGATCTCTACATCCAAATCTGGAAGTTCAACCATCTTGTTCGCTTGTTCTTCAACATTGAGTATTTAATAGTTCTTAGATCCATGCTTATGATCTGTCACAAAAGATACATATATACATGGTGATTGATTTAGGAGCCCGTGCTTCGAGGACTGATCAATTATGATAATTATTTTACTTCTGCCCTACCTTTAACAAATGCTGCCCTACCTCAAATTCGACTCAAGCTTCAGCCCTGTGGAGGGAGCTGTATTAAATATACAGCGCATCTGGTCTCAAAGTACGTAGCATAGCACTTGTGTTATGGATACTAGATGACTAATACCTAGTCAGGTCATAAGTATTGTCACACAGTAAAAACTTTTCTTTTAGAATGCTGGCCACAAAAAAGTTTATTGAATTCGAATTTCGAATTGTTCATGAAAATAAAAATGTATAACTTTTAGAATTTTACTCATTTTTAAATATGGAGTGGACGCTTAAAGAAGACCGTGTTGCAGTTATTGCGTTGCATCGTTGTGGTTACGCGCCAATTCAAATTTTTAACATACTGAAAAATTTGAATATTACCAAAAGATTCGTTTATCGTACCATCAAACGATACAATGAAGACTCTAGTGTAGATGAAAGGTCAAGAAGTGGTCGCCCTCGGTCTGTTAGGACTCCAGCAGTGATAAAATCTGTGAAAGCACGAATTCAAAGAAATCCCAAACGTAAGCAGAAACTGTTGGCCCTTCAGATGGGGTTAAGCAGAACCACGGTGAAAAGGGTGTTAAATGAAGACTTAGGGCTTCGGGCATATCGAAGAAAAACAGGACATCGTTTGAATGCTCGTCTAATGGACCTGAGACTGAAGAGATGCCGCGCTTTGTTGAAGCGGTACGCGGGAAAAAAATATCGGGAAATTCTTTTTTCGGATGAAAAAATGTTTACCGTAGAAGAGAGCTACAACAAACAAAATGATAAGGTGTACGCACACAGTAGTGAAGAAGCGAGCAACCGTATTCCGCGTGTCCAACGAGGTCATTTTCCATCCTCGCTCATGGTATGGTTGGGAGTTTCTTATTGGGGCTTAACAGAGGTACATTTTTGTGAGAAAGGTGTAAAAACGAATGCTGTTGTGTATCAAAATACAGTCCTGACGAACCTTGTGGAACCTGTTTCTCATACCATGTTCAATAACAGGCACTGGGTATTCCAACAAGATTCGGCGCCAGCTCATAGAGCGAAGAGCACACAAGACTGGCTGGCGGCGCGTGAAATCGACTTCATCCGGCACGAAGACTGGCCCTCCTCCAGTCCAGATTTGAATCCGTTAGATTACAAGCTATGGCAACACTTGGAGGAAAAGGCGTGCTTTTGAGCACGCCTTTTCCTCCAAGCCTCATCCCAATTTGGAGTCACTCAAGACATCCTTGATTAAGGCAGCCGCCGATATTGACATGGACCTCGTTCGTGCTGCGATAGACGACTGGCCGCGCAGATTGAAGGCCTGTATTCAAAATCACGGAGGTCATTTTGAATAAACTTTAATGTCATAAGAATCTATGTTTTGTTAAGTTCATTTTGGTATATGAATGGTTACATAATGAATAAACTTGTTACAATTATTTTACATTAAACATGTGACAGAATTTATGACCTGACTAGGTATATTACATAATTATACTCGTATAATTTTCTTTCGAATCGCCACCGAAACTTTGTGAACTTCGCTGGTCGTCATATTAAAAAAATAGCATTATTAATACTACCTTCCTATCTAAACAGCTGCGGGTTTATCGTTGCTCTTATTCCATATTCGATTACCAGTGGGGTAAATATACATCCTATTTTCCGGTATTTACCCAGGTGTGCCAGGTAAGGGCCAAAAGATTTCTCCTGCATAAATGGCTTAGTTTAATGCGTATGAATTAAAAAGTGATTTTGTTATTATTATTAATATTAATTTAACTGGTATAAATGAAGGTCAAAACACATGATTTCCCAAGAATATCTTAATTCTCCCATCCTATAGCGACATGAAGGATATGACGTCATAAACAATAAGATAAACTTTGATAATATTATACAATATAACTCTCAACGTATAGTAAAATTATTTAAGTATACAAGTATGTAAGCAAACATGTCTTCTTTTCCTGCCCTTATCCCACATTATATGGGGTCGGCACAACATCTTCTCTCCTTATACTCTCCTCTGTTAGCCTCTTGACATTTACAACCTTTTTCGCCATATCATCTTTTACGCAATCTATCCATCTTTTATTTGGTCCACCTCTACTCCTGTATCCATCCATTCTCATTTTCTTTGTAATGTGACTTTTTTCCCTCACGTTACATAGTTAAACTAACTGTACCCTTCTGAAAAATATATTTTCTGGAGGTCTGTATAGTAGGCCTCCATGGCGGCGATAGCCTTTTCATTCGACTCAAATTTCTGTCCAGCGAGTGACTTTTTCAAGTATGAACCCAAAAAAGGAAGTTGCACGGGGCCAAATTTGGAGAATACGGTGGATGGGACAGCAGTTCGTAGCCTAATAAGACCAATTTGTCCTACTATCTCAACTATATTGTGCACCTTCAATCGGGGTCTGCCAATACAATCATGGATTTTTGTCACTTTATCCTCCGTGGTAGCCGTTTTCGGGGCACCTGTTGCGTAGCTCATCAAAAATCAACGTGCGTCCCCGTCGAAACATATTAAACTAATTTTTGACGCCATCGAAAGAGAACAGTAATTTTCATTGTATACAGCATCCAAGCACTCTTTGATTTCACTGCGCAATTTCCCTTCCAAAAACAAGAATGAAAAAATCCGCTGACAAGTCCGCTTCCACACACGATCAAAACAAAACTACGAATTCAATTCGAATCGATCTTAGATTTTGACAGTGGCTGTCTAAGGGAATCTACATGATAGTAAATATCCATTGCGACAGTGACGCCATCGGGCGGTGAGGCTAAGTACTTATCGGAACACCCTCGTATTTAAGTAAATAAGAATGTATTTAAGTAAAAAAGTAAAACAAGAGCCTTAGCCAATTACTCGTAACCTTGAATACCTTTTCTTCTCTTAGAGATCCTTTCGGGGTTAAACACGTTGGCAATAACACTGACGTTGCAAACGTATGTGAAACTTCAACCACTCTCCTTTATGTGAATCATCCGTATGTCTACTACAGACAAAGTTACAGTTTACCTGCCTACAATCCTATATAAAGTAATCCAAAGTTTAATTTACATGCTTTCAGTCATTCACACAGAAACACCGTTCCCAGAATTGGATTATAAACCCTTACTTCCAATTGACAACCCGTACACATATATTTAAATATTAATTTTATAGTCATGATATCACACATTGTGGGGTTATCTGAAGTCCGAAGACAGGGAGAGGACTCAATAATCCTAAATTCCGGAAATCTGCTCTACTTCCGGGAGGGCGACCAACTGTCCCAAGGTGGTGTCGGGTTTCTCGTTCACAAGTCTCTTGTGAACAACGTTACTGAGGTGGGGAGTGTTTCGACTAGGGTAGCGTACCTAATACTCAAAATTACCAAACGGTATTCGTTGAAGGTCATTCAGGTTTACGCTCCGACTTCGACACATCCTGACGAGAAGGTGGAAGCCATGTATGAGGACATCTCAACAGCCATCCACACTTCTAAAACCCACTTTAACGTTGTCATGGGAGACTTCAACGCAAAATTGGGGAAACGTAGCAGCGATGAGTTGAGAGTGGGGCAATTTGGGTTCGGAAATCGGAACACCCGAGGCCAGATGCTGGCCGACTTCATGGAGAAGGAGGACCTGTATATGATGAACTCCTTCTTCATGAAGCCAGAACAACGCAAATGGACTTGGATTAGTCCCGATGGTGCCACCAAAAATGAGATTGACTTCATTATGTCGACCAAAAGACAGATATTCAATGATGTCTCTGTGATCAATTCGGTGAAAACTGGGAGTGATCACCGCTTAGTAAGAGGCACATTGAATATCAATCCAAAATTGGAGAGGTCTCGACTGGTGAAGTCTACGCTCCGACCTGCACCCATACAGATCCAAAACCCGGTAAACTTTCAACTCGAATTGCAAAACCGCTTCGAATGCCTCGGTGACTGCGTTGACGTGGACGAGTATAATAACAGGTTCGTGGAAGCTGTTCAAACGGCCGGGTCTAAATTCTTCAAGGCCAGCCGTTCAAAAAGAACCGGAAAAATCTCAGATTCTACTCTCAAATTGATGGATGTGAGACGTCAAATGACCCTTCAGTCCCCGGACGATGCTTCCCAGTATAGGCAGCTAAATAGACAGATCTCCAAGTCCTTGACTCGCGATATCCGCCGCCATAACACAGACTGTGTAAAGGCGGCTATAGAGCGTAACAAGGGCTCTAAAGTATTCGCACGAGACTTGTCTATTGGGCAGAGCCAACTGACGAAGCTGAAGACCGACGACGGCAGGGTCGTTTCGTCTAAACCCGAACTTTTGAGGGAAGTCGAGAAGTTCTACGGACAGCTATACACGACCACACGGGCACCTGTTAACAACAAGGCTAAAGACCCAAGAGCCAAATTAACCCGACACTACACCGTAGATATCCCAGACGTCAGTCTGTACGAGATTAGTGTGGCCCTTAAACAGCTTAAAAACAACAAGGCGCCGGGTGATGATGGAATTACAGCCGAGCTTCTGAGAGCTGGTGGTACTCCTGTGCTTAAAATCCTCCAGAAGCTATTTAATTCCGTCATCCTCGATGGCAAAACGCCGCAGGCCTGGCACGGAAGTATAGTGGTGCTGTTCTTCAAAAAGGGCGACAAAACCCTTTTGAAGAACTTTAGACCGATATCACTTCTGAGCCATGTTTACAAGCTGTTTTCAAGGGTCATCACGAATCGTCTCGCGCGCAGATTTGACGACTTCCAGCCTCCCGAACAAGCCGGATTCCGAAAAGGTTTTAGCACCATAGACCACATACATACGCTGCGGCAGGTTATACAGAAGACGGAGGAGTATAACCAGCCACTATGCTTGGCGTTCGTGGACTATGAGAAAGCCTTTGATTCGATCGAGACCTGGGCGGTGCTTCAGTCTCTCCAGAGGTGCCACATTGATTATCGATACATCAAAGCGTTGAAGTGTTTGTATGAAAACGCCACCATGTCAGTCCGTCTCCAGGATCAGAACTCGAAGCCTATCCGACTGCAGCGGGGAGTCAGACAAGGCGATGTCATATCGCCGATGCTGTTCACTGCTGCGTTGGAAGATGTCTTCAAGCTTCTGGACTGGAACGGACTGGGCATCAACATTAACGGTGAGTACATCACTCACCTTAGATTCGCAGATGATATCGTAATCATGGCTGAAACCATGGAAGACTTAAGCCATATGCTTGATGGCCTCAATACAGCTTCCCAAGGAGTAGGTCTCAAAATGAACATGGACAAGACGAAGATCATGTCTAATGTCCATGTCGCACCTACCCCCGTAACAGTTGGGAACTGTACTTTCGAAATTGTTGACGAATACGTCTACTTGGGTCAAACGATCCAGTTAGGCAGGTCCAATTTCGCGAAAGAGGTCACTCGTCGAATCCAACTCGGATGGGCAGCGTTCGGGAAGCTCCGTAAAATCTTTTCGTCCCAAATACCGCAGTGTCTCAAGACGAAGGTTTTTAACCAATGTGTGTTGCCAGTGATGACATACGGAACGCAGACGTGGTCGCTAACTATGGGCCTTATGAGAAAGCTCATGGTCGCTCAGAGAGCAATGGAGAGGGCTATGCTTGGAGTTTCCCTGCGAGATCGAATCAGAAATGAGGAGATTCGCAGGAGAACCAAAGTAACCGACATAGCCCGGATGATTGCAAAACTGAAGTGGCAGTGGGCTGGGCACATAGCTCGAAGGACTGATGGCCGTTGGGGCAGAAAAGTCCTCGAATGGCGACCGCGTACCGGAAGACGCAGTGTTGGTAGGCCCCCCACAAGATGGACCGATGATCTGGTCAAGATCGCCGGGATAGGTTGGATGAGGGCAGCGCAGGACCGATCATCGTGGAGATCTTTGGGGGAGGCCTTTGTCCAGCAGTGGGCGTCTTCCGGCTGAAATGATGATGATGATGATGATGATATCACACAGTTTAAATTATAACCAGTAGTGCCACTCAGCGCAGTTATTTTGATAAATTATAGTTCGTCATTTATTAAAAATCGCGTTAAATTACCAGTCGAGTAATTGTCTGCATTCTCAAATATTGCAATCAGCTTTACTGGAATAGTCTGTTGTTTGTAAAGGTACATATCGGGCCTCCAAGCTCAATGAAACGGACTTCCAGCCATGGAGAAGGATTACGTCACTACCAACTTATTTCTTTTATAAAAATTACTATAAGGTCACTTTCTAATAGGTGATAGATACCAAAGTGTATTCCATTGTTCTTATCAGAGCTAGAAAGTCAGATAATAGTCACTTCCGTATAAACAAAATTCAAAGACTTCTTGTCTTTTTTCTTGTCATTCTTTAGCCAATAAGAGTAAGAGTTACAAAAAAGCATCGAATTAGAACGTGCCCTGTTACATTATTCAATATTAAATAAAGTTGTTGAATACTGTAACACCTTCGGGCTCCGGAGCGCATTCAAGACAAAATGTTTGAAAGTACTTTGTTGACCCACATGATGATCCGTTACGTACCTCCAGTCACCCATGGAGAACTCCTTTACATTTATGAGCATGATAGGTGCTATCACCTAAAATCCCTAGATTCCATCCAACTGCACGCAGTTCGTCTTGTCGACTATCCCATACTCACAAACGGTCTAGACACGCTTAGTCTTTACATGTCTTTACCTATTCTTCCTTCGGTACTATGGGAAATGTTCTGGAGGGGCTGTTTATGATGCCTTCGCCATATTTCTACTACCGCACTGGCCGCTATCGGCTTGGCGTTCATCCCCATTTCCTAGAGCGCCTTCTTTCTAGTACGAATGGTCAAGAACGTCCATGTTGCGTATTCTCCGGATTTGGAATGTGTTTGAGGGCGCAAACAGCAGTGGGTAGTGCCCGCGCCCTCTAATACAATTCCAGTCAATTATAATGGCGAGCAATGAGAACCGATGCACCATAAATTTTCAATTAAATTTTGCCATTGCAATACGACATATGGTATATTTCAAGAAAGGCATTATAAAGTTTCTTCGAGGCCCGCAGCGTGTCGGCGTTGCACACGATGTTGCAAACGTTCATAAATGACCGTGACCAATTGCTATCAACTGAAGTCCAGTTTCAGCTATTAAAAAAGTTCAGAAGATAGTATATAAACCTGAAATTAACAGTATATATAATGTTTTAACAAATTTTAACAATCTCAGTTAAATTAATCACGATAGTTTGAAACATTTCTTATTTACTACTAAAATGATGACAAAAAATCAAACATTTCAAGTTACTCAGTTTTTACTAAAAGTGTATGAAACTACTGTTAATAAATCTGTGACTTAAATTCGTTGTTAAAGTGGGCCGGTAGAGGGATTAGGAATAAGCAACGACCTACATTCCCGACTTGCTTCATTGGTCAATCTATCAGAGCGTTTTAATAAGTTGATAGTACCTATACAACAATACAAAGAAACTATATTTAGTCGTAAACTGTTTTTTTTTTTTTATTGATGCACAAAACAAATTACAACCAAAGAAATTAAAAGTTTAGATATTCAACATAACAATCTGGATTGCAATTCAAAACAGGTGCATACAGAAAAATTGTAACAACAAATGCCTAAAAACCTTGTGTGTATATATTGATACACACATAACACACATGCACTGACACATACTCACACACAAAGCACGCATACACACACACACACATATAAATTACTATCTAATTAAATCTAATGTATCATTAACTGGTCAAATATAAATTATTTAAGAATATGTTTTACTAATTTACAATATTTAAAAAAACTATTTTCAAATATATCAAGATCAGTGCTGTTACTTGCCAATTCATTATAATGTCGTGCCATTCTAACAATGGGATTAAAGTATGAGATGTTGTTTTTGTGAACTTCAAGTGCAAAAAGATTAGTGCAATGTGATCTACGCGCAATATATCTGGTATTAAAAGATATTTGTGAAATTAAATCACTTGAGTTTATAATATAATGTATAATTTTGTACAAATAGACTAAATCAAAGTATTTACGACGAATAGATAAAGATTCAGTTTTAAATTGGGCTAGTCTTTGTTCATAATTAAGATTATTTCGACCTGGTTTCAAACGGTGAGTTAATACCCTGAGACATTTTTTCTGCACTCTTTCAATGTCATCGATATGAACTTTATAATACGGAGACCATATTGGTGTAGCATATTCCAAGAGACTCCTCACAAGTGAATAAAATAAGTGTAATACCGAATAAGGATTTTTGAAGTCTTTGCTTGATCTGAGAACGAAACCTAAAAGTTGATTAGCTTTAGAAGTTATATATTGATAATGTGAACGGAATGAAAGTTTCTCATCAAAGATAAGATGTTTTGATAACATCTTCGATTTTTCCTTTCTATTCTATGGATTCAATGTTTTAAAATACCATTTCAATAACACCTGTATCGTCATTTTAAGTTGTTTATTTTCTATTGAACAAAATAGTCTAGAATTTTTTTACCTATCCATATAAGACGATGACCTAGATCCCGCACTATATCTATTATTCACTGAGTACAGTCAGAATCATCATCATCATCTCTGCGTTAATTCCCGGTTGCAGCCCAAACTCTCGCTTCGGCGTCCGGGGTCCGCTTTCCGACTTTTTCTTCTCCACTTCGCACGGTCTTCAGCATCCCTGGTAGTGACCCCATTGGCACGCATATCACCCTTTACAACGTCAAGCCAGCACTTTTTGGGTCTACCCCTCCTGCCGGGGCCCGGCGGAGGCGGCATGGCCAGACATTTGTTACCCACGTAAGCATCCGGTTGCCGTAAAACGTGGCCGTACCAACGGAGCCGACACTCTTGCAATTTATCCGCAATGTCACGGACATGAAGACTGCCGCGAATGCGGGAGTTCCTAACGCGGTCCTTCCGCGTCACTCCACACATCCACCGCAGCATATTCATCTCCGTGACACGCAGCTCCTGCTTGTGTCGCTCTAACACCGGCCACGCTTCACAGCCGTATAAAAGGACAGGCCTAATGATGGTTTTATAGACCTGTCCCTTCAACTTTACCGGCATCTTGGGGTCACAAATGACACCAGTCACCTCACGCCATTTGGCCCACGCGGCAGCAATGCGTGCCTTGACGTCACAATCGATGTCACCGGATGCATGAAACACAGATCCCAAGTATTTCACTCGGTCCGTGCGCTCGACCGTGTTGCCGTCTATGCGTACGGGTGTGGGATCTATGGAGTTACAGGCCAAGTACTCGGTCTTCGCCACATTGAGCTTCAGACCACCGTTCTCAAGCGACTCCTTCCACGCCTTCACACGTCGCACCAGCCTACCCCTGTCCGAATCTGTCAGCGCGATATCATCAGCATACATGAGCAGCCACGGGGGCTGTTCATGTGAATTTCTGATGCTGTCTGACAATACGTCTAATACCACGCTAAACAGAAACGGACTAAGGACGGATCCTTGGTGCACCCCGACGGTGATGGGGAAAGGTTTTGTGTCGCCAACAGCGGTCCGAACTACGGAACAGTCAGAATAAATAACAAATAATCAAATATTGACAGATGTGATTAGTTTGAATACAAATTGAATCCAAACTAATCACAATTTCACATCACAAAGGGCTTTAAGACTAGTCCCAAAATATAAAGAGAAATATAATTTTTTTATTACTTTTAACGTGAATAGTGCGTAAATAGTAAACAGTAGGTAGTTAACCTCTCTGATGATAAGTAATTGGCTTCGCCTAAGTAGGTTTCAATACCAGGAATAAGTTGAAAGCATTAGGTTGGCTACAAAAAGGAATTTTAATATGTAGGCGCTATTGAGGCGAGCCACATCAAACACACGCCGTGAAACTATGTTTGACGGCATTATTTAGCGAGATATTATTTGGGGTTACTAGAACAATGTTCCACCAATCTGTTACCAGGGTGTATAGTTCAGTGTAAGTAATAATAGGGTAGTGTATTAAAGAGCGTAAATGCACAGATATTGGGCTAAAATTATTGTCATAAAAGGTAGTAATCGGAAGACAGTACAGAAAGTACGTTACCTTCGTATATTTTTAAATGCCACGCGTCCCAAATATACTTTAACTCGTCTATTCATAGACCAATTTTGTCAGTTGTAAAAATTAAACAAAGCGAATGATTTCCTTTTTAGATATTTTGAACCAAAACCTAGTTAAAAATACTAGACAAGGCCGCTAGCAATGCCCGCAAGTATGTACTAGAAAACGTTTAAATTGTGTGTATTTTTTATCCTTTATAATAACTTGTAGTATCATTAACCTATTTTTAATAAAAATTTTGAGTAATATTTTATTTGGCTTATTTTTAAACCTGTTATTGACAGAATAAATTAATTTATTAACAATTTAAGGTAGTTGTAGAATCGAATGTATTTTCTTATGATGTTTTTAAAATTTACATATATTACCAGCTATATAAATCTGCGCTAAAAAGTTTATTTGCGTAAGTCATTCAATCACGAATTTCTTCTTAAGGTTAACAATGTTTGTCTAGCAAGGGGTTGGAACTATCAAAAATGTCTGGCTAATGAGGAAACATCATCTAATTATTACCCAAGTATTATATATAAAAATCAGCTATTACACTATAACGTAAGTAAAAATCTAATATATAAAATTCTCGTGTCACAGTTTTCGTTGCCATACTCCTCCGAAACGGCTTGACCGATTTTGATGAAATTTTTTGTGCTTATCCGGTATCTATGAAAATCGGCCAACATCTATTTTTCATCCCCCTAAATGTTAGGGGTAGTCCACCCCTAAATTTTTTTTTAATTTTTTGACATTTTATTATTAATATGGCAGAACAACGTTTGCCGGGTCAGCTAGTATAATTAATATTATTATTATCATTAATAATGAATATTAAATTAATAATACTTTAAGACAGCATATATTATTGTTTTAGTTGATGTAAGCATGTATTAAGTACTTAACAATACAAGCGCATCTCATTCGCACCCACCCATATACCCGCACATACTGCCTCGCGCTCGCTCTTACAGCTACCCTACATGAAAGAAAGAAAGAAAGAAAGAAAAACATTTATTTGTCAATGAAAACGACACTACTCAAGAATACCATTCCATAAAACTCTTAATATAAAACCAATGCCGCAATCTTGACAAACGAGGTTGGCCACTCAGCATTTTGCTGCATCGAAGTTATTCCGACACAGCGCTGGTTTTCAGTGCCAACCCCCAGTTTTACTACATTAAAACGATCCAAAAACAATTCAATAAATTGTACAAGTATGGATGATACTGCAGCTAATAGGATGACAGTGAACGTTAAAAAATTATTATTACCAGACTTATTACTAGATTGATACTACTGATTATTATTACTAGACATGCTTGTCTGGCAAGGGGTTGGAACTGTCAAAAATGTCTGGCTAGTGAGAAAATATCATTTACTTATTACCCAAGTGTATATATATGTAAAGGAAAATGTAATTCCTTCTTCTCTTAATTAAAGAATTTAAATATTCCCACCCATCAAACAAACATGGCTAGATAATTATTATTTCATACAGTCTATGGTAAAACTCGGTAGTCTATGGAAACAAAACGTCATGTAATGAGATAGCATTTTTTCATAAAACTAACGATTGTTTTACATATTAATTTCCAATAACGCAATTATAAGGTTAAGAATTAAACTGATGGTTTTAGGATCGACGCCGTTATTAATAACATTAAATGTCGTTTCTTTTATTACAGGTAAAGTTAAGTTTTATAATTATTGTTTAATTCGTTGGTTATTGGTACTTGTAAGTTATTAAATTATATTAAATCTTTTATTACAGAGAAACTCAGTTGTGTTTGATTAATTGTGTCGCCCTAATAATCATTATATATATATAAATCAGCTTTTAAACTATAACGTAAGTAAAATTATAATTTCATGAACTTTAAGGGTCTCTGGCAAGGGGTTGCCACAATGTTAAGTGCCTGACAATGAATAACGTGATTTTTAATAATATTCTGAAGGTAATACCAAAAAATCGCACTTTATTATTTGATGAATTTAGATCAGTATTTTACAACCTTTAGTACCCTTTACCTACCAAAGCCACGGTAACCCAAACTTCATAATGGTCCATCGTTCTTACCTGTGTTGGGAGCATGCGCTGACAAACTTTCAGCTTTTATAAAATGACGAAGGTCTGGGGTTCACGGGCTCTTAAGCCATTATAGATCGAGGTGCACTAGTGAATCTAGTCACAGTTCACGCCTTTAAATTATTCGATTCATTGCACCCCTCCTAGGTAAGTAAGATAAAATCCCTGAAGAAAAGGAATTTAGTGCTTTAAGCGCTACAAATTCTGCATGTAAAATGTAATCATGAGGATTACATTGGTAACTAGATAGAAAAACGACCTCTTAAGTTATTTGGGCAGTCGGAAAATCAAGTTTTTTGTTAAGATTAACTTAAGTGTGAATAAGATATAAAATTAAATGGTATTTTTAACGAAAAACAGCATGATAATATATTTATAACTAAATTCTCGGTACCTTAAAAACTGTATACTTATTTATATATAAATATCCGGATTTTTTATTATAAATTGTGTTTTTTGGAAATTAACAATTGATTTTCTTAGTCTAACCTCAAAGTAAACACTCATTCACTTCGTGTTACTTAACAACGCCATCTGCTGGAATAGCTTTAGTGTTGTTGTGTCGTTAAAGCAATTTAAAAAAAATAGTATTATTATTCGCTGATAGATGTCAGGAAGAGTCATTTTTCAGTTTAAATTGGGACTACTCAAACGCCACCTTTTGACATTTTCTAGAAGTGATTCCTAGCTAGAATGATTTATCGCCCCCGAAACCCCCCGTATACTAAATTTCATAAAAATTGTTGGAGCCGATTCCGAGATTCCAATTATATATATATACAAGAATTGCTCGTTTAAAGATATAAGATATATATCATACTAGCTGACCCGGCAAACGTTGTTCTGCCATGTAAATAATAAAATGTCAAAAAATTAAAAAAAAAAAATTGGGGGTGGGTCACCCCTAACATTTAGGGGGATGAAAAATAGATGTTGGCCGATTCTCAGACCTACTCAATATGCTCACAAAATTTCATGAGAATCGGTCAAGCCGTTTCGGAGGAGTATGGCAACGAAAACTGTGACACGAGAATTTTATATATTAGATATCCTGGCAGATTCAGGTTAAATCTCCTGTTTATTTGTTATAATTAGATATGTATGTATGTGTAAGTATGTGTATAAATCTATGTATATGTATTTATGTGTATGTAAGTTTAAATGTACCTAAGTATTTGTAGTATATTGCTTTTATGTGTGATCTTGTTTGATTAACATACTCCTATTCAATTGTGCACCTACCATGTAAACTATCTCTGCATCACCCCAAGGTAGACTGGCAGAGAATGCCTTAAGGCATTAAGTCCGCCTTGTACTTTAAGTGCTAAAGTTTAAATAAATAAATAAATAAATATCCGAATATTAGATTTCTTACTTACCAACAGTCCGTGGTAATATACTTTTTATGAACCATCATATTAACTTAGCAGGCATATAGGTCGTTATTATACAAAATGCAAGTTTTGAACGGAAATATTGAAAAGGTTACTCATTCAGATTCCGCGCGCATAGCTAAGAACGTGCCCAGTTTGCCGAAATTCGAAACAATGGCAATTCTAACAAGAAACACAAATCACTCTAGTGAGAAATCAAATGTATTTTTTGCTTAGCTAATTTAAAAACTAAAATATAAATGCATTACGTGGTAAGTATGCAGGTTTTCTCCGTGCAGGCGCGGAGTAAAAATACTAAGCCCTGCAGCCAGGGTTGGCCTGTCATAAAAGGCGACAAAACAACCCACCTCAGCTACGTGGTAGGACCCCAAGTCCGTCAGGGTGACAACCGCCCTTATTCTTAAGTATGCTGCCATAATAAACCTAACCATAATAAACTTGTGTTGTGGTCCGACATTTGTGACCCAGGTTCCTGTATTTTTATGGGACAGCAGCGTGTTCGCGGTGCACCTAGTTTTGAAAACATCCATAGGCGATGGTAACTGCTTACATAGGCCGTCAGCCTATCTGCTGTTCCTCAGCAATAAAAAGAAATGTGATACTTACCCCTACTCTTCATAGAAGTAAGGCAATACAGTAAAACGTTAGTAAGTTTGAAACGATTGAAATCAAACAAGATTGCCGGTTGGGATGTGGCAAACTTGGTGCTAATCCAAAAGTGACAACTATGACAGTGAGAAATAGGAAATATTCATCATCATCATCTTAGCGTTGAATCCCGGTTGCAGCCCAAACTCTCGCTTCGGCGCCCGGGGTCCGCTTTCCGACTTTTTCTTCTCCACTTCGTACGATCCTCGGCATCTTTGGTGGCCATTGGCACGCATATCAACTCCTATGATGTCAAGCCAGCACTTTTTGGGTCTACCCCTTCTGCGGGGCCCGGCGGTGGCGGCATGACCTGACATTTGTTCCAATGTAAGTAGCCGGTAGAAATAGGAAATAATGAGGACGTAAAAAGTAGGCAATTAAAACAGCTCGATATCAGACTACTAATTTATTTTATCTCTTTATTTAAGATCTGTAATTAAAAACTCGTAGAAAAGTTACTAACCTTCTATTAACGTTATTAAAATGTTCTCAAAACACTTTATAAAAATAACTCTTGTCTCATGTTATACAAATTAAATACTGTTCATAAATATTTAAATGATCTATTTTTTTATCTGAAAATATGCTACCAAAAGATATTTGGTTAGAAAGCCCCATAATATTAGCTTATTAGAAGCTTATTATATTAATTCTGAATAATCCAGCTTCTAATTGTATAATTAATATATTTATTTATTTATTTAATTCTAATATATTTATATAACTCTACTACAAACAAATACATTTACTTACTTATTAATGTAACCATCAGTTGGTATGCAAAATATTGTCATATTCATGAGATCACTTTGAGAAGTCTTTCAATTTTGGTCATTCGTGCTATATATTCCAAAAATAATCCGTACACCAATGGTTCGAATGCAAAACAGGTAATCCAAGTGTCCACAGGCACGAACAAAACCTTTTCCTATAATATAGTTAATATATTTCCCAAAAAGATCCCGGGTAACATTTTATTGACTATGGGATGTTATATAGCGATATAAAGCCCGGACTATACGCAATATGAGTAAATAACATTACATTTTATAGCTATGGCACGTGATGTCTGCGTGGGACCCTAAAGCCACATTTTACCCACAGGTGTGCTTATGCAAACGGATACAAAACATTTTAGTGTAACTTATGACGTTATATATATAGGATGATCACAAAGAACGACATATTTAAAAACGCGAAAGTATTGCACTCTATTTTGTGGAATCTGTTTGCGTTTTAAAGCTTGGGGTGCAGACCCTGGGTGCCAAATAGGGGTATTATGTATAATCATAGAACTAAACCTTTCTTCCTCTTGCGTCAATGTCGTCTTCTTTCCTTTCGTAACCAAAAAGGCTAAAAAATAGATAAAATAAATAAAATAATCTATTTAATTTCAACGTAGTTGCGATTAACTACCCGAAAAGCGAAAATTAACACTTTTTTTCTGTAAGACAGCAGACAGGCTGACGGCCCACTTAAAATTTAGCAGTTACCGTCCCCTATGGGTGTTTGTAACACCAGTGGCATCGCAAACACCCTGCTGTCCCATAAGGGTACATAAACTTGAGTCAATAATATCGGAACTCAACACAAGGTTATTATGGCGGCATACTTAAGATCAAAGGTGGTCGCCATCCAGACATGCTCGCGGTTCTACCACGCTGCTAAGGTGGATTGTTTTGTCGCCTTTTACGACAGGTCAACCCCTTCCGCCCCTACAAGGATAAAAAGACATTTAAAGAAAACTAACGTAAAATAATGTAATTATATTACGGCATTGTCGTGGTTTGTGTGATTCACATTATCACCCAATCATTATATCACAAGACTATCATTTAGAGATTTTAAAGTGCTTATGATTTTATTTTATTATTAATAAAAAAATATGATAAATATCTATAATTATCTATATGCACGGGCGGGTTAAGAACTCTTACCCCTGCGGCCGAGGCTGGCCTATTGTCAAAACAATTTTAGGTAGTAGAGCTCCGAGTCCACCTGGATACCAACATCTAGTTTTAAAACATGCCGCTATAATAGTCTTATATATACCGGAATTACTAGTTCCAGAAGGTTCTAGGGTATCTTAGAAACCGGCAGCGCGTTGGCTATGCCCCTGGTGTTTCAAACGTCTATAAGTGGCAGTGAACACCTACTATCGGGTGGGTCTTTGCCTGTCAGACAAACTCTGTTTTAAAAAAAATTTCACATAGTAAACTAACACCCCTCTTATAAAAAGAGAGAAAATATCTGTATATACATATTTAGAACATTTTATTCTTAAATTTGTAAAATAAAGAAATAGGAAAAAATAATAATAATATTTTTTTTCTCACACAGTTTGCATTGAAGTTGGACACATATTTAATTAAAATATAATAATAGTTACAATATTCAACAATTCCTTAGCTCATGTATAGAAAATTGGGCAACTGTATTGGGCAATTGGGCCTTTCGTAAAAGGCGATAAAACAACCCACCCTAGCTACGCGGTAGAGCCTCAAGCCCGTCTGGATGGACCTTTGGTCTTAAGTATGCCGCCATAATAACCTTGTGTTGTGTTCCGGTATTAGTGACCCAAGTTCCTGTACCCTTATGCGACAGCAGCATATTCGCGATACCACTGGCGTTGCAAACACCCACAGGCGACACACAGGCAATAAAAAAAGGAGAGGTAGACCCTTAAGGTATTCAGGCATTGAGGATATTTCTGTTTTGCGCGAACCTATAAGGATTAAACGAGGCATCTTTCAAGGTCACAGTTAGAGCCCTTTAAGGTTTTGCCTGGCCTTAAATTCACTAAGCACTCTGCTCAAGGAATCAAAGCTGGTCTTTCAACTTCGCAGAGGGGGTGAGATTATATCGCACCTAATGTATATGGATGATGTAAAGTTATTTTCACCTAAAAAGCTTCACCTGGGGGAGTTACTAAAAATTACTGAAAATTTTAGTAGCTGCATTGGTATTGAGTTTGGTGTGAATATATATTTTTTTTTAATTCAGAGTCATTGGGTATATCCAATAATGGTACGAAACAGACAATAAGAGATCACTTTTTCCCCCGCTTAAGAAAGGTCCTGAAAGTGTTCTTTCTGGGGGGAAAAAGTTCGTGATTTTAATGGTTGGGTCGTACCATCATTGGTATATTCATTTAGCATACTAAGATGGACTCAAACTGAGTTGGATGCCACAGATAGGCGAGTCCATTATTTGCTGACAGCAAATCGTATGCATCACTCACGCTCGTCAGTTATGAGATTGTACATCCCACGGGAATGTGGGTGTAGAGGGTTCTTAAATGTCAAAGACCGCCATAACCGTGAGGTGTACAATCTGAGAGAATATTTTCTAAATGCCAATGGGGCTCGGAGTATGCATTGCGATGTGGTGTCAGTTGAAAAGGGATTAACTCCGTTATCCTTGGCGAGACAGAACTGGCAAAGTCCAGTGGTGATGAATGCTTCCGACCGAGCAGATATATGAAGAAGCATGGAGTTGCGTGGTAAGTTCTATTAGGCCCTGAATGGGCCTGATGTAGACCTACTAGCGTCGGCAAACTGGTTACGCTCCGGAGACCTATTTGGGGAAACCGAAGGTTTTGTCTGTGCAATTATGGACGCAGTTATCAAGACGAATAACTACAGGATGAAGGACGGCACGCTTGGTATTTGTCGAGCGTGTCACCTCTCTGGTGAATCCATCAGACATGTTACTTCCTGTTGTTCTCGTCTTAATAACAACGAATACTTGCACAGGCACAACCTAGTAGCCAGGATTATCCAATAACAACTAGTTTTGAAATATAATCTTACAACCTTGGAAATGTCCTATTACCAATATAGGCCTGAGCCAGTTCTCGATAATGGCTCATATTTGCTCTACTAGGATCGGTAGATTATTACGGACAGATGTATTGTTGCTAATTAACCTGACATCGTGATAGTGGACCGATCTACGAGACATGCTATAGTTGTAGGTGTCACGGTTCCACATGATGTCTCTCGTTGGTGCCGTATCCAAGAGAGATGCCTTCTGTATCCAACCCTTATAAGAATATTATCCAACCCCTATAAGAATTGTTTTTCTCTTTTTTTAAACAATAAAACTTTTGTAAAACAATAAATTATAGTTAAAACAAAAACACGGTTTTATAGAAAATCAAACTAAAAAGCAAAAAATAATTTTCAATAAATTTTTAATTAATGATAGTGTTAAAAATATATTTAATTTTATTGTAAAACAAGCGTGCGGTGCTTTTTAAGTGTGCAAAGTTTCAAATCAATCCACCGCGATGCCACTGGCGTTGCAAACATCCATAGGCGACGGTAACTGCTAAATTCTAAGTGGGCCGTCAGCCTGTGTGCTGTCCTACAGCAATATAAAAAAAGAACAATTTCGAGGCCTAAAAGTTTTTCTTTTGGATGCCAGCATCATGAAACTTCAACATCTTATTCCTATTGTTTAAGAGAAGCTATAAAATTATTATATAATTAGAGAATTCAACAGTGATGCTGGATATGGACTATTACTTTTTTGATGACTGACGAATTACATCTCACATGCAGTTTTCGGATATATCCATTTTGAGAAATTAAGTAAGATTTTTGATCATATCATATAAATAATTTTTTTATTCGTCTATTTTTTTCGGAATATTTCCGATTTCTATTGAAGTTTTAATCAGATTGTAATCAAGCATGTCTACTTTTTCCTGTATAGTTGAGAGGTCAACATTTGTTGTAGAATTGTGTATATTTGAGAAACTACTGTGAACTTACAAGTTTTCACGGAACACTCGAACTACAGTTATCAGCTAATTTCATCATATCACATCGTAAAAATTTAACTCTCATATTTTTTAATGCACCTTAAAAATTATAACTTCAAAAATTCAGTAAAAAATTAAAGCAATACATATATTATTCAAAAAGTATACCTGAAATGGATACTATAAAATAAATACCATCCATTTCGGTACTGATTTTTTCAAGTTCAAATATGGTGTCATGAAACTTCTATCCTACATCAATGAATCTGATTTTAAAACCTCCTTTTTATGCTCTACATATTCTAGTAAAACGGCAGAGTAGTGGGGCATTCCTGGACCCAAACACATTACCTCACACGGTTTATGTTTGCTTACGATCTAAAAGATTAGTTTTCATACAAACGTGACTTTTTCTAGCGGAAAACACATAGGATTGTTTGTTGAAATTTAAACCCGAGAGAGTAAGGGATTGCCTTATTTGTTTTCTATTTATTTTTCTATCTTATTTTTCTTTCCGTTTTACGTCCATGATGAAACAAAGTAAGTTTTCATATTACATGGACGACTACTCTCTAACTCCACTAACCCGAAAGGAATACTGCATACTGAAAACTTTTGGATGCGTATGATCTAGCAGTAAGCACGCATACGCGTGCTTTGACGTTTCGCGATACACGTTCACGTGTAAAAAAAAAATTATTATTATGACGATTTGTGCAGTTAAATTGCATCACAACACATCTGAAATACAAAAGAAGTGTAATAAAATCACTTTTCACAGGTAAGCTTCCAATATTTCATAGTATATTGTAATTAATTAGGTCAAAATAGAAATGTTTTGTTTCAATACTCAGTGTTGCCCGAATGTGAAAATATTTTCCCACTTTAACTGACTTTATTGCTCCGACGAATTAATTTTAAAACAGTTGCTACTGAATTTTACACAGGTATGTGATACGTTTTTTAATGTTTGTTTGTTTATCTGATTTAGGGATGTTATATACCGGAAATTGTGTTACTTGAAAGTTGAGGATTATAAGCGAATTTTATTTTCACACTTGTTAAAATGACAACTGACAAAAGTATTTCGTATTGTTGTTCAAAGGATTCCTATCGACCCTGTTATTGCTGACAAGTGGGTGAAAAATATAAGGCTTAGTCGTGGAGAAGAATATTGGAAGCCAACCAAAAATACACGGATATGTTCAAAACGTTTTAATAATGAAAATAAGTACATAACACAGGGAGAATCGTGTAGATTGCGTCGAAATGCTGTCCCTGTGAAGGTATAATTATTATTATTATTTGCATTATTTTGTACTTATTTAAACTAAAACTAATGTGTATTTTGAAATTTTGTGACACGATGTTGATAAAAACAAATGAAGCAAATGTAAATGAAGCAAGTGTACACTATATCGGTATCGGTAAGGCGCGATCAGATTTGAAGAGTCAGTTACTATGAAGGTAACACCTTGTATATAAAATCATTGATATAATCTGTAAAATATAAATTGTAATTTTTTAAGTGTTGTTGTTTTCTCCTTTATTCGTTAAAAAAAATAAACATTCTCGTATTTAACAACTACATTACCATACCCATACTTTGCCACACATAGCTATTTATATATTATTGCCAAAAATAAATGATTATCAGCGGCCGAATTATTTCCCCACTTTCGGAAACTGGACCTTCACTAACAACATTACTCAAGTGTATGTGTGCGTGTCGCCGAGCGTAAGCACGTAATTGTCACGCCTGTGTGAATCGGTTTAGTGCTTCACTTTTGACACAGCGCTTGTATGTAGACTACCTTTCTATGTGTAATTATTCTAAGACTTTGGGTCACTAAAACCACCCCGGTGTTCCTTCGAGCGCCTTGAGTGCCGAGGCCACGAAACGCGACGAATCAGTCAGACCGTGGCTCCGACTGGCGTTGGTCCACTTTCACAGGCTTCTTCAAAGCCGGAGTATGCTAAACCCCGGTATCTTCTTTCTCATGCAGGGGGAGCTGGGTACACGGAAAACCCGCGCGCCCCTCTCGCGGCCACGTGTGCGGACTGCAGCCCTTTCCCAGGGGGCCGTGCCCGCGACACTTCACTACGGTGGTCGAAGGTCGCTAACCTCCGTCGACGAGTGGACCTGCGTGAGCGACTGGGGAGCCTGGCGCGCTCCCTCTCTCTCTCGATCCAATAATTAAAAACACCAAGTTTATGTTTATTATGCCTATTTTTCGTTAAAAATTCAGATAAAATAATTTCAGAGCCTTTTAATTTGGCTTTAAGAAACCACAATCCATTACGCATCTTGAATTCTTTGAATTTAACCAATACAGGCCCGTGTCTTTTGGGATCAGAGCTATGTCTGAGTTGGTGACAACGCTGGATACAATCGAAAGTAAATCTTTCAACTTTAAGTCTATTTTTCACTACATCAATTATCAATTTTTTCGGTGCCTTCGTGTTTGGACTCCTGTATACCGTGAAACAACAATATTTTCGTCTATTACGCGTTTCAGAACGATCTAGTGTGTTTGCAATAATTTTTATTTACTGTTGGAGGATATTTAAGGCTTGCATTGTAAATTCTTTAAAAGCAGCAAAATCGATGGCCAAATTACTTGACGAAGGTATGGCGGTACTCTTCAATAATTCTTCTTCGAAACTAGCCATCCTTTTATGAATCATGTCCATCTTTTCACCCATTGCATCCTTGATGAAATCTATGACACATTTGTGCCATTGGAATGTTTATTATGACATAAAAACAAAAAGATTAAACACCAGGTAGCACAGGATAACACTACATCCAGATGATAAGCATAAATTTAGTAAAGAAATTATAACTTTTATATTTAAATTATTAAAATAATGAGGAGCACAAAATATTACGTACTAATCCAAAAAAATCATTATTTTAGGAGACGTTCCAAAAATTACACCTTAGCTTTCGATTAAAGTATCTCATGTTATCACGGGAATATATAATATAAATACTCGTATTACAAAATATAGAACAACAAGTACGCGCTAAACAAAAGTCGCGTGAAATACGTAGTGAAGTGAGTAACAATTCAATCCTAATAGCTTACAGGTGTCAAGTTGTTTTCGGTACTTGGCTTCGACGTGAAAACTTTATCGCGAAAAGGAACAATTCACTTAAAATATTCAAATAATTAAATATTCATAATGCTCTCCCGAGTTCAGTGTTTTATACGGAATTTTAAGAGACATGCGAATAAAGTTAGAGTGCTATTTCATCACCTGGTCTGATTAAAATAATGCAAATATATAAGTTAGGGAGCGGAATATTCAAAAATGGAAAATAAAAATGAAGTGTTTGTGAATTATAATAGGGAAATTTATTATTGAAGTGAAAACTTCTTTAGCGGCGTTGTGCACTTTTTACGCGATGGGTAAAAAATTTTAAACTCGCGTCAGGTCACGTGTTCTGATCGTAAGAATTCGTAAGACGTAAGACGGAGTTTTGCCCCAGTAATACCAACATTATTAATCAGGCCACGTCGGCGGCGCCAGAGGGCATCTAACGACCTCCGGCCGCCGTAAAATGCGGCTGCGGCGGCCCCTCGGGGGAGGACCCGCCGCCCGCACATTGCCGCGGCCCCCCCCCCCCCCTCAACTTCTAGAGTTATTACAGGAGAGCGCCAGGGGGACGAAAGCCTGACCCCCTGGCGCCAACACTTAAGAAGGCCCGGGCCACGAGATCGGCAGGCCATATATCTGTAGGCCCGGGCGTAGGCGATAGGAGAACAGCGGGGTTTTTAGTGGGTAGTCGGATGTTCGAACATCTTTCTCGGAGTCCCACATATCCCTCGATTCCCCGGGCCGGGGGAACCCGTCAAGAGAGGTTTTTCCCCGAGACCAAAAAAAACCTTATTAATAATGTCTAAAGGTTTATTTTATAATGTAACTTTTAAATGATTGCATTGCATTACTTATACATATCTATTCGAATTGCGACTTTGTTACAATGAAATACAGTTGAGTTTTTTTGAAGTGAAAACTTCTTTAGGCGCGTTAAGCACTTTTTGGGTGAACAATTTTTGGTTTGTAAAGAAGTATTAATGACCAATTTAAACTTTAATCCTTGATCATAAACACTTCTTTATAAACCGAGAATAATAATAGCTTGACGATACCATTCACAAGTTACTTAGTTTTCACTTCTATCGGCAGTCCCCAAAGACTGCCCCGTATGTTTTTTTTAAATAGTAAACAGTACCTATTGTAGAACAGTATATAAATGGTTCTAAGAAATATGTCTATGATATAAAAGAGTTATCTTTACTAATAAAGAGAAAACATTTGTTTATTCTGGATAAACTCAAAAACTGTTAAATTGATAAAAAATTGTCAATAGAAAACTATTTTACAAGCCTTTATCAGCTAGAAAATATAAGGATGTGACCTAGCAAAGCCTGGTGCGGGCTACCAGTTTAAATATAAATATGTAGTTCTTATCATATTTTACTTATAAAATATCGAAACTTTATATAACAGCCCACAATTATCCACTGCTGGCCTCGGGCCTTGCCTTAAAGCAGTGATTCTCAACCTTTTTTTTTTTGTTGCGGCACATATTTAACGATTTCAAAATTTGGCGGCACACAAAGAAAAAGATAAAAAATGATTTACTTACTACAACACACTGCATAAATAGTTACACTGCATAAAAAATTTTAAATAGACGAAATAAACTAATATATACTATAATAATAACTAAACGTTTATTAAGGGATTAATTACAAGCTAATAATAAAAATATTTTTAATGCGAAATTTGAGCTTGATGTTTTTTGATAATTTCATTTATATTTGGGCGTAAAAATGACAATGCTACTCTCATATCGTCTTCTACATTTAACAATCTTGATCTTTTTTAGTTTTAATGTTGGCTAATGCTGAAAATCTGTGAATTCGGTGCAAATAAGATGTGGAAAATTGTAATAATATATTTAAAGCTTTTTTGGCTATCATTGGATAATCGCATCTGATGTTAATCCAAAATGAATTAATTGATTCTTTTGAATGTTTTAAAATTAAATCTCGATTATTAGAAAGCAAAATGAGTTCTTCCTCTTCATTCAAAGTTAAGTCAAATACATTGCAACTATGTTTTTAAAGGTGCATTTTTATAGGGTGATTTAAAGACTAGTAACTTAGTTTTATTATAATTTAACACCAGGCCAGCATTATGACACCATTTCGTTAAGGTATCAAAGTCAGACTGTAAAAGATCACGAGTTATTTGTAAATTATTTCCTGATTAATAACTAAACAAGTGTCGTCAGCAAATTTATAACAGCTTGAGTTTTTTTTATGCACTTATACAGTAACGAATGCCAAAAGTGGAGGGGTTAATAAACACTGGTTATTTATCAATATCAAAACAATAATTATCGGTCGAAATTTAAAAATGCCAGACGATAAACAATATTATTTCAATATTGTTTTGAGATTTTTTTTCACTAAAATGCTTTAAAAACAAAAAAAATACGTTATGAAACTTGACTTGCAGATTATTATAAAAACAACCGTTTTCTTAGCGCTCCAACAATGAATAACAACTAGGACCTTATTTCAAAGAAACTGAATAAAAATGATCGCACAGCAAGCAGGCGGAAATTCGTTCGAACTAAATACAATATCGTTCTTTAAAATTTCCATAAAATTAATTAAAAATAATACGCAATGTAAATAAAATAAAAATACAAATTCAAAATAAAGTTTAGAACCAGTAACAGTTTAGTAGTAACAATTAATAATAAGTATAACAATTAAGACATTTTGTAATTTAGCCTAATTAAAGTTCTTGCTCGAAGTGACTTCCCCTATTGCGTAAGCAAAGTCGCATTCTTTTTCCGAGTTGTGAATTAACTACCGAATTATTCAAATTATTCCGCATCGCTTCTGCTGCGTTTATAATTCTTATTTTGAGTTCTTCCGCGGATGACACAGGCGAGACGTCGTAAACTAGGCATTTCATGTGATCCCAGATATAGAAATCAACCGGCGTTAAGTCCGGACTCCTCGCAGCCCACGGAATGGGTCCTCCTCGCCCTATCCAACGATTATCATTTAATCCGTACAGGGGTGGAGAAAGAATACAGACCTCTGCGGCCGGGGTCGGTCTGTCGTAAAAGGCGACAAAACAAACCTAGCTACGTGGTAGGGCCCCAAGCCCTTTTAGTTCAAAAAACACGCCGCCAATTTGCAAAACAAAACTTATGCACGCGTGAAAAGAACTCTGAAAACTCTTTTCTTAATGTGCCAGTTTGCTTCCTATATTGGCTTAGGTACGCATTAAACTTATTTGCAAGATATTCAAACACCGATTTTAAGTTTAGTTCGAATACAAATTTTCGCCTGCTTCCTTTGTGATCTTTTTTTTTCAGTTTCTTTGAAATAAGTTCCTAGTTGTTATGCATTATTTAAACGCTAAGAATACAGTTACGTTTTTAAATAATCTGATGTCAAGTTTCATAACGTATTTTTTTTTGTTTTAAAGCACATTAGTGGAAAAAAAATTACAAAAAATATTGAAATAATATCGTTTTTCATCTCGCATTTTAAAATTTGGACCGATAATTGTTGTTTCAATATTGATAAATAAACAATGTTTAATATTTTTCATAAATCAGAAGAAAAAATTAGATTTAAATTGATCCTTTTTTTAATAAAATTTTGATGTTGCATTTTAGACTTATTAAAAAAATTGACATGACAAACAAAAAAAACATGATAACTCAAAAATGGTTCACTTTTGCATAAAGGATATGGGTGTTGAAATTATCTCAAATAATCACCCCTATCACCTCCTAACGGCAATACGTCGAATTACGAAGAACCATGTATAGTAAAATACAACAAATTTTTTGGTCTGAGTAAGAGCTAAACTTTTCTCGAATTTGTATTCAACCCAGATATAGACTCTTTACATTTTGTATAAGCTAGCTAAGAAAATCAATTCGTCACTTTTAACAATTCTCTAGGATACTGATCTAAAAGAGCCACAACTCCACAGATCCCACACCCGTACGCATAGGTGGCGACACGATCGAGCGCACGGACCAAGTGAAATACCTGGGATCTGTGTTCCATGCGTCTGGTGACATCGATTGCGACGTCAAGGCACGCATTGCTGCCGCGTGGGCCAAATGGCGTGAGGTAACTGGTGTCATTTGTGACCCCAAGATGCCGGTAAAGTTGAAGGGACAGGTCTATAAGACCATCATTAGGCCTGTCCTTTTATACGGCTGTGAAGCGTGGCCGGTTTTAGAGCGACACAAGCAAGAGCTGCGTGTCACAGAGATGAATATGCTGCGGTGGATGTGTGGAGTGACGCGGAAGGACCGCGTTAGGAACTCCCGCATTCGCGGCAGTCTTCAAGTCCGTGACATTGCGGATAAATTACAAGACTGTCGGCTCCGTTGGTACGGCCACGTTTTACGGCAACCGGATGCTTACGTGGGTAACAAATGTCTGGCCATGCCGCCTCCGCCGGGCCCCGGCAGGAGGGGTAGACCCAAAAAGTGCTGGCTTGACGTTGTAAAGGGTGATATGCGTGCCAATGGGCTCACTACCAGGGATGCTGAAGATCGTGCGAAGTGGAGAAGAAAAAGTCGGAAAGCGGACCCCGGGCGCCGAAGCGAGAGTTTGGGCTGCAACCGGGATACAACGCAAAGATGATGATGATGACTGATCTAAAAGAGCCGAACCTTATCCTGATTGTCCTGGCTAAAGAAAATAAGCAATCTTCTTTAAGATAAATGTAACATTATTAGATACAAGTCCTTATTATAAATAATAATCTAACAATAACTTTGACGATATCCGTAGCGTAGCGGCTAACGCACTTCGGTGCGCTTGCGACAGTTATGGGTTCGATTCCCGTCTTGCGTTTGGGAGTTTATGTATTATATGTATTTGTTTACAAAATAAAGTTTATCAGATGTTTAGTACCCATAACTATGCTACTTATTTTGTGACTAGACGGCGCTGTGTGATTTGTGTCAGTATATTTATTTATATTTAATAAGTTTTACTAAGTTGTATATTAAGACTTAATGTTGATTCGAAAGAATATATTATACTCTTACACATACATTGTCTACTGCCTTATATTTTTTCAATTTCATCAACTCATTAAATGCAAAACTTTTATCCAAATTAAAAAAAACCATAGTCAATGCAATCTTTTTTCAGAAAACTCTTTCGTTATTTACTTTGTTGATTAAAAGGGCTTAATTGCTAAAGGGAATTAATACTCCGAGATAATAAACAGCAAATTGTGGACCATTTAAAGATTAAATACCAATTTCTTAAGATAATTATCCACCGTTTTCACTTCTTTAGCTACATTAAGGAGTAATAAGAATGAATTTTTATTAGGTTGAATAATAATTAATGAATGCATACTTCCTCGTTATGATAATGTTTAAATAATAACGCGGTATTTTGAACAGCTCAATAAAACTGAGGAATCAAGTTAACGTAATAATCCACAAATTTTTGAAGTAACGATTTTATAAGAAAATACTAAAATACATTCAATAATGTAAAAGTATGTGATACCCAACACATTGTTAAACAGTCCCAATGAAAGACTAGCGCTATTTATCGTAACAAAGTAGCAAAGCCTAATTAAGTGCCCTTTAAAAACTGTATTATTGTTGTTTTTATTGTTATTTATACTCCTTTTTTATTAACGTGAGCTCTATTAAACAATTTTTCAACTGATACCATGCTCAGAGACCTACACTATTACGGATTGGTTCGCCATGATAGCACAGATTAATAAATAGTTACTACGTATGATAGCATGCAATAGTTAAGACAATTCCTCGCCTAATATGCATATTATATGCCACATGCTGACGGTGAAGACAAATATCTTAAGGAAACCCACACATCGTGATAACCAGTTGCATATAACTAGTCAATCCACCATGTACAGGCGTGATGAGACGTGACAGTACACTGTTTCCTATAAATAGAGAAACATAAAATAAAAAACAGAAATTGGACAAACAAAACGCACAACAGAAATTTTAATATAATATATTTGATTACAAGTTTATATCTATAACAGAACAAAAGAATTGACGCATGATGTCTAGAGCTGCAAACAAAGAATATATAAATGTTATTTTGTAAGACACAGAGGTTTTAAATTTAATTAATTTTTTTAATAAATAAGATTAGCATTTTAATCAAATTATTATAAAAAAAAAAGTATTTTACCAAATCTCTCGATGCCTACACAAAATATGGCTGGTGTTAAGAAAAAATTCATAACAATCTTCTGGGAATACAGTGTAACGTGCTAGAAAATGGTCTTTGAAATTTTTTCTAAGTAGCTTCATTTTCTTTATTTTCACAATAAATGTTATGAAACTAAACGAAACAATTTTTAACCGACTTCAAAAAGGAGGATGTTCTCAATTCAATTGGTATTTTTTTATGTATGTACACCGATTACGCTGAGATTTATGATCCGATTTACGTGATTCTTCTTTAGTTTGATGCGGAATAGTTGCCATTTGGTCCCATAAAAATTTAACATAACTTGGCCTAACACTTTTTATAAACATTTTTTAATTTGAAATTTTTAGCGTGCGCCCTCTTAAATACTTTGATTTTACTCTAATTGGTATCTTGTTGCTATTAAATTAAAATTAATTTAATTATTAAATTTAAATTAACAAGAAAAACAACAAAATAACAACTAAAGGCGTTTTGAAGAGAGAGTTATTATTAACATTTGATTGGCTTTTTCGTCGTCCACGTCTCTTTGGCAAGACGTTCTTGAATCTACAGACACTAAAAAGTAATATATATATATATATATATATATATATATATATATATATATATATATATATATATATATATATATATATATATATATATATATATATATATATATATATATATAGTCAGTGCCAAGCCAAATGTATTTACACTCATCGCGCATGACTGAGCTTACAGTAAGTAAGTTGTATATAAGTTTTATTTTGTTTAGAGCTTAGCACCGACTTCAAACCAAACAATAGGTAGCACATACAAATAATAGTACTTTTTATTATTATTTTATACTTTTTAGTTTTTGAAGTCGGTCTTATTAAACGTAGTTTTCTTTTATTTTTAACTTATGATAATCCTTTTTATATTAGTATCGAAATGATAAACTCTTAAGTTCATAAGTGTGAAAAATATTATATAGCTCTATAATCAATAAAATTATCTATATATTATATATTATAGAATTAATCAAATAGATGGAATAGATTTAGCAAAACCTGTATTTTATAGGGTATCCGCTTACTGCGTAAAGTCCGAAATGATACCATGTGGTACGACACACAATCGATCATAAACTAGCGGAAATCTGATAGTAAGTAAATAACTGCAGCTCAATACTAAAGCAGCGTTTCTTCATTAGATTTATTTACTCTATTGTTATATCATACAAGCAGTATGAGCAGATAATAATTCCTTAATAACAGGCTACCCTTTATATTTATTATAAGCTGTTTCTCCACGTTCTACCCGCGTACGAAAAAGTTACTGACCATACAGTATTAATATTGTAACATTGTTAGTATAGACATTCTAAAAAAATTTGTTTATCAAAATCTGACTCACAAGGTTTCTATAAATATTTTCAGTATTTTGAAGCATAATAATATGGTATACATTGCCCGTAGCACATACGCCCCCGTTGCACATACGCTGCTCGTAGCACGGCACCGCCCGAGCGCAGTATTTAATTGGCGATTCTGTATGCTACAGATTCTCGTCTTGCTATGCTGTAGTAATTGTGGTTACTACGAGTTGCTACGAGTAGAAACACTGTTACGGGTACTAACCGCATAACTGTGCTATTATTTCAGCTTTTTTTTTATTCCTGTAGGAAAGCAGACGGCCCGCTTAGAATTTAACTGTTACCGTCGCCTATGGGTGTTTGCAACGTAAGTGGTATCGCGAACACTCTGCTGTCCCGTAAGCGTATAGGAACTTGAGTCACTAATGCCGGAACAAAACACAAAGTTATTATGGCGGCATACTTAAGGCCAAAGGTGGTCGCCATCCAGATGGGCTTGGGGCCCTGCCACGTAGCTAGGGTGGGTTGTTTTGTCGCCTTTACGACAGGCTGACCCCGGCCGCAGAGGTCAGCATTATTTCTCCGCCCCTGCACGGATAAATAAACAGCTTAAACAATGTGTAAAAATTTTCAAACAAAATTTTAATAAATTCAAGTTCGTATCTAATTTTTAATACAGTAAGCGTTTTAACTATTTTCAGTAATTATTTTTAAAAACGGATTAATATTCACAGTCAAAAATTGTATTACATTAATTATTTTCCGAATTATTCGAAAAATTTACTTTATGATGAAGTAGGTAAAAATTGTAGCTGATTAATTGTAGCTGGAGAAATATACTGCAAGACAAGTCTAAACTACATATGCTGAGCGTTCATTTGATAATAAATTAATTCTAAAGGGGTGGTCACAAAAATATATATCGCGAGGTTTAATGATAAAACACAAAGGAACTTAAGAAAAAAACAGCTACATTTGTTAAAACTCGACATTGACGACCTCTGTAGCGTAACAGATTTTGAACGTTGGAAATCCTGCGTGGGTCACGGCTTCAAATCCCATCCCGTATCTGGGTGTATATTTGAAAAAGAAAAGTAAATCATTTGTCTAGTATCCAGCGTGCTGGTGCTCACTTTGGGACTGTGTGGGTCATAGTATATTTGTTTTTATTAGTATGTGGTAGCATATTTTATGGGTATGAGGTAGCTTAGTGGTATTACTCTTAGAGCCTTATCCAAGGGTAACGGATTCGAGTTCCACGATACCCAGAAACGAATCCAGCATACCGAAGTCATCGGTATATTTAATACGCCAATCCGCTTTGGACCAGCGTGGCGGATATATTTTCCGCGCCCTCTAGGGGAAGCTCGAGCAGTGGGACATTATTGGCTGTTATTATTATAAATTTATTAGATTTATAACTCTTGTTTTAACAAAAAAATATTCATTAATTAATAATACTTAATAATTAGTAATAATAATTCTTACAACACAATTATATTTTAGATATTTATTATGTAATATTAGAGATTTATAATGTTTGTCAAAGAACCAAACGGACAGCATGACGAAAGTTATTTCCCACAAACTGCCCATTACTTGTTTTGTTATTCCCGTTTGTTTATATTTCAACATCTGGGCATTGTTTACACTTTGCCGACCAATCTGCAACTTTTTGTGCATTTATTGTTTCCTCTGCAATATGAAGTTAATTGTTTAGGGACTATTTGGTTCTGCTTAATCAGAACTTCTCCGTTCAATAAAAGTTGAATAAGGCAAAAATGTATTTAAAGATGAGGAATAGTAGAATATGATGAAGGTAAATGACAAGGTTTCAACCATCTCATTCTAAGGGAAAATATATTGAAATAGTTATAATTGTATATATGAATTTGAAATCCTCTTTCTCCAATCGTTTGCTCACTGCTGAGCGTCGTGATGCTCCCGACTGATATCACGACAGCACCGCTTCCACTGCTCTCTGTCTTTGGCGTGGTTTAGGGCATCTGTGAATCGAGTGACCAGCTTTTTGGCCACTTGGTCAGACCATCTTGTAGGGCTGCTATCTCGGGGTCTTTTCCCCTCCACTTTTCCCGTAACTATTAATTTCTCCAAGTTATCTTAGGGTCTTCGGGCAATATGGCCGAAATATAGCAGCACTCTCTGGAGGCAAATGCTCAACAATCTCTGTGCTATTTTTTTTAATGCTGTAGGACAGCAGACAGGCTGGCGGCCCGCTTAGAATTTAGCAGTTACCGTCGCCTATGGGTGTTTGCAACGCCAGTGGCATCTCGAACACGCTGCTGTCCCATAATGGTAAGCTATTTTAAGTTCTAGCAGGATTGAGATGTTTGTCCTGCGAGCCGGCCATGGAATTTACAACATTCGCCGCCAGCACCACATCTCAAAATTGAAAAATACAAGTTTCTACTTTAAAAATAAGTTATTTTTACTGCTATAGGTGAAATTCGGAATAGTAAGGCTTGTACAAAAATACAACTGGTTTACCGATTGTACCAAACCATTAAGTTTACATCCAAACCAGAAAAAAGCGTTTACAGTTAAATATATATAGCAAACAGGCTGAAGGTCCACTTAATAATAAGCAGTTATCGTCCACTATACATGTTTGCGACGCTAGGGACTTCTCGAACGCGCTAATGTCCGCTTAGGGAAACTGGACTTTAGGTCACTAATGCTGAAATACAATACTACAAGGCGATTATGGCAGCATACTTATATAACAGGGATGGTTGTCATCCAGACGGGCTTGGAGGGACCCAACACCTGACGACGTTGGGTCGACCTCTTTTAAAGGTTACAAACAACTCAAACTATGTGGGCCTTTCTGGAGGGCCGCCACTCTTGGTCTATAAGTATGCCGTCATAACAACCTTGTCTTATTTTCCAACATTAGTGACTCAGGTTCCAGTACGCTTATGCGGACAACAGCATGTTTGCGGTGCCCCTAGCGTCGCAAACATCCATAGGCGACGATAACCGTATACCATTAAGTGGGCCTTCAGCCTGTCTACTATTCCTCAGAAAATAAAATTGGCATAAAATCTATAAGGAGGTTCTAAAGAAATTAATTGATTTTACAAATAGTTTTGTAGATAGTATATTCGTTTTAGAATAGGAAGTAGCCTTGTATATACGTTTTAGAATGGGAAGTAGCATCATTCGATGACACTGTTCCCTTTATAACAAATGTCACTCACCAACTTTTGGGGTAGAATAATGTGATAAATGTATCTGTCAATGTTGTATGTGAACACAATGTACACACAACAATGAAACTTAGACATTTAATTCAAAGCGCGTGTTTATTTTGTTCAGTGTTGAAGTTTCATTCCACTTTTTCTTAGCCGATCTCAGTTTAGAAAGGGTAAAAATCGTCATTGAGAAATATTAAAATTTTTAAGTATATCCTGAACATAAATTTTAATTTACTATTGAAATTTAAGGAAGCTGAAACCTGTTTAACAATGTTTACAACTATAGAGCATAAATAGAGCTGCATGTCATAATGAGAAATAACTCTTTCTGTAATTCAACTTATAATTTTAGGATTTAAAAAAAAATAGAACTTTTAATAGTCGTAACATTTTATTATAACTTCATATTTATTATAACTTTAAATAAATCTCTTTTATGTCTTTCATTTACCATTTTCAGTTGCTCGGCTTGTTAATTTGGCTTAAAACCATATGGAAACAATCATAATATTATAAATGCGAAAGTGAGTTTGTTTTTTACGCTTTCACGCCTTAGCCGCTGAACCAATTTTCATGTATAGTCATAGATTAGATATTGGAGAAGGACATAGGCTATTTTTTTTTAATTTAATGACAGAACAGCGTTTGCTGGGTCAACTAATATAATTATAAACGAAATTATGTTTAAATTATCTAATTATTTATAAAATACAATATGAAGCTTTAAAGAGATAAACGTATTACTTATTATAATAATAACGCCCAAAAGCCCCACTGACTGTATACTAGCCATACTTATCTAAGACGGATTGGTGGATTACACATACCGGTGTTTTTTAGTATGGAGTCTTTTTTATGATGTTTTCTTCGTCGTTGGTACGTGTCAATTATGGGATAATATGCACATTAGATGAGAAAAACTGTACATGTCATTGCAGGATCCGTGACCATAATTTTGTCGAGTGTGATACCATATGGCTATCACTTCGCTTTACTAATTATTATGTAAATAAAAACAATAAAACCCCTGGTACAGTTTTTCTAATACACTTCGATATGGTTTTTTACGTGCAGGGCGAAGAAAGAATACTGATCTCTGTGGCCGGGGTTAACCTGTCGTAAAAGGCAATAAAGCTAGGTGATAGGGCTCCAACCCTATCAGAATAGCAACCACCGATGGTTTTTAAATATACCGCCACAATAACCTTGTGTTGTGTTCTGGCATAAGTGATCAGGTTCCTGTACTATTACGCGGACGGCAACGTGTTAGCGGTGCCCCTGGCGTTGCAAACAACGGTAACTGCTAACTACTAAGTTAGTCGTCAGCCTATCTACTGTCCTACAATAAAAAATAGCTGTATTACTTTAATTTGCAAAGTAATTCTAATTAATTAATATCATTATCTATTTTCAGAACCGACTCGAAATTGTCACAATATACTTAATAGAACCTGTGGTTGCAAATCACAACTAAATTAGTCACTGCAAAAGCTATTTCGAATATTCGAAAATGGCCACCAAATTTCTAAATGATTGATTCAATTTCCATTCTGCAAATGAACACAAATTATGTTACGTGAAAATTTATAAATATCCCATAATTTACATGAGTTATGTGAAATTAAACCTGTCCAAATGAATACACGCGTTGGATTTAATTAACCGTATATGTAATTATACGAACTGGGTGTGAAGTTATACTTGTGGCTTACTTGCGTCTGTGACGTCACTAAATATTTCCAGTAATTGCTTCTTTAATTAACGATTTTATTGAACACCTGAAAGCACAATCATTCATAGTAATTTGTTTTTTAAAAGTCTAAGAATACGTTAACCAAAAACTTTCGTTAAAAAATATACAAGTACAAACACATTAAAAAATTTAAACCCCTCCTATTTTCTGATAATGAAGTTTTCAATGCGAATCCAACAGGTAAAAGAAATGGGATTTAATTCAATTCGAACTATTTGTTGTCTGAACTCTCGAATCCGAAAGAGAAAATGAAACAAGCAATCTAGTAGAAGTAATAGTAATTTGTAGCCTTTTAAGCCTAATGAACATGATGAATTTTTAATTAATCAAGTTTTATTTCATAATTTGCATTCTATAATTGATGATGAATAATTAAACAAATAAAATAAGTGAAAATAACACAGCTTCTTCAGTTATATAAGTGAGCTTGTATGATTTTTTCTAAGGATTCTAAATGTTTCCATAAGTATGTATCCTTTATATATAGCTTGAAATGTTTAAAACATTTACAAACAGGCAGCGCTCACAAACTCTAATGAAACGTGATATGTAATACCGTTAAAGCCTCATATAAGCTGCAGCATTGTCTACTTCTATGTACAGATATTGCACTGTTTAATGAATAAGGCAGGTGTGAAGTGTAAAAGCGTGGACATTGATATTTTACAACTGTAGACACAAACTTAATGTGACGAACACAGAGTTTAAAAAACACGACTCGACTACTCGCTACGTACACCAAAGACGAATAAACGCATGGACTGTGTTAAATATATGTCAAAAATTAAATCAGAACTAAAACAAATGGCGTGAGGTGACTAGAATCATTCGTCACAGAAAGAAGATCTGTGTGTACAGGTACAGTTTCCGTATATCTAATTACAAATTTAAAAGCCTACTGCTAGTATAGTCACGAAAAAGTTATTACACGTTACACGGGGAACAAATATCTTACTATACGCCGCCACAGTACACAGTAGTCAACAAGAAAGAAGATACACAAAAGAAATGCGTTATGTTTGATAACATCAAGGAGAATCATTAAATTTGCAAGCAAACAGTCTCATCAGGATTGCAGAAGACTACACGAAGAGAAAAAGAAATTAATATACGATACCTTGCCTTGGGTGATGAATTTATATAACCGGGATTTAATACTGATGATAATAATAAGCACTCATGATTCACGGAAACCAGTTCATAGTAATAAAAAAAAGTCCCTTAGCACACGAAACATTAATATCTATGAAACAAACATGGATTTAGGAATATTAAAACTTTATTACGTGGTAAAGAATTGTATAAAAATGGATAAAACGATTTTCTGTCATATATTCATAACATTTCAAAAATTAATAAATGAAATGCATCTGTAATCACAAGTTCTGTATAAATTATTCCACATATGGTCACTTCTCACATTTTTCCTTATAAATTTCTTATACTGCGTGAAAAAATTTATTAACATCTCAATCGTGCAACATTATAACTAAACACTAAATAATCTTGCGGCATTATAAGAGTCGCAAATAGATATTATAAGTAACATCAAAATAAAATAATTCTTATAAACTTTTATCTTCAAATTCAATTTCCTGTCCGTTCATTCTTTTCAATTCAACGGAAGTCAGAAAAAGCAAACCTTGAGATAAAAGCTAAATTAATTAAAAATAATATTATGAGCAAAACGTAAAAGAGGAACGTGACTGAGTTATTTCAAACATGTAAAAAGCAAAACTCAAGTAAATTCAGAAATAAGCAACATTATTTTTTAACAATAAGTATTGCTTTACCTCTGCGGAAGTTGTTCTTACAATCGGTTGCTTCAGCATCGCTGATTTCAAGTAGTTTTAGTGCAATCCAAAACTCACAAAACTTTCAAACAATTCACACACAAACTCAAAATTTCATACCGTAAGCACTGTTTCTTAAAAAGTAATTATTTTATAAACGATCAACTAATTTCAAAGAGCACACCGACACGACTTTCCCGGGCGCAGTTTTGAACTGAACTGAAAAACTGAATTTTCCCGTTTCCCTCCACACGGTACTATACTCCACCCATCGCTCTGTGTTCACACTGACGCAAATACAAGTAAAAGCATTTAATCATAGAAGTTCTTATTATGCAAATTGTGCATGAAACAATATATTCTGAACTTAACTGAATGGTAATTTAATTATATAGAAACTTCTTTGTGACCTGAAACAATGAGAATAAGATTTGAACATAATAATATGCAATAGTAACCAATAAAACTTTTGTTACCTGTTTAGGGTATAATTTTAAGCTATATTTAATTTACTTAAGATTATCAATACATTTGTGTCTACTTGAACATAGCATACATTCTACCACGTTCAAAAAGCTTTTATTATTCATTTTAAAAACATATTTAAGCCATTGGAGCTTCTTTTGCAATTTTGTTATCGTCATACATATAACAAAATTAGGAAATATTCAATTTATATACTTTAAAAAAATTAATTATCTAAATATTAAGTTTCTAAAGCAAATAATAAAACATTTTAATATAATATTAATGTATACAACTTGTGTCTGAATACAAATTATGAAAAAGTTTATTACACTCAGGCATATTACTACATAAGTACGTAATGTACCTTCATTCTTTTTATTTTCCTTTTTTAATAAAGTAGTATTTAAACTTGTTAAGCAGCCAAAAATCTTTGCAATGTGTAAATAATGTTGCAATCGTTAGTGTGAACGCAGCATTAAGCGGGCGGGCTATGCCGGCGAAAACCGACAGGGTCCGATGAAGTGAAGCGGTGAAGCCACTCGATGAAGTGGTAAGTTTTTATTACAAATCGGGACACGATGATGGCAACGCGTTCGTTATAATGTAAAATTTAATATGTAATTCTCTTTTGTTTTAAAACAACTTAATACAATTGTATGATGAAACTAATTTATATAATCTTCAAATATTCTCATCCAACTTGCGGTATATTAATATTCTTGCTCTTCAGTGGGTATGCCATATGATCGGATAATAATTATATTCTATCCGTGCAGGGGCGGAGAAAGAATACTAACCTCTGCGGCCGGGGTCGGCCTGTCATAAAAGGCAACAAAACAACCCGTCCTAGCTACGTGGTAAGGCCTCAAGCCTGTCTGGATGGCGACCACCTTTGGTCTTAAGTATGCCGCCATAATAACCTTGTGTTATGTTCCGGCATTAGTGATCCAAGTTCCTGTACCCTTATGGGACAGCAGCGTGTTCGCGATGCCACTGGCGTTGCAAACACCCATAGGCAACGGTAACTGCTAAATTATAAGCGGGCCGTCAGCCTGTCGGCTGTCCTACAGCATTAAATAAAAATCCCGATATTGGCTACATAAGTATTTGCAACATATGTGTTCAACGTAGGACAACATATTAAAAATCAAATTAAGTATTATAATATCTACTCTTTTTTCATGTGTACAATAAAAGTAATATCATAGAAGGATCTCGATGCAAAATAGTTCTATAACTGACTTTATAGCAAACTCCTGGCTATGAAAAATATAATGCAATAGATGATAAAACATTAGAAAAAGAGAATAAATAAATGACACGAAGCTTCTCTGCCTGAGCGTAATTTTTTGAGTGAAACTTATCCATGTCAGACATTGATTATTTATTTGATTATTTCCTTGGCGAAAATAAAACACAGAATTTTATACGGTAAACACACAATCAGCTTTAAAAAAGTCTTGCGTGCTGCCAAGCGCGGGGGGCCCTTCGGAAGGATTCACTACGGGCCCCGCGCTTACTTAACCGGCACTACCCAAAGATATTTCTAACCAATACAATATGTCACAAGTCGCTGCAATATTACTATGTCATCTTCCAACACTAGTATGAGTAATCTAGCCACATTCATTTAGAGCAGTGATGGGCAAAGTACGGCCTGCGGTCCAACTCCGACCCGCAAAAGTATTTAATCCGGCCCGCCGAGGGTCCATCGATTCGAATTCAGTCAGGCATTGAAAAAACTTCACACAGAATTTAAAACTAGGTTTCAATATTTTAAGAACATTCCATCATCGCTAAATGTTTCTCGATGCAGTTTAATGTAGATCCAGAAAATGTATCTGCTGAATTGCAGTTGAAAATTATTGAAATGCAGTGCATACCCATAGTAATTGTTCTTGAATTCCACAAAACTAGATTTTTATTGAGCGCTACCGAGCTGAATTCCCAAAGATCATTGCTCACGCCCAAAAAATTATGGCGATCTTTGCGTTATGCGAACAGACTTTTTCAACTATTAAATTGCGGAAAAACTCAACCAGAAACCGATTGACTTTTCGCACTGCTGAATGTTGCTTCGTCACAGCTGGAACCTGTTTTCGAAAATATTATGGAAATTCAAACACAATTCCATATGTCTCACACACCTAGGCAGAGCCTTCGAATAAAAGTTAATTATTATTTAGGGTAAAAGGTATTTTGTAACATTTGTGTATAAATTATGATTAAAAGCTTTAACACAAAATGCATTTTTTCTATAATTCTGGCCCTCCTCTAAAATTTCTTAAACTTTGTGGCCCGCCATTAAAAAAGTTTGCCCACCACTGATTTAGAGTATATACGAGAGTCAATCGAGGTTTACGATGTCGACCTCGAAATGTTTATATAACACATCTTTAACGAGTTCTAATATAAAATCATATTTTACGAAAGTTTATTATAAAAATTATACGCTTAAAAAATAAAAAATCTAAGTTATATATGAAAATAATAAAAGCTCATAACGACCCACTACTGGGCTTGATCTTCCCCCTTTAAAAGGAAAGTATAGTATACCCGCCACGCTTATTCAACACAAATTGATCGGTTACACATACTTGTGACAAGCATTCATGCTTCATAGAGATGTTTTCCCATCACCATTGGTAAATAGAAACTAATTTATAGTATGCTTATTAGACGAGAACAACCGTCTTTTTTTGCATATAATTAAGAATAAATTTAATTTAATTATAAATTTAGTATTTTATATTATTTTCAAAAACAAAACGGAAATATAGACTTTTAGTAACAATACATATTCTTTTATGGTTTGAAATTGCTTATTTAAAAACAACGTTGTATGTACGATGTAGTATGAATCATCCGTTACCTGAAATACACATAAAACTACAAAGTTTACTATCAGGAGTTTTGTACAAAGTAATCCTACATATTGCATTCGAAACTGTAATAAAATCGGGATCAACTATTATGACTGCACTTGCAAAGTATAACAATGGCATTAAAGCGGTCTCCACTCCAGCTCTTGTGTTGCTAACATCTGCCTCGTGAAAAACAAATTGCTGGTATGAATTGCGATTTTCTTTTATTACCTGCTTCAATTCTTATACTTCTTGCTATAATAAATTTGATGTTTAATATCTTTGTACAATTAAGACTTCTTCAACTAAAGATGTTTATAACAGACTCGCTGAGTTACTTATCTACTAGTATTAAAGCTTAGTCTTATGCTACCGGCAAGCTATGATGGCCATTTTGACGTTTGTCCACTCCATGAAGTTTCGTATTAATTAGTAATTAGATTTGAAGGAGCAAATTGCTGTTCTTTATTATCAAAACTGCACGTCGCTATTGACAATAAAGAACAGCAATTTGCTCCTTCAAATGTAATTACTAATTAATACGAAACTTCATGAGTGGACAAACTTCAAAACGGCCATCATAGCGTGCTGGTATAGTAGTGATGAGCAAACACCGCGTCGTTTCAAGTTTCGATTGACTTGAAATTTAGATAGTTGCTCATTCCGCGATGTAGACGCTCACTAAGAACATATTTTACAAAAATCATGTCCAAAACGCAATTTAATAAATTTATATGGCATAACAACGTATGCCGGTCGGGTCACCTAGTATGTATATATTAAAGTTTTGACATTATATAATACTTAATAATATTGTTTGCTAAAATTATATGTGATATATTTCTTGTGATACAATTTTGCAAAAAAAGAACCTATTTGTAATGCATTATTTTAATTTGTGGTAAATATAGATATAAATAACAAATGATGCTGAAATGAAAATGCGACGGTAGCTGCTAGCTATTAAATGGGCCGTCAGTCTTTCTGCGATGTCATAGGAATAGGCAAATAAAAAAATTTATTCTTCGAACTCGAAAACACTATAAATTTTCTATAATATGATATCCACAATACAATCACAATTAGCTTAGTTTGAATGATACACGATGTGGAGCAATTGTGTCTGATTAATTTTAATTATTGCTAAATGGAATTTGAAACTTTCAGATGTAATTAATAAAGGTCTGTTCGTTGTACCCTCAAATTAAGCAGCTCAATGTTTACAAAGTCTCCTTAAACATAATTAAAGTGGCATCTTGCATGTGGACGGATTTCAAGGGACTTGGAAACAATTTTCCAATGTAAATCCGGGCTTTAAGAAGGTCTCGGTTGAATCTACACCGTCCCTCCTATATCTAGGGAATTTTAACCTACTTTAGGTAATTTTCTCCAAGAAATCCTCCTATGTATAATATACTCTTAGAGTGTGAATACTTTTATCGAAGTTAATACTAACTAAAAATATAAATATATTATTAAAATATATCATCTCTATCTCTACATATAAACGCCATTAGCCATGATTAGTCTAAAAAAGTAAAACAATTCCAGGTAAAAGACGTAAACCATTTAGATTTTATTTCTTTCTTAATTTACTAAATAGCTCCAGATACATAACATAAGGATTCATCCAAACATAAATTTTGGAGTCAGTATACATTGTTGAGAGGAGACAAACTTGTGCGCGTTTTTTGACAGGGGAGTCTGTCAGACCCAAACACAAAAGCTTGCGTTGGACCCTCGCCTCATACGTAGTTTCGAAAGGTGAAATCCGTAGTTTCTTGACTTGGCTGGTCCCTTTCGCTTTCTGTCTCTTTTTCCTATCTCGATTAGAATAAATACTGGAAGCTTCCAAAAAAGTTCGGAAACACAGACAAATATCCATTTCATAAATAATAAATCCAATTTGTATTTTTTGTATTATTTGACGACATCCGTGGCGTAGCGGTTAACGCATTTCAGTAAGCTTGCGGAGTACACGAATTCGATTCCCGTCTCGGTTCTGGATGTATTTGTTTACAAAATAAAAGTATATATGTAGTTGGGGTGTGATGTAGCCCACCTCCACTTGTTACACCCTGGGTACCAGTCGCCAGCTCGTTGGGTCTCGTCCTGGCGAGCTGTCGACTGGTAGCAAAGAGGCTACCCCATGTCAAGCTGTCAAGCGACCCGTGGTGAAGACTGCATGGCTGGAGGGATGTTCAGTCGCAAACGGAGCACCTCCGACACCGGGGCACCTTGGAGGTTACGTATGTCCTTCTTCCGGTAAAATAAAATATTTAGCTTTATTTGTTCTTGATTTTTTTTACACCATTTAAGCTTATTTTTAAACAGCTTAAGCGTTTTCTGAATTTCGTTATTAAAACCCGGGGCTGATTTATTATGCCATAGCCAGTTGTTATTCAAGCCGAGCCACACGATTCAGACTTCGGACATGCTTGTTCCAGCTAACTACTCTGGCATGATGCTTGTTTACCTTCGAACGTTTGTGGCGCACTGAAGATGACTCAGACAAAATATTTATAATGTTTGCATGCATTTCATCTATCAGATACCGATGGAGGATATTATTACAATGTTTATGCATACATCCGTGAGCTCCAGGGGACACCCAAGTGTTTTTAACTTAGAAAAACAATGATCATGTCTTAAGGCTTATTGCAGCCGGCAGATTACTCTACCACTTAGGTGGCGAGAGACCCAGGGCATGTATCGTTTTCAACAACAACATTGAATTTTTACCAGTTACAGAGTTATGCAGTGATGACCTGGTAGCTGCGTATCTAAATTTCAGGGGATCGATGGGAGCGAACCAAAGTAATAGTCTGTTCTGCTTACCTACCCTATTAAAACGTAGACCCAACAATGGAGTTGGAGCGAATGGTGAGCTCGCACGCCGCAGCAACGTCGTGCTCCTGATTGGGGGTGATGTCAACGCACACCACTCAGCGTGGGGAAGCAGGGACATCAACGAAAGAGGTGAGTTACTCCATGAATTCCTGATAACGAACTGCTTACAGGGACTCAACCGACCTTTGTTTGTGAGCCGACCTTTGTCACAGCCTGTAGAGAAGAAATACTTGACATAACACGTCGCCATTGACAACTTGGACAGGAGAATCAGTATATGGAAGGTAAGCAATGAGGTGTCATTTGTCTGAATCACAGACACATACATTTTAAATTTCTAGGCAACTTAGTCAGACAAACCTGTAGCTACTGGGATCTGAAATCTAAGGCCTGGAATGTTTACCAAACGACACTAAAGCTCAAGCTTAAGGCAGTCCTTAAGTTGACAGTTCCAAAGCGCATTAGAACTGAAGAGGAGCTCCAAGATCTAATAAAGCTAAAAAGACTGGAATGGGATTCCTATTGTAAAGCTCTAACAGAGTACAATAATGAGATTAGGAAAGCCAAGCGAGTTTCCTGGCGGAGGTTCTGTGAGGAGTTGAACAATACGCCTCAGAGAACCAGAATCCAAAAACTGCTCGCAAAGGATAAACCTAATCAACTGGGATTACTAAAAAGACCAGGCGGTTCCTACTTATTGGATGAGATGGAAACATTGGGATTGTTTAATTTATTAATTATTTATTTTAAATTACATAACGAAAAGAGGCAGTATAAATCATATTATTATAATATACGTACGTACATCGACATAACAGTACGACGGTGTACGTACTTTTGGTCCAACACACAACTTTCGCCAGTGTAACCTTTGAATGCTACCTGTATATCCAATACTGAACTTTAATGAAGAATATACGAGCAGTCCGATATGGTGGACGCCAACAAAGATGAAATCTATAGATTCCCATTTAATACTTACTACTATTTCCAAGACTGTTATTACCATTAAAACTGTTTATACGAATTCACAACAACAGATAAGTGTCCCAATTTCTTTGGGTTATCTTCTACTAAGTTCGGGCCTTCCTTTAGCTAGCCATACACGCACAGATATGCCCGCCGGATTTGTCCAACAGGCAGATCCGTGATTCGCCACACACGAATAAGGGCAGCAGTTGAGATCGTAATTCCAGCAAATACGGTCATCTGTAAACATGTATATTTCAAAGCATAAATTAGCAATAATATGTAGTGATTTTATTTGTCTCGAAAAAAGAAAACGAAGAAGAGTTTGGGTAAAGCAATGGCTAGAAAAACGACCGCGATATAGCCATATGAATCTACTCAGAGATTTGTCAATCCATGAACCTGCTGATTTGTTCAATTAATATATTATATTTGAATATTTTTTTAATATTATTATAATATTTTATTTGAATATTTTTTTATTCATTGCGTTGCATTTTTCGACCAATTTTTCGTATGCTTGTGCTTTTAAATTTAAAAACTAATTTTACAATTTTTATACAATTGCTTATCTTTGATTTTCCACAAACAAGGCAAAGACTTATAAAGTTCTATAAAACTTGTCCAAAACTCTTTATTGTCACTAAACGCCATTTCTGTGATCAAACTCATGTATTCATGTATATGTAACTTCGAGTGTTAGTGCGCGACTGACATCAAATCTGGCGGATACATCCGTCGCTATGCACACACGCACAGTTGGGAGCTCGGATCTACCCGCCCCGTGCCCGATCCGCTCGATTTGACCACGGGCAGCGGGCAAGCACCCGACGTGCAAATCCGTGTCCGTTCTCACCATACACGCACGGATCTGTCCGCCAGGCACGTCTGTCGGACAGATCCGGCGGGCACATCTGTGCGTGTATGGCTAGCTTTTAAAGGAAACGGACGGAACACCAGCCACGCTTGTCCAAGTCGGATTGACGAGTTACACATACCGGTTATCCCGGTATACAGGTTTTCTCATGATGATTTCCTTCACCTTCGGTACGTGGCAATTACCTATACTATAAATTGCACATTGTGCGAGAAAAACTGCCTAAGCCGTGTTTACTATTGGGATTCGAACCCGCGATCTCTAGATTGGTCTCCTAGTTTAATACCACTGAGCTACCGATTACCCATACGAATTCCACTCCCGTGCAATGCACCTGTGTAGGCCCACAGTTGATAAGGTTGACACGTCACTGATATACCCATCAAACCACCCCAATGTTCCACTACTGCCTGACGCCCAGGTGGAGGGATATGCTTTCGCGTACGCCTACGATCCAGGCTGACTCAGGCTCCGTCCATGCTCCTGCCGGGGTATGTATGACTTACCCCAGTTGCTTCAGACCGCTACTAGCTTAATGGCCTGGAATTACCCCATATATACAACATTTTCAAAATTTTAAATGGTAGAGCAACACAGTATAACGCTCCAAGTTTCTATTTGGTAATGTTTTGTCATTATTATGAACACATAATAACAATATATAACACCTAATTTTTCTTTATTAACTGTGCTGTACTATGTTGAAACATAGCTAAGTACTAAGAATATAAATCAGAAAGTTTCCCGCGCTTCTTAAATTTTAAATTTCCCACCAAAAACGAGTCAGCGTTTATGGTTCAGTACAAAGTATTTCCAGCTAATAATTTATAAAAATAAAATATAGACCGCCGCTCAGCAAGAGTTCTCAAGTGAATTACTCTTCGATCATTAAAGTGAAAATTTTATTTTTATTTCCCAATAAACAATAAATCAGCCCATAAAAGAAATTATTTTAAATGTTTAAATGTTCGGTTTCCCGCTAAGCTTTACTTTATCTCTGGATTATGGAGATCTAATCTGATTATATAGAATCGATAACAATATAATAATTAGTAATCCTAAATATTGAAAGCTCTCAAAATCTTTTCAAAAAAAAATTGCAAACTTACAATATACTTTTAGATATATTTTGATTATCCTTTCATCTGTATTTTTCTCCTAAAATTCTCAAAAATAACTTGAGTGTTAGGCAAACGTATTTAATGCTGGCAGCTCTTCTTGTCAATGTTATTTTGTTTAATTTAAAGATCTTGTTACCAGGACACAAAATTCCAAAAATTATATCTTGTTGTCTTGTCGTGTCGTAATCAGTGTTGCCGATTTGGCATTTTTAATGCTAAATTTGGAATATTTTTAAACCTGTTGGCATGAAAAAATGAACTTTAGCATAATGCATATTTTAGCATTTTCTGAAATTTTTGTATCTTTCGAATTATAAGTACATTGATGGCAAATTTTTTATTTGATTGACTTATTATTCACACCCCTATAAGATATTTACTCTCTGCAAAAGATTAAAGAGGCTAAAGAGTCGATTGTGATGCCAATGACTATTGATTTTGAAGTTGGCCTTTTAACATCATAAGCACAAGCTCACGACGATGATGATATTGATGATCAACAAATATTATTTGATTTATCTTCATGATTAGATATACTTAAAAATTGCACTGCGTTTTTAATTACACTACCTACTCGCAATTATTTTCGTTTTTAATTCATTTAAACAAGACTTGGCATTTGGCATTTTTATTAGCATATTAAAATTTGATCTAGCACATTTTTAGCATTATCTCCGCCAAAATCTAGCATTTTTTCCATTTACAAAACGGCAACACTGGTCGTAGTATCATCGTAGTCGAATCGAGAAAATTCCCTGAAATAATATTACTGTTTGTTGTCTTTGTATATTCCAGATTTGTGTTTATCAGGTAAACTTTATACTTTTCTATAATATTTATATTATTTTTGTAATAGAGATAAATCTTGAAGTTGAACTCACTATAATCATATTTTGTTTGTGACTAGTAACAAATGTTATTGGATGCCGGCAGGTTCGTCATCGATCATGTCTTGTCCATTTAGTGAAGAACAATTAGCACAATTAAATGCTTTTGTTGATCTTTGCAAGACTCAGCCACAAATATTACAACATCCCAAGCTATCGTTTTTCAAGGACTATTTAGTATCGCTCGGGGTAACCATACCTACAGCTACTTTTGGTACTAAAGACTTCAAGCCGTCCGGGGACACGTAAGTATTTACTCACGTATTTCATTCACGTAACTTAACGTTACCCTTTTCTTTGTCTAAACATATAAAAGGTAATGTTTTCATTTTATTGCCCTGTATGGGGGAATGTTCCTTTATATAAATACAATGATAGATGACAGGTTGTGCGCACATCACGGCAGAACTACCTACTCTATAATTTCGTTTAAATTTTCTAAGCTTTATTCTTACGCACATGGTCCAATTTAAAAAAAAATATTGAGATATGTTCATTTCATATAAAGTTTTAAGAAACAACGATTTTTATCGGAGAAGTGGGCAATTGGTGTAGCGCGCATGAGTCCGAAAACTTCTTACATTTTTCGATTTACTTTTTTCTATTATTTGACCAGCGAAGCGGGCGGAACATCTAGTAAATTAAACAGTCAAAACCTGTTGTAAGAACATCGAAGGGACCACTTAAATTTTGTCGTAAAAAGTCATAACAACAGGGGATGTTTTCAAAGTGCAAATTCAGCAGTGATCTTTGATGTTAGTCAATTGTTACCCAATATTCATGTACCTATGTAATAAGAATCCACAAGCAAATACATGTAATGTGATATCATTAATAATAATATTCATATCCCTGAAAATGCCCTAAGTAACATGTCTAGCAAAAAGTTATTTATTACAACACTGATATTCTTAATAATTCATGAAACATGTAATAAATTGGCTTGGATTGGCTTGGTTTCATATTTATTACTCCAATACAAATAGTAGATACAAGGAGAAATAATTTCTATGTTAATAATGATGTTTGTATTAAAACAAAATGTTAAGCAACAGTGTTTTTACATTGGAACATAGAACCACTCTCAAGTATAAATAAAAAATAAACCAAAGGAATAGCAATATTTACATAATTCAAAAAGCAATATATTAAGGATAAAATAGAGATGCTAATTTCTTTATATTCATTGAAAATTACATAAATAACAGAGGTATAAGTGATAAGAAAAAAAATTAAGTCCTCTGTTTCCAAACTTTATTGTACATAGGATAAGTATTTTAGAAGTAGTATGTAGCTAATTATAGGCTTATTGTAAACAAAACTGAGTCATAAAAGTGGATAACAAGAGCAATGATTGTTAATACAAGTTACAAAGGTGTCCTGGGAACAATAAACAATCTCAAAAAGTTAAGTTTAAGTATTATACATTTGTTTGGAGACAGAGATGTTTCCTAATGAAGGGAAATAAAGTGCAATCTGATTTATCATCTGTGGCTGTGACACCAGGCCAATATATCAGCTCCTAGTACTAAAAGGGTTAAGGGACAGGTTCAATTCCCATCCGAAAGCTGAATATTTATGTATTACATATTTATTTATAAATTGAAAAGTATAATATTAGTATAGTAGGTAGTTATCTAGTATCCATAACAGAAACACCTTGTTGCTTATTTTGGGATTAAATGGCCCTCTGTAATGCCATACCATAAAATCAAATTAAAATACATATAAAAATATAATAGGATGTTGACAACCATGGGTACTATTGTACACAGAGATATGATTTATTATCTCAGTTTGCTACTGTTTTGTATAGCAGTTTTTTTTACTGGCGCAGACAGTATAACGGCCCATTTAATAGTAAGCAGTTATCATTGCCTATGGATGTTTGAGATTCTGGGGGCATTGTGAATATACGTACTTATAGACCAGGGGTGGTGGCAATCCAAATGGGCTTGGGACAAAACTAACCCTAGCTAGTGTTAGTTTAGCCTTTTACGACAGGTGGCTCCTGCTGTAGAGATTAGTATTCTTACTTTGCTCTGGCATGGGGAAAGAAATATTGTGACATAGCTTTTCTGTAAATGCCTGTATCTATTATCACTAGGAACTCCAACAACAATGGTAACCCTGAAAATGAGCAGCCGTCATCTGATGAAGAATCATTACCAGAATCTGATGTGGAACTTGATATGGAAGGTAAGATTAGCCTAATAAAAATGGATATATTGTACATGGTGGGCATTAATGGTATTGTTGATTTGAAACAGTTATGTATTAATGACACAGATATTCATAGAAATCCCATTATTTTTATTGAAAGTAATGATTTACGATTATTTATTATTATATAATGATATCTACATCCTTAAAATATTTGATGACAATTTTCTTTAAATTTAAGCTTTATAGAAGTGAAATATGTGTTTTATGAGAAACAAAACTAAACCTATTTATTTCAACACAACTATCTTAGCAGATAAACCAAATGGATAATGCCTTACCTATGAATTTACACTACCGGCACACTGTGATGGCCGTTTTGATGTTTGTCCACTCCATGATGTTTCGTATTAATTAGTAATTACATTTGAAGGAGCAAATTGCTGTTTTTTATTGTCAATAACTGCACGTCACTATTAACAATAAAGAACAGCAATTTGCTCCTTTAAATGTAATTACTAATTAATACGCAACTTCATGAGTGGACAAACGTCAAATCGGCCATCATAGCGGCTGGGTATACCAACAGGTATACCTAGTAAGGAAAATAAGTCCTTTGACGCTTTATATTCATAATTTGACGATATGATCAAATTTTTATTTCAGGTGTCATAGCATCAGCACCGTCAGATGACTCCCAAGATATGGGAGATGCGTCGAAAGAGCCAACAGATGAAGAACGAGATCAGTCTGATGAGAAGCGTTCTCAAGCTATGAGAGCATTCTCAGAGCAGCAGTTTGATGAAGCTATTAAATTGTACACAGAAGCTATTAAATTAAACCCTCAGAGTGCTCTCTTGTTTGCTAAAAGGGGACAGGTAAGACTGTTGTAATTGATAATAGTATCTTTTCAAAAATGTAAATATGGTTGTGAAGTGTGGCCGGTGTTAGAGTGACACGGAGATGAATATGCTGCGGTGGATGTGTGGAGTGACGCGGAAGGACCGCGTTAGAAACTCCCGCATTCGCAGCAGTCTTCATGTCCGTGACATTGCAGGAGTGTCGGCTCCATTGGTACGGCCATGTTTTACGGCAACCAGATGCTTACGTGGGAAACAAATGTATGGCCATACCGCCTCCACCGGCCCCTGGCACGAGGGGTAGACCCAAAAAGTGCTGGCTTGACTTCGTAAAGGGTGATATGCATGCCAATGGGCTCACTACCAGGGATGCTGAAGACCGTGCGAAGTGGAGTAGAAAAAGTCGGAAAGTGGGCACCGAAATGGAAGTTTGGGTTGCAACCGGGATGAACGCTGAGATGATGATTTTTTCTTAAATATAACAAAGGGATCCACTGTCACCTCAGGTCTTAGATCTACAGAGCCCAAATGAACCTTACTGCCAGCTGGTGCACCCTATTAGACAATAGATGAGCTCTGTTATATATATCCTTTCGGAGTTGTGGGATCAGGCGACAACTTTTCCTGTAAATACCAATTGAAGATCTTTTTTGCACGCTCAAATGGCGTGCACAGTGTTTGCCTTGTTACTAAAGACAGTTAAAAAAAGTACTGGACCACAAGTGCAAAAGCACAAGGTTCTAATACTACTGGTATTAGCCATGTTGATAAAAATTAATTAACTTATCCGATTATGAAATTTATTTATACCAAATTACATAATACCACCTATATAATACAATTGTAAATGCAGGTATATCTGAAGCTGAACAAATTAATCTCCTGCATCAAGGACTGCACCCGAGCCCTGGAACTGAACTGCGACAGTGCCGCTGCGTACAAATTCCGTGGACGCGCTTACAGGTCTTATTTGTTTTATTTCAATCATATGTAAAGCATATTCTTTATTTCTTTCATTATTTTCTTCCTACAAGGTACTTTTATTTATTAATACCTGTAACAGGGTCAGTTAGCCACTCTAACTGATCACCATTGTTTCGCTGGACCATATGGCACCCTTTTTTGGTGTATTGAAATGCTTTTCTGCATATCTTGTCACTGAAGGGATCGGGCTACCATGACTGACGACTCCCGTACATTTTAACCATATTTCTTCACTTTTGGCTAGAGAACACATTTTTTTTTAATTGCGTAGGACAGCAAGCAGGCTGACGGCCCGCTTAGAATTTAGCAGTTACCGACGCCTATGGGTGTTTGCAACGCCAGTGGCATCGCGAATACGCTGCTATCCTATAAGAGTACAGGAACTTAGGTCACTAATGCCGGAACACAACACATGGTTATTTATGGCGGCATACTTAAGACCAAAAGTGGTCGCCATCCAGACGGGCTTGGGGCCCTACCACGTAGCATAATTAATGTAAGGTATTTACCTAGTCAGGTCATAAGTATTGTCACACAGTAAAAACTTTACTTTAGAATGCTGGCCACAAAAAAGTTTATTGAATTCGAATCTCGAATTGTTCATGAAAATAAAAATGTATACTTTTAGAATTTTACTCATTTTTTAAATATGGAGTGGACGCTTAAAGAAGACCGTGTTGCAGTTATTGCGTTGCATCGTTGCGGTTACGCGCCAATTCAAATTTTTAACATACTGAAAAATTTGAATATAACCAAAAGATTCATTTATCGTACCATCAAACGATACAATGAAGACTCTAGTGTAGATGACAGGTCAAGAAGTGGTCGCCCTCAGTCTGTTAGGACTCCAGCAATGATAAAAGCTGTGAAGGCACGAATTCAAAGAAATCCCAAACGTAAGCAGAAACTGTTGGCCCTTCAGATGGGGTTAAGCAGAACCACGGTGAAAAGGGTGTTAAATGAAGACTTAGGGCTTCGGGCATATCGAAGAAAAACAGGACATCGTTTGAATGCTCGTCTAATGGACCTGAGACTGAAGAGATGCCGCGCTTTGTTGAAGCGGTACGCGGAAAAAAAATATCGGGAAATTCTTTTTTCGGATGAAAAAATGTTTACCGTAGAAGAGAGCTACAACAAACAAAATGATAAGGTGTACGCACACAGTAGTGAAGAAGCGAGCAACCGTATTCCGCGTGTCCAACGAGGTCATTTTCCATCCTCGCTCATGGTATGGTTGGGAGTTTCTTATTGGGGCTTAACAGAGGTACATTTTTGTGAGAAAGGTGTAAAAACGAATGCTGTTGTGTATCAAAATACAGTCCTGACGAACCTTGTGGAACCTGTTTCTCATACCATGTTCAATAACAGGCACTGGGTATTCCAACAAGATTCGGCGCCAGCTCATAGAGCGAAGAGCACACAAGACTAGCTGGCGGCGCGTGAAATCGACTTCATCCGGCACGAAGACTGGCCCTCCTCCAGTCCAGATTTGAATCCGTTAGATTACAAGATATGGCAACACTTGGAGGAAAAGGCGTGTTCAAAGCCTCATCCCAATTTGGAGTCACTCAAGACATCCTTGATTAAGGCAGCCGCCGATATTGACATGGACCTCGTTCGTGCTGCGATAGAGGACTGGCCGCGCAGATTGAAGGCTTGTATTCAAAATCACGGAGGTCATTTTGAATAAACTTTAATGTCCTAAGAATCTATGTTTTGTTAAATTCATTTTGGTATATAAATGGTTACATAATGAATAAACTTGTTAAAATTATTTTACATTAAACATGTGACAGAATTTATGACCTGACTAGGTATATGCTGTGGTAAATGTGATTAATATGATAATTATGCATAGTCACCACTAAATTGAATAATTACCAACGCCTAAGGGTCAATTACAAGTTGGGTTTATAAATTTGGAGTTGGGAAATGCAAACAAACCAAGTAATTTGATATTTTTTTTAATAATGTTTACAACATTAAATGTGATTATTCATAATTACCACTTTATTACATTAAGTATAACAGTATGTGCTGATTATTATCATAAAACTATTTAGATTGCTTGGTAAATTTGAAGAAGCCGCTCATGATCTGAGCGAATCTCTCAAAATTGACTATGATGACCAAGTGAATGAATGGTTCAATGAAGTGAAGCCAAATGCCGAGAAATTACGTCAGCACAAACTCAGTATGCAGAGAAAGAGAGAGGAGAAGGAGGTAAGTTTAATTTTTTTATGAAAACCTTAGACAGTATTCTTTCACAGACAAACTGACAGAAAAAAAGTGGTTTGTACAATGTACGCTACCTACCTACTTACATGAATGAATGAATGAACCCGCTGAATCTAGAGATAGTTGGACATCTCTTAAAAGTTTTGGTGTAAAAACATTGTGGAACTAGAACAAGCATGATTTTCATGTATTTTAATCAGTTGAATCCGTATTTGGAGTTTATTTGAATTATAAGCCGTTTTAAATTTAAGTAAATTGCTAAAATATTTGAAAGTTGCCAAATACATATCCTTAGGTAGGTGGCGTCAATTGTACAAACCACTTTATTTTATTTTTGGTGTGCCAGTGTTAATTTATAGATTTTCGTCAGTATATAATTTTTTTATTGGACAGTAATCCCCCTTATAACACTGTAGTCTTATAACGCATTTTCATATTATGCGATTTCAGTACCTCGTATAATACGGATATTCTCCCATATAACGCGGGGATTTCACACGTTATATTTCTGTATGTACTGTGAAATTTATAATGATTTGTACAGTTCATAATTAATTTCGCGAACCTTAAAATGTTCTTAGTTTGATTTTAATAAAACGCGCATATTTCGTTCATAACATAGTTTTTCTTAATATTCGATTTAAATCTCCTTTAACGAGGAAAGTTAAACGTGAATCATTTGTATATAACGCGTTATATGGGGTCATACAGGCGCGTTATACGAGAATACTCCTATAACGCGGAACTAATCTACCGTGTTATAGAGGGGATTACTGTATTTGTTTTAATGTTTGACATATTTGAGCAATTTTGGAGAAGTGCAAGTAGCTCTCAACCGAATACATTGGAATGAACTGGAGGAGGCCTTTGCCCCAGAGGCACTCTCATAATATTAGAGATTTAATCTAAATGTAAATTTTAATAGAAACTGTAATAATTATTATCAGCAAATAAAAGACTTATTATTATTTGATATTACATTTTATATATTCAATGTTAAACAACTACTATGATGGCAAATGTCTGCAACCTGTAATTGGAATACATATTGGAAATATTATATAAATTATATTTTATGTATGCTCTTGGTGTTCCATATGAGTAAATAAATAAATATCTCTGTGACTCGTTGCTCCTGCTTGTGATGTTCTAGCGCTGGATATGTTTTGAATACCATACACATTTTTTTTTTGTTTATTATAGCGTCGTGAAAAACTTCGTCGTGCACGAAAAGCACAGGAGGCTCGTGCAAGAGCTGCACGAGCGCAGGCGGGCGCTGGAGCCGCTGCTGGTGCTGGAGGATTCCCCGCTGGCGGATTCCCGGGTGGTTTTCCTGCAGGCATCAATCCTCAGAATTTCAGTGACCTACTCTTCGACCCTGATATTATGTCTGCATTCCAAGTACGTGCCACAAAATTCCTTCATACAATGAATCTATGCATAAACACATACAAAATATCTGAGTGGATTGTCAGTTTATTTTTTTTATTGCTGAGGAATAACATCACCGTCGCCGGACAGCGGACCCCGCGCATCGAAGCGAAAGTTTGGGTTGCAACCGAAATTTACCACTAGGATGATGATTATGAGTTGCCGTTGCCTATGGATGTTTGCGACACTAAAAGCACCGCGAACACGTTGCTATCCCATAGCGGGAACTATATATAGATATACATACACATTCTTATATCGCAACGCCATCTATAGACCAGGGTCGATAATTTTTGAAACCAAAAAAAATTACAGTAGGATGAAACCCATTAGAAAAGGAGGGGAATATGATAAAAATGAAAGGAAAAATAAATTACGGGCGATCCGGGTTCGGGAAGTGGGAGGGGGTGAGTTTTTAAGGGTAAAAAATGGTTTATCGCGATTTCCGGCAAAACTACAAGTCCTATAGAAAAAAGTGAAATAGCAAAGTTGTAGGTAATAAAAAGATCTACAACTTTTGTATTCACAATTTTTTCACATAACCTCAAAATTTAGGTGAAAAATTCAAATAACCAAGTTTTTGCTTTTTTATTTTTCTTTTTCAAAAAAAAAAAAATTTTTTCTACGAAATTTGGTGAAAACTTACCTTATTATGTCCCAAATACACTGTAATTTATTTGATTTAAAATATTTATTTTTTCGCCTTATTTTAACTTAATATCAAAAAAGCACCCTAATTTTCAATTGAAAATTCTCGTGTCAAAATATCAGCTTTTTTCAAAAAATCGGGGGGCTTTTTGTTCGTTGAAATCTACTTTCTGATCGTGTAAAAAAATACATTTCTATAGTAAATGTTTTCAGAAAATGCAAAAACTGGCTAACGGTTTTTACAGCTCTCCCCTCCCACTTCCCAAGCTCGGATCGCTCGAAATTTATTTTCCTTTCATTTTTATCATATTCCCCTCCTTTTCTAATGGGTTTCATCCTATTGTAATTTTTTTTCACTTTTGATTATTTTTGAAGGCTTCGGCCCTGGTCTACTAGTCCCAATATAAATAATAAAGCACATGTGTTATGGGTACTAGACTACTACTATATCACTTATATACTTTTTAAATAATTAGGTTTTTGAATAAAAACATTGTCATGGAAAGATCCATATATAAGTTTTATAACAAAACTATTTTTAGCTTTTTTTTAAATTAAAAATAAATTTTTGAGTCCAGTACCGAAAATACGCAGCAGACAGTTCCCGAACAAACCCGAGCGCGTGTGACGTCACAATGTTAATTTCTATTCATCGTACCACAGCTGATACAGTGTTTTGACTTTTTATCGATAAAAACTAGTTATTATCGTCAATATATTGGTAAAAATATAAAAAATGTTGAACCTTAAAAGTTGTCGTACTTGCTTCATACCATTATGTATGAATACTATAAAAAGAACTCCCGAAAAAAAATTTTGAATGTTCCTCAAGATTTTAAACGTCGAAACAAATGGTTCTAAGTAGTGGGATGCCCTAATCTTTTTTTTTGTGAAGATCATTTTGAAGTAAGTATTTGTATCCGTGCAGGGTCGGAGAAAGAATACTGACCTCTATGGCCAGGGTCGGCCTGTCGTAAATGGCGACAAAAGAACCCACCCTAGCTACGTGGTAGAGCCCTAAGTCCGTCTGGATGGTGACCACCTTTGGTCTTAAGTATACCGCCATAATAACCTTGTGTTCCGGCGTTAGTGACCCAAGTTCTTGTACCCTTATCGGATAGCAGCGTGTTCGCGATGCCACTGACGTTGCAAACACCCATTGGCGTCGGTAACTGCTAAATTCCAAGCGGGCCGTCAGCCTATCTGTTGTCCCACAGCAATAATTATTTATGTAATCAAATAAATTGAATAAATAGAATTCAATAAATCATATATTATTTTGGAGTCTAAGTCAAAATCGAGACTCTCCAATAGCACACAACTTCAGTAGGTGTTGGATCTTCACTTTTCCGATGAGTCCACATAAGTAATGCAATGCATGTTTGAAACCACCTGTACAACAAATATAAATATATAAAACATTTATTATTGTCTATAATATTAAACAACTTATGTTTTTATTGAAGCATTTGTTACCTGCTTAAGCTGCACAGTCATGACATAGGACATCTCGAACTTTTTAAATCTTTCGTTAATAGTTAAAGTTACTGAATAAGCTTTACTTCGAAAGAACTTTACTTGAGAATAAACTCGATGTCCCATTTAGCTGTGCAAATACCATTCTTATGGTTCAATTGGACATAACCTACATACCTATAGCCTTGTCACCTTAACTCTCGCGTGATACTCTAATAATAAATGAATTATTAATTATATTTAATTAAGAATTAATATTTTAATTTACAATATTATTTTTTACAAACTTACCTTGACGCACCGCGAACTTCGGCTGAATTGAACTGAATCTCATTTTTTAGAAAATTGTTATCATAAATATATCCACATCAGTTATATTATCAGAATTAGCCTGTATAAATCCTTTATCACACATGACTAAATAAAATTACCTGTAATACAGAATTATTTTCCCTAAATTTTGGATATACATATTTAGTCAATTTAGGTGTAGAAGCTGTTGACATACTGTCATAAAATTCCTTTAACATTATGACGTCACAAACATGGCGACCGATCGTGGCGCGTTCGTAGTCACGTGGTTATTTTTAAAATTTTATCAATTTTCAATTGTTTATAATTAATTGAAATTTTTTAAGAGTTTTTTACAACGACTATTAATATAATTTATATTAAAGTTTTAAAATAACTTAAAAATATCAATTGTTTTTTTTTTTTTTTTCAAAAACCCAATTATTAAACTTGGGACTGGAGTAAAATCCATGACCTGCGAGCGTTGCTTGCATGCAAATATTCAAGGCCTTGCCCCCAATTGGGCTCTGATTTGATATAAATATGTATGTACTATTCAATTGTATTCAATATCTTCAATTAATAAAAGTTCATAGAATGTGTGTTTTCTTGGCGCTAAGTAGCGGAGCAAGTGGTGTAGCGCGCATACGTACGAAAACTTCTCATATTTTTAGGCGGGAACGGCTAGTATTTTATATTTTGGTTATACTATTACATTTCAGGACCCGGAAGTCGCGGCCGCATTCCAAGATGTGTCGTCGAACCCTGCTAACTTCGTGAAATATCAGAACAATCCCAAAGTTGCTGCTGTTATTGAGAAACTGCAGTCGAAGCTTGGAACGGGGCCTGGCTCTGGTAATTAAAAAATTACGTATATTAAAAATGATAACAACATAGCAATCATAGCTTTTAGTAGGTAACGTGTGTCTTTACACATGTACACACAAGCTATGATTTAAGATGAATTGGCCCGCAATATGTTCAAATGCTGATGATGTAGAATAAAAATCGAAAAAATGCTCGAAAGATTACTATTTCTTCCTACTGAGATGTACAGACGAAAGAAAGGAAAGTGTGTTGTTATAAAAAAAAAATTTAATTTATTTATTAAAAAGGATAATTTTACAAAACATTCAACTACATCCAATAAACCCGACAGGGTTTGTCTTGGATGTCACATTCACATCTTAAAGTAATTACAATTGTTAATATATGTTATTCATTCGCATCCTAACTTTAGTAAAGTACCTACAGTTTATTTATTCCTACCGTACAATCATTGGAAATTTGTTGAATGACAACGAAATATTACATGAGAAAAAGTGAATAGGATGGCAATAAGATAAATCTCTTGTATGTGCGGGCGCTTTCGAGTCCCAACCCACATTAACAAAAGGATAACACTAAAAATAGAAATTAAACAACGGGATTTGTAAAGATGCGCTATAGTGTTAATAATTACAGTTACGTTGTATAAGTTACAATAGTTGCCGTTATGACAATAGAATTTGAGAGTACAAATTTAGAAACTACGTTACAATAGGGTTTAACGGTTTTCGCAATTGTCGGTATATTGGCGGGGGCGCAACCTTCCGTCCAGGCGTGCGGTGGGTGAACGACGTACTGACTGTCGTATCGTAAGCCCTCAGATGAGCTTCCTCGGACAGCCTAGGGTGGTGTCCGCGCCTAACTGTATTTTCTATGGTGGCGAGCGGTGTGAACCGATGCGATGTGTGCGATGTGACGAAGTGATAGTGCATGCAATACTTACAGAGGAGTTAACAAACTAATTATGCCTCCGTTGGTTTTTTTTTTATTGCTGAGGTACAACAGACAGGCTGACGACCCACTTACTTGTAAGCATTACCCGTCGCCTATGGATAATTGAACCTAGGTCACTTATGGCAGAAAACAACACAAGGTGATCTATCCGTGCAGGGGCGGAGACAGAATACTAACCTCTGCGGCCGGGGTCAACTTGTCGTAAAAGGTTAGAAAACAATCCACCCTAGCTACATGGTAAGGCCTCAAAGCCCGTCTGGATGGCGACCACCTTTGGTCTTAAGTATGCCGACATAATAACCTTGTGTTTTATTCGGGAATTAGTGACCCAAGTTCTTGTACGCTTGTGGGACAGCAGCATGTTCGCGATGCCACTAGCTTTGCAAACACCCATAGGCGACGGTAACTTCTAAATTCTAAACGGGCCGTCAGCCTGAAGTTTTTGTGTCGCCTTTTACGACAGTACAATCCCGGTTACAGGGGTTAGTATTCTGTCTCCGCCCCTGTGCGGAGCTTTTTAAATTTCAATTTGCATGTACGAATAAACACAATATGAATATTTCCAGGATTTGGTGGTGCAGGTGGACCTACAGCTGGGGCCAAGACAGACGACGACGTCGGTCTCGACTGAACATGTCCGAACAACTATTATACCACCTTTCTAGTTCATCCTCATATTCTAATATAAATTTAGGTTTTTAGCTTTAAGATGTTATTTCAACTTAGAATATGCTTTATTTTTGTAAAAGTGCTGAGATTTTTACAATTAGTATAATAACTATTGTGACAATCTTTTTTTTTTTAAATAGTGTATGCGATTTGAAGCAATATTAATCATTTTAGGCAACTAAAAGCGTTTAAATATTTTTCAACTAGTTGACCCGTCCTTCTCCAAGGTCCAATCTATGACTATACAGAAATTCATCAAAATTGGTTCAGCGGTTTAGGTGTGAAAGCGTAACAAAAAAACTCACTTTCGCACTTATAATATTAGTTAGGATATTGTTATAATATTAATATTGTCAAATCCGTCAAAGTTATCAAAATTCTAGTGGAAATTTATTATGATATAAAATTTACAAAAGAAAAAGAAGTAAAATCTAAATTAAAATGGCGTGCTTTTACCTTGAAGACTGCGAGCAATTTGCAATATGTCCGATGTTAGTGGCTCCTTGTCCAACAATGTGCTGTGAAGATCCACCTATGTGCTATCCCTGCTTGCCACAATGTCCTTCGCCCGAAGGTTGTGTATTGTTGTGAAGAGGGCCACCACCAAAATATATGAAGATGGACGCATTGTGCGCAAGCTGCCTGCGTTTGCTCATTCAAGTGCAACGGAATGCAGGACCAAGAGCATTTTAAGACCTTCGGCACTGCGAATTTCATATTTAGAAGCCCTCGTGACGTAGTTGTCGAATGTGAATTGTGCACGGACCCCGTAAAAGTCGGCGACCCGGCAAAAGCACACTCAAACCGACACTCGGATGTTGTTTACTCAAGAAGAAACCAATAAAAGTGTCGCTTGAGGATATATTAGATGATTGACAACGAAATTTCGTGTCCTCCTTTCAATGTGACACGAGAAAAATTATTTAAATAAAAAGGATGATAGATATTTCCCCAAAAGAGGGTTGACGTCAGGCAGGCCTGTTATATCATGTATGTGGGGAACCTTACCACTGTATTTGTTTGTAACACTGCCACCACGAAACAGTTGTTTACTACAGTTACACAGGGGCTCCATACATCTATCTGATTAGAAAGCTATTGCTTACGATTTATCTATCGCGAGACTAAGTTCGCGGGCAATGCTTGTGCCGATACGATTCCGTGAGCGCTAAAATGATGCGCTCGGAATATTTATTTATTAATGAACATGTGGGATGTGTAAATCGTAATGTAGTTAGTATAAGAGTGGCTAAAGTTGAAATAAAATGGTGTAATCTCTTTTTTATATTGATTATTCAGCATATTTTAAGTTGAAACTACGATGTGCTTTATTGTAAAGCAAGAAGCTGGAGAGACTAATTTTTTTTTTCATATTTTAAATAATTTAAAAAAATAAGCATTTATATTTTGTCAGTGTTATTTTCATTATTATTTGGTGATTATGGGAGATTTAGTTTAGGTATAATTTCAGTTTTCATAAAAATGCCCACCCAAACGTTTTTTATTGATAAAAGTTAATGAACCCAAAATGGTCTTTTTATGCAGAAGTGATGTTTAATTGTATACTAAAGATGTTTCAATCATCAACATTTTTCATTCAATTATATTTAAAAAGGAAGAACAGGAGGAATATATTCGTAATTTTATAATTACATAATGCTTAATAATGCATTTTATATCATGCAGATATAATATTGGTTTGGTAAATAAAGTAATGTATATTCCTAAATAAAGTGTTCTTTACATTATGTTCTTTATTTATATAAAACTGATTCTGTCGCCAAAAAACTTGAATAAATGCGTCAGTGAAATGTCTCCGTGCAGGGTCGGAGAAAGAATACTGACCTCTGCTGGTGGGGTCGGCCGGAAGGACTAAAAAACCCAAGCTAAGTGGTAGGACTAAGCTCGTCTGGATGGCAACCACCCCTGGGTTTTAAATATGCCTCCATTGTAACCTTGTGTTCCTGCATAAATGATCAGGTTCCAGTACTATTATGCGTATAGTGTATTCGCGATGGCGCTACAATTGTTTCCAATTTGGATAATTTTCACAGGAGCAAGTAAAAAGGTTTTAGCTATGCATGGGAATTGTTTTACTCGTAACAAATTAGCCATATTTTTGCAGGACACGAAGTAATCCAATATAGATAGGCTTCAAAATACTAAATGGTATTAAGTCTTATTTCGATATTTTGTAGAGTTAGGCATTATGAATGGTTATTGATGTATGGGACTTGTTTCTGAATTGTTATTATAAAAACGAATTTTTCATATAAATATAATTTAAATTATTACTGAATTGAAATATGTAATCAAATTATCTTCTACCTTTTGAAGTGAAAAGTTTGCTGTTTGGGAAAATCAAGGTACCGGAATACAAGTAGACAAGGATAATGACAATTTTAATAAAACTGAATGCCTTTTATGTAAGAATTTAGTATAACTAAATGTATGAAATTGCAAAATCTTTTCTGCAAATATTAAAAAAAATCGTGAAATGATTCAAATACTACATTTATTTAAATATACACATTACACATCATTCACTCTGCCCCACCGCAATCGTATTTTCTTTTCATGCAGTTTGAGCCATGAAGGCATATTTTTAGGTAAGGGCTGGGCATTGGGGAACTTTAGAGGCGGCGGTGGTCTCTTGAAGGGGTCTTCATTCTGTAATTTACGCAACAAATATTCTTTGTTGATTTGCTTCGGGTCTCTGTATTTGTCCATGTATAAGTTAAAGGGTTTCCTACGTGGAAACCACTCTTGAGGTCTTATGTAGGGTTTAGGGAAATCATATTCATACACTGAAACAAAATTATAATTTAGTTGTTTTCTAAGTGTTGTTACAAAGCTATACTTCTGTGCTTCTTCTGGACTGTCTTTCATCTTAGTGTTAAGAGTCCGCTTTCCAACTTTTTATTTTGCACTTCACATGGCCTTCGGAATCCCTAGTAGTAAGAGTATTGGCACGCATATCACCTTTTGCAAATCAAGCCAGCGCTTTTTAGGTCAAACCCTGGCGGAGGCAGCATGGCTGGACATTCAGCAATTTATCCGCAACGACACATACATGAAGGGTGCCACGAATGCGGGAGATCTTAACGCGATCCCTCCGCGATATACATAATGTAAAAGAAATAGATTAAATATTTTTTCTTTTTTTTATGTATGGAGGACCACACATAACTTTCTACAGTGTAGTCCGATTTTAAAAATTCTTTTTTTATTGGAAAGAGTATACCCCGAAATTGGTCCTATATAAATTTGGAAAAAAATCCAACCCTAAAGGTACGAAAACAGAGAATGACTGATTGTTCATTCACTGATTATATCTATGACCACGCATAACTTTCGACAGAATTGATTTTTTTTTATTATATTATTTTCAAACTATACAAGCAAAAATACATATTTTATGGAATATGTATATAATTTTATCTACTTGTATTAATGTTGTGCATGTAAGCGCGTGGGCTAGCCCCGCGATCCCCACCAGTAATAAACCGATTGCAATGTTGTAAGTTATACCCGATGTCAACACTTAAGTTTGACTCAGAATACACTAACAATAAGTTTACACTCTTCCTGTCCTTGTCTTATATCTTTAAACGAGCAATTTTTGTATATATATACATATATATACTGGAACGGACTGGGCATCAACATTAACGGTGAGTACATCACTCACCTTAGATTCGCAGATGATATCGTAATCATGGCTGAAACCATGGAAGACTTAAGCCATATGCTTGATAGCCTCAATACAGCTTCCCAAGGAGTAGGTCTCAAAATGAACATGGACAAGACGAAGATCATGTCTAATGTCCATGTCGCACCTAACCCCGTAACAGTTGGGAACTGTACTCTCGAAATTGTTGACGAATACGTCTACTTGGGTCAAACGATCCAGTTAGGCAGGTCCAATTTCGCGAAAGAGGTCACTCGTCGAATCCAACTCGGATGGGCAGCGTTCGGGAAGCTCCGTAAAATCTTTTCGTCCCAAATACCGCAGTGTCTCAAGACAAAGGTTTTTAACCAATGTGTGTTGCCAGTGATGACATACGGAACGCAGACGTGGTCGCTAACTATGGGCCTTATGAGAAAGCTCATGGTCGCTCAGAGGGCAATGGAGAGGGCTATGCTCGGAGTTTCCCTGCGAGATCGAATCAGAAATGAGGAGATTCGCAGGAGAACCAAAGTAACGGACATAGCCCGGATGATTGCAAAACTGAAGTGGCAGTGGGCTGGGCACATAGCTCGAAGGACTGATGGCCGTTGGGGCAGAAAAGTCCTCGAATGGCGACCGCGTACCGGAAGACGCAGTGTTGGTAGGCCCCCCACAAGATGGACCGATGATCTGGTCAAGATCGCCGGAATAGGTTGGATGAAGGCAGCGCAGGACCGATCATCGTGGAGATCTTTGGGGGAGGCCTTTGTCCAGCAGTGGGCGTCTTCCAGCTGAAATGATGATGATGATGATGATACATATATAATTGGAATCTCGGAATCGGCTCCAACAATTTTCATGAAATTTAGTATACGGGGAGTTTCGGGGGCGATAAATCGATCTAGCTAGGAATCATTTCTAGAAAATGTCATTTTATTCGCTTTTTTTTATTGGAAGAAAAATAACAAAAAGGTGGTGTTTGAGAAGTCCCAATTTAAACTGAAAAATGACTTTTCCTGATATCTATCGGCGAATAATAATACTATTTTTTTAAATTGCATTCCAGCAGATGGCGTTGTTAAGTAACACGAAGTCAATGAGTGTTTGCTTTGAGGTTAGACTAAGAAAATCAATTGTTTATTTATATTATTTGTGTCTTCTTAATGCACGTGTTCACTTGAAAATGCCTAAACGACCTTGGAAAAAAACAATTATATACAACTAACTTCACGAAGCCGAAAAATACCGAGCATTTGCTCGGTCACCAGGTACTAGCACATTATACGACCTCAACACTGAATGTTTTCTCCATCCAGTGCCCTCTGTGTCATCATCTCATTTAACCATAGCCAATTTTCTCCCACTTATATAATTTAGATATGGACATGAAGACCCAGGTACTACATTGATTTGCTCCCTTTTCCGGTTTAATAGTTTCAATTCAGACGTAGTTAATAATAATATTGGGACAATTCACATAACGCCATCTAGTCCCAAACTAAGTTGCATAGTACTTGTGATATGGGTGCTACATAACTAATTTAAACTCCATATATATTTTTCTTTTGTAAAAAAATAAATATTATACGTAAACACCCAGACGCGAGACGGGAATCAAACCCGTGCCCTCCACAAGCGTACCGATATGCGTTATCCGTTACGCTACGGACGTCGTCAAAGTTATTTTTATTTACACTAGATTTTGGACCTCTATTAAGACATTTTTTAATATAATATTCAAATTAAAATGATTAACCAATAGTATTTAATAAGCTATTTTACCTGGTTCTTTCGTATTCAATGTCTTATGAAAGAAATCCTTTACAGATAAATCCCAATCACACTGATAGAACGCCAGACCTATTGGGGTGATGTTGTCTTGATACTTTTTATACCACTCCCTGGTAACAAAACTCCTGTCTTGGAGAGGTGATGATAAAGTTACTGAAAATGTATAGTTATTCAAATATAGAATACTAAAAACTTGGATTGACTATATTTTGCAGCACCAGAGGCAATACCAACGCGCTGCCAGCCTCGAAGAAATTTTATAACGCCTTTTTTGAAGAACCCCATATCGTACAGCGCTGAGAAAACCTCAGCCGGTAGCTCATTCCAGATCCTGAGAGTATGCAGCATGAACGTTCTAGAAAACCGTTTCGTACAAGAAAGAAGATATCATATGCAGGTAATATATAGCTATATAATAAGTGAATAATTTCAATAATTCCATCTCGACAAACAAATAGGATGTAGATGCACTTTACAGACATTACATCCATCCATCTTTTTTTATTGTTAAGGAACAGTAGACAGGCTGACAGCCCACTTAATAGTAAGTAGTTACTGTCGCCTAGGTATATTTTCAATGCTAGAAGCATTGTAAACACGCTGCTGTCAGCGTAAAGCGATACTGGAACCTGGGTCACTAATGGCGGAATATAACCCAAGGTTATTATGGCCGTATACTTATAGACCTAGGGTGGTTGCCATCCAGACAGACTTGGGCCCTACCTCCTAGCCGGAGGCTAGAGCTAGCTAGAGCCAAAGAGGTTAGTATTCTTCATCTTCATCCAGCATTTGACTTATGTCAAGAATGGTAAGGAAGTGCTTATTTCTTATAAGTGACAGTTTTAGTATATTTGTCAGGTTTGTTGTTCGTTAAAGTCTTTCATTATGTGGCGTAACGGATAACGCACTTCGGTACGCTTGCGGAGGTCACGGGTTCGATTCCCGTCTCGCGTCTGGGTGTTTATGTATATGTATTTATTTACAAAAAAAATGTATATAAGTAGTATATCAGTTGTCTAGGGCCCATAATACAAGTGCTACTTAGTTTGGGATTAGATGACGCTGCGTGAATTGTCACAAAATATTATTATTATTTAATTTCTAGCCATTCCCGCCAGCTTTGCTGATCAAATAACATTTAAAAGTAAACCGAAAAATTATGAATTCATTCGTATGCAAGCATGTTACACTGCTTACCCTACTTCTTAGTGGCAAGAAAATACATGTTTCTTAAAACTTTAATAACATTATATTAAATAATGTGCAAGAATAGCTCGCAGATGGCAGAATTTTTACCTACTTACTTGACACTTATAGTTATATTTTAGTCAATTCACACAATATCTTATAGATTATATGTGTTATTCAGATGTATAAGCTATATTATTGTAAGGTTTCATTAAAATTCATTCAGTAGTAGCTTTTGCGTGAAAGAGTAACAAACATCTATACATACAAACTTTCGCATTTAGTAAGAATTTTTGGCTTCATTTAGAGATAATATAATTATTAATTACCACACAATAACACCATCAAATAGCTAGACTAGACTAGAAACTTGGAAATATTGTTACAAATTAGTTCTAGTACGAAACATCTCAAATCTTTGAGTTATTAGTAGACAACACTGTAATAACAAGGCCAAAGCTTGTGTGTTTGTATGTCAATTGTTACTATATTAGAAACCAACTTACTTTTGGGCATATCATAACTAACTTTTCCGTTCTGTTTGTACAAAACAAACGCATACCGATGATAACCAGTACCCTTAAGTGGAAATGGTTGTAAATATTCCGCAATCAAATCCCCCTTCTCAACACAATTTCCAGGAATATTTGCCACTAACCAGTGTACATATTCCTTCTCATTTTCATGTAAATGACCATCTAAGCTCGTCAAAGCCAGAGTCCACAATGAATCGGCTTCTGATTCAAAATTAACTACCGGCTCTTTCATGGCTTCAGAAGGTTTAATCACATTACCACTACATACTGGCAAGTATGTATTATCATTTAATTCATACAGAATTTCCAAATCCAAATAAGGAGTAAAGAACCCTTCACCATACAAATGCTCAAATATACTATAATGATCTGCTATTTGCTTTTTATGATGAGGCCCTAATGTTCTGAGCCATTCTTTTCTGACTTCATTAAGATCAACTTCAAGTTGGTTTGACCGTGCCAGCTTTTCTAGTGTTTCATCACTTTTATTCTTTTTCAATTGTTGCAAGCGATTTTTTCTTTCATCTTCTGAATATTTTCTGCAAAAATTAATACTTATTTATTGCAAAATAATATCTGCAGATATACCTACAGATATAAAATTCAAAGTAGTATTTTTGTTTCTTGGTGTCTAAGGAGTCTCATTAATTAGACTTACGGTACTACAGACAAGCTCACCTTGCATAGTCTACCTTATTTTAGTTTTTTTATTGCTGAAGAACAGCAGAGAGGTTAACAGCCCACTTTATAGTAAGTGTTTCCGTCGCTGATATATGTTTACCAAACCAGTGACACCATGCACCACAAGTGTACAGAAACCTGGGTCCCTAATGCCAGAACAACACAAGGTTATTATGGTAAAATACTTTAGACCAAGGGTGGTTGTTATCTAGATAGGCTTGTAGAACTACCATGTAGCTAGGGCTGATTTGTCACCTTTTTAGACAGGCCGATCCCAGCCTCAGGGGTTAGTATTCTTACTTCACCCCTGTACGGAGAAAAATACAGATAATTAATAGATAAGGTAAGCACCTTACCATGTTAGCACACAAGATTCTCTGTTCTAAGAGCAGAGTAAGAACACTGACTAGAGGCAGCTGTCATAAAAGGCGACAAAACTATGTTAGGTGGTAGAGCTGCCAAGCCCATCTGGATGATAACCACCCCAGGTCTCTAAACATGATGCCATACCAACTTGTGTTGTGTCACAGCATACCCAGGTTCCAGTTCCCCTACACAGACGATTCGCATAGAAAACATTCTCAGGCAACAGTAACTGCTTACTGTTACATACCAATAAAAAGTCTTCATTCAGTCGTATAATACAGTATGACAATACTATAATATTCAGGATCATCTGCTAATAGATAAATACGATCTCAGTTACTATCTGACAAAAATGTTTATATAAATAGCCTGGCGATACAGACATGTACATAATACCGAGACCATATATCCCAAAATTCCTAATTATCACATATTTTAATTACATATTTAAGAAGTTAATAAAACTTAATAGACATACCTAAAGCCAGGAAATCCAATATCTATTTTTGTAGTATATAATTCATCCTTATAGTTAAGTTCGTCTAATCGTTCTTTCAATGTTTTACAGAATATTGGCGCCTTTCCCCGCATCCTGTGACCGAACCGAAGTTGTTGTAGTTGTACATTTGTAGCAAATGAACCGCAAATCGTCTTTAACATTTTAAACTAAAACAAATATTTTTTTATGATTTGGTTAAAGATAGAACATAACCTATACGGTTTAAGCGAAAATTATCATAGATTTCTACTTTTTAATATCTCACGCTCCGAATTTTCAGATATTTTCCATTAATTATTTTTGTTTTAACTATAGTATAGTGTTATAGTTTTAAAAACTAATTTATTGAAGTCCTGATATCTTTTTATTAAATACATGAAGACATGAATGATTTGACACTTTGACAGACAAAACAATTCTTGTAATCAGTGTAACCATGACCAACTCAAAATTTATAATCTGACTGATCTGATCTGACTGAATTCAAAAGCAAATTTAGAAGCGAGTTAGAAGCTTCTGATCACACTGTTCTAAATTCAGTTACTGAATTCAATTGCCAGTTTAAGCGCGACGAAGTTGGACGTGTCGTGTGTGTACGAGGACGGCCCCAGTATTGTCTAGACAATCTTTATTTTCTAGATTTCACCTTACTTACTGACCATAAGGTTTTATTTTGTCAGATGGCTCAGTTGACAGTCGTGTTTAAACAAAACAAATGACTGAAACGTTTACATTCGAAAATCAAAACGAGTGAACTGTAAGGCGGTCTTTTCTGTACTTCCACGATGATTTTCTGGGATAAACTTTCGTACTTTGCATTTGAAACAAACTCCGACTCGGTCGACGACATAATTGTAACGGGACGACAACACAACTATTCTTCACGGCGGTCGGCTGAATACTAGCCAAAAAACCGCCCGCGGTTAACGCATAGTGCGTGTGCGCCCACTTAGTTCTATGGATTACAAATTTGGCTACGGTTTTTTACCGCGACAATTTTGTAACATTTCACGGTTTTAAAATCAGTCACGGGTAAAAACCGCAAGTGCGGCCGCTTGTATTTGTTTTCGTGTTTCATAAACTCACACGGTTAATAACCGCTGCGGTTTCACCGTAGTGCGGCCTAGGCCTTATACGATTCTATAAAATAAGAGCCTAATCCTGCCAAAATGGCAGGAAACTGCCACATATGGTCACACTGCTTGTAATGACTGTTAAAACCTGCGTGTTTTGTATATTTATATATTCAAAGCACTGGCATGTTTTAGAAGTATACTTTAAAAATATTCTAGTGACTTTTACACCGTAACTTGTTTTTTCATTCTACTTCTGTCATGTCTTGTTAAAATAAACTCTTGTTAATCGGCATCTTACAAATTTATTTATTTTAAAGAATTGCTTCTTAAACAGCAATTCTTTTCGGGACTCTGCTTCAACAGGTTATGGGCCCAGGCTTAGCAAAATGAGTGAATCTCCATCGTCTACACCACACTATTTTCAGACTGCCTCAAGCATGTCTCCACTAGTGGTCAGTAGCAGCACACCTAGTTTCACAAAGCTTCAAGGTAGCAGCAACTACGCAACGTGGAGTTTCGCAATGCAAATGTATTTAATAGATGCAGAGCTTTGGGACTGCGTAATTTCGACCGCTGATGAAGAGTCTGATGAATTTCAACGTAAGGACCGAAAAGCAAGGTCAAAAATCTGTTTAAACCTAAGTGAGCACCTTTACCCCGTAGTCATGGCAGCAAAAACATCAAAAGAAACTTGGAACCGACTCCGGGAGTGCTATGCTGACAGTGGATTAACACGGCGCTTAAAACTCATGAAGAAATTGCTCAATATCCAACTTGAAACCTACTCGAATGTAGAAGCCTACGTAAATGACATACGTCACATTCAGCAGCAGCTGATCGCAATTCATGCCGCCCTCGACGATGAACTTGTTGGTTTGATTATGCTAGCAGGACTTCCTGACACCTACAGCCCGATGGTGATGGCTATAGAGCACTCCGGCACTAAAGTGACTATGGACGCAATCGCATCAATCTTGCTTATAGAGGAATGTCGAGATGCAACAGCCACGTCTAGTTCTTTATTCTCTAGTGTATCCGTGTCTAATAATAATGTAGTTAAATGCAATTATTGCAGAAAGATAGGCCATCAAATGTACCAGTGTAGAAAGCGTCTCAACCGAAAAAAGTCACCAGCATCATTATCAGCACCATCAGCGACAACTTCATCCCTTCACCTTGTACCTCAACCGAATGGTACATTGACTCTGGTGCTACAATACATATGAGTAACAAGAGTGATTGGTTCCTGGACATGAAGCAAGAGTCTAAACCAGTCACTATGGCCAATGGTCAGAAAATTCAGAGTGAAGGAAAAGGTACAATTTCTGTAAATGTTTCTGATAGGATTAAGCAAATTACTGATGTATTATACGTTCCAAATTTAGCAACAAATTTACTCTCAGTACACTGCTTGATTCAAAAAGGATTCATAGTAGTGTTTTCCGAGAAAGGTGCCTCGATTCTTTTGAAGGATAGCTGTAAAATAACTGGCACTGTTGTTGCAACAGCGTCAAATTTTAATAGTCTATACAAATTAGATACGGTAGATTATAAAGCCAATCTGATACAACCAACAGCGTCAAATTTTAATGGTCTATACAAATTAGATACGGTAGATTATAAAGCCAATCTGATACAACCAACAGCGTCTGCTTTACTATGGCATAGACGTCTTGGCCACCTACACCCTAAAGCCCTGAATATTTTAAAAAATAATGCCATTGGTATAGACTATACAAGTTCTTCATTCAGAAAATTGAGTGAAACCTGCTTGCCGTGCCTACAAGGTAAATTGTCAAAGCGACCATTCAAAAAATCACAAAGTAGGTCTAATGCCAAATTGGAACTGGTGCATACAGACCTCTGCGGGCCGATGAGTACTCCTTCGTGGGGTGAAGCGCTTTACCTACTAACTTTTACAGACGATTTTACTCGTAAGACTTTTGGCTACCTGCTAAAATCGAAAAATGAAGTCTTCTGTAAATTTGTTGAATTTAAAAGCTTTGTGGAGAATCAAACGGGTCTAAAAATTAAAACTTTGCGCTCGGACAATGGCAAAGAGTTCTTGAATCATAATATGACTTATTTCCTAAAAAAGAATGGAATTGTTCATCAAACGACAGTGCCTTATACTCCGGAGCAAAACGGAGTATCAGAACGTGTTAACAGAACTGTTGTCGAAAAAGCAAGATCAATGCTCCAAGATTCTGGTTTACCACGTGCATATTGGGGAGAAGCGGTTTCCACAGCGATATATCTCAAGAATCTCTCTCCAACCCAAGCGTTAAACAATAAAATCCCGGAAGAAATGTGGACTGGAAAGAAGGTGGATTTAAGTCACTTGCGAGTTTTCGGCTGTGAAGCGCATGTTTTGGTCCCAAAAGAGAAGCGCAAGAAACTCGACTCCAAGACTCAAGCCTGTATCTTTGTTGGCTACTCAGCAGATACAAAAGGGTATCGTCTTATTAATCCTCAGAATCCAAGGAACGTTGTAATTGCCAGAGACGTTGTCTTTGTCGAAAACAAACAACCATCTGGCGAATATGGTAAAGAAGAACCAATGAATACTTCAATCCCACAATCTGAATTATTTCAAATTCCTTCACCAGTTACCCAAAATCTTCCGTCTACATCGAACATGCAACTTACTGAAGAACACACAGAATCTTCTACTGAAGGAGATGCAGATCCTCCTTACCAAGTACCACTTGCTTCTCATTCAGAATCCAAAATATTGGTTGACAGTCCTGAAGATCTTAGTGCACGAAGATACCCTCTTCGAAACCGCCAAGCTCCAGTTAGATATTCGGACTCAGAATATGCAAACCTAATTAGCGCTGATTGTGAGCCACAGACCTACAAACAAGCTCTGGAAGATTGTTATAGTCAAAACTGGCTGAATGCTATGCAGTGTGAGTATGATTCGCTGCAAAAGCATGGAACGTGGATCCTTGTAGATAGACCTCCAAATAGAAAAGTGATTAAATGTAAATGGGTTTACAAAGTCAAAAGGGATACGAATGGGGATATAGTTAAATATAAGGCAAGGCTTGTTGCTAAGGGATTCACACAAATCTATGGTGTGGATTATGGTGAAACTTTTGCTCCGGTTGCTAGACTATCGTCAATCCGGCTTTTAGTAGCTTATGCAGCGAAACTTAATTTATATATTGACCACTTAGACGTTGAGACAGCATTCTTGAACGGCGATTTAGAGGAAGAAATATTCATGGAGCAGCCCGAAGGCTTTGCCGATAGCAAATCCAAAGTGTGTCTTCTTAAGAAATCTCTCTACGGTCTTAAGCAAGCTCCGCGACAATGGAATAAAAAACTTTGTGAGACTATGGACAAACTTTTATTTAAACGTTCTGAGAAAGAACACTGCATATACTACAAGCACAAAGATACTAAGTTACTTATAGTAGCTGTATTTGTAGATGATTTCTTTATATTCAGCAATGATCGGGACATGAAGGAAGAATTCAAAGTCGAATTAAGAAAATCATTTACAATCAAAGATTTAGGTCCCTTAAAAGACTGCCTGGGCATGAGAGTGACAAGAAAAGGTAATTCTCTGTCGCTTGACCAAACAAGGTATATTGAGAAATTGATCGAAAAATTTGGGATGAGTGATGCTATCCCAATATCCACTCCTATGGAGCCGGGTACAAAACTTGTCTGGCCAAACCCGATTGATGAAAAGCCGGAATTACCATACCAGCAGCTCATTGGGTCTTTAATGTACCTTGCGATTGGTACCAGACCTGATATAGCTCACTCAGTATCTGTTTTGAGCCAATTCAATGTACATTACGGGGAGGTACACTGGAGAGCTGCCAAACGTGTGCTTCGTTATCTGAAAGCCACAAAAGACAAAAAGCTCACATATAATGGCACTGGTGATGGTATTGGATACGCTGATGCCGATTACGCAAGTAATCTGATAGATCGACGATCCTATACAGGGTATGTGTTTCAGATGAGTGGTTCATCAATATCGTGGGAGTCACGCAAACAGAGAACTGTAGCTCAATCTACAACAGAAGCGGAGTACATGGCTCTTGGTGACGCCTGCAAGGAAGCTCTTTACATTCGATCACTGATTAAAGACTTATTCAAATCATCGTCACCTTTAACAATAATGTGCGATAATCAAAGTGCCATCTCACTCACTAAAAACAACACACATCACTCTCGCACCAAGCACATTGATATTCGACATCATTTCATTCGTGAGTGCATCTCCACCAATCAAGTCGACATTAAATTCATTCCATCTACTCTTCAAACAGCAGACATTCTCACTAAGCCATTGCCTAAATTGAGACACTATGAATGCCTGGCCTCTTTAGGGATAATATGATGTTACCTTTTTTTTAAAATGAATTTATTGTTTCTGTAAAATATTTTTTACTATATATCCTAGAGATAGGAAGAGTGATAGTGTTAACTTTTAATTGTTTATATACTTGTGAATATTAGTGCTTTAATTACGGGGAGGTGTTAAAACCTGCGTGTTTTGTATATTTATATAATCAAAGCACTGGCATGTTTTAGAAGTATACTTTAAAAATATTCTAGTGACTTTTACACCGTAACTTGTTTTTTCATTCTTCTTCTGTCATGTCTTGTTAAAATAAACTCTTGTTAATCGGCATCTTACAAATTTATTTATTTTAAAGAATTGCTTCTTAAACAGCAATTCTTTTCGGGACTCTGCTTCAACAATGACTATGATATGACAAAACAGCTTGACATTATCAGATGCTCTAGTGACGTGCACATTCGATAAATATATCAATAATGTAATAAATTATGTCATATCTATTGCATTCAAGTAAACTGGACCTAATGTTTGAAATAAAATTTTAATGAATTAAGTTATAAACCACATGTTGTCTTATAGTCTATTAATCATAATCAATATTTATACACTCCATTTTATAGTTTACGTCTGCGATAGATTATAGTTTCATCTCAAGTTTCTGTTTCAGTGATTTTCTATTACAGATTTCTGCACCCGTATCACTGTTTCTGTTGGGGGAGATAAGAAGATAATATTAATCCCCTACTGAAATAGCCGCAATATGTGCCTGTAATATCGTCGTGATCGTAGAATAACGTCGGATTTGAAAAAAATCCAAAATTCACTTTTTACCATATTTGGATACTACATTGTCTAAATATTATTGCTACATTAAAAAAAATACATGTATTTTAGATTTCAAATTAAGCAATCGGTAAAGTGACGCATATGATAGATTCTCATAGTAAAATGACGCTTGTGTATTTTTAAAATGGCTGTCCTGTAAAGTTTAATATATGTCAGATCCGTCACTATTATACGACTACGACAATATGGTCCTAGTCTAATTAATAAAATTGTAGTCTTTATTTATATACTCATCACATATGTGAGTAATAATTAAAATTAAATTAAATAAACAATATTTACTACATTGTACGAAGCTACCTATTACTTATACCGGATAATAATACAAGTAAATATAAAATCTTCTCAAGTGCCTCCTCTTTAACTGGACTAATTATTAGGGTTTACAATAGACAAGTGCAAAAGTGTGTATTACCATCATACTCCAATTCACAAGTCCCTTATAGTGTGGATTCTGAAATGGACATGACTAAAAAGAATGAACTCTTCTGGGCTCTAATAAATTAGCGCTATCGTCCACAGTGTAGAATATATACAACATTACACTTCTTTCAATACATTCTACACTGTGGTCGTGAGGTATGAATAGTAATAAATAGGTCTAATAGCCAGTTTTTGTTTCATTTCCCCTTAGATTACCGTTTCACAAAATTTTCATGTTTTTTTTATTGCTGTAGACCAGCAGTTAAGCTAACGGCCCGCTTAGAATTTAGCAGTTACTGTCGCCTATGGGCATTTGCAACGCCAGTGGCATCGCGAACACGCTGCTGTCCCATAAAGGTACAGGAACTTGGGTGTTGGGTACTAATGCTGGAACACAACACAAGGTTGTTATGGTGACATATTTAAGACCAAAGGTAGTCGCCATCCAGACGGGCCAAAGGCCCTATCATATAGCTATTATTGTTTTGTCGCCTTTTACGACAGACCGACCCCGGCCGCAGACGTCAGTATTCTTTCTCCACCCCTGCATGGATAAAATTTCCTTCCACGTCTCTGTACATTGACTCGTCTCCATCATTCTTAATATGTTCAACGCAGTCGCAATATCGGTTACTATGTTTATGATAATACGGCTAAACCACATACAGGTATAGGGTATAATAAAATAAGGTTAGATCATTCGTTATTATTGCCCATTAATTACTACCTTTTATTGTCACTGTTGTAGTGTGTGGTGTCGCACCAGAATAGCACCACCCCATCTCCTCCCGTGGGTGTCGTAAGAGACGAGTAAGGGATAGAAAGAACGGAGGATGGGCAGCAGCATCTTTCCGTGAGAGCATCACCAACTGCGAATACTGCGATCGCCAACCCGCCTGCCAAGCGTGGCGATTATGGCAAAACCCCCCCCTAAAATGACAGATACACACAGACCCCGGCCCCTAGTCCCCGGCGGCCCCGTTCGTGGTGGTCACGGTAGCAGCCACATAAGCGACGGGGCAGGGGGTGCGAAGAATCCCCGGGTTCGGATTCGCTACCAAGAACGACGACCTTTGGCCCTGGCAACATACAATGTCAAGACACTGCGGACCAACGAGAAGTTGGAGGAACTGGAGGAAGTTTTGAGCAGACTGCGATGGGATGTTGTGGGGTTATCTGAAGTCCGAAGACAGGGAGAGGACTCAATAATCCTAAATTCCGGAAATCTGCTCTACTTCCGGGAGGGCGACCAACTGTCCCAAGGTGGTGTCGGGTTTCTCGTTCACAAGTCTCTTGTGAACAACGTTACTGAGGTGGGGAGTGTTTCGACTAGGGTAGCGTACCTAATACTCAAAATTACCAAACGGTATTCGTTGAAGGTCATTCAGGTTTACGCTCCGACTTCGACACATCCTGACGAGGAGGTGGAAGCCATGTATGAGGACATCTCAACAGCCATCCACACTTCTAAAACCCACTTTAACGTTGTCATGGGAGACTTCAACGCAAAATTGGGGAAACGTAGCAGCGATGAGTTGAGAGTGGGGCAATTTGGGTTCGGAAATCGGAACACCCGAGGCCAGATACTGGCCGACTTCATGGAGAAGGAGGACCTGTATATGATGAACTCCTTCTTCATGAAGCCAGAACAACGCAAATGGACTTGGATTAGTCCCGATGGTGCCACCAAAAATGAGATTGACTTCATTATGTCGACCAAAAGACAGATATTCAATGATGTCTCTGTGATCAATTCGGTGAAAACTGGGAGTGATCACCGCTTAGTAAGAGGCACATTGAATATCAATCCAAAATTGGAGAGGTCTCGACTGGTGAAGTCTACGCTCCGACCTGCACCCATACAGATCCAAAACCCGGTAAACTTTCAACTCGAATTGCAAAACCGCTTCGAATGCCTCGGTGACTGCGTTGACGTGGACGAGTATAATAACAGGTTCGTGGAAGCTGTTCAAACGGCCGGGTCTAAATTCTTCAAGGCCAGCCGTTCAAAAAGAACCGGAAAAATCTCAGATTCTACTCTCAAATTGATGGATGTGAGACGTCAAATGACCCTTCAGTCCCCGGACGATGCTTCCCAGTATAGGCAGCTAAATAGACAGATCTCCAAGTCCTTGACTCGCGATATCCGCCGCCATAACACAGACTGTGTAAAGGCGGCTATAGAGCGTAACAAGGGCTCTAAAGTATTCGCACGAGACTTGTCTATTGGGCAGAGCCAACTGACGAAGCTGAAGACCGACGACGGCAGGGTCGTTTCGTCTAAACCCGAACTTTTGAGGGAAGTCGAGAAGTTCTACGGACAGCTATACACGACCACACGGGCACCTGTTAACAACAAGGCTAAAGACCCAAGAGCCAAATTAACCCGACACTACACCGTAGATATCCCAGACGTCAGTCTGTACGAGATTAGTGTGGCCCTTAAACAGCTTAAAAACAACAAGGCGCCGGGTGATGATGGAATTACAGCCGAGCTTCTGAGAGCTGGTGGTACTCCTGTGCTTAAAATCCTCCAGAAGCTATTTAATTCCGTCATCCTCGATGGCAAAACGCCGCAGGCCTGGCACGGAAGTATAGTGGTGCTGTTCTTCAAAAAGGGCGACAAAACCCTTTTGAAGAACTTTAGACCGATATCACTTCTGAGCCATGTTTACAAGCTGTTTTCAAGGGTCATCACGAATCGTCTCGCGCGCAGATTTGACGACTTCCAGCCTCCCGAACAAGCCGGATTCCGAAAAGGTTTTAGCACCATAGACCACATACATACGCTGCGGCAGGTTATACAGAAGACGGAGGAGTATAACCAGCCACTATGCTTGGCGTTCGTGGACTATGAGAAAGCCTTTGATTCGATCGAGACCTGGGCGGTGCTTCAGTCTCTCCAGAGGTGCCACATTGATTATCGATACATCAAAGCGTTGAAGTGTTTGTATGAAAACGCCACCATGTCAGTCCGTCTCCAGGATCAGAACTCGAAGCCTATCCGACTGCAGCGGGGAGTCAGACAAGGCGATGTCATATCGCCGATGCTGTTCACTGCTGCGTTGGAAGATGTCTTCAAGCTTCTGGACTGGAACGGACTGGGCATCAACATTAACGGTGAGTACATCACTCACCTTAGATTCGCAGATGATATCGTAATCATGGCTGAAACCATGGAAGACTTAAGCCATATGCTTGATGGCCTCAATACAGCTTCCCAAGGAGTAGGTCTCAAAATGAACATGGACAAGACGAAGATCATGTCTAATGTCCATGTCGCACCTACCCCCGTAACAGTTGGGAACTGTACTTTCGAAATTGTTGACGAATACGTCTACTTGGGTCAAACGATCCAGTTAGGCAGGTCCAATTTCGCGAAAGAGGTCACTCGTCGAATCCAACTCGGATGGGCAGCGTTCGGGAAGCTCCGTAAAATCTTTTCGTCCCAAATACCGCAGTGTCTCAAGACGAAGGTTTTTAACCAATGTGTGTTGCCAGTGATGACATACGGAACGCAGACGTGGTCGCTAACTATGGGCCTTATGAGAAAGCTCATGGTCGCTCAGAGAGCAATGGAGAGGGCTATGCTTGGAGTTTCCCTGCGAGATCGAATCAGAAATGAGGAGATTCGCAGGAGAACCAAAGTAACCGACATAGCCCGGATGATTGCAAAACTGAAGTGGCAGTGGGCTGGGCACATAGCTCGAAGGACTGATGGCCGTTGGGGCAGAAAAGTCCTCGAATGGCGACCGCGTACCGGAAGACGCAGTGTTGGTAGGCCCCCCACAAGATGGACCGATGATCTGGTCAAGATCGCCGGGATAGGTTGGATGAGGGCAGCGCAGGACCGATCATCGTGGAGATCTTTGGGGGAGGCCTTTGTCCAGCAGTGGGCGTCTTCCGGCTGAAATGATGATGATGATGAGATCATTCGTGTACGCTGTCAGTGATGTCAAAATTTCGTGTCGCAATTTTTCGATTAATAGAATTGTATACGCTATGTAATAATACAGTTATAAATAAATCTATGGTAATATTTGGTATTGCAAATACTACTTTAGTTATTACTATACTAATACTTGTTATCGAGTAACGTCGATAATAGGTATATAACTTTATATCGATTAAAAATTAATAGATAAACATACAATTAAAAATTAAATTAAAACTGTAAAATTTACGTACTTGGGTTTTAAAAGTACCCATTTTCAGGTTTAAAGTTCAAAATCGTCAAACTTTTTGTGTTCTTTATCCAGCAAATACAATAACGATATTTTAATTTAGCTTAAAATCAGTCATTAAAATATTTACCTTTTCAATAAACTTTTTAAATTTGTTATGAAAATAAAATTTACGTACCATTGTGTACGTATATTGCTTAAAATATATGACCTGCTTTATGTATTAAGCGTCTATATTAAGATAATTATAGATCCATTTACACAATATATCGGAATTTACGGCACAAAACTCGTTATTGCAATTCTCAGACCTTTTTATGTAAATAATAAATTTATAAATGTCATTATTAAATTATGTAATAATCACAATTTTCAACCATCATTCAATTCAATTATTTATCCAAATAGTTATTAGTTAATCCCAGATACATTCAAAGCTTTCACTTTAGAGCCTGGGGTCTACTCTACTGTATGTTTATTAATTCTCAGGCTTCAGCTGCTTTTTGCGTTGATGCTTCCCTGGCTACAAGTTGCAAACTCGATCGACGAGTGAAACTGAATGGTGAAATCTGTTAGTCTGTTACTTTGCTGATTATAAACTACCCAAATAGTCGCTTTTTAAGAAGCCCTAAAATGATACTCTAATATCAGCTAGCTTACACCACATGAACGATTTCAATTCAATAAAATGGTGAATATGCAATTATGCTTAAACAATTTTTTCATCCTTTTGAAGATATAGGAAATTTGTGTCCTGCTCAGTGCTCCTGCTTAATGAAAGGGATATAGCATAAGCATAATTGCTTGCAGCAAAATCAGTGTTGCCAGATGGGCATGTGAATTTCCCCCAACTTTTTTCGAAAACCCCGAAAATAAGCTTTTTGAAAAAAACTCCAGAGCAGTTTTTACTTATTTTAAAAGGAGAAATAAAAAAGCAAAAGTAGCTAGATAGATAATTCTTTACCTCAATTTTAGAGGTAATTCAAATATAAAATAAAATGCCGCTTAAGCTCAAATGACAGATGTACAAAACAGCCACTAAACCTGCTGTTTTCTACGGGTCAGAGTGTTGGGCGACAAATAAGCACCATCTTAGTAAACTCCATACTATAGAGACGCACACGCTACGCTGTTCAGTGGGTGTGACACTACGAGGCATGCCTTTTAAGTTTTGTCGTTCGAAGAAAAAAACACGACTAGAACCATAAAGTGCTTTTTATTGTTTTTCAAAGTATTCACCACGTAGCTTAATACACTTTTCCATTCGCTCAAACCAGTTATTATAACATTTATTCCACTCTAAAGTGGGGGTGTTAAAAATGGCTGACTTGAAAGCGTCGACTGCTTCTTCGCCGGACTGGAATCTTTGACCACGAAGACTTTCTTAATTTTAGGAAATGTAAAGAAATCGTTAGGGCTTAGGTAAGGACTGTATGGAGGATGGTCAAGAATTTCTACTTTTCCTGTTTCAAATAATCAATCGTTTGACGAGCGCTATCTGAGCTTGCGTTGTCGTAGTGCAGGATGATGCATCGTTTTCCAAGTTCATTTTACAAGTTCGGCGATGACTTGTAGTAAACAAACTGTGGTATACCACTCTGCATCAACAATTCTACGATCTTAAAGTGCAATAGTCGCAACATGACCGGTTTTTCCAAAGAACGTGGCCACCATCTTCTTTGAAGTGCTTCGAGAACGAACAACTATAATCGGCTTTGGCTCGTCTTGAAAGACCCAGATTGTAGATTGTTGTTTGCAATCAGGATCGTAGGCATAGATCCAAGATTCGTCACCACTGATGATGTCGTAGACGTGATTTGACTCTCCTTGGTTGATCCTTTGCAGGGTTTACTTACACCATCTGACGCGGGCCGCCTTGTGATCGTCGGAAAGCAGATGTGGCATCCAACGGCAAACTAGCTTTCTCACACCAAGCGCTTCATGGAAGATTTTCTGAATGGTTGTCCCTGAGATGTCTACTAAAGCCATACCAGCATTCAACAGTCCGCAGACATGGGGCTTCATCGCTGAACACAGATGTTAGCTCTTCAAAACACTGAAGCCGTGTCAGGACTCTTCTAAAGTTAATAAATACTTGGGATCTGTGTTTCATGCATCTGGTGACATCGATTGTGACGTCAAGGCACGCATTGCTGCCGCGTGGGCCAAATGGCGTGAGGCCTGTGAGGTGATTGATGTCATTTGTGACCCCAAGATGCCGGTAAAGTTGAAGGGACAGGTCTATAAGACCATCATTAGGCCTATCCTTTTATACGGCTGTGAAGCGTGGCTGGTGTTAGAGCGACACAAGCAGGAACTGCGTGTCACGGAGATGAATATGCTGTGGTGGATGTGTGGAGTGACGCGGAAGGACCGCGTTAGGAACTCCCGCATTCGCGGCGGTCTTCATGTCCGTGACTTTGCGGATAAATTGCAGGAGTGTCGGCTCCGTTGGCACGGCCACGTTTTACGGCAACTGGATGATTACGTGGGAAACAAATGTCTGGCCATGCCACCTCCGCCGGGCCCCGGCAGGAGGGGTAGACCCAAAAAGTGCTGGCTTGACGTCGTAAAGGGTGATATGCGTGTCAATGGGCTCACTACCAGGGATGCTGAAAACTATGCGAAGTGGAGTAGAAAGAGTCAGAAAGCGGACCCCGGGTACCGAAACGGAAGTTTAGGTTGCAACCGGGATACAACGCTTAGATGATGATGATGATGATGATGATGACAGTTCAATAAAAATAATTGTAGTGATGGTAATTGTGTCTGTGGATGAATTATTGGCACTTAAAAAAACCTCCAAAATTTCTCCCAAATTAATTTTTTCCCCTGTAGGTCCCCCCAAAGATTCTTTTCCCCCAAAGATTCTTTTCCCCCGAATCTCCCACCCATAGTCGAAAAAATCCCCGAATTTGCAGGGAATCCCCCTCATCTGGCAACGCTGAGCAAAATTAGAAAGTTCATACACTTAAAAGGAAAGAGAAAAACGATAGAAAAAGGACAGCTGATGACGCAGGGCACCAATCGGAGCACATCACGGATGGATGCGTTTTGATACATATAATTTTTTGTGTCTTGTGTTTCTGTTTTACGGTACGGGCTGCGGCACGGCACGTGAATTTTAGGATTCGAATAGATAATAAGGATTGAACTGGTATGTGACTTGATTAATCTGCGAAAATAAAACTGGTGAATAGTTATTAAAATCGAAAATTTCCTTTGCTTGTGCACACGGTGACGACTTTATTTATCAATAAATTATTCGCGTTCATTGTATCAAGACCATTATTTAATCAATAATAATTTCAGTGTAAACTCTGTAAACAGTTCCGTGTAACATTTTTGTCTTTTTCTTAATTATTTAATACAAGCGATGAACATATGTGAGTGATATTGCGATTTGGTGGAATGGATTTATATATAGATATTTTTTTACACATTTTGACGAGCTACTATTAGGAGCCATTTACACATGGCGAATAGTCACGTAGTCTTTAATGGCCTAAGTAAAATGGCCTGTTAGTGCTTTGTGCTACGATTAAAAAATATTGTCTGAATTTATGCGCTGTAGAGATTTAAACAATAGATGTGAAAATGGATACGAAGAATATACAGAAAAATGCTATGCAGAAAAGCGCAGAGTTTACTTTCACACCGCCACCTGAAGCTCCCGTGTTCGAACCTACCCAGGAAGAATTTCTCGATCCGCTTGGCTATATAGCCAAAATACGCCCGGTAGCGGAGAAAACTGGTATATGCAAAATAAAACCGCCGTCGCGGTGGCAGCCACCATTTTCCTTAGATGTCGACAAATTAAAATTCGTTCCTCGGATACAAAAAGTTAACGAGCTGGAAGCCATTACAAGACTCAAACTTTTGTTCCTCGAAAAGATTTTAAAGTTCTGGGAACTTCAGGGCTCACCATTGAAAATCCCCATGATAGAAAACAAAACTCTAGATTTGTATTGTTTGAAATTTTGGGTTGATGAAGAAGGTGGCTTTGAAAATTGTAATCACCCGAAAAAATGGCGTAAGATAGCCAACTCAATGGGTTACAGCCAAAGTGCGGTCACAATGAATTTTCTAAGAAGTAATTATGAAAAAATATTGCTGCCATACGAAATATTTGAGAAAAGTAAAGCTGATATACTAAAAACTGTAAAAAAGGCTGAATCTAAATTAGAAATAAAAGATGAATGTGTATCAGGCAAGATAAGTATTAAAGAAGTACCTATAGAAAGTATTACCCAACATAAAATTGAGATAGATATTAAAGATGAACTACCCCCACCATGTATTAAAAAAACAAAAACTGGTTCTGATATCAAATCTGATGTAGATCCAACAAAAAGTAAACTTGAGATTGAAGAAATCAGGCGTAACCGTGAGTTAAGGAGACTAGCTTGCTACGGGCCAGGGCCTAAGATGCCGGGGCTCAACGATGAAGAGTTTGATATCACAAAATCGAGGAAAAGACCTCGGTATGATCTTGACCCTTTAGCAATTTATTTATGTGCCATTTGTCAAAAGGATAGCAGGGATGATCTTCTCTTAATATGTAATGGTTGTTCAGATACCTATCATACATTTTGTCTAAAACCACCACTCAACGCAGTACCTGATGGAGACTGGCGTTGTCCATGTTGTATAGCTGAAGAAGTTCACAAACCAGCGGAGGCATTTGGATTTGCTCAAGCAGAGAGAGAGTATACTCTGCAGCAATTTGGAGAAATGGCAGATAAGTTTAAGTCAGATTATTTCAATATGTCTGGTCATTTAGTGCCAACAACAGTTGCTGAAAAAGAGTTTTGGAGAATTATTTCTTCTGTTGAGGAAGATGTTACTGTAGAGTATGGTGCTGACCTACATTCTATGGACCATGGGTCAGGGTTCCCAACCAAATCATCTCTGAATTTGTATCCAGGTGATCAGGAATATGTTGATTCAGGCTGGAACTTAAATAACCTACCAGTATTAGAGGGTTCTGTATTAAGATTTATAAACGCAGATATTTCAGGGATGACTGTACCTTGGATGTATGTTGGTATGTGCTTTTCTGCCTTTTGCTGGCACAACGAAGATCATTGGAGTTACTCCATCAACTACTTACACTGGGGTGAAGCCAAAACTTGGTATGGTGTTCCAGGAAGTGGGGCAGAATTATTGGAAAATGCTATGAAAGCAGCTGCTCCTGATCTGTTCAAATCTCAACCAGATTTGCTACACCAATTGGTTACCATAATGAATCCTAATATATTAATGGCTGCTGGTGTTCCAATATACCGTACTGATCAAAATGCTGGAGAATTTGTTGTTACCTTCCCTAGGGCATACCATGCAGGTTTCAATCAAGGTTACAATTTTGCAGAAGCTGTTAATTTTGCACCACCTGATTGGCTTAAAATTGGTAGTGAATGCATACTGCATTACAAAAATTTAAAACGCTTCTGTGTTTTCTCACATGATGAACTGATATGTAAAATGGCACTGGAAGGAGAACGCTTAGACTTGGAGACTGCCCTAGAAACTCAAAAGGAATTACAGCGAGCTACAGAAGAGGAAGGGAAATGGAGGGCAATGGTTGCAAAGAAGGGACTTAAAAATGTACGTAGAACACCATTTGAATTGCTTGGTGATGATGAAAGACTTTGTGAAGTTTGTAAGACAACATGTTTCTTATCATCGGTGTCATGTAGTGAGTGTAAGCAAATGGTCTGTTTGCAGCATGTGAACGAGTCATGTGAGTGTTCCTTGCAGAAAAAAAATTTGTTTTTTAGATATGATATGGATGAACTGCATATTATGTTACAGACTCTTGATTTTAGGGTTAATAGTTTTGAGAAATGGATGACTGAAACAAAGAAAATATTACTGCCTACTGCTCCTGAAGCTGGGCGCTTGCAGAAGCTGAGAATGCTTGTTGATGAAGCTGAGGAGCTCAAAATACCGAAATGTAGTCTCTTAGGAAATTTGAAAAAAGAGTATACTGAGGCTGTAGAAAACGTTGAGCCAATTGTTATAGAGCTAGATGATGATTAAGTATTTGATTATAGAATATAGCTTCCTACAAACCAGTTTAAAATATTAAAAATGAGTATTTTTATGGTAAAGAAAATGTGTATTAGTAGAAACATATTTATGTAACAGCAAATGATGTAATGAAATTATGTTTTATTACATTTCATTACATTTTAATATGTGTTAAATGTTTAATGATAACTTTATGCCTGTGCAAATTTGTTGCTATGAGGTTATTTTATGATTAATAAAGATTCCATTTTAGTATTAATATACAGGCTAGTTATGTAATACAGGCATATTCAAAACCAATGTGAGATTATCATCAGAAGTGCATTAAAGATTTGATATGGATCATTAAAAACATATTGTAGGTCGAAAGGGAACATTTTCCTATTCATTTATTTAACCTTTTATGATTATTTATTTTCTGTCTGATTATTTCAATCCAAGAGATTTATAGCTAATGATACATTTTTTCTAAATATTTGAATTTCAAATCACTCCTGTAAAGTTTACTCAATGGGGTTACTCAAATAAGGGAAGTTAAGGTTGTCTTAGTGTGAATATGCATTGCTTATGTAATTGGACTTAGTAAAAGGGGGGTGTAGGTACCATTCTATAGGTAATCAAATAAAAATATTAACACCTTATGATTCTTAATATTTAATAGATAAGATAATAGCATATTTATCTATAATTAAGTCATATGTGTGTTTTTGAGACCCCAATGTAAAAATTGCAACTGGTATTTCTAAGTGGCTAAGTTGATGTTAAACAAGCGTGAAATTGTCTTAAAAGCTTTTAACATTAATACTTTTACATTGGTGTAAATTATTAAAACATAAATTAAAACTTTCAGCTTTTTAGGATACAAAATACTTTGAAATGTTGAAAATTCATGTGTGAATATTTTATTTGGTAGAAAATATGATGCTAGGCAAAGAAATCCCACCGCAGCTTCTTTGTTAGATGACTAGGATAATATAAAATGCATGTTTTAGGAAAAATTACTATTGTGTGCATAAGGTACTACTAGTATTTTCATCTATTTATAATTATTATAAGAAACTTAACCAGCTTTATGGCTGATATTTTTAAATTATTGACATAATTTGTATGTACGATTTCTTAATTTTTGATTTAAATGTAGTATGGAAAAGATGTTAACAATTCTTTGGTAGTGTATTTAGAACATATGTTTAAGATTTAGCATTAATGGCATACTTCAAGTACCTGTAAGAAGTGAGTGTTCGCATATATGTATTAGTTAGTGTGGATTTCTCAGTTAAGTCAACTAGTGTATAATAATTAATAATAATATTTCTATCATCACAATGATACTATTTTTGTGTTCATAATTATTTACAAATTTATTGAATTTGAATTAAACTCCTGTCCTTACAAAATTATAGATTTCATGATTTCTGTGACTGACTGACTTTCTAAGTATCTGTAAATTAGGGTTTACAGTAAAATATTTTTATAAACTGTAAAGTAACGCAATTTTTATGTAATTCTTATTTATATAAAAGGAACTATAAAAACTCATGTTGAATTGTTAGTGGTTTAAAAAAAAACTGCTTATTGAGTTTGTCCCGTATAGAAAGAATTACAGAAATATAGCATAGTAAACTCGAGAAAAAACTAAAGTGACAGACATGGCTCGCAAAATATGCTTGTTGAAGTGGCAATGTTCTGGACACGTATGTCGCACGACCGACAGCTGTTGGACTAAACTAGTCCTAGAGTGGGGACCGCGTCTTGGCAAACGTAGTGTAGGACGCCCTCCAGCTCGGTGGGCCGATGACATTAAAAAGGTAGCTGGTAGTGGCTGGACGAGAAAAGTGAAGGATTGGGTGCCAGTTTAATTTAAATTTGCATATTTTTTTTGTGTCTGTCCCATTATGAGAATTATCTACATTACAGTATATGTATGTAGAAATATTTTATAGAATAAATAACATACACATCATGTGTCCGCACACACACACGCTTTCTGAATTCCAACATAGCGCGGTAGTGGAAATTATTTTTCAGTCATAGTGTTGATTGGGTTTTTCATTTCTCTCACACATTGTAAAACTATTGGTAGTTAGGGTTTACAGTTCTCTGCTTCAATTTCAGCAACGTCTATTAACTAGTAATTTGGACCAGCATCAATAGACAAAAAGAGAGAATTTACATACTATTTAGTTTATAAACTGCAGTGCAAGATAATGGTAAAATGTTTTTTCTTCAACATTTTATTACGATAAAGACTGTCTCTGGCTATTTTAGCTTGGATTATATGTGTGAACACCCTATAGTATGCTGATGTTGTATTTTCAAAAAAAAATACCAATTATCATTTTGGGACTAAATGGCAGGCTATGATTTGATGTAAGGTTTGTGTAAAAATATTGGTTTAACTTAGCCATAGGTTAGTTATTAACTTTATAAATTAAGATTTATATCATTGTGTTCAAATAACATCACATATTTTTAATTGATGTTTGTTTGTCTTAATTTTTATGTGCACGAAAATTTTTTTTTATGTATAAACGGTAGTTGAGTACCTATATAATTTATTTGTGGGTATCGTAAAATCTGGATTTCATGGAAGTACATATTTTCTTTTATTAAAGGATTATATTGTTTGTATTACGCCATTTAAGTTAAATAATTTCTTGATAAGCTTACAATTCTTGATTCGTTTCTTCTAGTAGGATTATTCACTTCCCATTTTTTGGTGTTAGTAAAAAGTTGTGCGTCTTGTAATTTTTGAGGACTTTTTTGATATCTACGTTTTCTATGGCATGATTCTATCCTACTGGTAGAATGACGTTATCTCGTACCTAAGTAGTTGTAAAGGGCGACAAATTAGGCGTCATCATGATAATTAGTGTAAACGGCGCGGTTTTTGTCGTTGTTGGGGAAGAACTGTGTTCACTACAAAAAACACACATTTCACGTTATTTATTTTCTTCTGCTAACGCTGTCTTCTAATTGAGGTTTGGAAACAAACACCTGTAAGAAGCCTATGTATTTAAATTTTAGTATTAGAAATTGTATGTTGGAAATTTGTAGTGTCTCAGATATTTAAGTTAATATTGAATAAATTTATGTATTATTAATTTTATGCCATGATTTGACTGAATTGTATGTTAAAGACTTAATAAGGTAAACGACAATTTTAATTTGCTCTGTATATTTGATTTATATCGAGTGACTTATCTGTGATTTATTTTTCGTTTGTCTCTTATCATACACAAAAGCGTGAGTATTATAGTAATAGGCATATAATAGTAATACACTAATTATTAGAATTTTGTTTTTTTATTTATTACCCATTAATAAATATTATTCTTCGTGCAGAGGCGGATTAAGAATAATGACCTCAGCGGCCTGTCGTGAAAGGTGTCTAGCAACTTTAGCTGGTAGGGTTTCAAGCCGTATGGCAACCATTTATATTCTATAGACAGCCATAATAACCTTGTGTTGTCTTCCGGCATAAGTGACCCAGGGTTTAGTTCCCCTATGAGGTCGGTAGCGTTTTAGCGGAGCCCCTGGCATCGCTAACATCCATAGGTGATAAAAATCAGCCTGTCTGCTGTTGAGTAATAACAATTCTTAAATAAAACAATAAATAGTGTAGCATTTTTATTAAAATAATTTCAAATAACAATACTTAACATTATTATAAAATTAATATCAATACATTTGGTGAAAATACCTGTGATCAAATCACGTTAGATTATATAAATATTAAACGTATGTTGAGATTATATAATTATTCTTATCTTAATACTGAAAATCGGAATAAAAAAATAAATATTCATTGAGATAATAAAAACATCCACTGCACCAGCTCTTAAACACCTAACTGCGGCTTAATTTTTAATAAAAGTTGATATTCTGAATAATTAATTATAACCTTTGTAATAATAAGCTGTCTACACACCGAAGCCGCCGGCCCGCCGGCACCAACCCGGCGGGTGGAAAATTTCCCGACGGCACGACAGTCGCGGCATGCAATGTTTTGGCCGCATTTTATAGTAACTATGTTTTGAATTCCATAGTAGTGGTTTTGAGTAATAAAGAGGTCTATTAGTTTCAATACTTTTTCGTTGTCCCATTCCATAATGTTTAGTAGATAAAAAACACTGATACGTCAGAGCCGCGGGGTAGATTGCGCGGGCGCATGCCGCAGGCAAGATCGTTAAAATCAGGCCGCCGGCCTTGCCCGCCGAGTTCGTGCCGGCGGGCCGGCGGCTTCGGTGTGTAGACAGCTATACTCTACGGATACTCCATTTTTAATATATAGTAACAATTCGTTATATTTTTGATGAATATAAAATGAAAAAAAGTTAATCAACTCTAAAATTCTTGAGACAACGTATCTTGTTTACCTTGACTGTATCTATAAGGCGTTGGAATTAATTCGGAGCGTTATACGAGATGGCGTAGGTATACTGTCCGTATTTCGTTGTCACCGACATTAATGTATATGATAGCTATTTCAAGATATATTTATCATGAAATAGCTATCGTTGAACGTCATTTGCTGTACATAACCTCTCTTAGAATCGTAATCAACAATATTTTATAATTTACCAGCCGATCACGCCCGCTCCGCTGGGCGATTAACAGGCAAAATTAAATCAAAAAAAGAGAAAGGGTAATATCATCGTAATTTTTTTTTCAATAAAAATTTTCCTATGCTACTTCTAATACCTCCAAGAATACGTGTACAAAGTTTCATGATGATCGGTTAAGCAGTTTTCGCGTGAAAGCGTAACAAACAAACTTACTTTCACATTTATAATATTAGTATGAAGTATAATTAAATATGTCAATATTTGTGATTTTGTGCCAATTAAAGTACTTTTGCGGGGAGTTTTACTTCATTATACAATATTATTATGAAAAAAAAAGTGCAGCTCATCGTATTTTAGTGGAAGTATATAGAGAACATGCTCTAGCTAGCTGAGCAAACATGTCGGAAGTGGTTTGCACGTGTCAAAGCTAGTGATTTCGAGTTGCAAGACGAGGAGCGACCTGGCCAGCCGAAAAAATTATAAGATAAAGAGTTGGAGGCATATATTGCTCAATGAAGACTCATCTCAAACACTTCAAGAATTGTCTACATCATTGGAAGTTGACTGTCGGTAGGAAAACGTCTCAAAACTTTAGGCATAAAATTCAGAAGTATAGGGACATTGGGTCCATTGAAACCAAGGGACATTGAGAGGAGGCGTCGTTTGACATGTGAACGGCTGTTTCAACGGGAGTAAGAAATTTTTTTTACAACGAATTGTCACTAGTGATGAAAAATGGATCCATTACAATCCGAAGCTCAGTCATGGGTTAAGCCTAGCCAACCATCAACATCAGTGGCAAAGCAAAATATCAATGTGTCTAAGCTCTTGCTGTGTATTTGGTGGGATCAGAGGGGTGTGATTTATTATGAACTGCTGAAACCGAAGGAAACCATAACTGGGGATCGTTACCGACTGCAATCGATGCGATTGAGTTGTCCGATGAAAGAAAAACGGCCGGAATAGCTCGTCCGCACGTCGCAAAACCGGTACAAACGTACCTAAAAATATTTAAATGGGAAGTCCTACCGCACCCGCCGTAATCTCCAGATATCGCTCCTTCAGATTATTATTTGTTTCGTTCGATGGCTCATAGTCTGTCGGAGCAGAAGTTCACTTTTTAAGAAGTGTCAAAAATGGGTCGATTCGTGGATTGCATCAAAAGACGAGGCGTTCTTCCGATACGGTATTCGTACCCTGCCCGAAAGATGGTCAATACTTTCATTAGTGTATTTTTTTAATTTCTATTGCAAAACAACGTTTTATATTTACGGTGTGCGACACGACACGCAGATATCTTCTGTCTCGCTCACACAGTTACATTTTATACTTGCATATTGTTTCGTGATAGCTTAGCATATTTACTTATATCGTTGTAACATAGCATCTATGCACGTACCATTTCTGTAAATATATATAGCGCAATTTGTCATTAAACCATGGAATCCTGGAATCGTGAAAAGTATTTTATTGAACACTACTCCCCAAGAAGACCTCCAAAGAAGAACTCTGCCTCAACAACAAACCTATTGGAGGCCAGGAACCCCTGCACCTCCAAAATATATATAATTTTTGTAATAAAAAAAAAACGCTACGAATTAATTCCAACACTTAATATATAATAAATAATATCAAATATACTAACTTATCATTAGTTATATGTATCAGATAATTTCTATTTCGATTATTAAGTACCGTATAAAATTACATACTCTAATCGACGTATAAAACATGGAAGACGGTAAAATGGACGGAAACATTTACCTATTTCAATACATTAAGTTATTATTTATAATCAACAAGATCACATCAACACAGCTAAACTTTTCTAGCAGATAACAGAAGTATATCTGCCACTTTGGGAAACACCATTATGATTTAAAAACTATTATGCAAATATTAAACGTATACGAAATATAATATTAGAATATGTATAAAGCCAATAATTGATATTAAATAAGCAGTTTATGACTAGGGTGTTGTTCTCTTAAATAATCAGTGCATTTTAAAATTAATTATTAACATAATTAAGTACAAATAACTTAATCGTAAGGTGCCAACATAAGTACAAAAAGGTATAAATTTTTCATACATTTCGTTTTTTTTTTCAATCAAACAAATGACCGACATCCACCTAGATAAAAAAAATATTTTATCCCCCAAGGATCGAACTCACAGACACCACCATACCAGAGCTTACGTTACCACTGAGCCAATCTTGTCATTAAATTTCCCAGTAAATTTATTTAGAGAAATCATAATAATAACATTATCAATCATTTCAGTACATTTAATATGAGTATTAAAAAAAAACCACATTCCAGTACCCTTATGCGGACAGCACAGCAGCATGTTCGCGGTGCCCCTAGCGCCGCAATTTTTTTTATTGTATTGTATGTCTAGTAACTTATTTTTAAGAGTACAAAGTAAAAAAAAAAAATTGTCGATTTTTTTTACCCACCCTATTATGTAGGCATTTTATAAAAATTGCGATTAAATCCAGACAATTTGATGGTTACAATATATTTTTACACTGTAAAAGGTAAATAACTACATAATTCTATGTAAATATTTTGTGCAAAAATAAGTTTAAAAAAATTAATAAATAATAGCATATTTACTGTTACACTTTTTCCTGAACACATTCTGAGATACTCAGTATGGATATATACTAGTTACCATGTTGAATGTTAAAAAAATGAAGATCTATTTATGTGGTTGTAACATTTTCCCTCATCTCGCGACCTTTTGTCTCAATGGGCAGCGCCAGACAAGCCCCAGCTGCCAAAATGGCCGCCGCCGCGTACACCCCCGTCGCCAGACTTATTGAGTTTTTTAGTAACACCTGCACAAAATATATTAATTATCAAATCACTTATTGAATTTAATGAAGCCACCAGTACAACTGAAAACGCTGGTTAGAGACGAGAAACGGAGGAACAAACTCCCCAGCTATTTTTTTTGTAGTCTTATTTGATATTTATAACTCGTTTTTCAGTATTACTTATATTTAAAAATTTATAAATATATCGCTGAAAAAAGTACGAGTTAAGTAATGTCCAATATAATTATTCCCAGTCTGTGCGGACGGTAGATAGTGAACAGTAAAATAATTTTTGGACCCTCCCTTTGGTGACCCTACGTAGTATATCAAAAGACCACCCCCTTGTCATGTAGCAAATCATAAATACGGTTTTCAATCATTTTTTGCAAACAAAAAGTTAAAAAAAAAGTAAATTTGGCGCATATTTGGTTTCATTAATATAGTGCTTGCCAGGTGACGCCAAAAGTGCAAGCATACCTATACCTATGATTAAAAACCAAACGATAAACGGGCCATATTTGTAAATAGCTAGAAAAAGCGCGACATTTTCTTTAGAAGGTATTGACTACGTGACGAAAACCTAAGCCCCACCCCTAAGGAGGTGGGGACCTCATCCTGTGATAAAGCGTGGTATTTTGAAGACCTTCTCCTCCCCCTGAACGGGTCACGTAGTATGGGTATACGAAATACCTCTATGTATAGGACAAGCGATTCGTTCAGATTAATCGACAACGAGCAATGTTTAAGATGGTAAGAATGTATAGAAATCGTACCTGTGCGACATATGGAGTTATCATCGCCCCTAGTCTTGCCACTCCACTACAAGAGCCCACTGCAGTAGCCCTTAAAGCTGTTGGATAAACCTAAAATAAATTAACAACAATAATTAAAGATATTGAAACAATTAATAAGCGCAGCGAACTGCATTAGATGTAAAAATTAACTATAATATAGTTTTTACAATTAATAGAAAACTAATTACTTCCGGAGTGTAAACGTACGCAGCTTGGAACAGGCCGGCGATAATTCCACGCGCCAAAAATAACACGCACGTTAGGAATGTACGACTGAAAAATACGAAATAAAAATACAAATTAAAAAATAACCAGCGACAAAATGCCTCATCACCCACAACCTAAATACATCCATACTAATCTTATAAATGTCAAAGTAACTCTGTCTGTCTGTTACGTTTTCACACCTAAAACGCTGAACCAATTTTGATGAACTTCGGTATAGAGATAGATGCTACTTTTTGTCGCGAAAATGTAATTCGAAGGGGGTGAAAGTAATTAAGTTCTGTTTTTTTTTTATTTATATGGCAGAAAACTGTTTGCCGGGTCAGCTAGTATTGTATGCTTTTAATATAAAAGAAAATATTTTTCTACATTTTACATTAGTCTTTAATAGACAGAAAGATTACATCTAATATATAAAATTATCGTGTCACAGTTTTCGTTGCCATACTCCTCCGAAACGGCTTGACCGATTTTGATGAAATTTTTTGTGCTTATCCGGTATCTATGAGAATCGCCCAACATCTGTTTTTCATCCCCCTAAATGTTAGGGGTAGTCCACCACTAAATTTATTTTTTTATTTTTTGACATTTTATTATTTTTATGGCAGAACAACGTTTGCCGGGTCAGCTAGTAATACAGTAAATAACGGGTCAAAACTTCTCCGTGAACCGGGGCTCCAATCATTCTTTTGCGAGTCGTTGAGAGCGTTAAGTACTGTATATAAGTATAAGTACTTTTTGGATCTACCCACTATAAAACTCCGCGATTTTTTTTATCGACTATTGTAGTATCCAATCTTTTTCTTTTAGATTAAAAATTATTTTACGAGTTTTTCAGAGCTCTCAAACAGGTGTCGTCTAGTGCCTGATCAATGGCCTTGGCCCATCCTTTCAGTCAGGGTAGGTTTGTGGTTGTGTGCGCCATGGAATAATTCCGACCGCCAAAGACTTTCGAAAACCCCCGTGTTTTTCATGTGTGTCAATTCAAATTTGAACAGGGCACGCACCCTCAGACAATCGGGACTTAGTGATTAATAATCTATAATTAATATTTTTAAAATGAACTTACTTAGTATTATAAATAAGGACGCATACACACGCGGCGAAAATAACAAACTGCGTCGCCATAGTCTTCTTGCGGCCGAACTTTTCTATTATGAAAATAGTTGCAAATATACCTGAAATAATAAGTCATAAAATCTAAAACAATAAATAAACTGGCCCGGATCCTCGGCTAAAGATTATAGCATATATTACACTTATATGTGATGCGAAACAAGAGTGTGTGTGTGTGTGTGTGTGCGAGTGTGCGATTCACAAACGGCAGAAGTGAAACTTCAGAAAACTATTCTACGAGAGAATGAGATGAATTTAGGATATCACGAGTGTTTGGATAAGTGTGGGGTGCTTGTTGTCAATTGTTATTTTGAAAATATCTTAAAAAGCACCCCACGCTGTTTTACAATAAAATTAATTTTTTTGTTAATCCCACTATCCTTAATTTAAATATATTGAAAATTATTTTTTACCTTTTAGTTTGATTTTTATAAAAGCGTGTTTTTTAGTTTTTTTGGTGTATCTTTTTTGTTTCATTAAATATACAAATCACAACGGTGATAAAGAAGTTTCATTTAAAATAAAACCAATATTTTGTGCTCAATAAAAATTGGTTACAGCCAGTATTTAAATGCATGACTATAATTTGAAACCTTAAATTCCGTCAAATACGTGATAAAATATTTTTATAAAGTATTATTATAAATAGATAGATATTCTTTATTGCAAACTATGAACTTGTGACTCGTTTATGTAGAATGGGCGGTCTTATCGCTAACAGCGATTTTTCGCAGATAACCTTTCTCTTTGTTTGTATGGACAGAAAATAAAATTAGGGTTTAAAGTATGGAATTGCCGATTAGTACCGAAAAATTGAAACTTGTTTTTTTTTTTCTAACAAACTTAGCGTTGTAATTGCGAGCCGTTTCTGCCGTGTTAGTTCCGCGTCGGAACTCGTATTCAAAAATGACTCGGATTTTCGAAGTATCCATCTTTCAGGTCTAAGCCGAATAAAAAAACATTTGAAAGTTGAAAATAGAATGTTACACATTTTAGAAGAACAAAAGAGAAGGTATCATGTGAAAAAAAGTTTTACTCGAAAATATTACACCATGAAGATTTTATACAACGGCAATTTCATACTTTAAACCCTATTATAGGAAACAAGGAAGATACGTGTGCGTTACTACTTGCAAAAATTATATTAAATCTGTAGTAGCACCGCGCTTTATTAAACCGGCGAACGTCGCGCAATAGCACTATTTCTTTCTCGTTCACACATCTGTTGTCTCATTAACATTTAAATATCTATTTTTATTAGCATCTTTTCACACACCAATTATGTGATAATATATTAAGCACCTAGTGCCCCAATAAAACATGGAACTTCGGAACCTGGCTTTCACTTTCATTGGGAACAAACCTAATAGAAGGACTTCCGAAGAAGAACTCTGCCTTCATATTAAATTGGAGACCAGGAACCCCTGCATTTCCAAAAAATCTAAGTGTTTCGCTGTCAAAAATATATTTTATAAATATAAAATTCATTAAACACAATTATACCAAGCTTTATTGTTTAAATTACCAGGAAATTCAGCCAAAGTAGTCCACAACAAATCCATGTAATCCGTGGTCTGCAGGGGGCGGCAGTCTGCCGCGCAGCTCTGCTCCAGATCCCCCCCATCCCCCTCGAACAGTTCAGTCGTCATCAAAACCAGACCGTAGTAGCAGAATGCGCACGACATCCTGTCAATGACAAATCCAACGGCGATTGAACAAAAGCTTCATTGGAGTATAATAACTAAATAATCTATACAAATAAATAAAATTGGAGGGTCTGTTTGTAATATTAAAATAATCGCTTTTTACTAAGTGCATTAGGACGTATACACGGTACATATACCAAAACAACATTTTTTACAATTTTTGTCTGTCTGTTTGTTCCGGCTAATCTCTGAAATGGCTGCACCGATTTTGACGGGACTTTCACTGGCAGGTAGCTGATGTATCAAGGAGTAACTTAGGCTATTTTTATTTTAAATAAAAAAATCAGTTTTTGTTTTTTGTTAAAAATGATAAGTTTCGGAAATTTTATATACCAATTTAAGTTGCCCTCAGATTTATATCATCGATCATATTGTATAATAAGAATCATTTTTCACTTTTTAGTTCGATTTATTATTTAAGCGTCTTTTAGTTTTATCTTTTATTTTTTTATTAAATTAATTTTTTACTTTTTTGTTCAATTTGTCACTAAAACGTGTTCTTTATTTTAACTATCATCATCATCATCTAAGCGTAGTATCCCGGTGGCAACCTAAACTTTCGTTTCGGTGCCCGGGGTCCGCTTTCCGACTTTTTCTACTCCACTTCTCACGGTCTTCAGCATCCCTGGTAGTGAGCCCATTGGCATGCATATCACCCTTTACGACGTCAAGCCAGCACTTTTTGGGTTTACCCCTCCTGCCGGGGCCCGGCGGAGGCGGCATGGCCAGACATTTGTTTCCCGCGTAATCATCCGGTATGCGGGATGATTACGTGGGAATGCGGGAGTTCCTAACGCGGTCCTTCCACGTCACTCCACACATCCACCGCAGCATATTCATCTCCATGACACGCAGTTCTTGCTTGTGTCGCTCTAAAACCGGCCACGCTTCACAGCCGTATAAAAGGACAGGCCTAATTATGGTCTTATAGACCTGTCCCTTCAACTTTACCGGCATCTTGGGGTCACAAATGACACCACGCGGCAGCAATGCGTGCCTTGACATCGCAATCGATGTCACCAGAGGCGTGAAATACAGATCCCAAGTATTTCACTTGGTCCGTGCGCTCGACCGTGTCACCACCTATGCGTATGGGTGTGGGATCTGTAGTTACAGGCCAAGTACTCGGTCTTCGCCACATTGACCTTCAGACCACCGTTCTCAAGTGACTCCTTCCACGCCTTCACGCGTTGTGAGTTTCTGATGCTGTCTGACAATACGTCTAATACCACGCTGAACAGAAACGGACTAAGGACTTCTTTATCTTAACTATATTTGGTCTAATTAAAATTTGCTTTAAAAATCTAATCAGGCGTAATACGTCACCATATTTTTTAAATCCTGTCGATCTTAATCAGGGTAGTGAGATAATATTATCGAATTATTTTATTGTCACTGGTCCTTGATAAGCGTTTAAATGAAATCTGACCATTTAAAGTGGAGCAAAATCGTGTTCAAAGGAGTTGGTTACAAACAAACAAACATACAGGTGAAACTAATAAAGGCGTGTTAAAATATAGTTTATTAATCCACTGCTTACCATATGAACCAGAGCAGCAGACTAGTGTTCCTCAAATGGGGAATGAGCAAATGTTTAAGTCTCCCCCTCTGTCCAATTCCCACGGAATCGTCACAAACTAATCTCCCCAATAACATGGGGCGACCATTATCCCGAGCTATCTAAAACAAGAGTTATCAAATAAGTATTTTTTTTAAATTAAAAATTGCCTTGAAATAAGAATGGCGTAATTCTATCACAGGGCTATCACATACGCAGTGGCGGAGAAAGAATACTGACATTTGCGGATGGGGTCGGCCTGTCGTAAAAGGCGATTAAACAATTCAAACTAGATGGCAGGGCTCCAACTCCGTCTGGATGGCAACCACCCCTGGTTTTTAAATATGCCGCCATAATAACCTTATACCCCTGGCGTTACAAACACCCATAGACAAATGGATGTCATCTATCGCAAACAAACGAAAGGTACCAGGTTTCCTTTAGGCGTTCAAGTTAGGTGACAATTCCTGTAACACCGTACCTAGTTCGTATATTTGTGGCCACTTGCTCAAGTAAAAGATTATTTGCAAGCGATCGGCAAGCAATAGTAGTCCTGTGAATATAATCAACATCATAGTTAGGGCTTCTTTTTCAATTGCTGTAGGACAGCAGACAGGCTGACGGCCCGCTTCTAATTTAGCAGTCACCGTCGCCTTTGGGTGTTTGCAATGCCAGTGGCATCACGAACACGCTGCTGTCCCATAAGAGTACAGGAACTTGGGTCACTAATGCCGGAACAGGACACAAGGTTATTATGGCGGCATACTTAAGACCAAAGGTGGTCGCCATCCAGACGGGCTTGAGGCCCTACCACGTAGCTAGGGTGGGTTGTTTTGTCGGCTTTTACGACAGGTCGACCCCGGCCGCAGAGGTTAGTATTCTTTCTCCGCCCCTGCACGGATGAAAAATCATCATCAGCGTTAAATCTTGGTTGCAAGCCGTACTTTTTCGTTTTCATTTCGCACGGTCTTCGGCGTACCTGGCGTACAACGTTTTGAGTCTATCCCTTCCGCCGGGGCTTAGTGAAGGCGATATAATACCAGATACGTACTTGTTTCCCACGTAACAGCCGGTTATGAGTATATTACTATGTGAATAAATGTACAACACAATTATAAGTCTTACGAAAATGTCCAAATGTATTTTACATACCTAAATTCTAGTTAGTCACGATAAATGTAAATTTAAAACCTATACCATATTTTAGGTGGACTGAAAAGCAAAAGTAATCATTAAACAACTTAAATCACCTGTTCCAAAGTAGCTAAAGCTTTGTCTGGTTCCCCGCTAGCGACGTGAAATCTTGCAGATTCAGGTAACCACTGAAAAAAATAATACTTGTTAGAAAATATTACTTACATTACAAGAAAATTTTAAAAATAATATATAGGCTTCTAATGAAAAAAAAAAAACACAGTTTACTGCAGTGTTATATGTTAACTGACGGCCCGCTTGATAATAAGCAGTCACCGTCACCTATGGATCTTTGCGGGACCACTTACCCGGGTCATTTACGCTCGAACACAACATAAGGTTATTATGGCGGCATAGTTAGATACAAGGGGTGGTTACAAACCAGACGGGCTTAGAGCTACCACCTGGATTACGAAAGGCCACCCCCGACAGCAGGATCAGTATTTTTACTCCGATCCTAAATGAAATGAATCCTAATGAATAATTACAATGTTATCTGCATAATTATCTAAGTGGTTTTCCAAGCTACAAACAATCAGAGTTTGTACTCTAAAGCCTGTGGTCAATTGCTGTGTATTAGATAGTGAAAATGCTTATGCCATGTTAGGCCCTCGAATGTAATGGCAGAACTCCATATGCTTTTTCTTATTGCTGTAGGACAGCAGACAGGCTGACGGCTCACTTAGAATTTAGCAATTACCGTCGCCTATGGGTGTTTTCAATGCCAGGGGCATCGCTAACATGGTGCTATCCGCGTAGTGGTACTGGATCCTGGTCACTTATGTCGGAAAACAACACAAGGTTCTGGTATATTTAAAAACCAGGGCCATGCCAACTACCTAGCTTGTTTAGTTGCCTTTTACGATAGTCCGACCCCTGCCCCAGAGGTCAGTATTCTTTCTCCGCCTCTACACGGGTAAAAAGCCTGCGTAAAACATGTTCGCGTTAGAATATTTTAGTGAAGAATTATCCGGGCCTGGCCGAGAAAGATTGGACAGTATACCCACCACACTTCTTCAAGGTAGCTTAGTGGGTTAAACACACCAGTGATCTAGGCATGTAGATGTTCGGGCAGGGGGTGGAGAAAGAATACTGACCTCTGCGGCCGGGTTCGGCCTGTCATAGGCGACTAAACAATCTACCCTAGCTACGTGGTAAGGCCCCAAGCCCGTCTGGATGGCAACCACCTTTGGTCTTAAGTATGCCGCCATGATAACTTTGTGTTGTGTTCCGGCATTAGTGACCCAAGTTCCTGTATCCTTATGGGACAGCAGCGTGTTCGCAATGCCACTGGCATTGCAAACGCCGATAGGCGACAGTAACTGCTGAATTCTAAGTAGGCCATCAGCCTGTCTGTTGTTCTATAGCATTAAGAAAAAGTAGCGGTGTACGCTGTCATATTTGAGAGGAGTGTATACGAAGTCTTTATATACTATCCACTTTATCAAAAAATAAAATGTAAACAAACAAACCAATGTTTCTTAAACAAAGCTAGAATAAAACAACATGGCGGGTATAATCCGACCGTAATAATAAAACACTCCTTTCAATCGACAATAGTATGTTGAACAGTACACTTATAATCACTAGCATATAAAACCAGTAAGAGATTTGGAAACATTGTCTTTTTAGGTTCTTTATAATGTAAGTTAGTTATTACAATTAATGTTGTAAATATGTTAATTTTGTATGCATTAATATTTATCTATCATAATAATTGTAAAAATAAAACTATTTTGTTTTTTTTTCCCAAAAGTAAGGATATAGAAAAATATAGAAAAAATATAGAAAAATAAGAATATAGGAGATATTTCTAATAATTATTATATTATGTAGATTATTATAAAATTGACATCCAAAAAACCCTTTTACGATTTGTTTACATTTTATTTTTTGGTGAAATGGATAAGGTATAGTGTAGGCGAGTCGGTTCAACTCATAGATATAGAAGACTATATCTATGGTTCAACTGGTGGGCTGCGCGGGAAATGACGAATGCGATGAGTGCACCGGCGCGTCCGCACGACGGCTACCGTGCGCCCGCTACATAGGTTTCATCACCATATTTTCGTTCACTTTCGACAATTATGTTATAATATACACATTGGTGTGATAAATTACCTTAATCGGTGAGTACTAATACTATCGTGTGCTTGGAACCCGTAACCGAATATAATACCGCTTCACTTCTACGTACCTTTTAAGTTTATCAATAAAAAATAAATTTATTTGATTTAAACATCTCAAGAGAAATACTTACTGGACATATAATGGCAAATATTAATAATGGTATAGTCGATAGTGCCAGAAGCCAGTGGACTCCTAAAGTTGGCATAACCACCAATGCCAGTGCCACTTCTAAACATGCTCCCAAAGCCCAAAAGCACTGAAAATAATAAAAAAACATTAGTTTGAAAAGTAAAAAAAAAAACGGTAAAATATCATCCATTTCACACAAGATATAAAAAAAAAGGTTTAAGTGTTTCTATAGATCTATACATATATAAGGAAAATGGGGTTCCTTTGACGCACCATCACAACAAAACTACTGAATATATCGAGATGGGACTACCATTCGACGCGGAATTTTTCGTAAATGGTTATAGGCTATTTATTTTTTGGATCCCATCAACTCTTTCTCATTTTTTTTTCGATTCACTTTTGCCTTTTATTCGTCCAGCGGAGCGGGCGTGATCGGCTAGTATAGCTATAAGTATATGTTATATTATGAAAGTAATGCGCATGAATTTTTTGTGACGTTACTATCCAATGCAGAGTCTGCCCTTCCAAACGCGCCTAATCTCAGTTTGCTACGAGCAGTAGGATAGGTTGGACGTGTCTTCGCACAAAGTTCTTTTATCGAGTTGGTACCCCAAGGACAAACGGTCAACAGACTTTTACCTGGAGGTGCTCAAGAGACTGAGACACAAGGTCGAGCGCTATCTGACCCAGAGCAAAACCCCCGTGGTGCCCCAGCCTCCTTACAGCACAGACTCGGCACCTTGTGACTTATTTTTGTTCCTCTCGACTGAAGAGAGAGCTGAACGGAAAACACTCAGAGTCAGTAGAGAAAATCCAAGCTGCCTGAGAGGCATTCCAGCGGAGGAGTTTCAGAATGCCTTTTAGGCGTGGCAGAATCAGCTCCGCAAGTGTATTGATGCGGAAGGAAATTATATCGAAGAATTTTAACAATTTGAACCAATCGGATCAATAAATCTGTTTTTCCCAGAAAATGTGCATTACTATATACTTACATCTAATAAAACTACACATTTTGCTCTCTGCTTTGTTGGTAAAAATTCTGCATACAATGTGACACTGAAAACAATATTAGAACATCAGTTTGATGGAATAATAACAGCATTTATACGAAAAAAAAAATTAAATATCTGCAAAATATTTTCTAGATTCTTAGAAATATTTTAAGTATAACTCTACTGTGTTTGGTAAATTTATATAACTAGTGTAGCTAATACAATTTTATAAAAAAAAATCCTCTTTACAATGATATTCTTTTGGAAAATTAAAAGGAAATTGACTCCTAAATTTATAATAATTATTACTAAAAACCATTTTATAATTGTTGAAATCATTGATAACACAATTGCCCGCTATTCAACCACAAAAAAAAAGTAAATTTGAGAATAAATAAAATAATGATTCAACTTACGACTGTGGAACACAACCAATTGCAAACCCAACAAGACCCCTCAGAAATAGTAGCCACAGAAAGTTGGGAGCTATCGCACTCAGAAGACCATAGTAGAACAATAGAACACCACACATACTAAGAGCCTGGGGACAATAAAAACATGCAAAATTTCCCATACATAACAGTTATGATAATTCGTTTAACAATTGCTACATATTTTATTGTGTGAAATGTGAAGTCATCTTTATTTATTAATACCAAATTATATATTTATTATCTTAGAGTTAAATTCCAGTAGCACAGGTAGGTAGTAATATCCAGCAACATGAACTTCAGCTGCGGCACCCACATATCGAGTTTCTGTCCTTTTTTTATTCAATTTGCATGTCAGCTAGTCCATTGGCATGCATATCATATATTAGGATATAAAATCAGCACTTTGGGTCCACCTCTCCTGCTAGCCAGGGTCTGGCTGTGTCGCTTCTGCCTTTTTGTCCCCACATACACAGCATCCTACATTTCTGTATATATCTTGTTACATGACTAAGGAAACTAATGTCTGGTTTACAAATTCTTTTTCAGTGAATAAAATAACTCATAGCATGAGATTCTTCCATTATGAAGATTTACGAATTTGAAATTGGAAACATGAATTTAGGTAATATTGAACACACTTTCCACATAATGTAAATGTAACTAATACAGACTTTTTAGAATATTTTAAGTCTGTAATTTTTTTTTGTATTTAGTATGATGGTAAGTTAAATTGTATTTACCAAAATAATTAAAATATTTAACATAATTAACATAATCAAATAAACAAGGACACAAGAATCATGGGTAAGTGATGGGTACAGATTTGAGAGTGACATACATTGGCAGTTGTCAGTAAGGCAGCCAGCCATAGGATCAGCATACTTCTCAATCACTTCATAAATATAATTTTCTAACTATACTCACAATCTTTCTTCCATATCTATCGCTAATGTTCCCCCAAAAGGTGGAACTCAACATCATTCCCATAAAAACTACAGTTGTCGTTAAAGCTTGCTGATATCTGAAAATTATAATTTCAATTATAATATTATCATAAAAAGAGAGCCTACATTATTTTTTCTAGGAGGCTTTAATACAAAGGGGACAGATTGTAGTAAATAAAGAAATCAAAAAAAGGAGACTATGGATTTTCCTGCTTGGGAAATATACAGCAGAATACTCATAGTTGGCACTCTCATGGAATATGCCCATATAGTATTATGAGGTACGGGGATGTACATCCTTAGTATAACCACTAACACCTGGTATTCGTTCATACCCTTGAGCACCAAATCACACAAAACCTATTGAAAAGTTAGAAACATAATATATTACATGAAATTTGATAAGGAAAAATTTAGTGTAAGAAATAAATATATAATATTTAGACAACCTCCTGGCATAACGGCTAATGCACAACAGTACCCTTGCAGAGATTTATGGGTTCCGTTCCCGTCGGGCGTCTGGGTGTTTATGTATACTATGTATTTATTTAGAAAAGAAAAGTATATATGAAGTATATCAGTTGTTAATTAAAATTACTGAGGCATAATGGTCAATTATAATTGACCATTATGTCCATAATTCAAATCTAATTTAACCATATTACTTTACCTGTCCATTTATACTTTTTTAATATCCAATATGCTATATAAAGATAAAACATACTTATTAATATTCCATTCACAATGAAGAGCTGGTGACAGGATGCTCAGTATGGTCATCTCCATTGAGTCCGCCATCCAACACAATCCAGTGAACAATGAAAGTTTCACTTGAAACCATCCAAACCCCAGGGCATTCACAGCTTGTGTGACTGTAAATGTATCTGAAAGAAATTATGATAATTCTTATTTTTACCTCTATGCAGGGACAGAGTAAAAATACTGACTCCTACGGTCGCGGTTGACCTGTCATAAAAGTGCTCAAAATCACCCACCCTAGCTAGATGGCAACCACCCCTGGATTCGAAATCATAATAACCTTGTGTTGTATTCTGGTATAAGTGACCAGGGTTCAGTACCTTTCCACAGATAGCAGTGTGTTAGTGGCGCCTTGGCACTAGTAAATGCTAATTATTAAGTGGGCCATCAGCCTGTCTGCTGTGCTGTGTGAAGCAATAAAAATTGGAAAAAAACAGTCTACGTAAATACACACTATAAAGGCATTTAGTTAAATGTTTTATTATAACTCAGTTTAGTCAAAATATATATAACCAAACATATCTGTGAGATATTTATTGATCAGTATATTTTCAGTACTTTTTAGCCTAGATATCACACTGGCTTATTATACTCAGGAGGCCAGGAATCATAGTAAGATAGATATAACTCAATGTCAAGCCACATATAACCAGTTACAATCTGAGGATAATACACTAAGTGATCTTAGAAACTTAATTATCAGATTTCATTTCTTTCGCAACTGTATCATAAAAAGCTGTGGTCATAATGGGAATACATGAAACCTTTATAGGTTCAGTGTTAAAGACATTTACCTATACTAGAAAAAAACTGTTGCAGGACTTTTTTTGCAAATAATTATGTCAATAACAATAATGTACTCTTAAAGCACAACAATTTTTTTATTGCTGTAAGACAGCAGACAGGCTGACGGCCCACTTAGAATTTAGCAGTTACCGTTGCCTATGGGTGTTTGCAACGCCAGTGGCATCGCGAACACACTGGTGTCCCATAAGAGTACAGGAACTTGGGTCACTAATGCCAGAACACAATACAAGATTATTATGGCAGCATACTTAAGACCAAAGGTGGTCGCCATCCAGACGGGCTTGAGGCCCTACCACTTGGCTAGGGTGGGTTGTTTTATTGCCATTTACAATTACAATAGGCCAACCCTGGCCACAGAGGTTAGTATTCTTTCTCCGCCTGCATAAATAAAATTGACTATTTACAGATTGTACAAATATTTTGCAACTGTAAGGATTAAACTGAGTTACTGTACATAAACAATTATTTATCTAGGAATTTTTAAGACAATAAAATATAAACCTAGCTTGTATATCAACATAGTTTTTTTTTTCAATTATATTCTTTGTTTTTTTTTCATTATATCATTTATGAAAGTTTTCGAGGAATTCAGGCCCATAACGGAAGATCAGGGCAGGTATTTCTAAGGGCATAATTTTTGTATATTGTATGTTATTGTTGTAAATGCTTGTATTTGTCCTAAATAAATGTATTTTTTCTTTCGACGGGAATACATACCATCAGGTATTACAGAAACTGTTGCCATTTCAATTTCCTGAGGGGGTGGCATGGGCCTCGGTGCTGGTTGAGGAGCCACAGCTGAATCGTCAAGATCCTGGTATCCTTTTGCCCGACGCATTTTGGAGTTTCACGTTAAATTCTTTATTATCTAAGTAGATATTAGAATTAGAAATATTACTTCGACATAGTAAAGTAACGGTAGTTTTCTTATTTTAGAAAGTTAGCGTATTTCTAACAATAGTCTGATTTAATTAAACATATCTACAATTAATTCATTCTATAAATAATAACTGATTAATCGAATATAATTTCACTTAAAATTATATTCATTAATATTTATTTTACGTATAAAATATTTAAAAACAGAAGAAAATAACTAAACGACTCGAGTTTGTAGAAAATAAACAAAATACAAATGCAAATGATTATTATCTGTGACAGTGTCACTTTCTAAAAAAATAATTTAATGTCATCTTCCAATATCTTGCTGCCAATGTTAGGTGAAGTTTTGTTATTTTTTAACTGTTGGCTATAATTTAAAATTTCTAGATATGACCAATTTTTTTTAATCCGCCAAAGTCCACTCTGTGAATGTAAATTTACAACCTCGGGCAAATCTTAGATACAATTTCATCTGATATATTAAATTTAAAATCTATTTTTATATATTTTAATTTGTTAACAAAGATATAGCTTAAATTAATGCAATTGTCGGATAATCAAGTAAAATTTTTTTACTTCCTACAGAACAATAAAATTATATATGTATCTTAAGACCCCAACCAATGGTTGTCATTTACGAACTATTGACGTTTTACATGTACACGATAAAAAAGATTACTTCGAATGAGGGAATTAGATGTTTATTCAAAATAGTAAACAATAAGTTTCATTAAAATCACATTTATTGTATTAGATATGACTGAACGTACTATAGCGGTAAGATAACTCCTCAAACATTTTAGGCTTCCATTTTCACCAAATACTCGACTCGTGATCTCGAAAGTGTTTTTAATTTTTATATTTTTTCATTTTTCATTGTATTCTCACTTCATTAGTTTTTCACCGTTATTCACAAATGATTAGGGTACAAAGGTAGGTTGATTCTAAACGACTAGTTGATTCTAAAAGTTGAATTTTACTGTGTTTTATAAAACTAGTTAATGTTTAAGAGCAATTGAGGTCATTTAAGCATTTTTTTCATTGTTAAATTGCATTTTTGCTGACAAACTTGAAAAGGTAGAAGGATCAAATTAATATAAGATGTTTTAAAACAATTTTGTTCTATTATGTATACTTTTTGTAGACACGACCAAGCCTGGAGCAGGTGACAGCAATAGTAAATTTTATGGAAGAACATCCAGCCCTGGCGCTTGGCCAGTTGAGAGGTTTAGATGGTAGACATGAAAGTAAGAAATTGTGGTTACAATTAACAAGGATAGTAAATAACATTAATGGACCAACAAGGCCTATGAAGTCTTGGGTTAAGGTAAATTTAAAACTTTAACATTGCTATAATTTTTAAAATAAAATAATTAGTAGAACTATCCGATGACAAATACAATTGATTTTGAATTATACTTGTGATTAATATTGTTCATTCCTTAGTACATTTATAATAATAAAAAATAATTTACATAGGTATAAAAAAAACTTAGACCCCAACTTATTCTTAATGACGGGAATACCCTTAAAACTGCTTATTTTCTTGTCAGATAGCTATTTAAATTTTTAGCACATTACAAAACTTGCTCATAAAAGACTAATACAAATTGAAGAGGTCTAGAGTGAGGGATGTAAGTACTGGTTGAAAATTTTCACATCAAGTCAAAATGTAAACAAGTATACTAGCCTGTCACAGAAAATATAAGTTTATTGTAATATTACATAATATTTTATATATTTTTTGCAGTTTTGGGCAGATAAAAAGTCAAATGTAAGATCAAAAGTGCAAGGAGGGGGTGGTGACCCAAATAACTTATGTTCTAATGTAGAAAAGAAAATATGGGATTTATTTTTAGCTAACGATCTGCCTAGTAAGTTTTTGATATACTAACACCCAAGGTGTATTTCTTATGTAAGCCATGATCACTAAGGTTGGAGGTTTTATTGGTGGAGATACAGGCATGTCATCAATACAGGAGTACAGGAATTGCTAATGCACTACTGGCTCTGGGTATAACATACCTAGGTAGCTCAGTGGTATTACATTCAGACACCAATCGAAGGCATGCACCATTTAGGCAGATTTTCCCACCTAATGTGCATGTTGTATATAATTGCCATGTGCTGACGATGAAGGAAAACATTGTGAGGAAATTTGCATACAGAGGTCATTTGTAATCCTGCTAATCTGCCTTGGATAAGTGTGACTGGTGGTCTGTTAACTCTAGCGGGAGGCCCAAGCCCTGCTGTGGCACATTACCTCTACAGTGGTCTCAGAGGTTAATACCACTGAGCTTCCAGGTATCTCGGTCTTGTGTATTTAGATGAAATTGGGTCCCCACTTAGTTACTTCCACCTAGGGGTAGAAGTAACTATTAATATTTTTGCAGGCAAGTTCATGTTATTGGTTTGACCCTGCTGATTAAAGAATGATACGCAGGATTGGTTGACTATGACTCATTAAACCCAGGGTTACAATGCATCTACCTGTCCAATTATGTGAATGTAAATTTTCAGAAGTGAAAGGGGGAGTCAAACAGGAAACTCAACTAATCGAAGAGCCTTTCTTAAATGAAGATAGTATGGACCAAAACCATGTCACGGCAGAGCCGGCGATGACGTTTGGTGTTTCTGTCGCCGATTATGAAGACAGGCATATGGCCATTATGGAGAAGTTGGTATGTAAATAGATTTTCCTGATTGGAGACAGGCCAGAACCTATTTAATGGTATGCTAATGTACAAAACAGGGGGAGTAGAGGAGATATGATTCAAAAAGAGGGGAGAAGATAATTTGAAATAGAACTGAAAGAAATCAATTTAATGCATTTGCAATTTATTCTATGAGATTGATATGCTTTGTAATTCAAGAATATTTTTTAAGTACAAACTAGTAAGTAAATTAAATTTTCTGTGAATAATATTTAATAATATACCAGGCTAAAAGGAGAGATTTAGATAGTTTGAACTCTGAAGAGCATTGTCTCTATCCTATGAAGATAACCAACTAAGAAACTAGACATAGAATGTAGACGTATTTTAACTGATTACTGTTAAGTTGGCCGTCAGCCTGTCTGCTGCTCCTCGGCAATAAAGAAAAGGCTATTTTTCTGAAGTTATACTTCTGCCATATGTGAATTGCACACATACGCTTTTTTTAGGTTAAAGTAATGAACGAACAAGCGGCAGCTATGACTCAGTTGGCACATGCTTCTATGGTCAATGCACAGGCCATGGAACGGTTGGCTGAAGCCTCTTTAGTACAGGTAACTTGTGTTTTTAATATTATAAAAATTTAAAATCATAATGCAAGAGATCGAGACATGCGTTCTCTATTGTTGGGTACTATTTTTTTATTGCTGAGATACAGCAGGCGAGCGCAACTCTCTCTGGTCGATTCTTCTTGACTGAAGATCATGATGGAACGAGCGAAATTTTTCCAGCGGTTCCTATCTGTCGCCATCCTCACTACATTCTGGAATCCTGTAGCACTCCCTTCCCTTATTTGGTCTGACCATCTAGTCCGGGATCGCCCTCTGGCTCTTTTCCCCTGTACCTTTCCGACTATGATTAGTCTTTCTAAAATGTTGTCCCCTCGTCTTGCTATATGGCTAAAGTATCAAAGGATGCGACGAAAACAGATAGTGGACAGTCGGTCTTTTACTTTTTTTATTGCAGACAGGCTGACGGCCCGCTTAGAATTTAGCAGTTACCGTCGCCTATGGGTGTTTGCAACGCAAGTGACATCGCGAACACACATAAGGGTCCCATAAGGGTACAGGAACTTGGATCACTAATGCCGGAACACGACACAAGGTTTTTATGGTGACATACCAAAGGTGGTTGCCATCCAGACGGACTTGGCCCTACCACGTAGCTAGGGTGGGTTGTTTTTTCACCTTTTACGACAGACGGACCCCGGCCGCAGAGGTTAGTATTCTTTCTCCGTCCCTGCACGGATAAACTTTAAGTTAGTCAAGAATAGATACATATGTACGCCTGGCTGTCCACGGAATGCGCATCATCCGCCTCCAGCACCACATTTCGAATGCATCTGTCCTTTGCCTTTCCCTAGCAAGTATTGTCTACGTTTCGACACCGTAAAGAAATATCGGAAACACTAAGGCACGAACAAATATTATTTTGGTCCATAGACTTTCCGCGGTTTCTTCAAATATTTTCCAGTCGAGTCCTCGCTTGCTTCACCATAGCAATTCTGAGCTTTATTTCTTGTATATACAGTTATGTACAAGAACAGTATGTACCGAGCGACGGCAGTCCGTCGCTCGCGACACAAGACCCAAGTAACCCAAGACACAAGACCCAATATATAAACCTGTCGACAAATTCAACATCTGCAATGGTGTTTTAGTCATGTTTATAGAAAGTCTTATGGCGTTACTCTCGTCTTCTACTCTTTTCAGCAAGGTTTTCATTTCCTCAAAAGTTGTCAAAGTTCCTCAAAGATTAGAAATTCTCTTTCCTCCAACCACATAACCATCCTCCCAGTTCCCCAATGCCTTTCGCATAATGTATTCTCCATATATGTTAAAGAGCATGGGTGAGAGTATGCAGCCTTGCCGCACCCCTTTTTTGTGTTGAATATAGATGAACAGTCTGTGTCAATCTTAATATAGGAGTGGTTATTCGTGTATAGGCTAGATATTAAACCAACCAAATGTTTCGGAACTCCCATTCACATACCACGTCCCACATCTTGTCCCATCTTACACAATCAAATGCTTTAGTGTAATCTATGAAGTACATTATGACAGGAGTATTGAATACCGGCTTTTTTCAATAAAAAATGAATCAGTCGGTAAAATGACGAATTTGATAGATGGATAAGCGCTCATAAAATGGCGCTTCTGTATTTTTCAAATGGCTGCCCAGTTAAGTTTAATACATATATGTCAGATCCGTCACTATTCTACGAATATGATGAAATGAACCCCAACTCTAGCACTCATACCACAGATTAATAAATAGTTACTCATACAACGTAAGCGACCAACCGTGTGTTGAGAAGTCGAAAGTTTCAGCTCCTCGACTCACTCGATTGGTCACTTACGCTTTTCGAGTGTTAGAGTTAACCACAATGCGAAAGTGACTAAGAATGAACATTCGAATTTTTGCCAATCATATATAGTTTGTTCGTTGTGTGTGTCGGTTAATTGAAGTTTAATCAAAAATAATATAACCACTATTCAATTGACGTAGGGAACTATATTATAAACAAATTTTGACAGAAAAGCCTCAAAATGCATTTTAATGCAAAAACGAAAGTAAAACTTAGAAAAAACAAACTAAAACTTATTTTGTTATTAGATCCGTTATCGAGTACAGATATTCGAGACGTATCGAAATTCTCTGAGCAGGGACTGAGTAAGAATACACTAAAAAATAATATAAAAATATAAGATAAAACCTACCTACCTACCTAAGATAAAATCTACCACCTAGCTAGGGCAGCTAGGTGGTAGAGCTCTAAGTACGTCTGGATGCAACCACCTCTGGTCTCTAAGTATGTCGTCGTAATTTGTTTTGTGTTCCGGCATTTCCGCTACACGAACGGCGCAAACATCCACAGGCGACGCTGCTTTTCCCATTGATAATGTTGTTACATTTGAAATATATCACTATTTTACTATTTCCGATTCTTGACACCGTTATTGGGTTTTAGTCTCGTGCAGTGGATCGTTTGGCAAACACATTCGAAGCGATCAGTGCCTCGACGCACGACGTTCGCAACGCCATCGTCGACATCGACACCACTATGAAGCGGTATTACAACACGTCGCCCACGTAGCACACGTGCGACCCGCCGTTTGTGCTTATGAACTGTGACAAATACTGAATGTGTAGGTGAAATTGTGTTCTTCAAATTCGGTGTTAACTGATCTCTAAATTATTTTGTAGACAAATTATACATTAATACTGTATTACATCGATTATAAGACGCACATTAAATATCTCATGCAATCAAAAAATGCACGTTTAAGTACAGTGAAACCTCGATATAACAAAAATTAAGGGAATTAGAAAATATTGGTAGTACCAAGCAATTCGTTACAGTGAGGTTTGTTATATAGAGGCTGGACTATGATTGGTTTGACAAGGTAAGAAAACTTGATAATTAACTTTAAAATCACGAACGATTTCCACTAATAGATGAGAACACACTTTAATTTACAAGACTACACTTTAATTTAAAAGAGTTACAAGATTACATTTTAATTTAAAAGAGTTTACACAATTTTAACAAAAATATTTAAAAGAAAAATCGTTACATAAAGTTCAATATTACTTTCTTTAAGTATTCTGTGATGATGTTTTTTTGTCATATTTTTATATCAGGTATATTTTCATTTATATTTTCAACGGACAATTCTAAGGGATTTAGAAAAATTCAATATCGAGGAATTCGTTATGTTGAGGTTTGCTATATATCCCTCATTGCTGAGGATCGCACATCATCTGGTTGGTGTTCTACCCATAGCGCGCTTGCCTTTTACGCGACCCAAAATTATGAGCTCTAATTCATGTCTGGGAGATCGCATGATGTGTCCGAAGAAGCTCATAATACGTTCTTGGCAGAGAGCCTTTTTTAGATAATAAGGTTAAAATATATTACTATAAATAATTACGTATCATGAATGCATAAAAGCACGTAAAAAAACGTCTATATTCGTTGTAACACGGTACTTTATTAATCATTTTTGACGTTCGAAAAAATTTCAGTAAATATTATCAATATATTTTTTTATAAAGATGGAGATTATTGGCAATTATGTCAAAATGGTATTTATAAATAAGTTTTTTGAAAAGGAAGAGTTTTAAAAAAATAAATTGTACAGTTAGGCAGAAAAATATTTGTAAATATTTTCGTATAAGGTAGTCTGTGAAACGTAAATAAAGCAATAATATTTTGTACAAAGTCTTTTATTTTTGGTAAATGTAATTTTTTTGGATAAATGAGGTAATCAAAATTATTAACAATATATCGTAAACCCTGTAATAATTGTTACACACAAGTTTGATGCCTCTTGCGCAGTACCTACCCCTTTTTCTATAATATCTATATCCCCCTTTCCATAAGTACAGGGGCGGAGAAAGAATACTGACCTCTGCGGCCGAGGTCGGCCTGTCGTAAAAGGCGACAAAACAACCCACCCTAGCTACGTGTTAGAGTCCGTCTGGATGGCCACCATTTTTCTTAAGTATGCCGCCATAAGAATTTTGTGTTCTGGCATTAGTGACCCAAGTTCCTGTACCCTTATGGGACACCAGCCTGTTTACGATGCCATTGGCGTTGCAAACACCCATAGGCGACGATAAATGCTAAATTCTAAGTGGGCTGTCAGCTTATCTGCTGTTCTACAGTATTAAAAAATAACCTCAACACAGTTTTCTTCAAACATCTCATTAATAAAGCTACTCTCTTTAAAATCTTAAGCGCCGATATTGCATAAATCCCACTATTTATGACCTAAATGAGATTAATTATGAATATTTCCTATAATTATTGTACATTTCATTTAAAAAAATGTAGCTGTACAATATACAGTACTGAAATAATTATCGAGATATAAAGCTACTATCAAATACTATGAAAGGCATCAACAATGTAGAGATTAATAGGAAACCTTACAAAGGATTATTCACGTCACTTGCTGTTTTTAACCGCACGTACTTTAATAAGTACAATGGGTGATTCTACTGTTTTCGAGATAATTCTGTGTTCAAAACTAGAGGATTTACTATGTAACACTACATTAGTCTAGTGTGTTACTTATATATAACACAAGTCATTATCTCTATATATTAGGTATATGATATAAGAAAGTACTAATCATCTAAGGTATTTCAGCCATCTACTAATTGTAGATTCTCGGGGAGTCCTTTGGGTTTGGTTTGGTTCGATGCCTTTCATGCCTTGTCCGTAAGGCGGTTCGCTATTTGTTGTTAAGTAATAGTTGCCTTTAGCCCTGTGGGAAACACGAAAATTATTATTTCATTGAAATGTAGTTTTTTTCATGATAAAGGAACCAGGTTATTCATTAAAAATACAGATGGGATTTTTTAGCAATAAAAAAATCCACTCTGTCTCTATCGCTAGGCGCCCGGATCAATGCAAAAATAGGCTTTCGGAAATCGTGGCTTTGATGCCCACCAAGGCCCTAAGGGTAATTTTTTCATGGTTTGCGCTTTCCCAAGTCAATTGAGCGACGCGACACTGCAATATATTATCTATGGGTCAGGAAGTCGTTTGACGCCCTCCGGTGCCGTGGTCTTGTCCTGCGTTGATTATAATAGACGTAAGTTTGTACGTTCCAGCTGCCGCTCCGTCGCTTCCTTTAAACATTACTGCCTCACAAAGGTGGTGACGTCAGTTCATCAAAAGTTGCTTCAGACTACGGCTAGAAGCTAGCCGAGAGCCTAGCAGCCAACAGTATGTTCCGAGGTTCATCAATAATGGATAGCCTTTTGGATATATGAAAACTAAATCGTTCATTAAATTACAGAAGTAAAAAGAAGTAATTTAAATTATAGAAATCTATTTTAAGAAGGTTTAAAAATAATTTAATTTATATTATTGTCTTACAATAAATTTTGACCCAAACTGTACCTTATATTAACCAAGTCTCCTAGAAAAATAGTTTCTTTGGTTTCAAAACTTTGGGATGTCCAAGCGTCAAAGTCTGGGGCAGACACGGCTGGGAAAGTCGTAGGCGAAGAAAGGGCTTCTGTGAAGTAACGCCAGGCGCAGTCATGACTGCATAGATCTGAAATAGAAATATATATTGCTAAGATTTGAGCGAGAAATGAAGATTCGTGATAGGATTGTCGCGTATGATAAAAAAACAGCCGAAGCGTCTTGGTTTTCCTTATAATTTTTTTCATGATTTTGTTAAAGTATACTCTTTAAATATCGTCAGCAAACTTAAAACTTGTGTGCTGACAACTTTAAAGAAGCAGCACAAGTAGTCGGTATAATGTATTCGACGTCGTCTATGTGTATTCTGTGTTAATTATAGGGTGTTCAGAAAAGAGTAACTAAGCTTAAATGTCGATAAATGGGAAAGCGGACCCCGGCCCTGAAGCGAAAGTTTAGGTTGCAACTAGGATTTAACGCTAGGATGATGATTATGATTTTTAGTTTATAAACGGGATTATATATTTCAATTAACTTTGGTCGTTTTGTTTTTACACTTTACAAAATACTGTGGTTTTCCACAGACTTACCCCAGCCTGAACCGAACTCATGCCGGGTTTCACGTGCTCATTCCAAACGTTATAGGACCGAATACTGGCTAGTTTAGACTTTTTTTTAACTATAAATTGAGTTTAATTTGATAGGACATGGTATACAAGTATTTGTACCAAGTAGTGAAACTTGCGAATTAGTTCATGTATACCTAGTCAGGTCATAAATTCTGTCACATGTTTAATGTAAAATAATTGTAACAAGTTTATTAATTATGTAACCATTCATATACCAAAATGAACTTAACAAAACATAGATTCTTATGACATTAAAGTTTATTCAAAATGACCTCCGTGATTTTGAATACAAGCCTTCAATCTGCGCGGCCAGTTGTCTATCGCAGCACGAACGAGGTCCATGTCAATATCGGCGGCTGCCTTAATCAAGGATGTCTTGAGTGACTCCAAATTGGGATGAGGCTTTGAGCACGCCTTTTCCTCCAAGTGTTGCCATATCTTGTAATCTAACGGATTCAAATCTGGACTGGAGGAGGGCCAGTCTTCGTGCCGGATGAAGTCGATTTCACGCGCCGCCAGCCAGTCTTGTGTGCTCTTCGCTCTATGAGCTGGCGCCGAATCTTGTTGGAATACCCAGTGCCTGTTATTGAACATGGTATGAGAAACAGGTTCCACAAGGTTGGTCAGGACTGTATTTTGATACACAACAGCATTCGTTTTTACACCTTTCTCACAAAAATGTACCTCTGTTAAGCCCCAATAAGAAACTCCCAACCATACCATGAGCGAGGATGGAAAATGACCTCGTTGGACACGCGGAATACGGTTGCTCGCTTCTTCACTACTGTGTGCGTACACCTTATCATTTTGTTTGTTGTAGCTCTCTTCTACGGTAAACATTTTTTCATCCGAAAAAAGAATTTCCCGATATTTTTTTCCCGCGTACCGCTTCAACAAAGCGCGTCATCTCTTCAGTCTCAGGTCCATTAGACGAGCATTCAAACGATGTCCTGTTTTTCTTCGATATGCCCGAAGCCCTAAGTCTTCATTTAACACCCTTTTCACCGTGGTTCTGCTTAACCCCATCTGAAGGGCCAACAGTTTCTGCTTACGTTTGGGATTTCTTTGAATTCGTGCCTTCACAGCTTTTATCACTGCTGGAGTCCTAACAGACCGAGGGCGACCACTTCTTGACCTGTCATCTACACTAGAGTCTTCATTGTATCGTTTGATGGTACGATAAACGAATCTTTTGGTAATATTCAAATTTTTCAGTATGTTAAAAATTTGAATTGGCGCGTAACCGCAACGATGCAACGCAATAACTGCAACACGGTCTTCTTTAAGCGTCCACTCCATATTTAAAAATGAGTAAAATTCTAAAAGTTATACATTTTTATTTTCATGAACAATTCTAAATTCGAATTCAATAAACTTTTTTGTGGCCAGCATTCTAAAAGAAAAGTTTTTACTGTGTGACAATACTTATGACCTGACTAGGTATAAATGCATTTTAAATTCCGTCAAACCTCTCTGGACATATAACTAGGCCACTTCGTTTAAGGAACATAGTAAATAGATTATGAAAATACGTAACTCAGCCCTGAAGATTTTTTATCAAGCCAAAAATGCGGGTGATTTGTATAATATACGAACAACCTCGTAACTGATACATCTAGATTTACATTTCAATGAAGTCATGGTCATGCGTGTACCTCAATCAGATTAACTTGATTTGCCTAAATATTATCTGATGGGGGTTTTATCAGTATTGTCTCATTGTATGAAGACTTTACCTTGACTTATAAACTAAAGGCTGACAGTAGATACAATATTTATTTGTACTAAATTTAATAAAGAGATACTTGTTACTTTTATCATTAAAACTATGTTTTATGCCACTCTTACAAATCACTTTATAAATTATATACTGGCATGGTTAACACAGCGCCATTTAGTCCCAACGTAAGCAGCATAGCACTTTTGTTATGGGTACTAGACAACTGATATACTAATTAGATACTTTTTTTTCTTAATAAATACAATTTATATGTAAACACTCGGACGCGAGACGGGAATCGAATACGTAACCTCCGTAAACGTGCCGAAGTGCGTTAGTCGATATGCCACTGTGATCATCAAGTTTTATCGTGTTCGATTTGGCCATTATTTTGCAGTCGTGGTCACAATTTGACAGGATATGACATTGGCAATTTATAATCGTCAATGACAAATATTTAAATTATTTGAACTACCCTCAACATAAATTTTAGTTTTGTGATAGTCAAAAATGTATCCCATAGCTAAAAATTTTATACCATTAAAAACAGTAGTTCAAATAACTAAACTGTGTTCCAATTCGCCTAGAATTTACTCATCGTTAGATCTGTTAATTTAGCGAAATTCGGGGAATTTGATATTGAGAAACAAGCAAGTAAAAAACTATTGTGGACTTACCGTCTGGGCTAAACATTTCAAATTCTCCGTCTTTGCATCCTGGTTGTGTACTCTTCTCCCCTTTATAATTTGGCCAAAAGTCCACTGTGCCGGTTGATTTACTGGTTCCGTAGCCACCAGGGTCAGTGTGGACAATGTCCACAAACCTAGCACATGTCCGGTCCAGGCCACTTTGAATTGCTAAGGTACCTTCGAATAGCGCTCGGGCTGGGTCCAATCCAGTAATTCTGTGAAAGTCTTAAATTATAAGTAGTGTAAGAACACAATAAGGTTATTATGGCGGCATACTTATAGACCAAGGGTGGTTATCATCCAGATGGGCTTAGGGCCCTACCACGTAGCTAGGGTGGGTTGTTTTGTCGCCGTTTACGACAGGCCGACCCCGGCCGCAAGGGTATTCTTACTCCGCCCATGCACGGAAGTTTTTTATTTATTAACACAGTTACCTTTTATTAGTTACGCCATGTATTACCCTAGCTACGTGGACCTAGCCCGTCTGGATAGAAACCACCCTTGGTCTTAAGTATGCCGTCACAATAACCTTCTGTTGTGTTCAAGGCATAAGTGACCTAGGTTCCTGTACCCTTATGGGACAGCAGCGTGTTCACTGTGCCTCTGGCTTCGCAAACATTATTATTTATTTATGCCATGACAGCTTAAAATATAAATAACCTTCAATATTATTTCCTTATTGTTCCACACTGTTATTTATAGTCAATGCAGAATAACAATTGATTTGTCTACGAATATAACAACAAAAAACAAGAAATGGAGCATAAAATACCTTGAAACCACATGACCTTGTTTTCTTGTTTCTCTGCCAGCGTATGCCATGACATGAGCGCCCAAAGAATGTCCCACCAGGTGTATGTTTGTCATATTCACTCCTGCGTTAGCCAGGGATACTAAAGCATCGCCTAGCTTTGTTCCGATCTAGATAATTTGGAAGGTTTAGGAAATCTCAAGTCTATTTATTGAATTTACCTATATAAATAATTAATTTCCTGGCACAATTCACACAGCGCCATCTAGTCCCAAAGTAATTAGCATAGTACTTGTGTTATGGGTACTAGACAACTGATATACTACTTATATATTTTTATTTTCTAAATAAATATATATTATACATAAACACTCAGACGCGAACCCTATATAACTACGTAGTAGGGCCCTAAGCTCGACCGTATGGCAACCATCCTTGGTCTATAAGTATGCCGCCATAATAACCTTGTGTTGTGTTTCAGATTGACCAGGTTTCAGTACCCCTATGCAGACAGAAGCGTAGCCGCAGTGCCCTTAGGGTCGCAAACATCCATAGCAATGTTATTGTTTACCATTAAATGGGCCGTGAGCTTGTCTCTAAGATTGTACATATATATATATATATATATATATATATATATATATATATATATATATATATATATATATTTATAGATTGATAGACATCGACACTTACTTTCCTAGCGTTAGGAACCGCGTAAAGCGCGTATCCCAAAGGTATACCTAACACTCCGCTCTTGGCTTCATCTTCCCAATCAAGTAATATCACATTCCTCTTCTTAGTTGCTATATACGCTGATACCACTGCAGTAGTTGCTGGACCATCCACTCTACCTCTGTACCCAAAGGTGTAAACTACTGTTGGGACATTTTTGTCGATGCACGCTATGAAGGGAGGTGGTATATCTTCTAATGCCACTAGTACGTACTCCTCTAGTGACCTGAAAACATTTATTAATATAAATTTAATTTTGTTATATGAAGGGATTAATTTTACGTCATCAGTGAATCGAAAAAGATCGAAAATAAAAGAACGAAAAGACTTCATAAGCAATAAAATTATTAGTAGTCACATCACATACATATCTATCGTCTCTTAACATTTATGTTGTACACTTGTAATGTCGCTGAGTACCTGATAGCTCAGTGGTATTTCACTCGGAGACTCATCTAGAGGTCCCGTGTTCAAATCCCATGGCGGCATGCACTTAGACAGTTTTTCTCAACTATGTGCATATTATATAGCGTAATTAACAATACCGACGGTTAAGGAAAACATCGTGAGCAAATCTATATACCAAGATCACCGGTATGTGAAACCCACTAGTCCCGAGCCTAGGACGCTATGAGTTGTTATTATTATATTTTTACTTCTAATATCAAGAGAAACAGCCTAAAAGATAACAGCGTAAAGAGACGTTAAATATCTGCCACGTGGTCACGGTGATCGTAAATTTGTTGGTGCGAACCCATAAAACTGATTAGGACAAACATGATGTTCACAATGTTCATTCTCAGGAACAACTGTTAGAATCCTGAGTTCTAAGAGCAGTTTATTGGATTGATATTATTATATCAAAGGGTTTTAGTATTTAGGTATTAGTATTTTAATCATATTTTGTATTATATCATAAAGGCTCGTCATAATGTACGTATCACCAAGTTTACCTATGATGTAAGAAATACCTAAATAATACCTTTTTCAATACCTAAAATAATATGTCTCAGTGATGGACAAAAAGAGAAACTTTATTAACTCAATTGTTATCGAGAAGGACATGCTCAATGTAGACTACATTTCCGTTGTAATATCGCGTAGTCCTAATTTTACACGATTACAAAGAGGTTATTGGCCATTTAAATCCTAGTAAAATACTACAGTATTTTATATTTCATCGTTTTTTTTACATAGTCTACGAGTAGTGCACAACATTGGTTCAATTTGTAACCGACGAAAAAACGGAGGAGGTTCTCAATTCGACGCGTATATATTTTTTCTTTTGTTTTATGCATGACCGCGCATAATTTTTTCCAGAGTAGTCCGATTTTAAAAATTACTCAGGTATACTTACATTAGTTTAAGAACTTAGTTATTAAGGTTAATAAAAAAAGGTTTATTATTTTTTGCTTTTCAGTTTTTTCGGCGGTTTAATTTTTTTGTTAAAAAGTACTTATTATAGATATATTTTAAACTTAAGGTTAAAAGTGCATTTGTATTAGAAAAACGGAATGAGGTGAACAAGAATATACACTATTTTAAAATGCGATTAAAATGAAATATAATATATCAATTCAAAAATAAGGATAGGTGGACCTACGGAGTTGTAAATGGCGGAGACAAATATATTACTTTTGTGTTAATCACAGATATCAAGTATGATAATCATCCGTGTTACTCCTATGCGACTATATTTATTTTTTTGCTTAGAGAAACAGATTACACAATTTTTTGTAGTTTTTCTACTTATACATTCGGAGTAAAAATATTGACCCCGTCGCTGGGGGGCGGCCTGTCGTATAGGGCGACAAAACAATCCCAGCTAGGTGTTAGGGCCCCAAGACTTTCTGTATGCAACCACCTGGTCTTTATTTGTGCCAGTTCCCCTACGTGTAAGTATGTTGGTCGTATTTTAGCACAATGTTTTATGGAATATTTTTTTGCCATAGAGTTAGCCGAGTAGTTTCAATATGCAATCCACGAAGCAACATGCCTTTTTCAAGATCCTCATTTGGGGTCTAACAAAAACAATATTTATTATGTACTAGCAGCCCGCCCCAGCTTCGCACGGGTATTTAATAAAAATTTCAAAATTAAAAATTATATACACACACATACCTAAACCCTTCTATTTTTTTTTCGGTCTTCGGGAAAAACCTCTCTTGACGGGTTCACCCGACTCAGGGGGACCGAGGGATATGTGGGACCCCGGGAAAGATGTTCGACCATCCGATTACCCACTAAAAAACCCCGCTATTCTCCTATTGCCTACGCCCGGGCCCACGGATATAAGGCCTGCCGATCTCGTGGCCCGGGCCGGCGCCGGCCCACCCTTTGTCTTAAGGCGGGCCCCTTCTAAAGTGTTGGCGCCAGGGGGTCAGGGTTTCGTCCCCCCGGCGCTCTCCTAACAACTCTAGGAGTTGAGGGGGGCCGCGGAACAGCACGCGGCCCTCTCCCTGCAATAGTGCGGGCGGCGAATCCTCCCCCGAGGGGCCGCCCGCAGCCGCTTTCTACGGCGGCCGGAGGTCGTTACCCGCCCTCCGGTGCCGACGACGCGGCCTGCGTTGGCGGGAGGGAGGGCGGTGACGGACTTCCGCTCCCATTCCGCCACCTCCCTTGCAGACACTCCTCCTCCTTGAGTCGTGTACCTGATTACTGAGGGTCGTGATTCCCCTTATAAGAACCCAGTTTCTCTTTTATAATGTTCTTCCACCTGTGCCTGTCCTTGGTGTGGTGGAGTGCATCACTACTGCCTCGCAAAAGGAGGTGACGGCCGTCCATCCAGGATCGCCCCCGACCATGGACAGAACCAGGGCCGGGAGCGACAGGTCCGCGGCCAATTCCGGACGGGACTCGCATCCCCGTCGCGTGCTAGTCAGGCGTGAGTACGACTACCAGACGACACTCCAGAAAAACCAGAGAGTCGCCTGACGTTGTAGCCGGCCCAGCAAGACCAACCGACAGCGAGGATGCAATTCCCGCCCTGGGAACACTCTCTGTGCAGGCGCAGTCGAAATAGGCATGGTTTCGACTACCAAATCAGGGCCCAGGGCAATCACATTCATTGGGGGTCCCAATCAGTATTCTCAACTATCCCACCGGGGACCACGCCACAAACAGAGAGCTAAGTTGGAAAGGATGTAGGAGGTAGACGGGAAGAAAGGTAGGAAGGCCTCTGTCGCCTCGGACGGAGAGGGGAGTAAAGCGACGGATGCTCGGGCACCTCGGGTACGCACACCCGTGCACTCCTCAGACAGAGGAGCGCCCTTGAGGGCAAACCCTTCTATTTGCGTCAGGTTACTAAAAAAATAAAATTATAAAAAAGTTTGAATATTATTATTTCTATGAAATTTTATTTTAATGATTTTTTGTTATTATTTTTTATTTATTTTTCGTTGTTTTTTAATAAGTTTTTTTTTTATATTTTTTAAAAACCCCAGTGACGCACGCCTACGTTGCATAAGGTGCTGCCTAGCTAGCCGAAGAGGGTGCGCAGCTACCACGCAACATTTTTCTAATACTTACATTTTTAAACTCGTGATATCTTTCGAATGGAATATCCGAATTGAATAATTCAAAAAGTTATATAAAGGTATTGAAGCAGTTTTGAATATGAAGTAATTTATTTTAATAAGGATTAATACCAAGATACAAATAAAGAGCCTTTTCTAGGGGCGGCATTTCAATTAAATTATTAAAATAAAAGAACACTTATTGTGGCATAACTATAATAGTTAGACATATGCTATCGCGACACTTTTTGTAAATAATGATGTGTTCTGCAAAGTCGTAGTACATTATTTTATTCTATCATCAATAGTTTTCGCAGCGCACGCGATTTAAATAATATTTTAGGTAATTTTTTTACACCTTGGGTTACATTATTGGAGTTTTAGTAAGGATCCCTAATTTTTTCGAAAATATAATATAGCCTATGTCACCCGGAGATAGTGTAGCTTCCCAACAGTGAAAGAATTTTTTAAATCGGGTCAGTAGTTTCGGAGCCTATTCAATGCAAACAAACAAACAAACAAACAAACAAACAAACAAACAAACATACAATCAAATCTTTCCTCTTTATAATAGTAGTATAGACAATATCCGTTTAGGACATATCCAATTTCAGACGCGGTTTTTGAATAGTCATGTGTTTGAACAAACTGAGTGGAATTTTAAGTACACAAAGTATTAGACGTGATTAGCATATGAATCATTGTGTGGTAAGTAATTGGCCCTTTGTGATTGTAATCAGTAGTCAATAAGGTCGCTAACCTTTAATTTGATTGTAATGCAAATTTCGTAACTATTTAGCTACTATATATAATTTTCACTGCTGTGAAACAGCAGGCAGGCTGATAGCCCACCTAATAATAAGCAGTTATCTATTCCTAAAAATCTGCAATTGCTCTCCTTGCAAGGGCCTTTGCGGCCTGTCGAGGTGAAAAAAGAACTCTAACTAGGTGGTAGCGCTTTAAACCCGACTGGATGGCAATCACCCCTGGTTTTAAAATATATAGCTATAATGACCTTGTATTGTGTTCCGGCACTAGTATACCAGGTTCCAGTTCCTCTTCTGCTATCCGATGGGTCGTTTGTCTCTTTGCCGATCTCAGCTATAAAATGCCTTACAACTTGGCAATAGTGACCTCTATGATTCATCTCTAATATGATCCACTAGGTTACCACGTATTTCGAGATAACTTTATTTAATTTTTTTTATTGCTGTAGGACAGCAGACAGGCTGACGGTCCGCTTAGAATTTAGCAGTTACCGTCGCCTATGGGTGTTTGCAACGCCAGTGGCATCACGAAAATGCTGCTGTCCCATAAGAGCACAGGAACTTGGGTCACTAATGCCGGAACACAACACAAGGTTATTATGGCGGCATACTTAAGAACAAAGGTCGTCGCCATCCAGACGGGCTTGAGGCCCTACCACGTAGCTAGGGTGGGTTATTTTGTCGCCTTTTACGACAGGCCGACCCCGGCTGCAGAGGTTAGTATTCTTTCTCCGCCCCTGCATGGATAAATTAATAATTTCTTAGTACTAAATTAATTTTACATAACATTCGGGTCTAATGGAATTTTATTACTCAACCACAATCGGTTGCATGTCGTATTTGACCACATATGTAGAAAGTGGATTCTAAACGTTGCGAACAATATTCGATTATATAATTGCCAGAAGCCTCATAATCCAATTTTAACAACCTTGACTATGTCTTACACGGTTTGAATATTCAAACACTAAAGATCGTTTTGAAATCCAAGGGAGATAATTTATAACCATAATTCAATTTTTTTACCAATACGATTGCTTGTAAGAGATAGCTTTTAGCGATAAGGCCCACTGTTATGTAGCTGAGAAGTTTTTTCTTTTTGAAGTAAATCTTCTTTACCACTGTTATGATTTGAAAATTGGATGAAACAAAAAAGCGACCCCAAAAAGAGACAAACATATTCATAAATATAATTTAGCCTGCGATAGAATGAGATACAAGTAGGTATAAATTTTTTTCTCGTAGGCTGTACACAAACACTTTTTGTTTTTTTTGGTGACCAATAAAGAGGATGGACTCTTATTCAGCGGTGTCGGGTTGGATAACTCAGAACCAAATGTTTGTATAATTTGTTAGTTTGTTCTAAGTTAGGTTTATGTGTCATACATTTTTTATAAATATATCTGTCTAAAATTATTATGACTGATATGAACAATATTAAAACTGATTCAAAATTGGCTGTTTGGTAAGATATAAAAGTAGATTAAGTAAATATGATTATGTAAATTTTGATGTGAATTCCATTATTCCACTTTTTAGATCTTGTCTATCGAGTTCGTTAAAAATATTTGGACAAATTACTCATTTCGATTGCATGGTACATACTGATATTATAAATATGAAAGTGACTGTCTATTTGTTAAATTTTCACGCCTAAACTGCTGAACTAATTTTGATAAATTTCGGTAAAGAGATTTTTTATGTTATTTTAGATAGATAGATAGATAACACTTTATTGTAAACCAATTATATAAACACAATGAAATTTATTTACACAATCAATATGAACTTGATTTACAATGGGCGGCCTTATCGCTACAGAGCGATCTCTTCCAGGCAACCCGGGCTATAGAACATTGGTGTTATATTGGTGTTATTTTATTTATTTATTTATCCATGACATACTAATTTTAAAAATAAAAGATACATAGCACAGCAGTTTATGTACAACAACTAATTTGACTAGAGAAAATCACACTGGCTCCTGAACTAGTGAATACTGTATCTCAGTGGGCCAGTATTTTTAACATAAGTACTAATTATATAATAATTACCATTATATTAATAATTAAATAATATATAGTAATTAAATGAGATATAGTAGTAAAAATAAATAATAATTTAAAATAAAATATTAATGAAAGAAGAAGGGAAAGAAAAATATATATGATGCATATATTAACTGAAACAATGATTGTATGTGAATATAATGTATGTAAGTTATATATAAGTAAAATGTAATATTATATTTAAATAATTGCTTTGATAGTCTCTTTTGACTCTTGATAATTCAGCTCATACAAATAATTACTCAAAACTTTCTTACACCTACCAATGGGAAGTTTGTTTAATTTAATTGCTTTGCTAATTTCGTGATAGATTGTGAGTGAGAGATAGATTGGACCTTGGAGAAGGACATACTTACTTTTTTTAAATTTATTTAATAATAATGATATTTTATTTCTCATACAGTTTAAATTAAAGTTGGAAACATATTTAATTAAAACACAATAATAGTTACTATCATAGGGTGGTGTCCTCGGGACGCTGAGTGCAGATTAGTTCTTATCTAGGCTATGCAATAACCTATGTTTAGGATAACAAGGCCCGGCCCTCACCCAAAAAATTTTTGGCAGAACATTGTTTGCCCGGTCAGCTATTAGTAAATATAATCGCAGCATTAACTGATAAAATAGTCTAATTGGCACACTATGTTTGTTGTAGAAATATGAGGTTACAATTATTTAAAATTTGTTTTAATTTAAAGTAATACTTACCCCTTATAACATCTAAGCCACGCAGATTCTCCAAATTGATGAAAAACTGCAAAGTAACAAACTGGTTTATAAATCTCTAATCGGTAAAGGATTCAAACGGACTATTTTAATACGTAAGGTGCCACTATTCTGGTGAGTCTGATTTCTGTAGAAGAGTGGTTTCTGCAGTTGTAATAGAACTAATTGATATGACTTTTTCGGCTTGCACATGGCTGCCATCACCTCCGCAAAAAAGTCACGACCTTCTTGATAATTAATCTCCATATGTTTAACAAGGTATATACAATAATGTACCCAAGGTACATGTTACCTTTTCATACAATTTATAATATCGAAAACGTTTGTTTGCGCTCAATAAATTCTACCACTATTGAATCGTTTTTAATTAATCTAATTAAGTAATACGGTAGTAAGTGTATATGTATATATTATTTCAGTAATTTTTAGGGTAAATGCGTTGTGTATTAAAAACATGCTTTTATTTTGACCGTCTCGTTGGTTTATGCACAATTAAGCTTTGAATATTTATTTATAAATAAATAATAATTTTTACAGAAGCATATAGTTATTCTTTTTTTGATTCGCATTTGAATTATATATTTATAATAACTTAAAAAGAGTTAAATACCAACACATTAATAAAATTATGATGCGTATACATTTTTTCACATAACACATTTTATGGCACGTAAATTTTTGTCTTAATATTATTTTATCTACTGCCGCGGCAGTGCGACGGCGTCTCGTAGTAGACTGATATCACGTCGTAGTCACTACATTTATTATTGTGCCACGAGGATATGATGATATACGAAACAATTGGAGAATATATAATGTGTAATCGTGCGTCAATATACTGTCTCACAGGTGGAAAATAAAAATGTATAAAGAAACAATACGTCAGATTTTAACATTTTAAATACATCTTGTATTTCATTGTTATATTGTTTTACATTTGATAATTAAATAGCCCATAACGTCACACTGCTCTGGCCTCCCTCTAGAGAGAACGGTGCACCCACCAAGCTTGTTCAATGCGGATTGGCGGGCTACACATACCGGTGATCTGGGTATGCAGGTTTTTACGATGTTTTCTTTCACCGTCATCGTGGGATTCGAACCCGGGACCTCTAGATTGGTCTCTAAGTGTACTACTGACCTACCAGGTACCTTTTTACTTTATATAAACTTGACCTGTATCTGTGTAATGGAATTTTCGGACTTGATTTTTACCCAATTTGAACGATCAAAAAAATTCAAAATCTTGCACACTTGTTTAGATCTGATGAAAATACACAAATTTAATAATTTTGTCACATAGTCCTTATCAGGATCAACGGTTTCTTTACCTTCTGCCAAAACGCCATCTGGCATTAAATAATACACTGCTGGAAGATGGCGTTAAATTAATAAAACCATACCGATTAGGAATTGACAACAAATAAATTATATTTTATAGTTAATCAAACTAAAAAGTTAAACTTACATTATAATTAACAAAACTAAAAAAAACACACTATTTATAATTAATCAATTTTATTCTTATGTTAAAAATTATTTTTTACTTTTTAGTTTGATTAATTATAAACGCATGTTTTTTTAGTTTTTAACCTTAATTTATTTTTTTCATTATACACCACGCTAAAAATTCTGAAATCAAAACCGGACTGCATCAAGACTCAAAATGATTAGTAGAAATGGACTAAATCCTATATATAGTAAGTATTGTGAGCAATCAACAAATCATTATTTATTAATTCAATTTAACATTAGAATTTTAGATCAGTAAAATAAAGATACCTATTTTTTTATTACTGAGGAAGAGCGGACAGGCTGTGTTGCGTATTTAGCACAATCAATTTACCGCGAATATTTCCTAGTATCGAGTTAATCGTATCTAAGCAAATGCATTGCCACCCCTATTCTACGACGACGCTGCCATCTCTCGATTCGTACATTCAAAAATATACGCTGCGGACGCGTCGCGTCGATTTCCGTTGTTCAATTCCAATATTTCAAGAAATTAACTAGCGCAATCGAAAGTAGTTCGTGCCAGTGCCTCCTACAGCCATAATCGAAGAGCCCCAGCAGCACGAAGACATAGGTAAGTGGTCGTGCATTTGTGTTGCTGTAATTACACTCCCGATACCGAACAGGCTGACTGCTATCATAATAGTAGCAGTTACCATCGTCTATGAATGCTTGCGAAGCCAGAGCCCGTCTGGACGGCAACCACCCTTGGTCTTAAATATGCCGCCATAATAACCTTGTGTTGTGTTCCGGCATTAGTGATCCTGGTTCCTGTACCCCTAGTATGTTCGCGGTGCCCCTAGCGTCGCAAACATCTATAGGCGACGGTAACTGCTTACTTAAGTGGGTTGTCAGCATGTCTGCTGTTAATAATAAAAAAATTCTTGATAATTACTTGTTAAAATATTGATAAAGTAACTCCACTTAATATGTTACGTGTTATTAATAAATTCAGGTCGGGTGATAATGAAAAATTCAATGTTATTATTTTCTGCAAATTATTCGATTGTACATCGAAACTCGTGTATATTTACAATATGATAAGTTAAAATTTAGGTAGCCTTGTTTTTTTTACAGTGGAGTGTTCTTTAGTACTCAGGTTAGCTAAAAATTATGCAGAATTCTATATGTTTTGTTGGTAATTTTTTTTCCTTTATTCTTTTAATAATGTTTTAATTTTTAAGTTAACAATATTGAAGTAGCCTGTGGTTCGAATGAAGGATTATAACTACAATTCAAAACTTTGTAATGTTTTTAGAATCAGCCTCAAATATTGTAATACTAAATATTTTCTGGTCTAGTTTTTAGCTTAAAACAATAATTAGGGGTCCCCTATATAAATAACATGAGGTTATAATTAAAATATTTCTTCGAACTTTTTATTTATTTAAAATATATCGATCGTATATATTTATATGTATTTTATTAATATCATTGTGTTACATGTAGACGGACTCTTAATATACTCAGTTATGTCATTAGTCAGGTATAGTCATTATATGTTTTTGAAAAAGCTCTTTGTTACAGATTGCCGTCGAGAGCTGGGACTATCTGTAAGAATATTGAAAATTAATGTTTATGCGAGTTTTAGAAACATCATCAAAGGTGCTCCCGAAGATCCAATCATAAATTTTTAAATATTAATTGCTAAAGCCACTCGTAACTTCACCACCGCTACCTGAAGGATAATCATCATCACTGGCGATTAATGCTGGCTGCATTTAAGGCCTGAAGGGTCTAATAGACTAGTCTGAATTAGTATCGTTTGCGTCGATGCTCATAAGCGTCACTTCCTTCTTTCATCAGAGCATAAACACAGATAAGATATAACAGGCTAAATCATTTTTTTTTCAGGAGTAACTGTTATTTGACCCCCGGACTGAAAGGAAAACTTATCTGGGCCTTTCATTGATTTCTCACCCTTAATATAGTACAAATATAACAACAAAAAAAGATATAATTTTAAAAATGGACTCTGACAAATGGTCATAGGGATATGGCATATTTAAGAAAAAAAACTTGTTGATGATTCTCATTATTAGCCGATATGACACGGACTCAACAAAGCGACCAATAAATACAATCATATGCAAAATTCTGATTTATTACACAACAATACATTACGTACACAAATACACAACACATTTAATATATAAAAAATACTTAATTACTCTTAAATATCAAAACAACATTAAATGCAAAAATATTAAATTCTATTGTACATTAACAAGAATGTTAATATAATTTATGATTTTTTATATTTCAAAGTTTTGCAAATATCTGTCTAAATATTATTTATTACTTATTTTTAAATTTACTGATATTTAAATATAATGAAAATCATAATAGTTTTTATAATACTTTCATTTTTCTTTCATTTTTACGTAAAATTTGAATTTTACAATTACGTTACTGAGGTAAGTGAAGCTCTTAATTATGTTAATATACAAATTATTTTTTCGTCACTCAATTCCTTTTATTGTTTTTTTAATCATTAAATAGGTTTTTTACGTGGTAGGGCCTCTAGCCCGTCTGGATGGCGACCACCATTGGTCTTAAGTATGCCGCCATAATAACCTTGTGTTGTGTTCCGGCATTAGTGACCCATGTTGATGCACCCTTATACGGGACAGCAGCGTGTTCGCTATGCCACTGGCGTTACAAACACCCTTTGTTTGCACGTTGATAACTGCTAAATTCTAAGCGGGCCGTCAGCCTGTCTGCTGTCCTACAAAAAAATTTAAACTAAACTAGTATTATTATATTATTCGTATTCAATATTCCGTAAACTATTAATACATAAGTTACAAAAGTTAAAACTAAGCCCAAATGTACAACTATCTTATTTACATCTTATTAATAAGTCGGTGGCACTGACTAGAAGTAAAACCATTTACTAAATGAAATTAATATTATCTCTGTACAAACTACAAACACATTGCATAAAATACAATTTATTAACACTACAAACTATTTACAGGTTTTATTGTATGGGATTATAAAAATTATAACAAATTCTAAAGAGGTATGTAACATATTGTCCATGATAATGAACATGGTCATTATAAATTCAAAATCGTTAATATTTCCGATTTAGTTTTCCACATATAAAATTACATTTTAAATTAAACGTATATGTATTAAAATATTTTGAAAAACAAACTGGTAGGGTTTCCTGTTAAATACGTCAATTGTTTTGCCTTTACAGCTTGAGATGACTTATTGAGTGTTACTTGTTGAAAGATAGAAACTCTCTATGAGTTTCCATTTTTATATCTGACTGGAATTTCAGAGACAAATTTACAACAAAAAATAAATTATTTATGGATGTAGTAGATGTAGTATAGATGTAGATGATGGATACATATAATACGAAAATCCTTATTAAATGAATATTTAAAGCTGTTCACTTACAAATATAGGAAGCTCTAGTATTGTTTCAGCTTTAAACACACACACGAAGGATTTATTTACAATTTTATAAAAATGTTACAGACACGAAGCCATTTACTGCTGAATTAAATAATTATTTACGTTAAGATGATTAAATTATTAATTTTCCTGTTATTGTACTGGATTTATTGGATATTTATATCTATGTAATAAAATTTAATGTATTTTACCTAGAAGAGCCTTCAAAATGAATTGCATACATTACTGTATATAAATGTTCTATCAAAAATTCTTGCTTTAAACAATTCATGATTGAATTACTTAATTTCAAATACATATACAGTGGAATCCGTTTATAATGACATCGAAGTGAAATAACAAACACGCCATACGAAGCGGACGTCATACAAAGCATTTTGTAGAAAATAAGCAAGCTCTTGTTTTTGTTAGTATGTATTTATTTATTTTAATAGAAAGAAACACAGCATATTAAATCAAAATACGTAAAAATTGTATGTAATAAGTACATAGGTAATATATTTTTTCATTTTTTACATAAGAAATCAATAATGTTTATCTGCTTTTGGTTTTTCCATTATTGTATTGTGATAACAGTCTTTAATACTATTGTGTAAAGAAGACATCGTCATGGTCAAATTTTCATTTTCAATATTGCTATGAACAAATCGTGTTAATAATTCTGCAGCCTTTAATGCCTCTTCTGCGGTAAGTAATGATTCTTCCTCGCCTTTCTCTTTTCTATCACTTTCACGTTGCACATTAGATTAGTTAGAAATGTGTTAAGAAACATGTTGGTCACTATAACAGGACATAATTTGTTAATAATTGGTATTAATAAGCGACATGTCACTATAAGCGAAGTCATTATATCGTACTTTGTTATTAATAATTTTATATGAAAACCAAACTTCGCAGTAATTACTTCATATTAAGCGGTTGGTTAATATAGGCGGAGTCACAATAAACGGATTCTGCAGTATTTAAAAAAAAAAACGTTACTCTCGTATTTCTTTATCATGGCTGTTCTATTGATACGTTACTCCATTAACAATTTATGAAAGAGGAGGAGCTTGTATGTTATTAGGTACGATTTCTGATTCCTCGTCAGCTGTATCCGCATCGCTTTCTTTTACGGCTACCTCCTCAGGTTCATCTCTCGTAAGGGCCCTATATTTCTTAGCAATAGCCTCCCAATCCACTACGTTTTCTATTCTGGTTGTACTGCTAAAGCTTAGTTGGGAGCCTATTGGGCTTAGGTGGACTACTGATAATCGCGTCGATTCTGTGAACAAAAAAAACTCAGATGAAAATAGTAGAGTAGAATATTAATCTATAAGAATACAGCATGGAGTGTTCAAAAGGTTGTCATAAAGTCAATATATTAGATGATTGACAATGAAATTTCGTGTCTTACTTTCAATGTGAAACGAGAAAAAAAACTTAAATACAAATGATGATTATTTATAACCTAAAATTAATGACAGATTTATCGAGCCCTTTTCAAATGTTGTAAGCACCGAGACCTCTAGAACAAAGAGTTGTAAAGCTATGTGACGGAAATATGTAACCGTTTCCAGTAATAATATACTAGCAGCGCCTTAAAGCCTTTTGTTGTGGTAAGGACGCGTGTCCCTGGACGTGGATGATATAACGATAATATTCAACCAATATAATATTGGTATATACTAATATTTTAAACCTCACCTTTAGGAACTATTTGTCCTCTTTTAACTTTAGAGAGCCATTTTGCCCCAGCCCTTGACCTTGCGCTAAGTTGATCTTGACGCTGCAATCCGATCATATGAACAAGGCTTGGTCGCTTCTTTTTGGTTAGTCGATTCTAAAAATAAATAATAGTTATCTAATGTCCATCGATTAGAAGGATGTATTTTATGTTTAAAATTAATATATCATATTTCTCTTTTAACCTTTGACTTAGAAGACCACTTATGTGATTTGGTTTAAAGATATGGTGACTATGGACTTTTATATCGAATTCCAAACACAAGAAAGTGTCTGGTATATATAGCTAAAGACTCAAGTTTATCCGTGCAGGGGCGGAGAAAGAATACTAACCTCTGCGGCCGTGGTCAGCCTGTTGTAAAAGGTGACATAACAACCCACCCTAGCTACGTGGTAGGGCCTCAAGCCCGTCTCGATGGCGTCCACCTTTGGTCTTAAATATGCTGCCATAATAACCTTGTGTTCAGGCATTAGTGACCCAAGTTCCTGTAACCTTATGGGACAGCAGCGTGTTCGCGATGCCACTGGCGTTGCAAACACCCATAGGCGACGGTAACTGCTAAATTCTAAGCGGGCCGTCAGCCTGTCTGCAGTCCTACAGCAATAAAAAAAATGAAACTGTAAAATATTTAAATGCCTTTTTTTTGCTGATTCTAACTTTGCACAAGGATTAATCCCTTTGTCACTTCCTTTTTACTTTCATAATGCCCTTCAAATTAAAAACTGAAGACTTACTGAGTTCTTTAATATAACATACCTTGCATTTCGCTATAAGCCACATCAACCACGTGGTGACTAAATTCAACGGAGATGGCGCTGTGTTAGTGCGATGCATATTTCGAATGAGCTTAGACAAACCGTACTTCCACTCTATATCTGATTGGGCCTGGAAATATTTGAAATTTAATCGTGACGCTGTAATGATAAATTATTAAAAAGAAATTTAATTTGCAGTGCTCTTTTGCCGCTACAACCGAGCGTAGTACTGACTACATCACGCGCAGCTCGGCCATATTTCGAACCCCACACTCGCAGCCACCGCCGTTGCAGCACTCGGTAGCACGTCGAAGACTCGTTCAGTTATTATTTTTAGTACTCAGAATATAATTTTGCTTTTATTAAATTATTAAGAATACCTTTTGGAACCCACGTTTTGGGTAAGTGATGAAGCCGTTATAATTAATAGTATATTTTTTATAATTATATATTCTTTCAATTTGATCAAGACTGCACGGCACTACACATGGCTGTTGCAATCTCTTTGTAATTTTTAATGTAATTGTCTATATTTTTTAATAACGTTTTGTTTGTATTGTGTTTATATTCTATAACTTCATCTGCCCTCTGGCCTACCTCATCAACTCGGTCTTCTGCCCTGGTTGTGGAATTGACTGAATTTATGGCGGGAGTTACTGAACCTCACACGCTGGACATAAATTCCAGGCTCTTCGTTTGGGGCATAAGGTCCCCATTTGATATAATTAATTGGGACTATGAGTGCAGGTCACCTTCACGTCGTTCGACTTTTATCGAACAACCTGCGCACCGTAGTCCTGCTCTTCGGTTCGATTTCTGCCGTTGTCTGCGCGTCTATCTCGTAACTACGCGACAACGTGTCTCTTTATATATTCAGAATGTAATATATGTATATATATTATATGTGTAGATATGGATCCTTTGTTGTTGCAGCACCACCTACCAGTTCCAATTGCAAATTTAAACCGCCAAGATATCCACTCAAACACAAATATTTCGTCTTAGTGGATTTATTAGCTTGGAAGGACATGCAATTTTATAGAATATTTATATATATTACATTTATTTGAAAAAAGTTTAAAGATATCATCGATGTCTGCTATATGAAATTTCATCGATTGTATATCAAATGAAAATTTGTATGGAAGTATAAAATATGTTGTCTATACAAAAGCGTGTACTCGGTGCGGGAAATAGCTTTATTTTATATTTAAAATTCATCGTTAGTAAATAAATATTTTCGTAATTAGTCATTTTAATTAATTCCTTTGTTTAGAATGCGTGTTGGTTTGCGAGCAGCGACAATATGTTTAAATCTGGTCACGCTTTACCTGGATCCTCTGGTACGTGTCTGACATCATAGCAATGAGGAGATTAATCAGTACAACCACTGACACCAGCATGTAAATTCCAAATACTATCTTGAATAAATAATTTGTCCATGCTGGCTGAATATTGCTATCGTTGCGGTGTACTCTTGTTTGTTCCGTAGTAGTTTGTCCGAACACAGCGAAGAACAACAGCTCAAAAGAGAAAATCGGATTCATAGTAACTGTGAACAAAGATTAGAAAATTTGGCAGGGACACTCAATTACCTGGATTCGCTGATAAGTGTCCGACATCATCGCAATAAGGAGCGTTACAAGCACCACGACTGACATCAACATGTAGGCACCGAAGATTAGTTTAAACAGTATCTGTGTCCACAGAGGCCGTAAGTTCGATACGTAGTTGAGGTCGGACAAGGTGATCTGGCCGAAAAGGGCGAAGAACAATTTCTCGAACGCCTCGAACGGTGACAACGTCGCTAGAAGACAACAATCAGAATGGACCTACTCTTTTCATAACTATGAAGACAAGGTAAGATTAATGCAATCATTTTATTTATGATTTAAAATTCAATATATACGATGTCATAGCATTAATCTTCCCTGCGTGAACGGCTTCTTCTAAGAATCTAACATCTTTAACAAATAAAGTAGATTGATACAATTTCTAATTTTCTGATGATAGTTTTGAATTAAGTCACTGCTGCTGCGACTTTGATACTCAAAAATGTTATTTATTGTATCAATCAACCGCTTTGACTAGAAACGAAGTGCGCAACATCAAAAGTGTTGACGCATGGAAGCGCCATTGACGACAAACAGCCAAACAAATCCGAAACAGCGATACCTCAAAACACCGGCGTGACAAACGCAGGTAATAAGCCAGCCGCGGCATGCGCAAATAAAGTTGCTCCATTAAATGCGGTGAGGTCGGCCACTCATTCCACTAATACTATTGTGATGCGCAATGCAAATTCTGTGTCCACATCTGAAACGCGAGTTAACCTTTAAGATTCTTCCAAAAAGAAAATGTTTTAAATACTTTGATAGAATTAAAATTATATATTTTAAAGTCCCTTAAATCCCTTAAATCTTCATGGAAGAAACTTTTAAATAGATAAAATATGCGTTCAGAAAATGCATTGAGCGTTCATATCTCACGTTCTATTTTCTAAACCATTTAGTTTGTCCATGTGACATGAGTTTATGATGAAACTAGACAGATGAACAAAATGTGGCAAAATAATGCACAACCAATGATGACATTGTATATTACATTTCCTCTTATCCACATCCTTAATTTGTGTAAACAGTAAACTAACAAAAAATAATCAGTTGACGATGATAACATTCTCGATGTGGGAATAAATAAAGCATTAAAGCAGATGCATGGGTTTAAAGTAAATGATAATAACAAAGCACATCGAGAAAAAATGCGATCATCGTATAAAGTGACACAATGATGAAAATTAAAATGTTGTGTTTCATTTCTTGAACACAGACTTACGCCCAGCTGGACCTTGTTTTCTTCTGTATGATTCTCCAGGCGATATATCGTTAGTTTGGCGTTTAGTTCGTTGACTATCTATTATATAACAAGTACAACATTTGTGTTTTATTAAATGATTTGTCGATTAATGGCATAATATTGTTCTTCAAATCTTAATATCGATTTTTGACAACAATAAATGGAACCCACAATGATAATTATGAATGGCGTAATTAAAGAAAAATAACTCACCGTCTGAAAATAATTTTCTTCTTGCTTGTCTAGCATACTTATTGTCTTCTGCTTTCAGTATATTTCTGAAAGGCTGATTCAACGCAACTATGTGCATTGAAAAACCAAATACAAATATCGCTAATACTGCGAGAAACCTCCCTAAGTCTTTCATTAGATCTCCTATAATGATCGCCCAGGGGCCAAACAGATGATGGAAGGATAAGAAGTCCATTATTTGGACACACGCTAATAGGAATGATAGTGCAAAGCACTGGTTTCTACAATACATCAATGTTGGCCAATATTTGGGCATAACGAATATCCAACCTACAACATGCGTTGCAACTCCGATCATGCCGAAAAGTAATACTGCTATTTTAATCCAACCTAAACCTGACTTATCACTAGGATTTGTTAACTCAAACAGTAAAAGACCACTTAAACAAATAAGTAACATCCATTCATACCATCTAGGAAATAGACTTTCTCTAAATATTGAATTATATATAGGCGTAATAGCAACTAAGGCTAACAATACCATTAAATAAATATGTGATGTTAAATACGACATAAACTTAATTATTGGAACCTTACTATATTTATGACCTAAAGGAAGAGAAAACACTAGCCAAACGGGTGGACAGACAATAAATGCGAAAAAAAGGAACATTATTTTAATGCCCGTCCATTTGAGGCTCCCCCTCCAGAGTTCCTGCAACAATTAATTATGTTTAAGTATAAAAATATGTGATCACTTGCAAGTTTTCGTGTAGTAGGGAAGTTACCTATTTTTTACCTGAAGATATCTCTGGACAACAGTATGCGCAATGACTTCTTTCTGCTCGTTCTCAATGAGCACATCTAAGAACTCAATGTTCCTATTATCGGTGGCAGTGAGGATGTTTCCGGCTGAACTGGCACCGGCGGCTGCTAATGCTAACAGCTCAGTGGCCATCGCCTCGCATTGTTTTCCTGCCGCTATCAGATCTTTGGCACGCTCTTTTTCCTGCATAAAATAATTACTCAAGTTTAATATTAATTATGCTTGGTACTGTCTACGTTTCAAACAAACACATACTTACTTTAGTTGATAACGTAATATAGATATTTGATAACTTTGCAGCTGTATCGACTGGAGCTGGTGACACTAAAACGAATTCTTCGATTGGTCTATTGTTATGATTTTTTGAACACACCATTAAATTGTAAACAAATCTTTTATCCTCCATTAAAGATTGTGTATCATGTTCCTTATGTAAAAGATATTCAAGGACATCGTTATGATTTTCAGAAGCCGCAAACCAAATTGGGGCATAATTTAAATTCGTTTCACTTTTAGGGGATGCACCAGATTCACATAAAAGTTTTACAACGTTCAGATGGCCGGCTTTTGCTGCACAGTGCAGAGGTGTCCATCCATTTTTATCGGTTGAATTTATATCAGCTCCTTGCCCGAGTAAGACTTCTACCATTTGGTAATGGCCATAGGTTGATGCGATATGAAGGCCCGTTTTCCCATGCCGATCTGTACTTTGTAGTAGTTCTGCGGATCTACTTAATAGAAGTCCGACTATCGACATATGTCCACCGAAACATGCAAGATGAAGTGGATTGTAACCCTAAAATTTAAATAATAAATAGTAATAATTCATCATTTCATAAATAATTAATAAATAGTTAATTTTTCGATAAAAAGATCACATTTATAATACCCACATTTTCAGTACTAGCTGCATCTGCCTGTACTCCTGCTGAGTTTAAAAGTAACCTGACAACATTCTCATTGCCATTATATGCGGCTAAGTGAAGTGGAGTTAATCCTGACTCTGCTCCTAAGACTGGCACTAGAGATGCACCCGTAGGAGCATCAGACTTCACAGTTCCCGGTACATGGGATAATAATTCACGGACAGTTTCTGTAAATAGTTAAATAATTGTATCAGTGTTTAAACTTCAAAATACGTATTTCAGAATAGCATTTTATCTTACCAGCTTGACCATAATAAGCAGCTATGTGTAACGGCGTGAGTCCTAATTTTTTACTTGATATCCTCAACGTATTCGTTGATCTCATTACATCTAGTACATTAGTATGGCCATGTTCAGCTGCTAAATGTACAGCTGTTAAACCAGCTCTGTTTTCATCCGTACATGATGCACCAGCTCTAACTAATACCCTAACAACGTCTGCATGACCACCTTCTGCAGCTAATTGTAAAGGAGTTGAGTCATTTAACTTATTTCGCGCTGATATAACTCCAGTTCTATCGAATTTCATTAGTTCTTCAATTACTTTTACTGAGCCTTGTATAGCCGCTATGTGCGCGCATGTGTTTCCATCTTTAGTTGTTGCCATTACTAAATTAGGATGTTGTTGTAAAAACAATTGTACAACTTCGGAAAAGTTATTTTGCGCTGCTGCGTGGATAGGTTTTTGACCTAATTCATCTGTTGCATCGATATTTGCACCCAATTCAAGTAGTAATCTACAAACTTCAATTTGACCACTTGCAGCGGCTAAATGTAAAGGAGTCTGCTTTTTCAGGGTTAAAACATCGATCATTGCGTTGTGATCTCTAATTAGGAACTTTACCAAATGTGCATAACCATTCATTGCAGCCAAGTGCAATGCCGTCCTGCCATTCCTAGCTTTTGAGTTGATGAATGCTTTATTCGTCAATAATGCATCACAAACTTGAAGATAGCCATATTCAGCCGCTAAATGCAATGCTGAACGACCTTCTACGTCAAAAACATCAACCCTTGCATGATTACTTAATAAAGTATTAACAAGTTCCATGTGTCCTCTATGACACGCTATTAACAAAGGCGTCCAGCCTATTGAATTTTGTCTATTTAACGCTCTACTCACGTCTGCTGCCGAAATATGAGCTATCATTTCAGACATAACATCATTATTGCCCGCAATAGCACAATAGTGGAAGGCAGTCTCGTGATTATGCCTGGTTTGTAGTGAAACGTCCGCTCCGTTTTCTATAAGACATTTAACAACTTGTCTGTCGGCTGTTGGTATTTTGACTTCTTCTTTAGTAATTTTGCAAGCATAATGTAAGGCACTTGCACCGACTTCATCGACGGCATCAATATAAGTAGTAGCCACACTTTCACCTTTGTGATCTTTGACAAATGCTATTAAATGTCGCACAACATCGGGTTTACAACTTCGACATGCCATATGTAAGGGCGTTTCACCAGTCTGAAATATATTATTGCAATTTGAGATATATAATGTAGTAAGATTTTGTTTTTATTAGCAGTGTCTGTTAAAGTTACAAAATTTCTTTAAGAAATGTAAGAAACTTACTAGCTACCATTATTTTTAAAGCAGCTTACAATTAGCTGAAAAGATATGAAAATATTGTCTATGTACGAATATGTCTTATACCACATACCAATGAATGTGATTTGTTTTGATTTAACATTCAAGTTTTTAATTGCCGAGCATTCGCGAAGTGTTTTCACTTCGGAGCCCGGGTTCGTTGTTGAGTATTTTTATATATAGTGCACCGTTTTGAGTGCTATGCTTTCATAGCCCGTGACACAAAAGGAACATCCGAATCATACACAAACACAAAGAATTGTTTAATTATAGTTTATTCTATGGCGACAACTACTTAGCAACCATCAACTCTGGAAGGAGTTTTCTGTGTCAGAATATCACCCATGGTTCAGAAATATATTGTGAATACGAACTTATAATACCTTTGTCTTTCGCAAGGGGTCTCCACCGTCCTCTAATAAAAGTACTAAGGTACCCAGGTTTCCAAATTTAGCCGCTACATGTACAGGTGTCATTCCGTCTTCTGTAGCTTTATTTGGGCCAGCACCAGATTTTAACAACATTAAGGCACATTTTTCACCTAAGAACAATAGATTTAAAAATATATATCTGTAATCACACAATGTGTGGTACTTCTGGTAAGCTGATTTTATGTTCTTAATTTAAAAGTCTAAAATTGGTTGCCAATACTTATATTTTGATTATTCTTCAAGATTTTATAAACATAAGAGGTACAATAAAATATAATTGTAATTATAGGTATTCCCAGTTACGGAATTTGATTAGTATGTCTTAAATAATGAATGGTCATTCATTGTTTATAGAATAAGGAATATACTTTTATGTAAATAAGAGTCATTGCTAATAACAATGTATAAACATACATACAGTAACAATACAATTGATTAAATTGTTATATAATTTATGAATCATAATATTTTATGTGTATAAAACTTTAGTTTTTTTAACGCTGTAGGACAACAGACAGGCTGACGGCTCGCTTAGAATTTAGCAGTTACCGTCGCCTATGGGTGTTTGCAACGCCAGTGGCATCACGAACACGCTGCTGTCCCATAAGAGTACAGGAACTTGGGTCACTAATGCCGGAACACAACACAACCTTGTGTTGTGTTCCTAACAGTTGTAACCTTATTATGGCGGCATATTTAAGACCAAAAAGGTCGCCATCCAGATGGGCTTGAGGCCCTACCACGTAGCTAGGGTAGGTTGTTTTGTCACCTTTTACGACAGGCCGACCCTGGCCGCAGAGGTTAGTATTCTTTCTCCGCCCCTGCACGGATAAAAATAATTATAATAATATATAATATCAAGTTTTAGCATCTAATAAAATTTACGTTATAACTAAGTTTTCTATGTAAATAAGTTGTATACCACGTTCATACCCAAGAAGTGATAATTTGATGTTTTAAAAGGAGATTAACGTATCATCGGATATGAGGGGACCTAAATATCTTGCGAAACAGAAAGAAAACATCAGAAATACTACTCCTCGCATCGAAGTGGAAGTTTTAATGTTTTAATTTAACACTACTTTAATTTATAATGATGTAAATAAATGAAGTTAGCTATCATATTTATTTATAAATAAATAAATATATTGGGACTATTTATACAGCGCCATCTAGTCTCAAACTAAGTAGAATAAATAGCACTTGTGTTATAAGTACAAGATAAATAATATACAGACATGTTTGTTTTCTTTAGTAAATAAATACATATTTTGCATAAACATCCAGACGTGAGACGAGAATAGAACCCGTGACTCTGAAAGCGTACCGAATTGCGTCAGCCGTTACGCCACAGAGGTCGTCATTGTCGAGATTGACTATACTACGGACGCGGAGCAGGAAGAATTTTGTACAACGACCTGTTATTACCTGTCTCTGTCACTCCCGCGTAAATATAATGAGTCCTCGCTCGCACAGAGCAATGACCGCCGTCCTCGGGGATTGTAAAAAATTGTAAAGCAATTTTGAACACCGACTTTAGAGTGGAATAAATGTTATAATAACTGGTTTGAGCGAATGGAAAAGTGTATTAAGCTACGTAGTGAATATTTTGAAAAACAATAAAAAGTACTATAAGGTCTTAGTTGTGTTTTTTTTCTTCAAACGACAAAACTTAAAAGGCATGCCTCGTAGTAATTGTAACTCGGTTTTTATAACTGTTTAATATAAAATTTAAATAAATAATTTATTATAATAACAATAATTAATTTAATAATTTAGTAAATTTTTTTCTCCTTCAAACATTTTATGTAAAAAATGTTTGTGACCTCTGTCAGTAGGTAAAGAGGTCATTGTACGAAATTCTTCCTGCTCCGCGTCCGTAGTATAGTTGACTTAGCAAACATTGTTCTGCTATGTAAATTAAAATGGAGCGAATTTTAAAAGTATTGTAATGGACCGAATGTGAGTCTGAATCGTTCTCGAATCCACTTGAAGACACATTGTATAAACATCAAAATCGTTCTAACCGCTTAGGAGCAGTTCAATCACACACACACACACACACAAACAGAAGAATTGTATTTATAACATGAGTGGGTGAGCTAGTAAACTATTATTACGATGACAGCTTTGCTATCGTCTGGCACATATTTGCAACCCCCAAAATGGGTTGTCCATTTTTTTACACTAAAACATATGTAAATTATAACATATTAAAATTGTAGCCTTGTATGTGTATGCGTGCCAATGGGCTCACTACCAGGGATGCTGAAGACCGTGCGAAGTGGAGTAGAAAATGTAGCAAAGCCGACCCCGGGCACGAAACGGAAGTTTGGGTTGCAACCAGGATACAACGCTAGGATGATGATGATTAAAATTGTAGCCTTATAAATAGATAAAAAAGTTGTGATATTTCCAAAAATTAAAGAGATAACGCAACCGCAAGATGCCTACCAGAACGGTACTTTCGGTTAAATCGGTACTTATAATTGACTGATAAAAAAAACAAAAATTTTTCTAGCTTTAATTTAGCTTTTAAACGGGTTAATCAGATAGTTCGCTAGCTCTTAGACAATATGACATTTATAAATAATTGTTAAATCGCTTTTTGTAATTATACCTTCAGGTATCCTTGCTGCAATGTGCAAGGGTGTTTCACGTTGTTTTCCACCACGTATATGTACATCAGCTCCGTAGCCTAATAACGTTTCCACCACAGCTGGCTTGCATGATTCAACCGCGACATGTAGAGCGGTATAGTTATCCTAGGATAAGCATTTGATTAGTGAAAAGTCTGCTGAAAAGTACTCGAAAAATAATGATTATATTCAACATGCGTTTTAAAATTATTTAACGTATTTTTTTAACATGATTTTTTATCATGTTTAAATTTAGAAACTGATAGGTCAAAATACTTTTGGTAATGTACTGTATTAATTATCTTTCTGTGATCCAATCAAATAAATAAATATACTGCAAAAATTTACACAACGGCATCTTGTCCACCATCGTCCCTTAAGATTTCCGTCTGAATAATTGACAACACGGTTGATTTAATAGCCATGTAAATTAAATGGTTTGTGAGTTCGATCCCTGTGAGGGACAAGATGTGAGTATGGCCTGAAAATAGCTTGTTTTGTCTGGATTTAAATGTCCTTAAATAGAATGTTTGAAACATTCTTGAGATATATATGTATAGTAGTAAAATATGTAGATATATTCAGTTTGCAGCGAGTTGTCTTAAAGAATGTATATATTGTATAAAGTAAGTAATAATCTTAAAGAAATTTAGTAGCAAAGTAAAAGAAAATAAGTAAGTAATCGTAGTCATCAGACAGTCGATGGTTTCGGACCTCTTAAAGAGTAAAGAGAAAGGAGTAAGTCTAGCTTTATCTTTATCCGCGCAGTTATGAATACTAACTTTTGCGGCCGGGGTCGGCCCGTTGTAAAAGGTAGGGCCTCAGGCCAGTCTGGATGGCGACCACCTTTGGCCTTAAGTATGCCGCAATAATAACCTTGCGTTGTATTCCGGCATTAGTGACCCAAGTTCCTGGACCCTTATGGGATAGCAGCGTGTTCCTAATGCCATTAGCGTTGCAAACACCCATAGGCGATGGTGACTGCTAAATTCTAAGCGGGACGTCAGCCTGTCTGCTGTCCTACAGTAATAAAACAAGCTTACATGTTACCTCACTAAGTTTTTCTTTACAATTGATATATGACAATTATAGAACGTATATAAAAGACGCATGCATAGTTTAATAGATTGAAAATTTTTCTCACATTAGTCGTAACATCAACGCTTTCTCCCTTTTGTAGCAAAGTATTGATGATTCCAACATGGCCGTATCGCGCTGCTGTGTGAATGCTGCGAGCGCCATCCTAAAATTTTTATTAAAATCATAGCCTATTTTAAATTTTACTATTCTTATATTACGGTCTACAAATTACAGGTAATTTAAAAATATTCTACTTTTTGTATTAACATATTTTCAACCGAAAAATAGTAGGCAATAGAGATATATGGTATTCGTCTAGCAGCCACACCTCGGCCCGGGCCACGAGATCGGCAGGCCACATATCCGTAGGCCCGGGCGTAGGCGATAGGAGAACAGCGGGGTTTTTTAGTGGGTAGTCGGATGGCTGAACATCTTCCCCGGAGTCCCACATATCCCTCGGTCCCCTCGGGCCGGGGGAACCCATCAAGAGAGGTTTTTCCCCGAGACAAAAAAAAAGCAGCCACACCTCGATCTGGCACCTAACTTCTTCCTTTCATTTCACCTCCTTAATGTGTCGAATAAGAAATTATTTATCTATATTTGTTTCAGTAAAACTCCTTAAAATACCCAAGATAATCGTTCAGCATTAGCGTGAAGTAAGTAGCGTGTTGAGCCGATTTTTGGTATTGACAGTGGATGTCTTCAAATTGCGCTCTTACATAATACACATTTGCACAAATTCTGTGTAACGTAGTAAAGAAAAGAAAATAATATTTTTACAAGTATTTCATCTGGGTTAAATTGGAACCGCACACTTCGAAGCTCAAGGTTTGTCCCTGCGTGTTACTGCACGTCTATTTGCGTTTACATTTTTCTTAAGCAACACCACAAGTAAATAAAGGCAACAGACATGACTAAGTTAAGTTAACGAGGTCCTTTCTTTAGGTTTATAGTAGGAGTGCGTAAGTAATATACCTATGTGTATTACTTACTTACCTATGTGTATCACTATGTTAAAAATAGAACTACCCTCCTATGATGGTAGTTCTATTTTTATTTCTGGTTGGAATCATACAGCCGTAAATTTATCAAGCAGTAATTAAAATTTACCTTATTAGGCATGTGAAGGTAGACGCCTTTCTTGAAGAGCATCATGGCACAGTCGGCGTGGCCGTTTAAAGACGCGATATGCATCAGTGTGCTACCATCTTTAGTTCGTTCGAAAATAGATGCCTTGAACTTGTCTGCCAAAAGCTCAATAATAGCTGCATGGCCATTTTCAGCAGCCAAATGCATCGGTGTTCGATCTAAAAGTAAATAAATTTGTATAATAATATATTTCGAGTGAAGTAGGAAATAAAAAGCAAGCTTTTGAAATTATTTCATTCATCCTGGCAGCTAATTGATATTATGTTCGGAGACCAACCTAAGGGTCTTGGTTTCGAATCCCACGATGGCAAGCACCTCTTATGCAGTTTTTCTTGCTAATTGTGCGTATTATAATATAATTTCCATGAACCGACGGTGATGGAAAACATCGTGAGGAAACCGGCTAATATAACCGGTATAATAACCCGCCAATAAGCTTTAGACAAGCTTGGCGGGTAAACTGTACATTCCCTATAGGGGGAGGCCAAAACCCAGCAATGGGACGTTGTGGGCTGTTATTTATTGTCTCCCTGTTGTGGGTTTGACTTACGTCCCTTAGATAAAATAGACTCGGGATAAACCCTATTCTTGACGGGTTCCCAAAGCCCGGGGGGACCGAGGGATATGTGGGACTACGGGAATGATGTTTTGCCATTCGACTACTCACTAAAAAACTCCGCCGTTCTCCTATCGCCTACACCCGGGCTCACGGATTTGTGGCCTGCCGATCTCATGGCCCGGGCCGGAGACTTAAGATTATTTTAAGTTTAATGTATATTTAATTCAATTGAAATTTAACCAATTGCACAGAACATATATGTGAATACGAATTTATTTATTTTTTCATTTATAAATTGAACTTTTCAATCAAAAATTAAAGTCTGATAATGTCAAATGAAAAGTACGATATGTTAAGGCACAGTGTGACATCCAGCGTTTCATTTTCTCTGGCTTCCACATTAATAAAGACCCCAGCTTAGAACTTTTAGCGTATTTATTATTTAAATATATAAAAAAATAATAATTAAACTCAGAGCAATATAAATTTTAGTAAACTTTTAATTTTAGATATGAAACATAACTTTGCTTTGTTTAGTGATGTTTTTCTATTCACTGTTCTTTACGAATCGGGTTATCGACTATTATGACGATTTAATAATAATAATTTTACTATAATTTGACATGTCATTATTTTAACGCTAGCAATCATTTTGATACCAAGTTTGGTATCAAAATGATTGCTAGCGTTAAAATAATGACATGGAATGCAAATGGCCTGACAGAACGTCGACAAGAACTCTATACTTTTTTAGTAACAGAAAAAATTGATATAGCACTCATATCAGAGACAAGGTTCACTAGTAAATCACATATTGCATTGAAACACTATAATGTCTACACTACCAATCACCCATCAGGCAACAGCCATGGAGGAACTGCAATAATAATCAAAGAGAATCTGAAGCATTATGTACTAGAAGAATATCAATCTGAAAAAATTCAAGCTACTACAATTAAGTTGTTTCTTAAAGACAAATCAAACGTATCAGTATCGGCAGTATACTGTCCACCCAGGCACACAATAACAGAAACTGACTATAATATGTACTTCTCAAGTCTTGGACCTAAATACATATGTGGAGGTGATTGGAATGCTAAACATACCCATTGGGGATCTCGGTTAATCACTCCTAGAGGTAGACTACTGTATAAAATAGTACAAACACTAAGATTAGAATGCATGACTCACTGTAAACCTACGTATTGGCCCACAGATCGTAATAAGACACCTGACCTTCTTGACTTTTTTGTAACTAAAAACATTAGCCAAAATTATATGACCGTAGAAACATGTAATAACTTATCATCTGACCATACACTTGTCATACTAAATGTCAACACAACAGTCGTACTCACGGACCTACAGATTAGAATTTATAATAAAAAGACTAACTGGGAAATATTTCAAAACCATATAAACTCCAAATTAAACTCGTATAGCCGGATCCAAACTACAGATGACATAGAAACAGAAATTGACAAACTAAACAAAGCCATACACGGGGCAGCTAAAATAGCAACTAAAACAATGAAAAGACTTCCACCAAAACATAACGAATATCCAAAAGCGATTAAGGACTTAATAACAGAAAGACGATATCTTAGAAAAATATGGCATAGAACTAGATACCCATCAGACAGAAAAGCTTTTAATAGAGCTTCTGAAACTTTGAAACAGTTGACAAACGCTTTCCAAAATGAGAATTTGCATAATTTTCTGTCGGGTCTAACCCCATCTATCGATACAAATTACTCCTTGTGGAAAGCTACAAAACACTTAAATCGCCCAAAACTACAAATACCTCCAATAAAGAACTCATCGGGAGGTTGGGCTAGATCAGATGTAGAAAAAGTTACAGCTTTCGCAGAACACCTTAGTAAAGTTTTTCAACCTTTTCCAGAAACTAGTCAAGAGCATAATATTGAAATAAAAAGATACCTAGATAGTGCATTACAAATGTCGCTGCCAATACAATCAGTAAGTAGCAGGGAAATATTAAAAGAAATACAAATTCTTCAAGAAGGAAAAGCTCCAGGATACGATCTAATAGATGCTACTCTACTAAAAAGACTTCCTAGAAAGGGAGTGGCACAAATAGTTAAGATATTTAACACCTGCCTCAGACTGTCCTATTTCCCTGCACATTGGAAGATTGCACAGGTAGTAATGGTACCCAAAACAGGAAAACCACCACAAGTCGTTACTTCTTACAGACCCATAAGCCTTTTAAGTGTCACCGGAAAACTATTTGAAAAAATACTGTTAACTAGAATAAAAGTTCACCTTGATGATATAGTCCCAAACCATCAATTTGGTTTCCGAGAGCACCATGGTACTATAGAGCAAATACACCGTATAGTGGATACTATAAACAGAACGTTAGATGGCAAAGAGTATTGCTCTGCTGTTTTTCTGGACATAAGTCAAGCATTCGACAAAGTGTGGCATGAAGGTCTCTTATATAAAATAAAAAAATTGCTACCTAATTCATTCTTTCTTGTGATAAAATCGTATATACAAGACAGATGCTTTGAAGTAAAACTTAATACTGACCTATCAGCCTTATATGAAATAAAATCTGGAGTACCGCAGGGCAGTATACTGGGGCCAGTATTGTATACGATATATACAGCTGACCTACCAACCACGGAAAAAACGACTGTCGCCACATATGCAGATGATACCGCAATTCTGTCTACGCACATCAACCCAGCAACTGCATCTGCACAGCTTCAATCGCATCTTTTTCAAATCGAGAACTGGTTAAAAATCTGGCGAATAAAAGCTAATCAAAGTAAATCGGTCCACGTCACATTTACTCTCCGAAGAGAAACTTGCCCCCCAGTGACATTAAATGGCGAAGATATCCCTCAGGAAGAATGTGCAAAATACTTGGGAATGCACTTGGACAGAAGGCTAACATGGCAAAAACATATATGGACAAAACGAAAGCAACTGGATACCAAGTTACGTAATATGTACTGGATACTGGGTCGACATTCACGACTGCGCCCTGATAGCAAAATGACAATTTATAAAGCCATCCTTAAACCTATATGGACATACGGCATTCAATTGTGGGGAACAGCCAGTAATAGTAACATAGAAATACTCGAGAGATTCCAAACCAAAACACTGCGAACAATCTTCAACATTCCACAATACATAAGTAACAAACTGATATACAACGACCTAAAAATAAACACTATCAAGGAAGAGATAACAAATTATAGCATTAAATATCAGCAGAGACTATCTGGACATAAGAATAAGTTAGCTATTGAACTAAGTGGACACGGATCGCTTCAGCACAAACGATTGAAAAGGCATAGTCTGCCTACGTTGTTCGGTAGATTTAAACAGACAAAGTGAAAGCCCCCACCATTTAGTGAAGGCTCACTGAGACTGAAATCACCTCAGATATCTAAATCGGACAAACGCAAGGCTTATTGTTTATTAAAACAGATTGCCATGACGCAGAAAAGTGAAAAAAAAAAAAAAAAACTATAATTTGACAAGTGCACATCGTATATATAAGGTCTTTACCTATGAAATTGCCGTTTTGTATGAAAAAATTTAAACGAATTTTTTCATGTATTTTTTATTTGTATTAATCGAAGTAATCACCCATGCAATCAATGCATCTTTTCCAACGCAGTGGCAGTTTATTGATGCCCTTCTTAAAGAAATCTGCTGGCCGGGAGGCAACAAATTCTTCAAAGGCATTTTGTAGTGCCCCTCGGGTATTGAATTTTTTTCCCGCCAAGAAGTTATCCAAATTCTGGAAAAAGTAGTAAGTAGTCTGTAGGCGCAAGGTCTGGTGAGTAGGGCAGATGACGGAGAACTTCCAACCCCAGTTCTTACAACTTGGAGACCGTCTGCTGTGCAGTATGAGGTCGCGCGTTGTCGTGCAGGAGCAGCGGAGACGAGCGATTGACCAATGCTGGTTGGAGATGTGCTAGCTTCTCCATCATTGTGTTCAGTTCTTCACAATACACATCTGCAGTAATGCTCACCCCGTTTGGTAAGAAGCTGTGATGAATCACACCGGCGCTAGACCACCAAACAGTGACCATCATTTTTCTAGGGGTAAGTTTTCGTTTAGGTCATAGTTTAGGTGCTGAACCAGGATCCAACCAACTTGCTGAGCGCTTGCGGTTATCAAACAGAATCCATTTTTCATCGCAGGTAACAATGCGGTTCAGAATTCCTTCATTTGGGTGTCTGTTGAGCAGTGCAAGGCACGTCTCGACGCGTACTTCGCGCTGGCGATCATTGATTCTTGAGGCACCCATTTGTCAAGCTTTTTTACCTTGCTAATTTGACGCAAATGGACCAATATTGTTTTGACGCTAACGTCGAAAACTGCTGCTAATTCAGCCGTAGATTGTGTATCATCAGCTTCCACAATTGCCTTTAATTCGTCATTGTTGACCAAAGTCTTCGGACCACCGCGAGGTTCATTTTTCAGGGCGAAATTCCCAGAACGGAAGCGAGTAAACCAATAACAGGTGGTGCGATGGTTTGTTGTGTTAGCTCCGTAAACGTCGTTGATATTGCGTGCCGCTTGTGCCGCGTTGCTGCCACGACGGTATTCATATTCCATAATTACTCGAATTTTTAACGTATACATGATGACGAAAAAGATTGAAATGCGATGAAAATGTAACAATAATCAATAAACAAATGACTACTTTTGGAAAAAGAATTCCATGTTTTTAAAGTAAAATTAATTTGAAATTAGAATTCTTAGCCAAACAAAAATTATTTTGATTTGAAATTGCCAATACTGCAGAACGGCAATTTCATAGGTAAAGACCTATTTTAAATGAGAAATTATACTTGTTAGCAAGTCAAATAGCAGAGTTTTAAAAAACTCCTACATTATCATTAGCCTCTATAAGTCACTAGTGAACAGTGGCCCATATAAATAAAACATTGTATAACCTTGAAATAACTACAACAGGGTGCTAAAATTAATGTCTTAAAAATATATAAATATAAATATATTGAGACATTTCACACAATGCCATCTAGTCCCAAACTAAGTTGCATAGCACTTGTATTATGGGTACTAGACCACTGATATCTGATCGCAAAGAAAGGGCGCCCGGCGGACTCGCAGTCCGCCTATCGGCCCATCGTGCTGCTGGATGAGGTGGGGAAGATCTTTGAGCGAATCCTCGAAGACCACTTCTTTCGGCACCTAGAGACGGAGGGGCTGAACCTGGCGGACGTGCAGTTCGGATTCCGCCAGGGGCGCTCTACTTTGGACGCGATCACACGTCTACAGAGCCAGGTGGAGGATGCGGTAGCTTGAGGCAGGGTCTTGGTGGCGGTGTCGGCCTCGTCGCCCAAATTGTAGTGGACCTGTCACTCCCGGCCCTGGTTCTGTCTATGGTCGGGGGCGATCCTGGATGGACGGCTGTGGCCTTCTTCTGAGAGGTAGTTATGTCCACAATGGAGGCGGCGGAGCGGGAGCGAGAGTTAACTAGCATACTCCCCTCCCGCCAACGCAGGCCACGTCGACGGCACCGGAGGGCGTCCAATGACCTCCGGCCACCGTAGAAAGTGGTAGCGGGTGGTCCCTTGGCGGTAGATCCGCCGCCCGCACCATTACCGTGAGGGTGAGGGCGGCCTGCTGATCCGCGGCCCTCCTCAATTCCTTAGAGCTGATATAAGAGAGCGCCGGAGGGATAAAATCCTGACCCCCCCTGGCGCCAACACTACAGAAGAGGCTCACCCCGACACAATGGGTGTCGGGGTGAGCCTCTTCTGGCACCAGGCCACGAGATCGCCTGGCCACATATTCGTGGATCCGGGTTTTTTATTGAGTAGTCGGCCAAACATCATTCCCAGAGTCCCAAACCCCCGCGACATACGAGTAAGTGATGAGATCAGTATGAATTCAGCTTGCATATCTTGCAAGCTATATCTATTCCATAATTCTCTTAGGAAAATTGTCATTTAGAGAAATCAATAGAAAGAAACATACAATTAATGTTAAAAAAGTTTAATTTCTAACTTAAAGGTAACGAGTTCAATTATGTAGGCGTCAAAAAATTCATTCAACATTTGAGACCTTGCTTTACTCGTAAATCACGCTAGCTTGCGTTTTATTAAAATAAATAGGAACATGGTCAAACTTAAGTTTTAATAATGCAATTTTGCAATTTACTTTAATACCTTCATTGTCAGCAATGGCGGCGTTAGCTCGTACTCCGTAGAAATATTTCACTAGAGGTTCGTCTCCTTCCGCAGCGGCTATGTGGAGTGGAGTTTGTCCCGCACCGTTAGTAGCATCTATGACGGCTCCATAGTCCACCAAGATACGTGACATGTCCACGTCACGTCTTCTCGCAGCCAAATGGAGGGCTGTATCTCCAGCAGGTGTAGACGCCTAAGAGGTATACTCTTCATGTGGCTCGTAAACCAGAGCAAAGTTTACTATAGGCAACTATTAATCGAATCGACCTTCTAAATCAGGTTAACCTTTAATGTTTTCATGTAATATTTGTGTAGTTGCCTATAGTTAGATTAAAGTGGTTGGCGATAATTCATTTTTAATTAGTGTGCCTATTTTCTTAATCTCAAATCAGTAAAAAGAAGTGCGTGTCAATCCGTTTTAAGAAAAATAATACGTTGAGCTACTTTCAATTGTAATGTAAATATATAAATTTTGAGAATCAATTGAGATTTAGACCAGATTTAGGCCAATTAAGATTTAGACCAGAATATATGCCCTAAATTTCAAGATTTTCAAAATTTAAACTAAATACGACATTAAAAAGGAAAGGAATTGACCTAAATACACTCAGTTCTACTTACATACCTTCAGTTGCTCCGCTGTCTGGGCGCTCAGCAGCTCGCGGACCATGCTCTGGTTACCCGCTTCCACCGCCAGCAGCAGCGGAATTTTGCCCCTCTGGAACACCAGGTCGCGAATTAGCTTTTTCCATTCCTTTTGTTTCGCACGTTCTTTGTTCAACTCAACAAAACTAAGTTCCAGTTTCTGTAGGTCTTTGGACTGCATATTTGCTGGAGGACTACGGACACCTGATGGTAAATTTAGGTTCGAACTTTTCGGTCCATCCCTACCATTGTCCGACATGGTGCAATGCGAACATGTGCACTCTTTTAAATCTGCACTGAAATCCACGCGCTGCAAAGGCTCAGTCGAAACTCATGCCATTTGCGGCATACAATACACGGAAGCTTTCAAACTGTGACACCGTAACAATACTATTTGCTAGTCTACATTGTATCTTCAAAGGCGATTCAATTTATTGCAAATCGATTTGATATCGTGCTCCTCGCTTCAATTTTGAATTTAAACTGTTCCTTCGAGAGTCGCTACAATACGTACTTGTTCCTCCATAGTTGTTTCGCTATTTAATTAACACGAAATTATAATTGGTGGCCATTGGTAAAGCTGCCTTCCTCCAATCGTGACCAAGGACCGACTGAGACTTATTGTATTAAAATTAGTAATTTTGAATTACAGCGCTGACGTTGGAACTAATATTCAGCGACTAATTTGCATTGTAAATTCGCGTTACGCTACGTTCACGGGTCGGCTAAAGCTCGACGGATAATTAGCTAGTTTACATTCGGGGGGAACGGGCGATTTTGGCCTGCTATTGGAATGTCCTTAAAACGTCAGCCTTGGGGGAGTGTTGGTTTTTCGGCCTACAAGGAGGACAATTAGTATATGTCAGATTATGCGTTATGCTACCCCCAATTCAAAGTTTTATTAGTTTAGACGCGTAATTTCTTTAAGTATGGGGACTGACTGCGTCGTTGGAGAGGTTTGTTTGTAAACGGTACTGTCGAGGGGGTTCGGGGGTAGCTTTTGAAGAACGGGCGCATGGCACTACCAGGCGACAGGTGGCGCGCGTGGCTGCACGCGATTGCGGGCCCATCATTGCAATTGTTTATTCCGTTTCGTAAAGCATACACTTTTAACTGTACATAAGGTTTCATATTGTCTAAAAGTCTTATTCCAAATATTTCTACTAGCATTTTCATTTTAAAGCTGCATATTTTTTGTTCAGCCAAGTTACTTTACAGAGTTCGAAGAACGTATAAAAGAAACAACGTAGTAAAATTTTTAAATAATAATATCTTCAAAAGCTAACTTTCTTTTATTACAAGATTTATTAATAGATTATTTATTTTGAGTATATATGTAGTATACTAATTATCTAGTACTCATAACAAAACTGCTATGATACTTGGGGGCCAAATGGCGCTGTGTGAATTTTCCCAGATTATTTATTTCTATTTTATTTGCTATACTATGGTCTCTTGATCTTACTTTACATTTTTTACTTATTTTTATTAATAATAATGAAATACTTCTTCATTTAGTATATTCATCAGTTAAAAAAAAAACAAATGATATGAATATTTCAATTAAATGTTATAATGCCGTCATGATCTTTTATTTCTTATTTTCATAACCATACTTTATGATATACTAGAATTCCATCCAAGCTTCGACTATTTACATTATTTATTGTAGTGAAAAATTGTTTTTCATTAATGATAAAATTTATGTACTTAATTAATTTATTAGTTTTCAATATTTGGAACAAAAATTTTATGTAAAATTATATGATATAAAAAAACAGAAATTTTAGGTGATTTCCAATAGGTTTGGTTTCAGATTTCATGTTATGAAAACTGTCAAAATTTTTTTTCTCACTTCTTGATAGTTCTAAAAATGGCAAGCTTTTTAGAAAACTTAATGACCTTTATAGATTAATTAAAAATCTTGTGTAATGTTTTGCTACGAATGTTTTATTTTTGTTATACGAACTTTTTTCTTCGAGTTGCGGTTTGTTAAAAATAACGAGAAACTTGTATTTTTCATATACATTAATTTAATTTTTGTGCTTAGTATAAGTGTTGTAAACATATTGAACTATATCAAATTAAAAACTGAGAGAGGTGGTTTAGAAATTTTTACATATACCACATATTTTATATTCTAGATTATTTTTTAGAATATTATCTCCAAGAAACTTGACGATTATTGGGATTGTTAAAACATACGTTGATATCTTTTTTAAGCACTCAATGTGTTAAATTAGTAAATAAAGTGAAATCATATACATTTGTTTAATGCGAAATAAAATAAGTTTAATAAGTTATTATCTATGGTGTCTTGTATCGTAAATATCAGGGTCTTGTATGAATGGCGGCGATGTTTATCGATAGGAATTAGAGCGTTATTTGCTGACTAAAGTTGAAAGCTTCCTGATCGTTCGTCAGCAAACGAATAGGCCTATTTACGATTACTCCGCACGTTACAGTTTAGACACTCACGGCAAATACGACCTTCGTACGTGATTTAAATTGCTCCAAGGAAACATTTTCAGAATGCGTTTGAACATGCGTTTCATTTTGTTACGTATTTTGTACGGTTGTGCGCTTTATCATCAAGAACTATAGTATTATATCAGTTCATTAACGTCTCATGGTCTTTAATTACGCCATGACATGCACTTTACTGATCTCCTTCACCTTAACTATTCATTTGAAATATACTTTTCAGATTTATTTGAGATGAATTGCCTAAAAGGCCACAAAGAGAATAATTAAAGGATGCACACGGATGTGTAGAGTTACAAAAATGTATAAAATTGGAAATTAGTATATTAATGGAAATGTGAAAGTGATTGAAAAACTAAAAAATTACAGACAAGCGTGATAAAGGAAGAATGCCATGTTACAAGAAAAATGATAGAAATAAGAACGGAAGAACACAAAAGTAGAGGTAGCTCAAAGAAAAGATGATATGGCAAAAAACAAGAATGGAAAGAGAAAACATGTTGCGCCGATCTCTTATATTTGGGATGAAGGTAGGAAGAAGAATCGCGTAGAAGATCATGACGTAATTTGCTGAAAATGATTGTGCCATACTGGCAATGATACTACAATGATCATTCTCGTTTAAGAGAGGCCCAAACTTAGCATCAGTAGGCTGATATATATATTAATATACACGTTTTACCTCAAAATTAAGAAATAAAAAATATTATAATCTATTGCCTTGATTTACTTTGTCCCAAGTTTATATAGTATCCAAAATTTTATTTTTAGATATTAATTCCATAAGATATGGGAATTATAAATCTTTTTTAATATTACTGATATTTAAACATTATACAAAAGTGCTTCCTGAAAGTATTTCACGAGTTCCACTTTAGTTTTAAGTGAGTACGCAATTCTTAAAACTTGAAAAAGGATATTTCAGGAAAAAAGTCAAGTAACAACACGCTTGGATTGGTAAAACTTTTTAAATAACATCTGATAAGAAGAAAGTATAATGCAGAGCCTTTTTGGAAAATATAAGAGATGGAACTACTAAAAGCCGGGATTAACAGCTAATTTATAAAAATATTTTAGTTCTTATATAGTGCAGAGGATAAATATTGCCATCCATCATGGTAATGCAGCCAGCGTTTTGGGAACGTTTCCGGTCGACAGCGATTTAAAATCGATATATTATTTAGAACTTTTTTGTATTTTTGTTAGTAAAGTGTATTTTATATTTTAGTTTATTAAATTTTATGTAGTTGAATGAATAATAAAATACATAATTTTTAGTCTTTAATTTTAAATACCCTAAAATACATTAACTGATTATCAGTATATGTTCAATATATTATCAAGAGAAATAGAAATAATAAGAATCTTACCCCATCCGCTCGAAGTCGAATATCTTTTCCTGCAGCAGTGAGTAATGCCCTCAATATACTCGTGGCCGTGCCTGTTTGTCTGCTTGCGACGATGTGGACGGCTGTTTGCTGACGACTCTGCATATACAAAAATAATACTGTTATAAACTTCACTTTGAACTAGATTATTAATTTTGTACTGTTTTGATAGATAAACAACAAATTATGGAAGTTTTTTTTTTTTTTATTGCGTAGGACAGCAGACAGGTTGACAGCCCGCTTAGAATTTAGCAGTTACCGTCGCCTATAGGTGTTTGCAACGCCAGTGGTATCGCGAACACGCTGCTGTCCCATAAGGGTACAGGATCTTGGGTCACTAATGCCGGAAGATAACACAAGATTATTATGGCGGCATACTTAAGACCAAAGGTGGTCGCCATCCAGACGGGCTTGAGGCCCTACCACGCAGCTAGGGTGGGTTGTTTTGTCGCCTTTTACGACAGGCCGACCCCGGCCACAGAGGTTAGTATTCTTTCTCCGCCCCTGCACGGATAGAATAGATGAAAGAACAATTAGCTCTTTAAAAATTAATTTTAAATTAATATTTATCTAGTTATAAAAAACTAATTACGAAAGTGCACAATGTAAAAAGTACTTATAATTTTTATGCTACGATAATGCTCAATACCAGCCCCTAGGTCTTAAGTAGAAGTTTTTATATACCCTAGATCAAAAAAAAACATCAGTAGTAATAGATTGTTTAAGGTATATTTGAATATCTTAAATTGGCTAATTTTGAGAGTTACTCTCTTCTGGATTCCGTTCAAACAAGAAGAAAAAAAAGAATGCTTAAAAGAATATATTTTCTTAAGTATCAAACATGTTTTTTATTACTAATAGAATAATTAGTCAGACTTGTTATGAAAATTGCGCTATAAATCTGTTGAGTTTTCTTTAGTACTACAACCATTGTAGCGATTTTGTAGCTACTCGTAGTAGCCGTAGCAATAATACACAGTCTAGAACAAAGATGGCGCTACTTTAATAAAATATTGCTTTGGGAAATTTCTTAACTTTATGTGTGAATTGGATATATACAAACAGCTCTATGGTCCCAGCAAAAAATAACAACAACAATGTTTCCTTTTTTTTGATCTAGGGAATATTAAACGGATCTAGGTATTAAACGGAAAGTGATTTTGTAGTTTCTTTGGATTACTCTTTTTACAAATTAGAGTTAAAAAACTGGCTGTGTGATCACTATATCCTGTGATATTTGATTTTGTTTTTATGAAACAGCAGAAAGGTTGACGGCCCACTTAATCGATGTTTGCAACGCCAGGCACTGCTAACATGTTGCATTCTGGGTACGAGATTTGGAACCTAGGCCATTTATGCCGGAAAATAACACAAGGTTATTATGGTGGCATATTTAGTGACCAGAGGTGGTTGCTAAAAAGGCAGGCTTGAGTCCTACAATATAGCTAGAGTTGTTTTGTCGCTTTTTACGACAGGCCGCAAACGGCCGCAGGGGTCAGTATTCTTACTCAGCTCAGGGAGAGGCTGTGATAAATCTATATAACTTACCCCACCGGTAGCAAAAGGGTCGATCCCTCGTTTTGACAGAAGTAGCTTAACAATGTCCTCCCTTGAATACATGGCAGATATGTGAAGAACATTGTAGTTGTCCTGTGGAAAATTAAAAATATTATTTTTATCGAAGTACGTGGCAGCCAATTTGTATTACACTGGGAGACTAACTACACTTCTCATCAAAAAAATCGAAACACTACGGAAAGTATTATTCAAGTGGCATATAAATGAAAAAGAGGTCATTAAAAATACGCCAATAAATAGCTGGCAGTTTAGTCTACACAATGGTGTAACAAAATTCCAAATTTGAATTAAAATTTTTGAATTTTCATCCTATAAATGAATGTAGAGATAGTTTTCAATGTGTATGCCGTCGGAATTGCTGCACTTAATCACATTTATTTTTGCATAAATTATCGTTTTTTTTTTCACTGAGCTCTGAGCTGAGCAGAGCATGATTGTTAACTAAGCTCTGTGACGTCCTACTAAAGAGATCTTTTCCTAAAAAAATATGGAAACCTCGCGAAGCCGCCCAAGTCGTGGCGTTGCTGGATGCAGAGCATAGTGAGCGTGTTGTGGCTGCACGATTGCATCTAAGCCTCTCTGCTATCAAAACAGTGTATCAGCGTTATCGGGAGACTAGTATGTTTACTTTCCGTCCAGGATCTGGCAGACATTGAGTCACGTCTGAGCAAGATGTAGGACGCCATCCAGACGGGCTTGGGACCATACTTAAGACCATATTTGGTCTTAAGTATGTCGCCATAATAAATTTGTGTTGTGTTCCAGCATTAGTGACCCAAATTCCTGTACCCTTATGGGACAGCAGCGTATTTGCGATGCCACTGACGTTGCAAACACACATAGACGACGGTAACTGCTAAATTATAAGCGCGCCGTCCGCATGTCTGCTGTCCTAAAACAAAATCTTTGTTTCTAACATTTAACAACTTCTTCTTAAATGGTAAAAACGTACCAGTTGAACAAAACACAATAGCTAAAGAAATTTAATTTGAAACATCAATATTCTTTAAATGATACCTTATAACATCCACAATTAACTGGCATTATTTATATTTTTGCTTAAAAGTAAAAAAAAATTAAACTCATTCAAAATCAAACTTCAGGGGTTTTAGGTACAAATTTTTTGGTGAGAAGTGTAAATATCCCTAGTTCGAATTCTACTATGACGTGTACCGCTTAGGTATTGTTTTCGCCTAATGTGCATATTATAACATAATAATAACACAGCGATGGCGAATGAAAAGATCGCAAGGAATCCTGCATACCGACCTTACCAGTATGTTCGACCTGCCAATCCGCCTTGGACAAGCGTGTATACTGTTGGCCCGACCTCAGTAGTGGGTCGTTATTATTTGTGATTATTTCAAAATAAATTTTTCATCTTTTTTCACATGAAAGAAACCAACCAGAACGACCTAAATACTTTAATGTCTCGTAATTTTAAAACAGTTTCAAGGTCCAAGTAGTCAATCTTCCATGCATTCAAAGCTTCCATTTCGGAGTTCTGAATCCAAAGTTGAGTATTGTATTACAAGGAAATATGTACATATATAGTATACGTCGGTACCCACACGTGTTCTGATTTTACTTAACATTAATAACAAGCTGAAAAATAATATAGAATAGATTTGGCTTTTCGTTTCTCTCTGTGGTTATTTACCTAAACTCGAAAAAGAAACCTCGGCAAGTTTTAGCTTAATAGTATACCCAAAACTCGACAAATAAATGTGATGATTAGTTCTTAATATGGAAATTTGCGTTGCGACTGTGTTCCAACAATGAGAATTTATTGGTTAATTAATTAATTGTGCTGTGAGTGGATGTCGAAAAAGTAAAGTTGGCCAATCAAAAAAGTGATTCCATCCAACTTTACTTTTTCACATCTACTGACAGCATAAGGAACCAATCAACCCTCACTTATTTCATGTAGAAAACTCCCCATTCAGTGGTAAAAAGAATAATTGTATTTGTTCAAATATGTAATTATTATTACACTATTAATTATTATTGTTATCATATTACATTGTAATATGATAACAGTCGTAATATAATTAAAATTCAACATTAATAACCTGTTAGATTAAAGTTTAATGTAAATAGTATAATTCTGGTATTGACATTTCTTAAATTTATAAAGTCATTTTTAAATAACCTAAATGTAGGTTTCCTTATCATAAACTAACCGGAAGTTTGTAAATGTTAAAAAACGCACTAACCAAAATTAATACAAAATACAGTTTATAGAAATAATATAATAATTAATTCCCAAATAATTTTGTTTATATTTTTAATTTAATATTATAATATCAATCATATTATAATATTTTGCTATAAATATTAACTAGCGGAATTGTTTCCGTTTCTGTTATAAATATTTAGGTAAATGTTTAATTTTAGTTATTGGCAAGTAATGGCAAGAGGGAAGACACCTTTCGACGGGATAGGGAAACTAGCATCAGAATAATGTAAAAAACGATAGAATACTAAAAAAGTCACAGTGTAAGAAAATAATTGTGAAGTGAAAGTGTAATATATAGGGCCTCAAGCCTGTCTGGATGGCGACCACCTTTGGTCTTAAGTATGCCGCCATAATAACCTTGTGTTGTGTTCCGGCATTAGTGGCCCAAGTTCCTGTACCCTTATGGGACAGCAGCGTGTTCGCGATGCCACTGGCGTTGCAAACACCCATAGGCGACGGTAACTGCTAAATTATGATATATATATATATATATATATATATATATATATATATATATATATATATATATATATATATATATATATATATATATATATATATATATATATATATATATATATATATATATATATATATATATATATGTAAAGAGAATATCATCTCTTTAATGTTATTGTATTATGGTTAGGTTGTGTAACCAGGACATAATCCCTTTTGATTTAACGCGCTTAATGTCATGTGTCATAGAAGTGTGACACATGACATTTGCCTACAAAAAAGTAAACAATATTTACGTTATTACGTTACAGATTTGATTTAAATAATTTAATTAATAGATAGAAAAGCAAGAGTTATGAGAGACGAGTAATCAACTTTAATTGTCGTTTCTGTTATTTTTACAGGTAACGTATAATTATACGTATAAATATAACATATAATTAGTATAAAGGAATTGTAATATATGACTGTTATTTTTACAGAAACAAATTTGTTTGATTTATTCGGACCATCCAGACTGAAACAAATAAATAATATTATAAAACGACAATTTTCGTCACAAAATGAAATTGCAATTCGAGTTCAGAGCTGTGGCTTCTCCAAAGGACTGTAAAACTACAGTAGTAGCTGTAACCTCAATTGTCACAGAACAAGGGGAAAAATATGTTATACCAGATGACCTCATGTATGCAGATTATCATGAAGAGTTGACAAAGACGGAGACTTTCAAAAAGGTAAAAAATTCATTAGGAAAAAGGCATGATGAGTTAAAAATATGGATAAAAATTTCAAAAGAATTAGAAAAGATATATTTAGATGATGAAGGAAATATCCAGTTTGGAGGGAAATATTTAAAACAAACACTTCAAGAGAATATTAAAGAAAACTCGAGCTTGGAAAAAATATTAGAAAAATTAATTGAAAAATCAGAAAAACACGAAGAAGAAAAAAACTTAAAACATATTGTAGATAAATTTGTATTAGAAAAATTTAATTATAAAACATCTAATGTTAGACAATGGTTACATATATTCGAAAAAGAGTGTGGAAGATTTAAAATAGAAAAAGATAAAACTAAAATAGAATTATTAAGAATATTTTTAGATGCAACTTGCCAAGATTAGTATGCTTCTACTGTAATAAAAGGAGAACATGAAAACAATTGGAATACGTGGAAACAGATATTAATAGAAACCTTTTCAGGTAAGGGATGGAGTAGCAGGACATATGCTCATTATTTTAAATACAAAGAAGGTTCAATAGTACAATATGCAATAAAGAAAGAACGATTATTATTAGAAATAAATAAGGACATGGACGCTGATACAATGATAGATAGAATTGCATTTGGGTTGCCAGAATTTATTAGAGAGAAGATCGCCAGAGATGAAATAGAAAATACAAAAGATTTAATAAATGAATTACAGAAGCTTGAAGGGATAATAAATAAAAAGAAAACATTTAAAAAAGAAGGTAAACCAGAACATAAATTCAGAAATGAAGAAAAGAAACCATGTATGACATGTGAAAACATGGGTAAAGGTATAAGATATCATCCAGAAGAAAAATGCTGGTTTAAACTAGAGAAAAAAGAGAAACCTAAAGCTATAGGAAGCAATTCAGTAATAGAAGTAAATTTAAATACAGAGAAAAAAAACTAATAGTCACACCATTGATCAGACTTAAGCTACTAGTTGAGAATCAGATAGAGATAATGGGAACATATGATCCAGGTTCTCAAGTATCCTTGATAAACTCGAAATGGATAAAAATAAAAGAGAATAGAGAAGATTTAAACAAGATATTCTTGAGGTCTGTCAATGGTGTGAATCAGACAAATGGATTGGTAAGAATAAGAATAAAAATATTTGATATAGAAAAAATAGTAGATATATATGTAGTTGAAAGAGAGGATTTTGAAGATTTTATAATAGGATTAGACTTAATTCCTATGTTTAAGTTGAGGTTGAATGAAAATTTAGAAATCTCACAGAAAATAGAGAAAAAGTTAGAAAAAACAGAGATAACATTAAGTGAAGTTACAAATTGTTCAATTAATTTTAATGAACACGTGGAAACAGAAGAATTTCAAACAAATATAGAACATTTAGATAAAGATAAAAAAATGAAGATAGAAAAATTGATAGATAAAAACAAATCAGTGTTTGCGAAAGACAAGTATGATATTGGGACTGTTAACGAATATGAAGCTAGAATTGACTTAATAGTGGAGAAATACTGCAGTAAAAGACCCTATAGATGTAATATAAAAGACAAAAAAGAAATAGAGAAACAAATAGCCAACTTACTAGAGAAGAATTTAATCGAAGAATCTTATAGTCCTTTTGCTGCACCCGTCACACTAGCATATAAGAAAAATGAAGGAAAGACACGTCTGTGCATAGACTTTAGAGATTTAAATAAAAACATTGTCCCTCAGGCACAACCATTCCCTTTAATAGATGATATAATAATAAGAGCCAGAAATTGTAAATACTTTACGACACTGGACATTAACTCAGCTTTTTGGTCAATACCACTAAGAATTGAGGATAGGAGGAAGACGGGATTTGTAACACAAGATGGTCACTATCAATGGACATGTCTACCGTTTGGCTTAAAAACGTCTCCAGCTATATTTCAACGAATTCTGAGTAGCATATTAAGAAAATATGGACTAACTGAATTTTCAGTGAACTATATAGACGATATCTTAATACACTCACCGACGTTTGAAGAACATCTAAATCATATTGAAAAATTATTAAATGCAATAAAAAAAGAAGGACTCAGGTTAAAATTTAAAAAGTGTACATTCGCTGCTAGTTCGGTTAGATATTTAGGACATGTAATAGGAGAAAATACGGTTAAACCGTTGAAAGACAACATAACGTCAATAAAAAATTTCCCAATTCCTACTACACAAAAGCAAATTAGACAATTTCTGGGGAAAATAAATTTTTACCATGAATATATAGAAAAGAGCTCAATATTACTAGATCCATTACATCAACTATTAAAAAAAAATGTAAAATTTACATGGACAGAGGATTGTGAAAAATCTTTCAGAAAGATAAAAGAAATGCTATGTTCCCAACCAGTGTTGGAGATATTCGACAAAGACCTTCCAATCAAGATATATACAGATGCATCACTTGAAGGTATAGGCGCAATACTAAAACAAACACAAGAGGATGGAAAAGAAAAACCTGTGGCCTACTTCTCAAAGAAACTTAATGAAACGCAAAAAAGAAAAAAAGCTATTTATCTTGAATGCTTAGCTATAAAAGAGGCAATAAAGTACTGGCAACACTGGCTGATAGGGAGATACTTCGAAATATACTCTGACCACAAACCACTGGAAAATATGAATATAAAAGCACGAACAGACGAAGAATTGGGCGATCTAAGTCACTATCTATCTCAATACGATTTTAAAATTATATACGTCCCAGGTAAAGATAATAAAGAAGCGGACTGCTTGAGTAGAAACCCTGTTCTAGAATCAAATACAGAAGAAGAGGATTTATTAAAAACGGTAAATTTTATTGAAATAGATGAAATAAAATTAGATCAGATGAATAATATACTATTACAGAATAAAAAAGAAAAATTAATAGAGAAAAACGGAATATATTATAAAAAAGTGAAGAAAAGAGAGAAAATCATATTATCAGAAAAATACAGTATTGATTTAATTAATAAAATACACAAGGAATGGTGTCACACAGGAATAACACAAACACAAATGAAAATATGTCCATATTATACTGCTAAAAATTTAGTGAAGAATATAAAAAAAATTTGTAAAGAATGTTATATATGTATTAAGAATAAGTCAAGAGGGCAACATAAATTCGGCTCAATGTCACAATTAGGACCAGCGACCAAAGCTTTCGAAATTATGTCCATAGATACAATTGGAGGATTTGGAAGCACTAGATCAACAAAAAAATATATTCATTTACTTGTTGATCATTTCACGAGATATGCGTTCATTTCAACATCAAGAACTCAAAACGCCGCTGATTTTATAAAACTAATTCAAACTGTGTTAGACATAGAAAACATCGGAACAATCTTAACGGACCAATATCCTGGAATAAATTCGAAAGAATTTAAAGATTATTTAAAAAATAAAGGAGTGCAATTAATTTTTACTGCAATAAATGCACCATTTTCTAATGGTCTGAATGAAAGACTGAATCAGACATTAGTAAATAAAATAAGATGTAAAATAAACGAAGAGAAAAAGAATAGAGCATGGACATCGATAGCGAGAGAATGTGTGAATAAGTATAATATACTAGAACATACAATAACGGGATTTACACCAGAGTATCTATTATATGGCACAGACACCAGTAACATACCAGAAGAGTTAAAAAGAAAGAAAAACGGAGAAGACTGGATAAGAGATAAGAAATTAGCATTAGAAAGAACACAGAGATCACATAAGTATAACGAAAGTTTATTTAATAGAAACAGAAGACACCATGAATTCAACGAAGGAGATATGGTATTCATAGAGAATGGAAACAAACTCAATAGGAAAAAGCTAGAAGAACTAAGAATCGGCCCATATATAATAGAAGAAAAAATTTCAAACTCAATTTATAAAATAAAAACTGGAAAAAGAAATCAAGACACGAGTCTATTCCACTTGACAAAACTAATTCCAATGTTTGAAGTTGAAGCTGATTGAAAAATTATGCAATTTTCATATCGTGGAGGGGAGATGTAAAGAGAATATCATCTCTTTAATGTTATTGTATTATGGTTAGGTTGTGTAACCAGGACATAATCCCTTTTGATTTAACGCGCTTAATGTCATGTGTCATAGAAATGTGACACATGACATTTGCCTACAAAAAAGTAAACAATATTTACGTTATTACGTTACAGATTTGATTTAAATAATTTAATTAATAGATAGAAAAGCAAGAGTTATGAGAGACGAGTAATCAACTTTAATTGTCGTTTCTGTTATTTTTACAGGTAACGTATAATTATACGTATAAATATAACATATAATTAGTATAAAGGAATTGTAATATATGACTGTTATTTTTACAGAAACAAATTTGTTTGATTTATTCGGACCATCCAGACTGAAACAAATAAATAATATTATATATATATATATATATATATATATATATATATATATATATATATATATATATATATATATATATATATTTGTGGTGATTGACATTCACGTTAGTTTTATTTCCTAACTTTTATAAACATAACGTAACTTCTACAATGACAATCATAAAATAGTCATGATTTTAATGGGAGGGATGTATTTAATAGTTTTAAAGCAAATAATTCATGTTTGGCTGTAGTTTTGTTTGGAATAACCGCAAATCTCCCCGTTCCGTGGTATTTAATCTACTACTTTTTTTTTGTTAAAAGGTTTGTAACGACACTAAAACTTATTTCGACAAGATATGATGAGGGAAACGCTATCAAAAGCTTTCTCGCAATTCCCCACAGTCCAGGATATTTTTCGGGTATATCTGCCTGCATCCAAAATGTTTGATACCCTCTTTTATTTTCACCTGTAGCTTCTCATTAGTGCTAAGCTCGAGTAGCTCTTCTTGTAATATTAGATTTTGCACTTCCGTTTCATCAAATGGATTTATGTTCCATGGTGGCATTTTCATTGTAAGAATATCTTCAAATCTGATTTTGAAGTCATCAGCCAGGGCAATTAAATATTGAACGTATGTCTGAATATCTTCATCAAGACATTCTACCTGTGACAAGTTAGAAAATTGGGAAAATTCGCGCCGACTAATATTTTGCTTCATATATTTCAATTTTCCAAGAAAATGAAATTACACCCTTTGTTATTATTAAATTAAGGCTGTCCTCTTGTAATTGTAATCTGCTTTCAAATTGAACAGGTTTTCTTTTAAATCTGGATCTTTACATAACAGAAACGCTAAAACTAATTCAAAAAGTGAGTAAAATCTTGTTTCCTGTAAACTTTTCGACAACCAACGTACTTCAGTATGTAAGAGCAATCGTTGGAAGTCTTCATCATTTTCATCGAAAAATTGTGCATATAAACGCGTATTCAACTCAACGCATTGCTTCTTATTTTGTTAACTGTATTATCACAAATTGAAGCAATTGGTGCAATCTGTTACTCAATATTATAATATACATATATAATATTTCTGTAAATTTGATAGAAAATACTTTTAAATAATATTTTGATATCAACACTCCGCGATTTTAATTATTTTTTACTTTGATACACGTTGGGTGCGTAAAGACGCGTACAATTTATGACAATATATTTAATTAAGTCATTTTAGTTATTAAGTCACAAGTCGGAAAGCAGACCCCGGGCGCCGAAGCGAGAGTTTGGGCTGCAACCGGGACTCAATGCTAAGAAGATGATGATGATTTAATTAAGTCATTTAGTATTAAGAACTTTATATGCCTGCATGACTGTAATTATAAATATTTACAGTCATGCAGGACAATCATAATAATATATGTGTGTTTTAGTGAAATATATATTATTTTTATCCGTGCAGGGGCGGAGAAAGAATACTAACCTCTGCGGCCGGGGTCCGCCTGTCGTAAAAGGCGACAAAACAACCCGCCCTAGCTACGTGGTAGGGCCTCAAAGCCCGTCTGGATGGCGACCACCTTTGGTCTTAAATATGCCGCCATAATAACCTTGTGTTGTGTTCCGGCATTAGTGACCCAAGTTCCTGTACTCTTATGGGACAGCAGCGTGTTCGCGATGCCACTGGCGTTGCAAATACTCATAGGCAACGGTAACTGCTAAATTCTAAGCGGGCCGTCAGCCTGTCTGCTGTCCTACAACAATAAAAAAAAGTGAACCACCAAAAAAAAACTACTAATAAAGTAGGGACAAAAAGTTCTTGGCTTTCTATTCTTTTATTGAAGTATCTTATAATGACTGTTCAGTATTTAATTTTTAATACGTACATATTATCATACGCAAACATTACAAATATATTTATTACAACATAAAATAAAAGTATGTATAACAAATAGGCAGGTAAATACTTACTTTTTCTGACACTGGCAAACACTAACTTCGATTTACTTTACTTTACTTTTCTTTTCGAAATTCCGGAAACAAATGAGTGTTTATCCTTGGCATTCGTATTTATACTGGTGAAGAATCAAACAAATTTATGCAAGATTGCAAGTACACACACCAAAAGTCGTATTTCGTCCGCACGTCTGAACAAGCGTTGCGGACGGTGCCGGCGGTGGCGGCAGCGGCAGCACGTTGTACTGAATATGGAATATGCAAGTTTTTACAAGTAACAGTTGCTGAGATTCTTAAAATATTATCTGCCTACATTGATAAGTGAAGTCAAGCCAACATTTTAGTTCTTCACAATCGAAAGCAAAAAAAATTTCGTGGACGTAGACCCCCGTCGAGTCTCCCGTGAACCCCTGGAGGTCTACCTGGACCACTTTGGGAACTAATGATTTATATTAATGTAAAAAGCTAAAGTTGTGTGAATCTGTCTCTGTAACTGAAAATCATTCATAAAATATTTTTTAATAATGAAGCTTGAAATGCAACCTTTACTAAGCGATATTTTGATGACATCTGTTTAGGACAATATCAAGCTTGTTCAAAATCAATTTAGCCACTTAGAAATGCCAGTGGTAATGTAAATGTGTGCTTTGTTTTTTACATTGGGGTCTCAAAAATATACATATGACTTAATTATAGATAAATATGTTATTATCTTATCTATTAAATATTAAGAATCATAATCAATTTATACCTATAGAATGGTAACTACACCCCTTTTATTAAGTCCAATTACATAAGCAACGCATATTCACACTAAAAAACCCCGCTGTTCTCCTATCGCCTACGCCCGAGCCTACGGATATTTGGTCTGCCGATCTCGCGGTCCGGGCCGGAGCTGGTCCGCCATTTATCTTAAGGCGGGCCCCTTCTTAAGGGTTGGCGCCAGGGGGTCAGGCTTTCGTCCCCCCGGCGCTCTCCTGTAATAACTCTAGGAGTTGAGGGGGGCCACGGAACAGCACGCAGTCCTCACCCTTGCGGCAATAGTGCGGGCGGCGGGTCCTCCCCCGAGGGTCCGCCCGCAGCCGCTTTTTACGGCGGCCGGAGGTCGTTAGTTGCCCTCCGGCGCCGCCGACGTGGCCTGCGTTGGTGGGAGGGGAGTGTGGTGGTCGACTCCCGCTCCCGCTCCGCCACCGCCTTTGCGGACATGACTGCCTCGCAGAAGGAGGCGACGGCCGTCCATCCAGGATCGCCTCCGAGCATGGACAGAACCAGGGCCGGGAGCGACAGGTCCGCGCCGATTTGGACGACGAGGGCGCGGCGCTCTTCGTGCCACGCAGAGCACACGGTGACAGTTTGGTCCACCGTGTCCTCCTCGTCGCCCGCGCCACAGTGGTGGCACACCGACGTCATTTTCCGCCCTATGTGACACAAGTACCTCCAGAAGCAACTGTGCCCCGAGAGGACCTGCGTCAGGCGGAAGGTCAGGGCGCCGTGGCGCCTTTCCAGCCATTCGGCCAGGACGGGCCTCACCGCTTCGACGGTGGCGAGGCCCGCACTGGGGTGCGCGAGGCGCTCCTTCCATTCCACATGCATATTCCCACTGAGACAACCTTAACTAAGGGACATTGAGTAAACTTTCCAGGAAAGTGATTTGAAATTCAGATATTTAAAATAAAAATATTATATATATTTGAACTTCATTTCACTTTTCTAGAAAGTTCACTCAATGTCGTCTAGTAAAGGTTGCCTTTCAAGCGTCGATGTTTTACAATATTCATTTGGTCCTATAAGTGGAAACTTTACTGATTTGTTAATTTTTATGTTTTCTTTATATTGTGATGTATTGTAATTGTTTGTTTCCCAAATAAATAAAAATAAAATAAAATAAGTGGAAATCTAGAAGAAACTATCAAGTAGTGCTTGTCGAAACTGATTTTCGCAGACAGTCATCACCAAGATTTTATGCTTTCTTAACGAGTACAATGATAGAGGTTTATTATACAAGTTCCGATGGTGTTACTATATTAGATAGAAAACAATGCTAATTTTATACCTCAGCTAAGTTAAACAAAGTTCAAAATCACTTGTTTGCACTTAGTGCTCACATTGTGACAAATTTATTTGCATTACACATAACAAAGCAGCAGACAGGCTATTGATGGCTGCAATGCTAAAGACATTTTTATCCGTGCAGGGGCGGAGGAAGAATACTGACCTCTAGACTAGGTGGTTGACGAGAGACTAGGTGGTTACCATCTAGATGAGCTTTGACCCCTACCACTTCGATGAGAGTTTTGATGCCTTTTAAAATAGGCCGACCCGGCCGCAAGAGTCAGTGTTTTTACTCCGCTTGTGCATAGAGTAACTTTCTTCAACTTTTTTAAAGTGTGATTGTTAGTGTCAGAGGAATTTTGGGTTCAGCCCATTGCATGAGGCTTAAAGATTTTTCCTTTCTATGTAATAATTGATAGTATGTGTAAGTACTTATATGCGCGCCATTTAAAAGTGTTGATAGATAAATATCGCGTGCAACAACAGTCTTTCCAGACGTTTATATGCCTTATATAGTTTATTGATATGTACGGAAAGCTTACATTAATTGCAGTATGTAGGTATGCTGGATTATTTCTTAGGAGTCGTAGTCTCAGTTATAGAGAAAATAGGCTGACTAGGATTTGCACCTAAAGCGTAGCAAATGAAGTGACGCTCCTTCTCCAGTAGAGGTAGTACGTACGTACGTAGTAATACGCACAATTTTTTCCTTTAGGATTGCGGTCAGACTGTGGACTCAAAAGTGACTCCGGAGAGTCCTTTACAATAGGTATTTGATTAATTTTTAGAAGTTTTCATCATAAATTTCCTAGGTGGTAGGACTTTGAAGCCTGTCTAGAAGGCAACCAACGCTGGTCGTGAAATATGCTAAAATAACCTTGCTTTGTGTTCCGGTACAAGTATACCAGGTTCCAGTTCCCCTATACGGACGCCAGCGTATAAGCGGTGCCCCTGACATCGCAAACATTCATAGATGACGGTAACTGCTTAATATTGTGGGTTAGTTAGCCTGTCTGCTGTTTCCCAGCTATGAAAAAGCTTATGAGTAACCTGTGATTAAAATCCACTAAACTGTTTGTACAATTGAAACTGCCATTTTGATAACATTTAACCAAACGCTTTAATAGCCGTATTACAAAACAATATTTTAATTCAATTACAGAATTGTATAAACTTTCTTTGAAAATGTCAACTAGTATTTTTTTTTACATAAAATTACGTCACTCAACAGTGACCAATGAATGGCAGCTTATGGCAATCACAAGGCACGCAACACACGAGTTCCATGTACCGTTATTATCAGAAAAAAACTCATTTGCGACCATAATTCGACGTGCGGTGCCATAACAAAAGTAATTTATAGAAAATAGACTTTTATATTGCTTATATTTGCGAAGTAGTATGAAAATTGTACTAATTACGTGGTGGCCAGGTAATCGATCTATACCTATGGCACCATCAACCATCTCTAGGCGATTTTTTATCTAATGTGAATCATCATCTTCATATTAAAGGGGTTGCAATCCAAACTTTTATATTGACACTAGCTGACCCGGCAAACGTTGTTCTGCCATATAAATAATAAAATGTCAAAAAATTAAAAAAAAATTTTGGGGGTGGGTCACCCCTAACATTTAGGGGGGTGAAAAATGGATGTTGGCCGATTCTCATAGATACCGGATAAGCACAAAAAATTTCATCAAAATCGGTCAAGCCGTTTCGGAGGAGTATGGCAACGAAAACTGTGACACGAGAATTTTATATATTAGATTAGCGGTCAGCTTTCCGACATCCTTAGAATCCTGGCATCGGTCTATAAATGAAATTTACTAAGAGTGAGATCAATGATGTCCATAATTTACCTATTCCTATTTTTATAGCTGAATTCGACAGAAAGGCGAATATTCTACACGAGTTCATATAGACGTTTGCAACACCACAGGCATTGCCAACGCGCTGCCGGCTTCAAAGATGTAATAGAACCTAATTTGGATATTGGACTAGGATGGTTGGTGACGGTGTTATTATAAACAACTTACAAATGAACTAATAAACTGTTAGCCATTTTTTTTCGATACAAGACTCGCCTACTTCAGAAGGAAATAGTTCACATTAGCCCTATTGACCTACATGGTAGGAAACCAAGGCGTATCAAGCAATCTATGAGTGGCGGCTCCAAGCTACTGCAATTATGGAGCAATTATTGTTCCTACTTACTGTTATGAGTAAAGTATGATAATTTTTAGATGTTATATACCTATTTTTACAAATATTGTCAAAGCGCCTGATGAAAGTAGCACCGTCTAAACACATACAAATATTATTTGCTCATAAGATTCCTAAAGGGGCACAATTAAAATTATAATTGTTCATTGAGAATTTATAACTCAAAGGACGGTATTTTTTATGATTCTTCTTCCGAACTAAGATTAGCACGGTTCGTTGCTGCTTACTGTAATAATTTAGAAATTATACAAAATCGACAAAAACATTGAGTTTCACTAAAGAAATTCCAATCTAGAGCCTAAACAAATATGTTTATTATTTAAGATCATGTTAGTTTTAATTTTTCATTTATTGTTTTTTCTTTATTGCCTTGTATTTTAAAGAATTTTGTAAAAATTAATTTAAATGTAAAAATACGCTTTAATACATGAAACCATGAAAATATTATATGTTAACAGAGATGAAAGTATGACATTTTCTTGTCTCTATGCAATCCTATTGAATTATACAGATTATACACATGCAAGTGGGGTGGCATGGGGCAGCACCACCTCGAAAATTTTATAAATATTTAAGATTTGAATAGAGGTGTGTATATGTGACATCGAAACATTCGTTCCACTTATATCAATTATGTTGTAAATTAAAAGTAAAACAATAACCACGGTGTCAGCTATGAACCCTAATGAATTTACGCTTGATCAGATTTCGGGAATATTTGTACACGTGCTAGCTGCTTTTTTATGTGCTCATCTAGCATACAGTAGCTTGTAACAGAAGCTCGTACAACAGCTTGTATATATCTTCCGAATAGCTTTAAAATCGGTCTCATATTTGAATTAGTGATTGACTCACTTTTGTTGGTTTACATTCCCACTTCAATACATTTCTCTAACTTTAATACTATTCCATCTTTAGATGACTTTTTATCAAACATACATTCATGAATATGGGGTAAATAAAACTTGATACGTTGTAGCTCTATATATATATATATATATATATATATATATATATATATATATATATATATATATATATATATATTACAGTATGTATTGATTATGTGTATTAGTGTAGACATCTCCTACGTTGCCAAATAACTGTTCTCGACTACTTAATGATACGAGTAATATTATTTCTTTTTATTTTCCTTAGGTAAGTACTTATAAGTTGTTCAGTTCAAATATATATAAGGTTATCGCTAGCCTTGGCCAAATTTCGCAAATAGAAATTAGGTAGTATATTAGACCAACCCAAATTAGGGTTGGGTTAAGTAAATTAGACTTACGTTGTTTCTTGCGCCCACGTCTGACCCGAGTTCGATGAGTCGCTCCACGAAAGATGTCCGGTTGTCCTTCACAGCGTACATCAGGGGGGTCATGCCTGTCGTCTGCAAACAAAGGAATCTATTAGAGTTAATTTATTACTGTATGGCAAACTGTCGGAGTAATTTGACGACCTCCCTAGCTTAGCCGCTAACGCACTTCGGTACGTTCGCGGAGGTCACGGGTTTGATTCCCGTCTCGCGTCTGTGTATTTATGAATAATATGTATTTATTTACAAAAACAAGTATATATGTAGCATATCAGTTGTCTAGTACCCATAACACAAATACTTATTCAACTTAGTTTGGGACTAGAGGGCGCTATGTGAATTGTGCCAGTATATTTATTATTCTATGTATTTCTTTATTTCAGAAATTGTTTATATGACTAGCATGACCCCATAGAAGTCAAATAAAGATGGCGCAAGTTCGAACCTAATGATGAATATACGATTCGATATATATACTTCTAGGTAGTTTTTCATACATTATAATTGCCACGAGCTGACGGAAAACACTGAGAAGTCCTTAACTCGCTACTCAGTCCTAGAGAAGCAGGATGAGTATATTGTGTGTTCTCTCATGGGGAGACCTACAGACACAAAAAATATTAACACTTATTAGACCAACTCGTCTCTAATGATTAGGCAATCACAGTAACAAAAGTAAAGTGTGTGCGATCAGTTTACAGTGTATCTTTAGTATTCTTCCTGATAACAATTAAACAAATCGTTCAGCCATTAAAGGCGGTATTCAATCATCTAGATTCCAAGGCGAGGCCACTGGATCGTCTTTTAAATAGTATGTTAGATATATCTTGACCAATGTGGCAATCCTTAAAAGCAAGAAGTTTTCAAAGTAGTTTAACTGGACCTAATAAACAAATTTTTTGAAATTTATTATCTAGTTATCGATGTAACGATATTATATCTAGCTTATATTAATTTCTAACAATTTTTAAATATATTTCTATATTGTTACCAAAGTTTTTTCCTTGGAGAAAAAATAGCTCCCATTATTTCAACCGCAATGGTTATATTGAGTCATAAATAAGTAGATTTGAAGAATTTTCTCATTATTTCTACGTGTTCTAAACTATAAAAAGTAATAAACATAGAGGAAATTATAAAAATGATATTAAAGAAAACGATGCTATTTATTTTGTTGCAGAATATGTAGCAAACTATTCTTCAAATGTTAATGTACTATCTATAGTACATTAAATATATAAAAAAACAGGTAGATAAAAAAAAATCCTTGGAATTTTTGCTTACCACAATTCGATTGGTTTGCTTATATATACTGCGATAAATGAGTCTAAAAGGAAAATACTCCATTATAAACGACGATGTTTCTTTAGTTTTGATTAGACCCATGATACAATCGCTGAAGAACATCGGTGGTTTCTGATTAAAGAACTTCAGTAGTTTTCACATGTTATTTTTGAAATCCATTTAATTCTATTGAAAGAGTTCTGTAGAGATCGAAGCAGATGTTTGTCAGATGTCATATCTGGATTGTAAGGGCGCGAGTCAGTGCCAACTTTTCTTTGATAGCTGTCCAAGTAGATTGTTCCTATACGAAGCACTGTAGCAATCAACATGTTTATCGGATCTGGATTTTAACATTGTTCAAATAACACTTTATCTTTTATTGTTATCATAAAACTTTTGACTTGTTAATTTTTGTTACGTCTAGTGTTTAATGTAATTTAAATGTAATACAAATCTATAGGTCTTCCAATGTTTGACCTGATTTAAATGAAATCTTAATTTTAAACGGGTGATCAAAGAAGAGTCGGGCGTTGGCATGGAAGAAAATTATTTCAATTCGGATTCTATGCGTTTTCTCTCAGGCGCTTGCTTTAGATGCGCACAGTAGAGAATCAATCGTCTGACCAGTAGGAAATAGCTTATGGTGGACGGTTCTATTGTAGTCCCAAATCCACCATCACTTTTTTGGCGTGAACGATGGCTTAGCGAATCTTGCGATGACTCACCATCCCTTGTCTACGATCTTTTACTATTCAAATTATCGTACGCAATCCATTTTTTATATCCAGAACATGAACGGATGGACATGTTTTAGACGTGGCTGGATTCTGATTCTGTTTCAGCAGCGCATTGCTAATGTTGATTGTACCGTGTAAATGTACAAGAAAATTTATGGATTTAGTGTTTATTTATTGCCATACCATATTTATGGAGACTAGTATTATTACTACTGGTATTCCAAACGCGTTTTATAATAGCCTATGATAAAACACATGCGTATGGGTGTTTATATATGTATAATATGAATTTATTGTATTTACATAACATAATTATATATTATTATGTAGTATAGTAGTTATCTAGTACCCATAACACAAGTGCTATGCTACTTATTTTGGCACTAGATGGCAATGTGTGAATTGTCCTAATATATTCTGTATATATATTTATTTAGTTAATCATACTGCCTCAATATTTGATAATTATATCGTTTTTACATACATCAGTTAAATAAATAATTTCCGATTGGCCTGATTTGCTATCGACATTAGTTAGAACTTCCTGTAGTTGGCAATATCCGGTGTGCCTTTTAGCCGATTAATATCCGATGTTGACCTACCCCTAACCGGGTTGCTTAGTCATGTCCGGCTTTGTGCATTTGAAGGTAGCAAACAGTGGATGGGTAACTTATTTAAATTCATATCATTAATAAACTATAGAAATGTACATATAAGAGAGCAAATATACATTTCGCAACGGTTCTGTTTAACTTTGGTTAACCGGAAAACAACGGTATTTGGAACACTGCTTATATGCAGCAAACAAAAGGCACTATTAAGGGGGGCGATTCATGTAACCACCTGAATTTTAACCGTTTTTTAAAGGATTATTTAAAAGGGAAGGAGTAAATGATACGTGTTGAAATTCAGTATGTTTATGCATTATATATTAAAATAAAAGAATCAGTTTTTTTGTTTTTTTTTTTTCAAAACGGCCACAGTAGTGACTGATCTCCTGAGACCCTCGCGGCAAAAGGCATCAATCGGCGGGATTTTTGGCTTTGCCTATAGTGATTTAAAATCAAAATTTTTTGATTTGAACGTGTTCATAAAACATACATCTTCTAGTTGAACCAAAAAAAAAGTCGAAAAATCGTAAATTGGCACGCTTCAGGAAAAAAAACGTTCGATTTTGAGTAAAAAACGGTAATTTTTGAGACTTTTTTTGGCATTTTTGAGTTTAACTACAAGCTAATAACTACAGAGAAGACGTGTGTCAAATTTCATAAGAATTGGTGGAGAACTTTAAGAGTTATCTTGCGGCCAAAGTCAAAAAAGTAGTTTTGAGAAAAACGCGTTTACAGTTTTGACACACAGAAACTGTATGATTACAGTGGATTACCAACTAATCAGCGATTCAAGGGCCACACAGAAGTCCTTCGGTGTGTTTGTAGTACTCGTTTTTCTTCTTAAATTCTTCTTGATATACTTGACGAGCGAGACTTCAAGGTCAGAAGTTTGAAAAGCAGGTAGCGAGAGTGGTGTGTTCAGTTACAGGCTTAAATAGCGCTCAAGCGTCGTGTCGAGGTGGAGCACTTAAATGAGTTTTTAATCGATAAATAATGCGAATTTCATTCTAAAAATTTACAGGCTGTTTTAAATATTTATGGAAAAATATCTATTTGTTTTTTTAAGTTGATTAAAAATATCTATGTAAGATAGAAAATCAAATATTAAATAATGAAAGAAACCAAAAACTGGAAAACTTTAAATAATAAATTGATTCCAAATCGCTTTCGGCCTGAAACGTTCCTAAAACGCTGGCTGCATTACCGCGTTGGATGGCAACACTTATCCTTTGCCCTAAATACAAACCAGCTTTTTGATCCCGTGAGACCTCTATCAAGCGTTTTGACAGGTCTCGATAAAGTCTATGTGCTTGTGGACCCCACGGCCCTAGAGTCTCAACACTGAAAGCCACAAATATGAATCCGCTGCCAATGCACGAATATTTGCGGCATTTCAGGTCCTCTTGTTTTGCAGCAGCAGCACCAGCTACCAGATCTGTATCTTTTTTATATGTATAGGGAGGTGCCCTAAAATTTTCGTATCTGGATTTGGCTCCTTCCGGGAATATCATGGAAAGACATCGACGTAAGATTATCCTTGTCGTATAATCAGCAACAAGTTTCGTATTTCGAAGTGCAGCTGTGGATGCAACCGGGCGCAAACGCAATAAGCAAATATAAATGGAAACGATTTCTAGACTCTCGCAAAAATCTTGTGTATATTAATATAAAAAAAAAACTGAGAATTTGGATGGTTAAAAGAATTTTTTAAATTTATAGAGCTGATTAAATAAATTTAATCAGCTCTATATAAAACAAACGCTTACTCTGCATTTCTGTGTCAGCTGGCGCTGCTCTTCCGTTAGATAGTGACACATTTTAAAAATAATATGAGTAACCCAAACTTCATAATAACATTTGAATAATAAAATAAACTATTTGGAGTAAGAAATAGCAAGCCAAGAACTAGATAACTAAGTTTAAACAAAATTGTAAGTAGGCCTAAAAAGTATTGAATTGGATAAAAACAATAAATATCAGTTTTAAATAAAAAACCGGTATATACCGGTATATACCGGTATAAGTATGTGAGAAATCTATTATCTCAAAAGCAGTCTTGAAACATTTAATCACTGTCGATACATAAGTTCTAAAACCGTATAACACTAGTATATCGTGTGCTAAATCTTCTTAGCTCCTCTGACGTTCTAATATAAACCTTTTCAATTTAACTATAAAGCCTGCGCGTTATAGTGTTGCAAATATGGTTCGAGAGTATAAATCGCAGGTCCCAAGTATAAATCGACCTCCGTGGCCTAACGACTAACGCACTTCGTCTCGCGTCTGGGTGTTTATGTATATATGCATTTATTTACAAACGAAAAGTATATAATGTAATATATTAGTTATCTAATACCCATAACACATGCTACTTTGGGACTGGATGGCGCTGTTTGAATTTTGCAATTTTATTTATTATATATCTGTTCCCTAATCGCCCAAGAAAGGCACACTTGGCATAGAGATAGATTATAATCTGGACAAAAATTATTTTGAAAAAATCCACGCGAACAAAATCGTGGGTACCAGTTAGTTAAATATTAGACTTTAAAAGTTAAATATTAAATTTAGTTAAATATATATTATACTATGCTTGCTATATATTATACTATACATAACTATTTTATGAATACAAAAATTTAGTCTAATTTGACACGTAAGTTAAGGTGAATTCATGCAGTATGGAACCTTGACATCTTTGCTCGGCAGGTCCCAAATTATGTTCGAAAATGTATAACATTTAGCACATAAAACTATTAGGTGGTTTTCGTTTTTAAAATTTATTATTATCGAAATATATAAAAAGTTGCAAGTTGCACACTCATTTTCTGTGACGTCACTTAACAAAAACCTATCGCTCAATTTTTCAAAGTAAGCAATGCGCTAAATACAATTTGTGAGGTTATAATAATTAATTATAATTAATTATCATGTCTCATTAAAGTGATTTAATCTAAATATCTGTAACATATATTTTGTTTCAAATAAATATCTATTTCTTTCTTGTTTTAAATTTTAAATCGTTTGAAAGATTTCTGTAAGTACTGTTTTGGAAAGACTAAATATAAATATCTTCTTGAGTTTAATATCAGACATCCTTCATACAAATCGGACCTCAAAGTAAGTTTGAAAGCGCCAATGATTTAGATGCTGAAAAGTATGGTCATAAAATGCGTATAGAAAAATGTCATGTGACAAGAAAAATGTTAGAAATGAGAATGGATAGATACAAATGGAGGGGTAGACTAAAGGGGTAGAAAAGATGGATGCGTAAAAGATGATATGGCGAAAAAATATATCAATATTGATATGAAGATTAATAGAGGAGAGTGGAAAGAGAGAACATGTTTTTATTGCTGTAGGACAGCAGACAGGCTGACGACCCAACGCCAGTGACAATTTGCAACGCCAATGGCATCGCGATCACGCTGCTGTCCCATAAGGGTACAGGAACTTGGGTCACTAATGCCGGAACACAACACAAGGTTATTATGGCGGCATACTTAAGACTACTTAAGACGGCCCTACCACGTAGCTAGGGTGGGTTGTTTTGTCACCTTTTACGTCAGGCTGACCCCGGCCGCAGAGGCCAGTATTCTTTCTCCGCCCCTGCACGGATAAAATATAATGCCGTCTCTATATAGTTTGAGATATGGACAGGAAGAAAATATATCATCATCATCATTTCAGCCGGAAGACGCCCACTGCTGGACAAAGGCCTCCCCCAAAGATCTCGACGATGATCGGTCCTGCGCTGCCCTCATCCAACCTATTCCGGCGATCTTGACCAGATCATCGGTTCATCTTGTGGGGGGGGGCCTACCAACACTGCGTCTTCCGGTACGCGGTCGCCATTCGAGGACTTTTCTGCCCCAACGGCCATCAGTCCTTCGAGCTATGTGCCCAGCCCACTGCCACTTCAGAAAATATATACATGTCGGATATTAAAGAAGCATAGAAGTCACAATATCGAGATATACTTTGAGCTAAATAATATTTGAAATAGTAGTAGATGAAACTAAGCTAATAAGCAGCAAACGCCCACTCGTAATGACTAAGTCGAAGTGTACACTGGTCACTATTGGCCGATTATTCGTAACATTCAACAAGGTCATGGCTTGCGTGTTATTTGCCTTGCCATATGAATAATGGCTGCTCGAATAAAGATTGCATCGAATCAAGACAGTGGGCAGGCGTAACATTTTTTGTTTCGACAATGGGGTCGTTTAATTCATACGCCATGACAGAGTTAATACTCCAAAATTTTTAATGTTAAAATAACTTTTTGACTAAGCATATTTGGTTCATTAAATCAACAGTCAAAAATGGTCACTATTGTTATTATTGTTATATGTAATTGTATGATATATAAAAATCTACTGCTGGTTTATATTTGTATTCACAGCGATTGTATTATTAAAAAATAATAGTTCGAAAATTAAGGGATCAAAAATATTCTATTATAAATGACTTTCAACAAATAAAAAAAGGACACTGTAGCTCCAAATGTCCAATTATGCAGATCATGAATTGACTTTTTCTAGCATTAGCGATTTTTTTAACAATGTTAAGAACTATAGAATGATACATAAGACCATAAAATATATAATTTTGATTTCATTCTTGGTTTGCGGGCTTGAAAGGAAATTTTTGGCCTTTTATTTTTGAAGTGAAAACTTCTTTAGCGGCGTAGTGCACTTTTTTGTGATGGGTAAAAATTGTTACACTCGCGTCAGGTCACGTGTCCTGATCGAAAATTCGTAAGATTCGTAAGATGGAGTTTTGCTCTAGTAATACCCACCTTATTAAATTGACTCAAGGTTTATTTTATAATGTAACTTTTAAATGATTGCATTGCATTACTTATACATATCTATTCGAATTGTGACAATAATTACAATGAAATACAGTTGAGTTTTTGAAGTGAAAACTTCTTTAGACGCGTTGAGCACTTTTTGGGTGAACAATTTTTGGTTTGTAAAGAAGTGTTAATGACCAATTTAAACTTTAATGCTTGATCATAAACAATTTTCATAAACCGAAAATAACAATCTAATAGGTCGACGATACAATTCACAAGTTATTTAGTTTTTAGTTTTCATTTCTATCGGCAGTCGCCAAAGACTGCTCCGCATGTTTTTTTTTATTTATATTTGATACACCAAACAAGTTACAGTCAAAATACGTGAGAAACATTAACATAAATCAAGTGCTAGATTACATTTTTTTTAGCTAATATTAACTAGTAACATATAATTTATTTGTATATTGTTATTTTTTTAAATGAGTACTTGATACAATTTATTTATTGTTGTAGCAAATAAACAGTCTAGCTTAACCATTAGGGCGCCTTCAAACTAGCTGCAAAGTGTCGCGTCGCAGCAGCAGCAGCAGTTCTAGTGATGTGAATCGATTACGATTTTCAACACCGGTATGTACTGATTACTTTGAAAATAAAGCGGTTTTCTTTAGGATTTTTTTAAAACCAAAATACACTACTATAATATAATCACAAGAATGTTGTTTATTTTTTTTAAATAATCGCATTAATTGTACATAAGAAATAATCATCAAACGGACAGAACATATAACCAAAAAAATTCTATTTTTATTTTGCATCTGTTGCTAATAAATCATAATTCTGATAATTGATTTAGATTTCACTTTAGGCATTTTTCGCAAAAAATATGACGAGAAAAATCATAACACTAAGAGCAGCAGTCCATCGTGTATACAAGACTATGATACTCGAACCAAGCGACAGCAGCGCGGCCGCAGCGCTGCAGCCGCGCTGCTGCAGCGCGACACTTTGCGGCTAATTTGAAGGCGCCCTTATACCCACAAATAGGTCGTTTATTGAACCTTAAGTTCTTTTTTTAAAGACCTCGATAGAACTACGTCTCGCCAATATTAACGTTTGTGCGGCCATTCGTTGTTTTTCTGTTGAAAATTATCAACAAATCATACATTTTGATACACGATTTTTTTTTATTTATATATAATCCGAATATATATGGAAATGCTTAATCCGTGCAGGGGCAGAGAAAGAATACTGATCTCTGCGACCAGGTTCGACCTATCGTAAAAGGCGACAAAACAACCCTAGCTACGCAGTACCTGATTAAGCAAGCGCGGGGCCCGTAGCAAATTCTTTTGAAGGTCCCTTGATGTGCTAAGTGATAAAAAAACAATTCAATACTCAATACATTTATTTACCGTCTATAGGTTACAATGTTGTGGGTGATTAATCGTACAGTAGATACTCGGGCAGAGATGAGCGGGTTCAAATATGCGGGGCCCGTAGCAATTGCTACTCTTGCTACGTGGTTAATCCGGCACGGTAGCTACGTGGTAGGGCCCCACGCCCGCCTGGATGGCCGCCGCCTTTGGCCTTAAATATGCCGCCAAAATAACCTTGTGTTGTGTTCCGACATTAATAACCCAAGTTCTTGTGCCCTTATGAGACAGCAGCGTGTTCGCGATACTACTGGCATTGCAAAAACCCATATACGATGGTGCCAATATACCTGATGCGACGGTAACTGCTAATTTTTTATCCGTGCAGGGGCGCAGAAAGAATACTAATATCTGCGGCCGGGGTCGGCCTGTCGTAAAAGGCGAAAAAACAACCCACTCTAGCTACGTGGTAGGGCCCCAAGCCCGTCTGGATGGCGACCACCTTTGGTCTTAAGTATGCCGCACTAATAACCATGTGCTGTGTTCCGGCATTAGTGACCTAAGTTCCTATACCCTTATGCGACAGCAGCTTGTACGCGATGCCACTGGCGTTGCAAACACCCATATACGACAGTGCCCATATACCCGTTGCGACGGTAACTGCTAAATTCTATGCGAGCCGTTAGCCTATCTGCTGTCACATAGTAATAAAAAAAATTATATAATATAAAAAGTTTAATATGACAGCAATTTCAAAAGTTTACAAAAGGTGTCATAAATTTTTTGAAATTAGAATTATATTACGGTGTATAAGGTCTTAAACACGGTAACGCATGCACAGTAAAGGATGCTATTGATTGACACCCTTCTAAAGACATCAACGCTCCTCATATCTAAAATGAATTAACTACTCGCTATAGAATAAAATTATGATTTTTGGGATGTCTGGTTTGTCCTAATAAAATACCCTGATTTCAAAGTCTGAATTGGAAGGCGGCTGACGAAGCCTTACTTTTGTGAATACTACAAAGTAATAGGCTGTTTAAAATTGAATTTTTATTTAATGGAAATATGTAACAGCGTACATATTTTATACGCTATATATTGTTTTCTAATAAAATAAATAGGTAGTGTGTTTTTATATCATGTTCAAAAGAATTTTAAACTATGGTCATCGCCAGAAATAAAAATAAAGCATCATAACTTACCCAGGGAGTACGACTCCCTGGTGTAAAATGGAATACTCATTTTGCTAATTAAAAAAAATAAAGGTTATGGACTGACAGACAGCTGACAGTCTAGTACTTACTAGTAAGCAGTTACCATCACCTACGAACGTTTGCAACGCTGGAGGTACCGCTAACACACTGCTGTCCCATAGGGCTACATGAACCGAGGTGACTTATGAACACAACACAAGGTTATTATTTAAGGAGAATAACAAAAAAATCATAAGATTGAAAAAGAATTTACATTCGCTTCTATTAGTAAAAGCTCATCGTACCCGTTAAGCATGAACATGAAACTATTAAAAAATATAAATCAACTTGCTGTTATTATCATTTATCGAAAATAAACAAGGCTGTTCATAGTAGCAAAGCGGCATTACATTTGATTTACATCTGATATGCATCTCTTAGTTTTTGCCAGAAATATGAATTGACGATTAAGGCAAATATCGAAATATACTGAAACCATTGGTGCGTGTCACCTGCCGAAAGTAGACAAGTGGAGGATATACATGTATATGCGAGTATATAGGAGGTTCATTCCGTATAGAAAGTCAAATCCTAGTTTAAAAGCTAATTATATTTAAGATGTTCTTGTTTCAACATCCGAAGAGGCTTTTTCGATATTTTCCTCAGTTTGCTCATACTGAGATTTGGCTATAAAGAATTCCCCTTATCAATTAATCATAAATAAATAATAATAATACATAAATATTTTGTGACAATTCACACAGCGCCATCTAGTTCCAAACTAAGTAGCGTAGCACTTGTGTTATGGGTCGGCCCGGGCCATGAGATCGGCAGGCCACATATCCGTAGGCCCAGGCGTAGGCGATAGGTTAGCGGGGTAGTTAGTCGGATGGTCGAACAACTTTCCCGGAGTCTCACATATCCCTCGGTTCCCCTGGGCCGGGGGAACCCGTCAAGAGAGGTTTTTCCCCGAGACAAAAAAAATGGGTACTAGACTACTGATATACTACTTTATACTTATTTTTTGTAAATAAATACATATTATACATAAACACCCAGACGCGAGACGGGAATCGAACCCGTGACCTTCGCATGCGTACCGAAGTACGTTATCCGTTACGCTACAGAGGTCGTCAAATAAATAAACAATAAACCATTGCAAAAGCTATTTTTATATTCCGAGCACACCGTCTTAACAATATATATTGGAACTCCAGGGGGAACCGATGTGGTTTTGTTGGGCTCACCGCTTATACCTTACGGCATATTTCCTGAGCTACTGGCCAAATATATTGATAGCCAGCGGCGACCCCAATAGCATATCGTCTAAAATCCCGGTCACTGAGCCTTCATATGAGCATCATACTGAGCATCGTAGGATCGACTTTAGGCAATTTTTTTACTGTGAAGTGTCAGGACGGTGACTTATTCCAAAGCTGTATTCGTCATTTTAACGTGACCTCTTTGAATAATTTCTCATTTTTAAATATTCAAATTTCCGCGAAATTGATTCAAAGTAACATATTATGAATCTACATTCGTAATTTATGTATATTCTGTTTAAACCCCAGCTTTTAATGAATAATTCATGAGGGAGTAAAGTACCAATGCTATTTTATAACACATGTAGGCTAATGTTGCGGAAGTTCGTTTAATAGGCTGAACGTAAATATTAATCATATAAAGGCTAGTACTCTATGTTAAGTCCAATAGTCGAGTTGAAAGAGTAGCCTATCTGAAGGTCCGCAGTGACATCATTACACTAGGGAATGTTTTTAAGGAATTGAGATAGCTTCTATGAAGATAGGAGTATAAGTTGCAAAAACTGGTTGTAACCAATAAAAGCTAAGTGTTCTTTAATTAATAAATCAATTCATACAGAGAATTGGCATATCACCATGTAGTCTCGAAATAATTAGCAGAGCCCTTGTGTCATAAATACGCTATGCCAGTGGTCAGCAAGACAATCCAAAAGAGAAAATTATAGATTATACACAAATGAAATTTATTCAAAGAGCTATTTTTGAAGTGAAAACTTCTTTAGCATCATTGTGATCTGAAACTTGATGAAACGGAAAAGTCACTATATATATATATATATATATATATATATATATATATATATATATATATATATATATATATATATATATATATATATATATATATATATACCTAGTCAGGTCATAAATTCTGTCACATGTATAATGTAAAATAATTGTAACAAGTTTATACATTATGTAACCATTCATATACCAAAATGAACTTAACAAAACATAGATTCTTATGACATTAAAGTTTATTCAAAATGACCTCCGGGGTTTTTGAATACAAGCCTTCAATCTGCGCGGCCAGTCGTCTATCGCAGCACGAACGAGGTCCATGTCAATATCGGCGGCTGCCTTAATCAAGGATGTCTTGAGTGACTCCAAATTGGGATGAGGCTTTGAGCACGCCTTTTCCTCCAAGTGTTGCCATATCTTGTAATCTAACGGATTCAAATCTAGACTGGAGGAGGGCCAGTCTTCGTGCCGGATGAAGTCGATTTCACGCGCCGCCAGCCAGTCTTGTGTGCTCTTCGCTCTATGAGCTGGCGCCGAATCTTGTTGGAATACCCAGTGCCTGTTATTGAACATGGTATGAGAAACAGGTTCCACAAGGTTCGTCAGGACTGTATTTTGATACACAACAGCATTCGTTTTTACACCTTTCTCACAAAAATGTACCTCTGTTAAGCCCCAATAAGAAACTCCCAACCATACCATGAGCGAGGATGGAAAATGACCTCGTTGGACACGCGGAATACGGTTGCTCGCTTCTTCACTACTGTGTGCGTACACCTTATCATTTTGTTTGTTGTAGCTCTCTTCTACGGTAAACATTTTTTCATCCGAAAAAAGAATTTCCCGATATTTTTTTCCCGCGTACCGCTTCAACAAAGCGCGGCATCTCTTCAGTCTCAGGTCCATTAGACGAGCATTCAAACGATGTTCTGTTTTTCTTCGATATGCCCGAAGCCCTAAGTCTTCATTTAACACCCTTTTCACCGTGGTTCTGCTTAACCCCATCTGAAGGGCCAACAGTTTCTGCTTACGTTTGGGATTTCTTTGAATTCGTGCCTTCACAGCTTTTATCACTGCTGGAGTCCTAACAGACCGAGGGCGACCACTTCTTGACCTGTCATCTACACTAGAGTCTTCATTGTATCGTTTGATGGTACGATAAACGAATCTTTTGGTTATATTCAAATTTTTCAGTATGTTAAAAATTTGAATTGGCGCGTAACCGCAACGATGCAACGCAATAACTGCAACACGGTCTTCTTTAAGCGTCTACTCCATATTTAAAAATGAGTAAAATTCTAAAAGTATACATTTTTATTTTCATGAACAATTCGAAATTCGAATTCAATAAACTTTTTTGTGGCCAGCATTCTAAAAGAAAAGTTTTTACTGTGTGACAATACTTATGACCTGACTAGGTATATATATATATATATATATATATATATATATATATATATATATATATATATATATATATATATATATATATATATATATATATATATATATTATTGCTTTAGGACAGCAAGGCTAACGGCCTACTTAGAATTTAGCAGTTACCATCGCCTATGTGTGTTTGTAACCTCAGTGGCATCGTGGACACACTGCTGTCCTATAAGGGTACAGGAACTTGGATCACTAATGCCGGAATACAACACTAAGTTATTATAGCACCATACTTAAAACCAAAGGTGGTGGCTATCCACCGGGCTTGAGTTTTTTTTAGCTACCCACCTAGCTAGGGTTATTTTATCGCCTTTTACGACAGGCCGACCCCGGCCGCAGAGGTCAGTATTCTTTCTCCGGCCCTGCACGGATAGAATCACGGAAACCTACATACATTTTTATATACCTGTATATACATATTTGTTGCTCTTCTTTATGCGGTGTTGTATAGAAGTTTACATTTTTCAAGGTTTGACTTCTATCACGTGTGAACTACACACATGTTTTTAAATATTCTTTTAAATACTTTCGTAAAATCGCGTATTTTTTAATATATACTTTGCTTTACTATAAGACCTTATTACGGAAATAATTATAGATAATAATTAACATAATATTCCGTGTTTGGACTAAACATTTCGCGGAAGTCGTAGCCGAGGAGTCAGAGCCGCGGGTTGTCGACCTTTTATGTAGTACATACAGACTAAGGATGTTCCGATTTGCGAAAGTGGTTGCGCCACCCAAGTTGTTTTATTATATCATGCAATTTAAACATATTTCAAACTAAATCTTTCTTATTGTGACACATTACGTTAAAATATGTTCAAAGTATTTGCTTTCGACATCCTAATTTTTATCTCAAAGATCGCAGTATAAAATTATGTTAATTGTTTTTAAATTATTCTGTGAACATTATATTAGCGTGTAGACAGTTCAAACTGTTTCTAATGCATACAAATAGTTATTTTAATATAAAAATTCAAGTTTAAAATGTACCTTACATAGTTTAAGAGTTTATATATACGAGTAAATCTATGTATTCTTTATTTTATATTACAAAACGGGATGGTAAGCCTTTAGATAATAACATTGTATCACGAATGTAAGACAATATTAGAAATCCCTTTTATCGACCTGGATTCACACCTAAAACATTTCGGTTGTGAGGCTACTGCTTAGATTAGTAGTTATAAGTTAGGCAGTAGTAGTAGGTAGCTACTAAGCTAGCCAGCCTAGCTAGGTAACTGACTAGTCTAGTGATGACTTACTCATCATCATCATCACAGTTTTGTATCCTGGTTGCAACCCAAACTTTCATCACGGTGCCTGCGGTTCGCTTTCCGACTTTTTCTACTCCATTTCGCACGATCCTCAGCAAGGCCATCGAAGAGACCCCCAAGGACGAGTGGGCAAAGTGCTTTTCTCGGCGGTTCTATCGAATGTAGGGATGTATTGATGTGAATGGAAACTATTTTGAAAAGATATAATAAAAATAATAACTTGCTAGTTTGCTCAGTTTTGGATTTTCTAAGAACTTTCAGTGTCACCCTCGTATATATAATATATATATATATATACCTAGTCAGGTCATAAGTATTGTCACACAGTAAAAACTTTTCTTTTAGAATGCTGGCCACAAAAAAGTTTATTGAATTCGAATTTCGAATTGTTCATGAAAATAAAAATGTATACTTTTAGAATTTTACTCATTTTTTAAATATGGAGTGGACGCTTAAAGAAGACTGTGTTGCAGTTATTGCATTGCATCGTTGCAGTTACGCGCCAATTCAAATTTTTAACATACTGAAAAATTTGAATATAACCAAAAGATTCGTTTATCGTACCATCAAACGATACAATGAAGACTCTAGTGTAGATGACAGGTCAAGAAGTGGTCGTCCTCGGTCTGTTAGGACTCCAGCAGTGGTAAAAGCTGTGAAGGCACGAATTCAAAGAAATCCCAAACGTAAGCAGAAACTGTTGGCCCTTCAGATGGGGTTAAGCAGAACCACGGTGAAAAGGGTGTTAAATGAAGACTTAGGGCTTCGGGCATATCGAAGAAAAACAGGACATCGTTTGAATGCTCGTCTAATGGACCTGAGACTGAAGAGATGCCGCGCTTTGTTGAAGCGGTACGCGGGAAAAAAATATCGGGAAATTCTTTTTACGGATGAAAAAATGTTTACCGTAGAAGAGAGCTACAACAAACAAAATGATAAGGTGTACGCATACAGTAGTGAAGAAGCGAGCAACCGTATTCCGCGTGTCCAACGAGGTCATTTTCCATCCTCGCTCATGGTATGGTTGGGAGTTTCTTATTGGGGCTTAACAGAGGTACATTTTTGTGAGAAAGGTGTAAAAACGAATGCTGTTGTGTATCAAAATACAGTCCTGACGAACCTTGTGGAACCTGTTTCTCATACCATGTTCAATAACAGGCACTGGGTATTCCAACAAGATTCGGCGCCAGCTCATAGAGCGAAGAGCACACAAGACTGGCTGGCGGCGCGTGAAATCGACTTCATCCGGCACGAAGACTGGCCCTCCTCCAGTCCAGATTTGAATCCGTTAGATTACAAGATATAATAATAATAATAATAATAATAATAATAAATCTTTATTAAACTTTGTTTACAATAAGAATACATGGGTGGTGGGAACCTTTTAGTAAGTATATAATACCTGTGTCAAAAGGTTCCGCTCTTCACTAGACTTTACAAACAACAAAGATATGATTTACAAAATAAATAATAAAGGATTGATATGTTTATGTGTGTGTGTGTATGCATGTATGTGGGTGTGTGTGTATTTTATAGTTGTGCAAGTATCGAATTTATTTGTTTTACATAATTCAAGTATTCCTGTACTTGCACCAGTTACCGATTCTAAGTTTGTCTTATAAAGACTTCTATTTCATCGTATGTTTTATTTTTTAACCAATTTAATACCTTAATTTTACAGTGATTTTTATTCATAGGATATATATCAAGTATTTCGTTGATTTTATTATATACATAGGCTCCCTGTTTTACACATTGTCGAAGAGCAAAAGTTGTATTAATATGACAAGTACGAATGTTAAACTTTCTCCTATGTGTTGTTAACTTTTTATTGTATTCTGTGTTATTGTGTTCTTTTAAAGTAAGTTTAAGAATATATAGTTTTCTTACACTCAGGACATCACAAATAGAGTATAAGGTTTCAGTTGAAAACCTATAATCTTTAAAGAGCATAACTTTGAGAAGAGCCCGTTGGGCTCGTTCAACGTCAATAAATTTACTCTTGTTGGCCCCACCCCAGATTGGTATACAATAAACTATAACAGATTGAGCTAGAGTGATGTATATTCTAAACAGAAGTTCTTTGGATGCAACATATCTCAACGATTTAAATACCCAGATTAGTTTGCGTATGCGGTTAGAGATAGCATCTATTTGAGAGTGCCATGATAAACGTTGATCAATAATAATTCCCAAGTATTTGCAATTTGAGACCCTCTCAATAATAGGACAGTTACAGTCATTATGATTGTTAGCACATTTGTGTATTTTAAGTTTGAAATCACTATCCGGTTGTGAACTATTATATATAGAAAAACATAAATAATTAGTTTTATTCGCGTTTAGGGTAAGTAAATTAAGTTCAAGCCACGAAGCTATTTGACCTAAGCCTAACTCTGCACTAATTTTTACTTCTTCCCAGGTTGAACCGCTAAAGACAATAGCTGTGTCATCAGCATATGAAAAGATTTTTCCGTTACAAATTTTTAAATTACACAAACTGTTAATATACACCAAAAATAAAGTTGGTCCTAATACGCTTCCCTGTGGAATCCCATAAGTGACTTTAGCGTTGGAACTTTTTAACTGCCCTATTTTTACTAATTGGTTTCTGTTATATAGAAAATCTGATATTAGTTTTAAAGGAATTCCGCGAATACCTACCTGTTCGAGTTTTTTCTCAAGTAGAGGGATAGAAACAGAATCAAATGCTTTTTTCAGGTCTAAGAAAACACTTAAACATTTATTTCCTTTATCAAGTTTATCGACTATTAAGGAAGTAAGTGATGTTACAGCGTCTTGCGTCGATAGACCGTGCCTAAACCCAAATTGTGAAGCAGATAAGATGTTAAATCGTTCTAAATAATTTAAAAGCCTATTATTAATAATTTTTTCTAGAATTTTAGATAACGCAGGTAACACAGAAATTGGTCGATAATTGCAAATGTCTGTTTTATCTCCACTCTTATATACAGGGGTGATTAATACAGATATGGCAACACTTGGAGGAAAAGGCGTGCTCAAAGCCTCATCCCAATTTGGAGTCACTCAAGACATCCTTGATTAAGGCAGCCGCCGATATTGACATGGACCTCGTTCGTGCTGCGATAGACGACTGGCCGCGCAGATTGAAGGCCTGTATTCAAAATCACGGAGGTCATTTTGAATAAACTTTAATGTCATAAGAATCTATGTTTTGTTAAGTTCATTTTGGTATATGAATGGTTACATAATGAATAAACTTGTTACAATTATTTTACATTAAACATGTGACAGAATTTATGACCTGACTAGGTATATATACCTAGTCAGGTCATAAGTATTGTCACACAGTAAAAACTTTTCTTTTAGAATGCTGGCCACAAAAAAATTTATTGAATTAGAATTTCGAATTGTTCATGAAAATAAAAATGTATAACTTGGAGAATTTTACTCATTTTTAAATATGGAGTGGACGCTTAAAGAAGACCGTGTTGCAGTTATTGCGTTGCATCGTTGCGGTTACGCGCCAATTCAAATTTTTAACATACTGAAAAATTTGAATATTATCAAAAGATTCGTTTTATCGTACCATCAAACGATACAATGAAGACTCTAGTGTAGATGACAGGTCAAGAAGTGGTCGCCCTCGGTCTGTTAGGACTCCAGCAGTGATAAAAGCTGTGAAGGCACGAATTCAAAGAAATCCCAAACGTAAGCAGAAACTGTTGGCCCTTCAGATGGGGTTAAGCAGAACCACGGTGAAAAGGGTGTTAAATGAAGACTTAGGGCTTCGGGCATATCGAAGAAAAACAGGACATCGTTTGAATGCTCGTCTAATGGACCTGAGACTGAAGAGATGCCGCGCTTTGTTGAAGCGGTACGCGGGAAAAAAATATCGGGAAATTCTTTTTTCGGATGAAAAAATGTTTACCGTAGAAGAGAGCTACAACAAACAAAATGATAAGGTGTACGCACACAGTAGTGAAGAAGCGAGCAACCGTATTCCGCGTGTCCAACGAGGTCATTTTCCATCCTCGCTCATGGTATGGTTGGGAGTTTCTTATTGGGGCTTAACAGAGGTACATTTTTGTGAGAAAGGTGTAAAAACGAATGCTGTTGTGTATCAAAATACAGTCCTGACGAACCTTGTGGAACCTGTTTCTCATACCATGTTCAATAACAGGCACTGGGTATTCCAACAAGATTCGGCGCCAGCTCATAGAGCGAAGAGCACACAAGACTGGCTGGCGGCGCGTGAAATCGACTTCATCCGGCACGAAGACTGGCCCTCCTCCAGTCTAGATTTGAATCCGTTAGATTACAAGATATGGCAACACTAATATATATATATATATATATATATATATATATATATATATATATATATATATATATATATATATATATATATAATTATCATCCCGGTCGCCCAAACTTCCGTTTCGGTGCCCGGGGTCCGCTTTCCGACTTTTTCTTCTCCACTTCGCACGGTCTTCAGCATCCCTGGTAGTGAGCCCATTGGCACGCATATCACCCTTTAGACGTCAAGCCAGCACTTTTTGGGTCTACCCCTCCTGCCGGGGTCGGGCGGAGGCGACATGGCCAGACATTTGTTTCCCACATAAGTATCCGGCTGCCGTAAAACGTGGCCGTACCAGCGAAGCCGACACTCCTGCAATTTATCCGCAATATCACGGTCTGTAATCTAGTGAGCACATAATGCTCATTATTAATTGATGATTGATGTTATTGTTCCTTATCACATGCGGTACGCTTACGGAGGTCATGGCTCAATCCCCATCTCTCGTCTGGGTGTTTATGCATAATGCTTATTTATTTACAAAAGGAAAGTAGTTTTTTTATTAATGAGGAACAGCAGACAGGCTGTCGGCCCATTTAATAATAAGCCATTGCCTATGGATGATTGTGACGCTAGGGTCACCGCGAATACGCTGGTGTACATAGGGGTTACAACACGAGGTTATTATAGTGGCATACTTTAGACCGAGGGCTATCCAGACGGGCTTGGGCCCTACGACGTAGCTAGGGTTATTTTATCGCCTTTTACGACAGGCCGATCCCGGCCGCAGGAGTTAGTATTCTTACTCCGCCCCTGCATGGAGAAACATTAGTACATTACAAACATTATTATGTACATTAGTTATCTAGTACTAATAACACAAGTGCTTATCCTAGTCCTTAAATAAGTATAGGTCCCAGTATATTTAATCATTTATATTATTTATTTAACAGATTGTTTTGATATTATATTGTTTCAAAAGTTTGCTTACAACAAAATGTATCAATGTAAAATCGGTCAAAAAGCACGATGTTACGTAAAACATCGGCACCGTGAACACATTTATTTCCAAGCCGCTTGAACCGAGACTAATGTTAGTGTTTTAGCTCAATGGCACTCGAACAACAATGGCCTTCTAAGTATTAGACAGGTCAGCACTAGCCAAGGATGTTGCGGCTGACGCCAAGGTCAGAAATCCCATCGATTGCCGTGAACGGCCAGAGCTTACGGGCACGCAAAACTCCTTCTGTACCCTTGACACAGAAACGGTCACTTCGCGGCGTGGTTTACGATTTACACCGAAAATTGGGACGGTAGGGAAATATATAGGTTTTTGCCGGAAACGGGGTGTTCTCAGTCGGCCACTCGCGAGCCTCGGTTGCGTTTGGTATTCTTAATAGCTTGTTTGAAATTTTTCTCTTTAACTTGTGTAGCAGTAATAAAGCGTCGCATCTAGGTTAATATGTTCTAAAAATAACCGATTATTAATCTTTTGTATATAATATTAAGTATGAGTTTTTACATTATGTAAGTCACGTGTAAGGTTAGTTTAATTTTTCAGAAATAATTATTTTCAAGTAATTACTGAATTTGCTAACTAACAATATCTTGAAAAATACTTTAAATAAATCAATGCTAGTTTTATTTTATTCCTTTGTTCTGATTATCATTTTCTAATACTTAAAAAAAATAACAAGTAAATATATCCATTAGAAAATGAAATTTTTTTCTGTGCAGGGGCGGGGTAAGATTACTGACCCCTTGGGGCTGGGGACACATTCGGGGTGTCACCATTGTGGCGCGGGTGACGAGGAGGACACGGTGCCCTGCGTGGCGCGAGGAGCGCCGCGCCCTCGTCGCCCAAATCGGCGCGGACCTGTCGCTCCCGGCCCTGGTTCTGTCCATGGTCGGGGGTGATCCTGGATGGACGGCTGTCGCCTCCTTCTGCGAGGCAGTCATGTCCGCAAAGGAGGCGGCAGAGTCGGAGCGGGAGTCGACCACCACACCCCCCTCCCGCCAACGCAGGCCACGCCGGCGGCGCCGGAGGGCCAGTAACGACCTCCGGCCGCCGTAAAAAGCTGCCGCGGGCGGTCCCTCGGGGGAGGACCCGCCGTACACACTATTGCCAAGAGGGAGAGGGTCGCGTGCTGTTCTGCGGCCCCCCTCAACTGTTGATCCAGGAGAGCGCCGGGGGACGAAATTCTGACCCCCGGCACCAAAAATTTAGAAGGGCCCGCCTTAAGACAAAGGGCGGGCCGGTGCCGGCCCGGGCCACGAAATGGGCAGGCCATATATCCGTGGGCCCGGGCGTAGGCGATAGGAGAACAGGGGGATTTTAGTGGGTAGTCGGATGGTCGAACATCTTTCCCGGAGTCCCACATATCCCTCGGTCCCCCCGGGCTGGGGGAACCCGTCAAGAGAGGTTTTTCCCCGAGACCAAAAAACAAAAAAATGGGGACACATGTCCAAGTCAAGCCCAGCTGGATGGCAATTATCGCCTGTGTATTATGTTTTAGCATAAGTGACCCAGATTCCAGTGCTCCTATGTGGACTGCAGCGTACTAGCGGTGCTCCTGGCGTTGCAATCATCAGTAGGCGACGGTGTCTACTCACTGTTAAGTAGACCGTTTGCTTTATATAGCATTAAAAATACGAAATTTGATCTACAAAAATAATGTGTTAATCCTCTTTCAAGCCTAAACAAATTGTAATTAGACAACCTTCGCGGCGTTACGGCTTTTGCTTGTCTGAACACCTGCGCGGGTTACGGGTTTGATACCCGTTCTCCCAAACTGAACGTTTCATCATCATCATCATCATTTCAGCCGGAAGACGCCCACTGCTGGACAAAGGCCTCCCCCAAAGATCTCCACGATGATCGGTCCTGCGCTGCCCTCATCCAACCTATTCCGGCGATCTTGACCAGATCATCGGTCCAACGTTTAATATGTGTTAATTTGTGTAGTTTTTATTTCTATCCGTATGTATGTGACTGAACTTTTTCTAAACGGCTGTACCGATTTTGGTGAAATTTTTGAGTGTGGTTGAGAATAGTTTAGTTTCTATCCATGCAGGGGCGGAAAAGGAATACCAACCTATGCGGCCGGGGTCAGCCTGTTGTAAAAGGCGACAAAACAACCCACCCTAGCTACGTGGCCTACCACGGTACGGGAACTTGGGTCACTAATGCCGGAACACAACACAAGGTTATTATGGCGGCATACTTAAGACCAAAGGTGGTCGCCATCCAGACTGACTGACTTTGGTCTTAAGTATGCCGCCATAATAACCTTGTGTTGTGTTCCGGCATTAGTGACCCAAGTTCCCGTACCCTTATGGGACATTAGCGTGTTCGCGGTACCACTGGCGTTGCAAACACCCATAGGCTACAGTAACTACTAAATTCTAAGCGGGCCGTCAGCCTATCTGCATTCCTACAGCATTAAAAAAAGTTTCACGATTCAGTCCATTACAAAATGCTTTACTTTTATTTTCGAATACATTAATAAAAATAAATATGGTGGTACGAAGTTTGTTGGGACAGCTAGCCTAAATATAAAATGTTGTATATAAATACGACATTTAATATATTTTATTGTTACAATCGTTACGTAACTATTAGTGGAAAATTTAAATGATTTTCTTGTAAACAATGAATTTTCTTTATGTATCCAGACTAATTATTGAAAGTAATTTTGTATTTCAGTAGAGGGTCGCGCGTCACCGTCTGACACACTTACAACACGCCACAGCCCTGATAGCCAAGCAAACCCCGTAAATACTTAGCTAAAACGTTTAATAACGGCCAGTGCATTTGCTTATAAACGATCCAAATAAAGAACCTTATAAATAAAGTCGGTATTTTGACTTATCAGACTACTCTACGATGTGCATACTCGTAAAAATGTTTATTTATTTCATTTATCAATGAGTTGTTCGATAAGAATATCAATCATATATTTTTTGTATCAAATCGTAGGACTTTTTGAACGGAAAGTTTTTTAAATCTTATATGCATCATAATATGTTATATATGTTTTGCCCTCCATGAGGATCGTACCCATAGACACAGTCGTACTTTATCATTTGCGGACCACCTACTGAGCCGGTCGTTAACTTACACAACTGTAGTTGATTAATATTATAACAGTTATTAACAATTCCCGGATGAATTATAAACTTACACTTCATATCCCTAAATGTAGTTTTATTAATAGGGTGGAATGAACTGCACGTCTTATCGGACCGTTTCCCTTTCGTGATCATTTTTTTTCGGAACAGATAAGATGTGTATATAATTTTGGGGAAGGGGATCATACCACAGTTGATACCCTAAAATATTAACCAATTCTATTCTATATATTTTATAATAATAAATAAAGTTTACACTTTTTAGTAACTTTCCTCCCAATACAAATCGGGACTCGTTATTCATAGGTTATTATTTACAAGACTAAATATCCAATACTACGTGCTTATTTTATACATCTACTTACACACTTCCATTATATGTATGTTATACAATTCGATATTATTGGTAATGAACCTAAAACTAAAAACCTTAAAAAATATAATAAAATAACTAAAATATATTATTAAAAGGAGTCCCTTTAGGCAAGGTTCCTAAGATACTGGCAGCGTTTCCCCTTTGAATAGCTAGACTAATTCTTTGCCCGAGGTAGCTGCCAGCTCTTCGGTCTCCTGTGATGTCGACTAACCTCTTTGCTATTTCCTTAAAAAGCCTTATAGCGCTAGGACCCCACGGACCAAGGGTCGAGACCCTTACTGGTGTCGAGACACCGAATGAGACAAAATCATATTCGTAGCCTAGACCTCTGTATTTGCATGCTTTAGCTTTTTCAAATAAATAAATATATTGGGACATTTCACACAACTTCATCTAGTCCCAAACTAAGTTGCATAGCACTTGTGTTATGGGTACTAGACTACTGATATACTACATACATACTTTTCTTTTGTAAATAAATACAATCTCTATAAATATATATAAATAAAATCTATAGATAAACACTCAGACGCTAGACGGGAATCGAACCCGTGTCCCCGCAAGCGTACTGACGTGTGTTAGCCGTTACGCCAGGAGGTCGTCTAAATACTGGCAGTACATGAATGATAAAAAAAATGTGATGACAAATGATAAAAATAAAATCTTTTATCGTCTTGTATCTAGTACTTAGTAGAATTTAGGCCCCAAAGTACAAGCTTTGGATGCAACTTAAGTTAGTCTTAGTATACTAGAAAGATAATTAGTATTATTGATTACTGTGTAACAGCAGACAGGCTGATGGTCCACTTAATAATTTGCAGTTACATTTTCCTAGGATGTTTACGCCATCAGGGGTACTGCTAACGCGGTACCGTCCATGTAGGTGACTGGAAACTGGTTTACTTATGCCGAGACACAACACAAAGTTAAAATGGAATGGAATGGGCTTGGAGCTCTTTCACCTAGCTAGAGTTTGTTCTGACGCCTTTAACGACAGGCTGTATTTATTGCTCAAAAAATGTATTAGAGCTGTATGCGGGGTGAGGCCGTTTATTTCTTGTAAACCTCTTTGGAAAAATGCGAGTACTTACGTTGACAGGCTTATATATATTTGAAATTGGAAATTTTGTTAAAGAAAGTGAAGATGTAATCAAAAAATTTTTGACTGTAAGAGCTCAAAAGTGAAACTTCGTGATCCCATGAGACTTGTGATACCAAGCAATAACACGACGTTGAGCCGAAAAAACTGTTATATGATGATGTTATATCTTCTTCCTCCTGCCCTTATCCCACATTATATGGGGTCGGCACAACATGTTACATGTTGTAATAGTTGTGGCTTAGTTTTTACAACCGGCCGCCTGCCTGACGTTAACCCCTTTTTGGGGAAAAAACTGTCATTCTTTTTATTCAAATTATTTTTCTCGTTTCACATTGAAAGTGGGACACGAAATTTCGTTGTCAGTCATCTAATATATCCTCAAGCGACACTTTTATTGGTTTCTTCTTCAGTAAACAACATCCGAGTGTCGGTTTGGGTGTGTAGGGTGACACTTTTGCCGGGTCCGTGCACAATTCACGAGGGTTACTAAATAGGAAATTCGCAGTGCCAAACGTCTTCAAATGCTTTTGGTCCTGCATTCCATTGCGCTTGAATGCAGACACAGACAGCTTACGCAGAATGCGTTGATCTTCATATATTTTGATGGTGGCTCACCAAATCAGTATCAGCATCTGTTGATGCTGCGGCCAAGTGGAAGATTCTGTGATGCTGCTGCATCACAGAATCTTCCTCTTGGCAATTTAGAGGCCTTGAAACTCGCGGCTTCTTTCACAACAATACATAACCTTCGGCGAAAGACATCGTGACAAGTAGGGATAGCACATAGATGGATCTTCACAGCACGTTGTTGGACAAGGGGCCACTAACATCGGACATACTGCAAATTGCTCACAGTCTTCAGATTTAAAGATATGATGATGTTATATATATGATTACCAAAATTTATACGTGAATGGCCGAAAAGACAGTTTAATACAAAATTATATAACTGGCTCCAAGAAAAATGTTTTATGACATAAAATAATTAATCAAAATAAATAACATTTTAAGTCACATATTTATAAATACGAAATAGGGAGATTAATGTAATACTGCTTGATTAAATTTCGATTTAGTCTTTCTTATAGTATATTTGTCAATTGTAAATACTTTATTGAATTTTAATTTTGTATGCCATTTGTTGGCGAAGCATGATTACTATTATGTGTACCTTTTCTAACATGTTTCTAAGAAATAAATGATTTGATTTGATATACAGGTTTCCTCACAATGTTTTCCTTCACCACAGTACAGTATGCCAATTATGTAATAATACACCCATTGGGTGAGAAAAACCGCGATATTTTATTTTAACTGTGTTCAAACTTTACAGATTTAATAAAAAATAAATCAAAAGGTACATACATATAAGTAAGTTATACAAAAATTACCGCAAGAAGAACTCTGAATCATATATGTTTGTTTATTTTCCATGTAAATTTAAACAGCGCATAACGTCCCTGGCTGTCTTAATGGATTGGCGGTTTAAGCTTTGCTTTCCTTCGTTGGTACATGGCAATTATACTATAATATGCACATTACGCGAGAAAAACTGTCTAAGAGGGTCCTCTGAATTTTTCTTAGAATATAATTCCACTACCAACTGTATTCCATTTTTTTTATTGCTGTAGGACAGCAGACAACCTAGCGGCCTACTTAGAACTTAGCAGTTACCGTCGCCTATGGGTGTTTACAAAGCCAGAGGCATCGCGAACACGCTGCTGTGCCATATAAGGGTACAGAAACTTGTGTCACTAATACCGGAACACAAAGTGATTATGGCGTCATACTTAAGACCAAAGGTGGTCGTCATCCAGACGGGTTCAGGGCTACCACGTAGCTAGGGTGGATTATTTTGTCGCCTTTTATGACAAGCCAACCTCGGCCGCAGATTTCAGTATTATTTCTTCGCCCCTGCACGGATAAAAAATACAGCAATATCAGAATTTCAAATAAAATTTCAACCATTGGTTTATCACTATAAAACAAATAATTTATATCTTCAAGGGAATCTAATCGATCAAGGGATTGCGTTTCGTGGAGACAGTAAAACGGTAAAAATGTGGAAAGATGTATCACGACACGCGACGGTTGCCAAGATATCGAACATACAAGGAGTTACAAAAAGCTCAACAGAGCTTTTATGTATAATGAAAAATGCATAAATGAAAAACGACTGGTAGTGGTATTTATTATGTATTAATCCAGTTTGGCAGTTTTTCTCGCCTAATGTGTATAATTGCTATGTACCAACGATGAAGGAAAGTATCATGAGAAAAGCTGCATACTAATATCACTGATGTGCTTAACCCGCCAATCCGTTTAAGACAGCCATGGTGGGTATATACTGAGCCTATCAGGGACGTTATGCGCTGTTTAAATTTACATGGAAAATAAACAAACATATGATTCAGATTTCTTCTTGCGGTAATTTTTTTAAAGTTGAAGGTTTGAACACAGTTAAAAGAAAATATTATAAAGATATTTCAGAGGTTATTTTATATGTTCGTGAAAATGTTCGTCCAGATTTGGATGAAATACGGTGGATGTTTCATCCATTTTAGAATTGGATAACTTGACGTGCTAAGCCTCGATAAAAACTTAATTCGTTCAGTTTGAAAAAGTTTAGCTATTTTTTGAGTATTTTTCACACCTTTCCTCGTACAAAATCATCTCTTATTTTAAGGATTATTACAGTAATAATGAATAAAGTTTTGGTTTGCTATGGTATAAAATATTATATTTGCCTGTCAAAGTTTGTCAACAAAAACCCATAACACGAGACATACAGGCATTAAACTCGTGACAAATATCCTTTAATCAGTAGGATTAACTGTTTTCACAGGGTTTTCAATCTTTATAATAATTTATTTTAGGAACATAATTAAATATTTAAAATCTAAGAAAAATTAAAACTAAAACAATGTTAAACAATAGGCGGCCTTATCGTTCATAGCGATATCTTCTAGACAATCTTTATAGGTAGTAAAGGAGTCAAGAACCGTTATTTGGCGATGTAGATCGTGTGCAAGATTATTGTAAAACATTAAAGCAAATAAATATTTGTTGATATTAATACTAATAATAATAATATATACGTAATAATATAAAAACATAATAACATATAAACATTAAACAATATAAATTATTGATATAATTAGTTATAATATATACTATAATATATAAGATAAAAATACATAATAATATTGTTTGGAACAATGATGACGATGATGATTGTTTGGGACAACATTGAATCATAAATATGCAATAATATTACTTTGATTCTTCTTCTTCCTGCCCATATCCCACATTATAGGGGTCGGCACAACATGTTCTCTCCTTCCACTCTCTTCTGTTAGCCGTTATCTCAACATTCACACCTTTTTTGCCATATCAGCTTTTACGCAATCCATCCATCTTTTTCTTGGTCTACCTCTACTTCTGTATCAATACACTCTCATTTCTAGCATCCTCCTTGTTACGCTCCTCTCTTCGAATTATATGGCCAAACCAGTTTAGTCTGTTACTTTTAAGTTTTTCAATAACTGGCGCTACTTTCACGCTTCCTCTAATATACTCATTTCTAATTTTATCCACTTTTGTAACTCCATACATCCATCTCAGCATTCTCATCTCCGCAGCATGTAACATCTTTATATCCCTCTCCTTTGTGGTCCAGCATTCTGATCCATACAATACGATAGGCCTTATTACGGATATATAAATTTTACCTAAAGGTAAAAGTAAAGGTAAAAGGCGTTTAGACTTAAAAGTCTAAACGCCACTTGCGACCAATTTGCGATCAAATTGTTCTTGAGACCTGTCACCATTTCATCCATCCGCATTTACTCTGTTTCTTACATATCGGCTTATCTCATCGGTCGTTCTGGATTAATGATCCGAGGTACCAGAAGTTGGAGCAAGTTGGCAGCCCCACGCCTCCTAAGGTAATTAGGGTAAAGTCGGATATTCCACCAAAATCGCAAAATAGATGCTCAGTTTTAGTTCTACTTATCTTCAACCCAACACCCTCTAATCTCTTCTACCATCTAGCCAATTTGCTTTAGACCTCGTGAGCATTTTCTCCAACCAGCACAATGTCATCGGCAAACAGCATACACCATGATGTCTCCTCCTGTATTCCTGATGTTACTGCATCTACCACCAGGAGAAACAGATAAGAGCTAAAAGCCGATCCTTGGTGTAAACCTACCGCATCACTGAACTTATCTGTGACGCCAGCAAGGGACCGGACGTATACACTTGCCTTATCGTACATAACACAAATAAGATGCAAGTACTTCACAGGCACTCCTTTCGCTTTCATGGCCTACAATAAAACCTTTCTATTTCACTTTGATTATAATTTAATAATTTATAGATTGTAGAACTAAAAAATAAAAATAAAATGCTACCTTTCTTTGTATTGTCGGATTTATAGTTAAGGGCTAGGCGATACAAGGACAGCGAAAATAATAATGGTCAGAGACGAAAATTCGTGTCCTCGAGCGGTGTCTATGACAGCATTGCTTGAGCAAGTTGTTTAAAACATTGATCTTTTGTAACGCACCATTTTTTTTGTTGAAAATCTGTTAATGTAGTTAATTTTTTTACATTCGAGTTTGGTTTAAATAATATAATAAGTCATTTTATTATGTATTTATTTTAAAACTTTTGTCTAATTAAGTGGAATTGAAGTTTTCAATGAAGGTTTTCTGTATTATCCTAAATCTTCTGTAAATTTATACCACTTCCTTCTTTTATAAGAGAGTCATAAAATAAATAAGTTTTGTACCAAACCAAGAAAACCCAAATGGTGCCATTTCTTAGCTTCCTCTGAAGCAGTGATTCATTATTCGTATTTTACGACGTCACAGGAATGAAACTCGATGGCCCCATTAATGAAGAATTTTGTGAAATTTGATTTGCATCATGGCATAGTTGTCTTACAATAGACATTAAAATGAGAGTCATGAATTATTTTTACTTACGATCTTGCCCAACTAAAACCAAAACTTATATATTTAAAATGTAAATTATAAGATAAATTTGTGGACTAACCTCTAAAAAGCATTTGTAAGGGAGAAAAAGAAGAGATCAATCGCAAAAGTAGTTCTAGGACGCAATAACTTTCAACTTTTCATGTCATTATACAATTCATGAAACAAGAAAAAGCTGTGTCAAGATTAAGTATCGTAGGCATTAAACTTGGCCTAAATTTTAATTTGTATTTGAAATTAACCTTTTAACTTTAAACTAAAAATATATATTAAGATAAAACGTAAATAAATGGTAAGAGAAACGATTTGTTGATGTTTACAGAAAGTAATTATTTAGTTATGAGTATGGTCTGTAGATAGCGTTTGATTTCAAAATTTATGAAAAAAACCTGGTTGGTCACTGAACCAGATACTGGGCTGGATATAACCTTGTCGACATAGTGGAAGTTAAAATTTTCTGGTTCGGACAGCAGTGTTCTTCAATTGTATGTAATAAAAAAGTTTTGAAAATTAAATATTAAGAGAAGTTATCGCGCAGTTTAGGCTACCCCTAGACCTGGACTTTTTATCGCCCTTTAACTTATCTAGTTATACTAAAATAATTACTTATTATATAATATATGAATAGAAAAGAAGTTGATTTGTGCTATTGGCGAGTACCAAAGTGATATATGATAATAATAATATCACAATGATAATAATATAATAACTCAGTTTTTTTATTGCGTAGGACAGCAGACAGGCTGACAGCCCGCTTAGAATTTAGCAGTTACCATCGCCTATAGGTGTTTGCAACGCCAGTGGCATCGCAAACACGCTGCTGTCCCATAAGGGAACTGGGGTCACTAATGCCGGAACACAACACAAGGTTATTATGGCGGCATACTTAAGACGCCATCCAGACGGGCTTGAGGCCCTACCACGTAGCTAGGTTGGGTTGTTTTGTCGCCTTTTACGACAGGCCGCCCCCGGCCACAGAGGTTAGTATTCTTTCTCCGCCCCTGTACGGATAAAATACAATTATCCGTAAAATACAATTATCCGTAAAATACAATTATCCGTAAAATACAGTTATCCGTAAAATACAGTTATCCGTATTTTTATTAATGATATTTGATTTGATTAACTGCATCCTTTCAATTGCTTAATCGGTGGTTGGCAATGATTTCTCTTTGACTTCTCGGCTACGGCTCCTTCGCGAAATGTTTAGTCTAGACACGGAATATTACTAGACACACTTGGCCTTCGGAGATACTTTGCGTCTCCTTGCGTATTATATATACTGTCTGCACAACGGGGATTGTTCTGAGGAACTGTTTAGAATGGTGCTTTCGTCGCCTTTCTGCCACCGCACTCCTTACTATTGGCTTGGCGTTCATCGCCATTTCCTGGAGCCTCTTTTTTCTTGTACGAGACGGTTCTCAAAAACGTTCATGTTGCGTACTCTCCGAAGGTTTTCCCATCGCAGTACGATAAGAGATTTTTCAAAACGGTCGTAATAGAATTTCTCAGCGGCCGGCAGCGCGTTGGCAATGCCTCTCGTGTTGCAAACGTCCATAGGCGACGGCGATCACCTATTGGATGGGCCGTTTGCCTATCTGCTAAACTTCAGATATAAACAAATGCCGTATTAATGTCTCCTACTAAAGCACAGCATATGTTAAAAAAATGGCTCTTTGAATATATTTTAATTGTGTATTACCTATATTTGGCTGGTATCCTCATCTCAAGTCCGGGTAAATACCCAGTATGTATGTATTTATTTACAAAAGAAAAATACATAAACAATATATCATTTATCTATTACCCATATGATGCTTTGCTGCTTATTGTGGGTCTAAATAACACTGAACTGTTTTAGTATTTTTATTTGTTCTTATAAAATGCACATTGCTGTTTTTCATAGCAAATTGGTTTCTTTAGTCCGTGTATAGTTAAATCAATCAACAACCAATTGGGTTCATAACCAAAAAGTCAATATTACAGTTTTTGCTATAGCCATGGCCGAAACCTTATGTGGAATTGGTCCAATTGGTCGTAAAATAAGGTCAAGTAACAAGTTACTTTTGTAGTTTGAGTTTGGAATGTAACAGGCGTAAGGAATGTCTCAGATTAATTCAAAATTTACTTGTAATATTATAAAATATAAGATTCCGGATATTGGGGCAAAATAAGATCATCACGTATTTCTAGGGTATCGTGAGATACTCGTTGATTACTCATTTCGTTGGTCCATATCGTTGTGGTGTGAAAGAAGATGTAGAGATAAAAATTGAGAAAGGTATGCTGAGATGGTTTGGCCATGTCGAGAGAATGAATGAAGAACGATTGACGAAAAGTGTATAAGGCGAGTGTGAATGAAAGTGTTGGAAGGGGTAGACATAGGCGGACATTTCGAGACCAAATCAGGGACGTCTTGAAAAAAGACCAGGTCAAGAGTACCCTGAACCGAAGAGCATGTATAAAGGGAATAATGAAAGTGGACGAAGCGAAACAAGTATGTAAGGATCGTAGCAAGTAGAAAGAAGTGGTCTCTGCCTACTCCTACGGGAAAGAGGCGTGATTATATGTATGTATGTACGATTTGTTTTTCCTATTGGAGTGTTGAAGTATAAAGCCGACTGTGTAAACTCGAATTGAATATATTTTTATCTCATTACCTACACCATTTTGATCATGATGTATGCTAGGATGTACTTAGAAATGTGGTGTTGGAGACGAATGCTGGGAATATCATGGACAGAATTTTGGACCAATGCCTCCATCCGTGAAGAACTCCGCATCAAGCAGCATCTGTCCGCTTTGGTCCAGTCACGTATTCTCAAATTTTTCGGCCACGTTTTAAGGCGAAACAATGACTTCATAGAGCGTCTCGTTGTCCAGGGCAAAGTAGAGGGAACTAGATCACGTGGAAGATCACCCATGCGATGGACCGACCAGATTAAATCGGCTGTGGGCGGACCTTTGCATGAGTGCACCAGAATGTCTGTGAATCGCGAGAGATGGCTTAAAATCATACAGCGAACAATATCTGCCTCTAACAGTACTACCAGTTGATCACGACCGCTCTGTAAAGAGTGAAACGACTAAGTAGAAGTATGCTAGGGAAGGTATGGATGTGCAGATTCTGTCGTATGACGATACTCAATTGTACGTCTTTGGGTCTGAAACGAAAGCTTTTGATGTAACCGCAATTATGCTATACTCCCTAAGCTTGACATTTTTAATATATGTTTTGATCGTATTTTTTAAAATTTTAATTACTGTCCGAATTACTATCTGAAAGTCTGAAGAAATCACTAAACGCTGCGCGTCATATTTGATTGCAGCTGGAAAAAGCGCGAGATTTCCTTTAGACGACATTGACTACGTGACGAAAACCTAAGTAAGTTCAAGCGTGGTGTTTCGAAGACCTCCCCTGAACGAGTCGTACCCTAATCGGAAAATAAGTAAACGCGTATTTTACATGCTTGAATTAAAGCGCGGTAAACGACAAAACTCGTTTTTATAGACTATCGGTGTGGTGAAGAAAACTTCCTTATGTATTTATTTATTGTCTGCGGACACACAATGTACTGTGACTCGCTTATAATGTGTTGAGTTTGATGTTTTTTTAGATTAAAGAGCATTTATACAAGTGCTGTGGATTATGTTAGGTTATAGTGTGTATAATATATAGTGTGTATAAGTGTTTACTTAACTTTACTTCACTAGCTTTTCTTGTTTTCTAGTTCTTTTTTATTGTGTTTCAATACAAGCAATCTAACAGAAGCGACCAGGTTTGGCCACTAGATGAGGGATTGTGCTCCATAGGACAATACTAGGCCACGTACATCGATAGTGTCTCGCCAGAAGCTCCGGAAACTTAGTTGGTAGGTTCTTATATATTCACATTATAATGGAATTACCGTCAAAATGGCAATAAGTTATTAAACAAAACATATTTGATCTATTTCATTATAACTTCTACTGTTTCCTGCCCTTATTCCAAACTATGTGGGGTCAGCACAACATGTTTTCTCCTTCCACCTCCTCTATAAGTCATCATCTGAACATTCACATCTTTTTAACCATATCACATATTTACACAATCCATCCACCATTTCTTTGGTCTACCTCTTCTCTTGTATCCATTCACAGTCATTTCTAGCATCCTCCTTGTTACATGACGCCCCTCTCTTCGCATTATATGGCCATACCAGGCTAACCTATTACTTTTCAGCTTGTCAATCACTGGCGCTACTTTCAAACTTCCTCTAATATACTCATTTCTAATTTTATCCATTTTTATAACTCCGTATAAGCTGGACCCAGAAAGTCAGTAACGAGAAGGTGCTTCAGCGTGCTGGTATGACCCGAAAATTATTGCACACCGTCAAAAAGCGCAAAGTCCAATATCTGAGGCACGTGTTGAGCCATGGCAGATATCAGCTGCTTCAATTAATAATGATGGGCAAAGTACAGGGAAAATGGCACTCTGGAAGGCGGAAGAAATCATGGCTGCGGAACATTAGGGAGTGGACCGGAATCAGCAGCGCAGAACAACTATTCCGGATGGCTCAAGACAGGGAGAAGTTTTCAGAGCTGACGGCCAACCTCCAGCAATAGAGTGGCATTTTCAGAAGAAGAAGTAACTCCGTTCATACATCTTAACATTCGCATCTCTGCTGCATGCAATAACCTTTCATCTTTCCGCTTTGTGGCCCAGCACTCTGATACATCCATAATATTTAACAGGTCTTATAACGGAAATATAAATTTTATCTTTCAGTCTAAACCGCATTTGTGGATCGCAAATTGTTCCTGAGACCTGACGCCATTTCATCCATTCATTCGGATCATTATAACAATGCTAAATAAATCTTTCAATTTCATGCAAAAATAATGGATTTCATTTTACTACAATAGGTGTAGTATTTATGATTTAAAAATGTTTGTTGTTTTGAATTGCCTAATTATCTAATTCATATAAGCTAAGTTTGACGAATTGTAAAGTTAAATTACTTATCTCACTATTTCTACTTGAACTCGAATTTCAAATAACATTATTGCACGGTATTTTAAAATTATGATCATATTTTTCGATTTGCACTAATTTAGCAATTTAAGTCAACTTTACCAGTTTTATTTAAATAGGTCACACTATTTCTTATTATATAGTAAAACAAATTAATTTGTTAATTCGCTGGAACGACGGGCTGTGTCGTTCGTTTTATTATGCTACCAATCATGGTGACGAATAAAAACGGATGTAGTTATGAAAATTAAATAAACTTCATCTTTAAAATTCCTTTAGTTTTCTAGAAAACATTCTTATTTTACGTATACGGTTCGATTTCGGGTTTGATTAATTTAAGTTTAAGGATATATTTTATATAATAACAGCCCAAACTTAGCCTCTTCTTTGAGAGAAAGCACATTATAACCGCCACACTTGTCCAAGGCTGATTAGCGGGTTGCAACAGTTAATCTACCGAGATTACCGGTGCAAGTTTCCTCACGATGTTATCATTCATCATCGGTACATGGTAATTATATTATACACATTAGACCAAAAAACTGCCTAAGCGGTGCATGCGACCCTATAATTTGAACGCGGGACGTTTATGTTAGGGACATATTTGTCTCACGTGTCGTGTCGTAACGCGTCAGAAGCATATCGGTTTCATACATTTAATATGGTAAGGGACACATTTGTATGTCGTGACGCGTTCTGTCGTCTGTCCTAAATGTATGCTTCTGACGCGTCACGACACGACACGTCACACAAATGTCCCTAACCTTTAGATTGATCTCCGAATGTAATAATACCACTGAGATACCTAGAACCACAAGATAAAATATACCTTAGACAAAATATGCCTTCATAAAATAATTTTGAATGTTTCATAACAGTTTTACAAATCTAAAGTATATAGGAACAAACAGTGATACTTGAGAAAATGCACTAAAATTCATATAAGTATTATCTTAAGTTGGACTCGAACTCAATAAAACCGATTATGAACGTTTACCCAAGCTACAAGAGCAAAAGTTTTTCGTGAACATGAGTCGGTCTGAAGTAATTTGACCTTACAATCGGCCTTACGATTTAATGAAAAGAAAAATAAATCATATGAATAACAAAACACTTTTTGCGTTTAATTATACACGTTGAATACGCACTTCAATCTACACTTTTCGTAATCTTAGTGGGGTGCTTTCTTATAACCATCACAGAAGACTGAAAGCACAGAAGTGAAGCTTCTTACTATGAGTTCTCGAATGCAAATTTAGTAGACAGATATACCGACATGAAATCTCGGAATATGTGTGCTAAGTTCGAGTACGGAGGCCAAAAAGAAGGGAGTAGACACGAGGATTCAGTAGACAAGTAAACGGCCCACCCAATATCAGGTGATCACCGTTGCTTATAGGCGTTTGCAGTACCAGAGACATGGCCAACGCGCTGCCAGCCTGGAAGAAATTTTATAACGCTTTTTTTGAAAACCTCATATAGTAACGCGATTGGAAAACCTCATTAATAATATATTGGGAAAATATCTTCTTATGTAGAAGTATAGTTTAGTACTGATTTGGGAATTTTTTACCTTTGTCTCCAAAAATCTGTAAGAGCAATTACGCAGCTCTGACAGACAGTGATTAATAAATAGATCAATTTTACCTGTTACTATTTAAAACATCAAAAGCTTCTCGTGGCCCGGGCCGGCGGCGGGCCACTGGGATTGGTTACAGAGGACAGTATCTTCTGTAAAAACTAAATATGACCAACATTCATAAGTTTTGTCCTTTTTAATATAATGAGGAAAACAAAAAGTCTTCTTTCTTTCTTCTTGACTATTCTCGATCAATCAATTGTTTATGATTTTTTGTCGAAAAATCAATTGCTTTTTAAAATTCAATCTTGTGTATTTATTGTATGTGAATTAGGTTGGTTATGTTTTAAGAATTAATTCTATATTTAATAATATATATATATATATATATATATATATATATATATATATATATATATATATATATATATATATATATATATATATATATATATATATATATATATATATATATATATATATATATATATATATATATATATATATATATATATATATATAGCAATCGCTAAAATGGAATATCACAAGGCAGTTGGCCCTGATCAAATCCCAGCCGACATTTGGAAGAAACTAGGAGCCGCAGCCTTACCGTGGTTAACGAAGCTTTTCAACCACATTCTAAACGAGGGAAAGATACCATCGCCCTGGCGCAAGAGCATACTATGCCCAATATTTAAGAACAAGGGAGATATAGCTGAATGTCAGAACTATAGAGGCATAAAGCTCACTTCACACACTCTTAAGGTATGGGAAAGAATCATTGCCAGACGCGTAGCAGATATCAGCATTATAACAGAAAATCAATTTGGTTTCGTAGCCGGCAAATCCACAATCGACGCAATTCAGACCATCCGAATCCTTATGGAAAAACATCGCGCTAATAAAGAGAATCTACATCTAGTCTTCATCGATCTGGAGAAGGCCTTCGATCGAGTACCTCGGGAGCTTGTCTGGCAGTCCTTAAGAGCACATGAGATCCCAGAACAATACATACTGATAGTTCAAGATATGTACAGCAGTACCACAACCTGTGTTAAAAGTCCCACAGGATTGAGTGGATCGTTCCCGGTAAAAGTAGGAGTGCACCAGGGCTCAGCACTGAGCCCCCTCCTATTTAACCTATGCATGGACTACATAACACGCGACATACAGGAACCTACTCCGTGGTGCATGCTCTATGCGGACGACATCGCGCTATTGAGCAAAACCGCCACTGGCCTCCAAACATCATTCAATAAATGGGTAGAGAAAATAGAAAAGCACGGACTACGCATTAGCCGCAGTAAGACGGAATACATGCAGTGCAACTATGGAGCAACAGCAGACGTAGGAACTGACGTGTGCATAGACGGTACACCACTGCCTAAAGTAGAAAGCTTCAAGTACCTTGGATCCGTCATCACTCCCGATGCCAATGTGGATAAAGATGTCAATCACCGAATAAACACTGCTTGGCTCAAATGGCGATCTCTTACCGGTATTCTATGCGACCCCAAAATGTCAGTTAAGATCAAGGGAAAAGTATACAAGACAGTGGTGCGACCAGCCTTAACCTACGGAGCGGAATGCTGGACAACGAAAAAAGCCCACGAACAACTACTGCACACTAACGAAATGAAAATGCTGAGATGGGCTGGTGGTGTGACACGCCTGGATAAAGTCCGAAACGAGTACATAAGAGGTTCCTTCAGAGTAGCTCCTATCGTAGAAAAAGTGAGAGAAAGTCGCTTACGGTGGTATGGCCACATTCAAAGACGCGAGGAAGGTTACGTGGTTAAGAAAGTACTCAATATACCGGATTCGACCAGGGGAAGAGGCAGGCCCCCCGCTACTTGGTGGAACCACATTAGGAAAGAGATGGACCAGGGCAGTTACAACACAGACAACCCAGAACAGAGTTCTCTGGCGGAAATGTACAGGGAGACCCGACCCCAGATAAACTGGGAACACGGGTTGGACAAAGAAGAAGAAGATATATATATATATATATATATATATATATATATATATATATATATATATATATATATATATATATATATGTCTAATAAGATCCTAACACCAAACATTATCTGGTGAGTTGAGTTGAACACAGGCTAAATTAGTTTAACATTCGAGCGCGCTAGATGGCGCTGTACATTTTTGAATCGCGCTATAGTTTCATTAATGTCATTTACCTGGGGTCACTTATGTTTTTAATAAACGAGTTTCATCTGAGTTTCATCTGCAGCGTTGGGTTTTATTTGAGTTGTTTGTTCGTGTTAAAAATAGTTAAAGAGGTCGTTGTTGTCGTTTTCTTTGGTGGTCGATTTAGTAGCATTCGATCGTTGGTCGTAGTAGTTGTTGTTGAATTCAATTTTCTAGTGATCGGATGCTATCTGTAGTGCCATCGAAATTGAGGAAAATTTAGAGTCGCTGACATCTGGTGCCGAAACCCGGGAAAGTGCGTGGTTGGTGTGAAAAAAAAAATATATTGGGACTTGTAAAATTTTCAAAATTTGATTTTATTTGATTGTGAACTGTGGACGTAAACAATATTATCTGCGTGTAGAACTTAGTCGTCAGTGTTAATATTTGGACATTTTGGACTTAAACAACATATAATTGATTCATCATTGTGAGATTAAGGGTTGATAAAAATGGATAAATTATTAAATAAACAAGAGGATATGTATAATCATTTGAACAAAGCCTTTTCCAATTATAAAAAAACACCCAAGGATAGACTTAAGCCATCTTATATTCAGTCGAAACTAGAGAATTTGGAAAGATTGTTTGAAACATTTACGAATGTACACAACGATATAGTTGAGTCTGTCAATAGAGAAGACAAGAATACAATGTCCTATTTTACGGATGATGTATACTACAAATTTGAGGATATTTACACTGACTACAAGACAAAGATAAAAGATGATCTTCAGGTTTGTGGTGTGAACGTGACAGCTTCCACATCACAAGTAACTGAGGTAACGAGTTTGTCAGGTACTAAAGTCAAGTTGCCGCAGATTCAATTACCAAAGTTTTCTGGGTTATATGAAGAATGGCAAACCTTTTATGATATGTTCACATCATTGATTCATCAGAATGCCGCATTAAGCGCTGTGCAAAAGATGCATTATCTGAAAAGTAGCCTTACTGGTGAACCTGAAACATTGCTCAAAAACTTCCCAACCACCGATTCAAATTATGAAGATGCCTTTAAACAATTGATACGCCGTTACAACAACAAACGTTATTTGTGTAATGAGGTTCTGAAGCGCTTGTTTTCACAACGAAACTCAACTGAATCGGCTGGTTCTATTAAGTCCCTACTAGATATCACATCTTCGTCCCTCAAATCACTTCAAAACATGGGCATTGACACTAGCTCGTGGGACGTGATTATCAATTATATTGTTCTAACACGGCTTGATATAGAGTCAAGAAAGTTATGGGAGATTCAAGTCAGTGAATTAGATTCGGAGATATTACCACCATGGAATCAACTTGTCAAGTTTTTAGAGACAAGATTCAGAACGTTTGAGATGATAAGTGATAACAAGTCAACAACCAAGTCCCATATCACGCAACAAATCAAACCTAAGGTATTTCACTCAACCACGCAAGAGGAGAAGAAATTAAATAGTAATTGTACTATGTGTAAAAGTCAGCATTTATTGTATCAATGCAAACGATTTGGAAAACAGTCCCCTCAAGAGAGATCAGAGTTTGTACAATCAAAGAGGCTGTGCTTCAATTGTTTTGCACCTACACATTCAGTAAAAGAATGCCGCTCATCAACGTGTTGTCGCCGGTGTGGGAGACGACACCATACGCTGCTACATTTTGAGAGGAACGATTTACAAAGTTCAAGTGAAACTCAATCATCGAGTCCAGAAAAAATAGAGACAAAGACCCCTAACCAGGTGTCGAAAGATACAGAGAAAACAGTTCTGGCTCATTTGGTTACCAATCAAAAGCAAAGAGAGATGTTGCTAGCTACTGCAGTAGTTAGAGCATATTCAGCCGATGGATATTCACAAATTGTACGAGTTCTAATTGACCCATGCTCAGAGGGTTCATTTATAACTGAAGCTACAACGCAATCACTCGGTTTAAAGAGAAAGAGAATAAATGGTATAGTTTCTGGAGTAGGAGATAATCAAGCTAGATCAAAGAACATAGTGTCATTAAGTGTAGAGTCAATTTACAATCAAAAGTATTCAGTGAAATTCGATGCTTATGTTCTGAAAACAGTGACATCATTTCTGCCTACGTGTCAAACAAAAATATCAGATTGGCCAGATATTGAGAAAATTAATTTGGCTGATCCACGTTATGGATCACCTGCAAAAATTGATTTAATTTTGGGAATAGAAGTATACGAAGAAATCATTTTAAATGGTTTAATAAGGCATCCATCAGGATTAGGTCCTTTCGCACAAGAGACCCGATTTGGATGGATTTTATCAGGTCGAGTAAAGCATACATCTACTGCAATCAATCTACCAATAATTAGCTGTCACATACGAGTAAAAGAAGATGAATTATTAAAGCAATTTTGGGAAATAGAACGAGAGCCTGATTCAATTTTGAAGAAATTTACAAGAGACGAAATCAAATGTGAGGAATATTTTGAAGCAACTACTAGAAGAGATGATGAAGGTCGATATGTAGTTCAGTTACCATTCAAAGACACCAAGCCTAAGTGTGTTGAGGGAAAATCTAAAGAGATAGCATTACGTAGATTTCATTTACTAGAGCGAAAATTGCAAAGGAATTCATCATTGTATGAAGAGTACAAAAGGGTCATTGATGGCTACAAAAATCAAAATCATATGGTACAAATTACTGATATCTACGACATGAACAACTCAAAGGCAGTATATTTGCCTCACCATCCAGTAGTACGAGAAGACAAAGAGACAACCAAAGTGCGTGTAGTTTTTGACGCATCTTGCAAGGGTGTAAATAACCTTTCACTAAATGACTGTTTACATGTTGGCCCTAAAATTCAACAAGATTTACGCCACATTTTAATGAGATGGAGACGTCACCCCTTTTGCATACTTTCCGACCTAGTACAAATGTACAGACAAGTGCGCGTGCGCGATGAGGACGCTGACTACCAGAGAATCCTGTGGCGATCAACACCTGACGGTCCCATAGAGCATTATAAAATACAGAGACTTACCTTTGGTACAGCTTGCGCTCCTTATTTAGCGGTGAAGGCCTTACAACAACTAGCTAAGGATGAAGAGGCAAAATATCCTCGTGCTGCAAAAATCACCCTTCAGGACTATTACGTAGACGATCTTCTGACTGGGTGCGAGACAGAAACAGAAGCTATACAGATATTCGAAGAAATGAACAATTTGATGAGCGCAGGCGGCTTTCATTTACAAAAATGGTGTAGTAATAGTAAGAAACTGATGGATTACATACAAGAGGAGAGTAAAACAACAGATCAAGCTTTAATTTTCAAGGTTAATGATATGGTTAAAGTGTTAGGTATTTGCTGGAATAAATCTACAGATAATTTTGAGTACACTTTGCAATTACCTGAATTGAAAGAAACGGTCACAAAGCGCAAGGTTCTATCAGATATTGCCAGACTATATGACCCGATGGGTTGGATATCGCCAGTGATTGTTACCGCGAAAATTTTCATTCAAAAGCTGTGGAAAGCTAAGTTGGATTGGGACGAGGATCTGACAGATGAACTGTTAAAAGAGTGGCTTTTGTTTCGAGAGGATCTCAATAATGTAAAAAATGTTGTTATTCCAAGATGGTTGCAATCACACCAAGGAGATAGAATAGAATTACATACCTTTGCAGACGCATCCCAGGCAGCTTACGCCGGCGCAGTTTACATAAAAATCGTAGACGAAGCTAACAATATTTATGTTAATTTAGTAACTTCTAAAACGAAAGTCGCTCCAGTTGAGAAGGAAGTGAGTATTCCACGATTGGAATTATGTGCTGCGATGCTTGCAACAAGGTTAATCTTTGAAGTCTCTCAAATTATGCAAATACCAAAAGAAAACTTATACGCGTGGTCCGACTCTACAGTTGTATTAGCTTGGCTCCGTGGAGAACCGAACCGCTGGAACACATTCGTCAGCAACAGAGTTTCCGAGATTCATACTATGCTTGAATTTAATCAGTGGCGACATATCGACACACACAACAACCCAGCTGATTTTGCGTCGAGAGGAGTTAAAGGCGCTGATATGAGTGGTCTCAAGCTATGGTGGCATGGCCCAGACATTTTACATCGTAGTGATATTTATAAAATGAGCAAAGATTTTACTACCACCATGGAGCAACGATCCATCAAAACTTTGACTGCTGTCGTACAAAATGAAGAAGAATTCCTATGGTCTAAGTTTTCAAATTTAACAAGAATGTTGAGAATATTAGCATACTGTAGAAGATATATTTACCAGTTAAAAATACAAAAGGAAAAGGGAGTATTACTAAGTAGGGAACAAAGAATTAAAGATTTTAAACCTATAAGTGTAAATGAAATGACTGAAGTACTTGGAATCATAATAAGAAGAACGCAAAACTACCACTATCAGGAAGAAATACAGCAGTTAAAGTCTCAAGGACATGTTAATAAGAAAAGCCCTCTACACAGTCTTTGTCCAATTTTTGATAAGACTGGGGTGCTAAGAGTTGGTGGCCGACTAGAACAGGCAGACATTGGATATAATAAAAAGCATCCCGTTATTCTACCAAGTGATAGTCACTTAACTAAGTTGTTAATAATTGATGCTCACTTCAAGACCATGCATGGAGGTCCACAAATCATGTTAAATTATCTCCGATCCAAATACTGGATAATACGAGCTAGAGAACGAGTCAAGAAATACTATCGGACATGTATCAAGTGCCTAAGATATTCACGCCAGACTAACAATCAATTGATGGGTCAACTGCCGAAGAGTAGACTGACACCGTCAAGACCATTTAGAGCGTCTGGTGTGGATTTCACCGGATTCATAAACATTCGTTTTTCACCTGGAAGAGGTTCAAAATCTTATAAAGGATATATTTGTGTCTTTATATGTATGTCTACTAAAGCGATACATATAGAAGCTGTTTCAGATTTGACCTCAAAAGGGTTCATTGCCGCATTCCGTAGATTTGTTTCCCGACGAGGCCAGTGTGTCGAACTATATAGCGACAATGGAACAAATTTTGTAGGAGCCGATAAAGAGTTACGAGATATGTTTAATAATGCAAAATCCAAGCTTCCTAAAGAAATTGGCGAGACCTTAACCAACGACGGGACGACCTGGCATTTTATCCCACCGCACGCTGCTAACTTCGGAGGACTGTGGGAAGCCGGAGTGAAATCGGCGAAGTCACACCTGAAACGAGTGATCGGAGACTCAACTCTAACATTCGAAGAACTATCAACGGTGTTGAGCCAAATTGAGGCGTGCCTCAATTCACGTCCATTGACATATTTGAGTGAAGACTCTAACGATCCCCAGCCTTTAACGCCTGCACATTTTTTGATTGGAGAGCAATTGGTGGCGATCCCAGATGAAGACTATTCTGATGTTCATTTAACTGGCTTACAAAGATGGAAATTGACACAAAAAATCGTGAACGACTTTTGGAAGAAATGGTCAGAAGAATATGTGGTTAGCCTGAATCAACATTACAAATGGTCGACTAAAATACGAGAGCCAGAGATAGGCGATATTGTAATTATAAAAGATCACAACTTACCTCCAACTAAATGGCTATTGGGCAGAGTTGATCAGAAGCATCCTGGCCATGATGGGATCACTAGAGTGTTAAGCATAAGAACTAAAAATGGGGTCATCAAACGTCCATTTAATAAGGTTTTTGTTTTGCCTAATCAATTGTGTTAGAGTACATTAGAGTTACTTTCTTGTGTTAATGTTGTGTCTAGTTTATGACGGTGGGCGGTTTTTTTATAAGCTATATTTTATATTTTGTTTGTGTTACATTGTCGCGGTTCTCAAAACTGTTAATTTCAAATTATTTAAAGTGTTTAAAGGACGAGTCCTTTGGTGGGCGGAATGTCTAATAAGATCCTAACACCAAACATTATCTGGTGAGTTGAGTTGAACACAGGCTAAATTAGTTTAACATTCGAGCGCGCTAGATGGCGCTGTACATTTTTGAATCGCGCTATAGTTTCATTAATGTCATTTACCTGGGGTCACTTATGTTTTTAATAAACGAGTTTCATCTGAGTTTCATCTGCAGCGTTGGGTTTTATTTGAGTTGTTTGTTCGTGTTAAAAATAGTTAAAGAGGTCGTTGTTGTCGTTTTCTTTGGTGGTCGATTTAGTAGCATTCGATCGTTGGTCGTAGTAGTTGTTGTTGAATTCAATTTTCTAGTGATCGGATGCTATCTGTAGTGCCATCGAAATTGAGGAAAATTTAGAGTCGCTGACAATATATATATATATATATATATATATATATATATATATATATATATATATATATATATATATATATATATATATATATATATATATATATATATATATATATATATATATATATATATATATATATATATATATATATATATATATAATATTATTTATTTGTTTCAGTCTGGATGGTCCGAATAAATCAAACAAATTTGTTTCTGTAAAAATAACAGAAACGACAATTAAAGTTGATTACTCGTCTCTCATAACTCTTGCTTTTCTATCTATTAATTAAATTATTTAAATCAAATCTGTAACGTAATAACGTAAATATTGTTTACTTTTTTGTAGGCAAATGTCATGTGTCACACTTCTATGACACATGACATTAAGCGCGTTAAATCAAAAGGGATTATGTCCTGGTTACACAACCTAACCATAATACAATAACATTAAAGAGATGATATTCTCTTTACATCTCCCCTCCACGATATGAAAATTGCATAATTTTTCAATCAGCTTCAACTTCAAACATTGGAATTAGTTTTGTCACGTGGAATAGACTCGTGTCTTGATTTCTTTTTCCAGTTTTTATTTTATAAATTGAGTTTGAAATTTTTTCTTCTATTATATATGGGCCGATTCTTAGTTCTTCTAGCTTTTTCCTATTGAGTTTGTTTCCATTCTCTATGAATACCATATCTCCTTCGTTGAATTCATGGTGTCTTCTGTTTCTATTAAATAAACTTTCGTTATACTTATGTGATCTCTGTGTTCTTTCTAATGCTAATTTCTTATCTCTTATCCAGTCTTCTCCGTTTTTCTTTCTTTTTAACTCTTCTGGTATGTTACTGGTGTCTGTGCCATATAATAGATACTCTGGTGTAAATCCCGTTATTGTATGTTCTAGTATATTATACTTATTCACACATTCTCTCGCTATCGATGTCCATGCTCTATTCTTTTTCTCTTCGTTTATTTTACATCTTATTTTATTTACTAATGTCTGATTCAGTCTTTCATTCAGACCATTAGAAAATGGTGCATTTATTGCAGTAAAAATTAATTGCACTCCTTTATTTTTTAAATAATCTTTAAATTCTTTCGAATTTATTCCAGGATATTGGTCCGTTAAGATTGTTCCGATGTTTTCTATGTCTAACACAGTTTGAATTAGTTTTATAAAATCAGCGGCGTTTTGAGTTCTTGATGTTGAAATGAACGCATATCTCGTGAAATGATCAACAAGTAAATGAATATATTTTTTTGTTGATCTAGTGCTTCCAAATCCTCCAATTGTATCTATGGACATAATTTCGAAAGCTTTGGTCGCTGGTCCTAATTGTGACATTGAGCCGAATTTATGTTGCCCTCTTGACTTATTCTTAATACATATATAACATTCTTTACAAATTTTTTTTATATTCTTCACTAAATTTTTAGCAGTATAATATGGACATATTTTCATTTGTGTTTGTGTTATTCCTGTGTGACACCATTCCTTGTGTATTTTATTAATTAAATCAATACTGAATTTTTCTGATAATATGATTTTCTCTCTTTTCTTCACTTTTTTATAATATATTCCGTTTTTCTCTATTAATTTTTCTTTTTTATTCTGTAATAGTATATTATTCATCTGATCTAATTTTATTTCATCTATTTCAATAAAATTTACCGTTTTTAATAAATCCTCTTCTTCTGTATTTGATTCTAGAACAGGGTTTCTACTCAAGCAGTCCGCTTCTTTATTATCTTTACCTGGGACGTATATAATTTTAAAATCGTATTGAGATAGATAGTGACTTAGATCGCCCAATTCTTCGTCTGTTCGTGCTTTTATATTCATATTTTCCAGTGGTTTGTGGTCAGAGTATATTTCGAAGTATCTCCCTATCAGCCAGTGTTGCCAGTACTTTATTGCCTCTTTTATAGCTAAGCATTCAAGATAAATAGCTTTTTTTCTTTTTTGCGTTTCATTAAGTTTCTTTGAGAAGTAGGCCACAGGTTTTTCTTTTCCATCCTCTTGTGTTTGTTTTAGTATTGCGCCTATACCTTCAAGTGATGCATCTGTATATATCTTGATTGGAAGGTCTTTGTCGAATATCTCCAACACTGGTTGGGAACATAGCATTTCTTTTATCTTTCTGAAAGATTTTTCACAATCCTCTGTCCATATAAATTTTACATTTTTTTTTAATAGTTGATGTAATGGATCTAGTAATATTGAGCTCTTTTCTATATATTCATGGTAAAAATTTATTTTCCCCAGAAATTGTCTAATTTGCTTTTGTGTAGTAGGAATTGGGAAATTTTTTATTGACGTTATGTTGTCTTTCAACGGTTTAACCGTATTTTCTCCTATTACATGTCCTAAATATCTAACCGAACTAGCAGCGAATGTACACTTTTTAAATTTTAACCTGAGTCCTTCTTTTTTTATTGCATTTAATAATTTTTCAATATGATTTAGATGTTCTTCAAACGTCGGTGAGTGTATTAAGATATCGTCTATATAGTTCACTGAAAATTCAGTTAGTCCATATTTTCTTAATATGCTACTCAGAATTCGTTGAAATATAGCTGGAGACGTTTTTAAGCCAAACGGTAGACATGTCCATTGATAGTGACCATCTTGTGTTACAAATCCCGTCTTCCTCCTATCCTCAATTCTTAGTGGTATTGACCAAAAAGCTGAGTTAATGTCCAGTGTCGTAAAGTATTTACAATTTCTGGCTCTTATTATTATATCATCTATCAAAGGGAATGGTTGTGCCTGAGGGACAATGTTTTTATTTAAATCTCTAAAGTCTATGCACAGACGTGTCTTTCCTTCATTTTTCTTATATGCTAGTGTGACGGGTGCAGCAAAAGGACTATAAGATTCTTCGATTAAATTCTTCTCTAGTAAGTTGGCTATTTGTTTCTCTATTTCTTTTTTGTCTTTTATATTACATCTATAGGGTCTTTTACTGCAGTATTTCTCCACTATTAAGTCAATTCTAGCTTCATATTCGTTAACAGTCCCAATATCATACTTGTCTTTCGCAAACACTGATTTGTTTTTATCTATCAATTTTTCTATCTTCATTTTTTTATCTTTATCTAAATGTTCTATATTTGTTTGAAATTCTTCTGTTTCCACGTGTTCATTAAAATTAATTGAACAATTTGTAACTTCACTTAATGTTATCTCTGGTTTTTCTAACTTTTTCTCTATTTTCTGTGAGATTTCTAAATTTTCATTCAACCTCAACTTAAACATAGGAATTAAGTCTAATCCTATTATAAAATCTTCAAAATCCTCTCTTTCAACTACATATATATCTACTATTTTTTCTATATCAAATATTTTTATTCTTATTCTTACCAATCCATTTGTCTGATTCACACCATTGACAGACCTCAAGAATATCTTGTTTAAATCTTCTCTATTCTCTTTTATTTTTATCCATTTCGAGTTTATCAAGGATACTTGAGAACCTGGATCATATGTTCCCATTATCTCTATCTGATTCTCAACTAGTAGCTTAAGTCTGATCAATGGTGTGACTATTAGTTTTTTTTTTTCTGTATTTAAATTTACTTCTATTACTGAATTGCTTCCTATAGCTTTAGGTTTCTCTTTTTTCTCTAGTTTAAACCAGCATTTTTCTTCTGGATGATATCTTATACCTTTACCCATGTTTTCACATGTCATACATGGTTTCTTTTCTTCATTTCTGAATTTATGTTCTGGTTTACCTTCTTTTTTAAATGTTTTCTTTTTATTTATTATCCCTTCAAGCTTCTGTAATTCATTTATTAAATCTTTTGTATTTTCTATTTCATCTCTGGCGATCTTCTCTCTAATAAATTCTGGCAACCCAAATGCAATTCTATCTATCATTGTATCAGCGTCCATGTCCTTATTTATTTCTAATAATAATCGTTCTTTCTTTATTGCATATTGTACTATTGAACCTTCTTTGTATTTAAAATAATGAGCATATGTCCTGCTACTCCATCCCTTACCTGAAAAGGTTTCTATTAATATCTGTTTCCACGTATTCCAATTGTTTTCATGTTCTCCTTTTATTACAGTAGAAGTATACCAATCTTGGCAAGTTGCATCTAAAAATATTCTTAATAATTCTATTTTAGTTTTATCTTTTTCTATTTTAAATCTTCCACACTCTTTTTCGAATATATGTAACCATTGTCTAACATTAGATGTTTTATAATTAAATTTTTCTAATACAAATTTATCTACAATATGTTTTAAGTTTTTTTCTTCTTCGTGTTTTTCTGATTTTTCAATTAATTTTTCTAATATTTTTTCCAAGCTCGAGTTTTCTTTAATATTCTCTTGAAGTGTTTGTTTTAAATATTTCCCTCCAAACTGGATATTTCCTTCATCATCTAAATATATCTTTTCTAATTCTTTTGAAATTTTTATCCATATTTTTAACTCATCATGCCTTTTTCCTAATGAATTTTTTACCTTTTTGAAAGTCTCCGTCTTTGTCAACTCTTCATGATAATCTGCATACATGAGGTCATCTGGTATAACATATTTTTCCCCTTGTTCTGTGACAATTGAGGTTACAGCTACTACTGTAGTTTTACAGTCCTTTGGAGAAGCCACAGCTCTGAACTCGAATTGCAATTTCATTTTGTGACGAAAATTGTCGTTTTATAATATTATTTATTTGTTTCAGTCTGGATGGTCCGAATAAATCAAACAAATTTGTTTCTGTAAAAATAACAGAAACGACAATTAAAGTTGATTACTCGTCTCTCATAACTCTTGCTTTTCTATCTATTAATTAAATTATTTAAATCAAATCTGTAACGTAATAACGTAAATATTGTTTACTTTTTTGTAGGCAAATGTCATGTGTCACACTTCTATGACACATGACATTAAGCGCGTTAAATCAAAAGGGATTATGTCCTGGTTACACAACCTAACCATAATACAATAACATTAAAGAGATGATATTCTCTTTACATATATATATATATATATATATATATATATATATATATATATATATATATATATATATATATATATATACGGAATATGTACAGGAGTTTATTTTATACTCTATGGTTGTTTGTGTAGTCTTAAATTTTCGCCTAAGGTTATTAGGTTCGAAATTCAGTTTGAGATTCTTTAAAATGTGTATCAAGTACCATTGATTTAAAATTTAAAATTGTGATTTAATATTCTCTATAGTTGTTAAAATGTTGTTCGATTTATTTGATTTGCCTTGGACATACGCGGTTGGTATATATACTATCCAGAATGTGGCGGGTATATTATCCAGATAACGGGGGACCCAAAACATTAAGCAATGAGACTTTGTGTCCGGCTTAAGTTATATTATTCAGTCTGAAACTAGGAATCCAATTTCCTACTACTTCTCCAATGGAGTCTTTTGCAGATCTATCACATTTATGTATTAATATTATGTGTATTAATATTATATAATATAATCTATATTCTATGATATACATAATTATCATTTGGGATTTCTTAATAGATGGTCGATTTTGATATCATCTATTATCTGATAATAATAAATATATAATAAATAATAATAACAAATCAAGAGATTCCTCATGTTTGACATTTTTAATTAAAAATTATTATATGAATTAAAAATGACTACGTGTATATGTGAGACACAATTTTCTACTAAATATGATTTGTAGGTTATACAATCTACAAATCATATTTAGTAGCTAATGAATATGGTGAATGAATAAAATAAAGCTAAGACGATTATGCAACCGTCTTAGCGTTAAACCCCGGGTGCAACTCAAGCTACAGCTTCGGTGTCTGGGGGCCCACTTTCAGACTTTTCTTCTTCACTTCACACGGTCGTCGGCATCCCTGGTAATGATTCCGATAACATCACCCACCCTTAATGACATTAAGCCAGCACTTTTTAGGTCTACCCCTCGTGCTGTGGCATGGCGAAGGTGGTTTAGACATTTGTACGCCGCGTACGGTATGTATGATATGCAGAACACATTTAATACGTAATAATTACCAGTTTACGAATCAATGATCAATATAATTTTTATAGTAATTTTCTAATGATAAACTTGGATTTTAAATTTCAAAATAAAGTAGATGTTTTAATAAAATAGATCATCATCATCAAGTCGATAAATTCCAGTCACATCCAAAGCCAGGGAAAGTTTTGGTACCTGCAGTGGACTCTAGTTTATTGAGTACTGCTACAGGAGAAACTTTGTACACGTCATATACGTGGTTGTCCATCCAAGTAGTTATGGCCACGGTACAGGAAAATGAGGTAGTTTTTTCTGTACCAAGGTTATGATCACAGGAAAAACGTAACCACCCTCTTCCTTAACTGCATAAGTAAAGCTTATTGGTGTCTTTTTTTTGGTTCTGAACTAGGAAAGGAGTAAATCCTTAGTTACCTTTTTTTACTTTCTAGGTAGGCGATGGGATACCCCTATTTTATTTCTAGCAGGAAATACACGGCTAATTTAAGAAGTATCCAGCAGTTAAAACTTTAAACCTAAACCTTTTATTAATGTCTCGAAAAGTGATTGTATAAAATTAAGAATTTTATAAAATCACTTTTCCACTATAATGATTAAAAAATTATTAATAATGAAAAGTAACCAAGTATTCGAGTCACGGGTTCGATCCCATGATGGAATTCACCGGTGGTAAGAAAATTATCACTCAATGTGTGTATGTACTCATGGCGAAAGAAAACACTGTGGGATACTTGCATAACGAGATTACCGGTATAACCCTTTAGACCAGCGTGGCGGGTATACTCTGTAGGGGTTGGGCTGTAAAGTTATTGGCTATTATTATTACAATATAATAATCAAAAATGTATTTGTATTTGGCCAAGGTGAAGCCGAAATTAAAATGAAGAATAAACTAAACAAAGTTCGTTGTATGTATAATAATATATTAATTTATTCCTGTCTAGCGATTAGATTATAATCGGTATAGACCCTCTTATATGAATATAAAAAAAATTAAATAGAGGAGTGCTCTATGTAAACAGGTGCAACTTGAATAGCTAAGTACCGGATCTAGTATTCCAGCCATCGGGACAGTGACAGCATCCTCTCCTCCCGCCGATACGAGCTTCTCCAAGACCTTAAGAGTCTGTTCCACCGCCGGCCATTCCCCTTTCTGTGCCAGCACCAGGATCTTGCTGGCCACCTCCCGCATGTTGATCCCTGCACTCGGCGGCTTAACCACATCCACCCCATTGTTCTCCTTAACCTCCTTTTTGTCCCCATTGATGGAAGATGTCTCGTCTTTCTCCTCGACGGCCTTCGCCGGGGGGTTTTTGTCTTCATCAGCGATTTTCTTCGGCGGACCCTTGCCGCCCTTCTTGCCCCCGGCCGCCTGAGACATGATCACATATCACTGAACTGTATCACTACACTGTATCACAAGTGGGCATGTTGGGCATGTGTGCGTTGGTGTTACTCGTTGGGCGGGCGGAGCATGACTGCGGTACGGTTGCGTACCGCGAGCCGACTTCTTGCATGATTCGAGTAAATAAAGCGGAGGGCAGCGGCAGGTGCGCTCGCAGGAATTTACAAACAAACTCCCGATGCGCAACTTCAACAAAACTTTCTTGCATTCGACATTTTGGAGTGGAATTAGGTCATTATTATAATCTCTTCTATTTTATTATTAAAATTAATAATTATAGATTTTTATGAAAAACGATAATTCCAATATTGTTTTACTAGGAATTTAACTTGAAACATTCCCAGCAGTAGTTGTATTTTAGTGGAAAATATACGTTATAATTTAGAATGTGGAAAATATACGTTATATTTAGGCTTAGAATTTTCTAAGAGTAAAATAATAAACAATATTGCTAAGTTTATCCAAAATAAAACTAGTATCTCTCAATAATATTGCTATAGATAATAAATATAATTTTGAAAAATACAGGATATTTGATCGTAGCCTACGGGTTTTTTTTGTTGTTAATCTCACATTATTATAATTAACCACTTAGCCGTGATAAAATTATCTAAGTAAAATATATTATTATTATAATTACATATTGAAATATGTTTATTTGGTAAATAAAAAATCAATCTAAGTATTATAAAAAATAACAGTACTGATGTTTATTTCTTTCAGAATTTTGAATTAGAAGGAATGTAACATTTTTAATGATAAAAAGTTGGTCTGTTTTTCTAAAAAAAAAACATATTTTAGTATAAAAAATCTTCTTTTACACGTAACGAAGGGTTTATCTTTCTTTTTCGTAAGAAATAATTTATTGTTTGATTTAAAGTCTCAAATAAATAAATTAGATGAAACGTTTAGAAATACAACGAAAGTTAATTACAATGCACGCACGGCACGCAACATCGCAGGACTGAATGAACTATTGCAGTTACAAAGAAACATTTTAAAAAGTGAGAAATAATATTAAAATTCTAAAGCTATTTATAAAATACTAAAATACATAAAATACAATACATAAAATAATTAAAATATTTTATAAGTTGCATTTTTTTTATCCGTGAAGGGGTGGAGAAAGAATACTGACCTCTGCGGCCGGGTCGGCCTGTCGTAAAAGGCGACAAAACAACCCACCCTAGCTACGTGCTAGGGTCCCAAGCCCGCCTGGATGGCGACCACCTTTGATCTTAAGTATGCCGCCATAGTATCTTTGTGTTGAGTTCCAGAATTAGTGACCCAAGTTCCTGTACCATGGTGGGACAGCAGCGTATTCGCGATGCCACTGGCGTTGCAAACACCCATAAGCGACGGTAACTGCTAAATTCTAAGTGGGCCGTCAGCCTGTCTGCTGCCCTACAGCAATAAAAAATCTCGACATTCGCATCAATGCTGCTTGCAATAAAGTTTTATGTTTTCCATTTGTGGCCCAGCACTGATCCATACAATATAATAGGTTACGGTTTTATAAATTTTATCTTTAAATCTAGACGGCACTTGTGTATCGCTAATTGTTCCTGAGACCTGTCGCCATTTCATCCGTCCTGTATTCATTCTGTTTTTCAAATCTCGGCTTATTTCACTGTCGTTCTAAATTAATGATCCGAGGTACCGGAACTTGGAGCAAGTTGGTAGAGACACGCCTCCTAAGGTAATCGGGGTAAAGGCGGAATTTCCCCCAAAGTCGCAAAACAAATGTTCAGTTTTGGTTCTGCTTATCTTCAACCCAACATCTTTCAACCACTCCATTTAGCCAATCTGCTCTGAAAATCGTGAGCATAGAAATTAGATAGAATATATTTGGATAGATTTAGTTTTTACAACAGCAACTCCTGATTTCCAATGTGTAATCATAGGGGATAAATGAACTCTAGCAGAGTTAGTGAAAGGTCATCATTCGATGTTTAAGGACAGTCGCTCCTCTACACTAAATTGAATTTACTTTCCTTTTGTATTTTTCGCTCAAATCATAGGATACATAGATAGATGCACGTATAAATATTTACTGTGAATCAGATCCTAGACTTCTTAAAGCAGAATTTTAAATCAAATTAAAAATTTAACTTAAAGCTTGGTATGTAACTGGGATGAAACGCTTAAAAGAAAAATGAAAAAATAACCTATCGAACCGTGAACTTTACTATTCAAAATTATACATACATTCCGAAGCAAACTTTAGAAGCAATACCGAATTTCAAACATTACCACCCGACCTATAATTTCCCTTGAATGATAACACAAGAAACGCATTTCTAGACGGTCAGATCCAACAATGGCCGTAGAGGTCGTGGAAATTTGCATGTTTCGTCACGAGGGGGTAGGGCAAGTCGCGTGCGGCCCATGCGCCACTTCCTGCGGGGCGGGTGGCCTCGATTTGGCCCCCCTTTTAATCAGATATCCAACAGAATATGACATTTGACTGTGGTGATTCAACTACCTCTATTGTGTTCTTTTATTCAAGTTTAATCATAAATTGATAGTTATTCATTTCTAGAACTTTCCTTTGAAGCGGCAACTTTAAGGTAAGGAATACAATTTTAAGTTTTAACTGTAATTAAGCATAATATACGTATGTGGTATTGTAGCTGTGTCATAGTCGATTCGAAAGTGGCGATTAACCTAAAAGTTCATGCACTATTTATGTACTTTTTAATAATATATAATATACACATCAAAAAAGTCTAAGCAACATGCATGATATTACAAATTTACCATTTATACTAATTAATTTCTAAGTCTTTACTCACTCAAAGTGCGTAGGTATGTAAACTTTTTTGTTATTGATGACATACTGGCTGGTTGTAAAAAAAAATTCTATTATGTTTTTTTTTATAAAATTAAATGAAAGGGAATTTGTTTGAATTTAAGTGTGTTTTTATTGTTACGTTTAGTCTTGATTTTATAATTTTACCAACCATTTAAATAAAGTTAGCGACAAAATTGAATTGTTAGATATTCTTTTCGTCATGGAGCGACGTCATTTGACGGCAAATGAAATGCAAAGAGCTGTAGGGATGTTGCAAGCGGGAAGTAATCAATCTCAGGTATCTCGGCATTTTGGCATTCATAGAAGTGTTATTTGTCGTCTTTGGCAGCGCTGCAATAATACATGGGAACCCGCTGAACAGAACAGAAACCTGGTTCATAAATGTCAGAACTCAAGGTTGATTATGGCAGTATATTTATAGACCATGCAAACAGGTTTAGGGCTCTACCACCTAGCTAGAGTTGTTTTTTTTTTTTGTAATTGACGGACGTTAAATTTACTTAACTGTCATGCAAAAAACGTTACCAAAACACTTTTTTTATTGCTGTAGGACAGTAGACAGGCTAACAGTTCACTTAGAATTTAGCAGTTACGGTTGCCTATGGGTATTTACAACGCCAGTGGCATCACGAACTCCCTGCTGTCCCATAAGGGTACAGGAACTTGGGTCACTAATGCCGAAATTATTATAGCGGTATACTTAAGACCATAGGTGGTCGCCATCCAGACGGGCTTGGGCCCTACCCCGTAGATAGGGCCTCAGAGGTCAGTATTCTTTCTCCTCCCCTTCACGGATAAAATATATATAAGTTTGAGATCATTTACATCAGATATGGATCCCTTGGGGTTGAAATCGGTTTTCAGGGGTCGAGAAAAACGAAAACTAACTTTAGCCACAGATTAATAAATAGTTACTAACTACGTAACAGATACATCACTCCCATACAAAAGTGGAAATACCTACGCTATATCCGTTATAATAGCCTACAAGATCTTAATAATATTACCTGCTGTTCAGAACGAGAAGAAATGTACCATATGTACGCGAATATAGAGTCGAGACTGCGTTGCCCGCCGTGCGGGAAACGGGCCAGCGCGTCTTCGTTAGAATGCGCTAGGGTTGTACCTTTTAGTTTTAAAAAAACTTCTTGATTTACGTTTTACCTACTTATGTTCAAAGAAATAAATGGTGACAAAATCCATAAAGATAGGTTTAAAATACTACTCACCTTACTTCGTCTCTCGGCAATGAAAAAAACGACAAATTTTCATTGGTTTTTTTACTTTTACACCCATCTACTGCACAATAAATACGTGGTTTCGGCATTTCGAAGTGTAAACGCGGGAAACGTGCTCAGGCGGGCGTTTGGTAGGCTTGTGTACTATGTACTAAAATGAATAAATTCCCGACACTGAATTGAACGAACTATTCCTTTTCCTTTTTAGGACATCGTTCATTTAGTACTCCGTCGTACGTGAAAAACAGAACGCACGGAACGGCAACGATGTATCAGTGCATGAAAGAGTGAGATGCATGCTAATAATTATTTGATAACTTTGATCTCTGATTCATGAAGCTATTTTGAACTTTATTTTCACATCACTACTGATTATTTTAGCTTTTATTTTTGAATAAACATTTAGCGAAATTGTCTTAACAAATTTTTAACGTATTTTTTAACAAATTATTTCAAATATGTTTTTAGCACTCGATTTCCGAGCTGGGACCAAATTGAACCATATGATAGTAAATCATAATTAGATTTATTTACATTAGCCCCTTATTGCATGAATTATGAAGGAGATGACGAAAAAAATTTTTTTTACTGAAAACGTCTTTTATTTTTAATATATGTATAAACAATCTAAAGAGGAAAAAAAATTTTGTGTACTTTTTTAGAAATTACTACACGAAGCCATATATGGCATCGTATGCATTAAATAAAAAATTAATTTATGTTTTATGGAAATCTTTGAAACAATTTCTTTTATCATTGTAGCATAAATTAACGTTATATTTCCCACATTTTGTAAACGAACGGAATTTTGAACAGTTCTGACAAATTTGTCGACTTGATTTCGTCCACTCGGGGAAATGATCTACGTTATCTGAGCGTACAGAATCTAGTGGTAAGTCTTGATGCCTGGATGGAATTTTTCGTGCTTTTTTATTCGGCACGGACGAGTCCGGAAAGCTGGTTGGAGTGGCGGCTCGGCTTGTTGGGGTACCGACTAGGATACGCGTAGGACGACCACGTTTTTTAGCCTCCGGACGCAAAGACTTTCGGCTCGGCTAGTTGGAGTTTGCCAGATCGTCGTCATTTAAGAAACCATCGCCTGGAATAAAACTTACATGCTTGGAAGCACCATAGAAGCGAGAAGGGTCCATTGCTGCACAGGGAAAAAAATAATCTTGTTAAAGGTTTAAATGATATCGCGAACAATAAAAGAACCGGTTAGAATTAGCCTGTTTATTCGACTCGCGCAGCCAGCTAATAATTGCAATAATCAATAATTAAAAACTACCCACAACAAATCTAAATGCATGCGAAGCCATGTATGACCCATAATGTTTTTGCTGAAATGCATACGAAGCCAAATATGACAATACCAAAAGAAGGCTCAAAAACAAACAAAAACACAAAAAAGCCGAAATGAGAACTATTTCTTGTAAAAGTATATGTAAACTTTGTATTTTGAAATTCTACGGCTTTTTACTTACCGTTTTATTGCTATTTTCACACTCATAAATTAACACTAATTAATTGCACTCTAACGGTCGGCCGCGTTGAACATATCCTCCAATATTATGACTGATTGTACTTACCATGGATAACAAAAAATACGTTCCGTTAAAGGAAGAAACTACAGAAGCAGATTTAACGTTGGTTGCGAAAAAACAATATTTTAATTAATAAAAAAAATCATTAATTTTTAAAGCCATATATGCCGTTGTATGCAGTAAGAGGTTAGTTTGGAGTATATTTTCATTTATCAGTAAATTAAGTCCTACAAACTATCATATTACAAAACTAAATATAAATATAAAAAAAAACAAAAAGAAAATAGCATGATTTATCTGAAAATTAAGTCATTGTAAATATTTCGATTTTTAAATACGCCATTCTAATTCTAAAATAACCCGACAAATATCTATAAAATTTTGATATCTAATGCAATAAGAAAAAAAAATTAGAATAAAATTTTACAAATATTTACGTTTGGCAGCCCTCTGTCGCTTGTTTCGTCGACGATCCGCCGAGCGGTAGGCATATAGCGCGTGGCCTGAGCGAGCGACGGAGGCTTGCTTTAGCGGTCGACAAGATCTAAAAATCGAATCCTATTAATTTTAATAAGTTTTAATTTGAGACTATCAAGATACTGAATAAGTTTTGTTATGTGTACCAACTTATCCGAAGAATGACTAATATTTTAGTAGGTAGGAACTTAATATTTTGTATCAATGGAAAAATACTAGAGATGAGATTTTCAAAGTACGGTAATTTGGCTATGGCACAAAGTAGAGAGATGAACTAACTCAGAAGGTATTATTATACTACTTTGTAGTATATAGTATGTATTAGCTCATTTTGAAAAAGGGGTCTCTTGCCCAATACAGTTTGGGAATCCCTAATTAGATGCAGATCAAAACCGTAATATCCACAATTTATTCCAAAAGTAAATCTAATATCTTAAGTAGGTATGATTTAAACTCGAAATTATATCAAAAACTACCAAATTAAGAATTTCGACTCTTTCATACAAACTAAAATTATATTCAATATTAAAATCGAGTAAAACCTATCTGATGTAAACAAACCGTCTAAAAATAAATTTACAAGATGGCGGAGGGAATGCGTTGATTATAAAAAAAAACTACTATTGTGTAGATCAGGGGTGAGCAACCTTTTTAATCAATGGGTCAATTTAAATATTATTTTTTTTTGGCGGGCCGCACATTGATTAACTCTTATTAAAAATTACGAAACTTTATTTATAATAAATATTAGAATATAAAAATATAAAACAAAAAAAAGTAAAGATTTCATATATTAATTTTAATGCAAGATAAAAACAAACAAGAAAAGAACAAAAAACCAATTTACTTGAAATTTTTAAAGAGAAATTTGGCTCTGTTTTTTCGATACAAGCTGATCAATATCAGCCGGAATGGATGAGGTAGCTACATGTACGCAGCTTTCTAATCGTCTATCACCCAGTCTTGATCGGTGTTCATTTTTGATTAATTTCACGGTTGAAAATTATTATTCGCAAACATACGTACTTTTATTGCTGTAGGACAGTAGGCACACAGGTGTTTGCAGTGCCAGAAGTATAGCGAGCACGCTGCTGTCCCATAAGTGTACAGGAGATTGGGTCATTAATTCCGAAACACAACACAAGGTGACTAAAGGTAGTCGCCATCCAGACAGCCTTGAGGCCCTACCACGTAGCTAGGTTGGGTTGTTTAGCCGACTCCGGCCGGAGAGGTTAGTATTCTTCCTCCGCCTCTGCACGGATAAAGAAGTTTAGTAGAGGCGGTAAACATAAAAATTAGCCTACTGGCGGCAAATGTGTAAATCTGTCACTGGTCTGCAAAATTCATCAGGTGGTAAATCAGCTGCTTTAAAACTTATCGCAGGATGATTTATTGTTGCTCAATTCGCGATGGTTACATCACTTCCCTTTTGTCGACAAAGTCTTCAGAAGGAAATATATGGCTGCAAGCACAGAGCCTTTGTGGGTTAGCAGGGTACCTCACTGGCTGAGGTTTAGGCCCTGGAGATTTCAGACTGTGGTCAAACTCACGACGCAGCCTCCTCCCTCACGCTCTAGACAAAATAACACTGTAGTGGTTTTAGTGGATATACTAGTGAGGTGAGTCTCTTAACTAAAAATGGAGGCATATTGCACGGGGAGTCTCATACTACCCGAAGGCGCGTTTCTCCAGCTTCCGAGCTTGAGAAAAATATTTACAATTATAAAAAGGAGCCGGAGATATTGACCAGACCGAAGGCATCATTCAACTCCCATTCTAAAGGACCAAATTGGCTGTTATTTACAAGATAATGTTGTAATTTTGTATTAGTAAATTAGAAAAGACGTGTTCATTTTAGTTTGTTTATTATTGAAGTATATGGTAACCTAGTTAAATAGAATACATGAAGAATTTTGAATACTATTTTGAATACTTTGAATAAAGGATAATTTGAATACTAAATTGATAACATACGATAAACTTTTTGAAAAGTATTATATTTTATATATTGTTGTTATCTATGCCATAAATACACGTCAGTGTTTATCAACAACCGGTGGAGAGCTGGCGTGTGTGCATATTTAAAAAAAAATTATGTTCAGTAAAAGTGTATTTAAAGTAAGACAACCAGCTTCTGGTGTGAGTTTGAGGTAAATGTAACATTATAATTATGTTAGTATAATAACAAGAAATAAACAAAACTAGTTTTCTGTCAATGTCTACACGTTATTTATTGTTCTCAGAGTATTTCCTTGAATTATTTAAATGTATTTTTATTATATACATTCTTTATAAAATTTTACAAAATTACATTATAAAAACTACAGTTCTAGTGTATTTAATTGAATATTTATATTTTCTATAGATAGTGTCATTGAGTATTTGAAATTACGAGGGGTGTTCAATAAATAGTGATAATGGGATACATGCTCCTTGCAAAAAAAATACTGGCAGGCATAGCTCAGACATTAGACATAATAATAATAAAAAAGCAATCAATTCCTTTTTGTTTTTTAAAAATAGAAGTCATTTGTTTGCGTCGTGTCTTAAAAATGGATAAAATTGAAGTTCGCTTGAAAATTTTTAGTACGGAGCTGGTAAGTCAGCATTAGGGGTTCATGCTTCTCCATATTCTACGGTTGCGCTTTTGTGTGCTGAGTTCAAGCGAGGATGAACTTCCATTAACGACGACCCCCGCACGGGATGCTCTACATCGCGTGGTAAATTCGCTAAAGTTGTTTTGTTTCACCAAGATAATGCCCCCGCGCACAAGTCCGATGCTGCCATTCAAGAAGCTGGCTTCGAATTGATGGAACATCCTCCATATTCACCAGACCTAGCTCTTAGAGATTTCTCCCTATTTCCTCGGTTAAATGAACATCTCAGGGGCCATAAATTTGAAGATGATGACGCAGTAGTCACCGCGGTACATGATTTTTTAAGAGATCAGGAAGAATTTTTTTAAAAGGGAATTTTAGCTTTAGAATAAGATATACAAAGTTTATAAACCTGAAAGGTGACTACGTCGAAAAATAAAATAACATTTATTAAAATATAATTCCGTCATCACTCTGTATTGAACACACCTAGTATAATTAACCAAGTCATATGCAAACATTTAAATCATCATATCTAAACGTTTAACCTCATTTACAAACTTTCGCTTCGACACCCGGGGTCCGTTTTCCCACTTTTTTCTCCACGATCGCACGGTCTTCACTATTCCTGGTCAACTCAGCACTTTTAGCTTGTGAATATGAAATATTGTCATATGCAAGTACTGCAAATTCGTCAGTGATTATTGATGTTACTTACAAATTCACAGATAAAATATTTTTGATTTTGAATTAAACATTTGAAATAGGAAACAATTGAAGTCGACATAAAATCAAGAATTAAGAAGTGTTTAGGATATAATCTAATCGTGTTTCATATATGCACATTGATATCTAATATTTATCACAAGTAACGAACCTAAGAAATAGTATAGATTAATAGAGTACTTTTATAGATTACTATAAAATATATATGTTTATATTTAAATATATATATATATATATATATATATATATATATATATATATATATATATATATATATATATATATATATATATATATATATATATATACCTAGTCAGGTCATAAATTCTGTCACATGTTTAATGTAAAATAATTGTAACAAGTTTATTAATTATGTAACCATTCATATACCAAAATGAACTTAACAAAACATAGATTCTTATGACATTAAAGTTTATTCAAAATGACCTCCGTGATTTTGAATACAAGCCTTCAATCTGCGCGGCCAGTTGTCTATCGCAGCACGAACGAGGTCCATGTCAATATCGGCGGCTGCCTTAATCAAGGATGTCTTGAGTGACTCCAAATTGGGATGAGGCTTTGAGCACGCCTTTTCCTCCAAGTGTTGCCATATCTTGTAATCTAACGGATTCAAATCTGGACTGGAGGAGGGCCAGTCTTCGTGCCGGATGAAGTCGATTTCACGCGCCGCCAGCCAGTCTTGTGTGCTCTTCGCTCTATGAGCTGGCGCCGAATCTTGTTGGAATACCCAGTGCCTGTTATTGAACATGGTATGAGAAACAGGTTCCACAAGGTTCGTCAGGACTGTATTTTGATACACAACAGCATTCGTTTTTACACCTTTCTCACAAAAATGTACCTCTGTTAAGCCCCAATAAGAAACTCCCAACCATACCATGAGCGAGGATGGAAAATGACCTCGTTGGACACGCGGAATACGGTTGCTCGCTTCTTCACTACTGTGTGCGTACACCTTATCATTTTGTTTGTTGTAGCTCTCTTCTACGGTAAACATTTTTTCATCCGAAAAAAGAAGTTCCCGATATTTTTTTCCCGCGTACCGCTTCAACAAAGCGCGGCATCTCTTCAGTCTCAGGTCCATTAGACGAGCATTCAAACGATGTCCTGTTTTTCTTCGATATGCCCGAAGCCCTAAGTCTTCATTTAACACCCTTTTCACCGTGGTTCTGCTTAACCCCATCTGAAGGGCCAACAGTTTCTGCTTACGTTTGGGATTTCTTTGAATTCGTGCCTTCACAGCTTTTATCACTGCTGGAGTCCTAACAGACCGAGGGCGACCACTTCTTGACCTGTCATCTACACTAGAGTCTTCATTGTATCGTTTGATGGTACGATAAACGAATCTTTTGGTTATATTCAAATTTTTCAGTATATTAAAAATTTGAATTGGCGCGTAACTGTAACGATTCAACGCAATAACTGCAACACGGTCTTCTTTAAGCGTCCACTCCATATTTAAAAATGAGTAAAATTCTAAAAGTTATACATTTTTATTTTCATGAACAATTCGAAATTCGAATTCAATAAACTTTTTTGTGGCCAGCATTCTAAAAGAAAAGTTTTTACTGTGTGACAATACTTATGACCTGACTAGGTATATATATATACATACAGGTTGACTTTGACAAAACCGTCCGAATTTATTTACGCACTAAACATCAATTAAGGAACCCATTTTTGCAAAAAAAATTGTATGTCAAATTTTCATCATAAAATATTTCATATAGTATCATTAATTCAATCGTACAGAATAGTAATATGGTGCAAACAG